>JAMWYP010000002.1:5614147-8014147 GCA_025563575.1 Acacia pycnantha | reverse complement strand
TTCAAATAACAAAAACTTCCGTAACTAATCACTTTTATTTTTTTTTGGCTAAGGACAGTATCCACCTATTAGAGGTAATTTTATTTAAGAAACTGTCAGATGTCAGATGCTAAATGTAAACACCTCTTATAAATATTCAAACATTAAATAATCATATTCTGAGTAACTAGTCATCCCACTAAATTCAACCAGATGATACTTTGTTGAGTGATTTTTTTTGGTTGCCCACCCGGTTCACCAGAGCTTCACCCCAACTAATCCGAATCCGACCCGCATCGCGCACCTAGCCATGGTGAGAAAGTCTCCCGGGGTTTTATTGTGGTAACATTCAAGTTACAATTTTCAAAACAAAAGAAATTCCTTTTGTGGGCTGGTCTCTGCCATTATGAAGCAGGATCACTTGTAAACTTGACTTATTTGTGATTTGGGCCCGCAGTCTAACAAATTGAACAAAGCAAAATTTTGATAAAAAGAAAACCATCCGTACCACGAGATACATGTGGCAGTCGCAGATGGCAATAGCCAACATCACCTTAATATACACTCCGATTTTAAACATAAGACCCAGTAAATTTATCCTAATATAAAATATTTTTCCATTTATCCTTTGTGTTTATTATTTTTTTAAGCTAATTTGTCTAACTTATAAACTAATATATAATATAATGTCATTCAAATATTTTAAAGATATTCTGTCACATGTTATAATTAAGTAATTTATTTATCTTTATCAATTTTTCAAATTAAATAAACAAGTCTTAAATTTGGAAAAGAAAAGGATGAGTACTTGATTTTATGACTGAAAAGAATATTATGAAGATTTCGAGTGTGTTTAGTTTGAGGGGACGGGAGGGGAGGGCATAATGGCCCATCACATTTGGTAAATACTTTTAGTCTCTAGTGGAATCTATGGGAGGGTAGAGATTGAAATCAAAATGAGGTCCATGGGCTATTTAGTAAAGACGAGATAAAAATTTTCTCTCTCCCCTCAAAACAAACACACAGTAAATTTTATTTGGGTTAAGGTGCAAAAAATAGACATATGCTTTTGTCAAAAGAGCGTCCAGTGGCAAATACTTTTTTTAGGTGTAAAAGTAACAACGTAGTTACGAAATAGGAGCAAAAGTCACATTGACCGTCAAGGGGGTGGATGTTAACCGTTAAGTTGGATGGTTTGACTGATATTAGTGACGTGGACGCTGACTTGGACCCTAAATTGATGACTCATAATCACTTAACCCTATTATTAACAAATAATAAATAATAATAAAATTCGCTGACCCCCCACCAGCACGATTTCAGATTCTTCTTCCCCACAAATATCTTGAGCCTCTTCATCTTCATCTTCTTCCCCACAAATCTGAAGATTCGAAACCCAGAAATTGTTTCCACAAACACATCGTCTTCTTCTTCCCCACAAATCTGAAGATTCGAAACCCAAAAATTGTTTCCACAAACACACCTTTTACTACAAGAATAAAGAAGGGGAAAGAAAGAAGGTGAACGCCACTGAGAGAGTCTTATGCCGCGCAATCTCTTGCCGAGAACACACCAGACGCGAACTCAAACAACGATTCAAAGAGGAGCCAGACACGATCGGTAAACCAGATTATATATCAACACCTATAAATTCCAATAACCACAACTTGCTCAATTTAAAACTAGTAAAGGCCAAATTCAACTCCAAATCAGAATTTCGAAGTCCGTCCAGTACCCCAAAAAGATGGGAACAGGTTTTATTGTTCAACAACTGCCCAAAGCTAACAAAGTAGATTGCGACTCCTCCGAACTCTCTCCGGAGGCTTGTTCACCGAAATCCACCCACCGATCTCAAAGACCCACCCCGAGCCTCGACCTCCGAAACGCAAATCCCTTACTTTAGCCACGACCCTAACCTTTCGACATGGGTTTGGTCCTGCACTGTCAGCCTTGGAGCGATCGAATTGCTTCACATGACCCAAATCCATCGAAATGAAGACTATGCTTCCTCAATCAATCAAGATTTACAAAGTTGTGATTAAATCCCGAAACACCGTTCTTGCCTCACCATCATCGTCGCTGCAATTTGAAGGCGATCCAGGGACTGACAAGAATTTGGGTGTGGGGGGGGGGGTTCGAAGATGAAGATCTGGGTTGGGGGGGGGGTCAGCGAATTTTTGTGTGTGTGTTAATAATAGGGTTAAGTGATTATGAGTCATCAATTTAGGGTCCAAGTCAGCCTCCACGTCACTAATATAAGTCAAACCATCCAACTTAACGGTCAACATCCACCCACTTAACGGTCAATGTGACTTTTGCTCCTATTTCGTAACCACGTAGTTACTTTTGCTTCTGAAAAAAGTATTTCCCACTGGACGGTCTTTTGACAAAAGCATATGTCTATTTTTGCACCTTAACCCATTTTATTTTATATCAACCTAAATTATAACCCTCAAAAGGGAGCACCTGATCATTAAAAATGTTGGCCAGAATGAAAAGCCATTATAACATTATATTACACGAACTTAACTTGATTTTGGGCCCTTGGATCCTTCAACAGAGTTCAATCAGGAGCTTTATCCACAACACACTTGTATACAAGCCACAATGAGTGTAGCATTTCAAGGCTGCCACAGTCAGAAGAATAAATCTTGGTATACCATATGTTGGTCAATGAAGTCATTAGCACATATCCATACAACTTTACCCAACATATAATCCAGAGTTTCTTAATAGATCTAGAAATGCAACAAACTACACTAGCAAGAGTTAGTGAAAATAGCTACTTGGCTGGAATGGAATACACTTTACTTTTAAGATTCTTATGTCATTTTCCCTTCTATCTATCTATATATGAAAAGGGAAAAATCAATTATATATAACTTGTATAACTATAAACAAGGAAAGCAAAAAGTATCAATGATTGAACCACTGAGTAGTTTCCCACTGCAAGTCAAATCATTTCAAGCTGGCTTCCTGTGCAATTGGGAGAAGAACTTCGGAATTTCTGATTTGCTGCGGCACTAAGCAAAGCTTTTCGCCTACTGGAGCCACTATCCTTATATTCTTGCAGAGGTGGCAGACAAGCTTCATCTCCATCTTTAGATACTTTTCCTCGAATAATCTATCAGAGTCACAAAGGGATATTTTTAAGACATGCCATATACAACAAATTATGAGCAGGAGCATATTATGTTATCTTCCCTTTAGTTTTTCTGAACAAGACAATAAATGCAGTTGATGGCCAAAAAAGACAATAAATGTAGTTAATTTTATTTTTAGGACTGACTACTGTGCAGAAGAAATTTATCAACAAAACAAAATGGTAGGTCTGTACAGTATAAATCAAATGTCGACAAGACATCAAGCATTCAATTTATATAGATTATTAGATTTGATGTCTTGTTTAAACGTGGACAAGTTACTGCAACAAGGCATAGAAATTGGGAGAGCCCAACAAATTTTAAATAGACAATCGACAAATAAGTACATTTGAGATGCTTCTGCTAGGAAAAGTACAAACAAAATTTCATTTTTATTAATAAATCATAGAATTTCTCACATGGGAAATATTCTTTACCTTTGATGCCCAGGACCTTTCAGCTTGCAGACAAACATCTCTGATGTCTCTTCCAGACATACTAGAACAGTGAGAATCAACTAGAGGTAAGAATAGAAGTGCAAATATAACATATAAAGGTTTCAATGATTATAATGTGTTGAGGCAAGGATTAAAATATCAAACTTACCCTTCTGTAATTCTTGCAAGTTCATCTAATTCTGATTTTGTAAGATGTTTGGCATATTTGGATGCTATTTCCTTGCGGTTACCATGATCAGGTAGGTCAAAAGTGATCATAGTATCAAACCGACTAAAAAACATAAAGAATCGACACTCAGGAATTAGGATTTACTTGACCGAGTCTAAATTACAGGCCACAAATCAAATTGTCCTCAATCATACCTGATTAACGCTGGATCAAGGTCTTGCTTTCTGTTTGTAGCACCGATGACAATCACTTTCTTATCCTGTTCAAACCCATCAATCTGCACAAGTAGGCTTTTCGTGTTAATTAAACATTTAAACTATGGATGAGCATTAATTAGTCATTGATCCAAGTGTTGTTTATCCAATAAAAAGACCATATTCAAAAGAATCAAAACACCTCGTCCTGTCAAACTTATCTCTCCAAAAAGCCATCCTCTTTACAAATGACGGCTAGGGAGAGAAGAGATTGATGCTATTCCTATTAGCAAGTGCCAGGGAATAGGCAACTAGGCATTAATAGCAGTAAAAAACATTATTATGTATTTTTTGGGTATTTAATACTATTAAAGGACTATAAAACTATGCTTCCGAGTCTAGAATTTTTGAATTGCAATTGTATTTTTTTGTGTTACATATTGTTTTACACACACACACACACACTAGGAGTATTGTATCTTATATTTTTCAAAAATAAAACTATCGTGAACAAGAATAACCTGACGCAATAAGACTGACAATATCCTGCGTGTAGCTTCATGCATTTCCCTATCACGGTCAGCAGCAAAGGAATCAATCTGCATCCCAAAGAAATGCAAACAGTAACAAATAAAACTAGAAAATGAAAATTTAGAATGAAAATAGAAAGTTCCCACAGGAAAACATAAGCCACTCTGCATCCATCTGTCTATTACCTCATCCAGAAAAATAAGAGCACCCTTGGGAAGTTCGTTCGCAAGAGAAAAAACTTTTCCTAGCAAGTGCTCACTTTCACCGTAGTATTTGGACAAGACTACCTCCAGAGGTACATGCAGCAATGGGACACCCTGCCAAGTCCAGGCCAATTTCAGTTCATTGTATATTCAAACACTAAATGGGGGCAAAAACCTCGAAGGGCAACAGAAGATACAGAATCAGCACTTGTGCAGCTAGAGTGGAGATCTACATAGTTTATACTCAGATGATTGTTGTATTAGTATATCAATAATAAAATGTTTCACTTAAAAAATGAGATATTCTACTTTCAGATAAAAACATGCAACTAGGACATTGCACATATGCCCAACATCGAAATGTCATTGAACATATGCCCAACATCGAACATAAGTCCCTCAAAGAGAACCTCAGTGAGTGCTAATTTATTGTTTTAATCCTCAATTAAGGATGGTCAGGATATAGAAAAAGGGTTCCCAAACAAAGTACAAGGCATACTACTGAAAAAGTGAGATTTTAAGAGTGGCATACCGCTTGGCTAGCTATAACACGAGCACAAGAGGTTTTCCCTGTACCTGAAAATACAAATAAGCCTTTAAATCTAAACATCAAGTATAGTTGCAGGATATATTCACAACCCACCAAAATGAGGGTTTTTTTTTTGGGGGGGGGGGGGGGGGGTGTTTTCAGCAGATGTGGTTTTTAAGCCAAAACTTTATTCAAATGCAATGTTATGAGCCAATACTCTACAATAACAACCTGAATATCATAGACCTGTTTGATAATGATAATGTGAAAGAAACTTTCTTGACTATGTTAGAGTCCAAACACCACACTGTAAACAGTGAAATGAAGACTAGCATCCTGAAAGCAGAATGTCCTACCCAAGTACTCATGAAAAATGCTAGTATTTGAAAACATCATTCCACTTAAAATTTGGATGCTTTCTTAACCACAACCCAATCAGGGACAGTGGTCAAACAAATATCTTCAGTTGAGAATTGCTTTTAACACTTAATAGCCCTGGCACAAAGCCTCAACAAAGTGTATCAAAATTTGTTTTGTTTCAGCTGTTAATTGTAATGCATATATCACTAAATAAGCTGCATACTCTAGACATGCCAGGCTATAGCAATATTTATAGAGAAGTAGATGACTCACATTACTCAATCATATGAAAAACCAGATACTAAAAGGGCATACCTGGTGGACCCTCAAAAAGCACAGCTCGTGGCCTGGTTGTTTCATACTTATGACGAGTACCACGAGCAATATCATCATATACTTCAGGTCTTTGTAAGGTTAATAGTATTGTATCTTCTATTTCCCTACAAAATCAGCACTTATGGGTTAAGAACTTCACAAGGAATTTCAAACAAACGCATATCTGAGCACAACTCCTAACACATGACGCCAAGGTAAACATGTTACTGAAAGGATTAAGAACATAAAAGTTGTAAGACAGCATGTATCTCATCAGTTACGTGGATTATATTATGGAAAATTACAGATGACCGTATTTTTTGAGAACTAATCATGAATTCCTGCTCCTTGCCCTTAAAGCAATAAAGCCATAACATTGGGAATGTGCTAGATGGAACATTTGCTGTTGAAGATGAACAGAATTTTACTTGATAAAGGGGGGAAAAAAGCATGAGCCAAGATAGGCTGAATCCACCCTGGAACATACCGTTTCTGGTTATCGTAACCGGCAATGTCGTCCCAAGAAATCTCACCATTTGAGATACACATTTGAGGTTCATTGAGCCCATAAATTCTCACTCCCATTGATTCAAGATTCGCTATAGATTTATCTACAGATGGAACCTTTTCTGTCTCTCCCCTTGGTCTCCTATATGGGGCTCTTCTTTGTCCCAACTTTTTGCCAGCTATTTCTAAAATGGATACAAAGGCATCAAGCTCTTCAGTACTCAGGCTCCCATGCTTAATGAATTCAATCTCCTGCAACATAGACATCGTTAGTTGGAAATTAAAGGGACCCATTCCCTTTTCTTTATCCCACATTACAGGAAAAGAAAGCATAAATGATAAGAGAGAAAAGGGCATAGTCAAATACTAACAGCTTTGTCAGGGCTGATGATAGGATAATATATGAGTATGCATAGATCGTCATCACTTGGATCCCCTTGTATATCCTTTTGCTTTGGAGGGCGACTAAGGGTAAGTTGCCATGCAACAGTGCTGGATAGTTTACAAGAAACATTATGTACTAAAATAACAATATTCATATGCAAAACCTACTGAGTCTTCTAACTAATGTACAGCCAGGAGAAAATTCAGAATGCACCATAAATCATAAATGCACGCATTCTAGGAAAATGAACAAGAAAACCTGTCCCAAGCACGGATTAACATGTCTGAACCACCCCCATTCTCTTCAGTCTTCACTCCAAGTTGGGAAACAAGATTGGCAAGAAGATGGGAAACTTCACATGCAGGAGGAATTTGGAACCTGATGCTGACCTACAATGACAATAGCCACCATCAAATATAATGTTACTTTCATTAGTATAAAAGACCAAAACTTAGCTTACATAAACAAGACAGTGCTTGTTAAAGTTCTCAGCAATGCATCCAACAAACACAGAGTCTCATTCTTAAGAATAAGAAATGGTACAGTAGGTATTTCACAAGATAAGGAGAAATCCAACACCAGGAGGAGAGAGTGGGGGGAGCAAGGTATCAAATGTGTCTCAGACAAAAATATAGCATATGTGGCAAGTTGAACCATGGAACCATGTCGTACATGATAATGCACGCATGGAGTTAACAGCTAGTAAATGAAGAAGATGCTTCATGGAGTTTAAACTAGCATTGCATTTCATCTCCAAAAGTGACAAGAAGGTCAGCAAATGTATTATATCTTGAAATCAGAGATGTTACACTTTTATCGAACTAATGACCATTTACACAAATATCAACCTTTCCTCAAGCATTACCCAAAAAATATGAGCCTTTATGAAAGTACTTCAGAACTTTTGGCTGCCAGTTAGAATGCCCAAACCGACTATCACAATCCCAGTTTTGATAAATGTATGTTTGGGTGACTCAAAACCGACTTTTGCAAAATGGAATATTAACCCAAAACTTGGTTTTGTAAAAGGAAACAAAAGTTACTTTCAGATAACTGGTTTTAGCAAACAGAAACAGGGTTAAGGAAACTGGTAGCCAAATACTCACAAATAATCCCTTCTACTCATTCTAAATTAAATGTATTTTAGAAAAAACAAAATAATCAATATCTATTCAAAGCAAAGGGCTCTTTCAATGCAGAACAACAGAGATTACATGTAACAGTGAAATCAAACTGCGGATGACCATAGGAAGGCAGAGAAACAGTAGATGAGAAATGCCACAACCTTTTGACCTTTAATAGAAACAGTGAAATCAGGATGGGAAGCAGCTGAAATTCCTCTATTTACAAGTTTCAGCATTATTTGGGACCGTAATTTCTTGGCAACTCCTTCCAAATCCTCATTACTTGAAGGCAAGGCTGATGATGAGGAAGGTACAGACTGGGCAGTCTCTTTCCGACTCTCATCTGCAGACTGCAATAAAACTATCTTAGAAGGAAATATTTCAAACACTAGCATATTTGGTTCAAGGTGCAATGTTGGTGTCCAGAGCTCAAACGCTAGTATGTGAAGAAGCAGAAGATGAGGTCGTATAATTCAATTAGCATGTTTTGAGAACACGAATGAACAACATACAGTGGCTCTGGCGAAGATACTAAAAATTCGACCTACCTCGTTAGCATCTGCGTGTGCCAATTCTAGAGCTCCAACCCCAAAAATACCAGCTAATACGACTGGAAACAATGAATACGGTCCAGCAGCATCAGGTAGACCTCTAGAACGGAAAACCTCAGACGAAAACGCAGACTCTAGAAAAAAAAAAAAAATACTCGGCATGAAAAAATAATAATCTCTATAAACTGAAAAGCAGAGAGATGGAAATGGCAATGTCGAAGGTATAAAAAAACATCTTCAAAACAGAAAGACAAAATTCAACCTATAGAACACGTCCGATCCCTGTTCATTGTCCAATCCATACAGCAAATATTCACAGAACAAAGTAAAGAAAGCAAAGGGCTTACTGAAATAGTCAAGGCGAAGCATTAATAAACGACTCAACGAATTCCAATGAGCAATATTAAAAAAATCACTCATGACAATTCCGATACTGAAGAGCAGAGATGAACTTACTGTGAGAGAAAGGTCGGGTAATGTGGCGCGAGCAAGCAGAAGGAGTCAAGGTTTTGAGAGATGAAATTGAACGCCATAGCCGAGAAGTCCTCACTAGTCGCTCAAGAATCGTCATCCCGAAGTTGGGGAGTGACAAGCGATCCGTTCTTCGCTACTTCACCCCTTCCGGTGATGCTGCTCAAAACCACTCCGGGGCTGAGTAGCAGCGCGTAAAGTCGGTGGAGCGTGGGACTCAAATCCGGGCCTGGTCACTTGCCAAGCACGGAACTCGTTCGAGTTGTTTCTGAACATGATGAAATAAACTCTCACAAAAACCAACGGGTGGCACAAGTGGTAAACGGTTTGTATCGCTTAAGTAAGGTCTTGGATTCGAGAGAATGCAAAAAACCTCCATTTGGAGACTCTCCCACCAAAATCAGGTGTGCGACGCGGGTCGAATCCAGATTAATTAGGGCAGTGAACGGTGGATAACAAAAAAAAAATCTCACAAAAAGATCCCCTAAAAGTATAAAAAGACAGCTCTCTCCAAGTCTTTAGTTTGACGTTGTGAATGGAGTAATTAGCATTGGTCACTTTTCCCCTTCCTCTATAAAATTGACTTGGGGCAAGGTAAATCTGGAATAGTCTGACCTCGATAAATTCTCCTAGTAAAAAAAATTTAGGATAAAAAAAGAAAAAAAAGATGCCACTTACTTACTCTAATTCGCAATTTTACATTATCCCAAAGTATTAAAATGAAATTCATGGTAAAAAAGCAACAAAAAAAAAAGTAATTGACAAGTAAAAAAAAAAGTAATAATTTTTTTTTATCTACTTTAATTGTGTAGATCAAATTTTAACCATTTAAATTTACTTATTTATTTGATCAAACAAAAAAATTCACTTACTTATATTGGTAATAATAATAATTTATAAAATATTAAATATGAAACATCCATTTTTAAAATCTAACGGTGAATAGGTTATTATACAAAATCATCTCACAACTAATTACCGAGACTAAAACTTAGAGCTATCAAAACAGGCCACCCCGGCCCGTTAGGTCCTAGCCCGTGCGGGCTAGGGTCAAAAAGCCTACAGGGTCAAAAAACCCGCATATTAAACAGCCCGTACGGGCAAAAAATTATATAACCTTAAGGGTTAGGACCAGCCCTCGGGCCAAAAATCATTTTAAAATAATCAATTTAGGCTTGAAAAATTGTTTCAGAGTACTGACTGGTACTGAAAAAATACATCATGGTCTTGAAAAATTACTTTGGGATGTTGAAAAAAATATTTTAGGGTACTGACTGGTACTGAAAAAAATACTTCAAGATGATGACTGAAGATACTGGCCGGTACTGAAAAAATATTTAATGATCTTGAAAAATTATTTTAGATCTGAAATAATTTTTCAAGGTCATTAAGTATTTTTTCAGTACCGGCTAGTATCCTCAGTCAGCATCCTGAAGTATTTTTTCCAGTATCAGTCAGTACCCTGAAATATGTTTTCAACATCCTAAAATTATTTTTCAAGATCATTAAGTATATTTCCAGTACCAACCAGTATCCTCGCCAAGATCCCGAAGTATTTTTAAGTACCACCGAGACTCGAAATATTTTTTCAACATCCTAAAATAATTTTTCAAGATCATGAAGTACCCGTTGGTATCCTAAAATAATTTTTCAAGATCATTAAGTATATTTTCAGTACCAGTCAATATCCTCATTCAAGATCCCAAGTATTTTTAAGTACCAATCAAGACTCGAAATATTTTTTCAACATCCTAAAATAATTTTTCAAGATCATTAAGTATATTTTCAGTATCAGTCAGTATCCTGAAGTTTTTTAAGTACCAGTTAGTACCCTAAAATAATTTTTCAAGATCATGAAGTACCCATTAGTATTTTTTCAGTACCGGTTAGTATCTTTAAATATCTACAGTATCCTGAAATATTTGTTAAAAAAAAGGGATTAGTGTTGTTTTTTGCGCAGTGGATCGGAAGTGAACGCTAGTGGCAGTGGACTGAATCCAATTCCTTGATTGAAGAAGGCGAGGATGTGTAGTTTCAGATGGATTTGTACAATTTCTAAATGTTGGAAATGAGGTTGATTGGTGGCCCACGGGTTGGTTCCAACATAACCCAAAAGAGTTGGGCTTATTTTGGGTTATGACAAAAAATGACCCCATCATGTGGAGCTAAAAATATGGGAGCCGAACATGGAGGCTTAATGGGCTGGCCCATAGGGTCCAGCCCATTTTGACAGCTCGACTGAAACTTATATTCTCCTGAAAATGCTTATTATCTCAACTAACATCTTATTAGTAAAATGTAGTACATTTTAAATATCCTAAAATAGTTGTCTTTTAGATTAAATTTGCTAAAATGCGTTGTCATTTACTAAGTGAGTTTTGTGGATAGCTAATGAATGAAGTGTACTAAATCGGCGAATGAAATGTAAAATACTAAAATGTGTAGCTATTTCACTTTTTTTGGGAGAAAAAGTTATTTACTATACTTAATTAGAAAATGTCATATTCGGTAATTTAGGGTCATTTTGGTATGAAAGGTTTGGAATTGGGAAATTTTTATAAGTTGGATTTTAAAAAATAAATTAAAGAATTGAGGATACAAAATATTAATAAGAGAACATGTAATATAAAAGATTAAGAAAAATTAATTAAAAAATTTGAATCCAAGTTCGTTCATTTTTGTAAATTCAACTAAAAAATAATGGATTTCCTCCAACTCGCTTTCCCTCGTCTCCCCTTATATCAAACAAACCCTCTAAATGACCACTATTTCAAAATATTTACTCCCTCCGGTCCTAATTATAGAAGTAAATTACCAGAATTTGGGGAGATTAAGGAAGGAAGTTAAATTAGTTAATTATGTGTATTTTCCAAAAATATCCATCTGAAAATTAAAAATGTGTTGTGTTTAAAGTGTGTGCTGCACCTTATCAAAACAATAATTACCTAGAAAACTTCGACCAACATAAAATATTACCAAAGGTACAGATTTGGATTTCCTATGTCCTGAATCTGGATTTCGACCAACATAAAATATTTTTAAAGGAATATTAAAATTATTTTATTTAAAAATAAAAAATAAGGTAGAATCTCTCACTTGATAGAATATAAGCGTGTTGTAATTAATTATTGTGGAAAAAGTATTAGTAGGGGTGATATGAGAAAAATATGACAAAAATTGCTCAAAATTATTTTATATTAAAAAGTATAATTTAGGTGTATATGACATTAATGAGTTGCAAACATTATTTACTTTATAAAATACATAGGTGTATTATTAAATTATTATTGTCTTTAATTATTATTGAGAAAGTATAAATATGGGTATTAAAGGAAAAAAATGACAAAAGTTAAAACTTGCTATTATAATTAAGACCAAAACCAACTCTAAAATTTGCTCCTATAATTAGGACCGGAGGGAATATTACACTTTATGGATGGCTGCCCCGGTTGGTGGGCCCGCTTGTTGGAGGATAGGGGAGGGGAGGGGAGATAAAATTTTGACCAAATTGCCCATAGAACATTTTTAAAATTCTTTAGGCCACATCTGACAAAACTCTGAGGGAGAGGACCATAGCTCAAAGATCTAGACTCAAAAACACCAGGACCGCAGATCCAAGATCTAGACACCAAACTACCACTCAGACTTGTCTGTGGCACAAAAACGGTGCTCGCCGGCGGCTTGTGCGTAAGGCACAAACCGCCGGCGACGGAGCATAACCTGCGGGACGGGAAGTGTAGAGAGGAGAGAGGTTGGAGAAAAGAGAGGAGAGGGGAGCGTGTTTCCCAAAAACACTTAAGAATTATATTATCATAATGAATTTTTCCTTTTAATTATGATAAAAATGCAACATTTTCAAATTTCATTTGGAATTATGCATAATGAAATCACTGAGTTGTTCTTTTTATATTTCTAGAATATTTTTGTGGGAGTTTCTCAATTTACAATCCATGTAAAAAAAAAAAAAAATCATATGCACCCCTTTGAAGCTCGTGCACACAACATAATACACCATTCTCCATTATCTTTATCTAATCAGTTAGATGGAGAATTTGTTTGAGTTAGTGTTGAAAAAGTATGTTAACATAAGTATGAGATAAAACTATTACCACAAATTTACCTCATATACTGTAAATCAAGTTAAAAAAAGTAGCTTCTACCGTTTATTCAGACATGTACAAAATCATATGGGAAGGACATTCCTCTCTGACAATATTCTGCAAAAGAAGGATATAAACATTATTTTGCAGCTCATGGAAAGATAACTTATTAAATATTAACATTATTTTGTGGTAGACCCTTCTGGAAATTTATTTAGGCAGTTTCATTGCCACATAAATATTTCCTGCTGATGTGGAAAATATTCCATGAAGCATTGCCTGCTTGTGTCCATTGACAGGGCCTTATTTTTTTTTCTTTAATAATCAACCAGTCCAGCATTTCTTATGGGAAAATAGTCCATCAACTACGATGTTTAATTGTGATGTGATAATGCCACATGTATTTTTTTTTCTTCAAATTTTTCTGCATTCCCATGTCCTAGTAACTGTTTTTTTTTATCCCATCCGGTTCATTTGAACCTTTGGTTCCGACTAATTCAGATTTTGTCCCGCTCGGGCCCACGGTCGTAAGGGAAGAGCTCCAACGCCATTTTTTCCATTCCCACGCCTCGAACTGAGGACGTGGTGGTGGGAAAACAAATCCCTTTCCACTTACTCCCAATGTTTGTTGATTCCCCAGTAACTGTTATGTCTTGTGACTCTTTTTATTCATTTTAATATCATTTTGTCATTTTATTAAAAAAGAAAAAAGAAAGATGTACACCGTTCCAAATCTCATAGACTCAGTGCCTACTCACTTGAGGCCCAGTTGGTTGATGATCTCTCTAATGGGCCCAAATATTCATAGCAAGATGCTAAAATACCAGGATCCGAGTCAAGTTTTGAGAAAATGTAATCTACTTTCTCTCTCGTCTTTAATATTGAGTTTGTGTGGATGGAGAGGACACTCAATTCTATAAAGCAGTGTGTTATTTGGCGAGTAGGGACACCAATAGATACTCAATTTAGAGATTTAATGCACACATGTATTTTTTTAATAAAAGCAATGATCTTTTGAAGTATGGTTAGGTTCTAAATTTAAGTCTCTGATCTCTCTACATCATAAGGAACTAGCCTCTTCCACATTGAAAACAGTTCTACTAGCATTAAAAAAAAAAAAAAAACAGAAGTTTAATGAGAGCAGTCCTTAGATTACTCCAACTAAAACATGATTTTTTTGTCGTGTCACGTTTTCTTTATAATTATTCAAGTAGAATCGAAATTTTCCTTTTCCATTAACATGAAATGAAGTTGGAATACCTTCTCGTCTAGACATGGCCGGTAAATATTTGGGCACTTGGATAGATCCTGGGAGAGATAAATCATTGATTTATTATTTATATATAATCAAGTCCTGAATTCAATTGAAAGAAGAACCTCTTCCTGGAAGGAAAAATTTATATCGCAAGCTAGCCGGTTAACTTTGATTAAATAAGTGATATCTGCTTCAAACATTCATATTCTATCCTATTTTTAATTGCCAAACCATATTTGCCAAAAATAGAAGCTAGATGCATGTATTGATTTTTCCTGGGGGACCATGGGAGAGAAAAAGAAAATTCACTTGAAAAATAAACGCCATCTTTTTCTTCCAACTAATTAATAGAGGAGGTCTAATCTCATTAGAAATACAAATGCAATTAACCTTTCTCTTCTATCCAAGCAAGTGTGGCGAATTTTCAATGCCCCTGATTCATCCTTAGTGGTTGGTACTCTTAAAGCTAAATACATAGACTGGTAAAGGCCAAGTTTTTTAAAAATGCCTTATAGTTAAACTTATCTTCATGGATGTGGAAGGGCATGTCTGAGTGTGCTTCATTAATAGTATCGAAACTTAAATGGAAGATTGGCAGTGCCTCACAAATTCCCATCAACCATCCTTTGTGGTGGCCCATGCAAGAAGGGTACATCGTCAAATTCTAATATTAGAGTTGTTGGTGACCTATTAATGCATACTTCTGTTTCATGGATTCCAATTCAATGGATCGGAATACCAATCTTTTGCAGGCTCACTATTCTAATACTACTGTTGAAAGTATTATTGGCACCTCCCCTTCTCTAACTAATCGGTCTGATTGTATTATATTTGACATGGACATTCTTCAAGGCAATATATAGTAAAACTAGGCTACAAGCACTATATACCAATTCTCATATTGATTCAACTGCACAGGTTGATCATTTCTGGAAGTTTTTTGTAGGCAATTTCATTGCCTAATAAACAATTGTTGTTGCGTTGGAAACTTTTTAACAAGGCACTTCCTTCTATATATGGACATACTTTAAGATCTTCATCTCAATGTGAATGAAAATTTCCTTTTTGGAT
This sequence comes from Acacia pycnantha, assembly GCA_025563575.1. Lineage (NCBI taxonomy): Eukaryota > Viridiplantae > Streptophyta > Magnoliopsida > Fabales > Fabaceae > Acacia > Acacia pycnantha. The sequence goes on along the minus strand of JAMWYP010000002.1, from coordinate 7,998,802 downwards.
GTAGGGTTGAGGAATCCCTTCATACAGGGTTTGGCCTTTTATCTATCATTCCACCAGTTTTGGATTTATCAAATTTATTGACTTGGTTAAGAAAACCTTTTAATGATCAGGTGGATGTAATTAAGGCTATAATTATTCTTTGGAATACGTACTATTTGACATAAGAGGAATATTTCTCTTCATCGGGGAAAATCAGATATCCATCTTTAGTAATTCAAGAAATCTGTGGCTTTATATCCTTCTCAAGACTATCTTTTAAACAAGAATACCAGGATTTTTCAACAATGCTGTCATCAAGACAACAAATAGGTAAAATCTTATGGAATGTTTTTATTCAACGGAAAAACTTGGAAATGAATATCTTTTGTCATTGCTTGGTTTTTCATCACAATCAATCGATATGCTCTTTCCAATGGAAGCGAGTTAATAATATGGGACCTGTTATGGACTCGGATAATGGGCTTGGCAGGAGCAGGGCCCAATGGAAAGAGTTCTAGGCGGGAAACCTTTTTTCGTAAAGGTAAACTACCAATCACCTTTGACTGTGCCTATAATGCAGGGATCATGCAGATATGGAGGGCACACGATCAGGAAAGTGGAGGCGCACGACGAAGGAGTGTTGGTAAGAAGGACTAAACCCTAGGTAATCTCTATAAATAGGGATTACCTACCAGGTACACATCACGACTGACTAGTCTATTCTTTACCATTCCGTCCCACTGTGCACACACCCCACACTCAGGCGAAAAGCCACCCCCGTGTAGCACAGTGATCCACCAGCCTTCGCTGTTATCTCCCCCGTAGATATCAGCGGGCGCTACATTCGATCCAATACTGTTAGAATATTAGGAAATATATCTCTCATTTATTAGGATCCCATGATTAGTTCCCTGATTAGAGGATCTGATTAGAGGGCATTAATTAGTAGTTATGAGTCTTTATTAGGCTTTATTGTATTTCCTAATTTACCTTCTTTACCTTCTTTGTTCTCCCTTGCTTCACCTATAAATAGGTTGTAATTCTCTTCATCTAATAAGACAATATAGAGAGTGTTTATACCTCTAAACTTCAATATGGTATCAGAGCCCAGGACACCCGTCCGAGGCCACGAGAGCGAGAGAAACAGTGAGGGAGAGAGAAACAGGTGAGGGAAAGTTCTCCGGCGAGTTTAGGGTTCACTATAGGCGGCGAGTTAGACTACACCGCCTAGCCCAGAAGGACCGGAGGGCTCCGATCGGCGAAACCCAGAAGTCCGGCGACGATCCGGCGTCTCCACGACGGCGCGTGGTGTACACGCGCCTGACGATCACCGAAGCTGCGACGGCGCGTGACGGCGCGTGACGGAGTTTTCTCGACGGCGACTTCTTGTTTCGGCCTCCTGCTCTGATTTCCGTGAGACCCAGTGGTTAGTACATTCTCCGGTGACTTTTTTGAATTTTCCGGCGAACTCTCCGGTGAAAATTCCAGATTCCGGCGACTATTTCTTTCATCCAGAAACATGGATTCCTCTCAGAGTCCTCCTATGTTCGGAACATTTCCCGGAACTTATCCCATAGGTTTTATGACCGTACCGATTCTCAAACTCAAAATTCCTCTTCTCCTTCTTCTATGACCATCAACCCAAGACCAAACAGAACCTCGAGATGGCTTGAATTTACTGAGACCATCACATTATGGCTATTAGCCATAAGTTTAATGGTAGAAACTATCTCCAGTGGTCACAAAGCGTCTTGAGGTATATTCGAGGTAAGAGAAAGGAGAAATACATTATCGGGGCAGCCCTCAACCAGCCCCGATGACCCTAATTTTGACACTGGTTTGCTGAAAACAACCAAGTCATGACATGGTTGTGTAATTCAATGACCTTGGAGATCAGTGAGGGATATCTGCTTGCACACACGGCAAAGGAAATATGGGATGCCCGCTAGGAGGACCTACTCCTCTCTTGAAAACACTGCTGCCCTGATTCACCTGAAGAGACAACTTCGGGATCTACGACAAGGTAATCGATCAAGAATCGAATATTATAATGCATTGCTGAAATTGTGGCAACAACAAGACTTGTTTGAGGTCCACCCTTGGGAAACTCTCAAAGATGTACAATTGTACAAACAAATTGTGGAAGAAGGAAGGATACACGACTTCCTCTTAGGCCTAAATGATGTTTTCGAGGAGGTAAGGGGACGAATCATGGGGCAGAAGCCACTCCCACAACTCTTTGATGTGGTTAACTTTGTGCAATTTGAGGAAAGTAGGAAACTCTTGAACCGGAGTGGACCAAGCAACATTTAAAGCTCAGCTCTTGCAGTTCAGGGACCATCTGGGGACCGCAAAACCAATAAATGGTGCAACTATTGTAAGAAAAAGGGCCATACTAAGGAAGAATGCTGGAAACTCCATGGAAAACCCTCCGGGGGGAAATCAAACTTCCAAAGTCACTCGACCACACTGGACCAAAGGTGGAGAGTGACAATCACCTTAGTCAAGAGGAATTACGAGATGTTCCGTAGAATGCTCGAACAACAGAATAAGTCTAACTCTGTTCCCAGCGTGAATCTTGTACAATCAGGTTATTCTATTATTGCTCTCAATGCTGTGATGACCAATGATGATACCTGGATTGTTGACTCAGGAGCTACGGATCACATGACCGGTAACAAAACTCTATTCTGTAACCTTAAACTGTGTCATGAACACCTCAAAGTAAAAGTAGCTAATGGTGTATTCACACAAGTTGAGGGCATTGGTACTGTTACATTATCCGACCACTTGGCAATACATAACGTTTTGTTTGTACCGGAACTTACCTGTAATCTGATCTCTGTAAGCAAATTGACTAGCGGTAAAATATGTCGAGTGATCTTTGATGATGGTTTATGTGTGTTTCAGGATTTAAGAACGAGGAGGACGATTGGGACTTCTAGAGAATGGGATGGATTGTTCTACCTTGAAGGGTCAACCTCAAAGAATAAAGAAACGTGGAAGGCAAGGCGAGCGCTGGTTAGCTCAAACTCACAGAATAATGATATATTGTTTGTGGCATTGTCGATCGAGCCACCTAGTTTTGATTATATGAAACATGTGTTTCCAAATTTATTCAATAAAAATTATGTTCCTTTTCATTGTGAAACTTGCCAATTTGTAAAAGCAGACACGATCCTCATATCCCAAACAACCCTATACTCACACCTCCCATTCACATTGATTCATAGTGATATTTGGGGCCCTGCCCGACTAGCCACTCTCACTCATACCAGGTGGTTTGTTACTTTTATCGATGATCACACTCGCACCACATGGGTTTATTTAATGACAGACAAATCCGATATCGCCAAAGTCTTTCAAAACTTCTATACCTTTGTACGAACCCAATTCAACACGTCCATTAAGGTGCTTCGAAGTGATAATGCCAAGGAATACATGAGCACAACCTTTAAAGAGTTTCTTGATCGTCAAGGAATTCATCACCAAACGTCTTGTCCATACACCCTCAACAAAATGGGGTAGCCGAACGAAAAAACCGTCACTGTTGGAAGTAACCCATGCCTTGCTAATGGAACGAAATGTTCCTACCATATTCGGGGTGATGCCATCCTCACCGCGGCTTATCTCATTAACCGCATGCCTTCTAAAGTTCTCAAATACGACACCCCAATTCAAAACCTCCTGAAATTCTTTCCAAATTGCCCCATCATCAATTCATTACCTTCCAAGGTGTTTGGATGTGTTGTCTTTGTTCACAAAAAGGAGGGCGACAAATTTGGTGCTCGCTCTGACAAGTGTATATTCCTTGGCTACTCCTCCACTCAAAAAGGGTACAAATGCTATTGTCCATCTTCCAAGAAACTCATTGTCTCCGGGACACCATTTTCTCGGAAGACGACGCTTATTATCCTAAATTACCCATTCGGGGAGTATTCGATATTGAATGGCTAATCTTGGATAGATCTAATTCCAACACCTCAAAGTCACCCGATACATCATCCGAACCACCTAACCTCATAGCCTCTCTTGACTCACTTGCTCCCACAAACCAGCCTAACACATACATTCCACCCCAACCCGAATCCAATGAGCCGGAAACACATGTTGAGATCAATTCGGGGATGGATGCGGGAGCACGACAAGAGATAGAGACTGAACCAGACACTGGAAGAACTATCTCTCCCATTCAAAGGAACGACCATGAATCCAATCCGGGATTAAATCATGAAGAATCGGGTTGGCCTATTGCCTTGAGAAAAGGGGTAAGATCGTGTACTCAACATCCTATTCAACGATTTGTTTCATATGGTAATCTGTCTGCAAGAATGCAAAGTTTTGTTGTTAACAGTGCACAGATAACCGTTCCAAATACATTTCAACAAGCTATGGCTGATCCAAATTGGAAGCAAGCTGCAGAAGAGGAATTGAGGGCACTCAAGGAAAATAGAACATGGGAGATCACGACTCTTCCTAAAGGAAAGAAACCGGTGGGATGCGGGTGGATCTTCACTCCGAAATTCAATCCGATGGCGGTATCAACAAATACAAGGCGAGACTTGTTGCAAAAGGATATACCTGGACGTACGGGATCGACTACCGGAGACATTTGCTCCAGGTGGTCAAGTTCAATACCATTCAAGTATCGTTTATCACTTGCGGCTAACTTGGATTGGTCTCTATACCAACTGGACGTGAAAAATGCATTCCTGAATGGCAACCTAGAGGAATAAGTATACATGGAGATTCCAGATGGAGTTTTAGCTCCTAATAACTCTGTGTGTAAGCTAAGGAAGTCATTGTACGGCTTGAAACAATCTCCTAGGGCATGGTTCGGTAGATTCACCAAAGCAGTGAAAGGGCTTGGATATACTCATATGTTGATGACATAATCATTACGGGGGATGATGAAGAATCCATTGCTCAACTAAAACGGGACTTGTCAACTGAATTCCAGGTAAAAGATCTTGGACAAATGAGATATTTTTTAGGCATGGAAGTAGCAAGGACCAAGAAGGGCATCAATGTCTCACAACGCAAGTATACATTAGACTTGTTACATGAGACAGGAATGTTGGGCACTCAACCAGAAGGGATACCAATGGAAGAGGGATGCCACTTAGAGATCAAACCACAAGGTATTCCAGCTAATGCAGAGAGATACAGAAGACTTGTGGGAAAATTGATATACTTAACCCATACCCGTCCTGACATTAGCTATGCCGTTGGAATAGTAAGTCGGTTTATGCATCGACCCAAGAAGAACACATGGCGGCAGTCCACAGAATTTTGAGCTACCTGAAGCTTAATCCTGGAATGGGAATATTCTTTGAGAAAGGTACTACCAGGAACATAGAAATCTACACTGATGCAGATCATGCAAGAGATAGAGAGACCAGGAGGTCAATCTCGGGGTACTGTACATACGTGTGGGGAAATCTAGTTACCTGGAGAAGCAAGAAACAGACAGTGATGTCACCAAGCAGTGCCGAAGCAGAACTAAGAGTGTGAACAAAGGAGTATGTGAAGGAATAATTAGTTCCCGATTAGAGGATCGATTAGAGGGCATTAATTAGTAGTTATGAGTCTTTATGAGCCTTTATTAGGCTTTATTGTATTTCCTAATTTACCTTCTTTACCTTCTTTGTTCTCCCTTGCTTCACCTATAAATAGGTTGTAATTCTCTTCATCTAATAAGACAATATAGAGAGTGTTTATACCTCTAAACTTCAATAAATACAAACCATACCAGCCCCTTGAGGCTGGACATCTGTGTTCTATTACAGAACAAGACCCTTTATTATTAGATGCTTCAAAGTTGTCATGTGTTGGATGTAACATCCTTAAATTTTAAGGCTTAGAGTTAATTGTAGTTTAAGTTTTACTTAGTCAAAGGGTTAGAATAAATTAATAATTTAAAATGAAGAATCAAGTTCAAAAACAATATAAATAAATAACAAAAAAAAATGGAAATATATATATATATATAGGAGAGCTAAAAAGGACGCATATCAAATCAGGAGAGTGAAGCAATTAATTGAATGAACTTTCCCCTTTTTCTTTTAAAGAATAACTCACAAAACAATTGTTAAAAGAGAGAGAGAATGAAGAGTAAGAATGAGAACATTAGCAGCATGACAGTAAGGAAGGGGAATAAAGGATGAACAGTATTGATTTGACAGTATATTATATTAACATACGGTGAAGACAAAACAAAAATTTGATTTACAGGACAAGACAATCAGATAAAACGATGGAGTCATGGGGGAAGCGAAATATGAACAGTAAAATGGAGAAAAGAGTGAACCTGATGCTTCGCAGATAAGGTGCGGCGAGTAGGGTTTAAAGATACAGGGTGTTTAAATAAGGGGTTCTAGGGTTAGGGTTTTAGTAATATTTCTTTTAAATAAATAAGTAATAATAAAATAATAATATCTGACAACATTTCTTTTTTTCTTTATATTTTTAATTCCCATAATAAGGTATATTCACTCACACAACCATATATTTAGAAGAATTATTTTAAGGACGTATTTTCATTCATTTATTTATTTATTTTTGAACTTGATTCTTCATTTTAAATTATTAATTTATTCTAACCCTTTGACTAAGTAAAACTTAAACTACAATTAACTCTAAGCCTTAAAATTTAAGGATGTTACATTGGATCATAAACTCTGGTCTTCTAACAACCCAAGAGAAATTGATAGTCCCATGTGTAGTCAAGAATATGTTTCAACTTGGACAACTTAAAATTGGGAGCTACTCAAGTAATCACTATGATTCTTATTATAAGGCACTAACTAACAATTGTTACAAATCAAGAAAAACAGTTAAAGTCAATAAAGTTGTCTTAGAATTTAAGTAACTTCTAATATTACCCCTATTAATTGTACTAAACTATAATATTATATTAATTATTACTCTCACGAGTCTCACCTACTACCCTTATTAATTAGGAACAAACATGGAAAAAAGTAATTAATGTGCTTTGAAAACAAGTAAGTGCCTTATAAAAGGGACTAAATATAATTACTAGTTAGTGCTTTATAGTAAGGACCAGAGGGAGTACTCAAAAAGGACATCCAATCCTTCCTTCATTCGTTTTCTGCTTTTCATGTCAAGTTATTTCATTATCTTGTTTTAAATCATATGCTAGTAATAATTTTCATTTTCCATGTTACACTTGTGAACTGTAATACCTTTATTAATTATATTAATATCATTTTGCTTTGATTGAAAAAATGAAGTTGGAATAATTGTTTAACTTGTTCAGTTGTTTTTGAAATGGAACAATTTTTTTTTCAAGATCATTAAGTATATTTTCAGTATCAGTCAGTATCTTGAAGTTTTTTAAGTACCAGTTAGTACCATAAAATAATTTTTCAAGATCATGAAATACCCATTAGTATTTTTTCAGTACCGTTTAGTATCTTTAAATATCTACAGTATCCTGAAATATTTGTTAAAAAAAAAAGAATTAGTGTTGTTTTTTGCGCAGTGGATTGAAAGTGAACGCTAGTGGTAGTGGACTGAATCCAATTCTTTGATTGAAGAAGGCGAGGATGTGTAGCTTCATATGGATTTGTACAATTTCTGAATGTTGGAAATGAGGTTGATTGGTGGCCCACGGGTTGGCCCCAACATAACCCAAAAGAGTGGGGCTTATTTTGGGTTATGGCAAAAATTGACCCCATCATGTGGGGCTAAAAATATGGGGCCAAACATGGGGGCTTAATGGGCTGGCCCATAGGGTCCAGCCCATTTTGACAGCTCGACTGAAACTTATATTCTCCTGAAAATGCTTATTATCTCAACTAACATCTTATTAGTAAAATGTAGTACATTTTAAATATCCTAAAATAGTTGTCTTTTAGATTAAATTTGCTAAAATGCGTTGTCATTTACTAAGTGAGTTTTGTGGATAGCTAATGAATGAAGTGTACTAAATCGGCGAATGAAATGTAAAATACTAAAATGTGTAGCTATTTCACTTTTTTTGGGAGAAAAAGTTATTTACTATACTTAATTAGAAATTGTCATATTCGGTAATTTAGGGTCATTTTGGTATGAAAGGTTTGGAATTGGGAAATTTTTATAAGTTGGATTTTAAAAAATAAATTAAAGAATTGAGGATACAAAATATTAATAAGAGAACATGTAATATAAAAGATTAAGAAAAATTAATTAAAAAATTTGAATCCAACTTCGTTCATTTTTGTAAATTCAACTAAAAAATAATGGATTTCCTCCAACTCACTTTCCCTCGTCTCCGCTTATATCAAACAAACCCTCTAAATGACCACTATTTCAAAATATTTATTACACTTTATGGATGGCTGCCCCGGCTGGCGGGCCCGCTTGTTGGACGATAGGGGAGGGGAGGAGAGATAAAATTTTGACCGAATTGCCCATAGAACATTTTTAAAATTGTTTAGGCCACATCTGACAAAACTCTGAGGGAGAGGACCATAACTTAAAGATCTGGACTCCAAAATACCAGGACCGCAGATCCAAGATCTAGACACCAAACTACCACTCAAACTTGTTTGTGGCACAAAAACGGTGCTCGCCGGCAGCTTGTGCGTAAGGCACAAACCGCCGGCGACGGAGCATAAGCTGCGGGACGGGAAGTGTAGAGAGGAGAGAGGTTGGAGAAAAGAGAGGAGAGGGGGAGCGTGTTTCCCAAAAACACTTAAGAATTATATTATCATAATGAATTTTTCCTTTTAATTATGATAAAAATGCAACATTTTCAAATTTCATTTGGAATTATGCATAATGAAATCACTGAGTTGTTCTTTTTATATTTCTAGAATATTTTTGTGGGAGTTTCTCAATTTACAATCCATGTAAAAAAAAAAAAAATCATATGCACCCCTTTGAAGCTCGTGCGCACAACATAATACACCATTCTCCATTATCTTTATCTAATCAGTTAGATGGAGAATTTGTTTGAGTTAGTGTTGAAAAAGTATGTTAACATAAGTATGAGATAAAACTATTCCCACAAATTTACCTCATATACTGTAAATCAAGTTAAAAAAAGTAGCTTCTACGGTTTATTCAGACATGTACAAAATCATATGGGAAGGACATTCCTCTCTGACAATATTCTGCAAAAGAAGGATATAAACATTATTTTGCAGCTCATGGAAAGATAACTTATTAAATATTAACATTATTTTGTGGTAGATCCCTTCTGGAAATTTATTTAGGCAGTTTCATTGCCACATAAATATTTCCTACTGATGTGGAAAATATTCCATGAAGCATTGCCTGCTTGTGTCCATTGACAGGGCCTTATTTTTTTCTTTTAATAATCAACCAGTCCAGCATTTCTTATGGGAAAATAGTCCATCAACTACGATGTTTAATTGTGATGTGATAATGCCACAAGTAATTTTTTTTTTCTTCAAATTTTTCTGCATTCCCATGTCCTAGTAACTGTTTTTTTTTTATCCCACCCGGTTCATTTGAACCTTTGGTTCCGACTAATTCAGATTTTGCCCCGCGTCGGGCCCACGGTCGTAAGGGAAGAGCTCCAACGCCATTTTTTCCATTCCCACGCCTCGAACTGAGAACGTGGTGGTGGAAAAACAAATCCCTTTCCACTTGCTCCCAATGTATGTTGATTCCCCAGTAACTGTTATGTCTTGTGACTCTTTTTATTCATTTTAATATCATTTTGTCATTTTATTAAAAAAGAAAAAAGAAAGATGTACACCTTTCCAAATCTCATAGACTCTGGGCCTATCTCTCTTGAGGCCCAGTTGGTTGATGATCTCTCTAATGGGCCCAAAGATTCATAGCAAGATGCTAAAATACCTGTCAAGTTTTGAGAAAATGTAATCTACTTACCCCTCGTCCTTGGGTTCAACTGGCGAAGGGGTCGGACTTCCTCACCTCAAGGGAGGGGGTTCGATCCCTGCGTTGGTCAAGGCGCTGGGGGAGGCATCCTAAGGGTCTAGGAAGCAGTGGAAACGCTGGTAGAGGTGGAGACATATGTACTCTCTGTCCAGTATGCCCTGTGGACTGGGCTCCAAGCGCCCTGCCCTTGGATTGTGGGTGAGCCCAACCCATTTCCTAAAAGTTTTATATAAAAAAAAATGTAATATACTTTCTCTCTCGTCTTTAATATTAGAGTTTGTGTGGATGGAGAGGACACTCAATTCTATAAAGCAGTGTGTTATATATAATCAAGTCCTGAATTCAATTGAAAGAAGAACCTCTTCCTGGAAGGAAAAATTTATATCGCAAGCTAGCCGGTTAACTTTGATTAAATAAGTGATATCGTCTTCAAACATTCATATTCTATCCTATGTTAAATTGCCAAACCATATTTGCCAAAAATAGAAGCTAGATGTATTGATTTTTCCTGGGGGACTATGGGAGAGAAAAAGAATATTCACTTGAAAAATAAACGCCATCTTTTTCTTCCAAGTAATAGAGGAGGCCTTGTCATTAGAAATACAAATGCAATTAACCTTTCTCTTCTATCCAAGCAAGTGTGGCGAATTTTCAATGCCCCTGATTTTTTTTTTTTTGCTCAGAAAATGCCCCTGATTCATCCTTAGTGGTTGGTACGTACTCTTAAACCTAAATACATAGACTGATAAAGGCCAAATTTTTTAAAAATGCCTTATATATCTCTTCATGGATGTGGAAGGGCATCTGTGAGTGTGCTTCATTAATAGTATCGAAACTTAAATGGCAGATTGGAAGTGGCTACAAATTCGCATCAACCATCCTTTGTGGTGGTCCATGCAAGAAGGTACATCATATCGTCAAATTCTAATATTAGAGTTGTGGTGACCTATTAATGCATACTTCTGTTTCATGGATTCCAATTCAATGGATCGGAATACCAATCTTTTGCAGGCTCACTATTCTAATACTACTGTTGAAAGTATTATTGGCACCTCTCCTTCTCTAACTAATCGGTCTGATGGTATTATATTTGAAATGGACATTCTTCAAGGCAATATATAGTAAAACTAGGCTACAAGCACTATATACCAATTCTCATATTGATTCAACTGCACAGGTTGATCATTTCTGTAAGTTTTTGTGGGCAATTTCATTGCCTAATAATTGTTGTTGCTTTGGAAACTTTTTAACAAGGAACTTCCTTCTATATATGGACATACTTTAAGATCATCATCTCAATGTGAATGGAAATTTCCTTTTTGGATGTAGGGTTGTGGAATCCCTTCATAATAAATGTTTCTGTGCAGGGTTTGGCCTTTTATCTATCATTCCACCAGTTTTGGATTTATCAAATTTATTGACTTGGTTAAGAAAACCTTTTAATGATCAGATGGATGTAATTAAGGCTATAATTATGCTTTTGAATACTATTTGACATAAGAGGAATATTTCTCTTCATCGGGAAAAATCAGATATCCATCTTTAGTAATTCAAGAAATCTGTGGCTTTATATCCTTCTCAAGACTATCTTTTAAACAAGAATACCAGGATTTTTGAACAATGCTGTCATCAAGACAACAAATAGGTAAAATCTTATGGAAGGTTTTTATTCAACGGAAAAACTTGGAAATGAATATCTTTTGTCATTGCTTGGTTTTTCATCACAATCAATCGATATGCTCTTTCCAATGGAAGCGAGTTAATAATATGGGACCCTTTATTATTAGATGCTTCAAAGCTGTCATGTGTTGGATCATAAACTCTGGTCTTCTAACAACCCAAGAGAAATTGATAGTCCCATGTGTAGGGAAGAATATGTTTCAACTTGGACAACTTAAAATTGGGAGCTACTCAAGTAATCACTCTGGTCCTTATTATAAGGCACTAACTAACAATTGTCACAAATCAAGAAAAACTAACAGTTAAAGTCAATAAAGTTGTCCTAGAATTTAAGTAACTTCTAATATTACACATATTAATTGTACTAAACTATAATATTATATTAATTATTACTCTCACGAGTCTCACCTACTACCCTTATTAATTAGGAACATACATGGAAAAAAGTAATTAATACGCTTTGGAAACAAGTAGGTGCCTTATAAAAGGGACTAAATATAATAATTAGTTGGTACTTTATAGTAAGAACCAGAGGGAGTACTCGACAAGGACATCCAATCCTTCGTTCATTCGTTTTCTGCTTTTTATGTCAAGTTATTTCATTATCTTGTTTTAAATCGCTAGTAATAATTTTCATTTTCCATGTTACACTTGTGAACTGTAATACCTTTAATTATAGTAATATCATTTTGCTTTGATTGAAAAAATGAAGTTGGAATAATTGTTTAACTTGTTCAGTTGTTTTTGAAATGGAAAAAAAAAAAATTGACCTAAATTATTTTTTAACCAACGCAATGCATTAAATTATTAATTTTGGTCAAAGTAAAGAGAAGGAAATTATGAAAATGAAACACATATTATGGAGCGTTGAATTATTATAGGCACATGCACATGTATGAACGTCCTTGAAAGTTTGAAAGTGTCTGGTCAAAGTCAAACATGTATTGATCCAAACTTGAGGTTGTTTTGCACAAACCAAGAAATTTGGTTTTGTGTGTTGAAACATCAAACATTGGAACATGGGTTTAGTATTAAGAAGCTACTTTCGGCACTTCATCACTTTTCAAGACAGAAAATCGCGTGGCTAATTAAATACTAGAAAATAAAATAAATTTAATTGCTTTTATTGAATTTATCCATACTTTATTTTAATTTTTTGAAATCCAGCCGCATATCTATCATAAATTTAAGGGGGATTACTATAAGGTAGGAAGAGAATTAATTAATAAAAAGTCTCAAAAACAACTAAGAAGCATGTAATAAAAAAATTTAGGGTAAAAAATGACAATACCTTATTTATTGGTGGGACTTATTAGTAATTAAATCTTTTTTGGACTTCATTGTAATTTACCCTAAAATTTAGTGTTAAATTATACTACATTTTTTTTTTTAAAAAATTATCGAATAAAATTATAATAACATTTTAAATTAGGATGAGTAGTTAAATAAATAATATATTTATAGTAATGCCTGTATTGTATTAACTTATGCAATTGAATATAGTGGCCAAAAAACTTGTGCGATTGAATATTATACACGTCAAATTTCAGGTTAAAAAAAAAATACACGTGAAGTAAAGCCTTTTTTTTTTTTTGCTCGATGAAGTAAAGCCTTGGAATGAAGATATGTGTACCTTATTGGTAAAAATAAGGCTTCATATGGTATAATATATGAAATATGTAATATTCCTTGTCATTGTTATGTCAGGTAGGCAATAAACAATTGACTTCTGAAAGAAAAAAACAAGGAAACAAACAATTGATAAAAAATCAAAAATTGCTACATTTTAATCATAATAATTTACAATTATTTAAAAATATTTTTACAAAATATTAAATTTGAATCGTTAAAATTTCAATATAAAAGTTGAAATGAGTAGTGGGGGAGAAGAGGAGAAGAAGTAGATGGTAAGAGTAGAGGGAAGAAACCAAGTCCGTGATTAGTGACTTGAAAAATATGTGATATTGAAAAAAAAAAAAATTAATACCGACCATCAAGTGATTTATAATAAGTATTGTGAATCTTCTTTATAAAGTGTCTTATAATAAGGATTAGAAGGAGTACTAAATATTTCAGAAAAATTATTAGTGTCTCTTTAAAAGAAATATTTGTTTTAAAAAAAATTCTTTGAAAGGGAATATAATAATCATATGATACTTAATATAAGATCTAATTAATTAATTAAGTTAGATTAAGTTAGTTTTATTTTTTTTATATTTTTTTATATTATCATCTGACATTGGTTTGGGGTTCATGGTTGCCTCTTCTAACACAAATGTTTTCTTTGAGACTTGAACTCGAAACCCAAAGGGATTTAGTAGGCCTTACACCGTTAGGCCAACTCTACCTTGGTTAGACTAAGTTAGTTAATGTGACCTATTTTTTCCAAGAGACCCTATTAATCCTCCTTAATCTCTTCTATCTTCCTTTTATTTGATTATTGTTGAGAGGGTATCAATAAGGATATTTTAGGAAAAAATTGAAAAATATTAAGAATATGTTTTATGTTTATAACCAAAACAACTTCCTAATTAGATTCTATATTAACGACTAGAGGAATACTCCTCTGGTGTTATTTATAGGGCAGACAGAGAAAAAATTTAGTCCAATAGGGGAGAGAGATAAAAATTTTCTACTAATATGCAATTTTATTCTTAATTTATTATATTAGCTTCATTCTCATGAGATACAATATGTACTCCCTCTGTTGCTTTTTATAAGAAACAATTGCATAGATATCTTATTCCTTTTTATAAGGAACATTCAGAGAAAGTTTTTTTTTTACTTGTTACTTTCTCATTTCTTCCTTATTTAATGTCAATATAATAAATTTTTAGAACCTCAGAGGCTTATTACTTATATCATATTTATTTTCTCTTTTACAATCCTCTTTATTATAATAATTCTCTTATTCTCTCTTATTCTCTATCTCCTCATAAATATGGGGAATTTTGGTCAAAAAGTGTTACAATTTTGACACATTTATTGTTGTGAACCAACATTTTGAACGAGATTCAGTTAAGTATTCCTTATCAAAAGAAATGGAAGGAGCATTAAATAGGGGTAAAGAATAGAAAGTTATTAAATTGGGAAAAATACAAATAAATACCATCTGAATTTGCAAAACCCCCAGAAGCCCACCGAATTTGTAAAATAACTAAGAGGTGACAAAGACTTTTGAGGGTTATGCAAATTCATGCAAAATGACCATAATGCCCTTCCTCCTTCCTCTCTCTCTGCCCTTCCTCTCTGAACCAGGACCAGATTGCTCCGCCGCCGTGACAGCCAAAGCGAAGGGCAGTTCGCCGCCATCTACCTGCGTCGTCGACGCCAACGTTGCACCCGCCCACCTGGGACGTCGCACCGGCCGGCACCAGTGAAAAAGAAAAAAAAAACTGAAACAGACAATTTTTTTTGATAGGTCGATCCAGAAGAAATTGGAAGAAGAAGACGTGAAGGAAGAAAGGAAGGAAGGAAGAAGAAAAAGACGGGAGGAAGGAGGAAGAAGGAAGAAGAGAAAAGAGAAGGAAGAAGAGAGAGAGAAAAAAGAGAGAGTGCACTTTCAATGCACTCTCAGTGTGCACTGGAGTGCACTGAAAGTGTACACTCATTCCTTCCTTTTCTTCTTCCTTCCTTCTTCCTCCCTTCCTTTTCTTCTTCCTTCTTTCCTTCCTTCCTTTTCTTCTTCCTTCCTTCCTTCCTTCACTTCTTCTTCCAATTTCTTCCGGATCGACCGATCAAAAAAAATTGTATTTCAGTTTTTTTTTTTTCTTTTTCACCGGTGGCCGGTGCGGGTGGTGGGTGCGGCGTTGGCGTCGACGGCGCAGGTAGACGGCGACGAACTGCCCATCGCTTCGGCAGTCACGGCAGCAGAGCAATTTGGTCTTGGTTCAAAGAGGAAGGGTAGAGAGAGGAAGGAGGAAGGGCATTATGGTCATTTTGCATGAATTTGCATAACCCTCAAAAGTCTTTGTCACCTCTTAGTCTTTTTACAAATTCGGTGGGCTTCTGGGGATTTTGTAAATTTAGATGATATTTATTTGTCTTTTTCCCTATTAAATTTTACCCTTAATTTATTATATTATCTTTGTTCTCAATGTGAACATATTGAAAGAGCTTCATAAATACTCTTCCCATTCTTTTTAAAGGGCACTTTCAACATTTTTCACATAGACCAAAGAAAATCTTAAATCTCATACCTTAAAATTCAATAACTTTTTAACTTTATCTCTATTTAATATACATAATACTAAATAAAAACAAAATCAGTATAATAATAAATGAATAGTTAAATTGTTCATCCACCTCAATATTTTAATGAAGTGCCTTATGGTATGAATAGGACAAAATAAATCTTCTTTGCGCCTTTATATATATATATATATATAGTGGCGGATCTAGAAAATTATAGAAGGGAGGCACAATTGGCAGGGGATTAGGGGGTTCGGGGGCAGCGTCCCTGATTTTTTTTTTTTAAGGAAAGTTTTAAATGTATTAAAAAACAAAAAATATAAACAAACAAAAATATATATGAAAATAATGTTTATGAAATCAAATGAATATTGATGATGTAATAAGAGAGACAATTATTTTACAAACATGTTATTTAGAAAAGTAAGGCTAAGTACTGTTAGAAATAAATGCAGCTACATAAATAACAATGAATGGTGGGTACTCAATAAGTTCAAGTACATATATTTTAATAAAAAAAGTATACTACAATAAAAATAATTATAATGTCATCATTCTAAGCATTATTTTTTGGAATTCCATTATAATTGTCTTATTATCAATGCTATCAAATACATCTTTTTTCAATATAAGGCACTAAACAATCATTCAACTATTTACCCCTAATTTAATTACAAAGTGTAACCTTGATGTATTAAGGGTGAACACCTAATTTAAAGGTGGACAATCATTCAAACATGTATTAATTTTTTTTTAAAAATCCCAAATAATTGGGGGGCACTTGCTTGCCCCTAACCTACTACTTAGGTCCGCCTCTATATATATATATATATATACACACACACCATTGGAGGAGTAATTAGTAAAAAACTAAAAATCGCTTAACCCTTGAGTATGCTCCTACCCAGATAATACTTCGTATCTTCTTCCCAAGTTCCATGACCCCAGTAACGAAGGACATTAATCGATCGAGTGAACATGTACAACCAAATTTGCACGTACTTCAACTAATACGAGTACCAGTATTAAAGTAAATCTATTCCCAGAACGCATGAGACAATAAATCCAGAAAACAGAAGTGTGTCAGTTCCACTTGCAGAGAGACGAGATGGGAAAAGTCAGAAACCAGAATAATAATAAGAAAATTACACTAAATAAGTGAAAGAGTTATCTATTAGACTTTTTAAATATTATTTTTTTAATTGAGACTGTGCTATTTTCTCAATAGTAATTAATAAAAATAAATAAATAATAAATGCATTTCAGAAGACAGAAGCTTGAGCACAAAAGCATAAATATTCCAACCCATACGACGTTAATTGATCTTTTTACCAGTCTTTCCTGCACAAAGTCAGAAACTTTCTCATACATTAAACTTGTACCCATCTTTGTTTTTTTATTTTCACTGGACGGACAGAAACAGGCAAAATGGTAGGGTTGATGGGAAAAAGAAGTAAAAACTAAATACAAAGATATGAAAATCCTTTTTAGTTTATCAAGTGGGTAGTTACAGATTTTTCTTAGTGAGACGTTACTACACTTTTTTTGCTGAAAATGCTGCGGAAATTAAACAGATTCCCACTATTTCTGGTCATGTTACCAGAGCCGCCGCTAGCTCCGCCGTCTCTGCCATTGCTACGAGTGGTACTACTGCTGGTGGAGCTGCTGGCTGCAGAAATGGCGCTGTTTATGTCGCTTCTGCAACTCAAATGTTGCTTATAACCGATGCATGTGGGAACATTTAAGCTCAAAACCCGGGTTTTCGCACCGCCGCTGGTGGTGGTGGATGTTACTTTACTACGACGGGTCGTGGGTGTTTCTTTCTTTGATCCCTTTTCAGTATTCGGGTCTTGAATCTTCGAGCGAGGGACCTGCCAAACCGGGCTGCTCCGTCCTAAATGAACTCCGGTCCGACCCGGACTACTGGGCCATTTCCTTGACTTTGACTCTCCGGCCGAATTACTACGCGAGCACGGCGCGCTGTTGACCCTCCGAGTCACTGGAGCCCCGGGGAACAACCTCGGCCGAGTTCCGGCAGACCTGCTCCGGGAAAACGGCCATATGTTGATGTTCAACTCAGCCGAACCACCGCCACCGCCTCCAACCTTCCTCTCCTTTTTCTTTCCCTTCTCTTTATCCTTTTCTTCTGGATTGCTCATTTCCGTGTTCTTCTTCTCACTCTTCTTAAATATATCCATCCATCGCTTCGATGACGAAAGCACCGTCGTCGCAGAAGACGCTGTTATCGCAGGAGACAACTGCGGTCCAGTTTCCGGGTCGGGTTGAGGACCCGTTTCTGGATCTGACGGATCTGATTCTGGCGTTTGGGCCTTGGGTTGGAGAGAGAGGTGGTGGAGAGGGAGGAGGACGCCGTCGGCGATGAGTTGATCGGCGGGAAGGAGGTTGGGTTGAGGGAAGCAGGGGTTTCGGACCATCCAGAACTCGAATTCGGGTGACATACAGCAGTGAGAGTTGTGGTTTCTTGGAGAAATAGTTGGGGAAGAAAGTCCAGGAGACCAGCTTTGGGTTTCCATGAAGCTGTGGAATGTGTTGCAGAGGAAGAAGAAGAAGAGGAGGTTGTTGTTGTCGTCGTCGTCACAGAGGAAGGATTGGGAGGGAGGAAGAAGAAGAAGAATGAAGAGCAACGAAAGAAAAGAAAGAGACGGATGATGATTTTAAGAGAGAAGGTGACAAGGTGGGGCCCACTATACAGGGGATGAGAATGTGTCATGAAAAGCATACCATTTGGCAAAAGGTAATGGGTGGAGTTTTAATAGCATGGGGATAATGGTAAAAATGGCATGATGGGAATGAGATATGCAAAGTAACTTGGGGAAAAAAACAGAGATATGAAAAGTAAAAAAAAAAAAAAAAAAAAAAAATTAATTAGGGAGATTTGATAAAATCCAACATAAATGACTCTTGAAATTTTTAATTTATAAGAAAGTCTTGTAGAATATTTGGGTTATATTTATTTTATATTACTCAAATCCTATGAGACCTTCATGTAAATTGGAGATTTCAACGAAACATTTTTGTTGTATTTTTTTTTTTTTTTTTTAAGCTTGGGATCTCAATGCAAATTTTTCAAATAATAATAACAATAATAATATAAAATTAATTAAAATGATCTCTTTCACTAATTTACCATTTTGGGTGAGAAATGCTTATGGATTGAATTTTGGGAAAATAACGGAAAAAGAACTGAGAAATTGGAAAATCCTAAATAAGGTATTTTTCATAAAATTAGTTGTTAATTACTTATTAAGTGTAGTCATTATATTATCAATTATAAGCAACAAAACCTGACTTGATATTTTCCAATTTTCAAATTCTTTTTCTATCATTTGCTCTTCAATTTTTTACCAAGTTTTAATAAACTTTGTATAGTTTTATTTCACATATATTTTATAATATGCATCTAAATATTATTTTGGCCTGAGTAATATATATAAATATTTAAACATTATGTCAACTCTTATTTTATTCCATTTTTAGCACCATTTTGTTTTACATTTCTAAAAGCGTTTTTATGATTTACAAGATAAATACGTAAGAGGAGTTTTGTCTGCCAAAAAAAATGCTTAAAAAGGAACTTATTAGAAATTCTCAAACGAACCAATGGCCTTAGCTCCCTTTTGAGTGAAAGGTCACAAGTTCGATGCCGTTTATAACCTTAAGCCAATAGTGCCTATCATCGTCATCGAGGAAGGGTTGGGAGGGAGGAAGAAGAAGAATGAAAAGCAACGGAAGAAGAGAAAGAGACAGATGATGATTTTAAGAGAGAATGACAAGGTGGGGCCCACTATGTGGGGCATGAGAACGTGTCATGAAAAGCATACCATTCGAACGTCTCATGTGCCGACTATTTGACCAAGGAAGGCCATGATGCTCCTGCTGATGCGGACGTAGTTCTAATTCCAACAATTCCCATAGGATGCCTTGATATGGCTTTGAAAGACTAAGTGGCTTGCTGCTAGTTCATTTGCTAGTTTGTTGTATTAAAGGGTTAGACTTTCATAGTCTAGTCCCTTTCTCACCTTTTCAAGCTACGGTTTGCCTGTATTTCACAAAAAATAAAAGCATACCATTTGGCAAAAGGTAATCGATGGAGTTTTAATGGAATGGGGATAATGGTAAATCTGGCTGGGCATGATGGGAATGAGATATGCAAAGTAATTGGAAAAAAAAAACAGAGATATGCAAAGTTAAAAAAATAATTAGGGAGATTTACATTGAGGTGTCAAAATTACGACACACTTTCCCCCTCTCAACTCTCTCTTGACGCTCTCTCTTGGCTTTCTCACCATTAGGATTTTTATCTCGCCGACGGCGTCCTTACCGCCAGTGAGCCTCCTCCCAAACCACAATCATGGTAGAAAAGTAGATTGAAGCTCGAAGAGCCAAGAGCAAGCAAGTTTTAGTTCGGAACAGAGACACATAGCGATGACCTTCTATCTTCTCCAGCGTCGGTCTCCTCTAGTCTCTGTCCTCACCACCACTCCAGCTGTGACATCCCTTTGATTTCAGTGTGCGGTTGTAGTCCTCTCTCGTCTCTGGGGCGATTTTTTCCTCTCCATCTCTAGATCTGTCTTGAGGCGGTGGGAGCTACTGTCATGGTCTCTGGCGGAGGGGAAGTCCGTCCTTTTCTTTTGCTTTTGTGGTTTTATGTCCTTGTGTTTCTACTGTTGTTGTGGTTTTGGGTATTTGTGGTGGTGTTTTCTGTTGTGGCTTGGATTTGTAATTTTGTGGAAAGGGTTTTATCATTGGTCGCTACTACTGTGTGTTTTAACTATGAGAAGACCATTGTTAGGTTTGTTCGATGGTAGTGAATCCAAATCGTTAATGTTAGCTAAAAAATTTTCGGTGAGTGGTCGACGTCACCAGATTTGCTTCAATGGAGGAGCAAAAGTATTCTTCAGGACATCACTTGTTTTCTTTCTTCTGAGGTTAGGTTCTCTTTGTCTGGTACCACAAAACGGGGCAATTATGTAGCTGATCAATTTGCAACCTAATCTTATAAGGAGGTATGCCCTATAGGGTGAGTTTTGCAACCAACACCTTCTTTCATGTCACTTCTAACCTCGGATGTCCAGGAAGCCGGTGAAATCTTTGATGTTACTTGTATTCCCACCTTTTTAGTGGTGATTAACTTTCCTTACATTTGGTTTGTATTTGTTAGTCTTCTTGTTCCGTTTTGTTTTTGTTTAGTGTAATTGTCATGCTTTGATGTAACTTTTAATATAAGTATTAATATAAATATATTTTGAGCCAAAAAAAGGTGTCAAAATTGACAAATTACAACATAAATGCCTCTTAAAATCTTCAATTTATAAGAAAGTCTTGTAGAACATTTGAGTAATATAATCCAATTAGATTATATTTGAATTATATCACCCAAATGTCCTATGCGACCTTCTTATAAATTAGAGATTTGAATAGACCTTTGTGTCGTACTTTTTTTAGCTTGGGATCTCAATGCAAATTTATCAAATAATTATTATAATAATAAGAATATAAAATTAATTTTCATTCATTTATTTAAAATTTTCGATGATAAATACTTATGGATTGAATTTTGGGAAAATAACAAAAAAAGAACACAAAAATTGGAAAATCCAAAATAAGATATTTTCCATAAAATGAGTTATTGATTACTTATCAAATGTAGTTATTATATCATAAATTATAAGCAACAAACCTGACTTGATATTTTCCAAATTTCAAATTCTTTTTCTATCATTTTCTCTTCAATTTTTTACCATGTTCTAATAAACTTTGTATAGTTTTATTTCACATATAATATGCATCTAAATATTAATTTTTAGGTGATATATAAATATTTAAACATCATGTCAACTCATATTTTATTCCATTTTTAGTGCCAATTTGTTTTAGATTTTTAAAAGTGCTTTTATGATTTACAAGATAAGTATGTAAAAAGAGTTTTGTTGGCAAAAAAAAAAAAAGAAGCTTAAAATGGCACTTTTTAGAAGTTTTCAACGAGCCAATAGCGGTCTTCACTACAAAAAAAGGACTTTTAGTGGCGACTTTCGGCGGCGACATTCATTGTCGCCGCGGAAAGTCAGACTTTTGGCGGCGACTTTTCATGTCGCCGCGGAAAGTCAGACTTTCCGTGGCGAGCCGCCAAAAGTCTAATTTAAAATTTTCGTTTTTTTAAAAAAAGTGTAATACTTTCAGTGGCGACAGTCATATGTCGCCGCCAAAAGGGTTTTTTGGTGGCGAATTTTTGTCGCCGCCAAAAGTCTAATTTCAAATTTTAGTTTTTTTTTTAAATTGTACTACTTTCAGTGGCGACAGTTCTTAGTCGCCGCCAAAAGTCTAATTTAAATATTGACAGCTGTTCTTGGTGAAAGATCAGGGTATGTAAGAGGAAAAGGGTATGGAGCAGAGCCATTGAGGAAGAGAAATCGCTCTCAATCCAATGATAATTCAACGGTGGAGACTATGCGTACCCAATTGCTTGAGGACTTTGATAAAAAATTCGGAGGAGCGTGAAAAGATAGAAGCAGAGCGTGCCGAGGAACGTGCTAGGATGGAAGCAGGCGCGCGAAGAACGTGCACAATTTGATGAGAAGATTAAACAAATGGAGCAGAGGATTCTAGCTGTCTTAATGCAACTGTTTTTATGATCTTAATCAATGCGATATGAGTTTTAATTGTGGTACAATTTTTAATTTTATCAATTTACATTTAAATTTTTTTAAAAAAAATTACTTTTGTGCGACAAATGTCACGCCGAAAAGACTAATTGTCGCCGCTAATAGTATTTTCATGGCGACAATTGGTTGCCACGAAAGGGTATTGGTGGCGACATTTTGTTGCCATCGAAAATACTATTAGCGGCGACAATTTCGCCGCCACTAATAGCCAGATCTCGCGGCGACACAATTGTCGCGCCAAAAGGTTATCGATGGCGACAATTGTCGCCACCGAAACCCTACTTTCAGTGGCGACAAAAAGTCGCCACTAAAAGTCTACTTTTGGCGGCAACATTAAAATGTCGCCGCCAAAAGTATTCACGACAACGGTATAGGTGACGACTTTTTGTCGCCACTGAAACACTTTTAGTGGCGACTTTTCGACTTTTAGTGGCGACTTTTGTCGCCACCAAAAGTCAAATTTTTTGTAGTGCTTATAACCTAATGACATGAGAACTCCCTTTTAAGTGGGAGGTCACGAGTTTGATGCCGTTTGTAACCTCAGGCCGATAGTGTCTGCCACTTTAATCCCCCCAAAAAAAAAGGTTCTTAAACGAGCATTTGTAAACTTATCAAATAAGCTCTCTTAAGGACTATATTGTATTTTTACAAATATAAAATTTTTACAAATTTATGCTGCAATGTTATATAATATTTTTTTAAGTTTAAGTTAGGACTATATTTATATTGTTGTTGAATGTAGATGTAAGAATTGATTATTTATATATTATCTGAATATACATTTGATATTTTAAGTGATAATATATGTAAGATTATTTTGGTGAAAACAAAGATAACTATAGCTTATTTCTTTTAGTACAGGTGATTAATATAGAACATCTTTTTTATTTTAGAGGAAAAGAGTATGATTTTTTTTATAGAACTTAAACAATTTTCAAGGGAAAAGTATAATTACTCCAACTTTATAGGTGCATCATTTTTTTGATGAAAATGATATTTAAAAGAGATTTTTCAAAAATATTTATTGATTTGATCATGGATTTTTAAAACAATTTATAAAAAATATTCAAAAATTATATATGTCACTTGTTGTGTGTGTGCACTTTAATTAATTAATAAGTGGACATTTGGTTAGCGTTTCTAAAGTATATTTACGTAAGTCGAGATAAAATTCATTTCACATACTTTTCTCATATACCGTAAATCATGTTAAAAGAATAGTTTCTACCGCTAATCTAAATATGTATGTGTTCTGGTGTAGAACTCAGATGTCCGGCCTATTGAAGGTCCGGTGGTTTGATATAGGATCTGTGTACCCTTCCTGTATGCTTATGGGACAAGCGTTCAGGAGAGGGTATGATCACGGTACACAAGCAGGCGTTTCGCCTAAGGGGTGTCAAGTGTGTCGTGAGACCGTATGTAGATAAGTCAAGGCTTAGAATGAATGTACTGGCGCCCGTCTCCTTGCCCCCCGTCTTACTTTGATAAGGTGTCTATCAGAGTTTCAAGCAACCTCGGAACTACAAGTCTTCTGGTTGAATTGCCCCCAGACATGTGGTCCGGGTTATGTTTGTTTAAATTTTGTTGTTCTTCGACCATCCGGGCTCGCTTCTAGCACGGTCGAAGACTCCAAATGCGGGTCCTTTCTCAGAGGCTGATTAGCCTAACGAGTGAGCCGGGATAACTGACTGTTTTAGGTAGGTATTCTTGTTTCCTAGCCTCTTTCTTTTGTTCTGCTCTGATCTGCCGTTTCCCTGTAAGATTGCGTCCGTATTTAGTTGAAATTCTGGGTAGATTTCCTTGTTGAGTGGGTTTTCGCGTAGTCCTGTTTTCAGTTCCTTCATTTGTGCAAAACTCCCCCATTTTTCCGGCCTTCCGAATAGCCGCCCGACAAAGTGGCCAGCTCGGGTCCTAGGGCCGAGGTTGATTCCTACATCGGGCCTTGCTACGATCCGCTTGTATGAGTGCTCCCGACTTATTTCTTGTGGGGATTCCTCCACACCCGACTTAATTTTGGGCTCCCGCCGACATAATTTGGTCCCGGCTCCTCAAGCTATATCGCCGAGTCCCGTTGACTTGGATTTTAATCTTACCACAACCGTAGAGTCCCGCCTTCAATTATTGACATCGGGTATGCTAGGAAGGTTCGATCTTGCTTATATTTTTATTTGTGTTAGGTATAATGGCGTCGTCTTCTTCTTCCCACGCGGTGAGCCGATCTGGAAATGCCAACCGCGCTAGCCCCCCACAGGACTTAATTGACCGATTCCCTTGGGTTACCCAAGAAGTGTTATCCTATCGGTCGAAGCTGACCATGGAAGACTTGGAAGGTCTTCCAGTTCGAGACACTAACACCTACTCTCTTTGTCTCCTGAAGAGGAAGAGCCTGTGTGCTCAGTGAGGGAGGGGAGCCACAACTCCTTTTTCTTTTTCTATGCTGACTACATTACCAGGCTTGGGATTCGATTCCCCTTCTCCGAATTCCAAATGGCCACCCTTCAATTTCTTAGTATAGCTCCCTCGCAATTACACCCCAATGGATGGGGTTACCTGATAGCCTTTGAGTGGTTTTGCCTGAGCCTTGGACTGCCTTGTACCACTTCTATGTTCTTCTACTTCTTCAGCCCCCACCTCTCGCTGCGGGAAGGAACCGCCGGAGCTCAAGGGTCTGGACATCCATTCGGGGAATAGCCAATCGGCGCTTGTTTACCCCAGTCTCAGACTCTTTCAAACGCTTCAAGGGCAACTTTTTCAAAGTCGTCGCTAAAACTGGTGCAACTCCTTGGTTCCTCAAAGGGCCAGACTCTGCAAAAGTCGACTGGGAGTTTAACTTGTATTGGTGTCAAGATCACCACAATGTGTCTCCTAGCGCCTATAAGGTGGAACGGTCCAATCTGCTGAAGCCTGAAAGGAAAGCCATTGATGCCATAATAGACCACGTTCGAGCGAACGGTACGTAGGGCCGGCTCCTTAGTAGCCCAATATCGGGCCGAGGCTCGGTGTCAAGATGAGATGGCGTCGGTACGAGTATGGCATTTCGTTATTTAACATCGGCGTTGTTCCGCGTCTTAGTATTGTATTGCTCGTCTTTGCTTTCCTAGTAGCTAACATGGTGTATGTGTTTCGTACAGGTCTTAAGATGAAAGAGCCGCAATATCTTTCTGGGATCCCCGAGCCTGCCGCCAAGGGGAGAAAGAGGTCGGCCAAGGAGGCGGGCAAGTCGAAGGTCGGAGAGTCTTCGAAGCAGGCCGAGCCAAAGAAGCCTAAGGTCGGGGAGTCGTCCAAGCCCCGAACCGAAGTCAGCCCTGTCTCTCCTATCCGAGCCTCCCCTGTCCCGAAATCGCCGCTTCCTAAGTCGACCGACGTCGAGCCCCTCTCTATGCACGATACCCCGGTTCCCCTCGTCCTTCCACCGTCATTCCCGTTCACATTTGTGGAGTAAGGGTATTACCGAAGAACTCGCCGCCGCACTCCCGCCTCCACCCGTTATCAAGAGCCGTAGCCTTGCGGGAAGTAGACGTACGAGAGGTCCGGGCATTGGGAAATGCTTTCCGAAAGGTCTTGGTTTGACCCAATCTTTTCTCACCCCGCACCATAAGTATGCGGAGGCTGCCACGGAGCCAAGCGTGCCCGAACAGACCGCGATGAAGCTCAAACAATGGCAAATTGCTTGAACGAGTTCCGGGCTCGTGAGGTCCAGGTGGAGAAAGTGGAGTTTCGACTAAAAGAGGCCGAGGGCTCTTGGCGGACTCCAATGTAATAATTGAAGGCTTTAAGGCGGCTCAAGCTAGAAGCGAAGAGCGCTTAAAAGCCATGGCAGTGAGAGGGACGGGTTCGAGCCGAAGTGGACGGAGCTCAAAGCCGAGGGGAGGCGTCCTCAACACATCTGTCCGCGGAGATAACCCTGGCTGCAGGAGTTGCTACTGGGATCAGTGGTGGAGGCGTTTGAGAATTCACTTGCCCAGATCCGGGCTTTGAACCCGGGGATCGAGCTCAACACTACGGGGCATCATTTCCGGTCTTATGTGACTGACGGGCAGATTGTCCCCTATGTGGAACCTCCTGCTGGTTCCGAGACCCGGATAGATGGCGATGCGGCCGTGCTGGAGGCTGAGCAGGGTGAGGAAGTCTCGACCGCCCCCAAGCACACGGATTGATTTCTTTTTTTCTTTTTGCGACGCGCTTTGGTCATAAGACCATAATGTTTTAAAGTGCTAGTGTTTGCACTGCTTTTTATAAAATTCTGGTATAGTAACCGGTCATCCAAAGGTAAATGAAAATTGCCACTGCCGGGTTCGGTTTTGTCCCGATAGCGTCCCGAGCATTTTGACTGATCGGGGTCGGCATGACATTTTCTATTGATACCCCGAGTAAATTAGCGTGTCCGGCCGCGATAGCTATCCAGACGTGTTTTCTTCAGCTGAAAAGCTAATAACGATTGAATCTTGAAAAAGACAATGTTTGGAATTCAATAGATACCCTCGAACGAGAGTTTCATTCATATTTGACACAGCAATTGTTGCGAAGGGAAAAGCCAGCAGAGCCAACGTTGAACAAAGAACATAATGGAAAACGATGCTTTAAGAAAAACAATAGATAAGCCTAAGCGAAATATGCCTTTAATTTGTCCGCATTCCATGTTCGCTGATAGGGGTTCCATCCAAATTTTCCGAATGTAAGCTCCTCTCTCAAGAGTTTCCCGAACGCGATAAGGTCCGTCCCATTAGCCGCAAGCTTGCCGTCTTTGGAGTTCTTGTTCCCGATGTCGGCCTTCTCGAGTACCAGCAACCGGCCGGAATCTTCTTGGTCTAACCTTCTTGTTATAACGAGCCGCGATCGGTTGCTTCATTGCTATATCCCGACAATGGGAGGTGACCCGGGCCTCATCGGCCAGATCCAACTCGACTGCTAACGCCTCACTATTGGCTATCTCGCCTTGTGATAAAATGCTCTTCCTGCGCCAAGACATCATCCCTATTTCCACAGGAATCATAGATTCACAACCGTAGGCCAGTCTATAAGGAGTTTCTTGGGTGGATGTCTGAGCAGTTGTTCGATTTCCCCAAAGGACAAAAGGTAGTTGATCGGCCCAAGAGGTGTCGCCCTCAACATACGTTTCTTCAAACCATCAAGGATAACCTTATTGGCGGCCTCGGCTTGCCCGTTGATCTGCGGGTGCTCCACGGAAGCAAAGTGATGCTGTATTCCGTATTCATAAATCAAGTCACGAAACCCGACTCCAGTGAACTGAGTTCCGTTGTCTCAGTTACTATCTCGGTGGGTGCTCCGCGCGTAATTATATTGACTTCAACAAATCGCTGCACACGAGCCGAGGAGATCGTTGTGAGAGGTTCGGCCTCAATCCACTTGGTGAAGTAGTCATCGCCACGATTAGCCATCGCGATGTCCGGTCTCGTCTTGAATGGCCCCGAATGTCCATGCCCCATTTGTAAAATGGCCGGCCGTGATGGAATGGCTCTACTGGGGCGCCCAAATAACTCCGGCATGTTTCGACAACTATCACATTGTCTTACAAGTGGTCTTTGAATCCGCCTCCAACGTCGGCCGCAATAGCTTTGCTCGAAGGGTTTTCGGCGAGCGCCTTAGCCCCCATATGCCGACCATTGGCCCCTCCATGAATCTCGGCCAGACATACCCCGCTTCATTTGGGTTCAAACACCTTAGCATGGGAGAATGTAATCCTTTTCGGTAAAGTTGATCCTCCACCATTGTGTACTTGGCCGCGTCTCGAACCAACATTTTTGCTTCCATTGCATCGTCTGGGATGAGTCCACGTTCAAGGTAGTCTTCTATCGGCTTTTTCCAGTGGATTCGGACCGAAATAGCCATCATGCATACCGGATCTTCGAGATTTTGCCGGACAACCGTGCGATGACAACCACCTGCTTAGTGCTTGCCAATTTTGATAAAATGTCGGCTCTTGCGTTTTCTCCTGGGAATGCGAGTAACGGTTGCTTCATCGAAACCTGACATCAAGTCCTTAGCCTTTAGGAGATACTTGGCCATTAGCGGGCCTTTAGCCTGATACGTACCCTCGATCTGAGCCGCCACAAGCCGGGAGTCGGTGAAAACCTTAACTCTTGTGGCCTCATTTTCCTTGGCTTGAAGAAGCCCGGCTATCAAGGCCTCGTATTCTCGCTTGATTGTTCGAAGTTGGGAAGTTGAGATGCAACGAATGCTCAATTGTAACCCCCTCGGACTCTCAATAATGACTCCGCTCCACTTCCTTTCGTGTTCGACGATCCGTCGACATACACCTTCCATTCGCCCGCCACTGTCTCGTCTGACTTAGAAGCCGGGTAAGCTCTCGATGAAGTCGGCCAACGCCCGTGACTTGATTGCATGGCGAGCCAGAGGTGATGTCGAACTCGGAGAGTTCTATCGCCCAATTAGTCATCCTCCCCGCTAGGTCCGGCTTATGTAAGACTTGTCGAATTGGCTGGCTTGTTCTAACAACGATATGATGACCCTGGAAATAAGGTCTTAAACGACGGGCCGCAATAAGCAGAGCGAATGCCACTTTTCTAGCTTCGGTATCGGATCTCGGCATTCTCGCAGGTTACGCGACAAAATACACAGAATTTGTCCGTGTTCCGCCTCTCTTACTAAGGCGCGCCGACGGCTTCCTCGCCGATCGACAAGTAAAGGAAAAGACTCTCGCCAGCCGAGGTTTTGAGAGGACTGGAGGATTGGCCGACATTGCTTTATGTCTTCAAATGCGTCATCGCACTTTGAATTCCATTCCACCGATGCCTCCTTCTTTAAGAGCTCGAACATGGGTAAAGCCTTCTCCGCCGATTTTGGCAAAAACCTAGTTAGGGCGGCCAATCTTCCGTTAACCTGTTGGACTTCTTTTTATTACTCGGAGCCTTCATCTCCATCACCGCCCTACATTTGTCCGGTTGGCCTCAATGCCCCTAAGTTAGTCGGCATGAAACCCAGGAACTTCCCAATGAGGACGCCAAAGGCACATTTGGCCGGGTTCGATCGGATTCGGTAGGTTCTCGAGTTTGGCAAATGTCTGCTCCAGGTCTTGTATATGACGTTGCTGGTCCGGGGTTTTGACGATCATGTCATCTATATATACTTCCACATTGCGGCCGATCCGGGTCTCAAAGACCTTATTCATCATCCTTTGATATGTAGCTCCCGCATTCTTCAATCCGAAAGGCATGACATTGTAGCAATAGTTAGCTCTTTCGGTAATGAAGGCTGTTTTTTCCCGATCCTCTCGGGTACATCGCTATCTCGATTATATCCGGAGTACGCGTCCATAAAGGATGAGAGCTGGAATCTGAGGCGTTGTCGACCGGTTGGTCGATGTTTGGCATTGGGTAGGAGTCCTTCGGGCATACCTTGTTCAAGTTCTTGTAATCTGTACACACTCTCCACTTCCCATTTGGCTTTTTACCATTACCACATTTGATAACCGTGTTGTATACCGTATTTCCCGAATAAATCCGGCTTCAAGCAATTCTTGGACGTGAATTTCCAGCGCTTTCCTTTTTCTCTCGGTCCGTGGTTCCTCTTTCTCTCGACATCGGAATTGAGCCCGGATAGACTTCTAACTTGTGACAACAAAATTTTGGGTCTATTCCAGTACACGAGATGAATCCTGTGCGAAGACATCCCTATTTTCCTTCGGAATTCCTCCAACCGACTTCTAAGTTCGGAAGATAGGTGTTTGCCAATCTTAGTGGTGCGGAGAGGGTCTCCGATCACCGGATCTTCCGTGTCTCCCGCCGGTTCGGGCGAGCCTCATCGTCTCGGATGTCTAATTCCACGGTATTAACTTCTTCGTCGGGAGAATCCCGGTCCGAATGGTCCGAGATAGCCGATTCTTTGGGGCTGCGATGAAGATCCGCCTCCCCAATTCGACGGTTTCAAAATAGCACTGCCGAGATTCCCTTTGATCCCCGCCACCGTGACCACGGTTCCTTGGTTGCCTATCACCTTGAGCTTTTGATGCTTTGTAGACACCAAAGATGTCCCACTTGTGAATGGTTGGCCTTCCCAATATTATGTTATAAGGTGAAACGAACTCGGCCACTATGAAACGCACTCTTTCGGACTTAAAGGCGTCTTTGACTCCAAGGGTGAATCTGAGGTCGATAAACCCCTTCGGACGAGATTGTTCTCCATTAAACCCGATGAGGGTTGTCTTGCAAGGCTTTAAGTCGTCCGGTCCGGGCTCATTCTTTTGAACGCTTCCTGGCTTAGTATGTCGCCGAGCTACGGCATCCACAAATATCCGCTTGACTCGGCGCTTGACGACTGTTCCTGTTATCACTAGCCCATCTTGATGGCGGGGACAACGTCCTTGAGGTCGTCTCTTGTGAAAAACAAAGGCGGTCGTGCTACCTCAGTGTGATGTTCCTTGAATTTAGGTCGGTCCCTGACGGATAGGACTTCTCGAAGGTATTTCCTTCGCCGGCTTATAGTATCTCCGCCACCGCCCATTGCTCCGCCGATTACGTTACGCCGAATTCCGCTTACGGAAATTCGTCATCGGCTTCGAGAGCCTTTCGTTTATCTTCCCCTTTTGAACTTTCGAGGGGGTCCTACCGCGGTTCTTGGTCTTCCGTTTCCCACCTTTTCCTTGATGCTCTATGACATACTGTTGAAGTTTGCCTTCCCGAACAAATCGTTCGATTGCGTCCCGGAGCTCGTAACATTCATCGGTTGTATGACCTCGATCATCATGGAACGAGCAATATTTAGACTGGTCTATCCCGGATCTTCGGTAGGACAGACGAGGCCGATCGACCTTCTTCATCTCGGTCGTTGATACCTCCTTCCAAACTTGAGATCGAGGCACCGTCAGGGCCGAATATTTCTCGTACTTGCTCCGCCGATCAAATTTGCCACCTCGGCTCTTGTTTTCATTCCCCTTCTCCGGGAATCCCTATTCCCTTGTCGAGAATTCTCGACCCCCAGGGAGGAGGTTCTATCTTGGTCCCGCCTCGAATTGGGATTGTTTGCCATTCGCATCCGCTCGACGTCCAAGTACTTTTTGAACGGGATATGAAGTCGTTGAGATTCTTTGCCCGCTCCTTTAAAAAGATTACGCCAAAGGGACTCTTATCGAGGCCGTCCACCAATAAGTGAACGTGTACGTCTTCGTTAAGTCCGCGCACTGCAGCACCGCATGATTGAAGCGGTCCGTATAACTTTGGAGCAGCTCTCCGCCGCCGTCTCGATTTTGGAGAGAGAATACTTGGGATTTTGGTTGCCGTTTGCTAGTCGCGAAGTGCAACTCAAAGGCCTCGGCCAGTCTTCAAAGTTGTGGATCGACCCAAAGGGAAGAGTGTGAAGCCATTTCAACGCCGCCCCTTTAACGTCGCGGCGAAGATCCGGGGCACAATTGGTTCCTTGAGACCTCTAACCGACATGTGAACGTCAAAGTCTTCTAAATGAGTCGTCGGGTCTTGTGTGCCATCATACTTTGTCAACTCGCCCAAATTCGGCTTCTCGTGGAATCGGGCGTTCGGATCTCCTTGGAGAAAAAGCTATTGTGCATTTGGCCGACATATCTCCGTCTGCTGGAAACCACTTGGGGAACCGTCCTGTCACCTCGATGGTTCCTCGCCCGAGGTCGACCCTCTTCATCCCGGTTCGGTTCCTCCTATTGGCCCTCCTGCCGCCGACGGCTTCCGCCTTCCGCCCGTCGGTGCGATGAGCCGAGCTCTCGTCATCGTCGTCCTCTCTCCAAGTTTTATCTTCCCAGCCCTCATTTGGAAAGGGTGTGGGTCCGTGTTTTCTCCCGCTCTTCCGCCGGCGATAGTGAAGGGTATGGCGCTTGTCTATGTTGTCCACCCGTCTCATTATCGCAAGCATCCGGCTTGAAGAGATCGAAAGTCCGGCTCGGCATGTGGGATGTCCCGGCCTCCTCGCACTGGAATTCTCGTGGTCCACGGTCTTGGTTTCGTGGAGCCGAGGACTCCGTGTCGGACGGGTCGTCCTTTTGATGTCGTTCATTGTTGGGAATCAATGGTTCTTCCGGGCCGAGAAAGCCGATCTTCTCCTTCCCGATGGTCTCCATCGCACCGGTTGTCAGCCGCTCATTACGGGGTGGTTGACGCGGTGGTTGACGGTTGTCCCCGCTTGATCCGCCTCCGATTGTCTTTGGCCCGAAGCACGAGTGCTTATCCTCATGGTCACGGAATAGAAGTTTATTGATCCCCACGGCCGGCGCCACTGTTACGGTGTAGAACCCGATGTCCCGGCCTATCAAGGTCCGGTGGTTTGATATAGGATTCGTGTACCCTTCCCGTATGCTTATGGGACAAGCGTTCGGAGAGGGTATGATCACGGCACACAAGCGGGCGTTTCGCCTAAGGGGTCTTGTGTGTCGTGAGACCGTATGTAGATAAGTCAAGGCTTAGAATGAATGTACTGGCGCCCGTCTCCTTCCTCTCGTATATATAGAGTATACCCGGTTAGTTAGTCCCTTGGCCGCCACACCGTACGTGTCATGTGCGTGTCCGGGATCGTGTGCGCATGTCCAGGATCGTGGGTGCATGTCCAGGATCGTGGGTGCATGTCCAAGGTCATGGCTGGGTCCCACGGATGGTGGGTTGCCCCCTGTACTAGCCAGTGAGATAATGGGCCTAGACTAGGTCCGTAACAGTATGCATACAAATATGTGCTACTTTTCAATCCCTATTAATAATATAATTTGTGGTATGTATTTATTTTTTTTACTTTATATTGACGTTAATTGTAAATGCTTTATTTTGTGTCATTATTGGTTTTCTTTTTTGGGTCAAAGTGTCATTATTGTATAGAGTACTAATGCCCTGGTTGTTAGAGCGAAAGTTGGGGATGGAAAGGGAACATAACAAGGTTCCCTCTGAAAAAACTGTTTGGTGCGCCCATCTTCTATTGAGTAGCATTCCTGCGAGCGTCAAAGTTCCATCAACCATTGGAAGGTTGATTCCATTCGAAAGAGGCGGGAAGATCAAAATGTTCCCGGGAGAGTGAAAATTGGGAAAAAAAGCCCCTATAAACCAGATGCTTGCGAGGACTGATATGATAGTGCAGCGCTGCAGAACGAGAGTAGCGACCTTCGACTCCTTCGCTCGACCTTCCTCCTCTTACAACCACCGTCACTTTCACCGCGGGCGAGAACTAGAGGAGAGAGCGTCGCTGATTGGGAAACACCAGAACAGACCTGACATCCTTGAACACAGGGGCGGAGCTAGAAAATAACATTAAGGGGGGCGAAAATTACAGACAAGGACCCAAAGTTTCAGGAATCATATTTCATCCTCATAAAAATTTAAGTATTTTCATTTTAGTCCTTATATGACACCTTTATTAGGGACTAAAGTAAAAACCTTGAAACTTTTATAAGGCTGAAATATGATTCCCTGAACTTTTGGGTCTTTTTCTATAATTTTAGGGGGGGCGGGGGCCACCCCTAGCCCCCCTAAATCCGCCCTTGCGTGAACACCAAAATGTCGTCACTTGCCGATTCCGTGAAACCTCAAGGTGTGCTTTTATTTACCAGAAGTTTTGAATCTTTCTGACCCATCATTTATCATTGATTATACAAGTTCATATGATACTGTGATCATAAATTCATGCTACCTTGGTAATTTTATCCCTACAGATTCATCTACAAGCTTTTTTTAAATCATAATCATGGAAATTGAGCCAAACGTGTTCTTTCCATTTAAACTGTTCCTTTTCTACATGCGTCTCTGTTTTAGTTTCTGTGTTCTAGTGCTCTGGCTTTCTATCCATAAGATTGTGAAATTGCTGTTATAAACCTCAAGCCACTGTAATATTTTAAGTTCAAACATAGGCGATTGGGTGCCTATTACGTTTGAACATAACTTTTTTGTTTGAACGTCCGAGGGGCATTTTAGGAATTTTACATCACCTTCCCACTTAACCAACACCCAATTCTTCATACCAAACAATTCATTTTCCCTCAATTTAAGTTCCCTTCCCATGTCTACCAAATAGCTCAATTTTTTAAATTCCCTCTCAATTTTCTTTTCCACTCCTTTCCCTCTTTTAAGTTCTTTTCCTTCCTAAAATCTTCCCAGTACCACAAAAAGGAAATACAGCGTATTATTGGACGTGGAGCGCACTTGCCGGCTGGGAAAATTTAACATGTTTAGTCCCATTTTAAAAGTAAACTAGAAACTAAAAGTTAAAGGAATGCATCATACTCCATAAAACAACAATTAAGATTAAAAATATGTCATTAAATACAAAGTAGAAAGATGTTTTTAAATGTTACATTAATGAATATTAAAAAGTTAATCAAAATTTGATCTGTACGTTTCCCCTTAAGTCAAGTTTTACAATTTTGTTTGGCTTGGAAATTTATTAAAATTCAGTTACAAATTAAAAATTTCAGATGACACTAATCATATTGGTAACGTTCCCTAATCAAAGTGATATCAAATGTAAGATAAACTATACAATTACATTTTTATAGAATTTCATCTAAAAAGTCAACTATCAGGTGATTATCTATATTTATTAATTAACACTTTGTGCCATTATAATTAGGCTAAAAGTCATTGGCAATCATTTGTAATTAGGAGGGATTAGAATAAAAAATTTCACATTTATATTGAAAATCTTGCTACAGATGTTTTTATTGTCATATTACAAGTATTTTAAAGCTTATATAATTTTTTTCATACTTAATTAAGGTCCAAAATGTAATTTGATTACAATATAAGATATGAAAAGGAGCATAAGAGTGACATAAATCATGGGATATACTCTATATGATATTAGTTGGCAAGTTTTGAACGCAATCAGGTGGATATTTAAAATCTAAAAGTCAATATTGGTAATTAATAATTAACAATTATTGATTCTATTGCTAAAGCCATATGATAATGAGATTTTAAGTCAACGTTTTAGATTCATTCAAACTTAGATTTCAACCAAAGTGGGAACGGCTACGTCCTATTTATATTTTAATACGATATAGGATTTGAAGTTTGAAGTTTGAACATGCGCATGCAGAATCATCAAGTTGGAGAACATTTAATAAGCATTTCGATGGTTATATCAACCCAAATGGCAATCGCTTGAGAATTCAATTAATTAATGAGATGAATTCGGGACCTTAAAACATGGTTTTGGAGGCAGCAGAGATTGCATTGGTTCAGCAAAAACCATGTTTTGGACGGCTTCTCAAACATGTGCTAAGAATTATTGGTAACACTAGGCATGTTGATTTTCCTAGAGTGATGGTTACTCGTGCCCCGGGGTCTAATAGAGCATATGATTTCCGATATTAATTAACAACTCTAATCTCAGTATTGTCGGGCCTAAAACGTGTTAACCCTTTCCATTATAGCTAACAAATGTCAGTTTGTTACAAGTGACAAATCAATATATAAGTGTACGCTTAAATGTTTGATTTAGCTTTTAAAAAGTACGTTCACGTAAATAGAAATAAAACTCATTTCACATACTTACCTTGTCTCCGTAAATCATGTTGGAAAATCACTAAATGACTAAATATGATCAACAGGGATAATGTCAATTGTAACGCCCCGGTTTTCACAACTGTTTTTATAGCGTTTTGATCAGAGTTTTGAGCGACAAATTTTTTTTTTCATAATAAAGAGTAACTGAATAACATTGCTAACAGTGTATCTGGCTGTTCATAAGGCCGTACATTCCTCCGAGTGTTTACATCTAACGCAAGTACAACAAAACTAAAGCGTCTCCATCGATCTTCATGCTAGCTCCTTCCTTGTCCTCGATCTACGTGGCACGCTCGCTTCTCTCCTCGGCCCTCGGTCCTCAGGACCACGAGCTATAGCTGAGATCCAATTTAGCGCATTGGATCTCAGGTAACGGTTAACCTCATGCTTATAAACAATATATGTACAACAGGTATTCCTAGTCTTAACGGCATTGATCAAGCAGGTACAACAACATAAAGCGTAATAGTGATCTAAGTACGATTCCTTAATCACAGTGCATCTAAGTACGGTTCCATAGACACGGGGTATCTAAGTACGGTTCCATAGACACGGGGTATCTAAGTACGGTTCCATAGACACGGGGTATCTAAGTACGGTTCCATAGATACGGTGCATCTAGCACCGAACAGAATGGCCGTGTAAGTGTCTATCATGGGGGCCTCACCGACTTTACGGCGACTAAATGGCACGCCCACATAGACTAGCCTTGCCTTCGGCACCAAACTATTCACATAACATATTATCACATATAATCATTCAATAATCATCGATTAGTGTTACGATGCGCGAACGTACCTCCATTGACGAACGTCGGCAATTACAGCGGCGCGCCACGTTTTACGGAAAACGGTAAACGTCCTACGGCGGCACGTCGGACGGCGTAACGGCGAGATCAAAGTTTCGATGTCCTATAAGAGTAATATCACTTTCGTTAGTGATTTGACATCATAATCGGCATTTTAGGTAAAAATTACCATTTTGCCCCTATACCTAATTGGCGGAATTTCGCCAGCACTTCGTTACTTTGACTACTTTTCTTCCCAAAATTTCGCCAGAACTTCGACGCCATTTTGATTTTCAAAAATAAAGACTAAAATAACCCTCCCATATGATATCCAATCATACTTGAAAATTTAAAGGCTATTCTAGCATTACAACCCCCTCTTCAGGCATATTTTTCAATGCAATGAGGACTAAAAACAAGAATAGGAATTTCATCCCCTACTTCCTAAATCTAACCAACAATTCTACCAACTACTGAACTAAAAACTCGAACTTAAAAACTAAAGCCCGAAAGACTTACCCGTTGAAGACTTTCTTCACAATTTTTGAGCTTCTCTCTCTTCTTTCTCCCTCTAAGATTTCGGCCAAGGCAAGGAGAGAATGGTGTGAAGAATTCATGAAGAGCTCTTGGCTATTTATAGAAAATCAAAGGGATACAAAAGGAATTTTCCAACTTGTTTACAACCATGGAAATTCAACATGAAAATGGTGTAAATTCCTTGTCCATGGAGCATCTTGGCGAAATAATTGGGTGATGTGGCTGCTTTGGTGTGGTCCAAAAATGGTGACTTGGGTTGCTTTAAACCCGGTTTAATAGAATTTCCCTGATTGGTACCCGATTCGCGTGATTTCGGAGAACTTTCAAAATTCTGGATTTACAACTTCGAAGACATGTTCTCACTTACTAGAAATGTCCAAGTTAACCTAAATTTTGACTCCATATAGGGCTCCAACAGTCCAGTTGAAGTTTTCTCGAGAAACGTGTCCGAACGCTTAGGTTTCGAACGCATTTCGAAATTATCAACTTCTTGAAAAATTCACTGATTCCAAATATGTCAAGATAAATTCAAACTCATGCCTAGATGTTGAGTTAGAATTTATTTTCTCTTTATCCAAAAATATAGCTATATGAATTTTTCCCTATTTTGTTTTATTAGGAAATGCACAAACGACTTCAGAATTTTCTTCCGGAAGAGGTCACTTGAAGGTAAAAACTCACTGATCAATATTTTACTTTGACTTTGGAATTCCCATTCCTAGATCTCTAGATAGGATCCGTTTCTTAATTTTTAAATTACTATTCATCATTTTTCACTTTAATTAATTATATTATTTAAATATTTGCAAGTTGCAAGAATTTTTCTTTCATTTTTTTCCCTTCTCTTTTTTTTTCTGCCCTTTTTTATTTCGTTTTTTATTATTTTTTATTTGATTAATTATTTTAATTAATTAAATAATTATTTTTACATAATTTTTTACAAAATTTTCCTATTGGTCTATTCTTGCATTTAGGCTTAAAAATACCTAAACTCAACTATTTTTCTCAAAAATTTCCCATTAATTAGTAAATATACTTTTACTAATTTTCAACCATTTTCCACTAATTTTTGAGCTTTACATAATTATCTCTGAATTTCCTTTGCTTAAGCTTAAGTAATTAGCCCAATATTACTTAATTACTTAATTATCACAAGTTGATAATTTTCTTAATTATAATGCCACATTACCTCATAACTTTTGCCCTGACATTTTTGTTTTCATGTCTTCTGCATTATATTATAATTTACAAGGGTATTTTATTCATTTTAATGCTTTTTGAGCATTCTTATTCAATTTCTCCAAATTTGTAATTTATTAAATTACCGCAATTAGAGATAATATACTCTCTCAATTTTATAATTATTTCCTTGTCTTTTAGGATTTTTCATAATTTTTACACTGACATTTATGTCCCTTAGGGGCATTTTCGTCATTTGGCACTTTGGCCCTTAAATTCTCTAATTTCCTAAAGAATTAACTTAGAAAATTAGACCAAATATACACAGAATTAAGACCATATATATTTGCCTATCAAAAATACCCCTTTTATTTATCCAGTATTACATTTCTCCCCCCGTTAAATAAAATTTCGTCCTCGAAATTTACGCATATCACCCCGGAGAAACAACTTAGACATTTAGTCTAATCCTTGTCCATGCATACTTACTTAGCACGCATCCCAACATTTCAACATCACTTTTATCCAACTGGTACTCCGGTTAAATATAGGACTAGCATGTCCATTCTTTGTACTATCTAGCCGTTGCACTAACGAGACTCCGGACTATACGTTCCGGATACTTATTCTATCATCGTTTCAGCTTGATTATAAAGTTTTTATTACGTTTTAAGTTGATATATACAGTGTTTCCGTGGCATCAAAACACCGCGTACTTTATATATATTGCTTCCGTGGCACCCATAACACCGCGTACTTTAGTGTTTTAGCGTTTCCGTGGCGTTATAACACCGCGTACATAAGTGTTTCCGTGGCACCCATAACACCACGTACTACACTTTCATCATGTCGTATTTTGATATATTATGTTCCCATGGCTTTCGTATACCGTGGCAACACCATATATCTCATACTCATGGATATCATGTCGTACTTTGATATATTCGTGGTCTGTTTTATAGTAACTAGGATACATGATAATGACTATCTCCATGTCATGTGTAGATTAGTTCGACTTAAGAGACTTGAGAGTGGTAAGTCATCACACTGTCATGCTGCAGCTAGACATATCCCGATCCTTTCCTATTGGTAACATTATAAAATCTATTTGGATTTGGGATAACCAATTTCTTGGTGTTGTGACCAACTTCTCCCTCACTTCATGAAAGCTTGTCTCATAGTCTTTGTTTAACATTTAAGTTATGACAAATTCTTCATGAATCTGCGGTACTATCCCGCTAGATCCAAAAACTACACATCGATGTTACTATTTCTGGCTATTTCTATTCCAGAACTGCTTCCACTTCCTTAAAACAATTAATAATATCGTTGCGTTATGGAATATGTCCCAGAAAGTTTATTCCTGACAGCCAATACTCATATTTACCTACTTAGTAAAGAGTCGCGTCTTCCTTTGGTATTCTTGCTACTGATCATCATTGTTCTTTGTGTTTCCCTTCCGATGTCTGAACAGATGAGAACGTCGTCAATCAATTCCTCTATTAACCTACCTACGTGTTTGAGAGGAAACTTTGTTGCAAGTACCCTATGAACAAGGTAGGTGCATTTAGTCTGAAGGTCATCTCAAGAGATTTCAAAAAGGTTCGTTTTTATTGACTTGTAGCTGGGGGTATTCCGACTGAAGTTGATCTAAGACATAGGAATGTGGTATGTGGGTAGATCATTGGTCTTTAGTAAGTGGTGTTCGTTTTTGATAGTTACTTCGTCCAAATGATGGTAACGAATACAGAGTCGCAAGCTTTTGTTTTTCTTTTAAGAGAATCACTGGAAATTTCTAAGGTGATACGCTGGGTTAAATTAGACCCTTTTCTCTGATAGTTCTTCAAGTTGCTTTTTGAAAATGATGAAGAGTGGATCTGATCCAGTCTTCCGGAGGGTACAAAAATATGTAATGGCTAGAAATCCTCAACATGGGTCAAATACCGCATGTCTTTATCTTTGTCGATCTCAGAGTTTCGTCCGGTGTGGCCAAGCTTCATATACAAGCTCTGCGCTAGGATAGAATTTTCGTTCAGGACAAGCTGGAGATTTTCAGAGTTATTTGATACGGGTATCGGCCTAACTTCGGGCGGAGGATACGCTGGTTCTGGGTTCAATCCTAACCCCACCAACTCGGGAACTTATACGCGCTGGGTTCAATCCTAACCATACTAACTCGGGAACTACAGACATACGCGCTGATATATCTTCTTCGGCCGGAGGGAAACATCATTCATGTTCCTTTCTAGAACATAACACCAGAGTTATCTCAGTACTCATTTTCAAAATATGCTCTTTTTTAGAAAGGCGTTGAACCTAACTCCGTTACTCAAACCTATTGGCCAGGTAGATGTCTATCATGGGAAGTCTCACCGAGTTCACGGCGACTGAATGACTTACCTACATAGACTAGCCCTTCCTTTGGCACCAACGGTTTGTTTATAACATAGTTAGAGTCATGCCAAGTAAAACGATCTGATGCCAGGAAAAACGCTCTGATACCAAAATGTCTCCGTGGCGCCAATATGCCGTGACAACATAAGATACCTCAGCCGCTAGTTTTACGCACCGCCTCACGACGGATGCAACCTATCCGGTGGCTAGCCGACAGGCCATGTCGGGGTAAGAGCCAATGCTTCGTCACAGATCACACTGTGAGAACCCCCGATCATGAGTCGAATTTGCCATCAGCTTATACTAGCTCTGATACCAAAATGTAACACCCCGGTTTTCACAACTGTTTTTATAGAGTTTTGATCAGAGTTTTGAGCGAATAACATTGCTAACAGTGTATCTGGCTGTTCATAAGGCCGTACATTCCTCCGAGTGTTTACATCTAACGCAAGTACAACAAAACTAAAGCGTCTCCATCTGATCTTCATGCTAGCTCCCTTCTTTGTCCTCGATCTACGTGGCCTGCTCGCTTCTCTCCTCGGCCCTCGGTCCTCCGGACCCTGAAGCTATAGCTGAGATCTAATTTAGCGCATTGGATCTCAGGTAACGGTTAACCTCATGCTTATAAACAATATATGTACAACAGGTATTCCTAGTCTTAACGGCATTGATCAAGCCAATACAACAACATAAAACTGTAATAGTGATCTAAGTACGATTCCTTAATCACAGTGCATCTAAGTACGGTTCCATAGACACGGGGTATCTAAGTACGGTTCCATAGACACGGGGTATCTAAGTACGGTTCCATAGACACGGGGTATCTAAGTACGGTTCCATAGATACGGTGCATCTAGCACCGAATGAATGGCCGTGTAAGTGTCTATCATGGGGGCCTCACCGACTTTACGGCGACTAAATGGCACACCCACATAGACTAGCCTTGCCTTCGGCACCAAACTATTCACATAACATATTATCACATATAATCATTCAATAATCATCAGATTAGTGTTACAGTACGCGAACGTACCTCCATTGACGAACGTCAGCAATTCTGGCGGAAACGGCACGTTTTACGCGAAACAGCGAAACGTCCTACAGCGGCACGTCAAACAGCATAACGGCAGCAGATCAAAGTTTCTGATGTCCTATAAGAGTAATATCACTTTCGTTAGTGATTTGACATCATAACTGGCATTTTAGGTAAAAATTACCATTTTGCCCCTATACCCCAATTGGCGGAATTTCGCCAAAGACTTCGTTACTTTGACTACTTTTCTTCCCAAAATTTCGCCAGAACTTCGACGCCATTTTGATTTTCAAAAATAAAGACTAAAATAGCCCTCCCATATGATATCCAATCATACTTGAAAATTTAAAGGCTATTCTAGCATTACAACCCCTACTTTTGAAAGAACTACAAAAGCTTCAACTTTTCGGAGACTCGATCCCTACCATGTTTTTACCTCTTCAGGCATATTTTTCAATGCAATGAGGCCTAAAAACAAGAATAGGAATTTCATCCCCTACTTCCTAAATCTAACCAACAATTCTACCAACTACCGAACTAAAAACTCGAACTTAAAAACTAAAGCCCGAAAGACTTACCCGTTGAAGACTTTCTTCACAATTTTTCCAGAGCTTCTCTCTCTTCTTTCTCCCTCTAAGATTTCTGTAATACCCCAAAAATACGTATCATAATTTGGTAAAATTATACCTATTGAAAGTAGGTGAATATGAGATATCAAATATTAAGTTATAATTATTTTATTTTTCTAAAGGAAAATCTCTGAGAAATTAGAGAATCTAAGGGCCAAAGTGCCAATGACGGAAATGCCCCTAGGGGACATAAATGACTTAGGAAAATTATGAAAAATCCTAAAATGTAGTAAAATGGTTAATTGAATTAAGAGAGTATATTATCTCTAATTCGGTAATTTAATAAATTATGAACTTGAGAGATTGAATAAGAATGCTCAAAAAGCATTGAAATGACTAAAATACCCTTGTAAATTCTAATATAATAAAGGAGACATGAAAACACAAATGTCAATGCAAATGTTATGAGGTAATGAGTTGTTCTAATTAAGAAAATTAGCAACAAGTGATAATAAAGTAATTAGGTAATTATTGACTAATTACTTAAGCTTAAGCAAAGGAAATTATGAAATAATTATGTAAAACACTAAAATTAGTGGTTATTGGCTTAAAATTAGTAAAAACGTGTTTACTAATTAATTGGAAATTTTGGAGAAAAATATTTGAGTTTAGGTATTTTTAAGCCTAAATACAAGAATTGACCAATAGGGAAATTTTGTAAAAAGTTATATAAAATAATTATAAAATAATTATTTTATATATTCTTAATTAATTAATTAAAAAATTAAAACGAAAATTTAAATAAAAAGGATCAGATTTGACTGAAATATTGGACCCAAGAAAATGAGAAAAAAAAAAATATATATATATATATATATATATATATATATATATATATATATATATATATATATATATATATATATATATAAGTATAATAGCATTTAGGCAAGTTGATATTATTTTATTATTATAATTGATTAAAGCAAAAAAATGTGAATAGTAATTTAGAAATTAGGAAACGGATTCTATCTAGAGATCTAGGAATGAGATTTCCAAAGTCGGGATCAAATATTGATCGGTGAGTTATTATCTTCCGTTAAACTCTTCCTAAGTAAATTCAGCCGTTTGTGCATTTTCCTAATAAAACAAAATAGGGAAAAATGTTTATAGGCACATTTTTGGATATGAAGAAAATAAATTCTAACTCAACATCTAGGAATGAGTTTGAATTTTTTCGGACATATTTGGAATCAGTGAACTATTTCAAGAGATTGGTGATTTGAAATGCGTTCAAACCGGACGCGTTTGGACACGTTTTTCGAGAAAACTTCAACTGGACAGTTGGAGCCCTATATGGGATCAAAATTTAGGTTAACTTGGACATTTCTAATGAGTGAGGAAATGGTTTCAATTTTGTAAATCCAGAAGTTTAAGATTTTTCCGAAATCACGCGAATCGGGTACCGATCGGGGAAATTCTCTTAGACCGGGTTTAAAGCAACCCAAATCACCACTTTTGGACCACTCCAAGGCAGCCACATCAGCCCTGAATTTCGTGCAGCATGCTCCCTTGGTCATGGATTAAACACCAATTCATGTTTGATTTTCCATGGCTTAAACAACTTCAAAAAATCCAACTTTGTCCCTTAGAAATTCTATAAATAGGATGCTACCCCTTGAGAATTCTTCACACCAAAATCCTCTCCTCTTGGCCGAAATCCTTGAGTGAGAAAGTAGAGAGAGAAGCTCTGGGGAAAGTTCTGCAGAAGTCTTCAACGGGTAAGTCTTTCGGTCTTTAGTCTTTTAGTTCGGTAGTTAGTAGAATTGTTAGATGGTTTTAGCAAGTAGGGAGTGAGATTCCTACTATTGATTTTTAGGCCTCATTGCATTGAAAAA
The DNA here is from genome assembly GCA_025563575.1 of Acacia pycnantha. Taxonomy (NCBI): domain Eukaryota; kingdom Viridiplantae; phylum Streptophyta; class Magnoliopsida; order Fabales; family Fabaceae; genus Acacia; species Acacia pycnantha. Next base: position 7,954,512 of record JAMWYP010000002.1, on the reverse strand, counting down.
ATATGCCTGACGAGGTAAAAACATAGTAGGGATTGAGTCCCCGAAAGTTGAAATCTTCGTAGTTCTTTCAATAGTTAGAGTAGTAATGCTAGAGTAGCCTTTATTTTTCAAAGTATGATTAGATATCATATGATAGGGCTATTTTAGTCTAGAATTTCGAAAATCATAATTGCGTCGAAGTTCTGGCGAAATTTCGGGAAGAAAATTTGTAAGAGTAACGAAGTGCTGGCGAAATTCCGCCAATTAGGGGCATAGGGGTAAAATGGTAATTTTTACCTAAAATGCCAGTTATTGTGTCAAATCACTAATGAAAGTGATATTACTCTTATAGGACATCAAAAATCCTAATTTGCTGCCATTACGCTGTCCAACGTGCCGCTGTCGGACAAACCACTGTTTTCCGTCAGAAAGTACAGTTTCCGCCAGAAACATCTACGTACATCAACGAAGGTACGGACGCGTACTGTAACACTAATCTAGTGCTGCTCATATACATATATGTGATAGGTACATTCACGGATAGAGATTCTGTTAGGGGTCACCGAGATACATTCACGGTTAGAGACTCTGTTCAGGATTACCGATTATACATACAGTTTCACGAGGGTTATAGACTTAAGAGTAAATACCCTTTTTGGTCCCTGGAAAAAACACGGATGCCCTTTTTGGTCCCTGAAAAAAAATAAGTCACTTTTAGTCCCTAAAATGGAAAAATAAGGTCCCTTTTAGTCCTTTTGATCATTTTTTTTTGCACATTTTAATCCTCGAAATTCCCAAAAGGTCATTTTTAGTCCCTAAAAAGGACCAAAATGACATTTCTTTTACTCAGGGACGAAAAATGGTCAAATGTGTTTTTCCAGGGACAAAAAAGGGTATTTACTCTAGACTTAATGATACCGTTAGAGTTTTCCTAGCGCTGAGGACACGACCGATCATCGTGGCACTGGTTTTTGTGCAGGCTATAATTGTGTAGGACTTATACATATTGCTTTAACGCTTATGTTCTGTCTGTGTCACAATCATGCAATCATGCATCTGCTATATGCATAAGTGATATGCTGCTGTTATGTTTTGAATATCTGTCATCCGTATACTGTTTTATTTGAGCATAAGGTTAACCGTTACCTGAGATTCAATTCGATAAATTGAATCTCAGCTATAGCTTCAGGGTTAGGAGGACCACGGATCGGAGATCGAGGCAAGCTGCACGAGTAAGCTCATAGTTGGAGGGCATGTAGCACGAGTGAGCTCTGAGACGGAGTTGTCACTTTATCGTTTTACGTAATTACCTATGAGAACAATACACTATGGTTCATGTTTTGTTATGATCAGTTACTCTTTCGCTCCATTGCTCTACTCTGATTTAAAAAAAAAAAAATTCCGCTTTAGAAAATGGGATGTTACAATTTCGGCCAAGGCAAGGAGAGAATGGTGTGAAGAATTCATGAAGAGCTCTTGGCTATTTATAGAAAATCAAAGGGATACAAAAGGAATTTTCCAACTTGTTTACAACCATGGAAATTCAACATGAAAATGGTGTAAATTCCTTGTCCATGGAGCATCTTGGCCGAAATAATTGGGTGATGTGGCTGCTTTGGTGTGGTCCAAAAATGGTGACTTGGGTTGCTTTAAACCCGGTCTAATAGAATTTCCCTGATTGGTACCCGATTCGCGTGATTTCGGAGAACTTTCAAAATTCTGGATTTACAACTTCGAAGACATGTTCTCACTTACTAGAAATGTCCAAGTTAACCTAAATTTTGACTCCATATAGGGCTCCAATGATCCAGCTTGAAGTTTTCTCGAGAAACGTGTCCGAACGCTTCCGGTTTCAGAACGCATTTCCGAAATTATCAACTTCTTCAGAAAAATTCACTGATTCCAAATATGTCAAGATAAATTCAAACTCATGCCTAGATGTTGAGTTAGAATTTATTTTCTCTTTATCCAAAAATATAGCTATATGCATTTTTCCCTATTTTGTTTTATTAGGAAATGCACAAACGACTTCAGAATTTTCTTCCGGAAGAGGTCACTTGAAGGTAAAAACTCACTGATCAATATTTTACTTTGACTTTGGAATTCCCATTCCTAGATCTCTAGATAGGATCCGTTTCTTAATTTTTAAATTACTATTCATCATTTTTCACTTTAATTAATTATATTATTTAAATATTTACAAGTTGCAAGAATTTTTCTTTCATTTTTTCCCTTCTCTTTTTTTTCTGCCCTTTTTTATTTCGTTTTTTATTATTTTTTATTTGATTAATTATTTTAATTAATTAAATAATTATTTTTACATAATTTTTTACAAAATTTTCCTATTGGTCTATTCTTGCATTTAGGCTTAAAAATACCTAAACTCAACTATTTTTCTCAAAAATTTCCCATTAATTAGTAAATATACTTTTACTAATTTTCAACCATTTTCCACTAATTTTTGAGCTTTACATAATTATCTCTGAATTTCCTTTGCTTAAGCTTAAGTAATTAGCCCAATATTACTTAATTACTTAATTATCACAAGTTGATAATTTTCTTAATTATAATGCCACATTACCTCATAACTTTTGCCCTGACATTTTTGTTTTCATGTCTTCTGCATTATATTATAATTTACAAGGGTATTTTATTCATTTTAATGCTTTTTGAGCATTCTTATTCAATTTCTCCAAATTTGTAATTTATTAAATTACCGCAATTAGAGATAATATACTCTCTCAATTTTATAATTATTTCCTTGTCTTTTAGGATTTTTCATAATTTTTACACTGACATTTATGTCCCTTAGGGGCATTTTCGTCATTTTGGCACTTTGGCCCTTAAATTCTCTAATTTCCTAAAGAATTAACTTAGAAAATTAGACCAAATATACACAGAATTAAGACCATATATATTTTCCTATCAAAAATACCCCTTTTATTTATCCGGGTATTACATCAATACACAACCGCCGCAAACTTTAACAGAGAAGTTAGCGATTTTCTTTTGAACAACTAATAACAACTTTACATAAATTAATCAGGTTAGTTAAAATTATCCTCAATAAAAGTCATCAGTTAGAGGAGTTTGTTAATTAGTTAGGAAGTTTTATAATTAGCTAGGAATATTTTGTGAAAAAAATTAATACTTTATACAAAACATGTTATATTATGAAGCATGCAGAAGACTTTATAATAAGGATTAAATGGAGTAATTTGTAACGTGTTTATATATCATAAGGTAAACAAGTGTTAATTAGATATTACTTGATATTCGTACCATATTAGTTATTGGTTAATCTTATGTTTTAATTAGATTGTAGGAGATTCATTGAGTTATATCAATAAAATGCTTAGGCTACTTTATCATAGCTAGCTTTTTTTTTTGATATTCAACGGGGCCTAAGCCCAAAAGACTAAGTCTGTCTTACAATAGAACGTGGGTACGCAACCCCCACTACATCCTGAAACAGCAGCTTACTGACAACTAGAGGAGGAGCAGCAAAAACAGATCTTACATCCTCTAAAGTATAGCTATAGTTTGCAAGTACATCAGCACACATATTACCTTCCCTAAATACATGCACAATCCTAAACTTAGCAAATTTCTGAATAAATCTGCATATTTCAGTCACCAGCGTGGAACCAGAGTCCTTTGCCACCTGCATATCAGAAAGAACAGCAACCACAGACAAGGAATCGCACTCAACAATAATGTTTTGCAAATTATGATTACAATCTAACTCCAATCCTGTTAAGATGTTCCACGTTCAGCTTTGATGGCCGAACAACACCCAAGTTTCCTAGCAAAGCCGCATATCCATTCACCACAAGAGCCCCGGATCAGTCCACCACAACCAGCTAGTTGCTTCTCACCTTTGGAGGCCCCATCAACATTGATCTTAACCCATCCCGTTGGAGGAGTTTCCCATTTAATGAGATGCTCATGTTTAGGTCCGATGACTCTTCCATAATCCTTCCTAGCAGCTCTAACATTCTCCACATACCTCAACACCGCGTCCACTTGATTGTCAGGTGGGGCAAAACCCTCCTCAAACATACCTCTATTTCTCCAGCCCCAAAGGAACCAGCATGTTACCCCAAAAACCAACGCCCAATCATTGTTCTTTCTACTCAAATTCCATATAAACCAATCCCTCCCTTGTAAGGCAAAAAATTCTGGTTTAGCCTTTTCCTGAAGTAGCTCCAGCCACAAAGATTCTGCTATCCTACAGTTCCGTAATACATGCATTAGAGACTCCGCCTGATCCAAGCAGCGATAACAACCACTGCTGTCCCCCATAATTCGACTTTTCCTCAAACCTGTAAGGAGTCTATCATGTATAGCAAGCCATAAGAATATCTGAATTCTTCTCGGTCCCTTCCACTTCCAGACCTTGTTCCATATCTTTACCTCCCGTCCTTGTTCCGCTTTCATGGCATGATACAAATCAGCAGCCACAAATTTATTCTTCATCCCTAAACCCCATTTAATAGTATCCTCTCCATTCAAGTCGCTTGGAGGCGGGACCGCTAATATTTGTTCGATGCCCTCCTCACTTATCAGGTCCCTAATCCGTGACATATCCCAGTTGCCATCCCTACGCGTTATGTCCCTCACTTTTAATGAAGCCTCCTCATCGGTTAGAGGCCTAACACACCGACTGGACAACTTCTTTCCATCACCTAGCCATACATCAGTCCAGAGATTAATCCCCTTACCATTACCCACCTCCCAACAAATTTTACTCACCACATTAGGCCATATTCTAGCCAAGTTCTTCCATACATCCGAGTCATGCTTCTTCCACACAACACCTTGTTGTAGGTTCATATTCCTTTTATACTTTCCACAAAGAACACGTGAACATAAGCTGTCGGTTTTAGTGAAGGTGTTCCACACAACCTTCCCCAATAATGCATCATTCATTACTTCCAAACTTCTTAGGCCAAGACCTCCATTCATTTTAGAGTAAATACCCTTTTTGGTCCCTGGAAAAAACACGGATGCCCTTTTTGGTCCCTGAAAAAAAATAAGTCACTTTTAGTCCCTAAAATGGAAAAATAAGGTCCCTTTTAGTCCTTTTGATCAATTTTTTTGCACATTTTAATCCCTCGAAATTCCCAAAGGTCCTTTTAGTCCCTAAAAAGGACCAAAATGACATTTTTTTTACTCAGGGACGAAAAAGGGTCAAATGTGTTTTTCCAGGGACCAAAAAGGGTATTTACTCTTCATTTTATCTTTACACAGTACTTCCCAGCTCACAGCATGAACCCGCCTTTTCCCCTCTTCACTTCTCCAGATGAAGTCACGTTGCAACTTCTCCATTCTCTGCCTCACACTTACTGGGATATGGGCATGCTGCATGGTATACACTGACAGTTGGTTCATGACTGATTGGACTAGTGTAAACCTCTCGGCTAACGATAATGATTGTTTTTTCCAGCTGCTCAATTTGCCTTACATCTTATCAATCTGAAACTGAAACTTCCTCTTACTTCCACTCCCCTTCAGCACATAGCCCCCAGATATCTGCCTAAGTCCTCCATTATTTGAAAACCCGAAGCCTCACAAATTTCCCTCTGAATTCTTCTATCAACATTCTTTGAGAAAAACATACTGGTTTTCTGCACATTTATTTTCTGTCCAGAACAGATACCAAATTCCTCCAATACTTTCATAACCGTGTCTAATTGTTCTAGGTTGGCCTCACATACCAAAAGAAGGTCATCAGCAAACATAAGGTGAGAGATAGCTGGTCCATTCCTGCCTACCGTAAAAGGTTTCCACAGATTCTTACTCACACAATCCATAATAAGATGAGTTAGTTTTTCCATACCTAGTACAAAAAGGTAAGGAGAGAGAGGATCCCCTTGCCTCAAACCCCTTGAAGGATGAAAACGTTCTCTCCTAACCCCATTCCACAATAGTGACATTGAAGTGGACCTAATACAACCCTTTATTACACGCCTTAAGCATTCATGTAGCCCAATTTCTTCTAGGACTCTTTCAATGAAAATCCAACTCATCCTATCATATGCTTTTTCAAGGTCAATTTTAATGATCATGTACCCCTTCCGCCCTTGTAACCTACTTAGGGAATGAACAATCTCCTTTGCAACAATTATATTATCATGAATACTACGTTTTGGAACAAAACTTGTTTGGAAGGGAGACACCAAACAATTCATAAGAGGTTTAAGTCGATTAACTACCAACTTTGTCAAGCCCTTGTATAATACATTACACAAAGAAATAGGCCGAAAGTGACTTACCTTCTCTGGGTGATCCAACTTTGGGACAAGGACCACTAAGGTATCATTGATTTCTGCAATTTTGTCTGGACTTTGCCATAGTTTTTTGAACAAGGTCATCACTGAGGAACCCACCATTGACCAGTTCTTCTGAAAAAATATAGCAGGGTACCCATCACTACCCGGAGCCTTAAAAGGCCCCATTTCAAAGAATGCACGCCTCACCTCTGTGATATTCACATCCAGCCCCAAGCTATTCAGCTTAGCTTGGCTAACAGCCCCCCATCTATGTTCTGTATGATACCATCCTCTCGTAGGCATATCCTCCTTGAAGAGTGTTCCATAGAAATCTTGAAACATACTCCCTATTACTTCCACATCCTCAACCCACTTGCCTCTATCATTTTTAATCATACTAATTTTGTTCCTCCTCCTCCTAACTAGGGTCTTCGTATGGTAGTATGAAGTATTTCGATCTCCCTCCTCCAACCACCTCCCTCTCGATCGTTGAAACCAGAGGACTTCTTCCTGCCTGAGAGTACTCAAAAGTTCCTCTTCTAACTCCTTTTCTAAGTGAATAAGGAAGGGGTTACTTCTACGGTCAATGCTACGCTGGACACCATTTAATCTGTTTAGAAGCCTCCTTTTACGAGCCTCAATTCTCCCAAACACCTCCTTATTCCATCTGATCAAATCTTGCTGGAATAGGGACAGCTTGACATGCACATCCTCTTCCCCCTTCCAGTTGTTCTTCATGAGTGTCTCAAACTGATCATGCATAAGCCACATTGCTTCAAACTTGAAATGCCTCACCGAATTCCCCCTAGCCTCCTCACACAGGTTGATCATCAAAGGATGGTGATCCGAGCAAACTCTTGGTATAACTCTCACTTCCGCATTATGAAAAACCTCTTGCCATTGTGGATTGCACAAACACCTATCCAACCTCTTGTACACCCTATCTAAACCTTCCCATTTAGGCCCCTTCCATGTAAAGAATGGCCCACTCGCCTCTATGTCAATCAAATTACACTCTTGAATCCAGTCATTGAATTTAGCACACCTCGTTTCATTGTTTCTGCCTCCCCCTTTTTTCTCCAAAGGAGATTTTATTTCGTTGAAATCCCCTGCTAGGAGCCACGGCTCTTCCATCTCACTAGCTATACTCTGCAAAGCATTCCAAATACCACCTCTTTTATGCTCATTAGGACTTGCGTAGACTGCTGTAAAGGCCATTTTATCAGCCCCTAGCGCCACCCTGCAGTGCAGAAACTGTTCTTCTTGCCTTATGATATCTACTACTAAACCATTTAGCTCCCAAAGGATCCATATACCCCCTGAAAATCCAGTAGCCTCCACTTTCCTTGAGTAATTAAAACCCCAGCTCCTGATCACTTTGTTGGCTTGGCTGCCACTTATTCTAGGCTCCAGAATCACCACAATATCCACCTTGTATCGTCTCTTCATGTCCCTAACAACAGCCGCAACACCCTTGCTAGCCGCTCCCCTACAATTCCAAACTAAAATCTTCATCATAACGGACTTATTAGAAGAAAAAACAACCCCACAAATCACCTTGGACCAGCTAGCACAGGAGATCCATATTCGGCTCCTATGCTCATATCACTGCAATTAATCGGCTCAAACTCCTTAATCACATTATCCTCTAGGATCATATCATTCGTATTAGAATTTAATCTCTTTAGGTCACCTGGCTTCAAATTCTATTTCTCTACTGTTGACATTTCTTTGTTCCTGGATAACTCCAAAAAGTTTTCCGGAACCACCTCACAACAGCCTTGCACATTCCGAGGGTCCATTACAACTACCTACACATCCCTTAAATCACTTTTCAACTGCCCATGATGTGACTTCTCCTCTTTATCTTGCCTGGTCACAGGCCTTAACACTCCAGCCCTCTTTGTTTTCTGCACTCCAGCACCTTTTCCACCTTCACTCGGGCCCCCACTCTTTCCTTGCTTTCTGTGCGCTGAGACAACCTCTTCCACCTGCACCTTCCCCTTACTTCCCTCAGCTCTTAAAGTCTCCGGCGCTCCCTCACCCCTTAGCAGTTCACCCTCGCTACCAACTTCCCCTTCCAAAACCGAGAACCTTGACCCACTCTGTTGGTTTTGATCAGGAACAGGGACACGTCTTGGCCTCCTAGGTCTTTGCATCGTCTTCCATAGATCGATCTTCGTTTCAGTGTGAACAGTAGCATCCTTCTTATATCCCAGGTTTTCAACCTCCATTCTTTCTTCCATATTCCTCTTCTGGAGTTCCTCACAAACCTCCCTTGAGTGCCCAAACCTTCCACATTTATTACAAAGCATCCCCAAGCTCTCGTATACAATACTAAGAACCTGGCCCTCTATCTCAAACTCTGGAACTAGAGGCTTTGTTAGGTCCAGCTCAACACACATCCTTGCAAATTTACCCCTAGCCCGTTGAGCAGTGTGAATATCCAATTTGATTGCCTTCCCAATGACATTGCCTAGATTAAGCAGAAATTTCTTATCGAATAACGGTGCTGGAAGGTCCGGGAAACGAACCCAAGCAACCACAGATTCAATTATAGCACTCTTAGGATTAAATTCAGCCTCCATCTCGCCACATTCAAATAGGCGTCATTAATCACCCAAGGCCCCCCCGTTAATGCCTCCATATAGTCATCGCATGTTGAAAGCTAACCGTATAAAAATCATTAGCCAGATCAAAGATGTCAATGTTACATTTCCTTGCCCAGATTTGTCTCAGCTTTTTCACCATGAAGCCATATGATGGCTGGCGCCCAAGCAATTTGACCACCAGAGTTCTACCAAACGGTTTCATCAATCGCTCTTTCTCCTTTTCCTCAAGAATGAATATCGGACACAGCGGATTCGTAGCATCTACGCAGATTCCATCATTCGGATTCAGGACCTTGCCAAAGTCGGTGCCAGCACCGTAATCTTCCGTCGCTTCCTCATCTTCCTTATTCGACCATTCCCACCAACAAACGCTTGGATTCACATTCTTTACCAACGATTCTCTATAAGACTTAGGAGAAGCTGGTTTTTCCTCCGTTCGCATCCACACCTCCTCGCGAGGCACCCGCGTCTCACCTCCAGTGAATTTCGCATCGTTAGGACGAACCTTGCGTTTTCATCTAAGCCACTCTTCTCGATCCTCTTCCATGTTTTCCTCACGTTCCCCTCCTCGCAGATCACGAGCAGAGGGGCCACTCATTTCCTCCGCCGCAGTGGGCGACGGAGTGCACAGTTCCGATGAAGCAGTCGAGAGCCCTAGCAGAGCAAATTGGGGGCGATCGAAAACCTTATCATAGCTAGCTTTTTATTAGGAGAAATTCTTATGTGAACCTGATTTGCCACATCATTTGTGGTCTGATGACAAGCTAAAATACAACAATTCAGCTAACATTAATCTTAGTTGGTTGCTCATGTATTTCATTTTTTTTTTCTTTAAAAAGTGAACCCCTAATTAAGATTTCACCAGCATTGAAAAAGTGAATCTTGTGATGAAATCTTTTAATTTTATTTATATGTCAGCTAATATTTAAGAGGTGTTAATTAGCTCTTAAGTTGTTGTATTTTAATTAGTTATAACTTATAACAAAAATGAAATCTAGTTCATGCAAGAATTTCACTTTCATTAAAGGACATTAAGGTGTAGATTTTGAAAAATGAATATTTGAATGGCGTTTTATAATGGAAATTCGATCGTTTTACAAAAAAAAAAGGTGTAGAGTTTGAAAAATAAGTTACATTATTTATAACTCATCAATAATTTAATTTAATTTTTATTAAATAATTTAATATTGATGATATTATTGACATATTTGAACGATGATAGAACAACATCAATTAACAATATATGAGTGAATAAAGTTGTGAATATTGGATGGTGCAGGTGAAATCCCCATGTGCCAACCTTTTTATAAGTGAGCTTTTTGGTGATGACACATTATTATCATGGGACATATACATATCAATAATGAATAATGGAAATAATTAGGATATTTTTCAATTTGTGAGTGAGAAGCACGTTGACATTCCTCACAATATTATTGTTTTATTGCCACATATAACTTCTCAAAGATATTATTATGAGCACTGCGAACTCAAACCTTAAAGACAAGACAACATGATAACGATCGAACTCAGCCACATATTATTTTTACATATCTTTAGAATCTTGTAAGAGAGGGAGCGGCTACAGTCCACTGCAGTGGACCGTCCGCTGCCCTCCTGTACCTAATAAAAATGTCTAATAATTTACCGTATGCGGTGTGTGTACCGCATGCGGTAAATTATTAAAGCATTTTTAAGCAATGACGGTCCACTGCAGTGGACCGTAGCCGCTCCCTGTAAGAGAATACTCTCATCAAGTGATATATCAATCTAACGTTGAATCTTTGGAAATTCTTTCCTTTTCTTTCTTTTCATAATATATGCCAATAGATTTCCAAAAACAAATATATGGGTTCGACTAATATGAACGAGACTATCAACTAGATCTCATATTAAAAACCAGAAACAACAGAGCTCAACAACGAGCTGAGAATGAATCAGAAGCCATGTTTTCTTGATTTTGGTTATTTTTGAACTATGTTTAAAATATCAAAACATACTATTACTTGACTGGGAATTGGCCTACTATTTAGTTTGTGGAGAGCTAAAATCGAGGAACATGAAATCAGACCAGAACAATTTATGTTGATGATATATAGTCTAAATGATTAAAAATTTGTTTTAGGAAAATAAAAAAACTTTATTTTTATACTTATAAGTTATAAGTAACTTGATTTTCTTAATTACATTTAGAACAAACTTAGTAGGGTATAAATGATTGAGAAGAGAATGATGAAAGAAAAGGCAGATAGTGGAGGAAGGAGCCGTGGGGACTTATTGGAAGTGGCACACACCCTCCTTTATTTCCATGTGCCCTCCAAAATTATCATTTATTATCATTATCATTATCCATGTCTTCGCCCTAAACGCTGCGGTGTTAAGACACTCTAGCTCAAAAAAACACACATTCTTCATTTATTTCCAACCACATTACAAAATAATACTCCCTCCTATTCTACTTGAAAAGTTGATATATTGATGTTTCCTTAACAATAATCAAAGATAAGAGTAAATAAGGGAATTAAGGAAGATGACTATGGTGTTTTAGAAAATATATATCATATTAAGAATGAGTATTGAATGTAACGCACAAATTTCTATTATCTCAGTCATTAATTCATTGGTAATAATTTTTAAAAATACAATTTTATTAAATAATAATAAAGAACAACGGTTCATAAAAATAAATTAATTACACATAATACTATATTATCATGCTATTATTCAATATTAAAAATATATAGTCACAACTGTGTATAATATAGTTGGTGACTTGATGTTACATCTATCAAAAATAGAAAATATATAATTAAAAATAATTTAACAGCTAGATATTTATCAATAGTGAGATATTCTGATTAATACACACACTCACACAAAATTAGTTGTTGATATCGCATGATAAAATTATAAGATTTTAGTAGCTAATCTCGTTTGTTGAGATGAGATTTGTTGTTGTTCAATCAAGCTCAAAATAACCTTCAAATGAACCCTGTAAAGAGTTTTAATTGGTACAAAAATTGACAGGAAGCTTCTTCAAAATTGTAATGACAGGAACAATTCCATATAGGGGAGGACCACACGAAAAGGTAAACGATCAATTCTCATAAATAAATAATTCCAAATGCCACTTGTTGTTTACCCAAGTAGGTGAAGTTAATTGTAGGGTCCATTAATCAATACATGAATGTGATGTTCTTGGCTATTAGTATGTCACAAATATATATAGAGCCTGTGGGATGTGTTCCCTTTTGTCTTTTACCCTTATGTGTTAATTAGTTTTGTTTCTATCTCACTTCTTGTCGAAAACCATCAATATCTCTATTCCAGGTTTATTATTTCTCAAGTTTAAATTTGAAATCTCCTTGACCCCATCAATTTTTTCTTAAATTACTACCAATTACTCCTTCCGATACCTCTACCTACCCTTCCAAAACCAATGAAAGTTGATTACTTTAAGTTATTGACATTTGTTAATTCAATGAATCCATTAGTATATGACTTTTTTTCTTTTGAATCCTATTATCAGGCATTCGAGTAACTGATTAATCCAACCCCACCCAGTGAAGGTCCACTAAAGGGTTGGGGTGTTCCAACAAGCTAAGAGATTTATCCACACACAAGGATCGGATTAAACTTAGTAAGGGGTTAATTAAGTACCTTACCTCAAGGACCAACCCTCATTGGTAGTTAATATAAGTTATTAACTTTATATTTCTTTCGGTCCTAAATATAGGATAAAGTTTGTAGTGTAATTTGTACTACAAACATTGTCCTATATTTAGGACAATAGGTAGTATGATGGAATAAATTTAAAATTTTACCTACATTAGAAAAAAAAATAGATTTGTATTACAATCTTTCCCATAGTTAATGATTTTAAATAAGGGTAATCTTATAAAAACTTAAATTCTTTTGCCTGCATTGTTAGAACTTCATTAATAGAGTACTCTATAATTAAGTGACCTATAATAAGGATAATCCCTATCTCTTTTAGAATGTGCCTTGTAATAAGGAGTGAAGTAGTATAACAACTCTGGGTGTGGCTCCCATCCTCTTCCCTTCCCATCCACTTCCCATCCTCTTCTCAATCTCAGCCGTTGGATTGAAATCTGAACGGTTTAAATTTAATCTTTTATAAAAATATTATTTTTATATTAAAAAATATTAAATTATTAAAAAATATATAAAAATAATACTTTTATATAATATTAGATCTGAACGGTTAAGATTTCAATCCAACGGCTGAGATGAGAAAGATGATGGGAAGTGGATGGGAAGGGAAGATGACCGTAGCCAACCCCAACAACTCTCTCCATATTTGTAATGGTTCAACTCCAAGGGTATATTAGTTAATTAAACTACTTGGACCATAATTTCTATTTTAATTTAAACCATTACGTGTACCCAGGACACAATTTGAAATATGAAATAGGCTTGTTTGGGAAGGCGGTGGAGGGTTGAAAAAGTATAGTAGAAAAGGAAAAAGCACAGTGTGAGTAAAATTAGGTGTTTGGGTTACCATTTTTTCAAATGGGCTTTTAGGACAAAAATCTACTTTTAAAAAAGAAGTCATTAAGACCTGCTTTTCACAATGCAGATGTAATACCCTAAAAATCACACTTAGGGTAAATATCAAAAATTGAGAAATATACCTATTGAAAATAGGTGGATATGAGGTCTCAAACACCTTGTATTAAGTTTACCTTGTTGTTAGGGTAATTTCCCTTGAAATTAGATAGTTTGCAATTAGGTCCCTAAAACGTTTGGGAATTTGCAAATAGATCCCTAAACACATTATGGGTTATAAATACCCTGCGAAAGCTATAAAAGAGGCAAGTAAAAATCTATTTGAAATAGGGAAATATATTGTCCCTAATTTAGGTAATTTATTAAGTTACAAACTTAGAGAAATTGTAGAAGAATACCCAAAAAGGTATTGAAATGACCGTAATACCCCCGTAGATGCTAAGATAATACAGAACACATGGAAACAAATGTGTCAGTATAAAAGTTATGAGGTAATGAGGTGTGATAATTAAGAAAATTATCAACTATTGATAAGAAAGTAATTAAGTAATATTGGGCTAATTACTTAAGCATAAGCAAGGAAAATTCGAGATGATTATGTAAAGCTCAAAAATGAGTGGAGAAAGGTTTAAAATTAGTAAAAATATATTTACTAATTAATTGGAAATTTTGGAGAAAAATAGTTGAGTTTAGGTATTTTTAAGCCTAAATGCAAGAATGGACCAATAGGAAACTTTTGTAAAAATTATGTAAAAATAATTATTTAATTAATTAAATAATTAAATCAAAAATAATTATAAAAAAAACGAAAAATTGGGCAGAAAATAAAAAAGAAATGGAAAATAATTTTTGCAACTTGCAATTATTATATTAATATAATTAATTAAAGTGAAAAATGATGAATAGTAAAATGAAAATTAGGAAACGGATCCTATCTAGAGATCTAGGAATGGGAATTCCGAGTCAAGGAAAAATAAGGATCAGTGGAATTTTGTCTTCCGTTATACTCTTCCTAAGTTAATTCCGAGGCCGTTTGTGCATTTCCTAATAAAACGAAATAGGGAAAAATGCATATAGGCATATTTTTGAAATAAGGAAAATAAATTCTAACTCAACATTTAGGAATGGGTTTGAATTTATTTTGACATATTTGGAATCAGTGAATTATTTCAAGAGATTGGTAGTTCGAAAACGAATTCGACACCGACACGTTCGGACACGTTTTCGAGAAAACTTCAACCTGACTGCTGGAGGCCTATATGGAATCAAAATTTAGGTTAACTTGGACATTTCGCTAAGTGAGAACATGTCTTCAGAGTTGTAAATCCAGAATTTTGTGAATTCTCCGAAATCACGCGAATCGGGTACCGATCGGGGAAAATGGTTGAACAAGTTGCAATTAAAGGGTTTTTTGATTTTCCAAACAAAGCCTTAAATTTGCCAAACAAGGCCCTTGTTTTTGCCTATAAATAGATGCCTTCCCCTTGAGAAATTTCACACCTTTTCTTCCTTCTCTTGGCCGAAATTTTTGGCTGAGAAAGAAGAGAAAGGAGCTCTGGGGGATTGTGCAATGCAAGCCCGCGTAATTGTCCTAAAGTCTTCAACGGGTAAGTCTTTCGATCTTTAGTTTTTAGTTCGAAAGATAGTAGAATTGTTAGATAGTTTTAGGAAGTAGGGAATGAGATTCCTACTATTGTTTTTAGGCCTCATTGCATTGAAAATGCCTGACGAGGTAAAAACTTGGTAGGGATCGAGTACCTGAAAAGTTGTAGTTTTTATAGCTCTTTCAAAATTAGGGGTAGTAATGCTAGAATAGCCTTTAAATTTTCAAGTATGATTGGGTATCATACGGGAGGGCTATTTTAGTCATTATTTTCGAAAACCATAGTTGCGTCGAAGTTCTGGCAAAATTTCGGGAAGAAAATTTGTCAGAGTAACGAAGTGCTGGCGAAATTCCGCCAATTAGGGGTAGAAGGGCAAAATGGTAATTTTTACCTAAAATGCCAGTTATTGTGTCAAATCACTAATGGAAGTGATATTGCTCTTATAGGACGTCAGAAATCCTAGTTTGCCGCTTGCTACGTTGTCCGACAGACGTTTATTGCTTTTACACAAACGACCGCTTTCCATAAAACGTGCTGTAATACCGCCAAAGAAGGTACGTTCGCGCATCGGTAACCTTAACGCTGATGTTTATCGTATGCGTATATGTTGTTTGATGATCTGTTGTGTGTTTATGTACTATTGGTGTAAGTACGTTCGCTGCATCGTAACACTAACTCGATGGATATTATGTACGTATGTGTACTATGTGTATTGTATGCCTAATGTGGTAGTTGATAGCTCGTGATGTGTTATGTGCTGTTATTATGATTAAGCTCTCGGGGTATTGGGATGTGATTGCTAGGTGTGAAATGTTGGCTAGGTGTGAGGTGCTTGGTGTGAACAAATGCTTGGTGTGAATCAATTGCTAGGTGTGACGTGATCGGTAGGGGTTTATGTATTGTTAGGATATGTTTGATTGTATAATACATATGTTGTATACTGTATATGTAAACATGAGGTTAACTGCTACTCGAGATCCGTGCGGATCTCACTCTCTTAACATAGCGTCAAGCTCCGGAGGACAAAGGACCGAGGAGAGAGGCAAGCACCAGTAGAAGGCCCTACCAAGACTTCTTTCGATGTTCCTATGGAAGTCTTTCCTTTGTTATTATCTGTTTTTGAAATACTCTGCTATCAGACAGTAGTTGTAACCAAACAGACTTACGGCAGTTTATAAATATATATCAGTTACTCTTCCGCTCAAATGCTCTACTCTGATGTTTTCAAATGATGTTTGTTTGAAAAAAAAATTTATACTGCTTGTGAAAAGTCGGGACGTTACAGCAGATATGCTTCTATCACCGCCAATCCAAACATAAATCACATTTATAATAAGAATTTTATCATATTTTAAGTTTATAAAAGTCAGAATGAAAAAAAGTCACTTCTATCACTGCTAATCCAAACAGACTTAGTTGAGGAAAACTTACCTGCGAAGTTGAGGGAGAGGATTCTCTCATTATCAAAATTCTCATTATCTCTCACAAAGACATCGAATAGCCGAAATCTTGATTCAGGGTCAGAACATTTTTTAAAAAAACCGCATGCGTTTTTTTTAAAAATGTTCTGGACCCTTGGATCAAGATTTCGACGGCCACGATTTGCAGATGATGAGGGATGGACAGAAATGAGAAAATGAGAGAAACCAGACTCGCGAAGTTGATGGTGCATAACAATTTTAGTGCCCACCATCCCGTGGTCATATTTTATGTGACTTTTTTTCTATGCATTACACAAGTTAGATTCATTATATAATTAATTTAATTCTTACAACATATCATAATAGTTGTAAAGCATAAATGATATATATGACTCATTTTTTACATTTTATAAGGAATAAAAGACGTACGTGTCTAATTAATACTCATAGTTGATAGAAATATATGTATGTATATAAATCCCTATTGTCAAAGTTCAAAACATTCATCAAAACACTAGTGGAAAAAAGGCTTTTAAGACCGGACAAAAAAGGTACATTAGGACCGGACCCGCGAGCAGTCTTGTTCCAGGCGGTATTAAAAGTCGACCTTTAAGACCGGACTTTTACACGGTCTTAAAGATTTTCTTTAAGACCGGACATTTTAAACCTTCGGTCTTAAAAGTCGTACTAAATAAATCTGAAATATTTTTGGTTCGGTCCTAAAACTCAAACTTTAAGACCGGATAAAAAGTCGACCGCTCTTAAAAGATCCAAATATTAAGACCGGACAAATATCAATCCGGTCCTAAAGATAGACTCTAAGACCGGAGGAATAATTACCCGGTCTTAAAAGACTGACTTTCAAGACCGGATTGTTTCAATGGACCGGTCTTAAAAGACCAACTTTTAAGACCGGCTTAACACCTTTAAGAGCGGTGTTATATATACATCCGGTCTTAATATTTGAACATTTAAGACCGTATTTTTTATTTGCGGTCTAAATTTTCCCGTATTTTTTCCCTGTTTTGTTCTTCCTGATCAATATATATACACAAATCCACCATACAAAACAACTTTGAAACGGATCCACACACAAAAACAAAACAAGAACAAATTCATATTCAATGATGACATTGTTTAATTAAGAACATAGACAAGCATATAATAATTGTTAAAACCTTAAAGTTTTCTAAGAATACTGCATATGAATATTAATTACCTTATGAATTGACACTTTTATAAAGTGATATCCTCCCATATCCCTTCTTGATGATCATTTCTTATGCCGGGTTCATTATCCGCTTCATCTTCTTCGTTCATGTCCTAGACCCCTTGTAAAGGAGTACTCTCGTGAAGATCACCATAATTTGAATGACTTTCCTCATCAATATCAATGACCCTCTTTCCTTGGAGAGCTACAGACCACATTTTATTTTCTTGATCGGTGATATAGAACACTTGTTTTGCATGATCTGCCATAATAAAAGGTTCATCTCCAAAACTTCTACTATTGACATCGACTAAAGTGAATCCTAGTCGATCGATCAGAACACCATTATTGACATTAACCCACTTGCATTTGAAGATGGGAAATCTAACTTTGACATAGTCCACCTCCCAAATCTCTTCAATAACCCCATAATATGGCATGACCGCCAATTTAGGCCTCTTGTCTTTCGAATCGGAGAAGTGCATAGATTCAGCCTCTAACATAACACCACAGTTCTGGACTGTGCTCCTATCATCTAGGGACTTCGTGTAAAATGTATAACCATTGATCACATACGAATTCCAACTTATGACATCAAACTCAGGACCACGTGCTAACCATTTCATTGTCTCAGAAACACATTCGAGATCCCTCGACCTTTTGTTTGAACCAGCTTGCAAAAGTTCTGTTATGCTCCCTAATCAACCTTTGTTCGGTCATTCGATGGTTCTCTTTCCTTACAAACCTCTTTATGTGCGTATATGCTGGCTTGAACTTCATCAACATTATTCAAGATGTATAAGTGGACTTGTGACAATTCATCACGATCCACACTCTTTACCGAAGCCCCACGTCTACCCCCTTCAAAGATGCATGCGACGTTTTGGAAGCCCAATATGTCTTACTTTGGACAAATAATTTTGACAAAATTCCATGGCCTCTTCGAAACATATTTCGAACAATTGATGCTTCGGCCGTACGCGTTCTTCACATACCCTTTTAGGAATTTCATAGATCTTTCAATAGGGTACATCCACCGTAAATGGATAGGGCCGCACAACTTTATCTCCCTCACTAGATGAACAATGAGATGAACCATGATGTCAAAAATGAAGGAACAAAAAGCTTTTCAAGGTGGCACAAGATAAGATATCCTTCATTCTCCAATTCATCCAACTTTTCAATCTTGAAAACTTTACTACAAACCGCATTGAAGAAGAAACAAAGTCTAGTCAAAACGACCAAGATCATATTCGGCGATCCTCGAATAGCTACCGGGAGTAGTCATTTGCATCAAGACATGACAGCTCATGAGACTTTTGGCCTACTAATTTCAAGTCTTTCATCGAGACAAGCCTCTTAAAATTTGAAGAATACCTCGAGGGAACTTTTGTGCCATGTAAACACTCACAAAGATTCGTTTCTCATCCTTAGACAAAGTATGAGAAGCCGGGGGACAATAAGTTCTCTTCCCATATGGCCTTGGATGCAAGTCTTCGCGTATTCCCATTGCTTGCAAATCCAATCTTGCCTTCACACCATCCTTCGAACTACGGGCCATGAGCTATGTATGCTGCTAAGGCTTCCATAGGGATTCATTCCATCCGTGCTAAGGGCAAGCCTGAGGTTCCTAGGTTCTTCGCCGAAGTTCGGAAATAATTGATCGATCTTCTTCCATTGAGAAGAATCGGCCGGATGTCGAAGCCGTCCATCCGAAATCCTCTCATCTCGCATGCCACCTCAGATTTTTGCATCATTTTCATTCGCAAACAACCGCTTGAACCTTGGTATGATTGGAAGATACCACAACACTTTTGCAGGCCCCTTATCTGACTTGTACCGTGGGGTTTCACACATCGGACAACTCTGCTTCTCTTCAAACTCTTTTCTATATAATACACAATCATTCGGGCATGCATGGATCTTTTTGTACTCCATCCCTGGACAAAGTATCTTCTTAGCATCATAGTAGCGATGCGGCAACACGTTATCATCCGAAGCATGTCCTTCAAAGCCTCAAGCAATTCAAAAACTCTTGTCGCTCCATCCATGACGTGCCTTCAAGCTTACCAATTTCAATACAGCGTTCAACAATTGGTATTTTTACACCCACGGTATAGCGGTGTCTCTGCATCACTGCACATATTACCATATGCATGTGATCGCTCAAAAGCCTCTTCTCCTACATCACGGATAATGTCCTCTATGCGATCATCCATATCCGTGTCATTATCATCAAAGGCCACTTCCCCATGTTGTTTCCCACTTGATGGCACTTGTTCACCATGCCATACCCATACTGTATAAGTCTTACAAAATCCGTGACAAATTAAATGTGTGCGTATAACTTCGGGACATAGTCGACACTCATTCAAACATTTTACACAAGGGCAATAATACTTCCCCCATCATCATGGGCATTTTTTTAGCAAATTCTATAAATTCCCTAACCCCATTCTCGATATTCAATACTTGTTCGTAAAGCATCTATCCAACTCGTGATCCATAGTAGAATTCCTATATATTATTTAGACGAATTAAGAATTACATTTGGTCATAAATGCATCACAGTTGAATCGAAGAACCAAAATAAATGCAAGACGAGGAAATTAAATGCAGGGGATGAAGGTCTTGTGGACTAACTCGTAGCATATGCGTTTGCCGAGTCGTCTTACTTCTCCGCTCACGAACGTTGATGTTGCGCACAAGACAAGCAAGAGTAACCTAAAAACACTTGTTGGTCACTTGGGTAGGTCTAAAGTGCAAATATAATCTTCAAAAACAATATTCGTTAACAACAGAATACCCATAACAACATTACACCGATTTCGTTAAACCCATGAAAACCAATAACGATAAGTCGGAAAGTAATAAAGTTTTAACCGAAACATCTCTTACGCCTTCGTCATAGACGTTTAGCTAAGGAACCGAGAGTGATTGTCGAGAAAGGTACGCGAAGCAACACGAAGCTGAGAGGGAAATTTCGAGTCGGAACCCGAGTATTCACTTTCGGCGCGACAAGAGTTCAGAGAGGGAAATTTAATTTTTCCGCGCGACAAAGATACCTTATTTAGCTTTTTGGATTTTATTAATACCGGTTATTAATTAAATGTCCGGTCCTAAAGATACAACTAACATTTTAAGACCGGAGTTTTAAAATTATCCGGTCCTAAAATTTTATTAGATTTTTAATTTTTAAGACCGGAGGTTTATAAAACATCCGGTCCTAAAATTCAAATTATCTTTAGATCCGTTACTTATAAAATAAAATGTCCTATCTTAATGGCCTTCGTGATTGGTATATTAAATCAATAAAATAAATGATATTTTTGGACAAAAATAAAGCAAAATTGGAGAATAAGTTTCTTTAATGAATTACTGGAGAAGAGCCAAAAATTCATACAGGTGTTCTTAATGTTTCTTACATTACTTCAGAATATATACACAACAACAAAAACACAAATGAAAAACAAGCTGAATATTATCATCCACAAGAATCTGACTAAACAACCTCGGCGATTTCGGCGTGAAGAGCATTAATTTCCCGGGAGATCGGCAAGTTGTTGTCTTATTCTCTCCACCCGCAATATGAATGGATCATTACAGGAGAGCGGAGAGGGGTCGAGGTAGGCGCGCCGGGGCCAACAGTTGGAGAGGGGATTACGAACATCCGCATGGCCGGCTTCAAGATGACGGTTGAACTCAAGCAAGAAAAGGATCGGCAGAAGGATCGAGGGGGGTGCGGCATGAGCAATCTCTTCATCATCCGAAGAAATAACAATGGGTCCAACGACCCGAGAGTCTTCGGAAACAATACGACGCACTGTCGCTGGAGGAGGCGCACCATATAATGATCTAGCCATGGCACGAGAGTGAGGCGTGTATGCACCCCTACGAGCAGTTTGCTTGTATCTAACCATGGTTTGAGGATTTTGAGAAGTTGGGGCGAGAGCTAGGAAGTGAGGAGTTAACAAGGACAAAGAGGAGGTAGTGTGTGGAGTATATAAAGACAGATGGCAGGAGAGATAAACGTCGATGATGAATTCGTCAATTTACTTTTATACAAACTTTTAAGACCGGACTTTTATCTTATATCCGGTCCTAATTTTAATTCAATTACTTTTAAGACCATCCTTTTATCAAATATCCGGTCCTAAAACTCATTTAAGACCGATATATTACTTGGTATCCGGTCCTAAAACTAATTTTTAATTCAATTACTTTTAAGACCGTCCTTTTATCAAATATCCGGTCCTAAAACTCATTGTTGAAATGAAAGTTCATTCTTTTCAAGAGTCCCTTCCCCATTGTTGAAATGAATTCGAGTCTCTTCGGCTTCCACATAAACTTCCCAACTAGGCGTCTCCTCGTATTCGAGCAAATATGCGTCTCCTCGTTAATGTTTCCTAGCGTTTCACATTCTTCGGGATGGGTTCTCTATTTAAACCCGTTGTTACTTTACTTTCTTCACATTCATCTCCATCTCCTCCTAGAACCTCCACCGTAATGGCTTCTCCACCACGACGAGGTCCTCGTGGCTTGGCGAGAGGCACCTCCATATCCTCCTCCGTTGCCTCCGAACCCGAACTTCCAACAAATGCCGGCAGCACTGATAGCCCGCGTCGATCATATAGACCGAAGCTTGGGCAACTTTTCAGTCTATCACGCCGTCAACAACAAAAGCTGGACGCGGTACTCGACGCCAATGACGTTGAGTACCATATCTCGATGACGACGTCTCAGACCCTTCCCTCCCCTCCGACAACGATGGGGAGGATTAGAAATTTTAAGTTTTTTTTTTTACTGGCGTGCCTCACGAGGCAGCAAAAAAAAAATATTAAATAAAATTTTTATTTCCCAATCGCCTTCCTTGTTTGTCTTTAACTTTATGTTCTTTTTCTCCGACAACAAGAACAAACAAAACATTGTCCTATTCGTGGTGATCAATCTTAAAAATTTGCGAGAATAAAGTTAACAGTTGCGACCATACAAAACAAAACAAAAAAACATTATTTACCTTTTTCGAATAAAAAAAAACAGAGTGACGACTATTCTCAAGTTTGGACCATCGTTGTCTTCCCTCAACTTTTCCGGATGTGATGAAAATTTTCGGTGTCGTTTTCGTTATCTTCTTTCTTTTTCCAACTAAAAGAAAAGGGACACCGATGACGTTCTTCACATCCGAAAAGTTGAAACGAGAACAACGAAGCAAAAACTTGAGAAGAACGCCGAAAACATGGTTGCCTTGAACCCTAACGATATGTCTAAAAATCGAGTCACCAACTCTATTAAAATGAAGAATATTAGGACCGGACGTTTAATAAATCCTCGGTCCTAAAAATTAAGCCTTATTTTAAAATTTAAAGTTAGGAGCGGACAACTAACAAATATACGGTCCTAAAGGTTTCGGCAATCTATTAAATAAAATGAAGACTTTTAGGACCGGATATTTGTTAAATATACGGTCTTAAAATGGACGAAGACCTTTAGGACCGTACTTTTAACAAATATACGGTCCTAAAAGTCTCTACCCAAATTTTTTAGAATTAGACGAAGACTTTTAGGACCGGATATTTGTTAAATATACGGTCTTAAAATGGACGAAGACCTTTAGGACCGCACTTTTAAAAAATATACGGTCCTAAAAGTCGCGAATACTTTTCAGAGCCTCATCTCGGCTCATTTTCAACATCCGCCTGTACCTCAAATTTCAAGCACTAAATAGCTTTATCCACCATCCCATTCATTCAGAAACCCAAAATGGACACACACAAATTGTTCGAAAAAATAAACAAATTTATTATTGAATTACATTGCTATATTTACAAATGAATTAATTAGCTAGTCGAAAAAATAAACATATGTACAGAAGGCTATTGTTGCTACAAAGATCATATATTATTTACAAATGAATTAATTTAGGACATTAATTATTGTCTTGACTTGGATTTTCTAAGACTAGTTTATACAGATATTCACAAAAACCTCGCGTATGTGCTCGATTTCATCATCATCAAATGGCTCTTCACGGGCAAACCTCGTAACATCAAAGACGAAACAGAAATTAACATATTATGTGCATATTTCATATGTAACATTAAGCCATCGATGATCGAATTCAGCCATAACATCTTACCCTTAAAGTGACTTTAGTGTTTCCCTTCGTCACAATATCATATAAGTGTTTCATGACGTACGGGCCACATAAGTTCGATCGTTCGGTTGCCGACGGGTCTAAAAATAACAATAAATATATATAAGAGCATATATAGCTTCTCGACCAACTTCGAAGGCAATTATGTCATGTCCAATTATGTACTAACCTTAATTTTGTGCCATTTAGGATCTCGTGAGCCGAGCACCACGCTTTTTTACATCAACACGGAAGGTCTTCATGGCACTATCATCAAAATCAGAAATTTATCGTAATGTTCACCGAAAATTCACAACAGAGATTTCGAGACAAGACGATCAAAATGACATTCTTACTTGTTGATCATCACCGCAACGTAGTCGATGGATCGCGTGAGTGGAGCATAAGAAGATAACATAATGCAACTCCATGTTCATGATGACCAAGCGCCGATGGTTGCTGAAAATTCACAAAGCAGAAAGTACTCAAGTGATATATATATATGTAGCATAATTATATTAAGTGAATTGCGAGACAAGTATATATGTATACCCGAGCCGAGTGTGGAAACAAGTACACCTTTCTTTGCACTTTACACAACCTATTTGATATGTACTCTGTCTCAATTCCAGAGGTAGTGTTGTGCTTGCATACACCGGGCACAAGAATCCAAAATCCGAAATTCCGCCCTCTTGAACCGGTTTCTCGTGCATGCACCTACAAGAATGACATCGATGAGGAATTAGTATATATGTATATATGTGTGTCTAAACGGTGCATTTCAATTATGTAATCAAGGAAGAAGATACTTACTTCATAAATAGTTGAACACATGCACTAGTAACCTCAGCTCCAGGAAGAAGCATGGACTCTACATCTTCATTATCAACTAAAAGCGGTTGAGGATGAGGGAGGCCTACTACTTCATTGACAGGCCACGATTTATCTTTAAACCATTTTTTGGCTACCAAATCTTTTATTTTTTCCTTGGCCGTCAAGTTAGCAGTAGGGGGGTGGAGCTTGAGGAGGGGGTGGAGCTTGAGGAGGGGGTGGAGCTTGAGGAGGAGTAGAGACATCTACAAGCTTCACTGGCCAAGAGATGAAGGTTCCCTTGACATCACTCACAACCTTCAGGTTGTGGACAGTCCCTTTAGCAACCAATTGTCTATGACCATCACGATCCTCCACATACGAGATGACAAGGTTGCTCGACTCGATGTCCAACAATGCAGCTCCCTCTAGTGCTCTCTCCTGCATAGGTTCACCAAGGTGTCAAGGGATCCACACTGGTCTCGGCCGAGAGATCGGGAGGAACTTCATTTTCTCCATCTCCTCCTTCATCTTGCTCATCTCAGATTGAAACATCCTCAATGTAGCATCTTTCGCCGCCGATTCCTCACTTAATTTGGCCGCGTCGATCCATCTCCTCCCTGGGTAACCATACTTTGTCTCGTGGCGTTTGGATTTACCAAAGTATTGCTTTAGGCCTACCCGTCCTCCAATCCCCTTACACGCCCGCGTGATCTGGTTTTCGGCCGCAGCGGTCGAACATCATTCCTCCCGTCCGACGCAAAGATCCCTCTGCCTCTTTCTTTTTAAGATCTTCCCGTAAGATACGAGATAACGAGAAGCTTAGTGATGAAACATGTTTAGTAAGTAAAAAATAACAATATCGATACTTACAATTCGTTCGGCAACTACACGAGTTTTTCACTCGTGTAGGCGCCGCTGGCTTTTGCCGAATATACAACCGAGCTCCTCGCGACGTATTGGAGATGGCGGCCGGTCAACTACCGTAGAAGGATTGGATTCAGCTTCATCTTCTAATCTCTTCCGTTTGGCTACCATCAAATCTTTTCGGCCTTTTCATATCCGCCGCGAGAAGCCCCGTGTGGGCAATCATTCTTTCTCCCAATCTCCCGATATTTTTCCCTTATTTTACGTGAATCAGATTGAAAACAACTATATATCAATTATGAATTCCACCATGTCACTAACGAAAATTAGAGAACTTCGCTTGATATGAACGTCAAACATTAGTCAAATTCACTTCATCAAGTTTCAACATTTTACTTAAGGAAGATGTAGCATTGTAGAAGAAATTGGGAAAACCAAAGGAAAGGGAGTTGCGAAATGCCGCCAACTCGGTCAATTCATTCATTCATCATAAATGGTTCCTACACATATTAGAATAACTAACTAACTAACAAAGAACGTCTAACCATGGCCATTACACGTTTACATATCAAACTTGCATGGAACTAGGACATGCTCCTCTCATGCAGGACAAAGGCAGCAAATGTATACTTCTATTCACACACCAAACCATTTAACTAACAGGATTAGATGTACACAATAACATTCACATATCCTCACAAAGTTAATAAGCAAACAAAAGTGCAAACAAAACTAAATATAACTCACCGAGCTTCAGAGTGGTCCGCTTCGAACAAATTGTTGCCAAGTTTGTTCATCAATAAATTTGTACTTGTCCCGGGGTTGATGGTCGCTTCTCCTCGGCAAAAATATAAGTGTTAGCCAGAAAGGTCTTAAACTTCCTGAACCGCTCAGCACAATAAGACAATGTTGAGTCTTTGAACTTCTCAGACTCAGGGACGGTGAATGTAAGCCGGATAGTGTCCCACATAGGATCCTTTATTGTTTTTTGGTCCACATTTTTCCACTCATCAGTTCACCGTTCATTTTCAAGACAGTAAGAGAGGAATGCCTGAGAAAATGAGGGAGTAACAGAGGCTAACAGTGCGCGGGCGAGGAAGAGAGGTAATGGAACAGAAGGGTTTCGCAACGTGAACAGGGGTTCTTCGGTGAGAGTATGAGAGTGACAATGTGAGAGTGACAAAAGCTTCCGCGTGAAGTTAACGTTTGGCGCTTCATTTTTAAGACCTGGACAAATACACATATACGGTCTTAAAAGATAACCTTTAAGACCGATCTCTATATATGTCCGGTCTTAAAATTAATTAATTTTTTATTCAAACTTTAGTTATGGCCAAATTTTTGGTCCGTTCTTAAAAGTCTAACTTTTAAGACCGGTCATTCTGTAACTATGGTCTTAACATTTATTACTTTTTATTTAAACTTTAGTACCGGACAAATTTTAAGTTCGGTCTTAAAAATCAAAGTTTTAAGACCGGCTTTTATATATGTTCGGTCTTAAAACTTTAATACCTTTATATTTATATTTTTCCGTATTATTTTGGAGTGTAGAAAATATAAGTCTCGCTTGATGAGATTTCTACATAAAAGTATTTGATATTTCAATTTTTTTTATTAACATTTTTAAGGCCGGTTGTTATTTTAACAGGTCTGGATAAGATATATGAAAAATTGATCAGAATAAGAAGTTCTTTATATTTACAAATATGCCACCGGTCACATATTTAGGACCGGTCGATAATTAGTCCGGTCTTAATGAGGCGTCCTTCATTGTGTAGAAGTTCTTTTTATTTACAAACTCGCCACCGGTCACACCATTAAGACCAGGTGCTTCGTTTATCCGCTCTAAATGAGGCGGTCTTATAGCCCTTCATTGTTTAAGAAGTTCTTTTTATTTACAAAACTGCCACCGGTCACACCTTTAAGACCGGTGCGTCGATTATCCGCTCCAAATGAGGCAGTCTTAAAGCCCTTTTTTGCACTAGTGAAAGTTTCATTTCATGGTGTATGTGTGCGTGTGTATATGCATGTGCATGTAATGAACTAATTAATTTCGTATTTGTATGTATTGATAATTATAAAAAAAAACAAGTTCAGTTTCCCATAATATTAATGTAATGAAAAAAAAAAAAACCAGAGTGTAAAATATGAAACTTTAAAATAATCGTAAATTACTAGAGTGCAAATCTTATGCAAATAACCCGACATTTTGGATCAAATACAAATATAGAAGAGAGAGAATTTATCGAGTGATTATGAATTAATTAATACAGTAACTGATTACTAGTTTAGATAGAACTAGTAGAGCTTTAAGAGGGAATTATTTAGACATCAAGTACCAATCACTTTTGCATGTCCCCCTCCCTGCATTGCCTCAATTGGGTAATAATCAAGAGAAAATGGAAAGCTCGAGGAAGCAATTAAGATAATAATCATACTCCCTCCGGTCCTAATTATAAGACATATTTAACTGATTTTGAGGAGATTAAGGAAAGAAGTTAAATTAGTTAATTTTACTTATTTTCCTAAAATGTCCTTATATAAATTTAAAATGACCTAAGTGAAAGTAAATCAATAGCTCCTACCACATGCCTCTCCAACCTAAATTTTTTTTTCTTCTACATGCTATCTAATTAAAATAATGGTCTTACTATATACATATATACATATATATATATATGTGTGTGTGTGTGTGTGTGTGTGTGTATAGATACACACACACATATATATAATATGTGTGTGTGCGTGACTATATATATTTGTGTGCGCACACACACACATAAAATATATATGTGTAGACACACACACATATATTTGTGTGTACACACACAAAATATATGTGTGTAGACACACACATATATGTGCGTGCACACACACACAAAATATATGTGTGTAGACACACACATATATACATACATACATACATACATACATATATGTAGACACACACACATATGTGTGTGTGTCTATAGTGTCTATAGATATTTGTGTGTAGACACACACATATATACATACATAGATAAACACACACACATATATCTAAAAGTTTCATTGACTTGGAAGAGTATACGCGTCCACATACATATACTCACAAAAATCAAACACACTTGAGAGAATAAAATAGGGGTATTTTAGGAAAAAATTGACAATTATTAGAATGTTGTCTTATAATTAGGACCAAAACCAACTCTCAAATGTTGTCTTATAATTAAGACCGGAGGAGTAAAATATATCAACTTTTTTGGCGCGTTGTGAAGCTCCATTAAAGACGAACAAATTACAATAATATAAAGCCTTAAACTTTGGGAGTTACCAAGTTGCAGAAGAACCTGAGTAATAATCAATGTGTACTGTTAGGGATGGATGGTATATCCAAGAACTTGAACTAATCAAAAAACCTCATTTGTGCCTCTGGCCTGTCTCTTTTCCCTCTGGCTTGGGTCGCTACATGCACTGAGAGGTAGTGCCGTAGTACTATGTTAAGGTACGATACTGATTATATTTTTCCTAGGATAATGTAAGTACTTTTTTAACCTACTAGTCCTTTATTTTATTTTTTGAGTTGAAGTGATGATGAGGGAGCTCCGTTTTTTTCCCCCTCAAAAGGGAGCTCCTAATTACAAACGAATATAATTCAACTTGCCACCTCTCACCAGGAGTGGAAACAAATTAGATTAAATCAGGTTTTAACTTTAACAGGCCTGACCTATCTTGCAACAGGTTGGCGTGATCTTGACCTATGACTTGTCATAAACTCTTTTTTTCAATCTAAGCATGCCTTAACTCAGAATTTGTTAAAAAATTTGCATTTTTAAAAACTTTAAACATATCATAATTACATAAGCCAAATAACTCCATCCAAAATGCACCTGACCTGTTTGGCAACAGGTCGGCCTGATCTAGGCCTATGACCTGTTATAGGCTTTTACTTTTTCAGTCTAAGCCTGCCCTACCCTAAAATTTGTTAAAAAGTTTGCATTTTTAAAAACTTCAAAATGTCATAATTACATAAACCAACTAACGCAATCCAAAGTGCACTTTTGCAGTGGTGAAGTTCTTATCCTTTCACCCAAGTGCTGAGTTCTACACCTACCTTTTACACAATTTTGCGTAATATTATAAATTACTAATAGGTCCAGCCTGGCCTGATGAAATTGATAGGCTTCTTAGTATGCCAAGGTTTGACTTGTTAAGTGAAATAAGTTTTCTAAAATGTTTGGGTCTACTCTTATTTTTAAATAGGTTAGGTCAAGCCAAATGTAGATCAAGTCACAGCTTATTGCAGGTCGTCTGACCTATTTTCACTCATATCTCTAACTTATATAATAGTTTTCATGTCTTTAGGTTAGAATGCTATTAACTTTTACTCGTCTTCTTTAAGAGGAATTTTTAAAATAGTGCATTTATTAATCAATTCAAGGGGTGTTATAGACTTATAGGAGCATAAGTTAGAGGGAAATTGACATTGATTAAACGACTTTGTAGGCAAAAGAAAATCATGGAAGGTCCCGAAATTTGATAATGCACAATGAATTAAGAAGGGCTTTTAATTAGTATGTTTTACCTATAAATAATTGTTAAGGGGGAATAAAAGTCCAAGCATCAATTTAATGAGTGAAACCACTGAAGAGGACATCAACTCTCAAATATAGGTGTACTTAATTTAAGTTTTGCATCAGGAAGTTTTATAAGAGAAGTGAGAATTATAAGTTTTAAAATTTCTTCCTCTTAACAAGCTATTTTTTGAAATTGGCTCTTTTTTTTTTGAAGCTATTCTCATAGCAGATTTCATGTTAAGGACAGTGTACACACACATGGAAAAAGATACAAAAAATACTACAAATTTAAAAATATTAATTTAGAATCTTGAAATGACCTAATCACTGAAAAATCTCGACGAACAAGTCTGGAATTAATTTTGTGGCAAAATGACATAAATGTCTTTAGTTGTTGTTATTTGATAAGTTATTAAATTTATTAATTACTTATTAAATTGTTGTTGTTATTGATATTCAAATAACAAGCTACTAACACTTGCAAATGTGAAGTAGAATTTTTTGTGTGAAATTAATTGTCATTGCCTTTATCATGGTCATCATCATTTGACAAGTTAAAGTTGTTAGTTGCTAAATTATTATTACCTACTCTAGAAAAAATATTGTTGTCATCATCTCGTTTTTCAGATATCAAATTAAGGGTATTAAGGTGATTTTATTACAGAACTTATCCCCATACTAATCTCTAGAGATTTTCTAGTGATGAAGTCATTTCCACACCATGAATTGGGATTCGCATATTTAAGGGCATTTTTATATCTTTCTTCCATGCAAACACACACAAGGAGAAGGATCCAAAGAATAGAAGCGAGTAGAGAGGCATAATAATGACAACAAGATACATAATTGTATATTATATATAGCTAGGAAACACACATGTACACGAGAAAGATGAGACATGGCTCAGAGCACAAAGCCTTGGTTTTGCTACATAAAATTAGCTCCCTTTATTATATTATTGCCCGCTTGACTTTGAAGGTTGCTTGCTCACTCAACCATTAATTTACTCGTACAGTTCATCAAATTTTACTTTTTATGTAGTGGCTACCCACTATGCTTCTTGTTCTTCTCTTTCTATATATGTTTACTTACCAAATGTGATGCCACCAACCTCCTTAATTAACGATCCTTATTCAATGATTCCTGGCTATATATTATTGCCAGTTGCCACTCATCACCCAACATTTATCTTTCATCTTTTATTTGATTACCATGTCCTTTACTTCAACATCCATAATTTATGCACCAAGTTTAGGGTTACTTTAATTAGCATTAGTTTCAATTTCTTACTTATCGTACGTCACTACAAAAAAAATTGATTTTTGCTACGGAAAAAATCTGTAGCAAATTCCGTAGCAAATCGATTTTGCTACGGAAAAATGCCAAAATTCCGTAGCAAAATCGATTTGCTACGGAATTTGCTACGGATTTTTCCGTAGCAAAAAACCCCGTAGCAATTTGCTACGGATTTTGAAAATCCGTAGCAAATTGCTACGGATTTAAAATTCCGTAGCAATTTTTGCTACGGAATTCCAATCCGTAGCAAATTGCTACGGAATTTTAAATCTGTAGCAATTTGCTACGGAAATCATTTCCGTAGCAAAAATTATTAATTTTTTTTTATTTTTTGAATCTTTTTAAATTTAAATTTTTTTAATTGTTTTAATTTTTTAATTTTTTTTTCTTGAAAATTTAATGCAAAAGTATCATGAATATAATAAAAGAGTTTAAATAGAGAAAACAAAATATATATAATAATGTTGTAAGGAACAAATACTAAAAAGTAGTCTAAACATCAGCATTGTGATTATCATCATCATCACCCGCATGGTCATCATCACCAGGAGCCGACCCCGAACCCTTTTGTGTCATTAGAGACAGGAGTTGAAGCTGCATCTGTCACATCATCTCTGCTTGCATCTGATCCATCTGCTGTCGCATACTCTCCCGTTCCTATTGCATCGCAAGCTCCATCCTCTCCCGTTCCTGATTCATTGCCTGCTCCATCCTCTCCCGTTCCTGAAGCATCTCCTGCCTCATGATGTCCTGTTGCCGACTTATCTCGTGTTGCTTGCTCGCTCCACCAACGCTTTCATCTTCTTCACTCATCTCGCAAATACATTATGAAGTACATTTATTATTTGTACTTCATTTGAATAAACAAGAGAATGGAAATTATCAATATGAAATGTATTACGTGTACCTGAGAAACACCTTCATCTTTGGATGAGGAGCGCTTTGATTGCTTCAGTCGGCCAACAGAGGCACCGTATCCAAAGACTCTCCCTTTCTTGTTAAATCCACCTGCGGCCTCAAAGAACAGACTCTCATTGTCGGACTGAGAGGATGCGGGGTCGACCCAAGCCGCGACCCTCTCTCTGCGACGCCTTCGAAAGGTTTCCTACAAGCACAAAAATACATAGCTTATTAGACATGTAAAATAAAATAAATATGGTGGTGCATAAAACAAGTAATAAAGGCAATAAATGTCTAACCGCTACTTGCGGCGCCTTTTGGTTAATCCATTGTCTCTCACTCCCTTCGATCGCCGGAATGGGTCCGCTCAAAGGTAGCCCACTCAATTGATCCTTCAGAACTTCCCGCACTCTACCTGCAAACGCGGATGATAACCTTAATTAATTATTTCAAAGTATAAAATATCAAATACCTAAATAGAAAATAGAGTGTACTTACAATTTTCCGTCGATGCTCACTAATAGGAATGCAGCCGCCAGCATATGACGGTCCTTCCATTTTGGCTCTGTTTTGCTTATTTTTCGTGCTCATGTTTTGAAACTGTTCATTTGTGGCCCAATTCTGCAATAATTCATCTACAGTGTCCTGGGAAATCCAGTCTTTCTTGCCTCTTTTATTTCTCAAGCCGTAAAGCTTTTGACGCAAATATCGGCCTCCATTATGATTATAATTTGCTTTCGCCCGCACGATGTTCGAGCAACGTCATATGCTGGCGCTGAAAATCAATAACGAACCATTAGTGCTCCAAATTTTTAAAGTACTTAATTAAATAACCATAAAACAAAAAACTTACCAAGAACTCATCGAACCAAGCATCTCGAGTAGTGCTAGGAATGTCTGTCCACTTGGCCCAAGGATGGTTGTAATTGCGGAATAATTGGGCCGAGATGAAGTCCCTTACCTCATTATGAGGCTCAAATCTGATGAGAGATGACATAATGCAAATATTACCATACAAACCATTTACATAGAGAAAATTGTAACATTACTGGTAACTTGGCATGACTTACCCGACGCCGTCGGGACGGATCCAAAGCTTCCGTGTCGAAGGATCTCTGGAGCTCCAGATTGGTGGATCGGAGGAACTACCTTCTTCCCCAACGTGGCGATGAGGCGACGCATTGTGCTAAGGAAGGAATGTGAAGTATTGAAGATAAACATATGTAAATCATATGTAACTAAACTTATGTAAATCAATCAGAAATTATATTGTAAACCTGTGATCCCCCTTGCTGTGGATCAGTGGGGGGTAGACGGTGATGACGACATATACAGCGACGGTGATGACGACATATACAGCGACGGTGATGACGACATATACAGCGACGGTGAAGATGACAAATATGTAGACGGTGAAGATGACATATCAAAGGATGGCATATCTGGGGAAGCGCTGGACCCTCTACCTCCATAAGGAGCAGATGACGTCGCCCTACCCCCTCTGATAGGACGGGGTTGGGCTCGACCACTACCTGAACGTCCTCCTAGATGCTCCATCTCTAAACACTTATAGACATAATGTCAAAAATATATAACAATAAGATATTTAGTTAATATGACAGTAACGCATTAACAAAGTATGTAGTATAACAGATCATCACAAACAAAGAACTAACAGAAATCAATCGAACGATTCTTCTTCATCAACATTTGCTTGCACGTCTTCCTCTGAGGAGGTCTCATAGCCGTCGAACTCCGATTCACTATCAGAGTAAATCACTTCTGCCTCATCGTCTGATTCCTCATCGTCAATTTGTATAGGAATTAATTCTAACCCCGCAGCAGAATCAAATAGATTGCTTGGTACTTCGTCATCGAAGATGTTTACGGGGAGTACATGTTCCACATCGCCTTGGAACGATTCAGCCATACCGTCATTTGATTCCGGCTCTTTCGACTTTGGTATAATATTTCGTGCTTTGGTTTTAATAACTCCCTCCACCTTGGCGGGATGTGGGGTATGATGTATAATAAACTTGTTCCGCCTATTGAGCAAGGATGAATGGGTCAAACCAACCGTATATCTTCTTGTCCAATGGATCTCAATATTTCCATGTTTGTCCATTTTTGTCCCACGCGGACTGTTATCAAACCACTGACATTTGAAAAGGGTCACTACCTTGTCCCACTGGTAACTCGGTTGAATTATGTCAACTAACTTCCCGTAGTAGTCGGCCTCCACCCCATCAACTTTGTCACCTCGACAACATACACCATAATTACAACATAGTGTACCTGCATTCGCCTCGACAGTTGAAAACCGATACCCATTGATAATGTATTTCTTGCATCGGGTAACACTAATTGCAGCTCCATAGGACAAACTCCATGAAACTTCATTGGGATTTGATGGATTTTCCACGAAGTAGGATCGAAGCCATTTTTGAAACTCAGAGTTCGTGAATTGGTCAACTTCGGATTCTGACATTGAAGGATTTGCCGATCGAACCGAATTAGAGAAGTAACTGTAAGAGGAAAAAAATGTTGTTAATACTGGAATTCTTACCGTAACAGAAAAAAGAAAAGAAATCTTACTTTAAATACTGTGCGGCCTCTTCACGCTTGTTTAGAATGTACCACTCCGCTACTCGCTTATCTCTTCCGTCAAGAGTTGACTCGAACGTTTTCCCACGACTCGCCCGGAAAATTAAATATTGATTTTTGATCCCATGTATCACCGGCATCATCGTTGCGAGGTACCCTCTCCATCTTGACATCATTTCGGGGGATAATAGTATGACGCAAATTTTGCGGCCTCTTCGACTAGATATGCCTCGCCGATAGATCCTTCAACGTACCTTGGATTTTTGATCTTTTGCTTAAGTGTGCGTAAAAACCTACAATGGAATATCGAGGGTATTTATAAACTAAAGTACCGTGTCGGTCAATTATTAACAGCGCGATAGAAATATATATATTACCTCTCAAACGGATACATCCATCTATATTGTTGCGGGCCTCCCACCTTGCTTCGTAGGCCAAGTGAACGGGCAAATGTTCCATTGAGTCAAACAAGCTAGGAGGAAACACCATCTCTAACTTGCATAGCGTTATGGGCATGCTCGCCTCCAGGTGCCGTAACTTTTCAACATTAAGCTCAGAAGCACAAATTTCTCTAAAGAACATGGAAAATTCCGTCAAAATAGACCATATATGCTTCGGAAGTGCTTTGAAGGCCCAAGGCATAAATCTCTGGAAGAAAACATGACAATCATGACTCTTCATGCCGAATAACTTCGCCTCGTGCATGTCGACACATCTTTTCATGTTTGACGCATAACCGTCTAGCAGTTTCAGATCTTTAACCCATTGCAACATTTCCAAATTCTGTTGTTTGTTGAATGTGTACGGTGCTCTAGGTTTGGATGTCCGTCCCGTGCCACTCCCCACCAAATGTAAAGCAGGTCTTCTGCATATCGCTTCTATGTCCCGTCTTGCGTTGACTGTGTCCTTCGTCTTGCCCTTGGTGTCCATCACGGTGTACAGAATGTTGCAAAACACATTCCTCTCAATATGCATGACATCGAGGTTGTGTCTTAACAATTGATCTTTCCAATATGGTAGTTCCCAAAAGATGCTGCGTTTGTTCCAATGATGATCAACGCCGTATCCCTCAGTTCCCGAAGCGGTTCCTCTTCGACACTTTGAATGTACTTGACCCTATCCCATATTTCTTGGCCACTTAAACGACGGGGTTGCTCGCTCGTTCGACAACATTCCGCGTGAAGTCTTTTCTATTTCTCCTCCAAGGATGATCGGGGTAGGAATCGCCGATGCCTATCAAACCAACTAACCTTGCGATCGTGTTCTAAGCTAAAACCCATGTTCTGTTCAAGACATACCGGCATGCAAGCTTCCCGACGTTTGCCGCCCACTCAACATCCCATATGCGGGAAATCATTTATCGTCCACATTAAGGCAGCCCGCATGGTGAAATTCTGGCTTAATGATATATCATACGTAAGAACCCCTTCACTCCACAACATCCTCAACTCATCTATCAAAGGCCTGAGGTACACATCTATCTTCTTTTTTGGGTTGGATGGCCCAGGGATTAACGCGTTAAGAAAGAAAAACTCTCTTCTCATGCACATAGAAGGTGGGAGGTTGTACGGAGTCACAATGACAGGCCAACAGGAATAAGTCTTACCCGTATTGTTGAAAGGAGCGAACCCATCCGAACATAGCCCGAGACGAACATTACGGGGATCCATAGCAAAGAAAGGATTCGCCTCATCAAATTTACGCCAAGCTTCCGCATCGGATGGATGCGTCACAAAGTTTTCATCCCTACGATGCTCTCGGTGCCATCTCATGTGAGCAGCTGTTTGTTCTGATGCATACAATCTCCTAAGTCTTGGAACCAGAGGAAAGTACCACATCTTGCTTAACGCATGACGGGTCATTTTCTTTCCTT
Organism: Acacia pycnantha; assembly: GCA_025563575.1. Lineage (NCBI taxonomy): Eukaryota > Viridiplantae > Streptophyta > Magnoliopsida > Fabales > Fabaceae > Acacia > Acacia pycnantha. The sequence goes on along the minus strand of JAMWYP010000002.1, from coordinate 7,917,842 downwards.
TCCCCACAACTATATATCTGTCATGTCCACAGAATTTACAACTGGTCAGTTCAGCATCATCCTTGTAATACAACATACATCCTCTGGGGCAAAGAATGGATTTTTTCACATCCAAGCCCAAGCTCTTTCACCTTTTTTTTGCTTGGTAAAATCCTTCGGCAAATTAGTGTCTTTGGGAACAACCTTACTCATGATATGCATCATTTCGTTGTAATTCCTCTCACTCATATGGTGATCTGTCTTCAAGCTTAGTGTTGCTAGGGTAGCCGATAGCGATGAATATTCACTACTATCAAAGTGTTCGCAACCTTCCCATAACGGACGTTGGGCTTCTTGAAGCATTTTGTAGAACCTAGCGGCTTCCGGATGAGGATCCTCACCCATGTATGATGGTTGGGTATGTGCACCGGTCTCCTCTCCCATGTATGACGACTCAACATAAGTAAGGGGATCAAAATATTGGCCGATCGACGGTCCCGCGGCATCCATAACCAATCGCTCATATTGATTAAGGTTTTCTCGATGACTACGTCCCCGTAATAACCACTCGGTGTCCTGTCGGACTTCGCCATGACATTCCCAACATTCATAATCTTTCATGAATCCTTTTGACACAAATGAATTTTGACCTTTCCCGTATCCATAAATCTTAAACACCTACATTTTGCACACGGACACCTGATCTCCCTACTTGAATTATTTGAATTCACCAAAGCAAATTGGATGAACACTTCCAAACCCGCCAAGAATGCTTGCGTTAGTTCTCTTCTATCATAATACATATAAATTTCATATTCATACCTTTATATATCTAGTTACCAATTAATATAACATCATAACATTATTGTAAGCCTCTAACAAATCAATGTCCATAACAACAACAAATCAATGTCCATATCAACATTTTAATCTATATACTTAAATCAATGTTCATAACAAATTATACAATTAAGCAATAAATATTTATAACAACTACATTTTAATCTATATACACTAATCAATATCAATTACATTTTAAACATTTAAACATACCTAGACCGTGAACAAAGGGAAGGGAAGAAGAAATGACGTTGCAAAACCACCGGCACCGACGAGCAAGGGAAGAACGTTGGAAGAACCACCACCACTTGAAAGAAATACCCACCGGACTTCGATAGAGAGGAGGCCGAATGACCAAGGGTAGGCCGAAATCGTGAGGGGGAGCCGGAAAATTGGATGGGGGACCGGAAAAGCTAAAGGCGGTCGGAAATGGGAGGGGGAGGGCCGGAAATGGGAGGGGGACGGCCGAAATGGGAGGGGGAGACCGGAAATGGGAGGGAGGGCCGGAAAAGGGAGGGGGAGACCGGAAATGGGAGGGGGAGGCCGAAAGGGGAGGGGGAGGCCGGAAAAATCGGGGCAGGGGGAGGGAGCTGCGGACGAAAAACGGGGGCTATGTATCGATTTTGCGACGGACCCTTCCGGTCCGTCGCAAAAAGTGATTTGCGACGGACCGGGGTCCGTTGCAAACACAGTTTTTGCGACGGATCCCAGGATCCGTCGCAAAAAAAATTGCGACGGACCGGAGGTCCGTCGCAATTTTTTTGCGACGGAACCCGGGATCTGTCGCAAAATTGCGACGGATCCCTATATCCGTCGCAAAAATTGCGACGGAGACGGGATCCGTCGCACTATTTTGCGACGGATCGCTGGATCCGTCGCAAATTGCGACGGATCCCGGGTTCCGTCGCAACAAAATTTGCGACGGATCCCTATTTCCGTCGCAAATTGCGACGGATGTAAGGATCCGTCGCAAATTTTTGCGACGGATTAAATATCCGTCGCAATTTGCTACGGATATTTATTCCGTCGCAAATTTTTGCCAAATTGCTACGGATTTGGATCCGTCGCAAATTTGAGTTTTTCTAGTAGTGCGTTATGCATATTTTCAAATTTTCAAATCATCATCATCATTTTGATTTGTCATTTGTAGTTCACTGGAGACAACTTTCTTCTCAGTCTGCATCCAATATGAATATGGAAATTTACATGGGAGAGAGTTGTACTCTGCCTGCTTAAGTGCTTGTTTGGAGTTGCTTATCATACGCACGTTTTGGTATGTTAACAAAACTCCTATCACATGTTTATCTTATAGATTGTAATTTGTAAATTATGATTGAAAACATGTTATTAAAGGTTTTAATCATCATTCTAGACACACACTAACTTGATTTAACTAAATCAAAATTGAATGGCGCTCCTATGACCGCTATTAGATCATTGCAGAAAAAAGATATGTGAACAAAAGCATGACAATGAAATGTCTCAAAGGACAAAGCACTGGTTCATCATCATGCCATTCCCTCGAAGGGAGGGAATTGGCTTACGTTTTGTCTTTGCATTAAATTGAGATCTAGTAACTGCATGCTCTTCACCGCAAGAAGCCAATTATATAATATTCTCATCGTGTATATAATTTATATTATCTCCAAGTAATGCTACTGAATTATCCTTCTCTTAGTCATGTGCTTACAAAAGGACGAAATCTTTTTTACGATCACATATTCGCATACGCTTGCCCAATAACCCAAGTGATGCTACTAAATTACCCTTCTCTTACTTAGGTGCACATGGACTAGACCGGACCGAGTTAGTCATTAACTTGAAGTCTGTTATGCAGAAGATCTCAGGCTGAACTAGGCAACCCGTGGTCTCTACTCTAATCCAGTGGCAATTTGAGGTTGGGCTAAACCAGATTTAGTCCACTCGACTGGATTGGTCCAAGCAATTCTTATGTGAGGCAAGATTTCAACATGATAAACACAATTCAGTACGGGAATCAAAGTTTCAATTTCCTTTGGGAGATATGAACACATTTAGTGCCCAATAGTATCTTGAACATGATTACCTCAACAAAGATGATACTTGTGCAAAAAAAAAAAAAAAACACACACACACACAATTAAGATAATAAAAAATATCTATACTAACATAGAAATAATCTAAAAAAACATTAAAACCTAATTATAAGTTCATAAGAATCTCCAACAACACTCAACAACAATAAAAAGCATCCATTTTACAATCCATGATCATGAATCCATAACAACCTTCAACAACTAATCAACACAAATCTTACTCATCATATATATATAACATCAACATATTAAGCCTAATTTCAAATATATACAGTACCACATTATGCACAACAAATGAACAATGAGTGATGTAAATCTAATTTCCATAATGTCGAGTAACAATCAATTTTCATTCATTGATCTCCTCCACCATCATACACTTTATATCTATCTGGCAAAAATAAATTTTACATGTGCGTGTGTAATTAGCAATAGTATTAGTTGGTCATACTGTTGTTAGTAATAATAGTAATTAGTAAAACAAATGGTTCACAGGTTGCTCGATGTGGTCACACTGTTGTTAGAGCAGGCTCTGTGTGTGAGCTCCCTTTTATTTTTTAACTTTTCTTTTTTTGCCAACACCCTTTTTGATTATTATTTAACTATATGTACTAAAATAGTGAGATACTCCTACCAAGCACTGAAACTGATTGTTTTCTACTGTGCTAACAAATGACTCAGATTATATTCTCTTGTTAGTGTCAGGATTTTATATAATACATTATATTCCCTTCGATATGAATAAATAACCAACTTTCCAACATTCAGAAAGGCAATTATCCATATTAAATGTGTAACAAGTTATTCCCCCAACAAATGCCCCAAATAAATCTTGCAATAGTTAAATTTGTGGAATATTTAATTTGACTATTGAATATAAGCATGATATTTTGCCCATCCATTAACACAAGGCTGATAACTTCCAGGAGCAAAAAGGCATTGACCGTACAAAAGTTATACGAAAAGAAAAGGGTTAAATACCAATTTTGTCATGGAAGTATTGGTAAAGGGGCACTCACCACCCGAAAGTTTTTTTGGTATCATTATTTTTACCCCGAAAGTTTACAAACATCATGATCTTGCCGATTTGTTGATCTTGATTGTTGGATCGTTGCTCTCTTTATAAACTTTTAGGGCAAATTTGCTCTTAAAAAAAACTTTTGGGGCAAATTTACTTCTAAAAAAAACTTCGGGGCAAATTTGCTCCCTTTTGTAAACTTTCAGCAAAAATGATACTAAAAAAGCTTCTAGGTACTAGTGCCCCCTTACCAATACTCCCTTAAAAAAATGATATTTAACCCAAAAGAAAATTAGTCGGGTTAGATTAGACCAAACCAAGTAGTTTGATCACCTGGCCCTAGACCCAGTCCAACCAAACTAGTGTGGTTTATTTCTACAATTTTCTCGGACTAGGTTAGACTAGGTTACCTACACGGCTACACCGTCGAGTTTTTCACACAACCCCTACCCTTTGTTGTGTGTGTAAAGAAAGAAAAAAAAAAAACTATTATCATGGCCAAAAATACACACGCACATGCTTACCCAATAACCCAAGTGATGATAACTGAATTAACCTTCTCTTAGAAAAGATGCATGTATTGAGTTGAAAGGTTTCAATTAAGTGGATAGCCCCACACATTCATTCACCAATAAATCTTATAGCTCTTTCATCATCTAACTGTACTGAACAACCCCACCATGTTAGATTTTTTTCTTCATTGTCAACGTCTCATTAATTCTTTCATTACCCAAGCTGTATTATCACTACTACTGATATAACCCTTCATCAATATTTGATTGATAATGATCACGTTCATTAATTCATAGGACCCTTAATTATGCATGATTAATTCCCAACCCCTTTTTAATTATTCCACTTAATTACTATTATGATAACCATCCATCTTGTTGACATTATCAATTTCTCGTCTGGTGTTGATTGGCTTAATTACTTGAAACAAAGGATGCATGTATATTAATATATACTATTTGTTAATAAGTATATGATACCAATATTATTATCAGGTTATATTTAAGCATTATTGGGTCATAGTTAAGAATTTATTCACCTTGTCTTCCTTATTTTATTTTATTTCATATTATCCTAAATTAATTTCAAAGTTTTTCTTGTGTAACATCCCAAATTTCATACCTCAAATAGTGCCGATTGACACTTCGTTTTATAAAATTTAACAGAGATTGAGATGCTACATCAGAGTACCGCGGAAACGGAGAGCAATGTACTAAAAAATTGGACAATATATGAGTAGCTGATATAAAAATACCCCGACATATGACGATGCCGAGCGTATGCTGGTATATTAAAAATTTCCCGAAGGAATAATCATGTGATACAATATACAGAGCTTTGTACAATTACATTTCACAAAAAGTAACTATACAACCTAGACCAAACCTTGACTAGACTTGGGGCAATGAACCTAACTCCGTTAACCGAACAGAATGGCCAGGTAAGTGTCTATCATGGGGGCCTCACCGAGTTCACGACGACTGATTGGCTGACCCACATAGACTAGCCTTGCCTTCGGCACCAAACTATTCGAATAACTTCATTAGACCCATGCCTGACAAAAGGCTCTGATGATCTTCTTCCGGCTCTTGCCTCGACCGATGCGTTACTACGACTCTGCCCCTTGGTTCATATCTATGGCTCCATCTACCGGTGCCTTCTCTGTTCCTGGTTCTTACCTGTATTATCATTTAAGACTGAGGTCCAATGCACATTGGACCTCAGGTAACGGTTAACCTCATGCTTATATTATCATCATATGTGTAACAAATATTTCTAACATTACAGCAATGATCAAGCCAGTACGTACGTCGTATGATCATTTGATAACAACTACACTATTATGCAAAGTTATCTCTGGTTTGCACATATCCAGTGCCACGATGTACGGTCGTGTCCTCAGCGCTAGGAAAACATAACGGCATTATCATGACTATAACCCGTGTAAAGCTGTATTAAAGCTGTATCATGATATCCACAACATATACAAGCATAACATATGCATTAGAATTAGTGTTACAGTACGCGAACGTACCTTTCACCGTATAATGGCCAAACGTCCGGCCTTTTGAACCCGACTCCGAACTTCCCGGATATCCTATACATCATCGTCGGATTATTCCTTTTCCCCATAATATCACAACTAATATTCTATTTCTTAAAATAATATCAAAAAGGATATTTTCACCTTGTTTGACATTTCTACCCTTGGTAAATGTTTCTTAGTTGCAATTGTTGACTTTTCAACTTTAATTAGCAAAGTTTAATTAACCCTTAATTGCATTTGTCATTGGTAAATTGATTAATGCTTTAATTAGACAAGCTTAATGCTTCATTTTTGACCCTTATACATTTCAAAATTATGGCCCTCTTTGATGATCCTAATTTGCCTCCAATCATCTTGAAGGATTATGCAATTAGTGCAAGCTAATTTATTGTTGTCAATTCCCATAAATTTGTTTAAGTGTTTACATAACACTTCCTTGCTTATTTTAGCCATAATTAATTTTCTACTAATTGTTGGCAATTTTCTTTAATTGAATTAATTATTTTCTCACAACTTTTGGGTTTACTTCGGTCATTTATGCATCATGCATTATTTTAATAATCATAGGGCAACTTATGTTCCCTAAAATAATATTGGATTTTTGCCTCTTTAAATTTTAAGGAAAATACACTAATAAATTCCTAAAATTAGAGACAATATGTTTTCCTATATAAATTTTGTGTATTACATCTTGACCCTTTTTGTCTCACGCATTATGACACCTATAAATACATAATAATAACAAATAATCAACTCAACCAATTTCTTAATCTTGATGAATCAGTTAATTAGGTTTTATATTTAGAATAAAAAATTGAGTAATTTGTAGCTACCTCCTATATAAATACTTTTCAAACAATGAGTCTAGACTTGATTATTTCAATAATTAGTGAACATTGGGACTCGATTCAGTCAAATATTTGTTTATAAGAAAGGGTAAAGATGTATACAGTAACCCCAAACTATTTTTAGGGTGCAATTGGCGCCCTAAAGTACTTTTGGGTGCAAATTTGACCCCAAGGTAATTAAATTGTAGCATTTGTGGACATTTAATAATAGAGAGCAAATGTCCGTTTACCCCAGCCACATCAGTATATTTTTGAGATTTTGGCATGGGGAATTTGGGGTGGTTGGCGAATTGCACGAGAAACTGAACCAATTGATCTGACCTAATTGGAGTTTGCTGGGGTTTGCGTTTTTCCTGTCTCGCCTCTTCGATTCATTCCAGGGTAGGCGTTTTCTTTTTAGTTTTTATTAAATAACACAGGTGTTGAGGAAACTATGCGAGAGTAGTTTAAAGCTCAACAATTGCTCCATTTTAGTATATGTGTATATTTAAATAGCTTTTACAATTTACAGGGTAACTATGCAAGAGGAATTTATCTCAGTTTGTGAAAATGATTTCTAAAACTATGGTTTTGTGGTTTCCAAACACTCTCTAATTACTTCATGATTAAAATTGCATTAGAAAATACATTAGTGCCATAAAAAATAGTTTAATTAAGGTGTTGGATGCACCTTTACCCTATAAAAATATGAGAGGTGATACATTAGTCATAGTATTAAAACTTGGACTGAACGGGCCAGGTTGACTCAGAAGTTAGAAACCAGAAGGACATGGTCTCTTGTCCGATTTGAGTGAGCAAAGAAACTGAGAGAAAAGTGACTCAAGCTAACCCAGCACAAACCAGCTGGGTGGGGGTTAACCCGTGTCATTTTCTATTAAAAAACATTCGCTAATTAAACAAATGAAATACAAGAACTTAAATAATAGAAAGTTCATTTGTTTGTATTGAGACTTTCTTTCTTTGTTTTTTTTCTCCTCTGTATTGAGACTTAAATTGAACCAGATTCATCTGCGTTTAGGACTCCCATGACTGATTCAGAGAAAGCTCTCGTCTTAGCTGATGCTGGTCATTGCAAGCTCCCGCCAGACCGCCCTCCGGCTGAAGGGCAAGATGACCGGAAAAAAAAAAGAAGAAAGTGGAAGAAGCTCCCCTCGCTATTATGGACGACGCGATGGTAGAAAAAGAACCAAATCAATCTACTGAGCAAGTTAATCATTCTGAAAGAAATGAAGCAAATGGCAGAAAAGCAGAAGACCCTCCAAGATTTCCATCCTATCATGCCTCCCTCTTGGGATTTAATGGGGTAGCCCATTGCAACCACATTATGGAGGAAGAGGACTTGTTCACAAATGATAAAGAAATTTCCTGGAAAATCCCTGAAGCATCTGAGGAGATGAGGAAGCTCATGGAGATATATCCTGTTGCACCCTGCACAAAAGAGGAATATAATGAATGGTGTGAGCCATGAAACTACGCTCTGATTCTCACAGTACTTGGAAGAAAATTCAATCTCTATGTGTTAAAAGATTTACTAATCAACCTATGGGGATTTTCCACTTTTGAACTTATTGACATCCCAAATAACTACTTTGTAGTTAGATTCCAGGATCAAGAACTATGGAGGGCACACTACAGAAAAGTTCTTTATGAAGGCCCATGGGTAATCAAGCAGCATTGTGTTATAATACAAAGGTGGACGCCATATTTCAATCCTTACCAGAATCCTCTTGGCAGAGTTGCTACCTGGGTGCGCATACCAAATGTTCCTATGCATTTGTACAACAAGCACTGCATATCCCGTTTAGGAGATCGAATCGGACGAACACTCAAGGTTGATATGAATACCCTCCAGGACTGTCAAGCTTCAAATCCGAAAATACAAAGAGGGAAATTTGTTAGAATTTGTGTTGAACTAAATCTTCAGAAAAAACTTGTACCAAAAGTGATTGCAGCGGGCTCCATTTTTAATGTAGAATATGAAGGACTCACCATGATTTGCTTCAGCTGTGGACGTTTTGGGCACAGGCGTGAATATTGCCCGTTCAAAGGTTCTGTTTCAGACCCCTCAACCGAAGCCCATCCGTCGTGCCAGCCACCGAAGAACACGCCGTCGGTAAACACGCCGGTGACCAACTCCGATGATCATTTTGGCCCTTGGATGCTGGTAAGCCGAAAGCCCAGTAGAACCCGACCCCCACAACGGTCGGATTTCAGATTCGACGCTTGACAACCTCCAGAATCCTCAGCTAGGGTGACGAAAGCTCCAACGGTCGGACAACAATCAAGGTTTGTGGCGATCGAGGACCTGGAGAGTGAAGGCCAATTGACACCTGAGGATGCTAGAAGGGTAGATGCTTCAGCGCCGGACATGGGTTTGGTGAGAAGAAAGGACAGAAATATCTCGGCCAAATCGCTGGCTCGGGAAAAAAAGAGAGAGACGGTGGGGAAATCTTCAAGCCTCAACTTTGGGTTCAATCAGAGGCAAAAAATGCAATACAGACCCAGAGATGGAAAAATTGGGCCTTCCTCTAATGGGGTAGGCGAAGTTGGGCTTCCAAAATTGTTGGCAGCTTCCAATTTAGAAGCTAAGGAGACTTCTCAAGTGAATGGGCCACACAAAGATGGTGGGCCGAATAAGGAAGCAGGAAGCCTTGATGCTCAAAATACAATGGAACCAGTGGGCCTCACTGAAGATCAACGCATGCTGGGTCAAGTTCCTGAAGCAAGTAATCAAATGGTCCCTCAAAAAGAACATAAAAAAGGGAAAAAAAAAATAAAGGGTCACACACTCACAATTTGGTTCATGGTTGTCTGGATAAAATGGCTAATCTGTTATCTGATGTTCGTCCGGTTAATCCTGATATTCCTAATTAGCAGTTCCATGATTTACCTCCGGAGCAAAATCAACCTGCACCCTATTTTAACAACCCAAGGCCACTTGACAATTAGGACCCCAACGAGGATGTTGCTCCAGATTTCATGGAAGCTAATGGCTCTTTTGTAGCAGAGACGCAACTTGACCAACAAAATGTAGAGGGGGTGGGATGCCACAGGTAAGTATTTCTATCCTATTTATATATATCTTTTAATGATTGTTGCCTCTTGGAATTGTAGGGGAGCCGGTAGCCGGACTTTCCCTATAATTATTAAAGATATCGTTCGTAAATATTGTGTTAATATTCTCTGCCTCTTGAAGCCTCGTATTAGCGGTAATAGGGTTGATACTTTCTGTCGTAAACTTGGATTTTCTCATTGGACCCGGGTTGAATCTAGTGGCTTTTCTGGAGGTATTTGGGTTTTTATGGAATAACGATGTTTTTGAAATTACTTATCTTACTTCTAACACCCAATTGCTCCATTGTCAAATTAAAGACCTGAATAGCAATAGTTTGAGTCTTGTGACCATTGTTTATGGTGAAACAAATTCTATTGGTAGGATTTCTTTGTGGGAATCTCTTCGCTCGCTTGCTCCTAACGCTAATGCTAATTTTCCTTGGATTTTTTTGGGTGATTTTAATGCTTATCTTTCCCCAAATGACAAGCTTAGAGGAGTTGACCCCTCTTGGATATCTATGAAACATTTCAGAGATTGCATCGACGATTCTGATCTTATTGAAGCCAAGATTCAGGGTGATAAGTTCACTTGGGAGCGTCAGGGTTTGAAAGAGCGTCTGGATTGGGTTTTTACGAACTTTAATTGGCTTGCTTCTTTCCCTAACTTCTCGGTTCGCCATGAGCTTAAATTCAAGTCGGATCATAGAATTGTGGTTGTTGACTCTAACCCCCCATCCCTGAGAAGAAACTTTCCTAAATCCTTTTCTTATCAAATCGCTTGGGCTCTAGAAAATGATTTCAAGGACGTTGTCAAAAATGCTTGGCATGATAAAAATTGGATTCATGGTCTACATGATTTCCAAAATTCTGCTCGTACTTGGAACGATAATCGGGTTGGAACTTCTCCAAGAAGAATAAAGAGCTGATTCGGCGCCTTGAGGGAATTCCGTTCTCTTTCAAAAGACGGGGCCCTCACATTTCCCATCTTTTCTTTGCTGATGGTCTAATCCTCTTCGTGGAAGCTTCCCCCACTCAGATGGCTGAAGTTCGAAAAGTGATGCAGAGCTTCTGTGAGGTTTCTGGTCACAGAATTAATCTTGCTAAATCTCGTATGTTTTGCTCTAAAAATGTTAACTTCAACAGAGCGCTTGAGCTTAGCCAATTGCTTGGGATAGGAATCACTTCGGATTTTGGGAAGTACTTGGGCATGCCAATTATTCACAAGAGAATCACCAAATCCACTTATCAACCCATAGTTCAAAAGGCTCGAAAGAAGCTTTCGTTGTGGAAAAGTAAGTTCTTGACTATTGCTGGTCGCTCGGTGCTGATTAAATCTGTGTTATCCTCTCTGCCTAGCTACTTCATGCAGTCTACCCTCCTTCTGATTTGCACTATCAATGAGCTTGACAAAATTTCTAGAAAATTCCTTTGGTCCCAAGAAGAGGACGTGAGGAAAATGCATCTCGTTGCTTGGGACAAAATCACCCAAGCCAAAAAGCAAGGGGGTCTTGGTCTCAAGAATCTTCATCGCCATAATAAGGCCTTCATTATGAAACTCTGTTGGAACCTCCTCACGAATAAGCATGCTCTGTGGGTTCAATGCCTTCGGTCGAAATATAATTGTGGTGACTTTCCCGTTCCTGTGATCTCCAAAAAGAAAAACTCATCCTCCGCTTGGAAGGCGATTGTTGAAGTCTGGGATAACTTCCTTGCTGGAGTGGGAAAAAAGGTTAACAGTGGTGCTGACACCAAGTTCTGGTATAATCTTTGGCTTCCGTTTGACAGACCTCTCATAGCCTTTGCTTCAAATCCGTCCTTAGTCAATAAAGAAGAGACGATTAAAGATAATCTGTTGACTAATGGGAGATGGAACATTAGTAGGTGGCAAGGCATTCTTCATCCTTCGATCATTGAAAGTATTTCTAGGATGCACCCTCCCTCTAATAGTCTCTCTGACTGTTTCACTTGAAGGGCTGCCAAAGATGGTTGTTTCTCTGTAAAATCTACTTATCTCTACTTGTCGGATCCTAGAAGGCCAAATGCGAATAACTTCTGGTCTCTGATGTGGAAATGGTAGCTTCCTGAGAAAGTCAAATTTTTTATGTGGTAAGTTGGCCAGAAAAGACTTGTCACCAACTCTCTCAGAGCCAAAAGAGGTCTCACCAATGACAGTCTGTGTCCTTTTGGTTGCAATAGAGAGGAAAGCGTCATTCATATCATCAGGGACTGTGAGCGGGCGAAAAACCTGTGGAATCAAATTTTACATTCTAACTATTTTTCTCAGTTTTTTGCAGGTAATTTGCAGGATTGGCTCAATTGGAACACTAATCACACTCCGGGAAAAGGAAAATTTCGTGACTTTGCTTGGCCAAGAGTCTTCAGTTTGGGTTGTTGGATCCTTTGGACTACCAGAAGTAAATCCTTGTTTCAAGGCGATCATACGAATACCAGGGAGATGCTTCACTTATGTAATTACCTTCTGATGGAAGGTATAGCTAATCTTCCCTAACGCATCAAATTTTCCAACTTGATAGGTCCGAAGAGACGACTTGGACCCCTCCCCCTATGGATACGGCTCGTATTGATGTTGACGGATCGGTGCGCCATCAACACCAAGCAGCGTGCGGAGGAGTGATCCGAAACTCTCAAGGACAGTGGTTGATGGGATTTCATAAATCCCTTGGAATCTGTTCCGTCATTGAAGAGGAGCTTCATGCTATTAAGACAGGGCTAACCATGGGTGTTCAGATAGGCCTCCAAAGATTCATCCTTTATTCTGACTCCCTTGACGCCATCAACATTATCATGAGAGATTGTTGTGCTGATCACCCGCTTAGGGACGTCATTGGGCAGCTCCGCAACCTACTTTTCCAGGACTGGCATGTAGAGATCCGCTATACGCCAAGAGACAACATTTCTTGTGCTGATTATATGGCCAAACAAGGCCATGACGCTCCCGATACTGCTGATGTTGTTCTTATTCCCATAATTCCAAGAGGTTGCCTCCATATGGTTCTGAGAGACCAATTGGCTTGTAATTGTTAGTTTTCTGGTTTTGTATTAAGATCTAGGCTCCCTAAGTCTAGTATCTTATCTCACTTTTCAAGCTTCGGCTTGCCTTTCTTAATAAAAAAAAATACAAGAACTTTAAAAAGAAAGATGTTTTTTTTTTTATATAAAAAAGAAGAAAGTAAACTGTGCTTCTCGGGTGGTTTTTATAAGATTCAAACTTTTAAATTGGTTTAATCCTTTTTATATTGAATATATATAAATATATTACTATAACATATACATTTCTTGATCTTTAATATAAGATATATTTACTTAATTTAATTTGGTTAAAGAAATGAGTTAATATGACATGTATTTTCTAAAATATCCTAGTCATCTTCATTAATTCATGTATTCTCTATCCTCCTTAGTTACTGTTAAGGGAGCATTAATAGGGGTAAATTAAAAAAATATTGACATATATAAAAACTATGTTTTATATTTATAACCAAGATCAATTCCTTAAAATATATTTTATATTAACAATTGGAGGGAGTAATATATATGTGTTGTTAGTAGGGGTGAGCATTCGGTTTTCGGTTAAAATCAAAATATGCACATGTTAAAAACCGAACCGAAAAAACCGAATTATTTCGGTTCGGTTTTCGGTTAATTCGGTTTAACCGAATTTTATATAAAGTTATGAAATTTTACATGAATAAAGTAGACATATAGGGCTTTCTAAATATATAAATTATGTAGCATTTTGAGTTCTACACAAGTAGTAACATATTTTTGAAGTTAAGCCTTATTTATGGAGTTATAAACTTTTGCAAAAACTGAACCGAAAACCGAACTAAGCTAGTTTAAAAAATCTAACCAAACCAAAAAATCAAAGACCGAATTATTCAGTTCGGTTTTCGATTTCAATTTTGATTTAATCACCCCTAGTTGTTAGTAGATAATAATTCTTTGCATTTTATTTAAAATTGTTTTAATTATCACTTGTCTAACTCCTGATTTGACTCACTAACTTTTGAATCATTGCATCGACGAATTCCTTTGATCCATTTTTTAAAACCTTGGTATTAATTCCAAGTGTTGGAGATGTTTTGTTCTAATTTAAATTCTGTTTACTAATTTTATGATTAACCTTTTATTTAGGGGATAAAATCTAAAAATAATTTTATCATCCTAGTCCACATGGCACAATCTATGGGCTCAGGTGGGTAGGATAGGACCACCCAATCTTATCAAAATCTTGTCACAAACAAAATGCTAATTGGTTGAAAACTTCGACCCCTTATTAATCATTTATCAGTTGATTTTGCAAATTTGCATTACTTGATGTGACGTGATGAATTAATTTTCCAAGCAAATAATGATGACGCTTCCATTTTTTATTTGAATTTTTTCTCTTTCACACATAACCACAGCAAATTTTATTTAGATAATCCCTGGAAAAGATGTAGGGATGTGACAATAGAGGCCAGATTATCTTATACTCCTAATATTTTTCAATTGATTGACAACTGATTTATACATTTTAAATTGGGAGAATGATTTTAAAGCCCCAATTAAAAAAAAAAAGTTAGATAAGTCTTTATTGACAAATGAATATAAGAGATTAAAAAGTTCAACAATTACCATTAATAATTTATAAGACTTGTTAATAAATTATTTCTCTTGATTGAGACTTGAATGTTATTCTCCCTTTTAAATTTTAATCTTTTTATAAATTTACTTTATATTTTTAAAAATTATAATAGATCATTAGCTTCTATCTCACAATTTCAGTGTACCAAGTAAAAATTCGAAAGCATTTTTTTTTAATGTGCTAAAATAACCTTTAGTTTTTATCAAATGTGCAAAAGTAACTATAAGTTATTTTTTGGAGCAAAAATAACAATAAACTCAAAATCGGGGTAAAAATGTTAAACCTAACTAACTTCTATTTATTACAATAAGAAAAATTAATATTTTGACCCTTAAAGTTTTCACTTACTTATAGGTCAATCTTTGAACTTTTAATCTCAGTCCTTGATGTTTCTGAGTCATTCTATGCGTCAAAAAAAATGTTAAAATACTATTAAAAATTGATTAGGTAAACTTTATATAATTTTTTTTTTTTTTTTTAAAAAGGTCTCCTTCCCTACCAACTTGCATCTCCCTCCATCTTTGTTTTCCAGAAACCTCACTAGGTATCTGTGACATCCATGACAGATCCTTTAGGGGCTCCTTTCAAGCATAAGGTTCAAAATTATGAGCATCGTGTAAAGAATCTATAGCTCCATTTGTTATTAAAAAGAGAGATTGTGCACTAGATATATTGTAAAGTGTGTGTGGTTGGACCGCTATTTATCATTTAGGGTTAAGGTGCAAAAATGGTTTTTCCACAATGGTTGGATCTATAGCTGCTATTGTTGTTTTCTTGATATAGCGTATCATTTATCATTCAAAAGTTAAGAAAATTCTTTTTTCACAATGGTTTTTTCTGGCATACTTGGGTACTTTATTAGAGTTAAAAGCATAATAAATGGCTTCAACCTGTTCTTCAATCTAAGTCGTTCGCTGCCCCCTAATTCTTTAGAAGGATTTGTCATGGATGTTGGGGTGCTCAACAAGGTTTTTGGAAAACAGAAATGGAGGGGGATGCAAGTTGGTGGGGACGAAGACTCCATTTTTTATTTTTTCAATTTATATAAAATTTTCCTAAGCAATTTTTAGTAGTATTTTAACATTTTTTTGCCACATAGGATGATTCAAAAAGTTATGGATTGAGTTACAAGCAAGTCAAAAGTTTAGGGACTGTGTTATAAGTGAGTCATAACTTCAACGGCCAAAAGATTAATTTTTCCCATCATAATAGATGGAAGTTAGTTGAATTTAGCTGTTTTACCCCAATTTTAAAATTTCATTGTTATTTTTGCTCCAAAAATAATTTGTGATTACTTTTGCAATTTTAATAAAAGTTAAAGGTTATTTTAGCACCTCAACCCTTAATTTAAATACTTTTAGTAATTGAAATACAAATGTTTTTCTTTTTAATTTTTTGGGATTAATTTTATTATTATTTTTTAATGCTAGGCATAAGAGGATCTATTGGAGACAATCAAGTTAGAAATTTCTAGAGGCATACCTTCAGAAAAGCTCGATTAATCACTTGGGTATATCAAGAAAACAGCAATAGCAGCTAGAACACGAGCTAAATATGCAACATCAATCCAAAGGCGCATATGCAAACTAAAACTAAATTCTCACTTACAATCCATATTACAAGCTATAACAAGTAAAAAGTGTAGAACAATTAGTTCGTAATGACCATCATTATATAACCATTCATTAATAGAGGTAAAAGTGCAAACCTATAGCCCTAGAAATATAAATAATGTTGTTTGACACTAAATGTGAGGACCTCTCATAGCCGAGATTCGGACATTGATTTGTCATGTTGTAAGGAATTAGCTCCTTAAGCTGGACGAAATCCCAAGGTATTCTCATTAGAAGGGGCATCATCACATCCAAGTCCATAACATCTTTTGTAATAGAATAGCTCTTTGACCCTCAAAAAAAGAGGTTTGCTCTTCCATTTCTTAGTAAGAGTGCTCCTTTGTTAGCAGGACATTTCGTGTAAGAACTAGGTTTGATTAATTTTCCTTTTAGTTTGGAGATCCAAACTCCATTTGATATGGATTGATTGATACAATGACTCTCCAATGGTCTATATAGGGCTTTTCCACTGTAACATCTAACGGCTTTTTTGACTTAAAGCTACCCTAACACTCCCTCCAAATAGGCCCAAGTTGTTTAGCTTAATACTGATGGAATTTAATTGTGTATATAGTTAATAGTGCTACACAAACTCTCATTCTCTGTGATCTGTCTCTTGCATCAGAAAGTTGAAGACATCAAAATGTACAGAACCAAACTCCAATATTAGGACAAGCTTTAGCTATAGTTTTCAAGTAGAGAGCTATTAGACTCTCTAATAGACTTTATAACATTTGTTCGTTTGTTTTTTCTCTTTTAGTCACAAAACCAATGCATGTAAAAGCAGGAAGCGGCTACGATCCTCTGTCCTTAGCGTCCACTGCGGTCCACTTGAAGTGGATGCAATGGTCCTTTTTTCGCCTGATTTTTTTTTTTTTTAAAAAGAAAAAAGGACCATTGCGTCCACTTCGGCTTATACATTGATGTATAAGCCGAAGTGGACGCTAAAGACAGAGGACCGTAGCCACTTCCCGCAAACATTTATGGGACTCCATCAAAATCCAGTCTTTATTAACACGCCAGTGCAAATATATGCAAACAGGAAGGCCGAGCAAATGGCCTTAGAACTGAAAGAGGTATTACAATTACACAATTCCATGATCACCATGAACGTGGAACTTGGCCCATCAAGCAACTGCCGTAATCATAACTGAGGCTTCTTTCGTAACATTGCCTAAGATTCTACACCAAGCTCCAAAAGTAGTGTGTGATTAACTGCGTTAGATCCTGGACCAGAGAATTGAATTGGACCTGCAGCGAATATTACCATTTGTGAACACAATACCAGAAGTCACCATAAAGAGGAGACAAGCTCCAGTTCAAAATAAAGGCAGCTTTCATTCTATACCCAATTTTTCACAGTCAAATTTTATAAATTTGAATGACAGTATAGTTATAAAAACAAGACCGACCTTAGACGAAGGCATAGCAAAACAATCCTTTATCAGTCACAGTGCATACCTGGACACATGTAGTGATTCTTTAGGGCCCAATCATCCCTCATTGAAGCAAACTTCTTATAGGGTGGCCCTGGATAATTCAAAGTCAAATGTAGTCTTTTAATATTGAAGATCAGTGCAGATGATATAGAAAAGCAATTACCATTTTATCATATACTGCAAGATTCATGTTTGAAATGAAAAAAAAAAAAAAAAAAGTAACCAAAAACAAAAGGCAGATTGATAATCTTGACATTCACTAGGGTCCATGGGAGACCGATTATGATTTGATGGTTGGTAAAAGGAAAGAAACAGAGTTATCCTATGTACCACACTTAAGGGCTTATGTTGAAAAAAATATTTCTTTCCCTTTCTTTCCATTTTTTCTTCTCATTCCAAGAAGGTGAACACTTTAGTTCACTCTTTCACCTATTCCTCCATTCTGAATCCCTTAGTCTTTGATTTAAACTGAATAATTAGTGTTTGGATGATTCGATACCTTCAAGTTCAACCATTGCCTTCTTGATCACAGGTTTAGATTTACCTGCAAAGAATATTAAACATTTATAAACGGCAGATAAACATTTTTATGAGCTGGATCATGGAGACAAAATGATATTTCATTTATGCTTAAATCAAAAAATAGCCATTAGAAGCTCTGATGGATCAAAATGTGTACCACGTCTCCTCTCCACATCCATCATCGAGGTAAGTGCAGTTCCACCGACAGTCCATTCTTCTACCGGAGCACTCAAATTCCCAACCTGATAAATATATCATAACAGAAAAAGAATTTAGCTGACAGTTCAAAAGCTACCAGACAAACAATTTAAAAGTGCAATTATCAACAGCAACTAAAATGCAAAATGTATTCAGGTAACCAAAAGATGATGACTAAGGCATGGGGAGAAGCACAAACTGATGATATTAATCCAGTCTTCCCACTATGAAGAAGGGCACCGGCACCATAGCCCAACGCATAGCAGTACATAGCATCAAAGTTAGTTGGCAAGCCACATCTACCTTCATAGCTGCAAATATAGAACAAGTGGGGATAACTATAAATTCTAATAAATTAAGTCAAGAGATGTGACAAGCAAATGCAAGATTAAATGAAATTAGCAAACCGAATGAAAGGAAAGTTACAGAGTATGCAATGAGAAGTTCTTTGTATTTTCAGAATATGTTTCAGAACATAAAACTGAAGACAATGCGTGATCAGATAAAATACCCAAAAAAGTGAGACTGCCCTTTGAACTCCCGTTTGTATGAACCTTCTTTCTTTCTCTTCTCCAACTCAGCATCAACCATTTGAATGAGCATCTTCTCTGTTTCTATCTTGGCAACCTAAGTGAGAACAGGGAAGCACAAACTTCAATACCTAGTCAAGTGCAAAAGCTGGAGATAATCACAGGCTCACAGCAAGAAAAGCATGTCATACCTGAACATTTCCATGTGGATCTCTTTCAAGCATCAATTGTTCTTGAATGGATCGAGGTAGAAATTCAAAAAGCTTTAAGGACTGATTAGTAAGTTTCTTCTTCCATAGCCCGTCTTCATCCACAGTCTCATTAGCAAGGATTTCATTTAGTTCAGCAATAAGCTTCTGGGTCTGCAAATGGCACAACATACAAATGCCTATCATATGAAAATATTATATCACAAGTAAATAAAGGCAGAATAAGAGACAGAATCTGAACTCTTCTATGCAGAGTGATTAACCTCAGGAATGAAATCAATTAGGCCTTCAGGGATAAGGATGACCCCATAGTTATAATTAGCTTCAGCACGTTTACAAATAATATCAACAATGTAGTCTGTAACATCTTTCAGGGTCTGCTTCTTGACCGCAACCTGTAACAAGACAGCTCCTGGTCAATTCTACATAACTTATAATATATAAGAAATGAGAACATATTAATTACAAAAAAATATTTCCACACTAATTTTTCACTTCCTGAATTGTCTTACAGTGTACTTTAAAGAAAAGATATTAATATGTTCTACTACGTGAACTCAACTGAAGTACACTGACCTCCTGGTTGGGGTAATGGGGGCCAATTTAGAAACCAGGTTTAGTTCCCCCATCCAAGGCCCTTTGCCATATTTTTCTCAGAATTGAACATGAGGAAGCTCAAAGGATGGACAACAAGGTTCTCTCAACTGGCACCAGCTAAGAGTTTTTTTAAAAGAAAAATTGGCTTCTTTTAACTCAATTTAACATTATAAAAAATTACTGAGTACTAACTAGACCACTAACATGGCCAGCTCATGGTGGGACTGAATGAATTGATGCAAGCAGGTTTTCAAAATAATTGATGTCATTAAATCTCAGAATAAGAAACTGTAAAAGGAAGCATTTTCTCTACATAAGAGTTGGGAAGGGAGCTGGAGGGTGCTGAGAGTGGTTATATGAGTTTGCTTGAGATGATAAGTTAGCTAATCTCACATACTATTTCCTAAGCACCACATCTCTGCTATACCATTTTCGTCATATAAAAGGAAGTAATTACTATAAGGTGGCACGCACAAATTTTTTATTTTTTATTTTTGCATTATAACTCCTCCACATTTATGTTCTCTTGGTCAAAAAATTGTACGAAGCTTAGTGTCATTTTGCTTTGAAATGACATATGGCTTCTCAAATACCTCCACGACTACACAAAATCTATGGTAAATTACTTTCCTTTCTCCTACTCCTAAGAAAGTTAGTGTAGCACATCTTTTTGATTTTAGGGGAGGATGATGTAATTCTTTGATATTACGGGGAAGTACAGGATAGAAATGACAAATTTAATCACAACATCAACAATAATACATCTCAATGTGATATTCAAACTCTAGAATGCAGACACTAAATGAATTAATTGAGTTTATGAAATACCTCTTCTCCAATAATAGTGATGTTAGGATGAGTTTGTAAAGCACATTCCAGTGTAATATGTGAAGCAGCACGTCCCATAAGCCGAACAACTGTAGCAAGAATTTCAAATTGTTATCCAGTCCAATATATATATATATATATATATATATATATAGAGAGAGAGAGAGAGAGAGAGAGAGAGAGAGATCTGAAGGTGGGTTTCTGATGTAAAGCCTCCCCTTTTCAGATCATATGACATTATACTACAAAAAGTACTGCACCCTGTAGATGTTGGAACCAATTTAAATCAAGCTAATCTTGAGGCCGTACATTATCTTTTATATAATCAATGACTGAATAAAGAGCCATGAAAGTTACCCTTATGCAACACAAAAGCAAAATATACCAGAAACATAATAAGTCACATAATAATGTTGAAAAAAGGCAAGGATTGTGCGATAGAAAAGATGGCAACTGTGACATGTCAAAGACACAGTCACAAGTGATATGAACTTACGACTCAGATCTTCTGATGTTAGAAAAAGAATAGGACGTATGAGGGTTTAAAGTGCAAGATGTTTGGAAGGTGAAGTGGCCCAATTTGCAAGGAACAGGAAGCTAGGAAGTGCAAACCAGTAACAAAAATCAATGAAACTATAAAGTCACGAGTCCAATGCTTGTTTGAAATAGCGATTGGAGTATATGAGATAAGTAAGTGAGAGGAGTTTTGGCTCAAAAATAGCTTTTTAGTCATAATTTACGGTATATAAGGTAAGTAAATGAGAGGAGTTTTGTCTCAATTTACGTGAATAAACACTTTTAGGGGTCCCAAACGTGATTCCAAACAAGCACACCAAACAAGCACAATTGCCAAAAATTATATATACATCCCTATTGAATATACTTACAATGGTAATATTTTCCACTTGATCGTGCATCTACCATAACATTTCCTATCATTTCCGAATATATCTGCATTCAAGCCACATAACAACATAAACAAAGCTTGGTCCTGCAATTATGCAACATGTATTTAAGGGATATTTATACAACATAAGTGATATTTCAAATAGATAATCATGTAAAAATTACTGGAAAGGGGGTGAGAGCCAATTCACATAAAAGATGCAGGAGAAGAGGCTTTACAGGTATCATGGTTTTCTTTAGGGCAGTTTCTCACGCTCTAGGATAGTTTCTTAAATTAATTCAATGGGATAGGAGCACTATTTTGAGCTCATGAATTTTCTTTGGTTCTCTATCCTTTCTTTCTTTCTTGTACGTTTTTCAGCACTCACTTGGACTAATATACCTTCTCACAACGGATTTATAATAACAAAAATCATGTAAATTATGCTCTGATATTGGAAGGTAGGAGCATCCATGAGGTTGCTTCTAATTTAGGACACCCCAGTGGCAACTCTCACCTCATTTTATCCCAAAAAAACATCTTTCAGCCACCCATAGAAACTCTGAGAATAGATAATGGAGTCTTCAAAATAAAAACTGAACTTTGCATTGAAAAATGGGCAGTGAGAAGTGGTTACACAGCGTCACCCACCTTGCATGCAGTATCAAACCCAAAACTCGTGGGAACTTCTTTGCATTTCAAATCACCATCAATGGTTTTAGGGCAACCCATCACTAGTGTTTTGATATTTTTGTTCCTGAATTAACCAACAAAAACATACATTAGTTAAACAAACTAAGATGACAACATCTGTGAAAGGAAATTATTTCTCTCCTCATGTGCAAATTCCAAGGCCAACATAATATTAGAATGGTAAATGAACCCAGGAGATTTGCAGATTAACAAGAAAACATCATCAACGCTTTAACAGGCTTATTTAGTATAGAACATGTCAAAAATAAATTTTCTTTAAGACAACCTGAAGTGTTCAGCTAGAAGGCATGCATTTGTGTTTGAGTCATCTCCGCCAATAACAAGAAGACCGTCTAAGTCCAGCTTCTGCACTGTGTCTTCAGCTTGTTTAAACTGAACATGCAAATCAATTTACTCTTCACACTAATGATGTAGATTATAGAAAAGCTAGTCATATAATCACATGCGCTATATCTAGCTGTACCTGCTCTGGAGTTTCAATCTTATCCCTACCACTGCAAATCATGTCAAAGCCTCCCTGTGCATGCAGAAATTGGTGCAAGATGTAATTATTCATTATAAGAGAAGCAATAGTACTATCATGTGCTAAAACTTCGATAAGCAAGCAATAGTACCCTTAAAAGGAAGCATGTAGAGTTATAAGGTTCAACTAACCATCTCTGATGTAAAAACAATGAAACTGAAACATGACATCTATTTTCAAAAAATTCTACAAAATTTAGGACAGGTTTGATGCACCTACAACAGGTGAGGAAGATAGACCTGATTTCTGTATGGATAAATATAGTCAGAGTTCAGTTCAACATATTTGCACTTCATGATGCCAGCAGGACCACCCCTGAAACCATATAACGTGCTTCCTTTTGCGTGTTGTTGCAGGTAATCTTAAAACAGAAAATTATACAAATTAAGTTCCACAACAAAAATCGAACCAAAAGATACCACGACATCCCATTCAATTCAAACAAAATGATCCTCACCGAAAATTCCAGAAATCACATTGTGACCACCAGGAGCTTGACCCCCTGACAAAACCACACCAATCTTCAACTTCTTATCTGGAAGCACTGAATCAGAATCACAGGGCACCAACATTGCAGAAGGGTGCCCAAACAAGTTTGGAAACAGCTTCTCAATTTCCTCTGCAAAATTCAACATCAATCAAGTTCAAAAACGAAGTAACCTGATAAATAAGTAAAAGCCCACACCTCCACCATCAAACGTCAGACAAAATCAACATCTCATTTCAACTAATTAAGTGACCTCGACCAGTCAGAAACTTAAATTAGCCAGAAATTGAACGGAGCGTATAGAAACTGATCGATCATCACAGAATTTGAACCGGAACAAAAATCAACGGAGAAGAAACAGACCAGGGTGTCCGGCAGCGGAGCTTCGGGAACCATCAACAACCTTGAAAGGATTTCTGAGAACGGAGGGGAGAGGAAGGTCGTAGTCGATACGAATGGTTTGGACATCACTGTAGACGGAGGTGAGACGACTGGTGATGGAAGGAGTGGTGGACCTACCGGCGGCAAGGCCACCGTTTTGTAAAAAAGACTTTGCCATTGTTGATCAGACGTAGCAGAGACGATCACAGTGACAGTTATCTTAGTGGGAACGATGCGTGTATTTATTTTTATATGAAAGTATGAACCTTGTCCGAAAGCGAAGGATAAAAATCAAGACCAGGGAACCAAACCAACCCAGGAAAAGGCGTCTTTTTTTTTTAAGGCAGCGAAAATGCGATAGTTATTATCAATTGTCTTGACTAGATACTGTTCGAAACGAGCCGGATTGTGTCAGAATTTAGGAGGATGATTAAATAGCACTGATAATTCAATTAATAACTAAATAACTATTCAAGCTGCCCAAATGATCCATCCACGTGTCTCGCAAATATTTTACATGTTCAAGAATGAAGATGAGAGATTCTCGCAACTCAGAGAGTTGGATTGGATCATCTCGTGCTCAGTACTGTGTCAGGATGATGTTTATTGAGTGGCAGAAAGATTATTAAATTATTAAACTATAAGTGCTATTGGCCAAGGTGCTTTTTTTTCAATATTAATTTTACAACTCAAATATAGGATTAAAAATTATATTGTAAATGTTATTGTCCGTGATAAAAGCTCATCTGCATTGAAAAAGAGGTTTAGTGGCCTATTCTTGGGAAAAGCACCAAAATAGTAACTTTTAACAAAAATTATACTCAAATAAAACACTTTTGAAAATATATACCAAAGTAATGTTTACATCATTAGTGGCGTAAGAAATGGTAGCGCCACTGCCCAGTAGCGTCAGAAAGTCTGACGCTACTAGGTAGTAGCATCGGACTGTTTCACGCCACTAGTGGTATGAATATAATAGTGGTGTGAATTATATATTAATTCACGCCACTCCGTAATTTTAAAAAAAATATTTAAAATTATAAATAATAATTCTAATTAATTATAAATATTAAAAAGAGTAAATGATAATTTAATTAATAATTAAGAGAATTAATATATCTAAAATTTATTATAAACCTTAGGAACAAGACTAATTAGTAAATTAATTAATTAGTGAATTTATTATAAACCTTAAGATAGATGGCTAATTATTTAATATATTGTATATTAACAATTTGATAGTTAAAGTACCCTAAGATAGATAAGATAAGCTTAAATAGATAATAATAATTAGTCAAATAATTAATTCACTACTGAGACTGAGAGAGTGAGAGATTCTCGGGAAAAGCACCATTGTAACAACTTTTATATATCAAATTGTTAATGTACAAGATATTAAATAATTAGTCATCTATTTTAAAGTTTATAATAAATTAACTAATTAATTAATTTACTAATTAGTCTTGTTCCTAAGGTTTATAATAAATTTTAGATATTTTAATTACCTTAATTATTAATTAAAATAATTATTTACTCTTTTTATTATTTATAATTAATTAGAATTATTATTTATAATTATATATATATATATATATATATATATTAAAATCACGCCACTCTAGTGGCATGAATTAATATATAATTCACGCCACTAGGGTGGCGTGAAATAGTCCGACGTCACTACCCAGTCGCGTCAGACTTTCTGGTGTTATCGGGCAGTGGTGCTACCATTTCTTACGCTACTAGTGGCGTAAACATTACTCTGGTATATATTTTTAGAAGTGCTTCATTTGGGTACAATTTTTGTTAAAAATTACTACTTTTGTGCTTTTCTCCCCATTCTTAGAAGTAGTTTTTATCCTAAAAACTAATTAAAAAAATGACAATCTAAACATCTCATACTACTTTCACTGTGCTTTTTCCTTTCATAACGTACTTTTTTAGCCCCACCACCTTTGCAAACCGGATTCAGTTTCGGTGCCTATCTTATTTGGACTGTCCATATGAGATCTGGACGGTCTAAATTTCATTTTTTTTACTTTCTATTTTTTTAAAAAAAAATTATTTTAATAGGTAAAAAATCTAAAATAAAAATAATCTCTTAATTAATATTTTTTAATTTAAAGATCATTAGTTTTAAAAAATCAAATCTGAATCGTTCAAATCTCATCTAAATGATCTAGATGAGATAGGTAAATGGTATGGGTTCCTTGCAAACAGGCCCTAAATACTAATCACTAACTAACTAAATCATAGATTTAGTTACGATAAGCATATTGATGTTGCTAGAGAAATCTCTCTTACGTATCTGCTAGAAGTATTTCGTAAACTGGAAAATTACAATTGAAAAGGTCAATTGAGATTTCAAAAACTCCGAACAAGTATGAAACCAATACCTCAACGCTTGAAACCATCCTAAAATTGTGTATTTACTTATATAAAAACAAAACTTCTTTCACATGCTTATCTTAAATCACGACTGAAAAACTATTTTTAAAGACTCCAATCAATATTTCTCAAAGCCATCTTCTAAGAAGTACGTGAGTCCAAATCTGTTTGTATTGAAAGGCATTTGTACATCTAATTAAAAAAAAAAAAAGCCCATGGGATATTTCTTTAAAACAAATTCTGTAGGTTCCTTTTAAAAAAAATTATGCTTAGTGATAATTCTGGTAAAAAAGAAAAAAGATGCTTAGTGATGCTAATTACAAATTAAAAAATATTAGGATGGATTAGGCAATGATTGTCAAATCAATGGGGGGAAACAGGTAACATTGTTGAATATTGATTATTAGTCTTTTTAGTGAAATCAGTGGGTAATGCGTGGTGAGTTTAGTTTGAATTGGTGGATCATTCTTCAATGAAACAATATTCCATGGTCTCAAAACAAATTCTAGAATAAATATACAATTTTTTACCCTTTTTGCCACAAACAATTTCTTTTACCATCAAATAAATATACAATTGAATCTTTCATTGATTTCTTAAGGGATAGGTGACGATACTCAAAAGTCACATACTCCTCCGGTCCTTAATATAATATATATTTAAAAAGTTGATTTTGGTCACAAATATAAGACATAGTTTTTGTATTTGTCATTTTTTTTCTTCTAATTTACCCCTATTGATACTCCATCAATTATAATTAAAAAGGAGAGAGAATGATGTAATTAAGGAAATACATGTCATATTAACAAACTTAATCAACATCTTTAATTTAATTAAAATAGTTAAATATGTTTTATATTAAGGACTGAAGGAGTGCCTTATTTATGAAAGTGTCAATTATCATATTTTCTACTCTATCTCCATTACAACTTATGTAAATGGGAAGGAGATACTCTCCCCATCTCTCATCTGCCTATCCCTCCCCATCCTCCATTCTGGCCGTCCAAATCTTGATCTAAGGGGTCAGAATGATTTTTCAAAAAACCGCGCGAGGATGGAGGATGGAGAGGGATGGGCAGAGGAGCGCCAAGCAGAGAAACCGGACACATGTAAATGGGACGTTGCAAAAATGACATTTTGCTTGCACTAGTATTTAGACAAAATATTTCTAGGTGTTTTAATTAAATAGTTATTCTTTTTGGTCCTAAATATAAAAATTAGATACTCTATTTGCTTTGATACTAAATATAATATCTCAGCCTATTCTGTCTTCCAAATATATATATATGGGTTAAGGTGCGATTTTACCAACGAACTATTGGCTCAGGAGCGTCCAACACAATTAACTATTAAGTGGACCAAAAATACCAACAAACTTTTTAAAAAGGAGCGTTCAGCACAACGCCATTAACACCGTTAACAAAAAGTTAACCTCCGTTATCTAAGGTGCAGATTGGCCAACGAACTCTTATTCCAGGAGCGCCAAAGACAAAATTCTAAATTTTACTAAATTAAATAATTTTTCTCAATTGTCATTATTCAAAACTACTTGTATAGATATCTATGGACAAAAATTATTCATTCTTTATTTTTGTTAAAATTATAATTTGCTAAAATAAACAAAAGTTTTAATTAAAAATATAATTATATGATTTAAATAAAACTCAAGGTGTTTTATATTCTTTTCTTTCGATTTTGCCGTTAACTTAATATCATTATATTCAAGATAGATAATGTATCGTTGGGAATAAGTTATACGTCAATTGACACAATTGAGCTTTAAGAACTACTAACCTAAATTTCTTGCTATAATTTAAAGAGGGAAACAAATTATACTTATAAATTTAGATTAATAAGACTTATATTTAGAAATAAAATAAAAATAAAAATCATGATAGAGTAAAAATACATACATAAATTTACTCTAATTTATTTGTTTAATAAGTGCACTTTTACATATTTTACTCTAATTCTCTCATATCATTTATCATACATTCTTTTTCTCATAAAAATTATTATTTTATTTTAGAAGAAATTTATGTGAGTTTTATTATTAAAATAAATCATATAATTTTTTGTTTAACATATATAATAAATTATAAAACACCTTGAGTTTTATTTAAATCATATAATTATATTTTTAATTAAAATTTTGTTTATTTTAGCAAATTATAATTTTGACAAAATTAAAGAATGAATAATTTTTGTCCATAGATATCTATACAAGTAGTTTTGAATAATGACAATTGAGAAAAAGTTATTTAATTTAGTAAAATTTAGAATTTTGTGCTGGGCGCTCCTAGAATAAAAGTTCGTTGGCCAATCTGCACATTAGATAACGAAGGTTAACTTTTTGTTAACGGTGTTAATGGCGTTGTACTGAGCGCTCATTTTTAAAAAGTTTGTTGGTATTTTTGGTTCACTTAATAGTTAATTGTGCTGGACGCTCCTGAGCCAATAGTTCGTTGGTAAAATCACACCTTAACCCTGTATATATTCCTCCCACAGTATCTTTATTGATTATACATAATGAGGGATTAGTTTCCATGCACTTTATTTAAAAAGGCATTTTTTAAAAAAAACTAACAAAAAATTGTCACATCAATAAATACCTTAACCAATTTTCTTAAATTCACAAATTAAATTATTTAGCTCTAAACTTCGTGAAGGTCCAATACTCTCTAAATTAAGTTCAGTATTGAGCTTTAAGCTTCTCATTACTTTACCTTTTAAATTTTAATTAAGAGTAAATTATACCCTTTCTGGTCCCTGACAAAAAACATGGACCCCATTTTGGTCATTGACAAAAAAAAAGTTATTTTTATTCCATAAAAAGGACGAATAAGGGTCGATTGGTGGACATTTTGATCCTTCACAAATTTCCAAAAAGTCATTTTTAGTCCCATAAAAAGGACGAATAAGGGTCATTTTTTTTTGTCAAGAACCAAAATGGGATCCTTGTTTTTTGTCAGGGACCAGAAATGGTATTTATTTTTAAATTAATGTTCCATGCTCAAATAACAACATGAATGATTCGCTTTTATCTTTAGCAATAATTAATTTGTCTTTATCAATTTATCAATGTAAAATAAATTATTTTCATATTAAAATGTATAAAGAAATAAATGAATCAAAATGACCTTATGAAACAATCTCATAATAGCATCTTTAAATTCTATATGCCCACTGATTTTGGGGAGTAATTCACAAATAAGCATAAGTCTTGAATATTTGCCCCATTACCTCTATATAATTTTGAACCTCCTTAACTCATTTTTAAATTTCTTCTGCAATTTTTACACACTAAATAATTTATGCTCCACTAGCACAAGGTCATACTTTTCTAAGTTTTCAATTTCTCTTTAGTACCATACATGTTTTATATATTTTTGTCATAAAAATATTAATTAATAGGGAAAAATTTAGTTAATTAATACTCTTCCAGTCCTTAATTTAAGATATAGTTGATTTTTTTTAGAGGTTAAGAAAGCTAAATAAGTATATTAATCATAACATATATAATGTATTATTTGATTATATATCAGTTCATAAACCAATAAATTAATTTAATATAAAAAAGATAAATATAAATATTTTAAAGTAATTTATTTAGTTTTATTATTTTTTCTAAAAAATTAATTATATTTTATATTAAAAATCGAAGAGTGCACACACAGTTTTGTTAAGAAAGATTTTTGGCCCATCTTTTCATGATGAATAGTATTGAAATCCATTCAAATTTAAAAATCTACCGAATATGAATGTTGGCTATGTTTGAATAAATAAATAAAAAATCTCTTTCGATTTCTTCTTCACTAAGCTCAAAATTTCACAATAATGGAAAACTACTTCTTGATATCGAATTGGCCAACCGGCAACCCCCTCTTCTCGAGATTTTTTGGGATTAACTTGCAAAACAAACTTTTAAGACACACACATATGGACACACACGTACATATAAGGACCAAGTTGAAAATGCGAGTAAAGTATAGGGATCAATTCATGCAATTTTTTGGCCGAATAATTGAATGCAATTTGGAGTGCTTATCCACTCACTATTATTGTAGGATAAGATCATGACAAGGTGATGACTCGCCAGTCTACTCCTTCTTCAGTGTTTAATCCATCATTATCTTGCATCTCATACACACACGTCACAAAAGTAGGCAGCTTAATTAATATAATAATTAGAGTAAATGCCATTTTCTGGTCCCTGACAAAAAACACGGATCCCATTTTGGTCCATAACAAAAAAAAGGTCATTTTTAGTCTATAAAAAGGACGAATAAGGGTCGATTAGTTGATATTTTGATCCCTTACAAATTTCCAAAAGGTCATTTTTAGTCACATAAAAAGGACGAATAAGGGTCGATTTTTTTGTCAGTGACCAAAATGAGGTCCGTGTTTTTTGTCAAGGACCAGAAAGGGTATTTAATCTAATAATTATTTACTAAATTTGTGAGATGAAGGAAGTTAGTTAAGTTAGTTAACATGACATAATTTTTTAAAACACCTTAATCATCTTCATCTTTCTCATACTTGATTATTGTTGAGGGAACATTAATATAGGTAAATTAGGAAAAGAATGATAAATATAAAAAATATGTCTTACATTTAAGATCAAGACTAACTCCC
Source organism: Acacia pycnantha (assembly GCA_025563575.1). NCBI lineage: Eukaryota > Viridiplantae > Streptophyta > Magnoliopsida > Fabales > Fabaceae > Acacia > Acacia pycnantha. The sequence goes on along the minus strand of JAMWYP010000002.1, from coordinate 7,887,371 downwards.
CAATACCACTGCCTTAACCTTATCGCTTGATAATTTGTTAAAATCATACTCAAACCAGTTAATAGTTAAAGTATATGTGTTTAATCAAAACAATATAGAACTATATACATTTCAGGTCAACATTAAATAGAGCTATATACATTTATTGTTCTTATAACTGCATGCAATATGTAATTTCTCATGCAAAAATTTCTACATTGCTGCTTGATATACTAGTAGGAGTTGAGTTTTGTGATATGCTCATGATTTTATAAAAGTGTTATTTATTAAGATCAAATATTTTTAGCAACAATCACTACAAAAAACATCGCATTACCCACGAAATTCGTGGGTAATTAAACTTACCCACGGAAAATTTCCGTGGCAAAAAAAAATATGGTAAAAATAAGTCACGTCTTTTTTGGGACGAAAATTTTCCGTAGGTAATTTTAATTACCCACGGAACGATGTTTTTTTGTAGTGAATTTTTGTAAAACCATGGTTAAAATAATACTTTTGCGATTTTTTATAGCCAACAACCGTCACTACTTTATTTTTGTAACTAAATTATTTCCGTAAACCATAATTTTTTTCTTTTAAAAAAATCGTGGTTAAGTTCTTTTGTACTAAACCACAGTTTTCGTATAACATGGGCTAAATTTAAAAATTATCCGCATCTCTTAAAATATCACAGTTTAATCATGTTATTTTACTTCGGTTTCAAATAAATAAGTGATCTTGGGTGAAATATTTACAACACAAAAGTAATGTCCCCAAAAATATTTACATATCTCATTTTTTATTTAATTAAAAAAAATGGGAAAATCTAGTAAAAGAACTTTAAAAATGCTAAAAAAAAATGCGTTTCGAATATTTATAATTCTAGAGAAATGTTAGGCTCAAATGATCCTTTTTGAAATTAAAAGAAAATGATAAAAATGCCCTTACACATATTTAAATAAATAAAAGAAAAAAGCAAAACCCCCCACCGTCATCGGCTGGCTGTCGCCATAGCCACTAGAGCTCTGGTGGGAATAAATATTTTCATAGTGGTGGGGGTGGGATTTGAACCGCCGTCACTTGTTTTTGTTTTGTTTTTTTAAACATCGGTTACCAATGCTTTTCAATATATATTGTGCAAACAAATATATGTAATCTAATTCTTTAACTTTGACTCAAGTTCATTCACAAGTTTTATTAAGGAATTTACAACATTTCATTATATTTTAACAACTTCCGTTCACTTAATAAAAAATTCATACAATGAGGTTATTCACAAGTTTTGTTAAGGCAATTCACAATATTTCATTAAGGTTTAACAACTTTTGTTCACCTAGTAAAAAAATTCGCACAATAAAGTCATTCACAAGTTTTGTTAAAAAATTCAAGAAATTTCATTAGGTTTTAACAATTTTTGTTTAGAAAGTAAAAAAGTCACAATATCAGGTTATTCACAATTTTTGTTAAGGAATTCACGACATTTATGAGTTTTTAACAACTTTCGTTGAAAAAGTCACATTATAAAGTTTTAACAACTTGTGAATATTTTATTTGAAAACATTTTTTTTTTTTTAAAACCTAATGAAATATGATGAATTCTTTAACAAAACTTGTAAATGATTTGATAATGTGAATTTCTTACTTGGTAAACAAAAATTGTTAAAACCTATTAAAATGTTGTGAATTCTTAATAAAACTTGTGAATGATTTGATAGTATGAATTTTTTACTTAGTAAACAAAAGTTGTTAAAACCTAATGAAATACTGTAAATTCTTAAACAAAACTTGTGAATAGGCTTTGGTTAAAGATCGAAAGTTACTATATATATTTCTTTTTCATATCATGTCTTAAAAGTCATTGGTGGTCACCAATCTTTTGGGTGAACCAATTGATGGGGGTTTAAACTTGCGCCCACCAATTTAGGAATATTAATTCCCATTGAAATATTCCTACCAGAGCTCCAGTGACCACTCGGTCACTTGAAATCCGGCCACCGACAAGGGGTGATCATCAACCATTGGCCACCAAAGCTCAGGCCATGACGGCTTGTGTTTTTTTTTTTTAAAAAAAAAAGATATAAGGGCATTTGTGTCTTTTTTTTAAAAAAATTTCAAAAGGAAAAATCAAGTATTAACATCTTTATGATATTATAAATATTCAAAACAATATTTTTTCCTTTCCTATTTTTAAAGTTCTTTTTGTCGGATTTCCCTTAAAAATTTACCATTCACCCCCTAAAAAATACACTTTGGGCTCTGTATTGACCCATACCAACCAAAGCAACATAAGCCCAATCCCTATTGATTTTTCGGCCTTAACCAAAATCTATTGAGTGATTTGGTTTTGATTTAAATTCATTTGCATGCTACAAAGAACAAACTGGAGTTGAGTGTGATAAGTTCCTCACAATGTGACGAATTAATATATGAATCTTTATTAGATTATGTTCTATATAATAACAACAAATGTCTAGCCTCAATGAATTAGTATGTTGATATTGGATTGAATAGCCCTCTCCTAGGTATCTATGGATGAGATACCTGTGAGAATAGAAGATCAATGTACACGAATATGAAGGCTTTCGCCAAAGGGGGTGGTGTGTGTGGATAGTGATGGCTAAATAGTAAATTAGAGAGAGTATAGAATCTGTGTACCTTTAGGGTTTAACTCCTATTTATAGAGTTTACCTTAGGGTTAGGGTTTGGACTTATGGGTCTTTGTGCCTCCAAGCCCAAGTGCTATGCCGCCATATTTGTGTCACGTAGATTGACCCTTGTTGGGCCATATATTGAATGGGCCTCATATATGAATCCATAATAGTTGCCCCACAGCCTGGTAGTTAAGGTCTCTGGACAGCCGCGGTGCATTTATGATTTACCCCGGATATACTTTCGAGTTTTATCTTCAACACACCAATAGGTTAACTATATGAACTCGAACATATTTTCAGAGTTCTATTCAATGACCAGGCCAAAGACAAAAATATATTACGCAGAATCTTCTTGAATATTCATCCGATACTAAACTAGGTATCATATTTTGTGAGGATTTTTAATTGAATCCTCACGTTACAGTCTAGTTTATTCAACCAGAATTCAATCTGGAATACGAGCAATCCGTCACATGTTCAAACTCAATCTTTTTAACCAACATTTTAAACATTTCGACCTGATCAGGGTTAGCATGACAGTTCACCTCATTATCCTAGAATAACATTTTGATGCATCAAAGCTACGAAGGCATATTGTTATGCTTTCGCTTTTTCTAAAGCCGGGTTCAACTACACTGGGTTCATTTATTCATTTCTCCACGCTTTATCTGAAACTGGGTTCAATGACCCTAGATTTATTTATTCATTCGCCACTGGTACAATTTTGAAGAGTTTGAAACATCATTCTCAACTGAGAATTTCTTCTTTTATTTTCAGTTTATCCGGTTCCAAACTTAACATGGAACACGAATTTAACTGTAATGTCTTCTCAGTTCATCTGGGTTCCAAAAACATGGAACATGGATTTAATTGTAATGTCTTTTCAGTTTATCCGGGTTCCAAAAAGATGGTACATAGATTTAACTGTTATTTCTTTTTGCTCCAGCTCCATCTCCTCAGTTTATCCGGGTTCCAAAAACATGGAACACGGATTTTGTAAGAACCGGCTGAACCCAAGAGGGGGGGTGAATTGGGTTAAGCATAAAAATTTAGAAACTTTAAAAATCTTTTTGAAACTCAGTAAAACCAATTTGTATGACAATAAAGAGTTATAAAGCTATAGACAGTCATTCAAACATATATGCTGGAAATATAGGAGATTAAGGAAGAGAATATGCAAACTGAGATTTATACTGGTTCGGCCCAATCCTTGACCTACGTCCAGTCCCCAAGCTCCACTTGAGATTTTCAATCCACTATCCTCTTGTTTAATCCGGGCACAAGAGAAGCCTTTACAAACCCACAAGTTCACCCAAGCATTTGTGAAGCCAAATCTCTCACCGAGATACTCCCCCTTACACAATGTAAGGTTACAATTTGTTTCCCACTCAATATTACCCAATCTTGAGTAACTCTCAGATAAAATAATTACAATGAATCTTCTCTCTCAGAAGTGAATGAATAAACGCTGAAGTACAAATCATTTCACTCTCTATGATGAACTATATAAGCATTGAGAACAGAGTGTGTATAAGAAAAACGTTGGATTCAGAAATTTGGCATTTTGACAGTGTAAGCTGTTGTCCCTCGTTTTTCTCCATCTTGAATGTGTCTCTACTTATAGATGAAGATCATTAGAACGTTGGGAATATGTCCGTTGTGAATAGTAACCGTTGGAGATCAGTTGGAACTAGCCGTTAGAACTTTTGCACAGCTTTCGATGTTCTGACACAAATATGAGATTTTGAGATTTGCTTCTAATCCTTCGTTTTAATCATATGAAACTCACTAACAAATTGATTAAACATAGTTAAGAATAGTAATGAGTGATGATATAAAGTATCTAGATCATATATGAAGATTTCGCAAATTCGAGAAAACTGATTTTCAAACAGAGCGTCGAAAACTGGAGTTTCCATATGAAAATTGGAGTTTTCAACTGTTCACTTAAGTGAAAACTCGAGTTTTAAAACAAAAACTCGAGTTTTGGTCTTTCTCAGGTAAATATCGCGATTGAGATTCGAAGAACATCTTGAAATAAAAGCAAAACTCGAGTCATTAAGTGACAAACTCGAGTTTTGGAGTTGCTCTGCCCTTGGTTGCTCTCTGTCTGATGGAAATTCGAGTTTTGGTCTCACAAACTCGAGTTTTGAAGATGCTCTGATGTTCGTTGCTCTCTGTGTGATGGAAACTCGAGTTTCCAACTTAATGACTCGAGTTTGGACTCTGTTGAGCATTTATGCAACTTCTTGAACTGACCTTCCACTTTCTAAGGCCATATCTCCCTGGTCTGAACTCTGTTTTGGTTGGTTCAAATCTTGATGGAAATCCCTTTGAGTCTATTTTCATATGCCACCAATTTAAGCTTCATTGGATTTTTAGTTTGTGAGATACACTCAAAACATTGAAGCTTGGTCTGCTGTGTGATGTTGATTTCACTGTCAACTTCCATAATTATTAGATCCTTGATATGAACTCATTTTGGCTTTTATTTTATATCACAATGACGCATTGGGAGTCTAGTTTCATATGCCACTAGTTTCACCTTAATCCGATTTTTGGTTTGGGAGATATCATCGAATTACCAGATGTCACCCAAGTGAAACGTGAAACAGAGTTGCTGAAGACCGTTGTAAACTCGAGTTTCTACTTGAAAACTCGAGTTTTCCTTGTTCAGAGACACTAGAGATGCTGAAGACATTACAAAATCGAGTTAGTTAATGACAAACTCGAGTTTTAAGTTCCAAACTCGAGTTTTGTGTCCTAAACTCGAGTTTTCTCATACCAGAAGAGCAAATCATTGTGGCGAAGTAGGAAACTCGAGTTTTTAGATCTGAACTCGAGTTTGCTCATCCTGGAACTGATTTTTTACTGGTTTTAACTTCGAATTGAGCCATTCCAACTTCCATATAATCTTGGAGACTTCTAACATCAATATAAGAAATTGAATAATGATATTCTTATTCCATTCAGCATGTTCTTCCTTCCTTTCTTCTTCTCTTGATCATTCTCCATAATTCAACTCTTTCTTTCTTTTCTTCTCTTCTTCTCTTGATCATTTTTAACAATTCAATTATTTCTTTCTTTTCTTCTCTTCTTCTCTTGATCATTCTCTGTCATTCAACTTGGACTCATCATTCTCAGCAAGTTCTACCTTCTTCAATTCAATATCTCCTCTTCTTCTTGAACTTGACATTCTTTCCAATTTCTTCTTTCTGAATTCAACTTGGAATTCTTGAACTTGACATTCTCTCCAATTTCTTCTTTCTAAAATCTCTTATCTCCTTCTTGATCTATAATTCAACTTGGACTAATCTACATTAAATATAGTAGTTAGTCAATGTAGGAGATAAATATATTATACAAGCTTTTTGCTCTTAATAATGACATCTATATAAGATATCATCAAAACAAATCAAAACCAACAGATTTAACTATGAAACTTGGATTTAACCGGGTTCCAAACTTAATACGGAACTCAGATTTTAACTGCAATACTGTTCTGTCGTAGAACATAAGTGTCTAGCCTTAGGTGGGCTAGTATGTTGATATAGGATCAAATAGCTCTCTCCTAAGTATCCATGGATGGGATACCTAAGAGGATGAGTGATCTCTGCGCACACATGAAGGCTTTCACCAAAGGGGGTGGGTGTGTGCTCTGTGTGGCTGAATTGTAAAGGAGGGAGCTTAGAAGATGTGTACCTGTTAGGTTAACCAACTATATATAGAGGCTACCTTAGGGTTAGGGTTTGGACTTGTTGGGCCTCTTGTGCCTCCAAGCCCAAATGTACTAGATGTCTCCTGTTGGGCCACACCTATGATGAGCATAATATTTGATTCCATAACAGTTGCCCCTAAGCTCGGTAGTTCAGGTCTCTGAGCTGCCGAGATTAATTGACTGCTTTCCGAGATCCCCTGAATCCGAATTTTCTTTCGTAGCAATTTTCCCGGGATGATTGTCTGGTTTATATTCCTGCATTTAATAACATGTAAGCAAATCACAATAAATGAAAAATACTTACTGTTTGTGCAAATCGTTCAACGTGCTCATTTCGGATACTTGTCCGAGCTTGCATTAAACTTTCTACTTTGCATTAATGCCGGTTATTGATAACACGCTTTTCCACTTAACAAATCGTTGTCTACTCTGTTGCCCCCCAGCCTGGTAGTTCAGGCCTCTGAGCTACCAGGATGTGTTACTTGCCAAACCCGGACTAGGTGTTCGCGACTGTTGGGATTCCGTGCGTGTTGACATGAGATTCCGAGTTTATATACTTTAAACTGAGATTTCGGGTTTATAAACTGTAACCTCGAGATTCCGGGTTATATATTCTAACACTGAGATTCTGGTTTATATACTTTAACTCCGAGATTTCGGGTTAACATACTCTATCATCGAGATTCCAGGTTGATATACTCTATCACTGAGATTCCGGATTGATATACTTTAACCCCGAGATTCCGGATTATTTACTTTAACCTCGAGATTCCGGGTTATTTACTTTAACACCGAGATTCCGGTTTTATATAGATTGTAACACCGAGATTCCGGTTTATATATTGTAACACCGAGATTCCGGTTTTACATAGACTGTAACACCGAGATTCTGGTTTATATATTGTAACGCCGAGATTCTGGGTTATAACCTCGGTTATTGTTACCACGCTTTTCTACTAACAAATCGTTGTCCACTCTGTTACCCCCAGCCTGGCAGTTCAGGGTCTTGAGCTGCCAGGATGTTTTATTTTCCAACTCGGCCTAGGTGTTCGTGATTGTAGGGATTGCTTGCATGTTGACCCGAGATTCCAGGTTATTTACTTAATCACCGAGATTCCGGGTTTATGATTTCTGAAAACGGGTTTGTTTACCCAAATTCACTCAAATAAACTTGGCGGCATTGCCGTCGCAAAATAATTCCAATAAAGGAATCTAAAATAGACTTGCCGCCTCAATGCAGGCCCGAATTTTAACTAGATTCAGTCAAAATCGGGTCCGCCTTATTAGCTTTACACGGATCCCCGATTTAAACTAGATTCAGTTTAAATCGGGTCCGCCTTCTGTCTTTGTTTCCTGCAAAACTTTAAACAGAACTTAATTCGGCTTTCCCGTGTCCTATAGGGGGCACGTTTTAACCGTTATCTCCACGGAGCCCGGATTTTAACCAGATTCGGTTTAACCGAGGTCCGCCTTCAGCCCTTTCGTAGGGATGACACTCCGCAGTTTACCCGAGGTCCAATATAGGAACGCGGATTTAACTGTATAGAATAAACTTGACATGATTCATGAAAACGGGTTTGTGTACCCCGGATTCACGCATATTTAAATTGGACATGATTTTCGAAGACGGGTTTCTTCACCCTGAATTCATACATGTTTAAACCGGACATGATTTTCGAAAACGAGTTTCTTTACTCAGAATTCATACATGTTTAAACTGGACATGATTTTCGAAAACGAGTTTCTTTACTCAGATTCCTACATGTTTAGCTTGAACATGATTTTCGGAAATGGGTTTATGTACCTCGAATTCCTACATGTTTAAAGATTTGGCGGTTGCATCCGTCGTTACACGGAGCCCGGATTTTAACCAGATTCAGTTTAAACGGGGTCCGTCTTTTCTCCTTTGCCGCAAAAATGAACACGGATCCCTGATTTAAACGAGATTCAGCTTAAACCGGGTCCGCCTTCGAAAATGTACACGGAGCCGGGGTTGTAACCAGATTTGGTTTAACCGGGGTCCGCTTCCGGGGTCTAATTAAGGAGCGCGGATTTTAAGATAGACTTGCGACCTTGTTGCCTTTACACGGAGCCTAGATTTTAACCAGATTCGGTTTAACCGGGTCCGCCTTTGTAGACATATAATACTTATTTAGTTGAACACCTTCTTGTAACATTGAAAGGAATGATTCAACTGCCTCTCTAGACTTTTAACTGTAAGCATAAGAAACCATCGTTGCAACCCATATGCGCACGTGGCTTCTATTTTAATATTGATCAAGGTAGCTTGGACAATTGCCTCCAAAATCCAAAAGTAATTTTAGTACTTAGGAATGAAATTTGGCTTGCCCTTTCTATCATTCTTCATTATCGTCTTCTTGCAGTAGATATCCCACAATAATTGTATTCTAGAATATACTATCTCGATTGGCCATGAACCCAAATAATTTTCTAGCATCTTTTAGAGTCCTGGCTTTAGCATGCATACATTTTTATCAATGCATTATTCACAAATAAATCATATGCAAATCTCTTTTTGACAATAATAGAATGCAACAGGCGTACACTAATTCATCTAGGTCATACCGCCCCTCTGGTGCATAGGAACAAACCCATGACCTCATTATCGTGGTCGTACTGTGCATAACCTCCAAGCATGGCACTCCATATGACAATATCTATACACACACACACACACACACATACACACATTTTATCTGCTGAATCAGACACTATCTTTGCAGCACCTCACATAAAACACTTATAACATATATTTATGTTATTCAAACCATGTTTTATTGCCTCCACATGAATTAACAGAAGGAAAACTTCTATACCGCATTTTTCTACTATCAAGAAAAAACAGAAGTAATACCTGGTTGTAATTTGCTAGTATTTCAACAGAATTTGCCGGAAATGGTATGCTCTGAGCACTCTGAATGTGCATGGTGTTCTGAGAAATATCATAATTGATATCATCTCCACCCTGCGTTTTAATCTAACCATTTGTATACGCAGATTGGTGAATGTATAAAGTCTAGTTGCTGCCTTTGTGAAAGTATTACTGCCGACAGGATAATAGCCATGATACTTGGGAGAACTATGGCATAGTGATGTAAAATAGAAGATCCACCTGGCTTCATCTTGCTTCCTCTTGTCGTTCTCAAGCCACTGACGTTATCAACACGAGGCGGGGTGCCACGATGGGATTTCCAGTGCTTCATTCTGAAAACTCTGGAAGCTGCACCCAGGGTCTTCAAATCCTCAAGCTCAACGCAAGCTTATTAATCAAACATGTTGGAAGCGGAGGCTGGGTCAAAAGAGTTAGTGGCGGAGGGTGAAGCACGGCTAAGACTTGGCTTTTAACTCAAGTTTTTCTTGCTCACCGACCATTTGAAGTCATTTATGCTCAAACTCAATATCTCGGCATAACAGGCGTCTCGGGTCTCGGCCATCTCATGTACATCCGAATTTGATCCCGGCCAACTCGCGTTTTTCTTGCTCAGGATGGTGTGAAATCTCCATCTCGGCATTCAACCTCTTTCCACCAACACCTCGGCATGACAGGACGATATGAAATCCCCATCTCGGCTGCCGGCCTCCGGTGAAAGCTCATTTCTCATGATCTCGGCCATCGGCGTCCCCTAAAGAAATCGGATGCCGGCATCACTTACAGGGTCCCTTCACGCTGTGAGAATCTCGGCCTTCTCAACATCTCAGGAAAATGGGATGAATCTCGGCAAATCGATTTTCCCAGGATCTCACTCGGCAATATGTGTAAGTCACTGGAACCTTTGTCCATCCTTATGCTCAGGATCTTATTCCAGCATGTACTGGCATCTGTGCACCGTATCTCGGTTTGACGAAGGCGGAAACCATTATCTGTTCAATGTCGGCTTGTGATCACCCTGGCCTACTGACATTGCAGATAAAACAAAACATTCCCGAGCATCGCAGGATCTCAGCCCATGCATTTCATTTTTGAAATACTCATCCCATGCATCTCGGTTTTTGAAATACTCATCCCACGCATCTCAACCCATGGATCTCAACTCGGATTCAGACGGCTTGACACTTGCAAGTCGGATGGAAGTAATAACAAACCTGGTTTGCGTACCGGTTCAGATATTTGAGGCATCCCACTATGCCGGCCTCAGACCAGGACCACCTCAAACAATGATGGCGGACCTCGGCACTGTATCTCGGCGTTTGGACTCTAACAAAAACATGAAGCCTGATGGTTGAGAACCTTCTCTGACGTTATATATAAGGAAAGGATGAACCATAGCAGAGATCCTGTGAGCAAGGCTTTCGCAACAAAGACCAATCTCGGCATCTGCGCTTCTCCCATCTCGGCGCAACTCAACTCAGAATGCATATCTCAACCGGATATACCTCGGCATTCTCTGAATCCAGTAACCCGAGTTCAAACCTCAGTGTAACCTCTCTTTCACGACTCAGGTTCTCGCTCTTCCGTCTGAAGAAGACGAAGATGGTAATTGATTTTCTTGGCTCCCCTGGCTCATCGATGAAGGAAAGACGATGATGAACAGTGTTGGTGTATGGCCCCCTTTCGTTCTGCGCAATGAGCATCGAGATGACCCTCTGAAGGAGCCGCCTCTCCATTTAGGTTTTCCTTGATTTTTGACTTTGCTGTGGCAGATTTTTAAGCCACCGCCCATGAAACGACAGTTGAGATGACGAACACTGTTTCTGGTAGCAACATCTGACCGTTTCATCATGAAGCAAGCCTTATGCCCATTGAAACATTCCTTGAAACTCTTTAAAAGTTGCTACGCCTTGACTTCCACCTCATTTATCATTGGGATTATACTTTACTGCATCTTCGAAAACGTCAATCGATTTTGAAGGAGGAAGTTTGGAATTTTGATTCGCCCTAACTTCATTGGGATGATTGACCATCTTTGGTCGCGGGAATCAAAAATTTATCGATTCCCCACGGACGGCGCCAATGTTCTGTCGTAGAACATAAGTGTCTAGCCCTAGGTGGGCTAGTATGTTGATGTAGGATCAAATAGCTCTCTCCCAAGTATTCATGGATGAGATACCTAAGAGGATGGGTGATCTTTGCGCACACATGAAGGCTTTCACCAAAGGGGGTGGGGTGTGTGCTCTGTGTGGCTGAATCGTAAAGTAGAGAGCTTAGAAGATGTGTACCTGTTAGGTTAACCAACTATATATAGAGGCTACCTTAGGGTTAGGGTTTGGAATTGTTGGGCCTCTTGTGCCTCCAAGCCCAAATGTACTAGATGTCTCCTGTTGGGTCACACCTATGATGAGCATAATATTTGATTCCATAACAAATACATTCAGCTTAACCGGGTTCCGTGTTCTCTTCCTTTTGGAGTTGGACTCCTCCTTTTCGCCTTTTTCACAGAACTCAGATTTTAACCGCAATACATTCAGTTTAACTGGGTTCCGCATTCTCTTCCTTTTGGAGTTGGACTCCTCCTTTTCGCCTTTCCTGCAAAACTTAACGCGTTGTCAGATTTTAACTGCAATACATTCAGTTTAACCGAGTTCCACGTTCTCTTTCTTTTGGAGTTGGACTCCTCCTTTTAGCCTTTCCCGCGGAACTCAGATTTTAACTGCAATACATTCAATTTAACCGGGTTCCGCGTTCTCTTCCTTTTGGAGGTGAACTCCTATTCTCTTTTCCCACGAAACTTTACACGGAACTCAGATTTTAACTGCAATACATTCAGTTTAACCGGGTTCCGCATTCTTTTTTCCTTTTGAAAGCGCACTCCTCTGGGAACTTGGTCCAGGATGTACCATCAGATGCGATATTTTTAACTCCAACAAAGAATGATTTCAACTATTTTTTAGTAGCAAAACCTCCATCATTGTCCCCACGAATTTCACAATGATTATAAGGCATTTCACCATCTCTCCCAGTCCCATCTACATCCTGAGCTCGAGAGAACTCATGACTAGGGCTGCAAGACTCATCCACATTGTAATATAGTAAAGGAATTAATTAAAGGCAGGACATACCTCCAAAACCAACATGGTCACCACCACAGAGCATATATTGCCACCTGAATTGACTTTATGCCGCCTAACACACTCGAGCAATTGTTGCATACAATTTGCTGGGTGAAAATTTTCTACCCTCCATAAGTTAGATGATCTCTCCACACCCTCAATGAAAGACTTTGGATTATGACAATTTTGTTGTTTAGAGAATTTAAGAGTGCACTCTGCAGTAGTGTGACCATCTAAAATTGCAACAGCCTTGAAGAATTCTAGTAAATGTTGTTGATCTTTCTTTGAAAGTCCAGTAGTCATGCCTACATCAAGGAAAACAACATGAGGCCGTGATTTAAAAGGTTGTATCTGTGATGGTGTGATATGTTTTCTACGAACAAGAATATTTCCTAAGTGCATAACTGCATGGACAAAGTTATCCACCAAAAGCATCTTTAAAAGGGCATGTGTTCCAATATGAGCAAGGGTAGTTTTGAATCGTTCATGTCCTTCAAGCTCATCAACATAGTACCAAACAAGATGTAAGCTTTCATCCAATCTCAACCACTTCAAATTAGGTAAGAAACTTGAAATCTTGGCAACAATATTAATGATGATAAGGTCCCTTCTAATTTCTTCACTAACACCAGGATGTCTGACTTTAACTGCAACAACTACGGGCTTGATTTTCTGACCTAGGTATCTGTATTTAAGTGTAGCTCGATGAACTTGAGCAATGTTACGCTCCTCATCAAAATTCTCAAAAATTTCATGCAATTTGCGACCAAATGCATTTTCAATACTTTTTCTGCTGGAAAATTTATGTGAAGGTGCTTTTGTGTGAAGTTTTGCAAGTTAAGAACATAGATCCTAAGGAAAAAGATCTGTTCTAGTAGCAGCCCATTGACCCCATTTTATGAATGCTGAGCAAGATTTTTCAAGCGCAAGGCAGACAACATGAATCCATCTTCTCCTAAAATGGACACCACAATAGTCCACAAAATGAGACACAACTATGCAAGGTGAGAAAAAATTAACAAATAGATAGCCCTGCATAACAAGATAAGAACCTCAAGGACATTGAACAAAGCAGAGGCCAAGTATAAATGTCCATCCTGAGCATGCATGTACAGAAAATCACTTGGTGGGAAGGATTCTGCTTCTGCCCGTATTTGTGGTGTCCAAGAAAGATCTCCTAGTATGAAAGCAACAACACCAGGCACAATAAGATTTGATTTGGACAAAGACAGACTTACTACACAAACAATTTGACCTATTGTTTGTAGAGCTGGCACATTATGGAAACATATTTGAGAAATCCTATTCCAAATAGCTTGAGCACACTGATTATCTACATTATTTTCTTGATGAGCATAGAGGTTCCTTGCTTTGCCATCCTTAAAACTTCCTCTGCCGTTTCCATTTCTCCTTTACGTTTAAGAGCAAGAGCCTTCCTTGTCAATGCTATGAGTTCTTTTTGAATCTCTCTCTTACTCCTTGAAACTTCACTAGAAACACCAGAAGAAGAATCAAGTACAGAACTACTTGCATAGGTTTGGACGAAGGAATTAATTTGGCCACAATTGCACAACAAGAATATTGGGCCTTGATGACCCTTGTTGTCTTTCTTCTCTTTATCCCCAAAGTTTTGAGCACCATGCTAGCCACCTTCTTCTTCGATATACCAGCTCGAGATGGCTTAGGTATTGGACTACTTCTCAACACCAAAGGCGTCTTGGCTCTCATAATTCTAAACATAGCATAGGAAAGAAAGATTTTACCCGCGGTATATTTAATAATTATGGTATCTTGCCAAGCTGCGAGCATGATCTGCGTCTTGAAAAACCACAATGCCACCAGAATTTCTCCCACGCCTGTGTTCAGAGTTCGTATGGTTGATTTTAAGCCACCCTTTTCGCCTCTTATATGGAAAAGTCGTATCTCACCGGATCACCAAGCAAGGCCTCACCAATCTCAGCTACCGCGATGAGTCAGGACGTCATGGACGTTGATCAATCTCAGCCTACCGCAAAGGTGCGTACTTTACATAATTTATCAACCGGCCCCCTATCTTCATCTGCCGCCAAGCTTTCAAGTTCTTCCCGATGATTGCCTTTAAAGTTACTATTTATCATCCTGCGGAATTATTGCCCTCCTTGAAAAGCTTCATGGTGGCCACAACCCTTCCATAGAAATTTTCCAGGCAAAAATGCCCTTTAGGATGCCACTTTAGGTATACTACCTTAGCATAGCCAGTCAATCAACAATTAGCCGTTTAGATCCATTAGGTGAAGGTAATATTGCCCCATTTTTTAAATTTCTGAGGTAAAGTTACCCTCTCAAAATCTTCTTGGTACCCAGTTCCCATTCGTAGAAACTTTTTGGACATTTTAGCGCTTTACCCTTTTTTTCATTTGTGTGCTCTTGATTACGGAAGACATACAGTCTGTCTTGTGATTGCCTAATGTTATTATATAGCTGTTTAGTTACCGCGAAAGGACACATAGGCTTAACCTTTAATAATAACGAATGATGATTAATTAATGAAGCAACATATGATTTGGGTCAAATCTTAAACAAGTTGCTTGTACTTCAAAACGAGGTTCATATTCTCATTATAGGACTACCTCCGTTACGTTATCTAATTTAAAACTTGGTTAGGGCATTCAACTTAGTCCTATATATATGTGTGTGAGTGAGAGGGAATATATGCACACATTATCAATTTATTTTATCTTCTATATTTATCATTTTTTTTTCTCGCTCAAACTAATTCATCTAACTTATAAATTGATATAAAATCTAATGTTATACATAGATATTGTAGGGAGGTTGAATACATTTGCTATCAAAAATTAATTAATTTCATTTCATTAATCTACCTAAATTAGTTATGTAGATCTTATACTTGATCCCTTCATCCTTTTTATAAGCAACTACTTTGCATTTAGCCTTTTTACAAAAAAAAAAAAAAAACTACTATACGAATCACAAAGATCAAAATATTAGTTAAAAGCAATATGTAAGAAATATATTATTTTTTCAATTATATTCTTATTTATGAGTATGATGAGTGAGAGAGAAAATGAGATGAAGAGACCAACAAACTGTTGGTTGAGGTGCTAAAGGGCCTCACCCCAGTAAGGAGGAGAACACAAATTTAAATTCCAGGAAGTGCACTTGTTGAGAGAGGCATTAACACTTTGTCCTCTAAGTCTTGAGGGGGAAACCATTGATCAAATTAAAAAAAAAAAAAAAAGATGAAAGAGAATGAGTGGGAAAATGAGAAAAACATGCAATTAATTAGTAGTACAAATAAGAAAAAAACATTAAATTTTTAGATGAATACATATTGTTTGTTATATTCACGATCAACTCTATGTAAGAGAATATTACTTATAAATGGATATGATTTCTCTCCTTTTCTTTTCCTGTCCGCTTCTATCCTTTACCCCTTTCATAAACATTGGACCAAAATTTACATTGTTCTCTCCACTATAATAATAATTTTATAAAATATTAAATATGGATCATTTGATCTTGATCCATAAATAGTTATGAATAAGGTAAATGATGGGAGCGGATGAAAAAAGAAAGGGAAAGAAGCAAAGTCCACCTTATATTTTTATGCACAAGATTAGAGGAAGTATTATTAAAGACCGAAGTGAGTAGTAGTCATCAGTGAAGTGGCTATACATAGACATGTAATCAATGTAAATCACATGCTAATCACTCAATCACCCTCTCTTGTTTTGTGTACTTAATCCTCTTTTTGATTCCCTTTTTTGTAATTAGCAGCACGCAAATCACGAAATCTCATAAAGAGATTCTTAATTAGCTGTCTTTATAATCTTCTGATTTTGTCCATCATTGTACTTAACCAACCTCTATCACCTAACAAGCATAAGCCATGATTAATTAATTGGCAATAAGCAATACTCCATTATTCTCAAACTCTACTTTTTTTAAACTTTCCTTTTGCTTAAATTGAGCAAAGTGTGCCACTTCAATTAATGCCAAAACAAAATATATTAGTTCAATTGCTCTTTGCACACAATTGATTAAGCGCAATCCGTATTATTCGAATGAATATTCGTCACATTAAAATTAATGATTTTGTAATGAGAGATTCAGAAATAATGCCCACATGAACAAATTGACCAGATATCACTTGATTATTATACACAACACTTAATTATTGGAACTTAATTTATTGGCACCACATAATTAAGTTTATATTGTCTAGAGTCACTCTAGATAAACTCACAAATTCTGTATAAAAATTAAAAAGGATTAGAGAGAATATTGGAGGGCTTTCTTTTCTTTGAAACTTTGATAATATTTTGAATTAAGTATTTTTATTTGACCTGAATGAATTAAGTATTTCATTCAAGTATATATTTTTTTAATCAGAATCATGCAAGTTATGAAACATGTACATATATTTTATTTTTAATTACTTAAAATATTCAATTATTAAATTAAGAGATTACTTTATGTTTAACATTTAAAATTTTATAACCTTTATTAATGTATTATAATTATTTTATACCTAACTATAATTGTGCTATAACTATAATTGAAGCAAAAGCTTATTAACAATAATATGTAGCGATAATATAAAAAATAAAGATAAAAGTAATGCTTCAAACTTTAATCCACATTCACTTCATCTAGTCATCCTTCATTTGATGAAATAATAGCTGAAACAGATTACCAGGAATTTAGACATCTTTTATGCCATAACTATTTATTTTTCCTATTCAAAGGAAAAATGGGTCATATTGAATAATTTTTGTGTTCCTTTTCCCCACAATTAAGCGAAGTATTATAAAACATAATAAATTAACTAGTTAAAATGCATCACACAAATGATTGAGTGTATTATATATATAATAAAAGCGGGCGCTTTATATAGAGTTTGAGAAATTAATCATATTATTATTAGTTGCTTCTGAATAGCATGGTTTAATAATTTTTTTTGTATATATATAAATGAATCTTTATGACATTAAAATGATGTCAAAATAATCAGAATGCCCCAAACCAATTGACTAGATATCATTTGAATTGTAATAATAAAATATTATTCTGTGTGTGTGTGTGTGTGTTTTTTTTTTTTTATTTCACATTTATATATATAATAAAAACTCCAACAAACTAAACTATAGATGAGATATGAACCATGCAACTTATTCTTCTTAAAAAATTGCGTACAATGTATGAAATAACCCACTTGAATTTTTTATTTTAAAGAAAAGGTTTGAGAGAATATTGGGGGCTTTATTTTTTATTTTTTAAATTCAATATTTAATTACTTTATATGTTAAGAACGAAACATTCACTTTATATTCAATTACTTAAATTATTAATTTTATTAATAACTGTGCTATAGCTAGACGTCATAATATATGTTCCTACTTTCCGAAATTAAGCATAGTGTGCTTGAGATGCATAGCCTTATAGGACACACCCTCCCTCTGTATTTCCAAATTAATCATACTTTAAACTAAAGCATGCATGCCACCTAATAGTTAGAACTTTGAAATCATGATTAGTTGAGTTAAACATAATCATATTTCTGAATTAAGTATCTCAAAATGTCTCCCAAATGACCACCAAGCAAACTCTTTAGAACCACTTTGAAATGCTTTGAACATGGAAACACAATGATTCAGTGTTGAGACCCACTTCATTGTGATGATCAGATACAGATAATATTAATGCATTAGTTAATCTGATCTCTTAGTTTGCAAAATTCAAAGCTTCTTTCTTCTTCCTCTCTCCCTCTCTCTCTTAATCTCTGCTTGATTATTACTCTTTCATTCCTCTCAATAAAAATGAAACCCTCGAGACAGCAACGAGTTTGCAAGGCCTTGTGTTGCAGCTGTAATTGCAGGCTCAGTGTTTCTTCTTCCTCAGAATTAGAAGCTGCAGAAAGCAGTTCTTCTTCTTCATCAGCTTCTCATAGGTTTCCTTCAGTTTCAAGCTTAGCTCATGCCATGGTTCAAGAGAGGCTTGATCAAATGATAAGATCAGAGCAAAGAGAGAAGCTTCAACATCATCATCGTCATCCTCGTCTTCATCAACAGAATCTGCAGAAACCATCAAGAGATGAAGAAGAAGAAGGTGGTTGTGGAACCAAGTTCGTGGTGATGGTGGCGATGGAGAAGAGTTCATATGATCCAAAAGAGGATTTCAGAGAGTCCATGGTGGAGATGATAATGGCGAATCGGCTTCAAGACGTCAAAGAACTACGAAGTCTGTTAAATTATTATGTTTCAATGAATTCACAAGAGTACCATAGTCTTATACTTGAGGTGTTTCATGAGGTTTGTACTCATCTCTTTTTATCATCATCATCGTCATCATATAAATGCCAATATTGGTAACAGATTATTGCCAATTAAATTGTTTTGCCACAACGTAGCCACACTTTATTAGTTTTGTTCGGCTATTTCAACATCAGCCTCTCAATCAATGTTAATTGTTAGGAGTTGAAGTTTAAAAGGAGAGTTTGTCTCAAAAGATTTAGTATGTTGGATGAAAGAGTCCCTTAAATTTGTAAATCACACTTTTATTCAATGAGACTCTTACGTGAAATTTACAACACCAAATTACATTTTGAGTGACTATATCTCACTTTTTTAATTAACATGCGCACATTGATCCTTTATAAATAAATATTTGCAGTGGACTAAATTTTATTATAATAGACTATTAGGATATGCTTGTTTGGATAAGTACGTAACAATATTCCTGGACATGGCACAATTGATATTAATATAAAATATGAAATATAAGTTGCAACAATTATAAATCATGAAAAAGAATCTAGTCCCATTTTGAAGATGCATAACCGAAAGAAAAACAGCTATGGCTTAACTACATATAAATCACCTTTTCTTGGAAATGATCTTCAAAGCATGCTCTCTTTTCCATTAATATGACGCATTCAAAACTTTAATCTCACACAATTAATTAATCATTAGAGAAATATAACTCAAATCTTTAAGAAATTATACATATAGACAATAAATCTGGATCAAGAACAAAATTGATTTCACTAGACTTATGACAAACTTTATTACATCATGAGTTGAAGAGGGATCAGATCAGAGTTTAACCATCCCCTGAGAAAAATAAAATAACAGCTATAGATGTATAAATCTGCAGCTGATGAATAGCTAAATACTAATGTCTAGAGAGAAACCACATAAATTATTATAAATACTCCGTATATATTTTTGATGACCATCGTCTTCACTTCATCCCTGTGGCATCCTTCACTGCATCAACAGCTCCTTGTGCCTTAGCCTGCATCTGCTGGCCAGCCTACACACAACACAACACAACACACAAATTTACTTTTAACCACATACACATTTCTCTGCATATAAATTGTAAAGAGTCAGATAGATCATAAACGAGTCTCATTATATCAGGTTGGCCCAGCGCACAAGACTCAACCTCCCACCATTGCATAATTTCATAAATATTTGACGTGGTGATGAGAAAAACACAACTCAAGCCAATGACTTATAAATTATGAATTAATGGGCAGAATTACTTCTTGCATGGATTCTTTGGTGGACTGAGCAGCATCTTTAGCCTTGTCCATCATGTTGCCAGCCTTCTCCTGCAATAATATTTATAAGAAGTTAGATCATTAAATCAAAAGGACTTTACAAAATCCGTCAAACTTTAGAGAGAGAGAGAGAGAGACCTTGGTTTGGCCAGCGGCTTGTCCAGCATTGTAGCTCATCCGATTCTGGGAATCCATGTTTTTTGTTCTTCTTGAAACTGTAAAATTATAAGCAGATAATATACTGAAGATGGAAGAATGATTTATGAGAAGTAGATTGTGTTGCAGCTAAACTTCCCACGGGACGAATATATATAGGAGAGTTGTGCGCTTATTTTTCTAATTTTGGTAATTTGGGTTAAAACAATTCAATTCAACGAGGCTCTCTTTTTATGGTTTCGATGACACATGGTGGGATTGTATTCTAAGAATGAGGCTCTTCATTTTCTTGACCACAAAATATATATGTGGAGCACATAACTCATCTTGGGATGTTACCGACATCCGCTTGATAATTAATGTTTATTTTCTAGTAACTTTTCTATTCAATTTTATGTGGTTTAGATAACACATGGTGGGATTGTGTTCTAAGAATGAGGCTTTTCATTCTTTCTTAACCACAAAATATATATGTGGAGCACAATATTAGGTGTGTTTGGATGATGTTTAGCCATCCCAAAAACTACTTTTGTATGCCCAAACATATTTATGGTTGATTTTGGCTTTCTGAAAATGTTTGTTATGATTATTTGTTTTTTCAATTGGGCTTTTTTGGGGAAAAAAAAAGCTTAAGCTATAAGCCAAAATTTCTTGCTTTTGGGTTTTCCACCATGGAGAGAGAAAAGTAGCTTATGAAAGAAAAATGTTAGGTCCCACTTTTTTGAATTGAAATACTATTATGGCCCTTATAAATCATTATAGGTAAAATTTTGTCATAAATATAAATTCACTTAAAAGTTAATAATTATGATAATACTCTGGTTTAGGTTCATGAAAAATTTAATTTGTGATAATTACTTGATAATTTTTTATATACAAATCATGACAATACTTTGATTTTTTTTTTTGGACAAGTGACAATACTTTGATTTAAATCATTCTCACCAATTAAATTTTTTAGTGGACTTTTCCCAAATTTTCCTAAAAAATATAAGTAGTTTAGTGTTGTAAATTTTTTCCAAATAATACATTACCTATTTTTATTTTTATAAAATTTATGCATTTTTCAGTCTTTTACCTTTAAATTTGCTTTTCTATTAATCATCCAAAGAATTTTATGTATTTTTCACAACACACACATAATATATATGCATTATTTAAAAATATTCATGTCTTTTTTAGTCATTTTTCATCTAAACATGCTTTTTAAAATATCATCCAAACAAATTCTAATTTCAAAAAAATTACTTATGTTACCGTGTTCAAACATAAATCACATTACACAATCTGATTTTTACCCAATTTTAAATTGCATAAGTCAGATTACAAATAAAACACTTTTCTCATCATTATCCCAAACGCACAATCTTGACTTTTCATTCCTTTTTGACCACAAAATATATATGTGGAGCACATTAACAACTCATCTTGCGATGCTACCATTCAAAATTATAATATATATATATATATATATATATATATATATATATCCTTTTTAAATATCAATGATGATTGAATTCTTATTGCTATCCATGACATTAAGCCGTGGGCTAGCTATTACTCTAAGGTAAAATTGCATTTGACTGGTTTATTTTTTTTAAATAACTTTACTTTTAGAAAAAAAAAAAAAATAGTAAAAATTGTGGTTGATGGTGAAATTAGTTCAGAAAAATTTCATTATTTTTTTTCCGATTCAAATATAATTTCTAAGATAAAAATTACTATATTTAGCATATATAACACGGAACAACAAAAGCAATGCCATTTGTTTAAGCCCATTGTTTTAATAATAATAAAAAATTACTTATGAAAAGCTGTTTTGTTAATCCTTTGGGTCACCCGGTGTTTGATCTTTTTTCTAAATCCTTTTACCAGGTATTTGAAAGTGACTAATCTGAATCGATGCTTGAGTAAAATTTTACTGAAAGAAAAAGTATATTTCTAATTAAATGAAGTAGATGAGAATATCATGAAAATATGGTGACATGTAGTGTATCATAAAGTTTGAAAATAAACAATTTTTTTATAAGTAAAGATATATATATATATATATATATATATATATATATATATATATATATATATATATATATATATATATATATATATATCACAAAATCTGAAAACCATAAAATAATAATAACTTTTCTTAGTGATTGTAACAAAGTGCAAAATAATTACGTCTTTACATGAAATCTAGGGAAAATTAGTGAAAAATCAGATTTGAAAATTTTATTGGTGAGAATGACCAGAAACAAGTACCAGTGCCAAGCGCCTTGTAGCGCGTTGGCACTAGTGTCAGACTTAGGAGTCTGGCCTCCCCCCTCCCCCTCAGGGGTTCGACCCCTGCCTGATGTATCAAAAAAAAAAAGAAACAAGTACCAGTATTTTCTGTATATGAAACCTGTATAATACCAGTAATTTTTATATATGTATAAAAACATATCAATTCCTTTTAGCAAATAAAATTTCTAAAGAGGGACTTTTTACTGAAGTTCCCTAAAATCTATGCACATTACACAATAAATTACTTTTCAAGTTTGACGCAGTGAGACATGCAAATTAAATATGTAACTATGCAATTGCACCTAAGTTATTGCTTGGTTATGTGCAGCCAGAGTGTCCGATGGGTTCTGTTATCAAGATAATGGCTCAACTTGAGTTGCTTACACTTCACAGATCTTGATTTTTCTGTAATTGAAATTGTGAATTTCATTCCAAACACAACCAACACTAGGAATTGGTGTTCTTAATCATCTATTCCAAAATCTTCATTGTGGTAAAATGTATACATCATGTGTGTGTGGGTGTAAAAGAAGCAAATTTTAGGGATCCTAAACAATATTCCAAGTTCATAAAAATCCTGCTTTTGCTGTTCTTAACTTCTTGGAAAGACATGCTTTCATAACATGATGAATCAATGATAAAATTTTCATAGGGAAAAGTGCCTGTATTTAGTGCTTGCAAGTACTTGAAGCAAGATTGCCTACAAATAAAAGGTTATATTTGGACTTTCCACTCAATTAGCATAATGGAAACCATTCACAGATTTACTTCTTAAATGCATGATTATCCTCCAAAACCAACTCACATCATTAGGGGTATTATAAATCCCCACATTCCTTCCTTTTAGGTAGAGTAGGGAAGACGGGCCGAGTCTGTCGAGCCGGTCCATTTAAGCCCTAGGTCTTCAAGGGTTAGGCTTATAAAATGAAACCTCTAAATGAAGTCGGACCTAAAAGGGCTGGCCTTGTAAGGCCGAGAGCTTAAAAGGGCTGACCCTAATAGGCCTGCTAATTTTTTTTATTTTTTTTAACTTGCCTAGTTGGCAGTTGGTATTTGTTAACTTGCCCTGCTGACCGAGTTTGACCGTGAAGGAAGCTACTGTCTTGTTACTCAGTACTCACTCACTTAGTCACTTTCATAGTCTCACTCATTTCTATCATTCACTTCATGCCTCTACTCAAAGATTTTATGATTTGGTTTATTATTTGTTGCAGATAAAGATTATGGATGTATTCATGATGCCGGAGAAGAAATTCTTGATATTTTTACCCATGAAGTAGAGTCTATTACTCGAAGTAAAACACAATCAAATGTACTTAAAATTAATTATAGTGACGAAGAAAATGAAAATGATAGTTACATACTCATGTTGTTTAGTGGTAAGCTTATTATACTTTGTGTGAATTATCGGTGGATAATAGTTTACTTTTGATTTTGAATTTGTAACTGTTTTTTTGTTGCATAATGCGTGTTGTTTAAACTTTAATATTAACAACATTTATTTGATAAATTAGTACTTTAATTATTGTAATTTACTAATTATATTTCTTTGAAAAAAAAAACACAAGAAAGATAGTTAAAATTTAGAAAAATAGCTTCTAGCCTTGGCTCCCATGCTCTGGGGCCGGGTTTTGAAAAATAGATGTTTTTTTGTTTTTTTTATCCTGGGCCTAAAAGAACTGGTCCTTTTAGGCTTTGGTCCTTCAAGGACCGCACTAACTCTAATTCCTAGCTCTAGTTTTAGGTACATTTCATTAACCCATATCACCCACATCGATTATCCTCTCTTTTTCCCCCTCAAGAGTCCATAGAAACTTAGCAATAGCGGCCTGATTCTGATTCTGTAAGTAACAATCTTTCAAATTTAGGCCACCATATGTTTTAGAGAAACAACATTGCTTCCATGAGACATGGGCATTAGAATTGTCATTTTTCTTTGGGAAAATCCTAAAAAAAATACTATTTGAACTTCAAAATCTCAAATAGGTGATTTCCCATTCAAACGAGTTGTCAATTGTATTATTGTTATTGTTAATCTTATTACTCTTGTGGCAATAGGATTTTGCAGTTGAAGGGACATTTTTTTGTCATTCTCCCTTTATCTTTTATGACCCCATAAAAACATATTGCTGCAGTTTTTTTTTTTTTTTCAACTCCTCTTACAGCACTTTGGGGAAGGAAAAAATTGAGACCATTAAATATGCATAGAGAGAAGAACAGAATTTATACGAACAGATATTTCATAGGAAATGAACCCACCAATATAGAAGCCAGTTAAATCACAAATTTCCTGCTTTGTCTCATCATTAACTTTCCTTAACAACACTTGGGATTTATGAGGATTAGAACGAGACCAATTCCTTTTGAAAAATTAGATCATCAACAAAGCACAAATTGATCAAATTTTAATCTTGATCTTTCTGATTATGTTGGTTGAACTTATGGGTTTTTTTTTTTTTAATGGGGACCTAACGGTCCTAGGCAGGGTCGAACCTTGATTCACTTGGCACAAGGCCAGATAACATACCACTGCGCTACCCAAGGCGCTGGTAACTTATGGGTATTTTATATGGGTTATAGTTGCATTGAAATAAAAACGATAAGAATTGCCAGCCAAAACTTAATGGCAACTCTTAAATCTCACTAGTAGAGAACATAGTAGGAGTCACCCTTATATATAGTACTCCTCAAGTGTGAGATCGAGTTTATAGTGTAATTTGCACTATAAACAATACTGAAAGTAGTATTAATGAGACAAATATTTTTTTTATGCATGCATCGACCACATTTTTTAAGAGACCAAGTGTCATTGGAAGTTACTTTTCCGATGTAATTTACAGTATACGAAATAAGTATGTGAGAAGAGTTTAGTCTCGTCTTGCATGAAGAGCTCAAATAGACCCTAATACTTGTGCTATTTGAGTAGTCCCTCAACATGCTCATGAGATGAGAGATGGATATAAACTCTCTAACTACTTTGGAATCTCATGAATTAGTGTGGGAATCATTTATTTGTTTATTTGAGGGATGGACGAAATACCCTTGACTTTAGCTTTTGTTTATTTATTTTTGGTATGGTCTGATACCATTTTTTAAGAAAAAGGATGAGGTATATATATATATATATATATATATATATATATATATATATATATATATCATTTTTGCTATAGAAGTTTGGTATAAAGAGTACTGGTCACTTGGAAGTTTTTTTTTTTTAATCAAAATTGCTCTAAAAATTTAAAAACGTAACAATCTTGCCCTTCCATTAATCTTGATCGTCAAAATATTTCTCCAATTTGTAAACTTCCAAAGACACAATTGCTCCTAGAAAAAGCTTCCGGGACAAAAGTATTCTATTTTGTTAACTTCCGAGGTAAAAATAAGACCAAAAAAATTCTAAGGTACCAGTGCTTCTTCTTAGGCTAAAGTTTTAGGTAGAAATGGTATTTATCCCACAGACATACACATAGATTTACTTCTCCTTTTAATGCAATTTTTCCCTCTCCCTAGTTATCCGTAAATAAAACAATGTTGCTGTGATGAGTAGAACAAAACATTTTAAAACCAAATCCTGAAACACTATCACTCAACGCCGTCACTAGAAAATTGTAACAGTTCTGTAACAATTTCATTCTGGCAAAACTGTAAAAAGAGAACAGAGACTCGTACAACGAACAAATTCTATACCCATCAAAGCATCATGACTTGGATGCCTCACAATCCAAGTCACTAAACATAATGCTCAACATGGGGTCCAATGTCAAACAAATATACAAACACCAGGGGGGGGGGGGGGAACACACCTTCATTGAGCAGAATGCTTTACAACTACTTCTGCAGGTTGAATTGAACACCAGTTTATCTCTCCTTTGTATTAATTCTTTCATTTCTCTCAATCCTTGGAAATCTCTGCTTTTCATCACTTTTGTCAGTTTTCAACAAGTTGTCGAGATTCTCGAGATTGAACAGACTTTCCTTGCTGCTTCTCATACTGTTGTCTCAGTTCCTCTAAACGCTTGGATACCTGGAAAGCATCAAAACTTGGACATATGAACATAGAACAAAATCAATAGCATAATATGATATTAAATTGTTTGTGGTGATGGATCATGGTTCACACATTCTAATCACTTCTTAGACTTCTGAGCGCCCATAATGAAGTGGGTAGCTACTTATAGTCAAGAAATAACTAATCCAAGAGGGGATGAAATCAAGTAAAGTAAGGGGTTAATACAATGTTTGGTCCTTATAGTTTATCCTCATTTTGGTTTTGATCCCTATAGTTTAAAACCATAGGTTTTGGCCCCTTGAGTTTCTTTCTGTTTCGAACGTTAATCCCTATATTTTAACAAAAACCTGAATCATCTTACCCCTTGAGATATCAAAATCTATAGTTTGAAACTATTATGACCAAAATCACAATGAGGGCCAACTATAAGAGTTAAACATTGTATTAACCCAAAAAGTAAAAAATATTGCATAACAAACTCCTAGAACTTTCTCAGTTCATTACTAAAACAAAGAATGCCACAAAAGCCACTGAAACTCTATTTATGCACTTTATTTTCTGATTGCTGACTTCATTCTTAATAAAAGCCAAAAAAATTGGAACATGACTTTCTGGAGCTTTGAAAAACAATGTTTGATTTATCACATCCACCTATTATCATGCAAACAGTAACATTGTGTTACATACAAAATTAACTTTTAGAAATAATGCAATAATTAATCATGTAATGTATATTGTGTTGAAAGATCCCAACAAAGGGGGAAAAGTGTAAATTTGGATGTCAACGAGTGCACAAAAGATAAAGCAGAAAAACGAAGAGAACCTTGAAGGAATAGGCCAATGGTAATAATGTGTCAGGATCCATTGCATCCTCAGGGAAATTACGCAAGGCATGTATCAGTTTCTCGAAAGGTAATTTTACCTGACAATGAACCAAAGTATTAGAAGAAAAAAATGCTGACTGCATTATGTAGTGAGCGAACAGAATTCACAAGGTTATATGACACTCACCAAGTCATCATGACAATACTTTAGTAGCGCCAACCCAACTTTAAAAACAATTACAACTCCCTGAAAGATAAAAATGTCAAATTATCTTCTTTTTCATATGCATAGTAACTATTACAAACCAATGGTTCTATTAAGAGTAATCACTGCTAACCTCGTTCAAAAAGACATCCCAGATTCTAAGAGCCAAAGGGAATGGAAAGGAGTATGAAAACACAGTTATGAACCACTGGCTTGCATACATGCTAGGATTTATCATTTCGTTAGAAAAATGTTCTCCCAACTTTGGCAGGTGATCCCTCACCAATTGTTCGAACTGAAACAGATACTGTTGTACCAGAGGCAAACCTGCCTACATTAATAGGAAAACAACCGCATGAAAAGGAAGTTCATCTCATTGAAGAAGAGTACATTGTAACAACAAACAATTTGCAATACATCCAACAATTTCCAAATCAGGAATCAGGAGGACGATAAGATAAAAACGGATCAATATAGAAACAGGTTCTGACAATTAGGTGTCGTTCAGTAGTATATACTAATTTTTTGCAGTTGCTAAAGTATACTAGAAGATAAAATGTAGACTGGTCATATATTATAACACGTCAAATTAAAGAAAAAAAAAAAACGTTAAATGAAAATCATTTTAAGCTTAAAGAATATTCTTTTGCTTCCTTTCAGCAAAGACAGACCTTAAAAATATGCTAAAAAAATAAAGACTGGGGGGGAGCAGATAGTGGCTGGGTTGATGCGCAGGTACTACAAAAGGCCCAAGAACACACTATAAAGCAATGAACATCAAATAGGTTTGGGGGGGTTTGCATTAAAGAAACTAGGGAAGAACCGAAGTCCACGGTCAAGACCAGCTAGTTTGAGTGGATGACTAGGTAAGGTGTAAAGATGATCTTCCCTACTATGATCTGACTGGACTATGGCTCGAGTTGCAAAGGACTTTCATGCATCAGTGTGTATGGCAGTGCAGAAATAATAACATTCATTAAAAAAACAAAAAAATTCTTGTGTCATTGCCAGAGATGGGCAGTTCAGAGCTCTCGTACCCCAAAGTCAGGATACCAGGTTTAGTGAGAAGTTAAAAGTTAGATCAGAAAGCCACAACCTCCAGAAAATTTCCTTTGGCACAATGAACAGGGAAGACCTAAATTTTCTCTACCCCTGATTCCGATACTATGAAGTGACTAGAAAACGCAAGAATGTGAATGTTTTGAATTTGAACATATAAGGAGTGTTGGGAAATCAGCCCAATATCTCATATCCCATGATTCTAGCCCTATCATATCCCCTCATTCTAGTTTCTCTAGTTTAGGAAAGATTATGATTTGGTTTGTAATTGATTGTAATCTTCTCATAATTGCTCCCAGTGATTGCTCTGTTCTGGTCCCTTATATATTGTAACTCTCACTAATGGAAATATCAAGACAGAGTGTAATTTGATTACTCTGATTCAATAATATGGTATCAGAGCTGTGGGTTCGATCTGAACCAAGAGGCCGCGAGAGCGAGTGGTTGTGAGAAAGAGCCAGTGAGAGATGTGAGAGAAACACGTGAGGAGAGAGAGAGAAAGAGGCCGTGACCTTGGGCTTCTGTAAGATAGAGAGTGGTGAGTCACCACCCCCACAGGAAAACCCAGAGGCCGTTGATCCACCGTTTCCCAGAATCCGACATCAATCGGAGTAGCGCGTGAGCATCACGCGCCGATGACACTCTTTGCTTTAAGGACGCGTAAACTACACGAGCCGACAATTTTTCCCTCTTAGAAGGCGCGTGAGCTGGCCAATCTATTTTGTCTCCTCATGAAAGCTTGTTGTTCTACATCAAGACATGGATCCAAGCTAGTTTCTTCCTCTTTTTGGCTCCATACCTGCACCACCAGCAACACTTGGGGTTAATTTAATGGCTTTAATGTCTGGAACTAATGCTCAGACCCAAAGTAACTCTTCCACCACTCTAAACTCTCCTTCTATTTCTATCACTACAGTTTTTATACCACCCAAAACAAGAACTATAGAGATGACATCAGAATTCTCAAAAAATCAAATAATGGTTATTAACC
Source organism: Acacia pycnantha (assembly GCA_025563575.1). Classification (NCBI taxonomy): domain Eukaryota; kingdom Viridiplantae; phylum Streptophyta; class Magnoliopsida; order Fabales; family Fabaceae; genus Acacia; species Acacia pycnantha. The sequence continues at coordinate 7,857,911 of JAMWYP010000002.1, read as the reverse complement.
ATAAGTTTAATGGAAGAAATTATTTCCAATGGTCACAAAGCGAGCTGAGATGCATTTGCGGCAAGAGAAAGGAGAAATATATTAATAGAGCAGCTCCCCAACCAGCCTCTGATTATCCAAATTTTGACACATGGTTTGCTGAAAAATAACCTATTCATGACTTGGTTATGTAACTCTATGACTCTGGATATTAGTGAAGGTTACCTTCTAGCAAACATTGCAAAAGAAATCTGGGATGTGGCCAGAAGAACATACTCTTACCTTGATAACATCGTTGTCTTGATTCATTTGAAGTGGAAACTCCGAAACTTGAGACAAGGTAATATGTCAGTGACTGATTATTACAATGCTTTGTTGAAACTTTGGCAACAACAGGATTTGTTTAAGGTGCACCCATGGAAAACCGTCGAGGATGCTCAATTGTATAGGAAGATAGCGGAAGAAGGAAGAATTCGCAATTTCTTCTCGGACTCAGATTCTTTTGAGGAGATAAGGGGAAGAATTATGGGGTTAAAACCTTTACCACATCTATTTGATGTAGTCAACCATATGTAGTTCGAAGAAAGCAGAATACTCCTGAATCAGAGCAGCCAAAGTCACATTGAGGGTTCAGCTCTTGCAGTGAAAGGACCACAAGATGAACGGAAAATATTAAATGGTGCAATTATTGCAAGAAGAAAGATCATACCAAAGAAGAATGCTAGAAATTGCATGGCAAGCCATCAAAAGGAAAGCAACGCTCTCATCAGAGTCATCTCATTACATCAACTGGACGTCAAAAATGCATTTCTGAATGGAGACTTAGAGAAAGAAGTTTACATGGGGGTCTCAGAGGGAGTTCTAGCTCCAAAAAACTCTGTTTGCAAACTCAACAAGTCTTTGTATGAGTTAAAACAATCTCCAAGGGTATGGTTTAGACGATTTACCAAAGCAGTAAAGAAACTTGAGTATAAATAGGGGCAAGCAGATACCACATTGTTTATCAAGCATGATAATGGGAGAATCACTATCCTGATTGTCTATGTTGATGACATAGTTATTACTGGGAACGAAGAAGATTCTATAGCCCAACTTAAGAGGAACCTGTCAAATGAATTCTAGGTGAAGGATCTCAATCAAATGAGATATTTCTTGGGTATGGAAGTGGCAAGGATCAAAAAGGGCATAAACATATCCCAACGGAAGTATACCCTAGATCTGTTATATGAAACAGGAATGTTAGGGGCAAAACCTGAACGGTCAACCTTAGGATACTGCGTATGTGTGGGGAAATTTGGTTACGTGGAGAAGCAAGAAACAAACTGTGGTTTCAAGTAGTGCAAAAGCGGAACTGAGAGTTGTTAACGAAGGAGTATTTGAAGGATTCTGGGTTATTAGGCTATTGAAAGAGTTGGGAATTCCATAAGAGGGACCCATGCAACTTTGGTGTGACAACTAGGCCAGCATTGAAATGACAAAGAATCTTGTCTACCACGATCGAACCAAACATGTTGAAATAGACAGGCACTTTATTAAAGAAAAAGTTGAAGCATGCATCATGAACTTGTCCTACATATAGTTTGCAGGTCAGATTGCGGATGTAATGACAAAACCGCTAGGCAGGGCCAAATTTGAAGGGTTTCGGTGCAAGCTGGGAATGATTGAGGTATACTCTCTAGCTTAAGGGGGAGTGTTGGAAATCAGCCCAATATCTCACATCCCATGATTCTAGCACTATCATATCCCCTGATTCTAGTTTCTCTAGATTAGGAAAGATTATGATTTGGTTTGTGATTGATTGCAATCTTCTCCTAATTGCTCCCAATGATTGCTCTGTTCTGGCCCCTATATATATTGTAACTCTCACTGATGGAAATATCAAGATAGAGTGTAATTTGATTACTCTGATTCAATAATAAGGAGATTAGCTTATGTTGTGCTATATTTATGGTAAGGAGAATGCTTTAAATTATGGGAAATATGCAATCTGGGATTGGTAGTAAACTTTTAAGTAAATCAAGAGGGAAATGTTCCACAATTTGGACCATGGTAATTAAAAAGAGCAAGTGATAAAGTTGGGGAAAAAGTAATTAAATAGGAAGCAGACACACACATGAAACAAGAGCGGAGAGATTATGCTCGACGAGGAAGTAGAGTCTGATGCATGAAACAAGAGCAAGTGATAAACTAGGGGAAAAAGTAATTAAATAGGAAGCAGACACACACATGAAACAAGAGCGGAGAGATTATGCTCAACGAGGAAGTAGAGTCTGATGCATTATACCTTTTGTTTTGAAATAATAAGACAATTATGCAGATATGCACTTGATTAGTGATTATTGAATGAGTTCATACAAAGGCATAATTACCAGATACAAGCCCTCCATTGGGGCCTGAACAGCTCCTTTCAGCAATGCCACCAACAGCCAAAATGCATCCTCCTCACTCATATATAAGAGTAATAGACCAGCTAAGAACCCCATTCCCTGGATTTTTTTTATAAGGTCAATAATATATTGTTATGCCACATGCAAAGGCTAAAGAAAAAAGTGAGACCATGAGCTGAACCTGAACATATCCAACGTTTCTGTCAAATACTGAGTAAGCCTTTAGAACATTGTAGAGCGATCGCTGCCCTGGTCCATGCCTTTGTTGGAAGAACACATGTGACGGGAAGGTACGAGAAATATCTCGAATTATATCTAGCTCAGAGGCTGATGTTTCATATATCACAAGTTGCTGTAAAGGACAAAATATCTTGTAAATGCAAACTCAAGCGTTTACTTAATTGTACTAAAAAGGATAAATGCTTTGCATACATTGATCACTAAGAAGCATTAACCAATTATATTTGCAGAACTAAATAGTCATTCATACCAATTTTTTTCTTCTCTTCCTATGATATATAAGAATGCGAATTTTAAGAATTCCCTCAATGCTTTTATGTTGGCCAGTCTAAAACAATTCACTCCAATGGTTATGATTGGCAAGAAATTGCACAAGCCCATTCTTTATTTATCAAGATCCAGAGCAAGACTTTTTTTTTTTTTTTGCAATGTTAATTTCAAGATAGCACAAAAATGGGATTAAACAGAGACTTGCAGGTTGCAGGCTCAAAAACTAGTTAAAGATTTTAGTCACATGGAGAACTAAATTCTTAAATTTCTTCAATAAACAATTAAAAGGACAGAAGTAGAAATAACATCCAAATAACTGAAATAAATAAACTTGTTCATGTGCATTACACAAACTTGTGCGCAACTGTGCCAGTGGGTGAGAGAGTTTTCCTTTAAAGAAGTACGAGCAAAGGTATAACCACTTTCTTTTGATTTTTTTGATAACCTTATTGATATAAAGGATGACCAACAATAATCACATGTCCTAGCTTGGTGTTTCTTCTTTACATAACCCATCCGTCTAAAATTTTTACACAACAGCTACTCGGGATTCTAACATCTCCAGGAACATTCATTTGCTTACAAATATGAAGCAATGAAAATGAGCCATAGCCCTCCCTGCTAGCACATGCTTCTTTCTAGATCTCCTCTTTTCATATAGGTGAACCAGAACTTCTTGAATGTAAGTCGAGATTCAGTTTCTTCTATTAGGCATAAATTCCATCACCAGTAGCCTAGATAAGTCAAGTCCTCTGTTTGGACATGACCTCTCTCTCTCTCTCTCTCAACAAATCAACACCTCAAATCTCTATGACTATAAGCCACTTTTTCTTTATATGTATATCATGTGCAAATCAAATTCCAAAACATCAACTCATTTAATTTTTCATTGTTGGCAGCTACTTTATTTTAAATAACATGTACTCCCCTGTTCCAAAAGATGATTTTTCTAAAAACTTTTACTGCCCTTAAAATTAAAGTTGAACCCCAGAAACGGCACATTCAATGCAGCAATAACAGTGAAAAAAAAGAATGCAAAACCAAAACATAGACACAGAAAAATAGGCAAAATCTCCCCAGTTTTTTAAATGAACTCAGACAGCTCAACACTATGGTAAGTACTGACATAGCAATGAAGGATAAGATGTATGAGATCGTCTTCATAAAGAAAAAGGATTACCTCATAAACTCCAGGATTCATAAGTAATAGGTCCCGACTTCCTGATATCAACTGCCAAACAAGGCCCCTTAAACAATCAGGAATTCCTTTCCTTATACGCCTTTTGACAACATGAGGTTTTTTCCTTACATAATGCTTCCAGTCACTCCCACCAACCCCAATCATCTTCCTCCATTTCCTTACCCTTCTTTCCTCCCTAACTCTGATGAAGAAAGATAATAGTAAAGGTAAGGACATTGTGAACACTTAGAATTTTATTCATTTTCAGAAAATAGAAAAAGCTAGTGGGAACAAAACACCTCTCATACTCATTTGCTGACCTACTCTTAACTAAACCATCAGAAGAGGTGTTAGCATCCTGTTTTACAAACCCAAATCTGTCCACAGCTCTTGGTGAAGGAATTGGACCTGGTTCATGATCATCTAATCTTTTCTTTTCCATTTAAGAACCAAAAACTAGCTCTTGGAAATCACAAGGCAGCTGGCATAGCATGCTTAATTAGGCGTTATGATGAGGAAAACCTGAAAAGAAAGATATATAGAAAATGAAATAATCTAGTCATACTTTTTACAATAATTATTGAGAGACAGAATAAGAAATTTGACAAGCAAGATATACATTGATGATTATTCAGCAACAACCTTAAAGTAGCTATTGAACACGGGATGAAGCAATTTCATTTATACAGAAAAGAAAATACATGCAATGAGAAGACTAGTTAATTATTTTTAAATTATCAGAAAAAAGCAACTAATAATGACTTTCATCCGTCAACCAACAGTACAAGCGTGCCAGCGATGTTAAAAATAATAATAAGCAGAGTGGATCACATGCATTTGCATGGAACCTGAGATGAGTTAAATTGTTAGAATTGTGGCTCCCAATACTTAATACACTTTCTTTTGAGGATTATGATGAGGATGAAGAAGACAGGGGTAGCCTGTGGTAAATGGTAAATAAGGCTTAAAACATACTTATCTATTCCACACACCCACTAATAATACACATATTTTACCCATTAAAATGCAATATTTTAACTCTGTATTTTAGCAATCAGCACTGTGTAAACTAAGACAAAATCCCATCTTAAGTTGAAATAAAAATGACTGATAAACCAACATAAGTAATTAAAGATGATGCATCTATAGAATCTAAGTGAGCATATAAACTGAAGACAAAAACTCCCCACCAACCTTGCAAGAATATCGATACAATAAATTCCCATTGTTAAAATAACAAAAGAATGGAGTCAAAATTTGACTTGACACCCATAGTGCAGAAACAGTTCAGAGAATTGGTCTTCATTCAGCAGAATTTTTGTCAAAGACATATTGACCAGACTTAGTGTGGGAATGATGATATTTCTTCAGGTCAAATCTAGTTGTATTGCATAATAACTGACAAAAGAAAGTGAAACGAGCTGGGCACAGCTTCTATTGATCCAATATTTGTTTTGACAATCAAAATGGTAACAATAATGTCAAATGTAATTGGGGTTCTTCGATGTTAAATGAACAAATCCACAAATTTTAACTTTGAAACTTTCTGACTATGTGGATGGCAAAACTAAGGAATAAAGAAAAACATGTGGAGGCAGGGGGAGGGGCAGATAGACGGAGGTCAACTGGATTTGCGAAATTCAAGAGGATTATACATGTAATAACTGTATTTTCCACCCGTCACTAAGCCCTAGCTCAAGCAAGGCTATGGCTCAACACAATTTATCAACATGGAAGGGAAATTAATCCAAGTAACAGAAAATTAATTTTTCATTAGCATAAAAAGAACTGAAATAAGAACTCAAAACAAAAATCTAACATGTTTTGCTTAGTAAGTCTAAGTATCTCCAATTATATTTGATTACTTGCCAAAATTTTAAAAGAAGCGAACTAAAAAGACAGGAAAGAATAGCAACGAAACAAACTAATTCCCAGGAAACAGGGAATTTCAAAGTAAAAAATATTTGCTGACTATGACATTTGTATTTACTTATAGCTTGAAAATTTTCTTTACAGGGTAAAAAAACCTCTCCTTTGCCTTCTATCAACCCAGAAAGCTAGTAACTACACCTTTTATCCATAGCAATCAAATGCCAATTCCTTGATCTCAATAATCATTTCTGGGCAATGTGACCAACTCTCAAGAATTTTGTTCCAATAGAAAAGGGGAAGTTAAAAACTGGCGACCAAATTTTCAATCCTTCTGAATAAAGTTGCCTTGCTTAAGTATGAATATAACAGCTTTAAGCTTTTATGATGAAAATCGGATTGCCCATAAATGAAGCCTCGATTAGTTCTTACAATTTAACAACCACGGTTGCAATAGTGGAATTGACCGCCGAAATAAGCAACTAAGATAAAACCTAACAACAACAAAAATGCAAATCCATCAAGTGAATGTAGAGGCAGGGCTCACCTGATTGCCATTGGAGGAATCGCTGATTCGGTGGATGCCCTTTTCAGAGAAATTTCATGCAGCAGATGTTGATTCTACTGATATTCCAACACCTTAACACCGCGGAAGAGAGAGACGCCGAGGATGGCCGGGAAAAACCTCAACTGGCCATTCGAATGGATCTTTCTCACCGAGAATCTTTTAACAGAAATTTCAGCTGATACATAAACCTAGATTTAATTATTCTGTTTTTTTTTTTTCCATACTACCATATAAATTTCTATGGTGAATTGGTGGTCAAAAGATTTCAAAGGCAACAAAATTGCAGTTTGTTTTTCGGTAGACAGTGAAAACTGAAACGTCGGGTTTAAATTTTAATGATGGATTTTGTTTCAACGTGTTTTTAATTCATCAGACACAAACAAATTTCAGAATTTAATTTAGTTAACTATATAATTTTATAAAATGCTACTACAATACTGTTTTCCCGGTCAGTGTTATTGAATATTCATGTTGTTCTGGTGTTCTCAATGAACTAGGATATTAGTGGATTAAAGGATTTCCCAAGAGATCTATATGGAAGATACCAAAGGGAATATTAAATGGTTCTCCAAGATATCAATGTAGAAGATACTATTAGTTCCCTATATATGTTTTGATGATGATTAACCTTTGAAAACTATAGATGTATTTTGATCTAGGCAAAATGATTCAATTCAATCGAAAAATTGGATTATATCAGTTAATGTTTTTGCTGTTAGATTGGCTCGAGCCAACACTTAATGACTCGAGTCAATCCCTTTACTTATATTGCGAAATTGCCATATTGACTCGAGCCACCAATGTATGCCTCGAGTTTGGGACTAAACTCGAGCCAGCATATTCTCTGACTCGAGCCAATTGACTTCGAACTTAAAAAGATTTGAAAATTGTGTTCCTCTTGACTTGAGCCAGTGTGGTTGATTCTAACCAAGAATGTTAACCGTTATATTTAAAAAGGAAGTTTGACTCAAGCCTGCACTTAATGACTCGAGCCAGACGCTGGTCTTTCGAACGTTGAACTACTTTCCTTTACGATTGACTCGAGCCAGATTTTTGAGTCTCGAGTTTGGGCACTGACTCAAGCCAAGGTTTTCATGCCTCGAGTCAAAAAGGTTCTGAAGCAAATGGATTAATCGATGATTGACTCAAGCCACAATTCTTGAGCCTTGAGTGTGATCACAAACTCAAATTAGGTTTATTTGACTCGAGTTAATCAATTCAAATCTTTTCTTCTCTATGTCTTTCAAAATGATTTGACTCGAGCCAGAGATAATGTGACTCGAGCCAAATCGTCTTTGTTTATGAAAATGGGTCGTGTTTGAATTTTCTAACTCTCTATGATTGGTTATAAAATTTTCATATCATCTATCATTGTTATTCTTAACTATGTTTAACCAATTTGTTAATGAGTTCTAGATGATTATAGTTTGAATTAACGGTGTTATTGGGTAAAGCAACTCGATGTGTCAGAGCATTAAATGCTCTTACCTGTTCAAGACGCATTCTCAACTACAATCTTCTGAGCAGACGAAAGACGTTTCTAGCAAGATATTCCCCATTCCCATTGTTGTGCCTCAACAGTCATAAATGAAGGAATAAAGAATGTTGAAGACAGTGTATTAAAGAATCAACACTTCATCTCTAACAGACATATTGAAGAGTCTCAACGGCTAAATCATCAAGCTTCTACAACGGTAATAAATGCCATCAACTATAAATACCCGAAGCTTTGAATTTGCCAACTACCGAAACGCTGAGCAATTAATTCGAGTCATCTACTATCTATTGTTTCATTAATATCTTTGGATATAATTTTTGTGTACTTTAGTGTTCATCAATTTATCTACTCTGTGAGAAAGTTAAACACTTATCAATTTATTGTTCATAAATCAAATCTTAAGGTTGTGGAACCTTAAGTGTGGGTGTATAATTACAGCTTATAAAGGGGAGTGAGTCCTAGTGTGAGAGGATCATCTAAGTACTAAGTGTGTAATTGTAACCGTCTTTAAGTTAGTGAAAAATCCCAAGGTGCTTAGGGACTGGACGTAGGTCGTGGAATTAGACCGAACCAGTATAATCTCATGTGTTCATTTTCTCTTTGACTTTGTCTTTGTGTTCTCCATCAAAAAAGTTTTTATAATCACTTATTCACCCCCCTCTAGGTGATATTTCACCTTCAAATACCAAAGAGAGCAATGGATCTCCGTGCAACTAGGTAGTATACTGAACCTCCCGAATAAATCTGGCATCCAATAATTCTCTCACATGCTCGTCTAGGGCCTTCCTCCTTTCTGGGCCGAGTTTCCTCTTCTTCTGTGCCACTGGGATAGAGCCTGGGTTAATTGCGAGTTTATGACAACAAAACTTGGGGTCGATCCTCGGTATCTTGGACGACTTCCAGGCAAATACGTCCTGATTGTTCTTAAAAAAATTCTTCCAACTCTACCCGAGTTTCGGAATCTAGCCCCTTCCCAATTTTGGTGACTTGCCCCGGCTCAGAACCTAACGCAAAATCCTCCACTTCTCCATCCAATTCTGGTCTCCGGGTCTCGTCATCTTTTCACAAATCTAGCTCGACCATATTTACCGGCTTGACTTGTTGTTGCCTGGCATTGGTCTTTGTTGGACCCCTTTCTCCTTTTCTGATCCGAGGTGGAGAAAAAGGACTATTTTCATTTTCTCTGACCGTCTCGAAGTAACACTGCCGAGATTCTTTTTGGTCCCCTTTGATGGTAACGACTTTATTCTTGTTGCTCACCATTTTTAACTTTTGATATTTGGTAGACACCAGCATATCCCAGTTGTATATTGCCGGCCTTCCCAAAATTATGTTGTAAGAGGACGGGAAGTCAACAACGACGAATCTAACCCGCTCTGACTTGAATGCCTCTTTCGTCCCTAGCGTAACATGAGGTCTATATATCCCTTAGGACGAGTGTCCTGCCCGTTAAAGGCTATCAGGGTTGTCTTACATGGGTTTAGATCCTCTGGGTCGAGTTTCATTCGATTGAATGCATCCCATAAGAGAATGTCCACCGCGCTTCTGGCATCCACAAAAATCTTCTTCACCCGGCAGTTTACCACTGTTCCAGTAATCACCAAACCATCATGATGGCTTGGAGCTACATCTTTCAGATCTTCCTTGGTAAAGCATAGTAAGGGGGTTCTATTTTCATAGAATCTTTCTTAAAATACGGGTGATCCCTAATGGAAAGGACCTCCCTCAAATATTTCTTCCTTTGACTGGCCGAATCTCCTCCCCCTCCGAACACTCCATTGATAACGTTACATTCATACTTAGCTTCAAGGAACTCTCCCTCACTACCCTCTACTTTCTTTTGCTTCTGATCCTTCCTCTTCTTCTCAAGAGCCTAGCTCTTGCTTCTTCCCCCTTGCCGACGCTTGTTATTTTTTTCGTCCCTGGGTTCTAATCACGTACTACCACAATTTTCCTTCCCAGATGAACTTTTCAATGGCATCTCGGAGATCCCAACACTGGTCTGTAATGTGTCCTGGTTGGTCATGGAATTCGCAGTACCGAGATTGGTCTAAGGCTGCCTTATGATGAAGCGGCCAAGGTTGGTCAACTCTCTTCATCTCGGTCAGGGTTACCTCCTTCCAAACTTGGGAACGCGATACGTTCAGGAGAGTGTATTTTTCATATTTCCCTTCCGACCTGCCACCTCGGGGTTTGTTGTCTTGGTTACGCGTGCAAAAATCTTGTCTCTGATTTTCGTGATGTTCCTTTGCTTTTGGAGGTGGACTCATTCTCCTCTCATTTTCCACATCATGAGCAATCTCCATTTGTTCTAACTCCAAGTATTCCTTGGCCTACAATCTAAAATCCATAGGGTCTTGACTAGCTTTTTGATTAAGGATTTTGCCAACCCAGATGTGATATCTAAGCCGGCTATAAGTAGATGGACGTGTACATTTTCTTGCAATCCCGGCACTTGCAGGGCAGCGTCTTTGAAGTGGTCCAAAAAAATTTGGAGTGTCTCTCCTGGTTTTTGCTTGATTTTACCAAGAGTGAACTCGGATTGTGGCTGTTTTTTGCTCGTTGCAAAATTCAGCGTAAACTTGTCTCCCAGATCATTGAAAGTCTAGATTGACTTTGGAGGAAGGGTGTGAAACCATGTCTGCACTGCTCCTCGCAAAGTTACCGCAAATAACCAGGGAATGATGTGTCCTGTGAACCCCTCCACACACATTTCTATGTCAAATGTGTTTAGGTGTGCTTGTGGATCCTGGCTTCCGTCGTATTTCGACAAGTCCCTTGAATCAAAATCTTTGGGGTAAGGAGCTTTCACAATTTCGTAAGAGAAAGGACTTCTGTTATTCTCTCTGTCGTATCTCCTCTTATAACCTCCGGGTACATCCTGTGTTGAATCCGGGATATTATCTCGATTTTTGCCACTTTCATCCCGATTATCCATAATCAATTGCCTTTGGTAAGATCCGGGATCCAAACCTCAGGAATTCGTGCCTGGTCTTGCCTGGCTGAGTTTCACCTAGCATTATGGAATCGTGGACCTCCAGCATCTATTTGAGCGGCATTAACCCGACTAGGCCCAGGGCCACTTGCATTTTGGTCAACATTACGGGCAGGGTTCTCAAGTTGCCTGATCCGCTCTTCTAGCCATTGTGTTCTCCGCATTTCTTCTTCAGGAATCCGGGCCCGATAATGTTGGACCAAGTTATCTTCCATATTGTTTATACGAAGACTACCAGCATCCACATGAGTAAAGGCCGAGGCATTAACCCAGCTTGGGGTACTTGCATCCCTGCCCCCATTGCGAATGAGGATGTTAGGCCGACTAGGGCCACTCTCATCTTGGTTTCCGAAACTCTCAACTCGTCTGAGGTGTTCCTCCAGTAACCTCATTCTCTTCATTTCATCTTGTCGTAGAATTGCATTTCCGCGATCCATATCCTCCTGCATCAACCGAATATCCTCCTGCCTCTAAAGTCGGTTAAGGTGCTCCATCCTCTCCATTCGATTCATTACAGCATTTAAGGAGGCTTGCATGATACGAATGTCGGGATCAACGGTAGGAGGGACCTGTAGCAGGAATGCCGAGGAGGATGCTGTGTCTGACACATCTTCAAGTTCCACTTGATTATCTTTTGAGACAATATCCTCCAATGGTGGTAGATACTGAGCCCACTACAAAAAAAAAAAACGATCATTAGTAGCGGTTAAAATGACCTATTTGTAGCGGTTTTAGGCGCAACTAATGCCATTTGTAGCGATTACAGAAACCGCTACAAAATCCACTGTGGCAAGCTGATTTGTAGCGGTTCAAAAAAACCGCTACTCATGTAATAAAACCGCTACTGTATTAGTAGCGGTTTTGACTTACCGCTACAAGATGCTCTTAAAATGACGAATTTCAAAAAAATTGGCGCTCAAATTTTGTAGCGATAGTAAAACCGCTACAAATATTTAATCCGAATTTAAATTAAAATTTGTAGCGGTTATTGTAGCGGTTTTATTGCAAAATTGAAAAAAAAAACATATTTTTTGTCCGAATATTTTTATTATTTAAGTGACAAATTAAATGATAATAGTTAATATTTAAAAAACTGATTTACTTAAGTTAGATAAGTATAAATATTATGTAGGTATAATATTGAGAATGTGTAGATAATAAGGATTTATTGTGTTGTCCACCTCTGAGCAAAAAAATTATGTTGTACATTAGATGATATTTGATTATGTAAAGAAAGTTGATGATGATAGAAGGAATATTGATGAAATATACTTAAAGTTCTGGATAAGGAAAAAAAATAGTATCAATATTATAAGAAGGAAAAAATAAAACATTGAAATCAAAGATTTTAGAAGGGTTGGGAAGAAATGAGAGAAAACGAGAGAGAAGGGGGTGGGAAGAAATGAATATGTGAATGAGATGAGGTGTGGTGTGGTGGGGATATTTATAGGAATATAGTAACATTTTGTAGCGGTTGATGTGACGGATTTTGTAGCGGTTCAATGTTTTGTAGTGGTTAAAAACCGCTACAAAAATTCATTAGTATTTTAAAAAAATAAATAATTTTCAAATTTTGTAGCGGTTACACTAACAACCGCTACAAATGAATGAATGTTGGTGGGATTCGAAATATTCAAATTTTAATATTACACACTTTGTAGCGGTTTATGTGACAGTTTTTGTAGCGGTTTCCGTTTGTAGCTGTTACAAAACCGCTTCAAAAATTCATTGGTATTTTTAAAAAAAATCTATAAATTTCAAAATATCACATTTTGTAGCGGTTATACTAACAATCGCTACAAATATGAACATATTTTTTTTTTAAAAATAAACTTGGCGGGATTCGAAATATTCAAATTTCAATATTATACACTTTGTAGCTGTTGATGTCACAGTTTTTGTAGCGGTTCAAATTTGTAGCGGTTTTTTTTTTTGCGTTTTGTAGCGGTTTCAAAACCTCTACAAAAATTCATTGGTATTTTTAAAATTTTTTTCCTTCAAAATATCACATTTTGTAGCGGTTATACTAACAACCGCTACAAATATGAACATATGTTTTTTAAAAAATAAACTTGGCGGGATTCGAAATATTTAAATTTCAATATTACAGACTTTGTAGCGGTTGATGTAACAGTTTTTGTAGCGGTTCACATTTGTAGCGATTTTTTTTTTTTTTTTTTGTGTTTTGTAGCGGTTTCAAAACCGACACTAATGGCGCGCCATAAGGCGCCAAACTGGTGTCATATTGGTGACGGGTAGTATAAATAAACCGCTACAAAATAACAGCTACAAATTTGGCACCAACTTCGCACCATATTTTGTAGCGGTTAGTTTATGATAACCGCTACAAATGTCGTTCATGAACCAGCGCGCCACTTGGCGCGAGTCATACCGCTACAAATTTGTAGCGGTTTCGGTATAAACCGCTACACATTCGCATATTTGTAGCGGTTTATTTTGACCGCTACAAATTAACCGCCACAAAGTGACATTTTTTTTGTAGTGGCCATTTGCTCCTCAAATAGGGGTTGCTGTTCGGGGAGCCTTGCAACCTCAGGTTGGGGCTACTGCTCCTGCTCCTGTTGGTGCTACAGTTGATTTGCTTGCCTCAGATTTGGATTTCTGGGCGAAGGTATCTAACTGTTGCTTCTTGTTCCAACCATCGTTGGTCACGGGAATCAAAGTTTCCCGTTCCCCACAGTCGGTGCCAATGTTGTGTTGTAGAATACAGATGTCTAGTCTCAATGGACTAGGATATTAGTATTGAATCAAAGGATTCTCCAAGAGATCTATATGGAAGATATCAAAGGGAATATCAAATGGCTCTCCAAAATATCTATTTAGAAGATACCAAAGAGAGTAATGGATCTTCGTGCAACATGAGTATGGCGTTTAGCCAAAAGGGGGTGGGGTACGTGTGTGCACAGTGAGACTGAATAGTAAATAGGGTGAATAGAGAATGTGTACCTTTTAAGTTAATGTCCAATTTTTAGGGACTACCTTTAGGGTTTTGGTCCTAGGGCTTTGTGAGCCTCCAGGCCCATGTTTCAGCTACACTACCTACATGTTCCATGATTATAGCCTTGATTACAGGCCAATTAGTGTCTTAGCTGATTAAGGAGGGATTCTGGTACAAATTGCCCTTGTTGGGCCGCACAACAAATGGACCTCATATATGAGTCCATAAGAAATTCCATTCTGAACATCTATTAAATCACTCTTTCCTATAATTTCATCATTTGGATTAAAGTTTTATCCCTCTAGCTCGCACAAATTTGAATATATATCACCTTTATTTTTATTTTCAAAAGTGAAGATGAATAACTAAAATATTTGTAACATCCCGTTTTTTAAAAGCAGTATAAAATTTTTTTCATCAGAGTAGAGCACCGGAGCGATTGAGTAACTGATACTTGTATTTCAAATGCCGTAAGTCTGGCTAATTACAACAACGGAGACAAGAACCGAGTGTTTTAAAAGTACATAACGACAAAAGAAAGGCTTCCGCCGGAACAACGAAAGGAAGTCCTCAGCTGGATCTTCTATGCGGGCTGCTTGCCTCTCTCCTCGGCACTCGGTCCTCCTGACCCTGACGCTATATTAAGAGCTGAGGTCCATTGCAATCGGACCTCAGGTAACGGTTAACCTCATATTTACATATAGCAGTATATGGACTACAGACAATCACAACATTAACAGCACAAATTCAATCTGCAGATATAGCACAGATAAACATATCCTGACAGCACATAGGCCCTACCCCTGCAACGTATCCCGACAGCACATAGGCCTCTGACAGCACGTAGGCCCCCCCTAACAGCACATAGGCCTCCAACAACACATAGGCCCCCTCGAAACGTATCCCAATATCCAGCAGGTATAATCATAACAACGGTACACAACCATACCACAGAGCATACAATACACATAGCACATATATGCATACCATAAATATCAGAGTTAGTGTTACAGTACGCGAACGTACATTCTTTGATGTTATTCTAGCACGTTTACTTAAACCGTACTTCGACGGAAAACGAAACCAAAGACGTCGACAATGGTTCGACAGTAGGTCAAAATGTATTCAGGGAAATCCTATCAACATAACAATGTACTTGTTAAGGATCTACCATTATGACAGACATTTTTAGTCAAAATGACTATTTTACCCCTGACCCCCTAATCGGCGGAATTTCGCCAGCACTTCGTTACTTTGACCCGAATCTTCCAAAATTTCAACATAACTCCTACTCCAACATAGTTTTCAAAATATAAATCATATTAATTAATGATTTACATCATAACAGGCATTTTAGGTAAAAATTACCATTTTGCCCTCGATGCCCTAATCTACGAATTTCGCCAGAGCTTTGCTATTTTAACTCTAATCTTCCAAAATTTTGCCAGAACTTTGACCCCACCATGATTTTCGAAATAATGACTAAAATACCCCTAACATATGATATCTAATCATACTTGGAAGATTAAAGACTAATATAGCATTCCTACTCTAACTACCGAAAGAACTACAGAAGCTTAAGACTAAGTACCGAAGAACTTACTCAGAGCTTCGCTGCATAATTCCCCCGGCTCCTCCTTCTCTCTTCCTTCTCTCTAGATTTCGGCCAAGGCTCTCAAGAATGGTGTGAAAATTTCCAAAGGGCTCAAGTCCTATTTATAGGCAATTTCAAGTTACTATTCACACTTTACCAGACCGGATCTCAGCCGTCCGATCGGAAACTTTTGAGTTGGAAACTCCTTGGCCCTTGGATGTGTTTGGCCGACCTCAAGGGGCTAGGTGGAAGCTTGTGATGTCATCCTGGATGATGTCACAGGTTGCCTTATGCCCCAGATCCGACAGAATTTCCCCGATTGGTGTCCGATTCGCGTAAAATCCCAAAAATTCGGAATTATAACTTTGAAGACATTTTCTCGCTCATTAGAAATGTCCGGGCTAAATAAAATTTTGATTCCATACAGGGTTCCAACGGTCCTGCGGAAGTTTTACGGAAAAACGTGCCAGTTACGGAATCAACTTCCGGAATCGTCAACCTCTGGACAAAAATTCACTGATTCCAAATATGTCCAGGAAATTCTCAACTCATTCCCAGATGTTGAGTTACAATTTATTTTCTTCAAATTCCAAAATCTATGACTATCTGCCTTTTTCACAGATTACCCTTTTTCGTCTTATTATCAAAATGCTCCACCGATCTCGGAATTAACTCCTGGAACAGTCTATTTCAAAATAAAAATCCACTCTTTCATATTCTTTACTGACTTTAGAAATCCTGTTCCTGGTTCTCTAGATAGGATCCAATTCCTATCGGTGTTTATTTACTTTTTAACCTTTTACTTTAATTATTATTTGAATAAGAGTTTTATTTTTACACTCCTTCTATTTATTAAACCAATTTTTTTTCTTTTTCCCTTTAATCATGTCGGCACACACACAATAATTATATATATATATATATATATATATATATATATATATATATATATATATATATATATATATATATAATTTTATTTTTTAATTAATTATTATATAATTTAATAATTATTTTTACATAATTTTTCTATTGGTCCATTCTTACATTTAGGCTTAAAATTACTTAATCTCATTTATTTTTCTTCATCTTTTCCAATTAATTAGCAAACATATTTATGCTAATTTTCTAGCCATAAATCACTAATTATAGAGTTCTACATAATTTATCACAATTATTCCATTGTTCAAGCTTAAATAATTAACCAACAATTATTTAATCAATCACTTATTATTTGTTGATAATTTTCTTATCTAGAACTAATTACTTCCTCTCAAAATATGAACTAACATTGCTATTTTATCTCCCATGTAAAATATCAAAACTTATGGAGTTAGTTATGATCTCCAAATACTTTATAGTTGTTATTTTACAATTCTTCCAAGCTTATAATTTATTAAATTACCAAAATTAGAGACAATATATTCTCTCAATTTTAATAATTATTTTACTACCTCTCAGGATTTTTCATAATTTTCCTAAGTTATTTATGTCCTACAAGGGCATTTTCGTCATTTTGGCACTCAAATTTTCAAGAGATTTTTCCCCTACAAATTTGATATCACATATTCACCTATTTCTAATAGGTATTATTTACTCAATATAACACTTATCATAAGTGAGATTTTCAGGGTATTACAATATTTTAATAAATCAATGTGTGTGTCGCGTGTATAGCTAGGTATCGAAGAGGGAAGGAAGTTTGGTGGCCCCGGTCCTTAACTATAACGTGGTTCCGCCCTTGTTGGAGAAAGGCAACCTTTTCGTTTCCTTTATATGAAATATATTTCTTCTGCTCATTCTGATAATGATAGAATGAACTCTGTGGTTGTGAATGAGAGCAAGGAGAGGAAAGACATTGGCTAGCTTCTAGCTAGTTTTAGGTTAATTGATGTACCCATAGATTTTACTTTGGTCCACACAAATTTTAGTTCCTGTAATATTCACACATATCCAATCTTGTTACTTTAAGAATAGTCATTATACCACATTATTGTGATAATGAATGTCACACAAAAGTGGAGTACTATATGCTACAAAATCATTTTCAAAACATGTAAGAAAATCCAATAATGGAGCATACCATGGTAGAGGAAATGGATATGAGAGGCTTCTTGGTTCTTTTACCATGCACCTTGCACGCCTACTTTTCTTCGTATATGCTTCTTCTGTGCTCTCACCTTCGGGCGAGTCTGGTCGCTTTCTCACATGTTACCTCTTCACCATTTTCTTTTCCCCAATGAACTGACGATGAAGACCATAGAGGGGATTAGGATCGCTTGTTCTTTCAACCCTCAACTCTCTCTTCCCTTTTATTTTTTATTTTTGACTTTCACGATATTCCAAAGTAGATTAGGGTTTAGGGTTTCTATAGAAACCACATATATTAATTATGTGAAATTTTCTTAAGAATTTGTTATCATCAACACCAATTATAAGTTGCTTAGGAACTGTGACCATTAAAATGGTTAGAAGATTAAGTGATGAACCCATGAAAAGAAGAAAAAGATACTGCTATTGACAGTCACTTGCTTAATGGCTTTAGGATTGTGGTTAGAGTATTTTTCATTACTAATAAAATATAATTAATTAATCGAATAGGTTAAGAATATAAGTGAAAACAATATATTTTTTTCAAAACAAAAAACAGAGTAGTAAATAAACCACGACAAGATAATATATGATAAAATAATCACACGGTTTATGATTTTAATTAATTTTAATATAATATTTTTAAATTTATTAGATAAATTTGTTTTATATGAACTTATTAAGAATTTAAGATAGCTTAATCAACCGATGAAAGATTAAGGCTTGATATCAATTGAATTTTGCTATAAAAATATTTTTGTTTAGTCTAGTTAAATAACCTAATGAACAAACTCTTTGTTATAGGCCATAGGGTATTAGTATGTATAAAGTTAAACATCTCTATACCATACAAAAATGTAGTGTATATTAAATTTGGAATGTTCCCATATCTTTTATCTTTTTCCAACAGATTATTCTCCAATATCAAAAGAACCCAAATAATATATATATATATATATATATATATATATATATATATACACACACATACATACATACATACATGCGCGTGTGTGTGTGGGCACACATATATATATGTACATATACATAATATGTATATGTGTGTGCGTTTGTTTGTCTATGTGTGTGTGTGTATATATATAATATGTTAAAAAAGAGGTATTTTGGTTTAAATAAAATTTTAACTCTTTTTTTTTTTATAAATAATAAAAAACTTTGAAATCTCAGAACTGAAATAAAGGTGAGTGTAGTATTTATCTTAATTTCAAATAAAAGGAAGTATATATGGGATTTTTAAATAAAAATAAAGTTTCTGTTATTCAAATTAAATATACATAGGGGTGGTTAATGTACTTTTTAGTTTATTTACATTTAATGTATTTGTACTTGATTTATATTTTTGTATAAATAATATAAAAATTTGTAAATTTAAAAGGATATGTTTTGATGATATATAATCTCAGTCAACCGAGAAATGAAAGTTAATCAAATGAAAAGGCAAAAGGTGATGGTAGTTGGAAGTAAGTTAGTTGCTGCGATTTCAAACTGCAAAATGAAATTTGATACTACAAGACAAATTCTAGTGCATCTCGTCTACAAGACAACACTTTACAAGCAAATGATCGAATGTAACCTTTTTATCATCAAATGGAACTTAGTGGGTTATAGGGTTCCTATTTATTTAATTTCTTCAAAAATATTAAAATCTTCGTTGAAATCATATGGTTCATGGTGCCTTGGATAATGACTTCAGGCGCAATCAGAGCATTTTGTGAAACCTTCCCACTTCAGGCCACTAAGCCACATCCAGCATTCAATGTGTTGTGGGGCCATGCAATATATGCATAATAATGAATATAGCCATATACTTCTCCAATTATAAACGTAGGAGAGAGGTGATTTGACGCTTTTTTTTATTTGATATGGGTTTCTCCCTAATGTTACTTTCTTTTGATCACTGTGTGAGAGTTGGCTTTTAAACTACTGCGTTTTTTTTTTTTTACTTTAACGCTCAAATTAAAGTGAATCCAAACAGACGTGTTCTCACATCTCTTAATAAGTGTGTTTTTTAGAATTTAAATTTATGTGGAATTTGTTTTGATCATAAACGTATAATACTTTGATCTATTTTGCAAGCCAACTTTTTTTTTAAGCCATATAATTCTAATGGAGTTTTTATCAATGGGGTATTTTTGAAAAAAAAAAAACATATATTTATTACAAATAGCTAATTTAATTAATTTTTTGGTATATTAGTTACCTAACTTCTAAATTTAGGATACGGGGAGAATATATAATCCGCATGTGTAAGGAATTTTTTTTTGATGAACTTCATTTTTTTAAAAAAATGGAGAAGTGTAGTCATAAAATTTAAATTTTCTTCATTTTGAAATTTTTCAATGTAACATCCCAATTTCAGAGCCAAATTTTTTTTTTTTTTTAAACATCAGAGTAGAGCATCGGCGGAATAAAAACATTGAGTAACTGATTATAACAATAATGGTGGCGTATCTGCCTGTTCATAAAGATTAATACATTATCTGATTATGACTTTATATTTCATCGGCCGATCATTACTCGGTCTTCACGTGGTCTTCATCTTCATGTGTGATGTCTGCTCTGCTTACTCTTACATAGAGCTGGGAATCAGGGCCGGCCCGGCCCGACAGGGCCTGGCCCTACAGGGCCTGGAGTAAGGAAAACATCTGTTTTTCAAAGCCCGGCCCGAAAGTACCGGGGCAGCAGGGGCCCTACAGGGCCTGAAAATTACTATTCCAAATTTTAATTATTTTTCCTTCGATTTTTTTCAAAGAAATATAATTAGTAAATTGCAACCATTAAAATTCAAATATATCAAATAAATGTTATCAACATTAATATCTAAACAATATAAATCATTCAGCAAATAAACAAATTTATTAATTCGTAATAAAAAACAAATAAACACAAAGAATATGTTTTTTCCTTTTTTTTTCAAAAAATATTAAACAAAGGAATTGTTTTATGTGTGCCCACGACAAAATGCATTTCCCTCTCGTAATTTTGTGTGTCTGCAGATTCCTTCGGTTCAGACGTGATTTTACTGACAGGTAAAAATAATTATACTTATTTTACACAAAATATATTTATAATTTATTACTTATATAATATTTTAATACCAAAGTATGTGTTTATTTAATATGAAAACATCACTTCTTTAAAATTTATAATAACTAATAATGTGTTTTAATACAGAATAATAACAAACATAAAAAAGGGTTATAGTTTAAACTAAAAAAATCTAAATAATTACAAATAAACACATTCATTAAGTGGAAGTCTAAGTAATTAATTTTTTTAAAAAAAATGCTATAGTTAAACGTGCCTGCAGGGCCGGCCCGATTAAGCCCGAGGCCCTACAGGGCCGGCCCTGCAGGGCCAATTTCAAATTTCTATCTAATTTTTCAAGCCCGAGCCCTACAGGGCCAGGGCTTAAACGGGCCGGCCCGATGGGCTTGGCCCGATTTCCCGGCTCTACTCTTACCCTCCGTCCATAGTCTCTCTCTCCAGACCTTGTTATTATGCTATAGTAAGAGCTGAGATCCAACGTTCATCGGATCTCAGGTAACGGTTAACCTCATGCTTATATAACAGTATATGATCAACAGATATTTCTAAAATGAATTACAGCAATGATATATATGATCATTAAATAACAAGCGCCTACAAGCAAAGTTATCTGTCTGCACTTTAATTGTGTGCCACGATGTCTTGTCGTGTCCGTAGCGCTAGGAAAACATGACGGTATTATACTTAATATAACCCGTAAAGTTTGTAAGTGATTATCTAAGTTTATTACCTTAGTCATTGTGCATGGCCCGAACGAGTTCCACCCATGGCTTATGAAACTATCCATATCATATATAAGCAGACTATAAGCATCAGAGTCAGTGTTACAGTACGTCGCGAACGTACCTTCGTTTGATGGTACTTCGGTACTTTTGACGGAAATGGCACGTTTTACGGAAAACGGTGAAACGTCCAACAGCGGCTCGACTCGACGGACGTAACGGCGGACAAACTAGGATTTCGACGTCCTATGAGAGTAATATCACTTCCATTAGTGATTTGGCACAATAAGCGGCATTTTAGGTAAAAATTACCATTTTGCCCCTATACCCCAAATTGGCGGAATTTCGCCAGCATTTCGTTACTCTAGCAAATTTTCTTCCCGAAATTTTGCCAGAACTTCGACGCAACTATGATTTTCGAAAATAATGACTAAAATAGCCCTCCCATATGATACCCAAATCATACTTGAAATTTAAAGGCTATCCTAACATTATAACCCTACTTTTGAAAAGCTGCAAAGCTTCAACTTTTCGGCGACTCGATCCCTACTATGTTTACACCTCTCGCATATTTTTCAACGCAAACAAGGATCAAAACATTTGTAGGAATCTTGTCACCTACTTCCTAAATCTAACTAAAAATTCTACTAATTACTAAACTAAAAACTAAAGCCCGAAAGACTTACCCGTTGAAGATTTCCGGACAATTCTACGAGGCTTATTGCAAGATTTCGAGCATTGCTCTCTTCTTTCTCTCTCTAGCTTTTCGGCCAAGAGCAAGAAAGGGAATGGTGTGAAAATGAAGAGGAAGGGGGGGTATTTATAGGATTTTGAAGGGACAAGGTGGGAATTTTTAAATTGTTCACTTTATGCCCAGGTCACTAGATTTTCCCGATCGGTACCCGATTCGCGTGATTTCGGAGAAATCTCAAAATTCTGGATTTACAACTTTGAAGACATATTCTCTCTTACTAGAAATGTCCAAGTTAACCTAAATTTTGATTCCATATAGGGCTCCAACTGTCAGTCTGAAGTTCCTCGAAAACGTGTCCGTACGGGTTCGATTTCAGAACACATTTCTGGAAACATCATCTTTTCCAGAAAAATTCACTGATTCCAAATATGTCAAAATAAATTCAAACTCATTCCTAGATATTGAGTTAGAATTTATTTTCTTCATTTCAAAAATATGCCTATATGCATTTTTCCCTATTTCGTCTTATTAGGAAAAAGCACTAACTGACCTCGGAATTAACTTAGGAAGAGGTCACTTGAAGGTAAAAACTCACTGATCAATATTTTACCTTGAATTTGGAATTCCCATTCCTAGATCTCTAGATAGGACCCGTTTCCTAATTTCTAATTTACTATTCATCCCTTTTTACTTTAATTAATTATATTATTAAAATAATAAAACTTACATACTAAGTTTTCTATTTTCTTTTTCATTTTTTTTTCTGCCCTTTTTTTTTATATTTCGTTTTTTTTTTTTGGATTAATTATTTAATTAATTAAATAATTATTTTTACATAATTTTTACAGAATTTTCCCATTGGTCCATTCTTGCATTTAGGCTTAAAAATACCTAAATTCAACTATTTTTCTCCAAAATTTCCAAGTAATTAGTAAATATACTTTTACTAATTTTCAACCCAAAAACCACTAATTTTAGGGTTTTACATAATTATTCTGAATTTCCTTTACTTAAGCTTAAGTAATTAGCCAATAATTTCCTAATTACTTTCTTATCATTAGTTGATAATTTTATTAATTAGGATGCTTCATTACCTCAAAACTTCTGTATTGACATTTTTGCTTTCATGTCTCTTGCATTATCTTAGCACCTACGGGGTATTACGGTCATTTCCTTACTTTTTGAGTATTCTTCTACAATTTCTCCAAGTTTGTAACTTATTAAATTACCTAAATTAGGGACAATATCCTTCCCTATTTCAAATAGATTTTTACTTGCTTCTTTTATAGCTTTCACAATTTTCCTAAATCATTTATGTCCCTTAGGGCATTTTGGTCATTTGGCACTTTGGCCCTTAGATTCTCTAATTTCCAAGAGATTTTCCTTTAGAAAATAAAATAATTATAACCTAATATTTGATATCCCATATTCACCTACTTTCTATAGGTATAATTTTACCAAATTATGATACGTATTTTTGGGGTATTACATTTCTTCCCCCCTAAAACAAAATTTCGTCCTCGAAATTTGTACTCTATCCTCTAAACTCCGTACTATCTTAAACTTTGGACTGTTAACTTCGGATCTCTACTCTATCTCAAATCTGACTGCAACGATTTTGTCACATCGTATGGAAATCTAAACAGGTTCGGGGATAGGGCTATCTAATAGCGACTTGTTTGTTGTCAACATATACTTTGAATGATCTCATGTGATGCGAACTACTTGTTCGTCTTTGAGGTGTTCTTTTGACACCAACATCTGGGGATATACGATCATCTCAATCACCAAAAGATTCTCACGATCTTTTGTGACTTGTACAAACTATCAAGAGACGTGATCAATCATATCCTAACTACGAAAATCTCTGCTCAGACAATTCTATTGAGCAATATAAGTGATTCACACTTCTGCTGTACAAGGCGTCAATCTGTGTCATCTCGATTGTAAGAGAATTTGGAAGTTCGGCTTTATCAGGCGCATTTATAGCTTCGCGGGGAATTTCCTTTAACAGGATTGCGTTCTCATCATACTCTAACAGCTTCGATCTTTAAATCGTCATATGAGATCTTGGTAAAAATCTCATTAGAGAGTACCCACTCGATAGTTTTCTCCATCCGATTGCTACTTATTTTCTACATCGTAGCCTTATGGTAACTGTATCTAGCGAAAATTCACTTGAATCTGCGGTACTATCCCGCTAGACTCAAAACTACTCCTTACGTTTTACTATCTCTGGTCATTCTCATTCCAGAATTGCTCCTACTTTGTCTAGAATAGATAATAGCATCGTTGCGTCATGGAACATGACCCAGAAAATTTATTTCTAACAGCCAACACTCACATTTTGCTAGTCTAGTAAAGAGTCACATCCTTTACCTACTACGAATCGTCATCATTCTTGGCGTTCCACTTCTTATTCTGAATATTTACTTCGAACAGTTGCCCGTTCATCGAACAGTAGTTGATACTACGTTAAAACTCCAGTCTTCCCCTTCTATATGAGTATTACTGGGAGCTTCTAAGGTGATACGTTGGTTATGATTTATAATGTTTTTATCATGTTTTAAATTGATATATACAGTGTTTAGTGGCGTCAAAACACCGCGTACTTTATATATATTGCTTCCGTGGCACCCATAACACCGCGTACTTTAGTGTTTTATCATGCTTTAAATTGATATATATAGTGTTTCCGTGGCGTCTATTACACCGCGTACTTTATATATATTGATTAGTGGCACCCATAACACCGCGTACTTTAGTGTTTTATAGTTACTTAAAAAAACATGATGCTGATTATCACTATGCTATGTGTGGATTGGTTCGACTTTAAGAGACTTGAGAATGGTAAGTTATCACACTTTCATCATCTTTGCAGACTAGACATATCCCAATTCAGTACCATTAAAAAAATTTTGGATTTGGGATAACCAATTTCTTGGTGCGGTAATCAACTTCTCACTCAATTTATGAAAACTTGTCTCACGTCTTTGTTCAACATAAATGATTTAATTTTTATTCCCGAGCCTTGTTTATTGGCATGTTACGCGAAATTTACTTGCATAAAGATTCGGTTTCCGCATCGGTTCTATCTCTGCTTGTGAGAATCATATATTCTTTTGTCACCGTTCTTCATCACCGTTTGTTTAACGCTTATTTAGAATGTCGTCGATGTTATGAAGTCGTAGGAGGATTTATATTATATCCGAAACTGGGTTCAAAATACGCTCTACAAGCTAAAAGCTCACACCCAATGGTGTAGCTACTAATACAACGTAAGGAAATATACGTATGCATCCCAAAAGGATCCGTACAAGCATCAAAAGAAATGATCGGTTTAGCACTTGGATCGGTTCATATCTGACATAAATTTCTACTGAAATAGTTTTAACTAAACGATAGTATACGGAACCATCTCGAGGATTTTCCGACTTCCGCATCGAGCGATGCTAATATCTCGGTCTATGTTACGTGACTCAAGCTCTACGACTTTACGGGGACAGCGCACACCGATGTGTCCAGTGCGACACTTGAAGCATAACAGCTTCCCATCACGATTAGTACTTTGACGATGATATCTCCCACATTTTGGGCATGGTCGGGGTCCCGCCACTCCGAGGTTGAAGCTATTGTTTATTGCAATTAGTATCTTGGTGGTGCCTTCGTGCTCCAAACAGTCTTTAATAATGTGCCCGACTCCAGGACATTGATAGCAAACACGTTTCTCTGTAGCTTCCTCGGGACGGTTGGCTATAATGTGTCCCGGTTTTCGGCATCCGTAGCAAATTCGTCTCCTATTACATCGAACATTGGGATGGTAGTTCCCGCAAATTGAACATGGTAGAAGTCTCGGCATTTTGGACGGCTCTCTTGTTCGGTTTGAACTATCTCTTTGCCCTTTCCTTTGTTGTTGACCCAAGATAACTTTCTTTTCGGTGTGGGGCTTTTGTGGCTAAGTCCGTCATGAATCGCTTTACTATTGCTTGACATCACTTGATCTACTCGGCTCTTCCAAGTTACACTCCATCGGACGGCGGGATTCCGGTTGTTCCTCAATCTGCCTTCCTTGTTTTTCGACCAAGAGAGTATCAATAAGAATTTCTTTGTTCCCTTAGCTTCTCCTGTTGTTCTTTCAGTTTTTCCCTCAGAGTCTTCTGCTCCTTAAGCCTTTCCATCCGAGTTATCAGCTCATTAAGTTGTTCCCTCAGCTCCTGCAACATACTTTGGTGGTTCAAATGTTGTACTGGGACTGGTATTCCTTGCGGTTGTCTGCCTTTATTTCCACCTCGGCATTGGCCTCCCAGAGTTCGGTTCTTTGTAGATTTTCCATCTGGTCTCTCTAAAGAATAACGGTCTTTAAGGAATAATTTAATCTTCCAAGTAAACGGGTAAGGTACACAAAGTTCATGGTAGGATGTGTTATGATATTTAGCTAGTTATCTAACTCTAGCCTTTGAGAATGATTTAGAAAGAAGTAGACATCAGTATTAAGTTTGCTCATCTAGGAGTTTATTTGTTTGTTTTGTTCGAAACGGTTTTGAGACAAGAAGAACTTTGCTTCGAACCGAAAAGCCCTAAAGCGAAGGAATTCGTTTACTCAAGGCTTAAGACATGGCTTTCCCAATTGGGGATTTCAAGGAGTTACGCTTTTCATCAATTCCCATTGTTGCCCATAATGCTTCATCGCGCAGACCGGTACATGTCTTAGAAAAACGGGCCGACCTGCTATAAAAGCGAGAAGAGAACATGACCCTAAGTGGAAAATAGGGAACAAGGTATTTAGGGATGGTCATTCTGTTATTCTATTCGTCTCTACCATGGAAGGATGCAACTGCTGGTAACCGCTACTGTTATGCTTAAGAACATTCCCTATCACTTCCGGTGCAAAGACCTATCAGATCTTGGACGATTACCCGTTATTCGAGGTGACAAGGAAACGTATAAAAACTTTGGATCGGATCTCCTCCTAAGAACTCGTTTGTGCTTCCCACTCAAGAGTGGTTTCAAGTAGAAATGATGGAGAGTGGATCTAGTCCAAATCTCCAGAAAGATACAGAATTATGTAATGGTTCTTCCGAGTTTTCGAGTCGATATCGGGGCTATCGGAACTATCAGAGATTGATAACGGGGTTATCGGGACTATCGAGATGTTGATATAGGGATTATCGAGGTATCGGAGACGATATCGAGTTATCGGATGCGATATCGGGGTCATCGGGGTATCCGAGATATCAGGGTTTTCGTAGTATCGGTGGTATCGAGATATCCAGGTTTTTAGTGGTATCGGTGGTATCGAGAGATATCCGGGTTTTAGTGGTATCAGTGGTATCAGAGATATCTGATATCGGCATAAGTCTAGGCGATAGATGTACCGATTCTAGGTTTAATCTGAACCCTATCTTCCAGATGTATGCACGGTACGCTTTCTTCGCCCTAAATATTTTATGCAAAGGACCTCATTTCTGTCCATCTCTAGAACATAACACTAGAGTTATATCAGTACTCATTTTCAAAAATATACTACGAGTTTAAAAGGCTTGAGAACCTAACTCAGTTATCCGAAGCGAGAATGGCCAGGTAAGTGTCTACCATGGGGGCCTCACCGACTTATACGGCGACTCAATGGCATACCCACGTAGACTAGCCTTGCCTTAGGCACCATACTGTTCGCGGTAACATAGTTAAACACTTGCCAGAAAGGTTTGCTCTGATACCAAAAGTGTAACATCCCAATTTCAGAGCCAAATTTTTTTTTTAAAAAACATCAGAGTAGAGCATCGGCGGAATAAAAACATTGAGTAAGTGATGTCCGCTCTCGCTTACTCTTACCCTCCGTCCATGGTCTCTCTCTCCAGACCTTGTTATGATGCTATAGTAAGAGCGAGATCCAACGTTCATCGGATCTCGTAACGGTTAACCTCATGCTTATATAACGGTATATGATCAACGAGATATTTCTAAAATGAATTACAGCAATGATATATATGATCATTAAATAACAAGCGCCCTACAAGCAAAGTTATCTGTCTGCACTTTAATTGTGTGCCACGATGTCTTGTCGTGTCCGTAGCGCTAGGAAAACATGACGGTATTATACTTAATATAACCCGTAAAGTGTAAGTGATTATCTAAGTTTATTACCTTAGTCACTGTGCATGGCCCGAACGAGTTCCACCCATGGCTTATGAAACTATCCATATCATATATAAGCGGACTATAAGCATCGAGTCGGTGTTACGATGCGTCGCGAACGTACCTTCGTTTGATGGTACTTCGGTACTTTTGACGGAAATGACACGTTTACGGAAAACGGTGAAACGTCCAACAATGCTCGACGGACGGCGTAACGGCGGCAAACTAGGATTTCGACGTCCTATGAGAGTAATATCACTTCCATTAGTGATTTGGCACAATAAGCGGCATTTTAGGTAAAAATTACCATTTTGCCCCTATACCCCAAATTGGCGGAATTTCGCGGCGCTTCGTTACTCTAGCAAATTTTCTTCCCGAAATTTTGCGAACTTCGACGCAACTATGATTTTCGAAAATAATGACTAAAATAGCCCTCCCATATGATACCCAAATCATACTTGAAATTTAAAGGCTATCCTAACATTATAACCCCTACTTTTGAAAAAGCTGCAAGCTTCAACTTTTCGGCGACTCGATCCCTACTATGTTTACACCTCTGCATATTTTTCAACGCAAACAAGGATCAAAACATTTGTAGGAATCTTGTCACCTACTTCCTAAATCTAACTAAAAATTCTACTAATTACTAAACTAAAAACTAAAGCCCGAAAGACTTACCCGTTGAAGATTTCCGGACAATTCTACGGGGCTTATTGCAAGATTTCCGAGCACCTTTCTCTTCTTTCTCTCTCTAGCTTTTTCGGCCAAGAGCAAGAAAGGGAATGGTGTGAAAATGAAGAGGAAGGGGGGGTATTTATAGGATTTTGAAGGGACAAGGTGGGAATTTTTAAATTGTTCACTTTATGCCCGGTCCACTAGATTTTCCCTGATCGGTACCCGATTCGCGTGATTTCGGAGAAATCTCAAAATTCTGGATTTACAACTTTGAAGACATATTCTCTCTTACTAGAAATGTCCAAGTTAACCTAAATTTTGATTCCATATAGGGCTCCAACTTTCAGTCTGAAGTTCCTCGAAAAACGTGTCCGTACGGGTCGGTTTGAACACATTTACGGAAACATCATCTTCTCGAGAAAAATTCACTGATTCCAAATATGTCAAAATAAATTCAAACTCATTCCTAGATATTGAGTTAGAATTTATTTTCTTCATTTCAAAAATATGCCTAAATGCATTTTTCCCTATTTCGTCTTATTAGGAAAAAGCACTAACGGCCTCGGAATTAACTTCCGGAAGAGGTCACTTGAAGGTAAAAACTCACTGATCAATATTTTACCTTGAATTTGGAATTCCCATTCCTAGATCTCTAGATAGGACCCGTTTCCTAATTTCTAATTTATTATTCATCCCTTTTCACTTTAATTAATTATATTATTAAAATAATAAAACTTACATACTAAGTTTTCTATTTTCTTTTTCATTTTTTTTTCTGCCCTTTACTTTTAGATTTCGTTTTTTTTTTGGATTAATTATTTAATTAATTAAATAATTATTTTTACATAATTTTTACAGAATTTTCCCATTGGTCCATTCTTGCATTTAGGCTTAAAAATACCTAAATTCAACTATTTTTCTCCAAAATTTCCAAGTAATTAGTAAATATACTTTTACTAATTTTCAACCCAAAAACCACTAATTTTAGGGTTTTACATAATTATTCTGAATTTCCTTTACTTAAGCTTAAGTAATTAGCCAATAATTTCCTAATTACTTTCTTACCATTAGTTGATAATTTTATTAATTAGGATGCTTCATTACCTCAAAACTTCTGTATTGACATTTTTGCTTTCATGTCTCTTGCATTATCTTAGCACCTACGGGGTATTACGGTCATTTCCTTACTTTTTGAGTATTCTTCTACAATTTCTCCAAGTTTTTAACTTATTAAATTACCTAAATTAGGGACAATATCCTTCCCTATTTCAAATAGATTTTTACTTGCTTCTTTTATAGCTTTCACAATTTTCCTAAATCATTTATGTCCCTTAGGGTATTTTGGTCATTTGGCACTTTGGCCCTTAGATTCTCTAATTTCCAAGAGATTTTCCTTTAGAAAATAAAATAATTATAACCTAATATTTGATATCTCATATTCACCTACTTTCTATAGGTATAATTTTACCAAATTATGATACGTATTTTTGGGGTATTACATTCAACTTTAATTAAGTCATTGAATTTAATTTTTCCAACATTTACGATTTAAATTCAATTCTACACATAAATGGGACCTTATATCATCTTATACCTTCTTTCATTTTTATCGAGCAAACACAACCCCCATTCTTTTACTCCTTATTTTCAGGCATTCCAATTTTTAATTGGGGACCTGGAAAGATTACTTTTGGCTTCTCAATTCTAAATTAGAGTTTTGTTAAAGGACTGCTCATTATGTCAAAATTTTTCTACATAATTATAAAAATATCACTACTTTTATTTTTTAATTCCCTTTTTAAAAATGGACGTCTATTTTTTGTGGTAATATATGTTCTTAGTTCCAACAAAATATATTAATTAAAATTAACATATAAATAGGATCGGAAGAGATATTAGGTATTGCGACATTGTTTTCTTAAAGAGATACGGGTTGACCTAAGATCTCGAAAAACAGATGTAGAGTGTTTTCTTTTGTCTACTCTACAGATGGAGTGTTTTCTTTTGCCTCCTCTACGACAAAATGTAGGAATTTTTTTCCCCAACAAAACCATAGATTGAAAAAGTTACAAAATCAGATTTGTGTTTGAGTAACTCTCTGACTTTTTTCATATTTAGCGTCCACCCATTAATTCATCCTTTTTTCGATAAAAAAAAAATAATTCATCCTTTTCCTTTTAATTTCATTGCTTTTACTGTTCTATCATATTTTTCCTGTTTTTATAGCAAATTTTCAATTACTTTATTTACCTGGTTTTTTATTGCCGGCCAACAAAATTTAGCTCTTTTGAAAAGCCAGAAATCTTTCATACACATTAATTGTAGGGTTAAGGTTCTTTAACCCTACAATTCATCCTTTTCTTAATGCTCTTTGCACCTTAATATATTTTTAGGTGTATCTAACACTCTAAAGTATTTTTTTAGTACATCTAGCGCACTAAATATGTTTTGATGCATCTAGTAAATACTTTTAGTGTGCTGGATGCACCTAAAAAAAGTTTTT
The DNA here is from genome assembly GCA_025563575.1 of Acacia pycnantha. Taxonomy (NCBI): domain Eukaryota; kingdom Viridiplantae; phylum Streptophyta; class Magnoliopsida; order Fabales; family Fabaceae; genus Acacia; species Acacia pycnantha. Next base: position 7,826,483 of record JAMWYP010000002.1, on the reverse strand, counting down.
ATATACATACATATATTTAGTTCATAAGTATTTAATATAGTAATTTTATATAAATAAGTGTTAAGGTTAATTCAACCCCTTAAGTATTTTGAGTTGTATTTAATACCATGAAATATAATTTTGGGTTAAGGTGCAAACTTTACTAACAAAGTTTTTTCTTAGGGATGTGTAGCACAAATAAGTTTTGGGAGGGGAAAAATACCAACAACAAAAAAATATTTAACAATGTGCATATTCACCAAAACAGTTAAATTTCACCAAACACTGTCAGGATTTTCTTCTCTTATCATTTAACGGCGGTTTGGTCAAATTTGACGGTTTTCATGAATTTGCACGCTTTTTAAATTGTTTATTGGTATTTTTTTCCCCTTCCAAAACTTATTTGTGCTATACGCCCCTTGGGAAATACTTTATTAGTAAAATTGTACCTTAACCGAAAAGAAATATTCATGGTATTAAATACAACACACGATACTTTAGGGGTTGAATGAACCTTAACCCTTATTTATATAAAATTACTATATTGAGTACTTATGAACTATATGTGTGTGTGTGTGTGTGTGATATTCATGGTATTAAATACAACACACGATTGTGTGTGTGTGTGATATTCATGGTATTAAATACAACACACGATACTTTAGGGGTTGAATGAACCTTAACCCTTATTTATATAAAATTACTATATTGAGTACTTATGAACTATATGTGTGTGTGTGTGTGTGTGATATTCATGGTATTAAATACAACACACGATTGTGTGTGTGTGTGATATTCATGGTATTAAATACAACACACGATACTTTAGGGGTTGAATGAACCTTAACCCTTGAACTGTGTGTGTGTGTGTGGGTTGAATGAACCTTAACCCTTGAACTGTGTGTGTGTGTGTGTGTGGGTTGAATGAACCTTAACCCTTGAACTGTGTGTGTGTGTGTGTGTGTGTGCGTGCGTGCGTGCGTGCGTGCGTGCGTGCGTGCGTGCGTGCGTGCGTGCGTGCGTGCGTGCGTGCGTGCGTGCGTGCGTGCGTGCGTGCGTGCGTGCGTGCGTGCGTGCGTGCGTGCGTGCGTGCGTGCGTGCGTGCGTGCGTGCGTGCGTGCGTGCGTGCGTGCGTGCGTGCGTGCGTGCGTGCGTGCGTGCGTGCGTGCGTGCGTGCGTGCGTGCGTGCGTGCGTGCGTGCGTGCGTGCGTGCGTGCGTGCGTGCGTGCGTGCGTGCGTGCGTGCGTGCGTGCGTGCGTGCGTGCGTGCGTGCGTGCGTGTGTGTGTGCGTGTGTGCGTGTGCGTGTGCGTGTGTACTTTAGGGGTTGAATGAACCTTAACCCTTATTTATATAAAATTACTATATTGAGTACTTATGAACTATGTGTGTGTGTGTGTGTGTGTGTGTGTGTGTGTGTGTGTGTGTGTGTGTGTGTGTGTGTGTGTGTGTGTGTGTGTGTGTGTGTGTGTGTGTGTGTGTGTGTGTGTGTGTGTGTGTGTGTGTGTGTGTGTGTGTGTGTGTGTGTGTGTGTGTGTTTCTCGTTTGTCATGTCACTTGACATAAGATTATGTCAAGTGAGCCCAAAACTACATCGTTTTGGGAGTCAAGGAAATTAATGAAGGGTGTTTTTGTATTTTTGTTTTAGTATTTATTATATGAATTTTACTAAAAGATCCTTCATTAATTCCCCTTACCCAAAACTACGTCGTTTTGAGAGTTCATTAATTCTCCTAATCCCAAAACGACGTAGTTTTGGAGTGACTTGACATAACCTTATGTCAAACGACGTAGTTTTGGAGTGACTTGATATAACCTTATATCAAGTGACATGTATGTATGTATGTATGTATGTATGTATGTATGCGATTATTTAAATGTATTTATATATTAAATTTAGTTATATATAATATAAAAATAGTAGGGAAAATTAATATGCAAGTCCTTATAATTTTACCTTATTTCTAATAATCCCTTGTAGTTTTTTTTTTCTTTCATTGTTTTTTTTTATGAAATAGTTCTTTTTTCTTCTTTTTATTGGGTACTTGTAGTTTCCTCAATCATAGCTAATGGTCCTTATACTCATAATTTATAAATTTATAAGGTAAATAAAGTTAGCAGTTGTTTGCATCGCAAATGCACGGGTCACGTCAAGGAATAAAGTGACAAGTAAAGTATCATTCCCTCGAGGATTTGATTTCAAAACCCGGTCAAGTATTGATTATTACACCTTCACCTAATTTGAGTGATACATATTTCGAGAGTGAAGGGAAATTAAACTATGAAATAAACCTATTCTAAATCTAAAAATTAATATAAATAAGTGATCCTTGGACTTCAAGGATAAAAATGGGTTCTAAGATTACTTATCCCCCTTATACTTCATAACAATCAATCAACCTCCTCTCACAGATGCTTTTAATGAAAATATATGCTAGTCTAGGATTCAAAAAGTACTTGTAAAAACTCTCTCAAGTCAAGAACAAGTGTTTGATTTCATTAATTGTTCAATCTCTTGCTATAATTAATGAAATCCAAATTTCAAGCACCAATTCTTATATGGCTATGCAAGATTGACAAGTATATCTCTATCTTGCCAATAAAACCATCCATTTATCGTGCAAACTTTAAGTTTTTACACAATTTTACCCAAATTTTACACTCAACCTAGCCCTCTCAAGCATTAATTAAGTGAACAAAACATCTAAATGGTGATTAAGCACTTAGAAGCATTAGCAAAGATAAAATAAGAAAGCGCGCTTACACACACATCAATAATTACAAGAAGAGAGGAGTAATCAAGAGTTAACCATACAAGAAGGGTTCAAAATAATTTAAGAATCAAAGCTCTAACTACACATGTTCAGAAAATCCATGAGAAAATACATCAAAACCAACACAATCATTGTACATAAGAAAGGGAAGGAGAATGAAGAAGAACCAAGATATGAAGCCTGAATCTCTTGCAATCTTCAAATCCCAACTCAATCTCTACCAAAATCCATGCCCTAGCAGACCAATGAGCTCCCAAGAACACCCAAGAAGTCAAGAATGTCGGCCAAGATAAAGTGGAAGGGTATATATAGTAAAAACCGTAAGATTTTTGGGTTTAATAAATTGCAGCGTTTTGCTGTCAGTGACAAAGCGCCTAGGCCCTCCTTCGAGCACCTAGGCACTCTTCTTCTTTGCCTATGTTTTATGTGATCCCGGCCTAGGCGCTCATGGTAGTTCCTGGGCATTGTTTGTTCTCTGTTTCTGATTCTACTAGATTATGGCCCAGGCATTGACTCTAACGCCTAGGCGATTTGGCTCCTTGTCTCTCCCTCTCCACTGTCACAGCCTAGCTTTCATTCTAACACCTAGGTACTGTAGCTCTTTGTCTGGAACCGGATTTCCTCAGAAGCAGCACTCTTAGAATCTCTCTCAGTATCCCATCAGCACTGTCCGTTGGAGAGAGAAATTGAAAAGCTCAAATCTCAATGAGGCAAAAAAAAACCGCGTGCGGTTTTTAAAAAAAAATAGATCTGCACCATTGGATCAATTTTTGGACGGATAAGATTAAAAGATACTGAGGGATATTGAGGGTTCCGCTTCTGAGAGAATCCAGATCTCTCTTTGTCTTAAAATCTTTGTTTTTCCATATGGTTGCGCGGCTAGGTGCTAAAAGCATAGCCCATGCGCTGCTCGAATCTATTTTGACATCTTTGTTTCCTCATTACAAAATGATTTTCCCATTGTTCTCTCATCCTAACAAGTAACAAGTCTTTCAAGCTTGACAAAGGGACCACAATCATTTGATTTTTGTGTCAAAATAAAACCTACAAAGGAGTACATTAAAAGCATAAGAAACTAATTAGAAATATTATCAAAATGTGCATATTTGTGCCATGATGTGCTATAAAAGCCAAATGTACATTTTCTTATCTTGAGTATCCAAATTATGAACAAAAATATCAGAGATTGTATAAAACTTGAGGAAAATGTGATGAAATGACATAAAATTATAAAGGTTAACAGTAGCCGATAATGGTCATGGCTCCGACAAAAGCACATGTCTATTTTTGCACCTTAACCCTAATTTTTTTTATTTTTACGTCCATGATAAATAAATTTTATCCCATCACTTTATTTTTTGAAAAACCTCTATCGTGTATTTTTTGATAACTTATATGTCACTTGGTCAGTATCCCAATAGTCCTAATTAACATATTATGAATATCGGAAGAAATACCTATAACTAAGGAAAGTATATGAATTGAATAAAAAGAAGTACAAATATTTAATTGAAAATCATATAAAATATAAGGAATGAGGAAATTAATTACTTTTTGTAAAATATTAAATAAAATGATTATAATATAAGTCAATAAAAAATAAAAAAGCTGTGATCATGCATTTTGCGAAAGTATCTAGATAATTAAAGGGAAAAACGCTTTTCATATTGTAGGAGAAGTGTATTCTCATGTCATACACACATAAAATAGTGGGACTCATACACACACACATATATATATATAATTAGCATTATATATATGTGGGTCCCACCATTTCATGTGTGTGTAGGAATCTTTTCTTTCTCATGCAACATGAGAAGTTTAAATCCCATAATTAAATATAGGGTTAATGTGCGATTTTACCAACGAACTATTGGCTCAGGAGCGTCTAGCACAATTAACTATTAAGTGGACCAAAAATACCAACAAACTTTTTAAAAAGGAGCGCTCAGCACAATGCCATTAACACCGTTAACAAAAAGTTAACCTCCGTTATCTAAGGTGCAGATTGGCCAACGAACTCTTATTCCAGGAGCGCCCAGCAAAAAATTCTAAATTTTACTAAATTAATTAATTTTTTCTCAATTGTCATTATTCAAAACTACTTGTATAGATATCTATGGACAAAAATTATTCATTCTTTAATTTTGTCAAAATTATAATTTGCTAAAATAAACAAAATTTTTAATTAAAAATACAATTATATTATTTAAATAAAACTCAAGGTGTTTTAAAATAAGCAAAATTTTTAATTAAAAATGCAATTATATTATTTAAATAAAACTCAAGGTGTTTTATAATTTAATATAAATGTTAAACAAAAAATTATATGATTTATTTTTATAATAAAAATCACATAAATTTCTTCTAAAATAAAATAATAATTTTTATGTGAAAAAGAATGTATGATAAATGATATGAGAGAATTAGAGTAAAATATGTAAAAGTGCACTGATTAATCAAATAAATTAGAGTAAAATTATGTATGTATTTTTACTCTATCATGATTTTTATTTTTATTTTATTTCTAAATATAAGTCTTATTAATCTAAATTTATAAGTATAATTTGTTTCCCTCTTTAAATTATAGCAAGAAATTTAGGTTAGTAGTTCTTAAAGCTCAATTGTGTCAATTGCCGTATAACTTATTCCCAACGATACATTATCTATCTTGAATATAATGATATTAAGTTAACGGAAAAATGGAAAGAAAATAATATAAAACACATTGAGTTTTATTTAAATCATATAATTATATTTTTAATTAAAACTTTTGTTTATTTTAGCAAATTATAATTTTGACAAAATTAAAGAATGAATAATTTTTGTCTATAGATATCTATACAAGTAGTTTTGAATAATGACAATTGAGAAAAAATTATTTAATTTAGTAAAATTTAGAATTTTGTCTTTGGCGCTCCTGGAATAAGAGTTCGTTGGCCAATCTGCACCTTAGATAACGGAGGTTAACTTTTTGTTAACGGTGTTAATGGCGTTGTGCTGGGTGCTCCTTTTTAAAAAGTTTGTTGGTATTTTTGGTCCACTTAATAGTTAATTGTGCTGGACGCTCCTGAGCCAATAGTTCGTTGGTAAAATCGCACATTAACCCTTAAATATACATAAAAGTTGCATCTTTTTTCTCAATTGATGTCTGTTTTTTTAAATACTGGGTGACAGACAAAGCAAAGTATATAAGGAGCAAAATGAACAAAAAGTTGGGTATCCGTTAAAAAATAGAGAAAAGAACAAAAAAGTGATGATAATGGAAATGAGAAAGGTAGTGGCACTTTGGAAGGCAAACTTTGTTTTTGATGCTCCTCCGCACAATGAGGAGAGAGGTGAGTGTGATGGGACTCAAGTCTGACTGTGAGGAGTTTGTGCACCACAAGTATTTTTTATTTCCACCTTTCAATTACTAGCTAGAATTTATAGGCATGGGTGCGGTACTGATTCCTTCCTTTTTTATTTATTTAATAGGATTTAAATAATTAATTTACAGATGCTAAAAATATGAGAAAATGATAAATAAATACCATCTAAATTTGTAAAACTCCCAAAAACCTACTGAATTTGTAAAAAGAATGAGAAGTGACAAGGACCTATGAAGGATATACAAATTTGGATGAAAAGTCCACACTGCCCTTAAGTAACTTTATAAAGACACTGGAGGGAGTAAGGCTATTCCATTCTCATTCGACTGCCCTAGCGCGTTCTTCATCGTCTTCATCACGCCGTTCGTTCTTCATCGTCTTCCTTGCGACGCCGTGAATCCCTTAAGAAAAATCTGGTCTGATTTTCTGAAATTTTAATCGTTTGAGATGTAGTGGTTGTAAAAAACATTACTTTTAACGACTGTTTTCTTAAAAACAGTCGTTAAACATTTTGAAAGTCGTTAAACCATCGTTGAAAGTTAACAAAAAAAAAAGTTACAACGACTGTTTTTAAGAAAACAGTGGTTGACAATACTTTTGAAGAATGATTAAAATTTTAGAAAATCAAACCAGATTTTTCTTAAGGGATTCACGGCGTCGCGAGGAAGATGATGAAGAACGAGCGTCGTGATGAAGACGATGAAGAACGCGTTAGGGCAGTCGAATGAGAATGGAGTAGCCTTACTCCCTCCAGTGTCTTCATAAAGTTACTTAAGGGCAGTGTGAATTTTTCACCCCAATTTGCATATCCCTCATAGGTCATTGACACTTCTCAGTCTTTTTACAAATTCGGTGGGTTTTTGGGGGGTTTTGCAACTTCAGATGGTATTTATTTGTCATTTTCCCTAAAAACATTAGTTTAGTTATTTGTATGATGTGTTTGGGTTTACCTAAACCACCGTTTTTGTAATACCATAAAAATCACACTTAGGGTAAATATCAAAATTGGGAAATATACCTATTAAAAATAGGTGAATATGAGGTCTCAAACACCTTGTATTGAGTTTACCTTGTTGTTAGGGTAATCTCCCTTGAAATTAGATAAATTGCAATTAGGTCCCTAAAATGTTGAAAATTGCATATAGGTCCCTAAATACATTATGGGTTATAAATACCCTGTGAAAGCTATAAAAGAGGCAAGTAAATATCTATTTGAAATAGGGAAGGATATTGTCCCTAATTTAGGTAATTTATTAAATTACAAACTTGGAGAAATTGAAGAGGAATATTCAAAAAGTATTGAAAAGACCAAAAGGCCCCTGTAAACTCTAAAATTATGCAGGAGTCATGGAATTCTAATGTTAATACAAAAGTTTGAAGATAAAGAGTTATCTTAATTAAGGAAATTAACCACAAGTGATAAGAAGGTAATTAGATAATTACTGGCTAATTACTTAAGTATAAACGAAGGAAATTCAGAGATAATTATGTAAAACCCTAAAATTAGTGGTTTTTGGCCAATAATTAGTAAAAACATATTTGCTAATTAATTGGAAATTTTGAAGAAAAATAGATGAGTTTAGGTATTTTTAAGCCTAAATGCAAGAATAGACCAATAGGAAAATTTTGTAAAAAATTATGTAAAAATAATTATTTAATTAATTAAATAATTAATCAAATATAAAAAAAACGAAAAAAAAAAAAAAGGCAGAAAAAAAAAGAATAAAAATAGAAACTTAGTTTGCAAGTTGTAATATTTAAATAATATAATTAAATATGATGAATAGTAACACAAAATATGGGAAACGGATCCTATTTAGAGATCTAGGAATGAGATTTCCAAAGTCAAGGTAAAATATTGATCAGTGGGTTTTTATCTTCCGTTAGACTCTTCCTAAGTAAATTCGGCCGTTTGTGCATTTTCCTAATAAAACAAAATAGGAAAAATGCGAGATAGGCACATTTTTGGATCGAAGAAAATAAATTCTAACTCAACATCTAGAAGTGAGTTTGAAATTATCTGGACATATTTGGAATCAGTGAATTTTTTTCCAGAAGTTGATGATTTCAGAAAATCGTTCCGTAGCCGGGCACGCTTTTCGAGGAACTTCAGACGACTGTTGGAGCCCTATATGGAATCAAAATTTAGGTTAACCTAGACATTTCTAATAAGTGAGAATATGTCTTCAAAGTTGTATAATCCAGAAATTTGAGATTTTCCGAAATTACGCGAATCGGGTACCAATCGGGGTATAAATGCTTCTAGAATACACAACTTGTCACATAAGTTGGTGACTCATAAGGGCTGAACGAAATTATGCTTTGCATGGCCACAAATCATCCACCAAAACCCTAATTTTTCTATGGTTAAAAATGAGGGGAAAATTACAAAGTTGGAAAGGGAAAATTACACAATTTGGCACTTTTTTCCCCTATAAATAGGCCTTGAATCCTCTTCATTTCTCACACAATTTGGAAGAGCAAAACCGAAATCTAGAGAGAGAGAAGAGAGAAGGAGAAGCTGGAGAAATTTGTAGCGAAGCTCTGGTAAGTTTTTCTGCCGAGCTTTTAGCTTTCGTAGTTCTTTCAATAGTTAGAGTAGTAATGCTAGTATAGCCTTTAATTTTTCAAGCATGATTGGATATCATATGATAGGGCTATATTAGTCTAGAATTTCGAAAATTATCATTGGGTCGAAGTTCTGGCAAAATTTTGGAAAATCGGAGCCAAAGTAACGAAGTCTTGGCGAAATTCCGCCAATTAGGGTATAGGGGCAAAATGGTAATTTTTACCTAAAATGCCAGTCGTAATGTCAAATCACTAATGAAAGTGATATTACCCTTATAGGATATCAGAAACTCTGATTTGCTGCCGTTACGCTGCCCGACGTGCCACTATTGGACGTTTCGCAGTTTTCCGTAAAAAGTACGATTTCCGACGGAAGTACCGTCTACCGTCAACGAAGGTACATTCGCGTACTGGTAACCTTAACTCTGATGTTTATTGTATGCATATGTGTATATTGTATGTACTCTGACTGTACTGTTGTTCTGTCATGCCTATTGTCTGTCATGCCTGTACTCTGATTGTACTATTGTCTGTACTCCGATTGTACTATTGTCTGTACTCCGATTGTACTATTGTTCTGTACTTTGACTGTACTATTGTCTGTACTCCGACTGTACTGTTGTCTATCTTCCGACTGTATAATTGTCTGTCATCCGACTGTATTATTATTGCTATACATATCTGATATGTATACCCTATGTCTGACCATAGTAAATGTTGCCAAAAGTCTAAGAATGTCTGTTGTACATATATGATGTATGTAATCATGAGGTTAACCGTTACCTGGGGTTCGATGCATGGACCTCAGCTCTTAACTTAGCTTCAAGGTCGGTGGACTGAGAATCGAGGAGAAGGACAAGCAGCACGCTTAGGAGTCCCAGCTGAAGACTCCTTTCTGTTATACTTTTGAAACACTCTTGTACCGCTGTTTGTTTAAACAAAGAAGACATGCTACCGTGGGTATTTTAATATATATATCAGTTACTCAATCGCTCTGGTGCTCTACTCTGATGTTTACAAATGATGTTTGAAAAAAAAAATTATACTGCTTATGAAAACGGGATGTTACAGTTTTGATCATTATTCCTATTTTTGAGAACCCTTTTAAAATAAACAATCAATAGAAATAGGTTGGAAAAAATATATAAATTTTAAGAGACAAAGTGATTAAAATCTTATATTTAAGACCAAAATAAACCTCCTAATTAACTTATAATTAAGTTTTATATTAGATAGAGTATTTATGTTTTTGTTTTACAAGATATTTTAATATTTTATTCTATTAGTTTGTAAGTATTTTAATATTTTTCTTTTATTTTAGTTATTGTGTGTGTGCAATGGCAGAAGCAAGTTATGGCCAGTTGGGGCCTTGGCTCTAGCTGACCTTCGCTTATTTTATGTATTTATATATATGTATTATATAATATTTTATTTTGACCAATAATTTGGCCTCAACTAAATATTTTATTCTACGTATTTTACTTTTTCTAATGAAAGTAATATTGTGTTGATTAGTAATAATTTTGGGGTTATGATTTTGGGAAAGTCTTGAGTTTTGATAATAGATGTCATATATATGTAGAGAATGATTAATAGCTAATTTTAATTGGTTTGAATTTATTATTTGGTTGTCTTATGATTTTATAATGAATTTCTCTTTTAAAAATAGATTATAATAGGTTATTTGATTAGCCGAAATTGAATCAGATCTTTATGCTTTTTTAAAACATTTATTGGGGGTTCATATTATATTTCTTTTACTTTCTCCAATTATTTTGTTTTGAGGTAGGTGGAATACACATTTAAGTGTTAATTTCATTAAATTTCATTATACATATAATTATTATGATTGTATTTTTGATATCTTTAGGATAATGTTTGGTTCATTACTCATTGAGCTATAAGAGAAAAGTAAATTTTTTGTTTGAAATACCTACTGAAAATGTTATCATCTTATATCTTTTTTTGATTTGTAATTGTCGGTTATTATTTATTTGTATTTTTAATGTTATGCGATATTATTTAATAAATAATTCAATATATTTATTTTTTAGCTTGGGCTAAAAATATTTTCTGGTTCTACCACTCTGTGTGTGTGTCATGACATATTGTCATGAAGGTTAAACTGTTGGAAATTATGCCCTAGGGGCAAGTCATTGTACTTTAAACGTTTATGTTATCTAAAGTATTTCTCCGTTTTGTTATCATATCATTTGCATGTTTATAGTGATAACTGTATCCTTGGATGTATCTTATAGATTATCCTAAATGTCCCTAATCGGTCATCTATGTGGGAGCAAAGATGAAATAAAGTTGGTATGACTTTGATGAGTATAGAGATACGAATCAAAGTCTTAGGCACTTGTAAGAGTATAAGGTGCTGGATCGACCCACTATGAGAAAGCTGCATGGATATAGTCATAAGCTTATCTTATGTATAACCACGTCACAACGCCCTTTGACCTGAGATCATCATGGATTCCTACATGAGAGTCGATGATCTTTGACCTAGTCAAAAGTCACCTTTGACTGGGTGATAATAAAGGCTTTGATCGGGATCAGTGATTTTCATGCAGAGGAATGTGAATGGTCAAGATGGAATTTGTCCCTCACATTTGTAGAGAGATAAAACTGGGCCCTTCGATGAGTAAGTTTGAGAAATGTATGGCCATACTACGATGGAAAGGAGTTTCCGTTTCAGTTATTAGACTACTCAAGAATTGAGAAAGTAATGGTCAAGAAAAGAAAGTTGACATTATCCATGCCTCATCCTTGACCAAATTATCGCGTGACAAAAGGGACGTGACATGGTTGTACGATAGGTTGTATTGTATCATTGATCCCCATATGAATTGGGTAGTCACAATGTCTTGCTAGAGGCTGCTTGCGACTTGTCGGCTGGTACAATATTGGTCCATTGTCAATCTCATGTGGGCCTGAGGGTCGCACACAAGAATAGCCCAACACGAGCAAAAGTGTCCAGATTCATTGAATCTTAGATATGTTTAAGATTTAATGAATACTGTATTTAATCTAGGATATATATATATACGGACCTGTAGAAGACCCAAAAACGGTGAGGCCCAACTATAGAGATAAGGCATACCCGATCCTATCTAATATCAAGGAGGATCCTAACTCCCCCATAATCAAGGAATATCTTCGGATATGATAGAGCAGTTAGGATCATTGGGCCAGAGATCACGCGAGACCCAAAATATCCTACCTAAGGTACACTCTATAAATACTAAGGTCAAGCCCTAAGGTACACACGTTCTAATCTCTAAACTATTTACATACAGTCACACTGTGCACACACCACACCCCCTTGGCGAAGAGCCTGGTTGTGTACAGTGATCCTACTTTCTCCTGGGTGCTTACCCCATAGGCATTCGGGAAGAGACCTTAGATCCAATATCAAAGCACCAGCCCATCGGGCTGGACATCTGTGTTCTACACCAGAACAGTGGTGCCGACCGTGGGGACCATAAATTTTGATCCCTGTGACCAATGAGGGTTAATACAAGAAGTACAAGCCAAAGGCAGGCGGAGACAGTACCAAGGCCTAACCAACCGCCGCGGCAGCAACAACATACTGAGGAACTGGTCAACCCCGTCCACAGGAATGGGCATGTAAGGGAAGATCAGCACTCACCACCGCGGCACGACGAATTAGACAATTCCGCCCATAATAATGGGCACCTAGTCGACGACCCGTCAGACACGGAGTCCTCGGCAGCACGAAACCCTAAACAAACAGACGTCCACCAAGGACCGCAGAACCCAATCCTGGAAGCTTTCCCAGTCGGACACCTGGACATCCTCCGCTTACAAAACACTCTGCGTTCAATGCTTAGACGCATGGAGACCTCGGAAAACCAAACCTCCCTGCACATTCAGCAACTCGAAGAATGTCTAAAGCAGAGGGAGTCCGCGTCCTCCAAGCAGGATCGGGACGGTAGAACCCGGGAAAAGGACCAAGATGGAGAAACCTCGCGCGATCGACAGGGGAAGGACAGGTCGGAGAACGACCGAGGCAAAAGCCTGGGGTACCCTGGCATGAAGTTGGACGGAGAGGATGAGAACCGAGGAGGCAGACCTCCACGGCGTCCAATGATAGCGGTACCACGGAGAAGGTACGTTGGGCAGGACAATAGCAGCCCTTTCTCAGATGATATTTTCAATGCGCCTTACCTGGACGATTTTGATCTGGCCGACCTCACTAAGTATGACGGAACCCAAGATCCGATTACCCACGTCAAAGATTTCGAGGTAGTTATGTTTGTAAGAAGACTTAGAGAGCCCGTCATCACCCGAATTTTTGCTGCAACCCTCAAAAGAGCAGCATTAAAATGGCTCCATACCTTGCCTGTAAGGTTGATACAACGTTTCGAAGAGTTGGCGGAGGCATTCGAGTTGAATTTTGCAACTAGCAAAGAACAACCGAAGTCCCAATACACTTTGGACAAAATTAAGCAGCGGCATAGGAAGACACTCCAAAGTTATCTGGATCAATTTAGGGACGCGACCTTACAAGTGCGCGGATTAAAGGAAGAGGTACATGTACACCTGCTGGTCGCCGGCTTCGATAGTGAATCTCGGCTAGTTGAGTCATTTTTAAGGAACCTCCCAAGAACCTAAACGACTTTATAATGCGATCAAAGAAGTATCTGGAAATGGAGCAAATGCGCCTAGCAAATGCTCCCCGGAGAGAACAGGATAGGAAGAGACCTCCATAGGACAAGATCCAGTCCGAGGGCTGCAAACAAGATCGTCGGGTAAGTATGACAAATATACTCCTTTAAATGTCCCCCGCTCCCAGCTCTGGAGGGAGGTAGCATCGACCGAGATGTAGAAAATCGAGAGACCTCGGCCTCTTAGGAACCAAGCCAGTACGGACCATACTCGGTTCTGCGCTTTCCATGACGGACCAGTGTTACGAACTCCGTGATGCTGTCGAGAAGTTCATTAGGGAGGGGAAATTACGCCAATATGTGATAAAAACCCAAGGGCACAAGAGAGACAAGCGCAAGCTAGGCGACCGACAGGACAGCCCGGCCCCAGAGAAAAAGAAAGACGATAAGCGGCGGAGGCCGGCCTCCGAGGAAGATGACTTCCCTGAGGCCGAGTTCAATTGCAACGTGATCAGCGAGGCTTTTGGCGGAGGCGGAGACACGGCAAGCCAGCGAAAGAAATATCTGAAGGAGGTCCTCTCAGTGAGGGATCACCCCAAGTTCAAAAAAGACCCGGATACAGCGGATAAGACGGAGCGACCCCAACTCCTTTTCTCAAAGGAGGACATGAGGGACGTGGTACCAGGCCATCAAGACGGCCTGGTTATCACGAGAACTTTGGTCAACTGCCGGGTTAAAAGAATCTTCGTAGACACCGGAAGCTCGGCTGACATTATTATTTGGGACACGTTCAAAAGGATGAACCTCGATAAAGAAGACTTGAAGCCATGCAAGACGACCCTCGTAGGATTTAATGGGGAACTCTCCCCTCCCAAGGGATACATTGACCTCAGACTGACTCTGGGGACGAAGGAAGGTTTCAAGTCAGAACGGGTATGGTTTATTGTGGCCGAATTCCCTTCCCCATATAATGTGATATTAGGCAGGCCCACTATCCACAAGTGGGATATGCTGGTGTCTACCAAGCATCAGAAGTTAAAAATGGTGAGTAACACCAACAAAGTCCTCACTATCAAGGGCGATCAGAAGGAGTCCCGACAATGCTATTTTGAGGCAGTCCGGGAAGGAGAAAGCGTAGTCTCTTCCCCTTCCCAGCCTCGGAACAGCCAGCCCGGCACGAAGGACCGAGGAGGGGGGAGCCCAGCAACCCGGTCAACATGGTGGAATTAGACCTACGAGAAGAGTCCGAGATCCCTCATCCAGAACCAAAGGGAGACTTGGAGGAGCTGATCGTTGGAAATGGGCTAACCCAAATCACGAAGATAGGCAGAACATTGAGCCCGGACTTAAGAATAAAGTTGGAAGAGTTGTTAACAATGAACCGAGATGTTTTTGCTTGGAGCCCGGCCGAAATACCTGAGGTCGACCCAGACTTTTGTTGTCACAGATTGGCCATTCGGCCAGAATCGGCACCAGTGGCCCAGAAGAAGAGAAAAAGAGGACCAGAAAGGCAACTAGCCCTTGACAAGCACGTCGACGAATTGTTGGAGGCAGGGTTCATCCGAGAAATACAATATACCACATGGCTATCCAACGTGGTAATGCTCCTAAAAGCAAACGGCAAGTGGAGGGTATGCACAGACTACACAAATCTGAATAAGGCATGCCCGAAGGATGCCTATCCGATGCTTAACATCGACCAGCTAGTGGATAATTTGTCTGATTTCCAGCTGTTGTCTTTCATGGATGCCTACTCAGGCTACAACCAAATCACGATGCACCCCGACGACCAAGAGGCGACAACCTTCATCACTGAAAAAGAAAATTAGTGCTATAACGTCATGCCATTTGGTTTGAAGAATGCCGGGGCAACGTATCAGAGAATGATGAACAAGGTCTTCAAGGACCATCTCGGTCAGAAAATCGAGGTCTACATCGATGACATGATCGTCAAATCGTACGACATCGACAATCACATCCGAGATCTGGAACAAACCTTCAACAAATTAAGGAAGTACAGAATCCGACTGAACCCGGCCAAATGCGCTTTCGGGGTCCCGACCGGAAAATTCCTCGGTTTCCTGTTAACCAGTCGCGGAATTGAGGCCAACCCGGACAAATGAAAGGCCGTACTTGACATGCAAGCCCCAAGGAACAATAAAGAAGTCCAACAGCTAACGGGAAGACTGGCGGTATTAACCAGGTTCTTGCCGAGATCGGCGGAAAATGCCCTCCCCTTTATCAAATTGTTGAAAAAGGAGACAACGGGAGACTGGAACTCGGAGTGTGACGCCGTATTCGAAAAGATTAAACAATGCTTGGCAACCCCGCTAGTTCTATCGAAACCGCAGCTCGGTGATACGTTGTTCCTCTACCTGTCGGTCGGGGAAGAGGCAGTGAGCGCGGTATTAGTCCGAGAGACCGAGAACGATCAGGAACCGATATACTTTGTAAGCAAAGCCTTGCAGAGCTCGGAGCTCAGGTATCAAAAGATGGAAAAAGTGGCTTTCGCCATACTAACAACGGCAAGAAGACTTCGCCCATATTTTCAAGCACATCAAATTGTGGTTCGGACCAGCCAACCGATCCGGTAGGTGTTGCACAAGCACAACCTGGCCGGCAGGATGATAAGTTGGGCCATAGAATTATCAGAATTCGACATCACCTACGAAGCACGACACGCCATCAAGTCACAGGCGTTGGCGGAGTTTCTTTGGGAACTGACCCCGGCAAAGAGAGACATCAATAACCTCGACCTCTGGAAAGTATATGTGGACGGCTCCTCGAATTCCAAGGGAAGTGGGGCCGGAATAATCATAAAGAGCCCTGAAGGGGTCACAATTGAACATTCCTTGCAGCTAAACTTCCCGACGTCAAACAATCAAGTCAAATACAAAGCACTCCTTGCCGGGCTCCAACAGATTAAGGAACTCGGAGCTCAGAGAGTTACGATTTTCACCGACTCACAGCTCGTTGCCGCCCAGGTGGACGGGACGTACCAAGCCAAGGGCCTGTTGATGGCGAAATACCTAAACAAAGTAAAGGACGCGCTATCTGGCTTTGAAGAAGTAACAGTCACGCACATCCCCAGAGGAGAAAACGTCAGAGCGAACATTCTCTTAAAGCTCGCCAGTATAAAGGGCCCGGCAAACCACTGGACTGTGGTCCAGCAAAAGTTAGAAGAACCGAGCTGTGTCATGACCATATCCACCTCCATCGATTGGAGGAAGCCAATCGAAGACTACCTGGAGCGAGGAATCCTCCCCCTCGAAAGCACCGAGGCAAGAAAGCTTATTCGGGAGGCCGCGGTGTACACGATGATGGAAGACCACCTCTATCGAAAAGGCCTACATTCCCCAATGTTAAGGTGTTTGAGCCCGAGCAAGAGCAAATACGTACTTGCGGAAATCCATGCAGGAATCAACGGGCAACACATGGGGGCGAAAGCCTTAGCAAGAAAGGCGTTACGGGCTGGCTACTATTGGTCGACCATGGAGGCAGACTCCAAAGAGTTCGTCAGAACGTGTGATAATTGCCAAAAACACGTAAAAATCATTTGGTCCCCTCCTTCTGACATGGAATATATCTCATCCCTATGGCCATTTTACAAGTGGGGAATGGATCTACTCGGCCCATTTAAAGCAGCCCCCGGACAACTACGATGGTTAGTGGTGGCCGTTGATTATTTTACGAATGGATCGAGGCCGAACCCTTAACAAAAATAACCTCGATGAGGGTGCAACGTTTTGTACAACAAAACATTTTTTCCCGCTACGGAGTCCCGGCTGAGGTTGTGACGGACAACGACATCCAATTCACTGACAGGAATTTTTAAGGCATGATGGTCGATCTCGGCGTCACACACCACTTCGCCTCTGTCGAACATCCTCAGTCAAATTGCTAGGCCAAGGCAGCAAACAAGGTAATTCTGGACTGTTTAAGAAAAAGGATGGAGGACGCCGAATCCAGTTGGGTCGAACAGCTCTATAACATATTATGGGGCTATCGAACCACCATTCAATTGGCAACCCAAAAAACCTCCTTCCAGATGACCTACGGATGCGAGGCCATGATCCCCATCGAGATAGGCCAACCATTGTAGAGGAGGCTGAGGACCCTCAAGGAAGGGGAGGGCACGAACAGCAAGGCATTAGCCACGGAGTTAGATTTGGTGGACGAAGTCAGGGTCACGACACATTGCCGAGATTGGCGGCCAAACAACTCATCGCAGCTAAGTACAATCGAAAGGTGAGACCCCGATCTTTTGACAGGGGCGACCTAGTTCTCAGGAGAGCCGACGTCGGCAACAAAAACGCCAGGGATGGCAAACTCATCGCAAATTGGGACGGCCTGTACCGGGTTAAGGAGAAGCTCGACAGAGGAGCTTACGTTCTCAAAACCCTTGCCAGGAAGCCAATCAAAAGGACGTGTAATGCCGATAAGCTAAGGTTCTACTATAGCTAGACCTAGTTACGACATTCTTCCTATGTCGGACACACCCATGTCCGAGTTAGTTCGTTTTTATTATTTCCATTTTAATTTTGGTTTATTTACTCATGCAAGTTTTTGTCTTAAGTAGTTAGCTCTTTGGAGCAAATCATTTCTTGAATTAATGGACGGTTCCTTAATGGAGATTCAATTTCAAGATTAATTAAATGACATGCCATGTACCCACAAGGAATTGGACCAAGACTTGGGTTGCTTGACCCAGTCATACTCCAATCATGGATATAAGGCTAAAGTCGGGGCCAACAAGCCTGGGTCCTCAACAACTACACGAGGCCGCTGTCATCAGCCCTTGTAAATATTTTGATACATCGAAATTAACACCTAGATAAGAATGCAAATAGTCATGCCAGACCCTGATCAGGTTGAAATGTTTAAATGTGTGTCCCTATGACCACGGCTAAGCATGTGACAGTTTGCCCTTACCCTGGTTAAATTACTGAAAAACGACTCCGGAGCCCCGTAGCTGGTTAATTCAAAAACCCCTACCCATACACCTGGTCTCTAACACCAGAAGAGTACAAGCCGACTCTGCACAATTAAGACCCTGGCCCGATCACAAAATTGCCGACACGCATTTGACGCGTTAAAAAAGATCAAACACATGGCGAATACTGAAGTAAATTTTCATTAACAAAATTGATTTACAAAAGTTAAAGACCAACGATTACATAGAAGAAAAATAACTGGTATCAGACACCGGCACAAAAATAAAGTGATGCCTAGCTCGGAGGGGCCGCATCTTCTACTGGTGCTCCATCCCCATCGGGCGGGATCGCCGAGGAAGCTTCTTCTACTATTGCTGCAAGGCCTTCACAGCAGTCATAGTGTTGGAGTGAGTCAGCCGCAAAGCTACAAGCTCCGAGGTCGTCTTCTCTAGAGCATCCTTCGTAAGAAGAAGCTCCTCGGTAGCTTTCCCAGCCATGGCTTTGGAGGTAATGAGCTCCTCCTCTGCCCGGCCCTTCTCCTCCTCAGCTCGGTTCTTTGCCTCCTCGGCCTGCTGCTTCTCCTCTTCGCCTTCTCCTCAGCCACGTCCCTTTCCAGCTTCACCCGCCGGATTTCAGCCGTGGCCCCGACATACTTGCCCTTGAGGTGAAGATAGGCCTGCGACACCCCGATGGACTTGCAGGCATAGTCTTGCACCTCACGCACCATGCGCTCATCCACGCGGGCAAGTGGCAGGGAACTCATAAATTGACGAGGTGGGACAAAGGCTAGACCAAGCTCGTTTGTGATTCCTTTCTCCCAGGCCAGACCACAGACAATCTCGCCAGCTGGAGGAGCTGCAGTAGGAACGCTGGGCGGAGACGGGGGACTCTGCGAGTCAGAGAGGAGGACCTCCTTCCCCGAATCGGCCGCTGGCTTATTCTTGGCTGCAGCTGCTTTAGATGCCACAACCGCAGAGTCGACAACCTTATTCTTCTTGGGCTCGGGAGCGGCCCGCTTCCGAGGTGCCTTCTTCGTTGGCACTACAACCTCCGGATTCACATACGCTAAGTATTTGGGTAGCCCCTCCATACGTGGATCTGCAAAACAAACAAGGAGGTTAGAAGTCAAGATCAAATGCATAATAAGTATATTTAAACGCACAAGATATCGGTAGCAATAGAAGCCGTACTAGATGCCGACCCGGACCCGACACCAGCCTGGTTAATAAAAAAGGTGCGCTCTTTACTCCATGTTCTGACACATAGGAGGCCAGCCGAGTTACCGAGGGAGCCTCCTCGGCAAGAAGGTCGTCGGTACTGACTTGATACGAGGAGGAACCAAGTTTGTGATGATTGACAGACCAGTATAACGGAAACCGCCACTCCACATCGGGGCCCTCAGGACCCTTCAGAAACCAGGGTTGCTCATCGAGGTTGGCGACCACCTTGAAGAAGCTCGTTTTGAAGTGCTTAGAGGAGTCGGAGTAGGCGGTGAAAAGTTTCTTTTCAGGATTGCCCAGGAAGGAAGTCAACCCCTTCACTTTGGAAGACTCTCGACCTGAGCGAGGGGTGAAGGGACAGAAGAAGTAGAAAAAGAGGGTGGCTGTACAGGGAATGGATGGGTCGAACGAGCCGCACAGGCGCTCGAACGCCACAAGGTAAACCCACCCATTAGGGTGAAGCTGAGATGGGGCTAGGCGAAGATGATTGAGGGCAGAAATTTGGAACTCGGTAAATGGAAAGCGAATACCGAGCCGGGAAATGTAGTCCCTATAAAAGAAAAAGAAATTGGTGTACCCCGGCTCCCGAGTAGAGTAGATCGGCTCGTCACCGTCGGGAGGGCTCAGGAAACATCCGGGAAAATCTGACGCTCCTAGCTGATCCACGTTCGAAGAAGTCATTAAGGAACGTATCGTCAGAACTTCATGCGTCACCCAGGGATACTTAGCCAAAAGAACCTGGGGAGGACCGGCGGAATGTGACTCTCCAGCGTCGGACCGAGAATTACGGGGAGAAGACGAAGACTCTATTTACCTATAACAAAAACAAAATAAAAAGTTACAATCAGCACTGAGGGGTATACCTGACTGAGATAAGCTACTGTATGAAGAAGGAAGACTGGTTGTATCCAGCAAACGTAGACCCCTAGTAGCAGGGACAGGCTCAGACGACGACCTATGACGATAGGAACCTAATATACTGTTGTCCATGGATTCGTTTCCACTCGCAATACATTGGGAACTCAGAGCAATGCACTCCCAGCAGGGACTAAGATACCCCTCAGGAAGGGACCCCGACCCTGTGCGGCGAGGCGCCTCATAGAAGCTAATGGGTTCGGCCAATATGATCTCGGCATCGCCTTGACTCACGGGACCTGGCCTAACGGGATCAAAGCTAGGATGGCCGGACCTAAGAACGGACGGCTGGGATCCCTCAATACTCCTACCACCGGACCCACCCCGGAGAACGGAGGCTAGCTTTTGCTCCTCGGACAGGGGAGAGCCTAACAACCAAAAACTAGTCTGAGGATAACGCACTCGCAGGGCTTCCTCCTCTTCTAGGGTTAAAGGCTAATTCGAAGAAGATGGACGTTTACCCTTATCCATCAAGGCCAGAGGTTCAAACCTAGAAAGACATAAAAAGGATGGATAAGGAGGGGGAACCAGAAGGAATAAAGGTAAATGGTGAAACACTCCCCCAAGCAAGGACATATGGGTACGAGAAATTGCAAACTCACCCAAAAGTTACCTAGAAACACCAACTGTCAACTCACCCCGAAAACCCAGAAAACCCAGAAATCCCAAACACTAACGGCAGAAGAAAGAAGAAGCGAGAATCAAAAATCGCAGAAATACTCATAACGTCAAAATAAAAGCGTTTAAAGGTAGAGAAGAACGAGACATACCTGTGGATTCGAAGATTGGAAGATTGCAAAGTGAAAGAATCGGGGAAGTATAGAGAGTTATCTGGCATAAGAAGGGAAAAACCTTTCAATTGTGCAGAGAGATGTCTGGTGCGAGAAGGGTTGAGATTTTCAAAGTGTATTGCAGAGTGTCAACTGCCACTGATGTAAGGAGAATGGAGGGAAGTTCAAATGACACTCAAACGACAGGGGCAAAAGGGACCATTCACCCTAAAAGCAGGGGTGACGTACGGCATGCGACTGGTGCATTAAATGCGCACGAAAACCTGAGGCGGCTGGGCGTGGTGGTTGAAACCCGTCCCCAATCCAGTCGAGTGCACCCCGGATAGAATGGGGGCCGAAGCCGAGGCCCACGAAACCTAACCCGACGAGACACGGTATAGTCGCCAGAGGGTCAAGAGCTCCTCAACCTACCTCGGATAACCTGTCCAGGAGCATAATACACCCCGCAGCTCAAAGACTTGAACTACCGGGCTGGGGGCCAACTGTTACGGACCTGTACAAGGCCCAATAACGGTAAGGCCCAACTATAGAGATAAGGCATACCCGATCCTATCTAATATCAAGGAGGATCCTAACTCCCCCATAATCAAGGAATATCTTCGGATATGATAGAGCAGTTAGGATCCTTGGGCCAGAGATCACACGAGGCCCATAATATCCTACCTAAGGTATACTCTATAAATACTAAGGTCAAGCCCTAAGGTACACACGTTCTAATCTCTGAACTATTTACATACAGTCACACTGTGCACACACCCCACCCCCTTGGCGAAGAGCCTGATTGTGTACAGTGATCCTACTTTCTCCTGGGTGCTTACCGCATAGGCATTCGAGAAGAGACCTTAGATCCAATATCAAAGCACCAGCCCATCAGGCTGGACATCTATGTTCTACACCAGAACACACACACACACACACACACACACACACATATATATAATTCGAAAATGATAGTGATATTATTTATAGATAATAATATTATTATATGTAGTATTTAATTTATTTGATAAATTAAATAACTATAATAAATTGAGATATTGTATCTCATATTTAATTTCGAATAAAGATATCATATATCTGATTTAATTTGAATTGAGATATAATATCTCAGATTTAATTAAATAGATAGATATCATATCTCAAATTTAATTTATAGAAATAAATTAAATCAGGAGGCTTTTAATTTGGATTAAATAAATAGATTAGATCTGTTGGACAGATTTAATTAATACTATTTAAATCTAAAATTCGAATTCAAGATTAATTGAGATTAATCTTGAATATTTTAATACGGCTCAATTAGGGTTTTAGAAACTCTATAAAAGGATATTGATCTAGTCGTATTAGAAGGACGAACCAACAAGCCGTGAAAGAAATCCTAGAGAGAAAAACGTGGACACAAAGTAAGAAGGCGCTAACATGCTGCCGTACGTGTTGGAGAGCTGTTCGGTGTGGATACCGGTAGAGGGAGTGGATTCATAGAGTCGGCTCCTAGAGATTGATCGAGCAAGAAGGTGTTAGCCCACATGTTTGAGAAAGGACGCATACAAGCTCGTATAGGTACGGTTTCCTGACGAATCTTGATTTAAACGCTGTTGATAGATCCTCTCTATGGGATTCGTAAAATTTTAATGGATGAGAATCCTTCCGCTGCGTGTATGGATCCCAACATAAACTTCTCCAAGTTCTAAGTGCATAAGTTAGTGGATTTACATTTAGTTTGGGTACAAATATTTAAATCACAGATGAAAGTTGAAAACCAGATGGCCGTATGCATGCGGGTCATGGAGAATATCGGAGAGATAATACAAGATTCTTGGGCCTCTCTACAGTATCCACCACTCTCCATTTTCCCCTTCCATTTTTGACTTTAAATATTCAATTAACTTCAAATCTTAATCGTTTACTAAGGGTTTTAAAATATAATAAATGAAATTATTGGTATTGACAGCGTGCGACTTTTTTTTTTCTCCCTATTTGTTTTGTCAACACTTCATTGGCGATTTGGAGGAAATTCAGTTCGACTAAATCTCTTCTTTAAAGATGAAGGCTTTGCTATAAAAAGCGAGGTGATGGTTTGGTATAATCAGAGTAATAATAGTGATATAGTTAAGCCTCTTTTTTGGAACAAAGCCTCTACAACTAATAAAGCAAGCTCTTCACACCAAAAATGGCTTCTTGGAATTCATTGCCCCTCCATGTCACTTACGAAGTTGTGGGTTGGATTGTCTTTACTTTGTGGTCTATCAGTTTCTACCCACAAGTCATCTTAAATTATCGCAGGAAAAGGTTTCAACAAATTATATCAACTTTTACTATGCTATTTTCTTTTTACCCTTCTAATTTGTATGGGTTTTGAATTATTACAGTGTAGTGGGATTGAACTTTGATTTTGAGGTGTTGAATCTCACCAAGCATACGTGCTATCTGATATACAACGCTTCTCTATACTTCAGCTCTACTGTTCAGAAGCAATACAAAGACAAATATGGGCAGAATGAGGTTAGATATATGTTTCCTTTTATATAATCCAAGAAAATTATAAATTCTAATAATAAAAGCTTACAATTTCGATACTTAATATATAAACCATTTTTTATTGTCATGTATGCTTCAGATGATACCTGTAGCAGCAAATGATGTTGCTTTCTCATCCCATGCTGTTCTACTCACAGCTTTTACCATTTTCCAGATTGCCATCTACGAAGTTAGTACCTTGCTTTCTTTTCCCTTGACCTCTTTGTACTTTTTTATTTTTGTTATTAATTTTTAAAATTCATTTTTTAATATTGTAGCGTGGGAATCAGAAAGTGTCAAAAATAGCTTGTGGAATTCTTTTTGTTGTTTGGTCAGTTGCTGCAATATGCTTCTTCATTGCTTTGTCTAATCATCATTGGCTCTGGCTTCTCTCAATATTCAGGTATGTTTTTAAATGTTTTCTTGACTAATTAATTTTCTTTTCCCATACATATATAAATTCAATAAATGACAAGATAGGGATGACTAATTATGTTGGAATTAACTATTTTGCAGTGGCATTCAGGTTTTTATGACAGTTATAAAATATCTTCCCCAGGTTAGGATTGATTTCGTTCTAATGACATGTATGTATTGGCTATAGCTAACCATCCCAATAAATTAAGTTGAGTTGTTAATAATTGCAGGCTGTGATGAACTTCAGGAGAAAGAGTACAACAGGATGGAGCATTGGTAACATTTTGTTGGACTTTTCTGGAAGCATAGGAAACTATGGTCAAATGGTTATACAATCCTTAGATCAAGGTTTGTATATAGATATCACTTGTAGTTATATATGAAGCATGAATTAATCTTGTTGAGTTAATAATCTCATACTAACAAAATTTCAAATCTCAGGTTCTTGGGCAAACTTCTCTGGAGATATTGGAAAACAAATGATTTCTCTGGTATGGATCATTCTCTTACACTAACCAATTATACAATGAATTAAAAGTTAATGGTGATGTATTTTGATGTTTTCAGGTTTCTGTATTCTACAACATTCTATTCATGATCCAACATTATTTACTATATCGACGAAAACAAGTCTCAAACTCAGAGAACCCACCCCCGGAAGTTGAGATAAACAAGTCTTCAGATAAGCCGGTGGAGAAGATTGTAGAGGATCTGGTGTAGATCATGATTCGTCTTTAAATAATTTTTATGATGTTTTGTATGTTGTAAGAATTTATCCGAAGAAAGTTAATTTTTATGTTGTTCCGTTTGTTGTAAGAATTTATGTGGCTATGCCCTTGAATTAATTTGCTTGTGATGGATGTATCAATTTAGTTAGTTACTTCAATAAAATACATTACCATGTACCTGGTTAAAAGCTTCTGTGATCAAGAAAAAAACAATCAATAGATGGATGAAGAGGGAACAACGAAAATATCTACGGTCAATTACAATTTGTATCCCCTTGGAAATGATTGAATTGAGCATTCTCTTCGGTCTCCTTCAATCTTATTTCAAAGGACTCCAAATTATCATATCTCAAATCAAGTGGAAACCTTTTGAATCCAACATCTGTTTCTATAACTTAAGTCTAGAGTTAATCTATCCTCTTGATGCAGCCACAAGAACTATATCATTAGCAAAAAATATGCACTTAACAAGGGATTTGTTCTTGTATAAGCTAAGTTAGAATGTCTAAAACCATGTGTAATACCCGGATAATTACTTATCTGGAATATTATATTTTAAATAAATAATACCTATTGGAAATAGGTGAATATATGGTGTCAAAACCTTGTAAAATACTTATTCTATTTTTAGGGAAATTTCTAATGAAATTAGAGGAAATAAAGGGTCAAAATCCCTAAGTGAGTTTGGGGGCCATAAAATGCCCTGAAAATATCATGATAAATCCTAAATGGTAACAAAATATTTGTTAAAAAATTAGAGAGTATGTTGTCTCTAATTTAGGGAATTTTTGGGATTATTTTCCCTGGGAAATAAAAGAAAGAAAAATTGAAAAGTATACGGGGAACTATAATTGTTCCCGTGATTTTTAATATTTTATGTAGAGCATAAAATACCAATGTAAGTAAAAGGTTTGTGAAATAATGATTAATCCTAATTGAGAAAATTGTCAAAAACTTGTAAGTGATTAGATGAATAATTACTGGCTAATTATTTAGATATGAGAAATCCATGTAATTAGCTATGAACCAATGAAAGAAATTCTTGCTAATTAAATATGAGGTAATTGGAGGATAATGTGAGTTATTGAAAAACAAAATACATGGCCATGAGATGCTCAATATTTTCGAAAATAGAACAAGAAAGAGAAGAAGAAAAGTTGAAGAAATTAGAGTTGGAATGTTGAACAAGTCACATGATTTAATGGTGAAAACTTATAGGTAATGGAAGAGGATAAGGTGAAGCCATGGAAAGCAACATCTTTGTCAAAATTAAGCCTTGTATTTCCGAAAATGGGAGAGAGAAATAGGAGGAAAATTTTGATTAAATAAACCATACAATTGGCTATGTAAAAGCATATTGATTAACTAGGATAAAAAAAAGATGTCGGTCATGCAATAAGGGAATTCATTTTCAATTAATGAATCAAAAACAAAGTTGGAAAAGTCAAGATTTATGGATAAGCTAGCCGAATTATTGAAGGGAAATAGGAAAGAAGAAATGTTAGAATTGTGTAGGTGTAAAGTTTTGTGGAAAACTTAGTGAAGAAGTTTGTGAAAAAGCAAATAGGATAAATGACCACCGATAGAAATTAAATCCTATCTAGAAAACCATGAGTAAAGTTTCTAAAGTTAGAGAATATTATGGACAAGTATAATTTTATCTCGAACTGGACTGTCTTAGAAGTCATTTCCGTGACCGGTGGAATACTTAGGGAATAAGACGAAAAAGGGTAATCTGTGAAAAAGGCAGATAGTCACAAATTGGAACTTGTAGAAAATAAATTATAACTCAACATCTGGGGATGAGTTGATAAATATCTGGACATATTTGGAATCAGTGAATTTTTGTCCCGAAGTTTATGATTCCGGAAATTATTTCGGTAACCGATCGCGTTTTTCGAGAAACTTCAGCAGGACCGGGTGTAACATCCCAACTTTTCAAAAGCAGTATTTTTTTTTTCCGTCAAAACATCATTTTAAATAATCAGAGTAGAGCATCGGAGCGATTGAGTAACTGATATGTATAAATAAAATGCCGTAAGTCTGGCTGGATACAACAACGGTATAAAAAAAACCGTGTGATTCAAAAGTTTAATACAACAGAAGGAAATCTTCAACCGGATCTTCTACGTGGCCAGCTTGCTTCTTCCCTCGGCCCTTGGTCCTCTGGACCCTGAAGCTATAGCTGAGATCCAATTCAGCGCATTGGATCTCAGGTAACGGTTAACCTCATGCTCAAATACAACAAGATATACGGATGACAGATATTCATGACATAACAAAGCGGATGTATGATCAATAATGACGAACATAAACATAGAGCAAGAGGTATAATCGGTGACCCTGAACGAGTCTCTATCCGTGAATGTATCTCGGTGACCCCTAACAGAATCTCTATCCGTGATTGTAAAATCGGTGACCCTAAAAAGAGTCTCTATCCGTGAATGTATAATCGGTAACCCTTAATGAGTCTCTATCCATGAATGTATCTCGGTGACCCCTAACGTACTCTCTATCCGGGGTTGTATCTATCACATATGGTACACCTAAGTACAATTCCATAGGCACGGTGCATATAGCACCGAATAGAATGGCCGTGTAAGTGTCTATCAT
Organism: Acacia pycnantha; assembly: GCA_025563575.1. Taxonomy (NCBI): domain Eukaryota; kingdom Viridiplantae; phylum Streptophyta; class Magnoliopsida; order Fabales; family Fabaceae; genus Acacia; species Acacia pycnantha. Next base: position 7,799,024 of record JAMWYP010000002.1, on the reverse strand, counting down.
GGGGCCTCACCGACTTATACGGCGACTGAATGGCATACCCACATAGACTAGCCTTGCCTTCGGCACCAAACTATTCACACAACATATCATTACGTATATGCATATCATAAACATCAGCGTTAGTGTTACTGACGCGAACGTACCTCCGTTGACGATATACGGTAGTGCAGTACGTTTTGACGGAAAACCGCACATTGACGGAAACAATGGGCCGACAGCCGCACGTCGGACAATAAACGACAAAGAGATCAAGGTTTCGGTATCCTATAATGATAATATCACCATTATCAATATTTGACATTATAACGGGCATTTTAGGTAAAAATTACCATTTTGCCCCTATTCCCTAATCGGCGGAATTTCGCCAGAGCTTCGCTACTTTGACTCCGACTTTCCAAAATTTTGCCAGAACTCAGACCCCACCATGATTTTCGAATTTAATACTTAAAATAAAGCTAAAGATCTATCTAGCATTACTACTAAAACTACTGAAAGCATTAAAGACTAAAGACCGGAAAAATTACCCAGAGCTTCGAAAATTCCCGGCTCCTTCCTCCTCCGAGCACCTCTCTCTAACTTCTCTCTAGGAAAGCTCAACTAGAGAAATGATTTTGGTGTGAAGAATGCAAAGGGAGAGCCTCCTATTTATAGGGAAAGTTGTGTGCACTATTCACACTTTGTCGGGCGGATTACGGACCGTCGGATCGCACTTTGCCAAATGTCAAGATCCTCACCATGCCACTTGTCCAAACCATCCTCTCCCCCTTAGTTGGTGGTTTGTCACATCAATTAATGTGATGTGATGCTTTTGCTTTATGAACTTGTACCGATAAAGTTCCCGATCGGTGTCCGAATCACGTAATCTCGGAAAAATCTCAAAAATCCGGAATTACCATTTTGAAGCCCCTTTCCTTCTCATTAGGAATATCTAATCTAAACTAATTTTTGATTCCATCCAGGGCTCCAAAAGTCAGTCTGAAGTTTACGGGAAAGCGTGCCAGTTTCCGAAGAACTTTCTGGGATAATCAATCTCTGGACAAAAATTCACTGATTCCAAATATGTCCAGATAAATTCAAACTCATTTCCAAATGTTGAGTTAGAATTTATTTTCTTCAGATCTTTAAAATGCGACTATCTGCATTTCTCTCTATTTCGTCTTATTAGGAAAATGCTCTACCGGCCTCGGAATCAACTTCCGGAAAAGGCTAACGAAGATAAAAATTCACCGATCAATATTTTACTCTGACATTGGAAAACCTATTTCTGGTACTCTAGACAGGATCCGTTTCCTATAAATCTGATCACTATTCATTGTACTTGTTTATACAATTTTACACTTCAACTTGCAAGTTAAGGCACCATGATTTTTTACCAACTCTTGTCCTTATTATTATTATTTTATTAATTTTCGTTTTAATTAATTATTTTATTAATTAATAATATATAAAATAATTATTTAATAATTTTTTTATAATTTTTTACAAAATTTTCCTATTGGTCCATTCTTGTATTTAGGCTTAAAAATATCTAAACTCAACTATTTTTCTCCAAAATTTCCAATTAATTAACAAATATATATTTATGCTAATTCTTAGCCATTTACCACCAATTTTGGAGCTTTACATAATTATCCTTGAATTTCCTTTAGAAAATAAGATAATACAACATACTTTTTGAGACCATATATTCACCTTTTTTTAAAAATAGCTATTTAATTTATCAGGGTATTACATTTCTCCCCTCCTTAAACAAAATTTCGTCCTCGAAATTTGTGCATATTCCCTCGGAGAAATAACTTAGACCTCTTGTCTAACCCTTGTCCATGCATACTTACTTAGCACGCATCCCAACATTCCAACATCAGCTTTATCCAACTAGTATTTCGGTTAAATACAGGACTCACATGTCCATTCTTCGTACTATCTAGCCATTGCACTAATCAGACTCCGAACCATACGCTCCGGATACTTATTCTATCAGAACATTCTTAGATCATTTCTTTCGGTGACCGAGAATTCGTTTCAGCTTGATTATAAAGTTTTTATCATGTTCTAAATTGATATATAGTGTTTTCCGTGGCGTCGAAACACCGCGTACTTTATATATATAGCTTCCGTGGCGCCCATAACACCGCGTACTTTAGTGTTTTAGCGTTTCCGTGGCGCCCACAACACCGCGTACATAAGTATTTTCGTGGCACCCATAATACCGCGTACTACACATTCATCATATCGTATTTCGATATACTGTATCCCCGTGGTTCCCATACACCGCGGCAATACCATATATCTCGTACTCATGGATATTATGTCGTACTTCGATATATTATGTTCCCATGGTTCCCATACACCGTGGCAACATAAGATACCTAAAACTCAATAACACAATCGTGATTTGTTTTATGATTATTACAATGTTATGTGTGGATTGGTTTGACTTTAAGAGACTTGAGAGTAGTAAGTCATCACATTGTCATGCTGCAGCTAGACATATCCCGATCCTTTCCTATTGGTACCATTATAAAATCTACTTGGATTTGGGATAACCAATTTCTTGGTGCTGTGACCAACTTCTCTTTCAATCCATAAAATCTTGTCTCACAGTCTTTGTTCAATATTAATGATTTGGTCTCCTACTTGTGAACTTCGTTTAAGTTATGAAGAATTCCTCATGAATCTGCGGTACTATCCTGTTTTCGGACTATACGCGTCGGATCTTTGCTTCGTCTTCCTGCTGCTCCTCCTGGTGATTGAAAATTCGGTTTGGTTTGACCATTATGACCTTGTCATTTCGTACTTTGATATATGGTGTCTCCTGTGGCTCCCATACACCGCAGTCAACACCACAGATACCAAAATGTCTCCTTGGACTACACCATGGCAACACAAGATACTTCAAATGTTTCCATGGCGCCCACACACCATGGCAACAAAAGATACCTCCTACTCAATGACATGATCATGGTCAAATATAACTAAGAAACATGGGATACATGTCTAACATCTAATTTTTTAATACGGACTATACGTTCACCTCGTCCTCTTCCTTTTCCTCGGCCTCTGCCTCGGCCTCTAGGAGCTCCGGCTCCTCTCAAATTCGCCATGTCGCGTTCTTTTTCATTTATTAAGGGAAACGTTAGATACAGGGAAGACATTTCGCATAACGCAAACTTTATCACACTAGTCTCTAGACTCTATCGAGCTTAGCATTTACACTGCTCCCAGCTTTTATCACTCCAGTATTCATACTGCTCCCAGCTTTTATCGCACTCACAACAAATAAACTCTATCGTACGTAGTATTCACACCGCAAACGAACAGGCACCCGCAATATTTCCTTCGTCAAATTCTCGTTGGTTCGTTCTACTCAAAAACAGGTACGGAGAAAAGTGGATCAGATCCAGTTTTCAGAGGAGTACGGAAATACGTAAAAGAAATTTCTCCGATGGAAGTTCTCAACATGGGTCAAATACCGCATGTACTTATCCTTGTTGGTCTCGGAGTTTCATCCGGCGTGACCCAGCTTCACATCTAAGCTCTGGTTTAGAGTGATGCACCCACGAAAGTGATACACCGATTCGGGATGGTACACCGTTCAATCGGTATACCGAAATAGGGTAGTACATTGACTCAGGGCTATATCAGTACTCATTTTCAAAACATGCTCAAAGTTGAAAAGGCTTTTGAACATAACTCCGTTATCCGAATGAGAATGGCAGGTAAGTGTCTACCATGGGGGCCTCACCGACTTATACGGCGACTCAATGGCATACCCACGTAGACTAGCCTTGCCTTCGGCACCAAACTGTCCGTAATAACAAAGTTAAATTCAAGCCAGGACTACTGCTCTGATACCATAAGTGTAACATCCCAACTTTTCAAAAGCAGTATATTTTTTTTTTCCGTCAAAACATCATTTTAAATAATCAGAGTAGAGCATCGGAGCGATTGAGTAACTGATATGTATAAATAAAATGCCGTAAGTCTGGCTGGATACAACAGCGGTATAAAAAACCGTGTGGTTCAAAAGTATAATACAACAGAAGGAAATCTTCAACCGGATCTTCTACGTGGCCAGCTTGCTTCTTCCCTCGGCCCTTGGTCCTCTGGACCCTGAAGCTATAGCTGAGATCCAATTCAGCGCATTGGATCTCAGGTAACGGTTAACCTCATGCTCAAATACAACAGTATACGGATGACAGATATTCATGACATAACAGCAGATGCATGATCAATAATGACAGAACATAAACATAGAGCAGTAGGTATAATCGGTGACCCTGAACAGAGTCTCTATCCGTGAATGTATCTCGGTGACCCCTAACAGAATCTCTATCCGTGATTGTAAAATCGGTGACCCTAAAAAGAGTCTCTATCCGTGAATGTATAATCGGTAACCCTTAACAGAGTCTCTATCCATGAATGTATCTCGGTGACCCCTAACAGAATCTCTATCCGGGGTTGTATCTATCACATATGGTACACCTAAGTACAATTCCATAGGCACGGTGCATATAGCACTGAATAGAATGGCCAGGTAAGTGTCTATCATGGGGGCCTCACCGACTTATACGGCGACTGAATGGCATACCCACATAGACTAGCCTTGCCTTCGGCACCAAACTATTCACACAACATATCATTACGTATATGCATATCATAAACATCAGCGTTAGTGTTACAGTACGCGAACGTACCTCCGTTGACGATATACGGTAATTCTTACTGAAAGCATTAAAGACTAACGACCGGAAAAATTACCCAGAGCTTCGCTGCAAAATTCCCCGGCTCCTTCCTCCTCCAGAGCACCTCTCTCTAACTTCTCTCTAGGAAAGCTCAACTAGAGAAATGATTTTGGTGTGAAGAATGCAAAGGGAGAGCCTCCTATTTATAGGGAAAGTTGTGTGCACTATTCACACTTTGTCAGGCGGATTCTGGACCGTCGGATCGCACTTTGCCAAATGTCAAGATCCACACCATGCCACTTGTCCAAACCATCCTCTCCCCCTTAGTTGGTGGTTTGTCACATCAATTAATGTGATGTGATGCTTTTGCTTTATGAACTTGTACCGATAAAGTTCCCGATCGGTGTCCGAATCACGTAATCTCGGAAAAATCTCAAAATCCGGAATTACCATTTTGAAGCCCCTTTCCTTCTCATTAGGAATATCTAATCTAAACTAATTTTTGATTCCATCCGGGGCTCCAAAAGTCGGTCAAAGTTTACTGAAAGCGTGCGGTTTGGAAGAACTTTCGGGATCATCAATCTCTGGACAAAAATTCACCGATTCCAAATATGTCCAGATAAATTCAAACTCATTTCCAAATGTTGAGTTAGAATTTATTTTCTTCGAATCTTTAAAATGTGACTATCTGCATTTCTCTCTATTTCGTCTTATTAGGAAAATGCTCTACCGGCCTCGGAATCAACTTCAGAAAAGGCTAACTGAAGATAAAAATTCACTGATCAATATTTTACTCTGACATTGGAAAACCTATTCCTGGTACTCTAGACAGGATCCGTTTCCTATAAATCTGATCACTATTCATTGTACTTGTTTATACAATTTTACACTTCAACTTGCAAGTTAAGGCACCATGATTTTTACCAACTCTTGTCCTTATTATTATTATTTTATTCATTTTCGTTTTAATTAATTATTTAATTAATTAATAATATATAAAATAATTATTTAATAATTTTTTTATATAATTTTTTTACAAAATTTTCCTATTGGTCCATTCTTGTATTTAGGCTTAAAAATATCTAAACTCAACTATTTTTCTCCAAAATTTCCAATTAATTAACAAATATATATTTATGCTAATTCTTAGCCATTTACCACCAATTTTGGAGCTTTACATAATTATCCTTGAATTTCCTTTAGAAAATAAGATAATACAACATACTTTTTGAGACCATATATTCACCTTTTTTTAAAAATAGCTATTTAATTTATCAGGGTATTACACCGGGGAAGACCTGAAAGGGATCAAAAATTTAGTTAACCCAGACATTTATAATGAGTAGGAAAAGAACTTCAAAGTTGTGATTCCGAATTTCTAAGATTTTAAAAGATTACGCGATTCGAACACCGATCGGGGAACTTTATCGGGTAAAACCCCATAAAGCAAGAGTTGATGATTGCATTTGTGGACTTTGGAGCCAAGGGAGGTCGGCCAAATGGGTTCCATGGAGGAGAATGAAGCTTGAGAATAAAGGTTGATTCCATGGTTGTGGTTGAAGGAGGATTTTGGAGAAAATTACATAGTTGGTCACATTTTTCTTTTATAAATAGGCATGCACTCCTCTTCAAAATGCACACCAAAATCCTCTCCAACATTTCGAAATAGAGAGAAGGAAGAGAGAAGGAGGAGTCCGGGGAAATTTGTAGCGAAGCTCTGGGTAAGTTTTTCGGTACCGAGTCTTAAGTGATCTAGTTTTCGATTCGGTAGTTATAGTGTAGTTGTTGTTTTGGTCTTTAATCTTCCAAGTATGATTAGATATCATATGTTAGGGGTATTTTAGTCATTAATTTTGAAAATCATGATGGGGTCGGAGTTATGGCAAAATTTTGGAAGATTAGAGTCAAAGTAGCGAAGCGCTGGCGAAATTCCGCCGATTAGGGGCATCAGGGGCAAAATGGTCATTTATGCCTAAAATGCCTGTTATGATGTCAAATGTTAATAGAATGTGATATTATCCTTATAGGATATCTATAATCACGAACCGCTGTCGTACCGCTGTCAATGTGCCGTTTTCCGTATTCTCCCAGAAATACCGTATAAACGTCAACGAAGGTACGTTCGCGTACTGTAACACTAATCTGATGGATATAGTATGCGTGTATGTGATGTGTGTGTGGTATGATGTGAGTATGGTATGTGTATATGTGGTGTGTTGTTGGAATGCATATTATGTTAGAAAATAACCGTATGCATCTTGGGAGCGATACATTTGTAATCTTTGGGAGCGATACATCCGTAATCTTTGGGAGCCATATATCTGCATGCTGGGAGCGATACATGTGCATTGGTTGGGTGTGATTTATATGTTGTGTTAATGTTGTTCTGTAACCCATATGTGTGTATGTATGCATGAGGTTAACCGTTACCTGAGATTCGGTGCGGATCTCAACTCTTAACATAGCATCAGGGTCGGGAGGACCGAGGATCGAGGAGAGAGGGAAGCAGCAAGCCTAGGGATGCGGCCGAAGGTTTTCTGATGTTGTCCTTTACTTTTGAAAACTCTCGGTTATTGAACCGCTTCTGTAATTAGCCTGTGGGCATTTTGAGTATATATATCAGTTACACTCTTGCTCCGATGCTCTACTCTGATGAAAAAATTTTATACTGCTTTTGAAAAACAGGATGTTACACCATGCTAAACAAGTAAGGGTTCGAAAATGACCCCCTAAAGTAAGTCAGCCTTAGGAAAGTATTACCTTCATGATGTTTTACGCTAGTTTTGTTAATTACCCCTCAAACATATTTTGTATGACTTTGATATATACAACATGCACACTTTTGTTTCTTAAGCTTTCCAAAGTACATCACATGGTGCACAATTGTATGTTTGTCTCTTCTTTTTCTACAGTACCTTTCCATTAATCTCCTTAGTAAATAAATCACTTATGTTATGGATTCTTAGAAATACAAGTCTCCAATGTCAACATATGTCGAACCACTTCTTCTCACAATGTCATGTATGGCTCATAAGTTTTTTTCTCTTATATTTTGAACAATTATGAATATCTCCTTTTATCTTGTAAATAGGAATTAAGGTGCTTTTCCTCCATTCACTAGAAATTTTTTTGCAGCACAAAATCTCATTGTTGAGCTTAGCTAGTTAGCTACAGCACACCCCTTCGCCTAAACATTTCCATATATACTTTGATAGGGATGTTGCCATGTACAATGATTTTATTATTGTCCGTTCTGTTAAGAGCTTCCTTAACCTTTCCAGTGGATCCTCCAATAAAACGCCAAATTTTGTTCCCTCTTCGCTAGTTGATAAATCTTTCAAGTCCCAAGTTGATAAACTCATTGTTAAACTCTTCATATGCTCTAGAACGTACTTCACTCCTTCTTTTTCCCCTTTTTACCAAAATTACACTTTTTCCAGTTGAAAAGATAGCCTTTTTATACGTTAGCCTTGTGGTCCATAATTAAAAATTAACTAAGGATTGTATATAAGAAAACTTAGGATCGTTTTCTCTCTTCTCGATGAGCCTTTTATTGATTTCTAATAAGTACCAAATTCAATGAAAACAAGGGAAAATTGGTTTTGGTTTTTCAAAACAATAACTAAAAGAGGAATACAATTTAATTAAATTCCAAACTATTATTTTTGGTATTTTTTTTTTTTATAAAAATGGTGAATGGGATTCACTACTACAAAAAGTATATCTAACAACTCCCATATAACGACCAATTAAATGAAAACAGACATAAAAAATAAGACGGTGACATTTTTGAAATTTTGTCAAGAATATTCAACGACTGTTTCACACAAAATGGACGTTGAAAAGTAGGCGGTAACATTGTTGTAATTTTTTGCTTACCTTTAACGTCCGTTTCCTTAAAAACTAACGTTAAAAGTTAATATTTAACGTCTGTTTTATAAAAATAGTCGTTGTATTTTTATCTATTTCCCTAGTATTTAGCCTAGAATTTCAATAGTTAAGAGATGAAATCTAACCGTATTTTCATTTAATTAGTTTATAATTAAAGTTGATAAATTCAACAATATAATATATCTCTTATATATAAACATATATATATATATATATATATATATATCACGCATTGAAATCAATAAATAAAGTTAATAATTTAATACATGACCGTTGTGATTTTAATATGTAAATCTAAAGATTACATGACTGATTGATTGTTGTGATTTCAACCAACATATCTGTAAAAAAGTATATCAATATCATTGAAATCACACATTAAATTTAATCAATAGGCAAAAAAATTGTGCTACTTATCATTAGAATAAAAGCCTTTAAGATTTCATGATTGTTCTGATTTTATCTTATATTAATAGCTATTTACTAGTATATAACCTAGAATTTTGATAGTTATATTAAGAGTAGTAAAACAAACGACTGTTTGTAAACAAACAGTCGTTGATACGCATTAAGAAAAAAGTCGAGCCTCCCTCACGCCACTTTATTTATTTATTTTAAGTTACAACGACTGGTTTTTCAAAACCAGTCGTTGAAACTCAAAATTTTCAGATATTTCAATTTCAATCTCACGCCTTCGACATTTTGTCGTTCCCTCTCTTCTATGAAAATATAAAGTTTTCTCTTTAAAACCCAATAGTATGCATAACGTCTTCCTCAAATCCATCATCCTAAACGCAGATAAGAGTCTTGAGACCCACCCATCTCCTTCGCAGCACCTAACGGCCCCACCCTTGCCGCCAAGGAGATTCGCTATAGCGACGTTAGCGACTTTGACTCGTCCTCTGTCGTGAACTACAAGCGTGCTCCACAGCTTCTAGATCTGTTGTTTGCTACCGGTTGCAGATCTGGGTTGCAGATCTGCATCTCTCTCTGTCTCTCCTCACTAAACAATATGTCGAACAATGATCCCGAGCATCGTGAAGAGGAGGAAGCCCCCCGTAGGCAATGATGAGGATACCAGAGCTCTATTTCCTAGTGCTTTCTTTTGTTGAAATTCTGAATGGATATTCTATTGTAGTGTTTTTCTGCTCTATTTTCTGGTGCTTTCTTTTGTCTGTAAACAGTTCTTTTATTTGTCTTCTGCTTCATTCAGTTAAGACCTGAGAGGTTTTATTTTTCTTCTTATTTTTGTGCTTTGCTGGACATGAAATGCTCTATTTCTTGCGTCGAATATTGAATGGTGCTACTTATCGTCTATTTTCAATCCATTCTTTTTCTCACAAGGCTTTAGCTTGTTCAAATTGCACCTTATATTGTGTTTTAGCTAGGTGGCTTTATGGACTGCCTAGCATGCATACATGCTGTAGATTTATGGATATACAACGACTATTATTTAAATAATAGCGTTGAAATTCAACGACCGTTTGTTAAAAACAGTTGTTGTAAGTCATACACTTTCAATGACACTTTTTTACACGACCGTTAAAAACAGTCGTCTAAGGGTCTTAAAAGCAGACGCTAAAAGTGTTTTTTGTAGTAGTGATTAGATTTGGAAAATATGAATGATGGATGCTCTTAATAAGTAATGAAGAAGTGACCATACTTACTCAAAAAGATTATAGAAATTAAACATTCATTGAGTATTAAGAAAAACCTCAAGATAACATTTAAGTCATCCAATATTTCTAATTAGTAGTAGCTCATGCAAACATAGCTAGACTTAATTCAATACAAACGTCTCTAACTCAAATTAGTGCTTAATCATGCAATAATGACCTATGAAATACATTAATTTCCTCAAATTAATCATGAAAAAGCTTATAAAAATATTAGACCTTTGTACTCTTGAACAAATACAATTAAGTACAAGATTCCAAGTTCCAATGACTAATGAATTTGAAAGATGAGCAATTTCATAATTAGAAAGCAATAGATGAGTTTATCAAAAATTCATTATGCCAACACTAGTCATAGTCAAGCGATGTAAAGAAATTAGCTAACTACACAATCAACATATTAGAATGAAGCACACAAAAAATCTTAAGTTAGTGTTTCACTCATCTCACTTCATTGAGATAATTTCACTCTAGTTTACTTAATCGACACCTTATCATAGGCTTGTAACAACTGTAATATCTCTACTACTAATAGCAATTAATGAAATGAATCAAGAAGATTTAAAAAGTTTGTAATGTTGGATGAATGCTAAATGGAATGAATTAATTAAAAAAAATGAATAGTTGATATGTAAGTTAAAGCTAATTAATGAGTAAGTTCATAACATCTAAATAATGTAACATCCCGTTTTTTCACAAGCAGTATAAATTTTTTTTAAAAAAACATCATTTCAAAATGATCAGAGTAGTGCACCGGAGCGATTGAGTAACTGATATATATATATTAAAATACCCATGGTAGCATGTCTTGCTGTTTAAACAGCGGTACAAGAGTGTTTCAAAAGTATAACAGAAAGAAGTCCTCAGTCGCTACTCCTAGGCGTGCTGCTTGTCCTTCTCCTCGATCCTCGGTCCACCCGACCCTGAAGCTAAGTTAAGAGCTGGAGTCCATGCATCGAACCCCAGGTAACGGTTAACCTCATGATTACATATATCATATATGTACAACAGACATTTATAGAATTTTGACAACTTTTACTATGGTCAGACATAGGGAATACATAATCGGATACGTTTGGCAATAACAATACAGTCGGATGTAAGGTTAAAGCACAACGAGAAATGTACATAATCAGATATGCACGGCGATAACAATACGATCGGATGTAAGGTTAAGGCACAAAGAATAGTAATACAATCGGATGTATGACATGACGAGAATAATACAGTCGGATGTATAACAGACAACAGTACAGTCGGATGTAAGACAAATAGTACAATCGGAGTACAAACAATAGTACAATCAAAGTACAGACGTTAATACAATCGGAGTATGGACAGTAGTACAATCGAGTACGACATGACAGAGGAAACACATATATACACACAATAACCATCGAGTTAGTGTTACGATGCGAACGTACCTTCGTTGTGGTATTCAGCACGTTTTACGGAAAAGCGGTCGTTTCGGACGAAAACAATAAACGTCGTGTCGGACGGTAATAACGACAAAGAAATCGAGTTTCGACGTCCTATAAGAGTAATATCACTTTTATTAGTGATTTGGTACTATATCGGCATTTTGGGTAAAAATTACCATTTTGCCCCTATACCCCTAATTGGCGGAATTTCGCCAAAGATTTCGTTACTCTGACAAATTTTCTTCCCGAAATTTTGCCAGAACTTCGACGCCATTTTGATTTTCGAAAATAAAGACTAAAATAACCCTCCCATATGATACCCAATCATACTTGAAAATTTAAAGGCTATTCTAGCATTATAACACCTACTTGTGAAAGAACTACGAGGACTTCAGCTTTCGGGACTCGGTCCCTACCATGTTTCTACCTCGTCAGGCATATATTTCAATGCAATGAGGCCTAAAAACAATAGTAGGAATCTCACTCCCTACTTGCTAAATCTATCTAACAATTCTACTAACTACCGAACTAAAGACCAAAGACCGAAGGACTTACCCGTTGAAGACTTCTGCAGAACTTCTCAAGAGCTCCTCTCTCTTATTTCTCTCTCAAGAATAGGTTTTGCACTTGAGAATGGGGTGAGAAAATGAAGAGGAACTCATGCCTTTATATAGGCAAAAAGTGGGTCCTAAGGTGTAATTTTCCCTTCTCAAATTTTGGGTCCAAAGTTGTAATTTTCCCTTTTCATTTTAGAAAACTTCTTGAACAAGTTTTTCTCTCTCCTTTCCCTCTCTTGGTCGACATGCAGCAGCTGATGTGGCAGCAAGGGAGTGGTCCAAAATGGTGATCACCTTACTTTATGCCCTGCAGGTGGATTTCCCGATCGGTACAGATTCGCGTAATTTCGGAAAAATCTCAAAATTATGGATTTACAACTTTGAAGACCTTCTCTTCCTCATCAATAATATCTATTTAAACTTGAATTTTGACTTTAGACAGGGTTCCAACCGTCCGTGAAGTTTCTCGAAAACGTGTCCGATCGCGTCGGTTTGAACGCATTTACGAAAATACCAACTTCTTCGAAATAATTCACTGATTCCAAATATGTCAAAATAAATTCAAACTCATGCCTAGATGTTGAGTTAGAATTTATTTTCCTTATATCCAAAAATATACCTATATGCATTTTTCCTATTTTGTTTTATTAGGAAATGCACAAACGACTTGAAATTTTCTCCTAGGAAGAGTATAACGGAAGAAAAATTCCACTGATCATTATTTTTCCCTGACTTTGGAAATCCCATTCCTAGATCTCTAGATAAGATCCGTTTCCTAATTTTTAAATCACTATTCATGCACTTTAATTATATTATAAAATAATAACACATGTGCCTAATTTAAACAAATATCATGATATTAAAATTTGATCTCATCTTCATTTGTTTGGACAATTTTCGGCTGCCCATAATTTGTTTGGATTTGTGAATATTTTTCCCCAATTAAATAATTATTTAATTATTAATTCAATTTTTATTTAAAAATTTCACAAAATTCTCTTATTGGTCCATTCTTGTATTTAGGCCTAAAAATATCTAAACTCAACTATTTTTCTCCAAAATTTCCAATTAACTAGTCAATATATTTTTACTAATTTTAAACCTTTCTCCACTAATTTTAGGGTTCCATATAATTATTCATGAATTTCCCTTACTTATGCTTAAGTAATTAGCTCAATATTACTTAATTACTCTTTTATCACTTGTTGATAATTTTCTTGTTTACATCACCTCATTTTCTTCATACTCTTGCATTAACATTAGCATTTCCATGCCTCTTTCATTATTCCATAATTTACGAGGGTATTATGGTCTTTTATTACTTTTTGAATATTCTTATACAATTTCTCCAAGTTTGTAATTTATTAAATTACCCTAATTAGAGATAACATACTCTCATTATTCAAATAATTATTTCACTGGCTTTTAGGATTTTTCACAATTTTCCTAAATCATTTATGTCCCTTAGGGGCATTTTGGTCATTTGGCACTTTGGCCCTTATATTCTCTAATTTTCCAAGGGATTTTCCCTTTTAATTCTCACAGTATTTTCCTTGGGAAAATAAGCTAATTATCATAAAAAGCTTGAGACCACATATTCACCTATTTTCAAGAGAAGTTACCCTAAGTCAGATTTTAGGGTATTACATTTCTCCCCCCGTTAAACAAAATTTCGTCCTCGAAATTTGCATTCTACCCACAAATCTCCATACTATCTAAACTCCGTCCTATTCAGACTTTGGACTTCAAGCGTCGGTCTTTACTTTGTCTGCCAGCCGCTCCTCTTGATAATCGAGAATTCGCTTTGGTTTGACCATAAAGATCCTGTCATATCGTACCTTGATATATAGTGTCTCCCGTGGCTCATACACCGCGGTCAACACCACAAATACCAAAATGTCTCCTTGGACTACACCATGGCAACACAAGATACTTTTAAATGTTGCCATGGTTCCCACACACCATGATAACACAAAAGACCTCCTACTCAATGACACGATCACGGTCGAATTGTAATAACGAAGAAACATGGAACAATGATGGTTCACGCAATCATATGATCTAACCTAGAGAAGATTCTCTATGAAGAGATAGTACCTTGGACCATCTCTGGGAGTTCTATGTCCTCTGCATCGGTTAGTGCGTACATTCGGCCTGGGTTTTGTGGCCTTGACGCTGCAGCTTTCTCCGGACAGTACACACTGATGTGCCCTGGCTTTTGACACTTGAAGCATATCAGCTTCCCATCGCAGCCAGTACTTTGAGGATGATATTTCCCGCATTTTGGACATGGTCGGGGTCCTGACGTTTTTGGGTTGTATTGCTGCCCAAATCGGATCGGCCTCTTGCTTTCTCCTTGAGAGTCACTCCGTGGTGCTTCTCTCTTAGTGAGGAAAATGTTAGATGAGGAGTACAACGACGATCATATCAAAATTTCGATCGCACTTTATATTTCTACTACTAACGAATAGACACCCGCAACATGTCCCTCGTTAAGAGTTTCGTTGGTTCGTTCTTCTCAGAAACGGGCACGGAAACACGTATCGGAAGTTCCTATACATGAGTCAAATACTGCATGTAGTTATCTGTATTGGTCTCGGAGTCTCATCCGGCGTGGCCTATCTTCGCATATAAGCTCGGTGCTAGGAAAGAATCATCGTCCAGCACAACACTAGCGATTATCAAAGTGCTCAGAGACTGACGTCAGAGTTGTCAGAGATATCAGATCTATCGGAGACTGATATCAGAGCTATCAGAGCTCTCGGAGAGTGATATCAGAGCTATCAGAGCTATCGGAGAGTGATATCAGAGCTATCAGAGCTATCGGAGAGTGATATCAGAGCTATCGGAGACTGATATCAGAGCTATCAAAGCTATCGGAAACTGATATCAGAGCTATCAGAGCTATCGAAAACTGATATCAGAGCTATCGGAGACTGATATCAGGGTTATCGGAAACTGATATCAGGATTATCAGAATTGATGTACCGACAGAAAGTGGTACACCTGATCAGAATGGTATACCGGTTCAAACCAGTACACCGAAATGAGGTGGTACACCGACCTTGGGCTATATCAGTACTCATTTTCAAAATATGCTCCAAAATTTTTGAAAAGGCTTTTGAACATAACTCCGTTAACCGAACAGAATGGCCAGGTAAGTGTCTACCATGGGGGCCTCACCGAGTTCACGGCGACTGATTGGCACACCCACGTAAACTAGCCTTGCCTTCGGCACCAAACTGTCCGTAATAACTTAGTCAGATCCATGCCAGGACTACTGCTCTGATACCAAAATGTCTCACTGGCGATCACACGCCGTGGCAACAAATCGTACCTCAGCCGCTATTTTTACGCACCGCCTCACGACGAATACAACCAAGACGGTGGCTGGCCGTCTGGCCATGTCGGGGTAAGAGCCAATGCTTCGCCACAGATCACACTGTGAGAACCCCCGATCATGAATCAAATTTGCCATCAGAAAAACAAGCTCTGATACCAAAATGTAACATCCCGTTTTTTCACAAGCAGTATAAATTTTTTTTAAAAAAACATCATTTCAAAATGATCAGAGTAGTGCACCGGAGCGATTGAGTAACTGATATATATATATTAAAATACCCATGGTAGCATGTCTTGCTGTTTAAACAGCGGTACAAGAGTGTTTCAAAAGTATAACAGAAAGAAGTCCTCAGTCGCTACTCCTAGGCGTGCTGCTTGTCCTTCTCCTCGATCCTCGGTCCACCCGACCCTGAAGCTAAGTTAAGAGCTGGAGTCCATGCATCGAACCCGTGTAACGGTTAACCTCATGATTACATATATCATATATGTACAACGAGACATTTATAGAATTTTGACAACTTTTACTATGGTCAGACATAGGGAATACATAATCGGATACGTTTGGCAATAACAATACAGTCGGATGTAAGGTTAAAGCACAACGAGAAATGTACATAATCAGATATGCACGGCGATAACAATACAGTCGGATGTAAGGTTAAGGCACAAAGAATAGTAATACAGTCGGATGTATGACATGACAGAGAATAATACAGTCGGATGTATAACAGACAACAGTACAATCGGATTTAAGACAAATAGTACAACCGGAGTACAAACAATAGTACAATCAAAGTACGACGTTAATACAATCGGAGTATGGACGGTAGTACAATCGGAGTACAGACATGACAGAGGAAACACATATATACACACAATAACCATCAGAGTTAGTGTTACAGTACGCGAACGTACCTTCGTTGACGGTATTCTGGCACGTTTTACGGAAAACGGTCGTTTCGACAGAAAACAGCGAAACGTCGTGTCGGACAGCAGAACGACGAAGAAATCAGAGTTTCGACGTCCTATAAGAGTAATATCACTTTTATTAGTGATTTGGTACTATATCGGCATTTTGGGTAAAAATTACCATTTTGCCCCTATACCCCTAATTGGCGGAATTTCGCCAAAGATTTCGTTACTCTGACAAATTTTCTTCCCGAAATTTTGCCAGAACTTCGACGCCATTTTGATTTTCGAAAATAAAGACTAAAATAACCCTCCCATATGATACCCAATCATACTTGAAAATTTAAAGGCTATTCTAGCATTATAACACCTACTTGTGAAAGAACTACGAGGACTTCAGCTTTCGGGGACTCGGTCCCTACCATGTTTCTACCTCGTCAGGCATATATTTCAATGCAATGAGGCCTAAAAACAATAGTAGGAATCTCACTCCCTACTTGCTAAATCTATCTAACAATTCTACTAACTACCGAACTAAAGACCAAAGACCGAAGGACTTACCCGTTGAAGACTTCTGCAGAACTTCTCAAGAGCTCCTCTCTCTTATTTCTCTCTCAAGAATAGGTTTTGCACTTGAGAATGGGGTGAGAAAATGAAGAGGAACTCATGCCTTTATATAGGCAAAAAGTGGGTCCTAAGGTGTAATTTTCCCTTCTCAAATTTTGGGTCCAAAGTTGTAATTTTCCCTTTTCATTTTAGAAAACTTCTTGAACAAGTTTTTCTCTCTCCTTTCCCTCTCTTGGTCGACATGCAGCAGCTGATGTGGCAGCAAGGGAGTGGTCCAAAAATGGTGATCACCTTACTTTATGCCCGGTCTGGGTGGATTTCCCCGATCGGTACCCGATTCGCGTAATTTCAGAAAAAATCTCAAAATTATGGATTTACAACTTTGAAGACCTTCTCTTCCTCATCAATAATATCTATTTAAACTTGAATTTTGACTTTAGACAGGGTTCCAACTAAGAGTATAACGGAAGAAAAATTCCACTGATCATTATTTTTCCCTGACTTTGGAAATCCCATTCCTAGATCTCTAGATAAGATCCGTTTCCTAATTTTTAAATCACTATTCATGCACTTTAATTATATTATAAAATAATAACACATGTGCCTAATTTAAACAAATATCATGATATTAAAATTTGATCTCATCTTCATTTGTTTGGACAATTTTCGGCTGCCCATAATTTGTTTGGATTTGTGAATATTTTTCCCCAATTAAATAATTATTTAATTATTAATTCAATTTTTATTTAAAAATTTCACAAAATTCTCTTATTGGTCCATTCTTGTATTTAGGCCTAAAAATACCTAAACTCAACTATTTTTCTCCAAAATTTCCAATTAACTAGTCAATATATTTTTACTAATTTTAAACCTTTCTCCACTAATTTTAGGGTTCCATATAATTATTCATGAATTTCCCTTACTTATGCTTAAGTAATTAGCTCAATATTACTTAATTACTCTTTTATCACTTGTTGATAATTTTCTTGTTTACATCACCTCATTTTCTTCATACTCTTGCATTAACATTAGCATTTCCATGCCTCTTTCATTATTCCATAATTTACGAGGGTATTATGGTCTTTTATTACTTTTTGAATATTCTTATACAATTTCTCCAAGTTTGTAATTTATTAAATTACCCTAATTAGAGATAACATACTCTCATTATTCAAATAATTATTTCACTGGCTTTTAGGATTTTTCACAATTTTCCTAAATCATTTATGTCCCTTAGGGGCATTTTGGTCATTTGGCACTTTGGCCCTTATATTCTCTAATTTTCCAAGGGATTTTCCCTTTTAATTCTCACAGTATTTTCCTTGGGAAAATAAGCTAATTATCATAAAAAGCTTGAGACCACATATTCACCTATTTTCAAGAGAAGTTACCCTAAGTCAGATTTTAGGGTATTACATTTCTCCCCCCGTTAAACAAAATTTCGTCCTCGAAATTTGCATTCTACCCACAAATCTCCGTACTATCTAAACTCCGTCCTATTCAGACTTTGGACTTCAAGCGTCGGTCTTTACTTTGTCTGCCAGCCGCTCCTCTTGATAATCGAGAATTCGCTTTGGTTTGACCATAAAGATCCTGTCATATCGTACCTTGATATATAGTGTCTCCCGTGGCTCATACACCGCGGTCAACACCACAAATACCAAAATGTCTCCTTGGACTACACCATGGCAACACAAGATACTTTTAAATGTTGCCATGGTTCCCACACACCATGATAACACAAAAGACCTCCTACTCAATGACACGATCACGGTCGAATTGTAATAACGAAGAAACATGGAACAATGATGGTTCACGCAATCATATGATCTAACCTAGAGAAGATTCTCTATGAAGAGATAGTACCTTGGACCATCTCTGGGAGTTCTATGTCCTCTGCATCGGTTAGTGCGTACATTCGGCCTGGGTTTTGTGGCCTTGACGCTGCAGCTTTCTCCGGACAGTACACACTGATGTGCCCTGGCTTTTGACACTTGAAGCATATCAGCTTCCCATCGCAGCCAGTACTTTGAGGATGATATTTCCCGCATTTTGGACATGGTCGGGGTCCTGACGTTTTTGGGTTGTACTGCTGCCCAAATCGGACTGGCCTCTTGCTTTCTCCTTGAGAGTCACTCCAGGGTGCTTCTCTCTTCCGTGAGGAAAATGTTAGATGAGGAGTACAACGACGATCATATCAAAATTTCGATCGCACTTTATATTTCTACTACTAACGAATAGACACCCGCAACATGTCCCTCGTTAAGAGTTTCGTTGGTTCGTTCTTCTCGAAACGGCACTAAACACGTATCGGAAGTTCCTATACATGAGTCAAATACGCATGTAGTTATCTGTATTGGTCTCGGAGTCTCATCCGGCGTGGCCTATCTTCGCATATAAGCTCGGTGCTAGGAAAGAATCATCGTCCAAAGACAACACTAGCGATTATCAAAGTGCTCGAGACCGACGTCGAGTTGTCGAGATATCGATCTATCGGAGACTGATATCAGAGCTATCAGAGCTCTCGGAGAGTGATATCAGAGCTATCAGAGCTATCGGAGAGTGATATCAGAGCTATCAGAGCTATCGGAGAGTGATATCAGAGCTATCGGAGACTGATATCAGAGCTATCAAAGCTATCAGAAACTGATATCAGAGCTATCAGAGCTATCGGAAACTGATATCAGAGCTATCGGAGACTGATATCAGGGTTATCGGAAACTGATATCAGGATTATCAGAATTGATGTACCGACAGAAAGTGGTACACCTGATCGTAATGGTATACCGGTTCAAACCAAGACACCGAAATGAGGTGGTACACCGACCTTGGGCTATATCGCACTCATTTTCAAAATATGCTCCAAAATATTTGAAAAGGCTTTTGAACATAACTCCGTTAACCGAACAGAATGGCCAGGTAAGTGTCTACCATGGGGGCCTCACCGAGTTCACGGCGACTGATTGGCACACCCACGTAAACTAGCCTTGCCTTCGGCACCAAACTGTCCGTAATAACTTAGTCAGATCCATGCCGTGACTACGCTCGATACCAAAATGTCTCACTGCGATCACACGCCGTGGCAACAAATCGTACCTCAGCCGCTATTTTTACGCACCGCCTCACGACGAATACAACCAAGACGGTGGCTGGCCGTCTGGCCATGTCGGGGTAAGAGCCAATGCTTCGCCACAGATCACACTGTGAGAACCCCCGATCATGAATCGAATTTGCCATCAGAAAAACTAGCTCTGATACCAAAATGTAACATCCCGTTTTTTCACAAGCAGTATAAATTTTTTTAAAAAAAACATCATTTCAAAATGATCGAGTAGTGCACCTGAGCGATTGAGTAACGATATATATATATTAAAATACCCATGGTAGCATGTCTTGTTGTTTAAACAAGCGGTACAAGAGTGTTTCAAAAGTATAACGAAAAGAAGTCCTCGCCGCTACTCCTAGGCGTGCCGCTTGTCCTTCTCCTCGATCCTCGGTCCACCCGACCACGAAGCTAAGTTAAGAGCCGGAGTCCATGCATCGAACCCCGAGTAACGGTTAACCTCATGATTACATATATCATATATGTACAATGACATTTATAGAATTTTGACAACTTTTAATATGGTCAGACATAGGGAATACATAATCGGATACGTTTGGCAATAACAATACAGTCGGATGTAAGGTTAAAGCACAACGAGAAATGTACATAATCAGATATGCACGGCGATAACAATACAGTCGGATGTAAGGTTAAGGCACAAAGAATAGTAATACAGTCGGATGTATGACATGACAGAGAATAATACAGTCGGATGTATAACAGACAACAGTACAGTCGGATGTAAGACAAATAGTACAATCGGAGTACAAACAATAGTACAATCAAAGTACAGACGTTAATACAATCGGAGTATGGACAGTACGTTTTACGGAAAACGGTCGTTTCGACAGAAAACAGCGAAACGTCGTGTCGGACAAATAAGAACGACAGCAAATCGAGTTTCGACGTCCTATAAGAGTAATATCACTTTTATTAGTGATTTGGTACTATATCGGCATTTTGGGTAAAAATTACCATTTTGCCCTATACCCCTAATTGGCGGAATTTCGCCAAAGATTTCGTTACTCGACAAATTTTCTTCCCGAAATTTTGCCGTAACTTCGACGCCATTTTGATTTTCGAAAATAAAGACTAAAATAACCCTCCCATATGATACCCAATCATACTTGAAAATTTAAAGGCTATTCTAGCATTATAACACCTACTTGTGAAAGAACTACGAGGACTTCACTTTCTGGGACTCGGTCCCTACCATGTTTCTACCTCGTCATGCATATATTTCAATGCAATGAGGCCTAAAAACAATAGTAGGAATCTCACTCCCTACTTGCTAAATCTATCTAACAATTCTACTAACTACCGAACTAAAGACCAAAGACCGAAGGACTTACCCGTTGAAGACTTCTGCAGAACTTCTCAAGAGCTCCTCTCTCTTATTTCTCTCTCAAGAATAGGTTTTGCACTTGAGAATGGGGTGAGAAAATGAAGAGGAACTCATGCCTTTATATAGGCAAAAAGTGGGTCCTAAGGTGTAATTTTCCCTTCTTAAATTTTGGGTCCAAAGTTGTAATTTTCCCTTTTCATTTTAGAAAACTTCTTGAACAAGTTTTTCTCTCTCCTTTCCCTCTCTTGGTCGACATGCAGCAGCTGATGTGGCAGCAAGGGAGTGGTCCAAAAATGGTGATCACCTTACTTTATGCCCTGGCTCAGGTGGATTTCCCGATCGGCACTCCGATTCGCGTAATTTCGAAAAATCTCAAAATTATGGATTTACAACTTTGAAGACCTTCTCTTCCTCATCAATAATATCTATTTAAACTTGAATTTTGACTTTAGACAGGGTTCCAACCGTCCACTGAAGTTTCTCGAAAACGTGTCCGATCGCGTCCGGCTGAACGCATTTCTGAAATTACCAACTTCTTCAGAAAAATTCACTGATTCCAAATATGTCAAAATAAATTCAAACTCATGCCTAGATGTTGAGTTAGAATTTATTTTCCTTATATCCAAAAATATACCTATATGCATTTTTCCCTATTTTGTTTTATTAGGAAATGCACAAACGACTTCTATTTTCTCCTAAGAGTATAACGGAAGAAAAATTCCACTGATCATTATTTTTCCCTGACTTTGGAAATCCCATTCCTAGATCTCTAGATAAGATCCGTTTCCTAATTTTTAAATCACTATTCATGCACTTTAATTATATTATAAAATAATAACACATGTGCCTAATTTAAACAAATATCATGATATTAAAATTTGATCTCATCTTCATTTGTTTGGACAATTTTCGGCTGCCCATAATTTGTTTGGATTTGTGAATATTTTTCCCCAATTAAATAATTATTTAATTATTAATTCAATTTTTATTTAAAAATTTCACAAAATTCTCTTATTGGTCCATTCTTGTATTTAGGCCTAAAAATACCTAAACTCAACTATTTTTCTCCAAAATTTCCAATTAACTAGTCAATATATTTTTACTAATTTTAAACCTTTCTCCACTAATTTTAGGGTTCCATATAATTATTCATGAATTTCCCTTACTTATGCTTAAGTAATTAGCTCAATATTACTTAATTACTCTTTTATCACTTGTTGATAATTTTCTTGTTTACATCACCTCATTTTCTTCATACTCTTGCATTAACATTAGCATTTCCATGCCTCTTTCATTATTCCATAGTTTACGAGGGTATTATGGTCTTTTATTACTTTTTGAATATTCTTATACAATTTCTCCAAGTTTGTAATTTATTAAATTACCCTAATTAGAGATAACATACTCTCATTATTCAAATAATTATTTCACTGGCTTTTAGGATTTTTCACAATTTTCCTAAATCATTTATGTCCCTTAGGGGCATTTTGGTCATTTGGCACTTTGGCCCTTATATTCTCTAATTTTCCAAGGGATTTTCCCTTTTAATTCTCACAGTATTTTCCTTGGGAAAATAAGCTAATTATCATAAAAAGCTTGAGACCACATATTCACCTATTTTCAAGAGAAGTTACCCTAAGTCAGATTTTAGGGTATTACAAATAACATCACAAACTTTTGTCAATTCTTTTCCAAATTGATAAACAAATGCATTCTTCACAATGGTGGAACGCCTTTATGGCCAGCTGGGGCCAAGGCCCGAGCTGGCCCCGACTGATCTTATAAAATACGTTAGTATATGTATGTATTTATTATATGATATTTTATTTGGCCACAAATTTGGCCTCGGCTAATTTTTTATCTTCTCTGTAAGGATAATGTTTGTTTCATTACTCATTGAGCCATGAGAGGAAAGTAAAATTCTTGTTTAAGATATCGAAAAGGTCAGTATCATTTTATATATTGTTTTGATTTATAATTATCGGTTATTATTTATTTTTATTTTCAAGGTTATTTGATACTATTTAGTAAATACTCCATTTGATCCTTATTTAAGAAACCAACTAACAATTTTCACAAGTCAATAAAAACAATTAAAGTCATTAAATTTATCCCAAAATTTAAGTATTTTTCACTATTATCCCTATTAATTACACTAAACTCTAATATTATATTAATTATTACTCTCTTTTTTCTCAAAAAAAGAGTAATAATTTATTTTTAGTTAATTTTTACTTTCACTCACTACCTTTATAATTGTGGGTACACATGGGAAAAAATATTTAATGCAATTTGGAAACAAGCAAAAGACTTATAAAAATGACCGAATATACATGTTAGTTGGTGCTTTATAATAAGAACTAAAGAGAGTAGTTCAATATATTTATTTTTTGGCCCGGGCTAAATTTTTTTTTTCTGGTTCCGCCACTGATTCTTCATATTTCTTTTGCTTTTCTTTCTATGTATAAAATACTTTTCTATTTTTCTCTTTTCTTTTTAATACACTCTCTCTACTTATTTTTCCTTCTTTTCCAAACTATATACATTTTTTTTTTCTTATGACTTACTTTCTTTCTCTTTCCAAGTTCTTTTTATCCTTATTATAAGATATAAATTAACAATTCTCACAAACCAATAAAATAATTAAAGTCAATAAAATTGTCCTAGAATTTAAATAATTTCTAATATTACCCATACTAATTGCACTAAACTCTAATATCATATTAATTATTACTCTCATCCATTACCCTCATTAATTAGAGGCATACATGGAAAAATATAATTAATGCTTCTTGGGAAGAAGCAAGTGCTATATAAAAAGGACCAAATACACTTGTTAGTTCGTGATTTATAATAAGGACCAGATGGAGTATATACATAGTATTTCAATATATACATTGTTCAACTTTCTTTTTGGAAAATCACTTTGATTTTAGAATACTATGAATACTATGAGTAAATGACATGCATACAACATATGAATTGCTCAAAGGGGGAGCAAATAGTGATGGATGTATGTTTGTTTTGGCTGAAAGGGTTCAAAATTGAATTCCTCTTCCATTTCCATCATACCAAAGCAAATGCTGTTTCGAAAAAGAGTTGAAACAAGTTCTAGACACTACTACAAAATGCAGTTTTAACGTTTATTTTTAGGATATTTGGATGACTGTTTTCAAAGGATAGTATATGTGAATGCCATTTAAAATTTTAAAATAGACGTCTGCTTTTAAACTTTCGTTGTAAATTACTTTTAAGATAATTGTTTTTAAAAAACAGTCATCATAAGTAAGAACATAAACATCAGTTTTAAGTTAAACCGTCGCCGTAATTAACTTAAAACTTACAATGATTGTTTTCAAAAAATTACTGTTGCAATTTTTTTTTTAAAAAAAAAAAAGGATAAAAAAAGAAAAGACTATGGTCTGGATGTCAGAAGCAGATACTCGTTGTAAGTCATTTTTTTAAATCTTCATGAATGCTTATGAACTACTAGAACAGAGAAGAAGTAGGCGTGTATGATTCAGAGATGAAGAAACAAGAGCAAAATGATAGAGACTGATTTTAGTTTTTTTCTGCATAAGCTGAAGATAAAGCGAGACACACTTTCTAGATCCGACACACTTCATATTTTAATATGTAAAACCTAAATTATTTAGGTTAAAAAAATGTGATCTCCTTTCACCAATTAACTCAGATTGCAAAGAAACAGAGAAAATGAGGATGTTAAACCGCCAGAAAATAGAGGAACAAGGCTTTTGCCAGAAATCTATCGGCGCTTCCACGTCAGGTTCCGATATTGACTCAATCACTGCCGCAAGGCACAGCGTCGCCCCCATCTGCAAGTTGGCGTCCTGCTCCAGCGTGAGAGTCCCCATCAACGGCTTCAAAAACGCCGTCAAGATCGGCGGTTTGTTGATCCGAGATGACATTGCAGCGGTGGCCTCGGCACTAGCAGATCGGAAAGTGGAGCCAGGGTCACGGAGCCGACGACGAACGGTGGAGACCATCTTAGAAAGAAATGGAGACAGAGCATTGCCGTGGAAATGAGAGAGAACTCAAAAGAAGTCAAGTAGATCTTGCCTGAGAGGCGATGATGGAGTCTGGATCAGCATGAAGATATGGGGAATTCATCAATAATATCATGTAAGCTAAACCAGATTCGGCGAAATCCACCTGGTTTTCTAGAAATCTAGAGAAAAGGATTCAAGCTTAGCACTTGCAAAAGAAGAAGTAACTTGAACACGTGTAATGAAGCACAAAGCAACGTGCTCTCGCCGAAAACGAATTTAACCATGTCAAAAGAAGAAGCTTGAACAACAGAGATTGTGGACGCAACGAAGGAAGACGTACGGCGCCACCCACAACAACGGCGGAGAACAAGGGGAAGGACGAAGAGGGAGGGCGTAGGAGGGGATCTGGCTTTGGTCCTTTGCATCAGACCGTCCGCTGTGTTTTTTGCCTAACAAATTAATACCGTGCGGTAAATTATTAAGTGCAAAATGCTGCAGCGGACCATCTGATGCAAAGGACCAAATCCAGATCCGTGGGAGGGAGTATGCTGAGAAAAGAAAAGTAAATCCACTGAATTCTGAGTCCTCAAAAGTTAAAAGTCCTATAAATGAATCCTAGAATTTAGAAGAAATTAAAGAAGAAAACTAAAAAACAAACCTAATAAAAAATCTGGAAAAATTCCAAAAAAAAAAAAAAAAAAATAGAAAAGTGGCCAAAACGTAACCACGGAATTTGGCTAACATTCTGCCCAATAGCAAAGCTATTGATCTTGCTTAGA
Source organism: Acacia pycnantha (assembly GCA_025563575.1). Taxonomy (NCBI): domain Eukaryota; kingdom Viridiplantae; phylum Streptophyta; class Magnoliopsida; order Fabales; family Fabaceae; genus Acacia; species Acacia pycnantha. The sequence continues at coordinate 7,772,736 of JAMWYP010000002.1, read as the reverse complement.
ATGGTCATAAGCCTTAGGAAACTGAAGATGATAATTTTCTAGGCAAAATTTTCAAAAAATTCAAGAAGCTTCAAAGTGAAGGTGTAACAGAATTTTAATGAAACTCCAATCAATTACCAAGTGCGTAGCAATTAGTTCCAGCCACAAATTAAGTTTCAGCAAGAGAAATGCAATAATGCTACGAATTAACTTGGAGACATATTGAATTCAAAAAAATATGCTCAAGAACATATCAAAGTTAATGCAACGACACCGCACAGAAGCTATCAAGTCAACAAAATGCAATAATGCAAAAATCCTAAACTATATGCAATAAAAAGCCAAAAATGCAAAACTACATGCTTCACAATAGAAACTCCTTGTAAAAAGTGAATTTGACAATTAGATTACTTAGCAAGCCAATTACTTAGCTACTTGACAGCTGCGCCATTTGATGAGGGCCTTTTTGTATGTTAGCCTTTGGATCCACAATAAAAAATTAATTAAGGTTTGGGTATAGGCAAACCTAGGATTATTCACTCTTCTTGAAGAGCTTTTTATTAATTCTTAATAAATTTAAATTCCATGCAAATGCAATGAAAACAATGAAAAATTTGTTTTGCACAAGTACAAAAAAACTTTTTAGACCGGAAGAAAAACACCTCGTAAGATTGGATCTGGGACTAGTCTTGATACAGGCAGTCTAAAAAGTCTGTTTCTTTTAAGACCGAACGCGTGATCGGTTTTAAAGTTTAAACAATTGTTTTTAGATCGAAGTTTTAAAATATGAGGTCTTGAAAGTCGTACTATATAGACTTGACATCGTTTATGTTAGGTCTAAAAACATTGACTTTTAAGACCGGATGTATAAAAACGTCAGTCTTAAAAGTTCGATTTAAAAGTCAGATATTTAACTAAACACATACAACCGGTCTAAAGGTCTAAAATTTTAGACCTGCTATGTGATACATCCGGTCTTAAAATTCTGACCTTTAGACCGGTTGTGTAATACATCCGGTCTTAAAGTCATACTTTTAAGACTGGCTTCGTGATACATCTGGTCTTAATAATCAGACTTTTTAGACTTTCTGTGTAATACATCCTATCTTAAAAGTCACGACCAAATTGTTTTTAGACCTATTATTTATATCATCCGGTCTAAATTGCAATCATATTTTTTCTTTGATATATTTCTTCCTCCTACCCATCTACCACCCAATCTAATACCTAAAAGACAATTTTTTTTTTTTTTTTAAGTTACAAGCTATGAACAATTCATTATGAATTACAAATTGAATTATTGGAAATGAATACAAATATTATTCACCATGAGTTATGCCCTCTAAATGAATATACTAAGACAACACCTAAATGAATATATATAATAAGGTTAAGATGCGATTTGGCCAATAAACTATTGGCTCAGGAGCGTCCAACACAAGTAACTATTAAGTTGACCAAAAATACCAACAAACTTTTAAAAAGGTGCAGTCAGCACAATTTTTTTTTTTTTTTTACTCAGGAGTGCCCAGCACAACGCCGTTAGACAAAAAGTTAACATCCGTTATCTTAGGTGCAGATTGGCCAATGAACTTTTACCCTAGAAGTGCCCAGCACAAAAAAGTTTTACTCAGGAGCGCGCATCACAAAATTCTAAATTTTACTAAATTAAATAATTTTTTCCTCAATTGTCATTATTCAAAACTACTTGTATAGATATCTATAGACAAAAATTATTCATTCTTCAATTTTTTCAAAATTATAATTTTCTAAAATAAATAAAATTTTGAATTAAAAATATAATTATATGATTTAAATAAAACTCAAGGTGTTTTATAGTTTATTATATATGTTAAACAAAAAATTTATATGATTTATTTTTATTTTAGAAGAAATTTATGTGAGTTAAAAATTCATTTAATATTAATAAAATTTTCGTAGGCCAAATTGCTCCTTAACCTATTATCAAATTGTCCTTCATCAAGTCTCTTAAGTTATCTTTTTTTTTTTCAACAAGTTCTATATTCATATAATCAATAGATCATTTAATTAATAAATATATTATCAAGTTGCCAGATTTATATTATTAAGTATCAATGTTGATATCCATTAAAATCTTTTTATAAAAATAAAAAATAAAATTATTTCATTTCTTTCAAGATATAATAGTTTTTTTAGATTTTTTAAATTTTAGTAACATTAAATGGATTTTTAACTCACATAAATTTCTTCTAAAATAAAAATAAATCATATATTTTTTTGTTTAACATATATAATAAACTATAAAACATCTTGAGTTTTATTTAAATCATATAATTATATTTTTAATTAAACCTTTTGTTTATTTTAGCAAATTATAATTTTGACAAAATTGAAGAATGAGTATTTTTTGTCCATAGATATCTATACAAGTAGTTTTGAATAATGACAATTGAGAAAAAAATATTTAATTTAGTAAAATTTAGAATTTTGTGCTGGACGCTCCTGAGTAAAAATTTTTTGTGCTAGGCGCTCCTAGGGTAAAAGTTCGTTGGCCAATCTGCACATTAGATAACGAACGTTAACTTTTTTTAACGGCGTTGTGCTGACTGCACCTTTTTAAAAGTTTGTTGGTATTTTTGATCCACTTAATAGTTAATTGTGTTGGACGCTCCTGAACCAATAGTTTATTAGCCAGATCACACCTTAACCCTATATAATAAGAGTTACAATACAATCGTAGTTACAAAAATAGCACCTAAATCAATATATATGCCCAATTCACAATGTCTTGATCATATTCACACCCAACAACATTCTTCTTTTATCATGCCCCTTTCGTATCTCCCGAGGATACTACCATAAAAACAAAACAAAACAAAAGCATAACAGTCAATAACATTGTTTAAGAATAGAGGAAGAATATAGTTAAAACCTTAAAATTTTCAAATAATTTTGCATATGAATATTATCTAATAAATTGTCTCTTTTTTAAAGGGATTTCCTCCTATATCCCTTCATTATGATCATTTCTTATGCTGAGTTTATTATCCGCTTCATCTTCTTTGTTCATTTCCGAGAGAACCCTTGAAAAAGAAGGACTGGTCTCAAGAAGATCATAATTTGAATGAATTTTCTCATCAATATCAATGAACATTTTTCCTTGGAGAGCTACATTAATCCACTTGCATTTGAAAATGAGAAATTTAATTTTAACATAGTTTACCTTCCAAATCTCTTCAATAACCTTATAATAAGACATGATTGCCAATTTAGGTTTTTTATCTTTTGAACTGGAGAAGTGGATAGATTCAACATCTAACATAACACCACTTTTATGGACGGTGCTCCTATCATTTTGGGACTTAAAGTAAAAGGTATAAACATTGATCACATATGAATTCCAAGTTATGACATCAATCTCAGGATCATATGCTAACCATTTTATTGTATCAATAACACATTCCTCCAGCGATGAACACAATACGATAACATAGATAGGCTTGTCTTAAACATAACTTCCTCCAGTGATGAGCACAATACAATAATGTCTTATTTTTCAACGTCTCATTGTCAAGAACATCGTATGTCAGCCGGATAGAGTCCCAAATAGGATATTTTACTTTCTTCTTGTTGACATTTTTCCACTCATTTATGAAGATGCTATGTTTGATGTGGGCTAGGAGGCCGACATAACTCCTATATATGTTTTTATTAGGGTCGATAGGATTCTAATGTCCATCAAACTGAATCTTGATCTTTCCCTGTCAGTCTAACTTAGGGCAATCTCTTTCAATCATGTGCCTCTTCTACCATGCCTAAGGGCCAGTTACGAGGCTCACTTTGATATGTACTAAGTTCGCTCTGATTCACACCAGTAACTGGCGTGCCTTGAACAAGACTAGATTCTCTTTCTCTGCTTATTTTCGGGAAGAGAGGTTGTGCAAGAGACGAATGCTTGACCGAATGAGAGAGTAATAGAGGCTGGTAGTGGTGGGCGAGGAAGAGAGGTAATGCGATAGGAGGAGAGGTTCAAAGAAAGCAACTTCAAGTTTTGGCACAAAGAAGAGAGGATATAGTGAGGAGGTTCCTTTCTGGTGTTGATACTTTTAAGACCGGATATTTTTAAATGTTGTTCTTAAAAGTTAATCTTTTAGACCAGTACATATTAACATCCGGTCTTAAAAGTAATAAAAATTTTATTTAATTTTTTCTTATATTTTGGACTTGCTACTATTTACGTTCGGTCTTAAAAATTTACTAAAAAAAGTAATCGAGATTTTATTTTATTTTTTAACTTTTTAGACCGATATTCATAAATGACGGTCTTACAAGTTAATCCTTTAGATCATTACGTATTAACATCCAGTCTTAAAAGTAATAAAATTTTTATTCAATTTTTTTTAAATTTTTGATCGAAGACTATTTTTGTCCAGTCATAAAAGTTTACTCTAAAAAGTAATCGAGATTTCAAATTTTTATTTTTTTAACATTTTAGACCAGTTGTTTTGGAAACTAGTCTAAATAATATATTTTAGACATATGATTAAAGGATCTGGTCCAAAAAGTTCTTGATATTTACAAAATTGCTAGTCATACTTTTTATACTGGAGCCTCAATACTTCGGTCTAAATGAGGCGGTCTAAAAGCCTTTTTTTGTAGTAGTGTTGGTTTTTCAAATTAATAACTAAAAGAAGAATGTTAATTAAATGCTAAACTATTATTTTTGGTACTTTTTTTTTTTTTATAAAAATAGTGAATGAGTGAATGGAATTAGATTTGGAAAATATGAATGCTGGATGCTATTGGTAATGAAGAAGTGATTATCGTTACTCAAAAAGATTATGAAAATTAAACTTTCATTAAGTATTAAGAAAAACCTCAAGATAATATTTGAGTCCAATATTCCCAATTAATAGTAGTTTCATACAAACATAGCTACTACTATCTATTGAGATATTATTTAAACCACTTAGTATGCAATTGAAATTGTAATGATGCAACATGAGTCTTCTTGATATGGAGTGCTAAACAGCCCCTCCAAGGCACAAATCAACCACATTAACTAGACAATAACATGCTAATTAACATAATCTCATTGCAACCACAAAAAAATTCAAACATATATAACCTTCATACTACAAAATCCAACTCAATTACAAATATTAAACAAACAAAAACTAATTAACATCAATCAGTTTCAGAATCATATACAATTATTCCTAAAACAAGAAAATCCAAATATATAACTCTAGATTAATGGAATGATTATGTAGTACATTGAGCTCTAGCACAAATACTAATCACCATGACGTAAAAGTTTTAGTTACACATTACTCTATTGCCATAGTCCAGATCAGTTGCCCAACCAAAATTTCCATTGAAGGTAATAGCAATGTCGACTTAATGGGAAAGGTGAGAGAAGGCAGTGGGTTCTTGAGATGTGACGGTGGTGGAGTGCTGGTCGGAGAAACTAACAGATAGCGGACCCAATGGTGGTGGGATCTAAGAAAGATGACGGTGATGGTGGTTGGATGGCCAAACAGTGTTGTGCGAACGGAGAAGGAACAATGGTTTGGTCTTCTTCCTCCTTCTCGCCAAAAACCAGAACCAAGATCTGAGTCCAGTTCCTTCTCAACTCTGATCTCTCCTTTGGTTCAAACCCAAATCGCGGCCTCCCCCAGTAGAGAAGACTCTGGCGGTGGTGAGAGAGGAAGTCCTCAACGGTGGTAGTGGCTCTCCGTCTCTTTCCCTCTCATCTCAAGCTCTGGCCCGATCTTTGACGTTTCTCTTTTCTCCATGGTGCACAGATCTCTGTATTCTCTAATGTCGGGGCTGTCACAACGAAGAAGAAGACCTTAGCGGTCTGTGCGTTTTGACCAGGAATCAATATGAAAAGTTCAAAAGTATGTGGAGGGATTAAACTGAAAACGTTAAAATGTTTTTGGGCATAACTATAATTTTAAAAAATATGGGCCCTTTTCTATAGTTTTCTGGCCTATTTTCTCCATTGATTTGCAATTTTTAGAAATTCTAAGGCATTTTCTATAATTTTCCCCTAGTCCTAGAAAATATTAAGGGAGAATTACATTCAGGTCCCAAGGAAGGAAAAAAATTACAAAAAGTCCCTTGAAATCACAAAATTACCCAGAAGTCCCAAGGAAATTTTTGTTGTAAATACATACATTTCCTGTTGTAAATACATACATTTTCTGTTGTAAATGGTTTGAGACTTTTTTGATATTATTTGTACAGAATTTTTTAAATGTTGTTGTAAATACATACTTTTTCTCTTGTAAATGGTCATGTGTTTAAATGTTGTTGTAAATATATACTTTTCCTGTTGTAAATGGTTTGAGACTTTTTTGATATTATTTGTACGGAATGAAAATTACTTTTCGTGTTGTTGTAAATATATACTTTTCCTGTTGTAAATATATACTTTTCCTGTTGTAAATATTTGTATGTATTTACAACACGAAATGTATGTATTTACAACAAAAATTCTCTTGGGACTTTTTTGTAATTTTGTGATTTCAAGGGATTTTTTTTTGTAATTTTTTTCCTTCCTTGGGACCTGAGTGTAATTCTCCCAAATATTAATTCTAACCCAATTGACATTTTCCACATCTCAAATTTGCTTCCAAAACACCTCCAATGTAAGAGCTTGCATAAGGTACCATAAAAAATCCAATAAATTATTTACATGAATAATTAACAAATTATAACTATTTTGCTCCTAATTAGACTTAATTCAATACAAATGTCCTCAACTCAAATTAGTGCTTAATACATATAAAATACATTAGATGCCTCAAATTAATAATGAAAAAACCTATAAAAATATGGTTCAATCATAAGTTTTTAGCATTATTGCACAAGTGTATGGGTTCAAAATAATCTGTAAGTATGACTTTCTCTTGCACATTCTCATTCCACCACCAAGTTCCGTTATGTCTCCCACCACAACCTTTGAATTCTTCCAAAACTGCTTTAGCAACCTTCTAAACCCTCATAGCCATTTCCTTTCCATCATGTGGCATTTCGCTGTGGCTCAAATTCCTTCCTCTACAAGAGTCCTTTTGAAAAACACCCACCTCTCACCTTTCAGCGGCCAATACTTAACCCGTGGATTTACAACTTGTCGGTGACTTTGTCCATTACTTTTAATATGCACATTAAAGACCAGGACCGTATGTTGGCTAGCTAGTCACCCCATATCCCGGGATCACTTTGCAATTTTTACAAAGCATTCTATCAAGGCTATTTACCAAAAAGAAGTTAATCTATGATTAGAGGCTCCTCCCACTTCTTAAAGCAAGTGTTGATAATCTTGAGATTGTATGCTTGGGAAAAGTCAAAAAAGGTCCTCCATCATTAAGCTCCTCAAAACCAAAATCACCGTTAATGCCCACAGACTGTCCTGCCTCCTTACTGACATGTTCATTGAGGTTCCCACACACACACACACACACACAAAAGAAAAAAAAAAGTTTTCTTCAAGTGATACGTTTCAGCCTCTCCATATCTTCCCAAAACTTATCCTTAAGATATGCTCATGCCCCACTTGGGGTGCATTAGCGCTAATGATATTAATAGTCTCCTTTACAACAATCATTCTCAAAGATATTATTCTATCTTCAATCCTTTTGCCTCCCACCACATTCTTATTCCACTCCCCATCATTGATTATCCCAACATCATTCCTTGCATTTACTTTAATTTCGCCATGTACCAAAATTTGAAATCTACAATTTCCTTGAAATTTCCTCAACACATTTATTTTATTGGAGGTACAAGAGATGTTTGATCCTTTTCTATTGCATAACTCCCACCACCTCCATTGATTTCTCAGACAAGGTCTTAATGTTCAAAGTGCCAAATCAGATCTTGCGCTAATAAATTAACTTCTTTGGCTGCTTCAGCCAAGAAGAGTGAGCAACCCCTGCTCATTTAACGCTACATTCAAGAAATGATACATCGACTCTTACTCATTTCTCATTGTACTCAAGCCATACAGTGTGTTAATTTTGAGCAATGACATAGTTTCAACACAATTACTTTATTTATCTATGTTCATATAAATTCGATAGAGTTTTATGTTGGCTATCGAGAGCCTAACACAACCCTCATCATTTATCGTCTAGGCTCAAGACTGACCATAAAACATAGGCGGAGTTGATTTGATTTGGCCCTCCTCCTTTATGTGGGATTGTAGAAACAATTTAAAAAATATTTTATAAATAAGAAGAATGTTTTTTCTTTAAAAAAAATAGTCATCACTTTGTGCTATTATTATATGGCTGCACCTTGTATGGAAAGTGAATCAAAACAAATTACTTGACTTGAGAACTAACCAAATGGCTAAAACAATACTACCTCTAATTCAAAATATAAGAGCCAAATAACTAAATTTTGTAGTTTGCAGCTAGCCATATAATAATTGCACAAAGTGATGACTTTTTTTTTAATGAAAAAACATTCTTCTTATTTATAAGAGCCAAATAACTAAATTTTGCAATTTGAAAAGTTAGTTAAAATTGGTTAAAGACAATAAATATGTAAAAAATATGACTTACTTTCCTAAAACATTCATATTTAAAGAGATGGTGAGTAGGAGAGAGAATGAGTTAAAAAGAGAAGAGATAGAAGGAGTGGAAAAAAATAAATGAGAGAGGCATATAATTAGTTAAGGGTAAAATTTTTTTAAAAAAAACATCAAATAATAAGACAAAAGCAAAGTGGATCTTATATATTAAAAAACCACACCTCCGTTCCTTACAAGCAGTTTGTCTCTTATTGTTTGAAAAAGAGGGAGTACAACATGTACATACGCAGTCTTATTGCTTATAACCCAAAAATAAGACTAGACAGTTGAGGGAGTCATGTTGTTGAGCAGTGCAGGGCAATCCTATAACAAAATTTAGATAAGATCCTTCCATGGTGGTTCAGGGATAGGTCAAACGATGTACCGGCATGTATTCTGTCTACTTGGACATTTGACAAATGACATTGCAACAAAATCCTAACATCAAGGGAAGGTCAATAAAGCATGTTCTCACCTAGAGTGACAATCTTATATCTACCAAAATTGCTACTTTAAGGTACTTGGCCAAATTAGGTAAGTCAGAACATGAGCTTTATGGGAGAGGATTTTCTCATAATCCCTTTTCTCCTTTTCTTCTCCTCAGCTCATCTGGACCATTGATTGAAAAGAGGAGGGAGATGTTAAAGTATTATTGTGATTGATTGGACGGATATGATTTAAAGATGATGAGGGATAATGAGAAAAGGATTAGGAGAGAAACCCAACCCGAGCTTTACATAGCTTTTCCTCTATAATCTGGACTCAAGAAGCTGGTGAAGGGATCCATGATGTCAGCAGAATATGCTTATTGAGATTCACTAAAAATAAAAATAATATAAATCTAAAATAGGATATGATATGATAAAATAATTATAGTTATTACTAAAGTATATTTGAAGAAAATTTCACCCATAACAGAATTAGCCATTAATTCTCCCATATATCCCAACCGAATTATAAATACACACACATACACACATCAAGTGATACATTAATTTATGTTATAAATAAAACATAGAATAGTAATTTTTAAATATGTATTAAATCAATATTTTAACTATAAAACGTAAAAATTAGTATATGGGCCAAAAGTTGTCGAGAGAGACAAGCTAGCCATTAGTGCTCAACATTGTATCCCCACTCCACATTTCCCTTCCCTTCTTGACTTTAATAATCAAGTCACTTAAATTTTTCATCATTTACTCCACGTTATAACTGTGATATATGAAATTATTGGTATTGACCGTGTATGACTTACCTCAATTGGTATATTCTTCACAACAATCATGAGCGGTTTCCAAGAAATTCAAAACCCAATATCATCTTGAACGATAAAGGCTTTGCTATAAAGAGAGAGGGCATGATTTGGTTTAATCATAGTTTCCTTATGATTATTGTTACGGTTCTTCTCAAGAACGAAGCCTCAACTAATAATCAAGCTATCTAAGCCCTTCACAACAAAAATGGCTTCTTGGAATTCAGTGCCTCTCCATGTCACTTATGAAGTTGTGGGTTGGCTTGTTTTTACTTTGTGGTCTATCAGTTTCTACCCACAAGTCATCTTAAATTATCGCAGGAAAAGGTTTCAACAACATGTATCAACTTTTACTATTCCTTTTTACGACTTTCTTTTTACCATTCTAATTTGCCTGACCTCATGGTTTTCGAATTGTTTCAGTGTGGTAGGATTGAACTTTGATTTTGAGGTGTTGAATCTCACCAAGCACACGTGCTATCTCATATACAATGCATCTCTATACTTCAGCTCCACTGTTCAGAAGCAGTACAAGGACAAATATGGTCAGAATGAGGTTAGATCATTGTATAATCCAATTATAAATACTAATTAATTATCAAAGCTTAAAAATTTCGCACTCAAAAACCAATTCTTATGTTATTTTTATAAGGAAAACCAATTCTTATTTTTCATCTATGATTCAGATGATACCTGTGGCAGCAAATGATGTTGCTTTCTCATCCCATGCTGTTCTACTCACAGCTTTTACCATATTCCAGATTGCAATCTACGATGTTAGTACCTTGCTTTCTTTTCCATTAATCTCTTTGTACTTTTTTTATGTTTTTTATTAATTGTTGAAATTCCTTTTTTGTTACTGCAGCGGGGAAATCAGAAAGTGTCAAAAATAGCTTGTGGAATTCTGTTTGTTGCTTGGTCACTTGCTGCAATATGCTTCTTTATTGCTTTGTCTAATCATCATTGGCTCTGGCTTCTCTCAATATTATGGTATATCGTTTATGCTTTCTTAAGTAATTAATTTTCTTTTCCCCCTTGTATGCACACATAAATTTAATGAACGACATAATTATAAGAAGTTTTATTTGTTGTTAATTTTCCTTCTAATGAATTATTATGGTGGAATGAACTATTTTGCAGTGGCATTCAAGTTTTTATGACGGTTATAAAATATCTACCCCAGGCTGTGATGAACTTCAGGAGAAAGAGTACTGAAGGATGGAGCATTGGTAACATTTTGTTGGACTTTTCTGGAAGCATAGGAAACTATGGTCAAATGGTTATACAATCCAAAGATCAAGGTTTGTATTGACATCACTTAAAATAATCCTTTTGAGTTAATAATCTCAATTACAAAATTTCAAATCTCAGGTTCTTGGGCAAACTTCTCTGGAGATATTGGAAAACTAATGATTTCTCTGGTATGGATCAATTTTTGACCTTGACCAATTATATATGGAATATTGATGGCAATGAAAGTGTTAATAGTGATGATATTATTTTGACTTCTTGTTAGGTTTCTGTATTGTACAACATTCTATTCATGGTCCAACATTATATACTATATGGACCAAAAAAAGTCTCAAACTCAGAGATCCTACCACCTAAAGTTGTTGATCAGATCAACATGTCTCCAAATAAACCAGTGGCGAAGATTGTGGAGGATTCGGTGTAGTTCATGATCCATCTTTAAATAATCACATTATTTGAAAAAAAAAAAAAAAGTTAATACTTATAATATTATGTATGTTGTAAGAATTCAAGGGTTTTGCCCTTGAATCGCTTGTGATGGATTTATGAAGGTAGGTAGTCACTTGATCTTGGCCAAAAGGCTGAGAAAGGTACTCCCTTGAATAAAATACATTACCAAGTAACTAGTGTGTTACTTGGGTTACTTGAAATGATTATAATAAATAAATAGGCTTTCTACACTAACTGATGTAGAAAGTTTGTGTGTTTTTCAACCATTTGTTCTGTTTCTCTCTTAATCTCCTGTTTACACTTGAAACAAATACAATGAACAATAACCCAAAAAATGCAACCATCCGGCAATTAAGCAACAAACAAGTCAATTAAACCACAAGTTCGTTCTATGCGTACAATCCAATTAAACCACAAGTTCTAATTATATAGTGCCAACAACTAAGGAACAATTTCAAATAATAAATTTTTCAGTGTAAAATTTTTTCCTTGTTTATTGCACAAAAACATAAATAATTACAATTAAATCGAACTAATGTTGTAGTAGCTCTTTTTCTTCTTTTTTCCCCCAACAATGTTGTAGGAGCTCAAGGAAGTGAATTGCGATAGGTATATTGTAACATCCTAGTTTTTATTTTCAGAATTAAAATAATTTTAGAAGAAATTAATTTATAGTTAATGGAATTTCACCATGTAAATATTAAATAAAAATAAAATGAATTAAAGTAGTAGTCGTAGTAATAATATAAAGGTTAAAAATGGTGCGGGAGTGTTTAGACCATTTTTGCGACTATTAAGGTTTGAAAGTGAATGCTTCGAAGACTCGGGTATTTTTTTCCAAGAATATAAACCATAACAGGTGCACGGAGTTAAGCATGGTACTTGTGTTTAATCAAACAGCGGACCTTGGAAAATACCTAGGGGTGCAACTTCATCATGAAAAAGTGGGGTTGAAATCCTTTCAAGTGGTAGTTGACAAGGTGAAGGAACAGTTGTCCAGGTGGAAAGCGAACTCCTTTTCTTTAGCTGGTAGAGCAACACTTATTTTTGCAGTGTCCTTGGCGATCCCGGCATATACAATGCAAACATCGCATCTCCCTAGCGTTGTTTGTGAGGCGCTAGACAAACATAATAGATCCTTTCTATGGGGGAGCACAGCTGATAGACGTCGGGTATCTCTAGTTGCTTGGGGTGAGGTGTGTAAGGATAAACGGAAAGGTGGTTTGGGGTTGAGACATGAAAAATTCCAAAACCAAGCTTTCCTTATGAAGTTGGGATGGAGGCTTGTAACACACAGGGAGGACCTATGGGTCAAAGTGATTCACGATAAATATAAATGTGGAGATGATTTACTACCTCGTATTGAGACAACACGACTTGGCTCTAACGTCTGGACGGGAATTAAGCGAACATGGGATCAAGTTCTTAGGGGGATTGAAACTACGAATACCTCACCTGGTGTTCGATGGAAGTGGGAAAGACATGGAGAGTTCACAGTGAAATCTGCATATAGTGTGGCGTTAGGGAACAGAATGGAACAGGGGAGAGACTGGGATTGGCTATGGAAGATACGAGCACCACATCAGTGCAAGATGCTCTTCTGGTTCGTAGTCCGTCAGTGCCTGCTCACAAATGCTAACCGAATGAGACGGGGACTAACATCTGATCAGAGCTGTAGCCTTTGTGGCATAGGAGTGGAGGACATGATGCATGTGTTTCGGGATTGTGCCCATTCAAGAACGTTATGGTGGAAGGTAGTGCCCCCAGACAAGTGGCGACAATTTTGTAGCATGCCCCTATCAGAATGGGTAGGGTGGAATGTGAGAGGATGGATGAGAACAACGAAAGAGTAGGCTGCTAGGTTCACCATGCTGTGTTGGTGGATCTGGAGATGGAGAAATTTGTTTGTGTTCGAGAAGAAGTTTACCCTCAACACTAATATTCTTGCTAGTACAAATGCAATGATGGAAGGCATGAGCGCTACGAATGATCGTCTAGCAAGGATGAAACTTAATGGTGTTTCTCTAGCTACAAGTCGAGAGGCTTGGCGTCCACCAGAGGAGGGTTTGGTAAAGGTGAATGTGGATGGTGCCTATTCTAAAGCTACTAACAAATGTGCATGTGGGGGGATTATTCGTGATTCTTCTGGCACATTTATTAGGGATTCATTCATTCCATTGAGGATGGGGATGAGCTGTCTACAGAAGTTTGGGCTTGCCTTTCGGGCCTTAAAACTGCATGGGCGATGGGATTCCGAAAAGTATGGTTGGAAACATATTCTATTGAGTGTCTTAAGTTACTTTCTCATGAACAGGGTGGTATCAAAATGTGATCGTGAGGTACAATTATCAAAATATAATTAACAACAATTCATGATTTCCATTTTCAAATACATGCAAATCAAGTACACAATATTTTAAATCAAATCTCTCTTTTGTGGAGGATGCATACAAGTAATAAAGGATATCCCTTCATTGTGGGGGTGATTAAAAGTCATGAATGCCTATTACTTGTGCTGAGGGGCAAAGAAGAGTCACAAGGGCCTATCTCTTATGAGGGACGACAAAGCTAATCACTATTATGCACCAATAGATGCCTTATCACATGACAGGACAAAATTGACTCAACTATCTCAAATTCAACCAATGGCACATAATCAAACATAGCATAGAATATCGATTTCTCATGCTTCCAAAATAACAATCACAATGTAAGCCTTGAGCTGAAATGCAAATGGTGGACCAACACCGCACACCCACCCTCTCTGTCTCTCACAAAGTATACATTTTGATTTGCTAAAAGGCTTGGGCCGTTAGGCATATTGTATTTATTTATTTTAGACTTTAATGGGCCTTAAAGTTTTCAACATGGGCCTTATATTGTATTTATTTATTCAAGGCGCTGGGGGAGGCATCCTAGGGGTCTAGGAAGCAATGGAAACGCTGGCAGAGGTGGAGACATGTGTACTCTCTGACTAGTATGCCCTGTGGAGTGGACTCCAAGCGCCTTGCCCTTAGACTGTGGGTGAGCCCAACCCCTTTCCTAAAATTTTTATATAAAAAAAAATTAAATAAAAATAATTCATTTTATTTTTATTTAATATTTACATCGTGAAATTCCATTAACTATAAATTAATTTCTTCTAAAATTATATTAATTCTGAAAATAAAAACTAGGATGTTACAATATACCTATCGCAATTCACTTCCTTGAGCTCCTACAACATTGTTTGGGTTTGGGGGAGAGCTACTACAACATTAGTTCAATATTTTAATTGTAATTATTTATGTTTTTGTGCAATAAACGAGGACAACTTTGTACACTGAAAAAGTTATTATTTGGAATTGTTCCTTAGTTGTTGGCACTATATAATTAGAACTTGTGGTTTAATTGGATTGTACACATATAACTTATGGTTTAATTGACTTGTTTGTACGCTTAATTGCCGGATGGTTGCATTTGTTGGGTTATTGTTCATTGTATTTGTTTCAAGTGTAAATAGGAGATTAAGAGAGAAACAGAACAAATTGTTGAAAAACACACAAACTTTCTACATTAGTTATTGTAGAAAGCCTATTTATTAATTATAATTATGGGAAAAAACACTTCTCATATTGTAGGAGAAGTGTTTTCTCATGTCACACACACATGAAATGGTGGGACCCACATATATATATATATATATAATGCTCATTATATATATGTGTGGGTCCTACCATTTTATGTGTGTAGGAATCTTCTTCTTCTCATGCAACATGAGAAGTTTAAACCCCATTAATTATTTCAAGTAACCCAAGTAACACACTAGTTACTTGGTAATGTAATTTATTCAAGTGAGTACCTTACTCAGCCTTTTGGCCAAGATCAGGTGACTACCTACCTTCATAAATCCATCACAAGCAAATTGATTCAAGGGAAAAACCCTTGAATTCTTACAACATACATAATATTATAAGTATACAACTTTGTCCCTATTAAAAACATCGCAGATAATGAAGAACTAATTGGTTAGTGCTTGGCAATAAGATATTCTTAGCCATTTACATTTCTAAAAGGTCATTGTCATGTTCATTTGTTCTGCTTGCGAGATTAAACTTCATGGCAAACCTCTTTCCAGATGTTATTGGGTTCCTTCAAGCTTTTGGAGAATTGGAAGAGCAACATAGAGGATCTGAGACCTTCAAACGACTTAATCTCATCCTTGTAGATAAAGAGTAATGTTTATTCCATTTATAATGTGCTACCATTATTATATTGTGTAGAATACTCAATAATTAAGTTCGCTAGTGTTCGATCAAAAAAAAAAAAAAAAGTTCGCTAGTGGAATTGTTGTGCAGTGATGCTACAGTCAATGTAGTACTGTTTGGGAACTGTGCGGCGTAGACATTTAACAACAAGAATGTTGAAATGGAGCCACCGACTGTAGTTGTTATCAGGTTCGTGAAGCTAAACAAAAATAAAGGTAAATAATTGTGCAACCTTTAAAAGACCAAGTACGTGTTCCCTTTTACGTGATAATATTTAACACATGACAGCGTACGGCCACATTACTAATGCTCTGGAAACTACAAGAGTTTTGTTCAATCCCGAAATTCCCGAGGGTAGGATGCTGCCCGACAGGTGAGCAATGTTTGTTTGTTACAGTGGCTGTCAATAGGCGATTTAGGCATTTATGAGTTTTCATAAATTATGGCCTGGTCACGTATACTTGGTTGTCATCAGCAGCCTTAGTGAGACTCCGGGCGCAAAACAAAGTTTCTACCAGATAACCAGTATTGTGAAACCCAACATCAACAATAAGGACATGTTGACATTTCCTACTAGGATACCCCTTGGAGATTTATGCAAAATTAAGAAGGTTTTTATTTTCCCTTCATTTTGTTCATGACAAAGTGCAAAAACAAATAGTTATTGGATGCCCGTGTACCGTCGTTGGAAATAGGAGTGTGCGATTGTCTCAACATTATGTATCCAAAAAAATAAATAATACAAATATCAGAATTATGTCGACTTTGAGCTCCTTTAAGTCAAAGTGTGGAATCAAAACTGCATTACCTGAACACCTAATCTTTTGGAAATATAAAAAAGGACAGGACATTTTAGCCCCATAAAGGAGGATCACATTGTCTGGCCGCAACAAAACAGACCAATCCCACCCCAGCCTTCTTATCGACGGGTGATCCACGAGTCCACAACCCGTGCAACGAACGGGAACAAGAAGCCCCTAGTTACAGTAGAAAGTTTGTGTGTGTGTTTTTTTTAGTTATTTGTTATAGTTCCTCACTAACCTCCTATTTATTCTTGTAACAAATACCGTGGAAAAATATACAGCACAATAGATGAAGCCAACAATTAAATTACAAACAAGTTAATCAATAAAAAATGACTCCTTTTGTTTGTCAATTACAATCCCATCAAACTTAAAGTCCTAATTCCGTATTCCCAATAGCTAAGAAACAATTTCAATTAATAACCTTCTCAATGTACATACAAAGCTAATCCTTGTTTATTGCATAAAAACATTAAAAAACTACTTTTAAAATGAACTCACTAAGGTTGTAACCTTCTCAATTACATTTGGCATGATCCATATATGGTCATTTATATCACAATAAGCATGCCAATCATCACTTAATTATTTTAATTATCATATCAATACAACTTTAAAAAAAAATTGATCGAGTCTCCTAGACATCCCAATAGTTTTCATTGTTGGACATCCCAACGATATTATAATAAAAATAAATAGTTCTTAATCAATTACAAACCAATCAATAAATTCAAAATCAAATTAACCCACACAAACTAACAAATGATAAAGAAATAAACAAATTCAAGCTTTAGACCTAATCATAAGTTACTTTTCAAGATCTTCTTAGCAATAATTTGAAACCTAAAGGTCATTAATTTTTCTTTTTTTCATTTGAAAAATTGAAGTTAATTAGTGGAATTCCATTTATTTTGTGCAAAAATATTTAAACCATCGTTGAATCCACGTGGTTGAATGTGATGTAAAGACAAGCCATTAGTGCTCTTCTGCTGTATGCCCACTCCACATTTCCCTTATTCCATTTTTTACTGTAATTAATGTTCAATTCACTTTCATTTTTTATATATCATCTGATACGCGTTTTAAAATATAATAAATGGAAAAATGGAATTATCGGTACATATAACCATGTACGGATTATTTCTATTTGTCTGATCTTCACTTCATGGGCAGTTTCGAGGAAATTCGAGACTCAATCTCTTCTTAAAGACAAAGCCTTTGCCATAAGAAGCGAGGTGATGATTTGTTATAACCATCGCTCCATTATTGATTTTTGTTAAGCTTCTACTTTGGAACGAAGCCTCAACTTAGGGTATATTTGAGTTGGTGTTTAAAAAACACGTTCACATTAGTCAAGACAAGACTTTTCTCACATATTTACCTCATGTACCGTGAATCACATCGAAAAAGTAGCTTCTACTGCTAATCCAAACAGGCACATAAAGCAAGTATTTCACAACAAAAATGGCTTCTCTTGGAATTCAAAGCCCCTATGTCTGATGAGGGTTTTTTTTTTTTTGTACGTTAACCTTAGGATCTACAATCAAATATTAACTAAAGATTGTACGTTAACCTTATAATCATTCTCTCTTCTCAAGAAGCCTTTCATTGATTCCTAAGTAATCTAAATACCATAAAAAATACAAAAAAACTAAAGGAAATTGGTTTTTGGTTTTGTTGAAAATATATAAAGTGTACAACTGAATTAAAATTCTAAGGCTACTAATTTTTTGTCTTTACAAATAATGAATGTTATGGTCTGGAATTTGAAAAAATGAATCATGAATGCTCTTGAAAATGAAGAAATTGACTATCCTTTCTCAAAATGGTTATGAGAGTTAAAATTCATTAAATCTTAAGAAAAACAAAACCTCAAGAAAAACAAAACCTCAAGATAACATTTGAGTCTAATATTCCCAAATAATAGTAGCTCCTACAAACATAGTTAACTATTATATATTGAGATATTGTTTAAAACCACTTAATGAGCAATTGAAATTGGAATTATGTAACATGAGTCTTTTTGAATTTGAGTGCTAAATAGCCTCTCAAAGGCAAAAATCAACCATATTAACTAGACAATAACACGTTAATTAATATAATCTCATTGCAAGCACATGAATTTAAATATATATAATCTTCACAGTACAAAATCCAATCTCAACTAGAAATATTGAACAAACAAATGCAGTTAACATTAATCTCAGTTTTAGAATCCTATATAATAATTCCTATAACTAGGAAATCCAAATATGTAACTCTAGTCTAATTGAATGATAGGAAAACTCCCCATGGTATTTCATTATGCTCAAGCAAAAATCCTCATCACAAGCAAAGGAATAAGCTTCTCATTGCTTTAAAATAATCACAGCTTAGAATCTCGCTGAAAAATTTATGAACTTGCTGGAAATACACACACAGCACTAGAAATAACAGGTTCTCGCTGGAAATAATGGAAGAAATGAAACTGGAAGGATTTAGGTAGAGATTCTGGAATAACAAGCAAAAGCTAAAGGTGGGTGAAGGTGGAGGTCGACGGTAGTGGTGTGAGAAAGAGAAGCCGACAGTGAAGGAGGGAGAAGCTTCCGAGAACGCCTCCATCTCCTCTTCTCGATTCTGAGATCTCAAATCGCAGCGTCATGCTTTTCCGATAGTAGTGCCATGGTGGGTGAAGGTGATGGTGATGAAAGGGAAAATCAAAGATGGAGAGAGTGAAGCTTGAAGATCAGATGGAGGTTTTGTCATTTTTCTTCTCCACGGCGCCTTTACAACTTTGGTATGGTGTCGATATGAGGTCGCCGGTGGTGTGAGAGGGTGGAACTCCTCAACGGTGGTGGCTCTCCGTCTATTTTCCTCTCCTCTCAACCTCTGCCCCCCCAAGGCGAAGAAGCTCCCTAGTTCAGTAAAATGTCCCCCGTGGTCTTTGGTTTGTGTTTGAGGAAGAAGAAGCTTGGGCTTGGTGTTGAAATATGACCTAATGCGTGTTGACCAGGGACTAAATTGACAAATATAAAAAGTTCATGGAAGGATTAAACTGCAATTGTGTGAAACGTTTATGAGGATAAAATGTAATTTCCAAACCTTTTATGTAATTTTTCTTGGTTCCTTTCCTTCATTGATTTGCATTCTAGAGATTCTAGGACCCTTCTCTGTAATTTCCCTATTCCTAGAAACAATTAATTCTAACCCTAATTGACATTTTCTAAAATCTCCAATTTTCATAGACACCTACAATGCAATGTTAAGGACAAGGTAGCATCAAAAGTCCAAGAAATCATTTGCATGAATAATTAACAAATTATGACCTACACTTAATTCAATATAAATGTCCCTATCTCAAATGAATGATTAATCATCAATTAATGGCCTATGAAATACAATAAATTCCCCAAATTAATCATGAAAAATCATGAAGAAATATGATTCAATCAATTCCCCCCACACTTAGACCTTTGTACTCTTGAACAAAAGGCAATTAAGTACAAGATTTCAAGTTCCAAACACTAATGCATTTGAAAGATGAGTAATTTCATAATTAGAAAGCAATAAATTAATTAATCAAATTCCTCAAACCAACACTAGTCATAATCAAGTGATGCAAATAAATTAGCTAACTACACGATCTAACAAATTAGAATAAAGCATAAGAGAACTCTCAATGGTATTAGTGTTTCACTCATCTCACCTCATTGAGATAATATCACTCTAGCTCACTTAATCAACCCTTTACCACATGCTTGTAACAACTTTGACATCTCCACTATCAATAGCAAATAATGCAATAAATCAAGAGGACTTAAAAGGCTTATAATGTTGGATAAGGCTAGAAGGAATGAACTAATTAGAAAAAAAGAATAATTGATATGTAAGTCAAAGTTAATGAGTAAGTTCATAGCATCTAGATAACTTGACAAAAGTTTTCCAATTCTTTTCTAAATTCATGAACAAATGCCTTCTTTATATTTCTTTTGCCTTTTTTATTTATAAAATACTTTTCTTATTTTTTCCTTTTTCTTTTTCAATACTTTTGTTCTCTCTTTTTTCAATTATTTTTTCCTTCTTTTCCCAACTATATACATGTTGTTTTTATTTTGACTTACTTTCTTTCTCTTTTCTATATACATGACATTTTAATATATACATTGTTCAACTCTCTATTGACAAATCATTTTGATTTTAGGGTTAATGTGTGGATTTGCCAATGAACTATTACCCGAGGAGCATCTGGCACAAAAAAACAATTGAGGGGACCAAATTGGCCAACGAACTATTAAAAAGTGAAGAAAAACACAATTTGGTGCAGATTCGCCAACGAACTATTACCCTGTCACTGTCTTGGTGTCTCCGTCTTCCATTGACTGTCACAGTATCGGCGACGTCGGTGTCTCCAAAGCTTCCATTGTTGCTGGGTGTTCCACTCACCCTCTTGAACTCATCCAGCAGTCCACAACTTTCGACTAGCACGCACCTTGCACCCTAGTTACGTTGCATCCCTCCGAAGCCACAAGCAGCAACCGCTGCTGCCACAACTCCTGCTCGCATGGGTCCCATCTCTGTTGATGTTTGCCTTATCCAACAAGACGGCTTAACCACTATTTTCTCTAGCGTCTCCGCCATCGTCCTACGCCAATGCCTCATATTTTAACGTAATTGTGATAGTTGTTTTTTAATAGTTATTTGGTACTTTTTTCACTTTTTAATAGTTCGTTGGCCAATTTGGTCCCCTCAAATGTTTTTTGTGCCAAACGCTCATCGGGTAATAGTACGTTGGCAAATCTGCACCTTAACCCTTGATTTTATAATACTATGAACACTATGACTAAATAACATGCATATAACATAGGAATGACTCCAGGTTTGTTTTTGAGTGAAAGGGTTCAAAATTAAATGCCTCTTTTATTTCCATCACACTGAAGCAAATGCCATTTTGAAAAAAAGTTAAAACAAGTTCTATAAGATGAAAAACTATGTGAATCATGTACAAATGAAGAGAATTTAAGGTTCAAATGACCTTCTAACAAGGTTTTCTCCAATACTCATTCTAACTTAATCACTTGCATAGTAAGCTTACCACAAATTATCTACTTAACTATTCCTAATGCTAACCATACAAACACAACTCTCAAATTCCCTAAGGATGTAGAAACTCTTGCTTTCTTTTTCTCAAAACAAAGAGTAAGCAAAAATCCAAATTGTGGGTTGACTTCTCTTCAGATTCACTTGACGAACAAAAACATGGTTTTAAAAAGTTGCCAACACACTAGATCTCATGTAAGCTCAAAGAATTTCCCACAAATCACACTTCCAAAGTGGCAAATACGATCCTTTACCACTTAAGGCATGTATCAAAGCAAGTCATTCTTTAAATTTTTTTGAAAATTTTATAGTTTAAGATATTTTCTCATTTTTAAAGCAATCAATTAATGGGATTCAAAAATGTATTCCCTCCCCAACACTTAATCAACACATTTTCCTCAATGTTTGTAAAGTAAGTCTAACGAGAATGCTAAGCAAGTTGAAATTCAAGCCACAATGGTATATTAAGTAGGGTAGTAGCCAAAAATGTAAAGCATATATAGGGGGTTCTTATTCTACTTACTAAGATACACTACTTCTACCTTTTTTTTGTTCTACCGAATTGTGTCCGTCCCCCACACTTATCTTCCTCATATAATAATTAAACCCAAGTAACCATAGGAATTAGGAAGAAAATAAGTGAGGAAAGAGACACCCTTTGTTAGAGTATCTTGAGTCCTTTGAAGAAGTTCTCATCCCTGATGAGAATCATGCATTTGTCCTTTAAAACATCATCTCCTGCGTTGAATCACCTTGGTGGAGGTGGCTCAAGATCAATCGGAAGAGGTCCGAGAATATACAGTGGAGGTTGGTACTACAAAGGACCTTTTCAAGAATGTGTCTGCAAAGAAGACAAACAAACAACAATATACAATCCAAAAAAAGAGACATGAAGATATTTTAAGTGAAATAATGACATATTAGGAAATAAACTCTCCAAGTAACTTTCACATCCAAGGAAATCAATGGTACTCCCATTAGTAGGAGTAAGACAACTGGTTATGTTTTGAAAATTCTCTTGTATTTGCAAAGTAGAAGGTGTGAAATCCAACTTAGTGTTGGAGCACACCACATCATCATTGCAATCACAAGAGGTGAAAAGAAAAAGAGTGGAAGGAGAAAGAGAATTTGTCAAATTACTTCCACCGGGGCTTTTAAAGATTCAAAACAATTATTTTGCTTTTCTAAATCAAGTGGCAAATCACAAGATAACACTTGTTGGAAAGATTCATTAACATGAAGAATTTTATCAACTAAAATTTCTAAATCTTTGTCACCAACATGACTACCTAGAAGTAATCAAATAGGAATTTTAAGCATTTGACATTCTAGGCTATGATCTTTCTCTCACACATCAACCACATTGGCATCCATGCAAGATTCAACATTTTCGCAATTGTCATACTTACAATCATCAACAATACAAGAGGATTTATCATGATTAATGGTAGAATTAACCACATCACTAAATGCTTTCTTTTGAAACTTAACAAGCAAGTGACACTTTTTATGATAACAGTCTACACACTTGATCTTCCTCACAAGAGCATGAAAATACTTCATTCAATTTCTCACAATCACCCCTAGTACTATGAAGAGAAGCATTTTCAACAATTGAAGCATCACACAAAGAAGTATGAGCATACTCATCGACAAGTACAATCGAATCACTACTACTAGGGTCAATGGGTTAAGCAATTACATTTTGAAACATTTGAGGAGATTCAATAATTATTTCCTTATCCACCTCATCATCACTCAAATCATTAATTTCTTCATTAGTTAAAGTAGTAGGAGAGTGTACTTCTATATGGATATGATCATTACTAAATGGTAGGGAAGACTCTTCAACACTTTTTTGTACTTGCTTCACTTCTTGCACTTGTGTGGGAGTAGGCACTGGAAGTTTGGAATCTTCCACTTGTGAAGTGGCATTTGGATTTTGCTTTTCAGTTTCTCTATTGCATTGGTGTTAGAGGGCCATGGACCTCCTTCTTCTCCTTTGGTCTTTATCCATAGCACATGGTCAACAAATGCCTTAATGAAGTTTTAAATGACCTCGAATTTCTCTTCCATTTTATTAAAGAGTCCAAGAGCTTCATTGATCATGCATAATTGTTGATATCAGACCTTTAAATGGTAATACCTTCTTCTTAGGGTAAGGGTTTGGTTATCCATATGTGGCAATGTGAGGAAGGCATTAAGTCCGGAAGGTTGAGGAGTAGAGGGTTGGGGTGGATGTTCATGGTGTGGTGGAGTCGGTGGCTCATATGGAAGTCTATATAGTGGGGAAAGAAGTTCTAGGTAAAGTGAGGCGGGTCACATATGGTAATGTTCATATAGTGAAGAAGCATGATTGAGTTGTGGGTGATATTGTTGGAATGAAGGTACATTAGGTGGTTCAACATGGATTCTACATGGTGGAAGAGAAGGCTCATGATATGGACTATAAGGTGGGTGGGTGGGTTGGAATAAAGGTTGTTAGTAACCAAATTGGCTTGAAATTGGCTTCTTTCTAGACTCTTCAAATTGGCATAAAATTCTTAACCAAATAGACTTCTTTCTTGACTCTTCAAATTGGCTTGACAGAGTTGCAATGTATGTTGAATCGAACCGAAGGATTGGGAAAGAGTATATTTCTTTCTGGACCATGAATTTCTCTCTCTCGTATGTGTTCGCGTTGCAGGAAGAAGAACCTAATTAGTTCCTGGACCAGGAACCAATATGAACACTTAAAAAGTTTCGTGGAGGGACTAAAGTGAATTTTTTAAGCATTTAAAATGTAGAAATGTAATTTTCAAGAAATTTGGGTTTTTTCTGTAATTTCCCTTGGTACCTTTTCTTCACTGACTGTAATTTCTAGAAATTCTAGGACCATTTCTGTAATTTTTTCCCGTCATCAAAATATTAGTTCTGACCTTCCAAAATCTCAAATTTTCTTCTTAAACACCTACAATGCAAGATTAAGCACAAGGTAGTATCAAAAGTCCAAGAAATCATCTGTATGAATAATTAACAAATTATGATCATTTTACCTCTAACTATACTTAATTCAATACAAATGTCCCTAACTCAAATTAATGCTTAATACTGCAATAATGTCCTAGGAAATGCATTAAAAATCACAAATTAATCATGAAAAATCATAAAAACTATGGTTCAATCAAATTATAAATGAGAAAATTACATCAAAAATAAATTTTAAATTATTATTGAGTTTGAGCTAAATAAAAAGTTATTGTGCAAAATTTCATTATAAAGAATACCAGGAGCACTCAAATAATTAGGCAAAGTAGGGGAAAATTACTTTAAGAATAATGTTAATTTATAAAAATTAGTTTTATGCCTTTGAAATGAAGATTTCATTTTAAAGAATATTTTAAGCCAATCTTATCTAAGAATAAGGAAATTTCTTATAAATTATGAGAATAAAATATTTAAGGACCCAATTTGAACTTGAGAAAAATTAGAGAATCACTCCTAAATAAATTTTATTTTTTATGATGTCACATTGGTCCTATGATTAAATGATTTCCAAAAAGTATTTGTAGTGATTAATTGCAAATAAATGGGTTATTAAGCTTAAATACATTATATGCTTAAGTTTTTGAGAGAAAATTTTATGGTCACCTAAGAGGCCAAGTGGTGTGATCTTATAGAGGAAAGGAAGGAAAAGTAATGATGGCCATCCATTTTATCAAAAGAAGGCATTAAAATAATAATTTGGACCTAGAAAATCATTCAATATGATTAAGATCGAAGTGCGTCAAGACCATTAGAATAATCTTATCCCCTTTATGATAGTCGGCCAAACACGAAAAGACAGAGAAGAAGACAAGTAGAGAAAGAGGAAGAAAAGATATGAAAAAGGAAGAGGAAACAACGAAAAGTTGTAAGATAAAGTAATTAACTCACTGACCCTACTAGTTCTTTGTCTATTAACTTAATCACCCTAATAAATGTGATTTAATGGGGATAATTTGCAGAACAAAATTATAAAGAGTAAATACCTTTTTGGTCCCTGAAATAACACGCACTACCCATTTTGGTCCCTGAGTAAAAAAAATGTCATTTTTCGTCCTTAAACAGTAAAAAAAGGGTCCCTTTTAGTCCTTTTAGTCATTTTTTGTGGGCATTTTAATCCCTAACAAATTCCCAAAAAATCGTTTTTAGTCCCTAAAAAGGATCAAAATGACATTTTTTTTATTCAGGGACCAAAATGGGTAGCGCGTGTTATTCCAGGGACCCAAAAGGGTATTTACTCAATTATAAATCTGGCGGAGAAAGTTTATTAAGGTCTTTTAGGATGAAAACAAACCCGCTAAGCTAAGTTCTACAATTACCGTTGAAGATAATAATAATAATAATAATAATAATAATAATAATAATAATTATTATTATTATTATTATTATTATTATTATTATTAGTCCTATAGATACGCAAATATAATACCTAGAAGCCCAAACGTACAACCCCGTCCGATAGGCATAAGAAATATTAACATGAATTTTTCAATCGATCAATGAATCATTATTTTAGAAAAGCATAAACTACTAGTTGAACAGAGTAAAGATCCTTCTTGATCAGCATTTAAATTCATAGTACAAACACAAAGAATTTTTTTTTTTTTTTATACACACACAGAATTTTATTATAAGATTTGTAATATAGGGAAACTATGTGAGAGAAAAAGAAGTGTGATCAGCTTATTTTAAGTTATTTTATACTTTATTTTGTAAAGCATAAAAATAACTTTTTTTAAAAAGAGTTATGTTGCAAAAATAGCCATAAACTTAATCCAAAAGAGCGCCTGCCACCAATAAACTTGTTCTGGTGCAAAGACGCTTATGAATTTTTCTAAATGGGGCAAAAATGTCTTCACTGATAGAGGAAGGTAATTGTCGTTACTTTTTGGTTGAGTGTGTTAGGCATGGTTGACACCCATGAGGGGGTGAATTGAGTGTAAGACAAAAACTTTGAAACTTTGAAAAGCTTTTTGCATCTTAGTGAAAATAATAAGTATGAAGATAATGAACCATAAAACCACAATCAATTAAACATATTAGGTATGCTGGAAATGTAAGAGATAAGGGAAGAGAATATGCAAACTGTGATTTATATTAGTTCGGTTTAATCCTTGATGACCTGCATCCATTCTCAAGCTCTACTTGATATTTTCAATCTGCTATCTTCTTGATTAATTTGGGCACAAGAGAAGTCTCTACAATCTCACAAGTTTAGCCGGGCACTTGCGAAGCCTTTTACAAATCTCTCACCGAGTTACTTCCCCTTACACACCATAAGGATACAACCTTTATGATGAAGGAGTACAATCAATCTTCTCTCTCAGAAGTAAAAAA
Source organism: Acacia pycnantha (assembly GCA_025563575.1). NCBI lineage: Eukaryota > Viridiplantae > Streptophyta > Magnoliopsida > Fabales > Fabaceae > Acacia > Acacia pycnantha. Next base: position 7,745,748 of record JAMWYP010000002.1, on the reverse strand, counting down.
GATGAACACACTGGAGTACTTTACAAATAATCTCTCTCTCTAAGGTAAATTATATGAACACTAATAAAACCAAGAGATATGAGATAAACGTCGGAATCAAAGTATTGGCATTTCGACAGTGAAGATGCAAGCTCTTTTTCTTTAGCTTTGAATGCTTTTCAATTTATAGTTGATGTAGCTTGATCGAACCATATTTTTATATGATTTTTCATGATTAAATTGGGATTCTTAATGCATATTCTGGGACATTATTGCATGATTAAGCACTAATTTGAGGTATGAACATTTGTTGAATTAAGTGAATTTAGGGGCAAAATGGTCATAATTTATTAATTATTCATGCAAAAAATTTGAGATTTCAAAAAATGTCAATTGGTGTCAGAATTAATATTTTTGAGGACAAGGGAAAATGACAAAAAAGTTCCACATAATTCCTAGAAATTGCAAATCAAACAAGAAAAGGGACCAGAAACAATTACATAAAAGTACCTAGTTGTTTGAAAATCACAGTTCTGCCCCAAACATGTTTCACAAATTTACAGTTTAGTGCCTCCTGGAGAACTTTTAATTGTTTCAATTAGGTCTTTTGACCAGAACCCTTCTCCTGCAACTTGAGACAGACCTGAGACACAGCTGAGTGATCTAATATAGAGCCTGTTTGGGATAGTTGCCACTGCTCAAATAAGTCCATCTGCAGCCCATCAAAAGTGAAAGCTCAAAAAATGAGTGTTTGGGATAGCTTCTTGTTTGTTGAGCTTCAAGGTTAGAAGCTGATTGTTTTTTTTATCTGAAGCCACACCGTGAAGCTTCTGATCCCATCGGCTTCTTCTCCATCAATTTCTCCTGTGGGCCCCTTTGAAAAAGGACCGTTGCCCCATCAGTAAAAAGAAAAAAAGACATTTCTCTCCTCCTTTAATGAATGCTTCTCTCCTCCTTCAATTCGCCTGGTCGTGCTCCTCTCCTCTCCTATTTCAAATGAATGCTCCTCTTTCAATGAATGCTCCAATTCGCCTGGTCCGTTTCTCTCCTCCTTCAATGAATGCTCCTCTCCTCTTCTACCACACACTACCTCCTGTTCTCCTCTGCTTCAATTAATTCAAAATCTCTGGTCTCCATCTCATCATATTAAAGTCCCAACCTACCTCCTCTCCTCTTCAATTCATCGTCGACCTACCTCCTGTTAGCCGCTCAATATATATGTTCTTCTTTGCGCCCTTCAATTCCACTCCATTTCGTAAATCGCTATTGAAACAGTAATTCATCAGATCCGTTCGTCTTCTCCATTGCCTCATCGTTGATCTCGCTGAATATCCTTGTCTGACCATGATACTCGTCGGACCTCATCGTCCTCGTCAGATATGTTCTTCTTTTCATTTGCCTCTGGTGATTTCTTCATTCGATTTGTCTTTTTTTTTTTGTTGAAATTGTCGTGAATTCCAATTTCATTCGTTCAGACATTTTTCATGGCTGGTGCACAAGTAGAAGTGGTTGTGAATGTCTGCTATATACTAGTCTTATCTTACTGCATGACTAGTGTATCTGTTTTTCTGGTCTCTGGCTTTTGCTTTTGCTTTTGCCTGTACCATTTTAGTCTAAAATCATTTATTTTATGCTCTAATTCTTTCAAAGGCCATGTTATACTCATCAGGATGTTTTGTTGAATGACAGTTAATAAAATAATGGAAAGAATAATGGAGAACAAGTTTGTTGGTTTCATAATGTGATTCATTCAGGTAAAACATGGTACGTTGCTACATGGAGAACAAGTTTGTTGATTAATTTAATTTTTATAACTAAAGCTACATAAGTCTAACAAGTACGTTGCTCAACTGAAGAAGAAAATATGGGTGATGAAGATAATGATGATCCAGTTGATGAAGCATCCTTATCATTATCTTCAACACAAATGAATCGTCTTTGTGATCAAATTAGAAACCAACTTGTAGGGGATAGGTTTATTTACGCACTTCATTGTGTTGTAATTTTTTAATGGTAATGTTACTATTTTATTTAGCAAATTTATATTTATTTTAAATTTTTTACCCCAAATTATCACATTTTAGACAGCACACACACACACACACACACACACACACACATATTCATGCCCTTTTCAGTCATTTTTCATCTCATCTATCTTTTCAAAAGTTATGCTAAACAAGTGCCCATCAAGAAAAAAGACACTTCTGCCACCGCTATCCCAAACACAAATCACATCAGAAAAGTCCATCAGAAAAGAAGCCACTTCTACTGCCGCTATCCCAAACGGGCCCATATACATCAAGAGCGCTGTGAGTTGAGGGGATATCCGATAGACAAGACAAAGACCTTCGACCTTGGTCTTCTTCTTCATATATAATCGCCGGCGGCTTTCACCCTCACCACCATTCCCGTCGGCGGCCTCCACCATCTTGAAACGCAGACCAGGGATCTAAAAAAGGCTGAGCGCCGCAGAGACGAGAACAGAGAGCAACCATCCTTCCACCACCATCCTTCACCTTTGACTCCACCATTTTGGTTGGTGTACTTCTTCCATCTCACTCACTCCATCATCACTGTCATCCTTCCATCGCAACACCACACCATCTTCACCATCCTTCCTTTGTTCCAGATTCACACTGTCACTATCATCACTTCACCCCCTTTGCCATGGCCATAGGATTTAAACTCGTTAGAGTAGAATCTGAAATCATGAGTAGCTAAGAAGTCCAACTCTTGGGGTTGGGGAAGATTGACTTGAGTTCTAAAGCTTCAATTAGTTCAATCTATTTTCTCTAATTATATTTCGATTTCCTAGTTTTAGGAATATTGTTTTGCATCATTGAGACTTAGTTTACCTATTTGGATAACTTTGTGGATTGAACCTATGTGGTTGAATTGGATTTTTGTAGCTTGTTGGATTTATATATATGTATTTTCTTTATTGATTCAATGATATTGTTCTTTTACATGTTATTGTTAGATAGTATGATTGAATTGGATCAATTGAGTGGCGTGGTATTGCATTTATATCAAGAGGAAGCAAGTTGCATTAATGTAATACTAATCACAGACTAAGTGGTTTAAACAATATCTCAAGAGGTAGTGGTTAGCTATGGTTGTAGGAGCTATCATTAATTGGGAATATTGGACTATGATAGTGGTAGTGGTTAGTTATGGTAGTGGTATCTTGGGGTTTTTCATCAAGACTTGGTGAAAATTTACTCCTACATTTAATTGAACTATGATAGTAACTATTTCATTTCCAAGAGCATCCATTATACATTTCATACTTATTTTCATACTCCATTCCATTTTTATATAAAAATACCAAAAACAATAGTTAACATTTAATTGAATTGCATTCATATTTTAGTTTATTAATTTGAAAAACCAAAACCAATATTTCCCTTGTTTTCATTGCATTTGCACGTCATTTAGATTACCTAGGACTCAATAAAAGGCTCCTCGAGAAGAGAGAAGATCCTTAGTTTACCTATACGCAATCCTTGGTTAATTTTTGATTATGGACCCCAAGGCTAAAGAGAAAAAGGCCCCCATCAAATGCTCTGATGATCGTTGGAGATGTTGAACTATTACGCACATTTATATACCCATCTTGATTTTGTCTTTGAGCTTTATAGAAAGATGACCGTTGGAGACTTTGACACAAAAGCAACTTTTGAGTAGTTTAGTTGTTGGAGCTTAATCCGTCATCATCTATAATGTTCATAAAAAATTGATTAGTAATGATTAGGAACGATAAAATGAAGATTTATGTGAGTTTGGAAGAAAATCATGAAATCTGAGATGGTGATTAAAAATTGGGTAGAACATCACTAAGAATGATCCCCGTGATGATGTAGTTGTGACACTACAAAAAAATTATCAATTCATAATGGTTAATTTGTAGCGGCGAAAAAAAAACCACTACAAATATCATATTTTGTAACAGTTTATACCAAAACCGCTACGAATTTGCAGCTGCAATGCTTGTGCCAAACCGCATGCTTGTTTGTAACGCACTTTGTAGCGGTTATCAGAAATAAACCGCTACAAAATTGGCACCAACTTGGCGCAAAGGTTGTGGCGGTTCTATTTGTTGCGGTTCAAGGATAAGAACTGTTACAAGATTCGAAGAGTCACAACATTTGTTGCGGTTCGAAATAAAACATTGCTATAGAATGTAATTTTGTCGCGGTTTAGGGCAAAAACCTCTACAAAGGATAAACATTTGTAGTAGGTATTTTCAAAACCGCTACAAACGTTAAGGCTATATATATACCCCTTAACCCTCAAATCTTTTTGCGAAGATTCTGCAATATGTAGTGAAACATTGGTTGCAACGTAGCTGCCTCTCTCCGATGAAAATAAGTCAGTGACTTTTTCATCGGAGATTGGCATCTATCTTGCTGACCAATATTTCGCTGCATGCTGCACTATCTTCATTAATGACAAAAACTTGTAGCGGTTTTATATAACTACTACAAATGTTCGTGGTTTTGTAGTGGTTTTACCTCAAAAATCGCTACAGAATGCAAAGAGTCAAGACAGTTTTAGTGGTTCTATACAAAATGTCACGCTAGACGAGGTAGGGTTTCATATTTTGTTGTTGTTTCCTTTAAACCGCTACAAAAGTCATGCCTTTAAAGCCACTCCGCCAACACAAATTAAACCACGCAAGGTTTGAGTTATCACTGCTCAAGTTTCATTCTTTCACACTTTCTTACGACATTTAGCTACAATATTAGTTATGGGTTTTAGGAGACATATAGGGAAAGGGAAATAGGTGGTGCATGGTAGAGTGTTAAGGGGGCAGTAGTAAAGGGGAGCGTGATAAGGGCCGTGGAGAGGGGCATGGGGGTAGAAATGTCCCTGTGCCACCGTAGGTGGGGATCTAGATAGATAGCTCTTCTTAAAGGAGAAATCCCACAGCAGGCGCCCCCATAGCCGGAGACCTTATAGGGAAATATTCCTCAAGAGGACGTACAACTATCCGTTAGTGACTATGAGGAAAATGCTGAGATAGACATCTAATTTCCCATAGGAGAGGAGGAGTGGTTTCTAGATCGGCAGGATGAGCGAGACTAAAGGAACCCCTGACCGCCGTCTTCATGCTCGACTGGATTTGAGGTGGATGTTGAAGGTAAATTTAATTATTTTTGTGACAAAATTTAAATTTAAATTCCATACAGTTGATCAAAGCGTATTTAAATTTAATACAAAAAATGTGTTTGTAATTGTGCAGATCTGCAGGGGAACATCACTAGGAAGAAGCTAAATGTTCTCGGTGTGAATTTGTTGTAGGGGCCACGTGTCGTAGTTGACTAGAATGAAATGACAGACTAGCCGATCAGGATCAGTGGTCACCTCTTCAACCGTTGGTTGATGCATCTAGGCGGGAGTTAGGTACTATATATTCCCCATCCACTTCGAGAGTTGAAAGCATGTCCCGAGGGAGCCGAAGGCTAAAGCATTTGAGGAAGTTGTGCAGGTAAGTAATTTTGTTTAATTATATTTTAGATGTAAATAGTTATAATTTTTGGTTTATTAATTAATAATTAAATTATGATACAACATAAGTTTAAAGTTCGTAGCAATAGGAAGAGGTACTCACTGGTGAAGATGAGGGATGGCTGGAAGAACCGGAGGGGTTGTCTCTATAACTCAATGAATAAGGATGGGACGATTCCTCTGCAGCAACTGATCGAGAGTGTGCCAGATGGCGTCCCTTCATTAGACTGGGTGAGTTTTGTCCAGTCTAGGAGGAGCCCATAGGGACAGGTACATTTTTAAAGAATTATTAATTTATTAATAAATAATATTTTTGTAGTTATTGTAATGTTTCATACCTTCTACAGGTTGCAGCAGAGGATCCATCACGCGGCAAGATCCAAGACATTTGTTGTGACCTACAATAAGCTGGTAATTTTAAAGTTAAATTAATTTTAGCTTTATATTAGATAATTATTAATTGTTTTATTTTTGAAATAACAAAGTTCATTTTCTTTCAATTCTTTTAGGAGAGCAAGGCTTAGGAGGAGAATCATCAGACGAACTATGAGGAGTTGCTCACATATCCATAGACACAGTGACGGGACGACGACCTCTCAACAATTAGATGAAGTTATTGTAAGTTACATACAAGTGATTTCTATAATTTATTTCAATTATATGAAATTGTTTCATTAATGTTTTATAAAATGTGTGCGCCAGAAGTGGATCGAGCAAACTCAGGGGGAGTTGCGACAGTCCCAAACCCCAGAGTCACAGGGGTCTGTGGATCCTACTGCCCTTTGAAAGTTGCCATGGACCCAGCTGAGCATCCTGGGCGTGTTAGGGGTTTGGGGTTAGGCACTAAGCCTAGCATGGTCTATGACAAGAGCACCGCCTCTGAGGCTTGAACCTTTGGCATGAGAAGGTCGATTGCTGACGCGGTTCATGCGATGTTTGACGTTCAGGTTGACGCCAAGACTCAGGAGCTTGCTGAGCAGTTTCAAGACCAGGACGACACTTGGGCTCATCAAAGGCAGAGCTGGGATTTCATGGCCAGTGCCTTTACGCAAATGTTTCCTGACAAGCATTTTCTACCTCCCCCACCTCCTCCTACGTTCACCTTCGATGCAGCCCCTCCACGTCCTCTACTGATGACGAGGGTGTTGTTACCTCTAATCTGATGGGATCTGTACACGCTGCGGAAAGATTTTATCCATTAAAATTTTACGAATCCCATTAAGAGGATCTATCAACGACATTTAAATCGGGTTAGTTAAGAAAAACCGCACCTATTCGAACTGGTATGCGTGCCCTGAGAATTCGTGGGCTAACACCTTCTTGTTCGATCAATCTCTAGGAGCCGGCTCTACGAATCTACTCCCTCTACTGGTATCCACACTGAACATCTCTCCAACACGTACGGCAGCGTGCTAGCGCCTTCTTATTTTGTGTCTCACGTTTTTCTCTCTAGGATTTCTTTCGCGGCTTGTTCGTTCGTTCTCTTATTACGACTATATCAATATCTCTTATAGAGTTTCTAAAACCGTAATTGGGCCGTATTAAATATTCAAGCCTAATCTCAATTAACCTTGAATTTGAATTTGAATATTAATTAAATTTGTTCAACAGATCTAATCAAATCTACTCAATTAAATGTTGTATTCATTAGATCTTAGATATATCTAAAATTCAACGAATCTGGACACTATTGCTCGTGTTGGGCTATTCTTGTGCGTAGGGGTGGAAATAGGCCAGGGGCCTGTGGCCTGTTAAAAGCCTGGTCAGGCCTGGCCTGTCAGGCTAAAAGGCCAGGCCAAGGCCTGTCTTGTCTTAACAGGCCAGGCCAGGCCTAGGCCTCCAAATAGGCCTGTTAGGCCTGACAGGCCGACCTGTTAAGAACAATTAATTTTTTTTTTATAAAAAACATTAATTAATATCGCTCCAGCCTGTTTACATTAGGCCTATTTTCAGCATGTTTACATTAGGCCTGTTGTCGGCCTGTATACTGTTGGCCTGTTTACATTAGGCCTGTTGTCGGCCTGTATACTATAGGCCTGTTTCCGGCCTGTTTGCATTTGGCTTGTTTTCGGCCTGTAAAAAATACAGGCCTCTTAACATGCGACAGGCTAGGCCTTTAACAGGCCAGACTCAGGCCAAAATTTTAGCCTGTAACAGGCCACAGGCCAGGCTCAGGCCACTTTCTTGCATAACAGGCCTGGCTTGTTAAGGGTGAGGCCTGGCCTGGCCTGGGCTGTTTCCACCCCTACTTGTGTGTGACCCTGCAGGCCCACATGAGATTGACAGCGGGCCAATACTGTACCAGCCCACAAGTGGCAAGTGGCCTCTAACAAGACATTGCAACTACCCAATCCATATGGGGATCGATGATATGATACAACCTATCATACAACCATGTCACGTCCCTTTTGTCACACGATAATTTGGTCAAGGATGAGACATGGATAATGCCAACTTCCTGTTCTTGACCATTACTTTCTCGATTCTTGAGTAGTCTAACAATTGAAATGGAAACTCCGTTCCATCGTAGTATGACCATACATTTCTTAGACTCACTCATCGAGGGGCCCGGTATTATCTCTCTACAGATGTGAGGGACAAATTCCGTCTTGACCATTCACATTTCTCTGCATGAAACCCACTGATCCCGATCAAAGCCTTTATCATCACCCGTCAAAGATGACTTTTGTGTAGGTCAAAGATCAACAATTCTCATGTAGGAATCCATGATGATCTCAGGTCAAAGGGCATTGTGACGCGGTTATACATGAGATAAGCTTATGACTAAATCCATGTAGCTTTCTCATAGTGGGTCGATCCAACACCTTGTACTCTTACAAGTGCCAATGACTTTGATTTGTATCTCCATACTCATCAAAGTCATACCGATCTTATTTCATCTTTGCTCCTGCATAGATGACCGACCAAGGACATTTAGGACAATCTATATGATATGTCCAATGATACAGTTATCATAACAAACATGCAAATAATATGATAACAAAAAGAAGAAATACTTTAAATATTAATAACGTTTAAAGTACAATGACTTACCCCTAGGGCATAAATTCCAACATGATCCTATGCACATTGATCCTACCCACCAAGAGAGTGCCCACCTTGAGAGAGGACCTGATGATCTATTTCTGGATAGTTAGCTTTTATATCTATTTGTAGACATTTTATTGTATTTAAATTGTTTGTTATCTTTTATTTATGTTTTTGGAAAATTTTATGTATTTAAAATTTTTTTTATCTTTTATTTGTGATATGATCAGACATTTGATAATATGTTCGCTAATTTTAATACTAATACACTATTTATCATAAGCATAATAATGGAATAATATTTTAATACTTATATTAATTTTTTCTTATTAATGTTAATTATATTATATAACCATTGTTATTGAAAATAGAAAATGTGATATATATTTATTTACAAATATTTATCATAAGCATAATAATGAAATATATTTAGATAGATATATAAAATATAAATTGTTACAACTTGTAGTGGTTTTCCTACAAAAACCGCTACTAAAGTATAAAATTTGAAATTCAAACTTTTTAAAAACCCGCCAGACTTTTGTAGTGGTTTCAACCATAACCACTACGAAGGTAAATGGTCTTCATTTTGTAGCGGTTTGTTAGACAAAAGCCTATACAAGTTTGATTCAAACTTTTTTAAAAACCCGCTAGACTTTTGTAGCGGTTTTAATCCTAAACTGCTACAAAGGTAAACGGTCTTCATTTTGTAACAATTTGTTAGACAAAAATCGCTACAAATTTATAACTTTTGTAGCAGTTAATCTAGCAGTTTTGACGACACCGCTACAAAACGTCTTTAACTTTGTAGCGGTTTTTAAACTGCTATAAATGATCCAATGTTGCATATGACCCCAACAGATGTCGTGAAGATAATTAAACATTCTCTCTTCACCTATATTCTATCATAGCTTTGTTCACTACATATGGATAAGTCATGGATTAAGTTGCCGCACAATTCTCCCACATATTTGACAGGATTGAACACTTTCTTAGATTTTGCTTTCTCTCACGCTAGCTGTAATGGTAAGATCGTGTGTCAGTGTTGTCGATGCAAGTTTAAGAAGTGGAATACACGATAAGTTGCTAAGGAACATTTGCTTCTAAAGCCTTTCCCAAAAGAATATACATTCTGGGTAGTTCATAGTGAGATACATGGTATGAGATATGGGGATCAACTTCCTTGAAGTTCACAAGTAGGAAATCAATTAGATCAATATGATCCTATTTATAAAGTTGTTCGTGATGCTTTTGGTTTTCAAGATGACAACTTCACTACAGAAGTTCAAGATGCAGAACTTGTTTTCCTTAGGAATGATGCAGCTCATGAATTTTTCAGCCTCATGGATGAGGCTGATCGTCCTTTGCATCAAGGTTGTCAGAAATACTCCAAACTATCTTTCTTGATCAAATTGTACCATATCAAGTGCTTGTATGAGATTACTAATAAGGAAATGGCGATGATGCTATAATTACTATGGGATGTTTTCCATGTAACGCGGACATTCTCACAACCTTCTACAAGGCCAAGAAGATAATTAACAGATTAGGCTTGAACTACAAAAAAATTGATGCATGCCCCAACGAATGTGTGCTTTATTGGGGAGATGACGCTCGCAGGGAGACTTGTAAGAAGTGTCACACTTCGAGGTTTAGGATAGTTCGGAAGGGGAAAAAGTAGAAGAAGAAACCAACAAAGATTCTTAGGTACTTTCTTTAAAACCTCACTTACAAAGATTGTTTATATCGTCTAAGACAGCTGAGCATATGAGGTGACATCAAGTTGACAAAAACAAAGATGGTAAACTAAGACATCCACGGGATGTTGAAGCGTGAAAAACATTTGACTCAGACTTTTAGAAACCCCTAATCGAGTTACTCTCCCTTACACACCGTAGATGAAAGATTATAATCAATCTTCTCTCTTAGAAGTAAATAAGATGAACACTAAAGTACATTACAAATAATTTATATCTCTCTAAGGTAAATTATATGAACACTGAGAAAAAAGAGAGCATATGAGATAAACGTTGGAGTCAGAGTGTTGGCATTTCGACAGGTGCAAACTCTTTTTCTTCAGCTGTGATGTTGATTTTATATAGACACGTACACACGTTCTTCTCTCTAAACCTTAATATATGAGCTAGATTAATAATTTGTAAAGATTAACTAAGGAAATTATAAGTTAGCTAATTTTAAGAAATGTTTGTTGGTTTTCCCAAAATACTTCTTTCATATCCCAAATTTTAGGTCTAAAAGTTTGAAAATTAGCTTGAAATAAGTAGGCTATTAAGTTCAGCTGACTAGAAGTTCCAAAAAATTTCTTGGAAAGAATAAAACAATTGTAACATCTGGCCTTTCCAAATAAAGGCTAAACACATAATTAAATGTTAGCCAAAGGCCAAATTAAATAGTATACTCAGCAAAGTAACATTGTATATCTACCATCTTAGGTTTGGGCAACAGCATGACTTCTAAAAATTACAGGTACATGAGGGAAATTTTAGAAATTATGCTTATAATCTCAAGAAAATTATTATGAAAAATATCAGGAGGACTCAAATAATAATTCCCCGGACTATACTTGAGGCTCAATTGAAGTATAAATGAGAAAATTACCTTAAAAACAATTTTTAAATTATTAATGAGTTTGAGCAAAATAAAAAGATATTTTGCCAAATTTAATTATGAAATACCAGGAGGACTCAAATAATTAGGCAAAGTAGGGGAAAGTTACTTTAAAAATAATTTTACTTTATAAAAAATAGTTTTATGCCTATGAAATGAAGATTTCAGTTTAAAGAATATTTTAAGCCAATATTATCTAAGAATAAGGCAATTTCTTGAAAATTATGAGAAAAATATTTAAGGACCCAATTTGAAATGGAGAAAAATTAGAGAATGAATTTAAATTTTGGGAAAATTAGAATGATGGACATAGAGGAAAAGATATTTATGGAGAAGGACTATAGAAATTGTAATTATTTAAAAGGACCAAATACAAAAATATAAAATTAAAAATACTAAATGCCCCTGATAAAATCTTCTACATTCCCTCCTATATTCTCTTCCATATTCTATTTTTAAAATTAATTCAAAATTCTAAGTTTCACTAAATTAAACAATAATTTTCTCAATTTTTATTTTTCGCAAGTGGAACAGATATCTATGGAAAAGAATTTCAAAATCTTCAATTTTGTAAAAATTATAATTTTTGTCAAAATCCATAAAAAATTTAATTTAAAATAGAATTATATAATTTTAATAAAACTCAAGGTCTTTTATAATTTATTATATATGTTAAACCAATAAATTTTATATGAATTATTTTTTGTCTTAGAAGCAATTTATGTGGGTTAAAAATTTCATTTAATGTTAATAAAAATAAAAATATAAGTAATCTATTATATCCTGAAAATAAGAAATGAGTGTAGATTATATATATATATATATAAAACTTAAAGGATATCAACATTGATAATATAAATCAGATAACTTGATGATATAAATTATTGTTAACTTAATAATATATTAATTTTTTTTTAAAAAAAAGATACAATCCTATCCTGATGGGTAGTTTTAGTTTTAATTTTAGTCATTTTTAAAAATTATGAATACAATAGATAATATAGTAGGATTGATTAGGGGAAATTTAGTGATTTCAAATTTATATTATGATGTTTGGTCCTTCTAAGTAATTAAAATTTTTATGGTCCTTTATAATAAATATTATTTTCTCTAGATCCTTTATTTTAATTTTCCCTTAAATTTTTTATGATATCATATTGGTCCTATGATTAAAGAATTTCCAAAATGCATTTGTAAGTGATTAATTGCATATAAATGGGGGAATTAATTAAGCTTAAATACATTATATACTTAAGTTTATGAGAGAAAATTTTGCGGTCACCTAAGAGGCTAAGTGGCGTGATGTTATAGAGGAGATGAGGGAAAAGTAATAATGGCCATTTCATAAAAAGGAGGCATTAAAATAATAATTTCGACCTAGAAAATTATTCAATATGATTAAGAAGTGCGTCAAGATGTACCATTAAATTAAATAAAATAATCTTATTCCCTTTATGGGCCGAACACTTAGGGTATGTTTGGTTTGAGGGTGTAATAGCCTAAAATTTGACTTAGGGTAAAAATCATAAAATGAGTAAATAATACCTATTAAAAATAGGTGAATATGAGGTCTCGAGCACCTTGTATTGAGTTTACCTTGTTGTCAGGGTAATTTCCCTTGAAATTAGATAAATTGTAATTAGGTCCCTAAAATGTTGAAAATTGCATATAGGTCCCTAAAATACATTATGGGTTATAAATACCCTGTGAAAGCTATAAAGGAGGCAAGTAAAAATCTATTTGAAATAGGGAAGGATATTGTCCCTAATTTAGGCAATTTATTAAGTTAAAACTTGGAGAAATTGTAGAAGAATACTCAAAAAGTAAGGAAATGACCGAAATACCCCTGTAAATGCTAAGATAATGCCGGAGACATGAAAGCAAAAATGTCAATACAAAATTTATAAGGTAATGAGGCATCCTAAGTAAGAAAATTATCAACTATTGATAAGAAATTAATTAGGAAATTATTGGCTAATTACTTAAGCCTGAGCAAAGGAAATTATGAAATAATTATGTAAAGCTCAAAAATTAGTGGTTTTTGTTTTAAAATTAGTAAAAACATGTTTACTAATTAATTGGAAATTTTGGAGAAAAATAGTTGAGTTTAGGTATTTTTAAGCCTAAATACAAATTTGGACCAATAGGAAAATTATGTAAGAAATTATATAAAATAATTATTTTATATTAATTAAAATGTAAAACGAAAAAGAAAAAAAAAAAAAGAAGATCAGATTTTGACCGAAAATTCAAAGGAAGAATTGAAGATAAGAATTAAAGAAAATATCAATATATTTTGTTACAACTTGCAATATTATATAATATAATTAAATTGAGTGAATAGTAATTTAATAAATAGGAAATAGATCCTATCTAGAGATCCAGGAATGGGGTTTCCAAAGTCAGGGTAGAATATTGATCAGTGGAATTTTATCTTCGGTTAGACTCTTCCGGAAGTTAATTCTGAGTCCGATTGTGCATTTTCCTAATAAGACGAAATAGGGAAAAATGCAGATAGGCATATTTTTGGATATGAAGAAAATAAATTCTAACTCAACATCTAGGAATGAGTTTGAATTTATCTGGACATATTTGGAATCAGTGAATTTTTCAAGAAGTTGATGATTCCAGAAATGCGTTCTGAAACCGGACACGTTCGGACACGTTTTTCGAGAAAACTTCAACTGGACTGTTGGAACCCTGTAAGAGACCGAAATCTAAGTTAAAATAGATATTATTGATGAGGAAGAGAAGATCTTCAAAGTTGTAAATTCAAAATTTTGAGATTTCGCGAAACGGACACCGATCGGGGAACTTTATCGGTCTAAAGCTTCTAGAATATGCAAGTTGTCACAAGTTGGTGACTCATGGAGGGAGCTGAACGAAAATGGTGTGTTCCATGGCTGCAAATCATCCACCAAAACCCCTAATTTCCATGGTTTAAAATGAAGGTTGAAATATGGAAAAAGACTATTATGCCCTTACAACTTCTTCTATAAATAGCAAGCAACTCCTTTGAAATTCTTCACACCAAAATCCTCTTGTGGATTTCGAAATAGAGAGAGGATTTTAGAGAGAGAAGCTCTGGGGAAAATTGCAGCGAAGCTCTGGGTAAGTTTTTCTGCATCGAGCTTTAAGCTTTCGTAGTTCTTTCAATAGTTAGAGTAGTATCGCTAGTATAGCCTTTAATTTTTCAAGCATGATAGGATATCATATGATAGGGCTATATTAGTCTAGAATTTCGATAATTATCATTGGGTCGAAGTTCTGGCAAAATTTTGGGAAAATCGGAGCCAAAGTAACGAAGTGCTGGCGAAATTCCGCCAATTAGGGGTATAGGGGCAAAATGGTAATTTTTACCTAAAATGCCGGTCGTAATGTCAAATCACTAATGAAAGTGATATTACCCTTATAGGATATCAGAAACTCTGATCTGCTGCCGTTACGCTGTCCGACGTGCCGCTGTTGGACGTTTCATTGTTTTTCCGTAAACGTGCCGTTTCCGTAAAAAGTACGATTTCCGACGGAAGTACCGTCTACCGTCAACGAAGGTACGTTCGCGTACTGTAACACTAACTCTGATGTTTATGGTATGCATATATGTGGTATGTGTGTAGGAGTGTTATACTGTTTGAGTACATATAGTGGTTAGAGGATATGTCTGTATGCTGGGTGCAATCTGTCTGTATGCTGGGTGCAATCTGTTTGAGGGGGAGGGGAGGGGGGAGAAAAAAAAGGAGGGGAGAGGAAAACTTGTGGGCCCCACTACACTCAATTTTGAAATTTTTTTTCCTTCCTCTCCTTTTTTCTCTCCCCCCTCCCTCCCCTTCCCTCAAACCAAACATACGGTTAAAGAAAAGGCAGAGAACGAAGACAAGTAGAGAACGATGAGGAAAAGGAAGAAAATATATGAAAAAGGAAGAGGAAGCAAGGAAAAGTTGTAAGATAAAGTGATTAACTCACTGAGACTGACCTTACTAGTTCTTTGTCTATCAACTTACCGAAGGATCAAAATGTAACTTTTACTTTGCGGGTTTTAAAAATTAACCATTCGTGCGTAATAAAAGTGTTATAATGATGGGTGTAGAAACCTCATTCAAGAATTTCTATTGAAAAAACCCCCTCATAGAAACCCCTTAATAAATGTGATTTAATAGGGTAATTTACAGAAAAAATTATAAATTTGGGAGAGAGAGTTTATTGAGGTCTTTTAGGATGAAAACAAACCCGCAAAACACTTACAATTGAAGAGAATAATAATACTCCCTCTGGTCCTAATTATAGGAGCTATTTAACCGATTTTGGGAGAATTAAGGAGAGGAGTTAAATTAGTTAATTTTACTCATTTTCCTAAAATGTTCTTATATAAATTTAAAATGACACAAGTTGCCCTAATTATAAGTGTTTCTAATTTACCTTACGTTAAACATCCATGACATATTAGTTTAGTATATATGTATATTAGTTGCTTTTTATATAGTCATGTGTATACATATAAATCTAATTTCCTTTCCACACGCTTTCTAATTGAACTAATGGTCTTACTATATAAACATATATGTGTATACATATAGATCTATCTACATACATAGAGAGACACACACCCATATATCTACACACACATACATATAGACACACACACGCATATATGTTTATATGTGTGTGTGTGTTCCACACACGCACATACACACACACACATATATATATGACACACATAAATATAACACACACACACACACACACACACACACACACATATATATATATATATATATAAAAATAAATGATCCTAATAATAAGTATAAATAGGGGTATTATAGGAAAAAGTTAACAAAAGTTAAAACTTGCTCTTATAATTAGGACCAAAACCAACTCCAAAATTTGCTCTTATAATTAGGACCGGAGGGAGTAATAATTAGTCCTATAGATACGCAAATATAATACCTAGAAGCCCAAACACAGTCCAATAGCCATAAGAAATATTAACATGAATTTTTCAATCGATGAACGAATTATTTTTTTTAGAAAAGCATAAACTACTGGTTGAGCAGAGTAAAGATCCTAATAATTAATTTCTTGATCAGCATTTAAATCCATGCTACAAACACACAAAGAAATTTATTTTTTGTTATATACACTCACAGAGAATTTTATTATAAGATTTGTCACGGGTGGAAAAAATGCTTTTAAGACCGGACAAAACAGGCATATTAGGACCGGACCCGCGA
Organism: Acacia pycnantha; assembly: GCA_025563575.1. Taxonomy (NCBI): domain Eukaryota; kingdom Viridiplantae; phylum Streptophyta; class Magnoliopsida; order Fabales; family Fabaceae; genus Acacia; species Acacia pycnantha. The sequence continues at coordinate 7,729,351 of JAMWYP010000002.1, read as the reverse complement.
CAGGTCTTGTTCCAGGCGATATTAAAAGTCTCCCTATTAAGACCGGACTTGTAACCGGTCTTAAAGAATTTCTTTAAGACCGGACATTTTAAACATCCGGTCTTAAAAGTGTTTCAAAATAATTTAAAAAAAAAAGAAAAAAACTCAAATGAAACAATCGGTCCCAAATCACCAGATCTGGCAACATTTTGAATGTCCCTCCGTCATCAACGACGGAGAACCAAGAGAAGATTGGAAGCAACAACAACAAGAAAAGCAAAAAAGATGATTACAAAGTCCAGAAATAAACAAAAATAACAAGAAACAGAAATCATTCACCATGAAAATCGAATTTGAAGTCCAGTTCTACAAAAAAAGTCACAAGCTTAAAGCAACCAAATCTGAGCAGGATCCTCTTGTCGGTGCTAGCAAAGCTTCAAGCAACCAAAATCGAAGTCCAGATCTGAGCAGGAGCGGTCAATGTAGGAAATAAACAGACTTAAGCAAGAAGATATCTGGGTTTGATTTCAAACCGGATCTATACAAAGGTGGCGTGGAAGGACCCATAGATCGAAGAGGAAGGAGCCGCCATCGTCCAGAATCCTCAAAGTAGTACGCTTTCGCTGTTGCTGAGGATTGGAGTCGACGCCATCGCAAAACCCTCGAAGCATCTCACTGCCAATGTTGTCAAGGATTTGATTGTGCGACTCTTAGGATGACTTACGAAGATTGCGAGTAGGTTAGAGGAAGAGGATGACATTCTTGCTGAGGATTTGCCCGTGAGGCTCTTGGGACACTCGTTGAATCTATAACTAAGCAAATGTTATATCACCAAGAAGACAAAGCAAACTCACGGACTTAACAGGTTTAGCGAATTTAGTTTTTTTTTAACACTTTTAAGAACGGTTTTTTTGAAACAACCGGTCCTAAAAGTATATTTTTAAGAGGTCTTAAAAGTGTAAAAAAAAAAAAAAATTGACCGGTGGCAATTTCGTAAATATATAGAACACTTTTAAGACCGTCTGTTTGAAACAACCGGTCTTAAAAGTTTTCTATATAATTTATTTATGAAACAATGGTCTTAAAAGTGTTCTATATAATTTTTTTACACTTTTAAGACCGCTCGGTTTGAAACAAAGGGTCTTAAAAGTATCTCGTTTGAAACAAATTTGGTCTTAAAAGTGTTCTATTTATTTAATTAGTTAGCGTATATGATTATATTGTGCAATTATCTTAATTAAGTTGTTAGAGAGATTTTAGGAATTAAGTTAGCAGATCATGGTTTTTGAATTTCGTAATTAAATTCCTGATTGTAATCATCTTAATTAAGTTGTTAGAGAGATTTTAGGAATTAAGTTAGCAGATCATGATTTTTTGAATTTCTTAATTAAATTCTTGATTGTAATCATCTTAATTAAGATGTTAGAGAGATTTTAGGAATTAAGTTTGCAAATCATGGTTTTATGAATTTCGTAATTATATTCCTGATTGTAATCCCTAAATTATAGGAACTGCTTAGGTTTATTTACTTATTAGCATCTGTATATAATTCCAATTAAGCGAAGGAATAAATCATCGCATTCTCGGTCTTGATCAGCGGCTTCTCATACTTTTAAGACCGGATATTTTATAGCCCGGTCTTAAAAGTGTTCTATATATTTACAAAATTGCCACCGGTCATACTTTTAAGACCGGATCTTTTATAGTCCGGTCTTAAAAGTGTTCTATATATTTACGAAAGTGTCACCGGTCATATTTTTAAGACCGAATCTTTTATAATTCGGTCCAAAAAGTTCTTTATATTTACGAAACTGCCACCGGTCATACTTTTAAGACCTGATTCTCTATAATCCGGTCTAAATGAGACGGTCTTAAAGCCCTTTTTTGCACTAGTGTGTGATATACGGAACCTATGTGAGACAAAAACAAGTGTCATTAGCTTATTTGAAGTTATTTTATACTTTATTTTGTAAAGCATAAAAATAATTTTTTAAAAAAATTTATGGTGCAAAAATAATCATAAACTTAATCCAAAAGAGTGATTGGCTCCAACAAACTTTTTCTGGTGCAAAGGTGCTTATGAACTTTTCTAAATGGGCCAAAAATGTCTTCACTGTTAGAGGAAGGTAATTGTCGTTATTTTTTGGTTGAGTGTGTTAGACTTGGCTGACACCTAAGATGAGGATAAATTAGGTGTAAAATAAAAACTTAGGAACTTTAAAAATCTTTTTGCATCTTAGTGAAAATAATAAGTATGAAGATAATTACCAATAAAACCACAATCAAATAAACAAATCAGGTATACTGGAAATATAAGAGATCTAAGAAGAGAATATGCAAACTGTGATTTATACTGGTTCAGTTCAATCCTTAATGACCTACGTCTAGTCCCCAAACTCCATTTGATATTTTCAATCCACTATCTTCATGATTAATTCGGGCACAAAAGAAGCCTCTACAATTTCACAATTTTTGCTGAGCACTTGCAAAGCCTTTTACAAATCTCTCATCGAGTTACTCCCCCTTACAAACCATAAGGATACAACCTTTATGATGAAGGATTACAATCAATCTTTTCTCTTAGAAGTAAATAAGATGAACACTGAATTAATGACAAATAATCTCTCTCTCTCTCTCTCCACTACTAGAAAATGACAAAATAGCAATGGAATTTGCGACGGAATTCATTTTCTGTCGCAAAAATTTGCGACGCGAAATGAATTCTGTTGCAATTTTTAGCGACGGAAAATGAATTCCGTCGCAAAAATCCAAAAAATAAATTTGAGAAAATTACCTCTAGAAAAGCCTGCCAATTTGCGATGGAAAACAAATTCCGTCGCAATTTGCGATGGAAAAAATAATTCGTCGCAATTTTTTGGACGGAAAATGAATTCCGTCCCAAATTGCGACGGATTCTAAATTCCGTCGCAAAAAAAAATAAAATCAAGAAAATTACGTCAGGTGGGAAAAAGCCCACCGATTTGCGACGAAATTCGATTTCCGTTGCAAACCCCTTGAGGATTTGCGACAGAATCATTTTCCGTTGCAAAGTTTGGTCTTAACTCTCTTATTTTTGCACTCAAAAAGAAACGTGTAGGGTCCATTCAGTCAAAAATTAACAACAGTTTCCTTCCACTAACGGTAGTGGCGGAGCTAGAACTTTAAGTTTATGTTCGCACAATTAGTGAGGGGGATTAGGGGGTTTGGGGGCAGCGCCCCCGAAATTTTTTTTTAAAGAAAATTTTTAAATACATTAAAAAAAAGAATATAAACAAGAAAAGAAAATTTCAATTTAACATAGAAAAATAATAATCAAGTCAACTAAGCTATTACAATAGAACGATTATAAAAACATTCTTCGATTATTCATTCCTTGAAAATATTGCATTATATCTTCATCATCAATCTTATCAAACATATAACGTTCAACATAAATTAGCACGCATGAGTTAAACAAATAATTACTTATCCGATTGCGCAACTTATCCTTAACAAAAGTCATTACAAAAAAATGAGATTTTTCTAAACTACACAACCCAACAAAGCAAGTGATTTTTCCATAGAACATCTTATATCAAAGAAAATGAGAATCTACTAAGGCTAGAACATGAGAGGGACAATTGCACACATTTATTCCCTTAAACCAATCAGCACACAAATTAATTTATTTTTATTCTTATGTGTGTGTATGAAACAATTTATAATTTTTCTAGTTTTTGTAAAATGTTTTTCTCCTTTCTCTTTCTTCTACTTCAAATGTCTTTTCTTTCTCTCCCACACACGCAAATATCTGCCCCCCTTGCACAACAATAATACCATATGTCTATATCCTCCTCCTCCTCTCTCTCTCATTCTTCCCCATCCCTCACCCACCACTCGTCGCCTTCGTCCTCCGCCATGGGCCTAGCTACCGCCTCATCACCGTCTTCTCCACCGCAACGCCCATCACCAGCAGCAACACATCCACCGCCTACCAACCTTCATCACAGCCTTCACTTTTCTCTTATTCTCTTTTGCTTCAGCGATGGCCCTCCCTCCACTCCCAAGTAAGTAAAAAAAAAAAAAAAACAGAGACACACAAGTTTGTGTCTGCAAGTGCGGACCTTTGCCCCAACATGGCTCTGCCACTGACTAACGGTAATAGCATTTTTGCCTCCATTTAGTAAATTTTATAGGTACTTTTGCCCCCAAAAAGTTTATTGGTGTTAATTACTATACACCTAAACCTTTTTAAAAGAAAATGAAGCGGACAGAAGCACTAGCAACGTACGGGCACACGGGCCTTTGTCATGACCAATGAGGAAGAAGAAAATGGCAACAGGAGAGCTAGAGCAGATAGATGATAAGACTGAACTTGGAGAAAGGATTGAGCCGAACCAAAAGGAATGACAAAGTAAGGTAAGGTCATGCATGGTAGTGCGCGCCACACAAAAGGAAAAAACCATTGTGGAAGCTGAGTTAGAAAGAGAATATATAGATTATCAATGTAGAGAGATATTTGGATCTCGCATATTCTCTCCGGCCTCCATCACTCATCTCTCTTTTTTCGCCTCCTCATCTAATCTCTAATTAAGGATTAAAAATTAAATGATTGAAATTTAATATTTTATAAAATTAAACTAACATAAAAATAAACTTTTAAAATTTGATCATCCATTCATCTTTCAATTTAATGGTAGGGATGAGGAGAAGAAAATGAGAGAAAAAGATGAAGAGAAGATCCAAATCTGAAATATAGGAATGTTAAAACTATTTGGCCCAGGGTAGGCCTATATTTTAGTTAAAATATAAGGTACCTAATAAGGTAATTAATGTAACATTACAGCGACTCACTCTTTAAATTGTCTCTTTTACCTTTCACCAACATGGCAATATTTCTCGTAGTATTTAACCATACCACTACTTCTTTCCACGGGAGTGGCGATATCGATTGTAGTGGCGGTGTTCTTTCATTTTTTGTTTTAAGAAATTCTGCCCCATATTTTTCCATGGATCATGCGGCTTCTTTGATTCAATGCATCGATTTCAGATTAAGTCCATACCAGCTAGGTTCGAACCAACAGAATGAGGTTAATGAGGATCTATTGACTGAAACAAAAATCGATGTGTTGAGAGCTGGGTTCAAGATGATATGCTAGTGACGACGCTCCTAGGGAGTGAATTGTAAAGTCTTTGGCCAATGTGCCAATGAAGATGCTGAATCCGTAGAGGTAGAATGTGAAATTGCGTATCATTAATAGGCCTTGAAGCAAACAATTTCAAGAACGAAGTGTTACATTTATTATCACTTATGCTTTTGGCCTTCTAAATACATTTAAAGTGAAAAAGCGTCAGATGTGCTTACTAAGAGATATATGTTATACGAGTATTTCCTACTTTTTTTTTAAAGTTATAGATAAATAAGTGAACAGTATTGGGTGAGTCATAACCAGTATGCATCGACCCACATGATAATAAATAAATAATACTCTATGATATGACGTAAACAAAAGTAAGGCAGCGGGCCACCTACGCCATGCATGTAAACTCTAATCCAGGAACTAGTTATGGTGCCTATCCTTTCCTATTGCTATTGAAAGGGTAGGTACCATCTGCTCATCCCATATCAAAAAAATTATTTTACTAAGTAGAGAATCTAAAATAAAGATAATCTTTTAACTAATAATTTTTCAAAAAATATTTTTTTCATTTAAAAAACATTTAAAAAAAATATTGAATATGGACCATCCACATCCCATTTGGACCGTCCAGATGAGACGAGCAGACTGGTTCTAGTGAGTAGTTTCACCTCTTATCATTATTTACAAGTTTCACACTCCATACTCGAAGAAACATGTTTAGATAATTTTAATTTTTTGTATCTTTTATGTTATTCACAGGTCAAGAAAAATGGAGAATGCAAGTGTGAATTTCAGAACAAGAGACTTGTAAATTCGAGTAGGAGGTGGGATGTAGTACGAATGTGGCTAAAGACTGTTTTCTATTTTCATGAGAAGAAATAATTGAAGTTAGTGGCATTGCATTTACGTAGCAAAAATATATTTAAAAACCATTAGTGCTCGTCCGAGACATGATATGACGTATCCCCACTCCACATTTCCCCCTCCTTTTTTGCTTCATTCAATACACACTTTTTTGAATCCTTTTTTCCCTCTTTTTTATGTAATAAATGAAATTATAGGTATTAACTATTATTAACCAATAATTGGTTCTGCTATAAAAAGCGAGGTGATGATTTGGTATAATCGCAGTAACATTATTGATTATTGTTAACCTCCTTCTTCAGAACGAAGCCTCATCAACTACTGAAAATGGCTTCTTGGAATTCATTTCCCCTACATGTCTCTTACGAAGTTGTAGGTTGGCTTGTTTTTATCTTGTGGTCTATCAGTTTCTACCCACAAGTCATCTTGAATTATCGCAGGAAAAGGTTTCAGTTAACACAATATCAGCTTTTACTATTCCTTACTTTTTTTAATTCCTACCATTCATTCTCTTTACCATTCTAATTTGCCTCTCACATTATGGCTTCTGGGATTATTTCAGTGTGGTGGGTTTGAACTTGGACTTTCAAGCTTTGAATCTTACCAATCACACGTGCTATCTCATATACAATGTATCTCTGTACTTCAGCTCTACTATTCAGAAGCAGTACAAAGATAAATATGGTCAGAAAGAGGTCAGATAGATCATCGTATAATCAACTTTAAATCAAATCTTAAAACTTTCATACTTAACAAACCATTTTTTTATTGTTATATATGTGCCTCAGATGATACCTGTAGCAGCAAATGATGTTGCTTTCTCATCTCATGCTGTTCTACTCACAGCCGTTACCTTATTCCAGATTGTAATATACGATGTTAGCACCTTGCTTTCTCTTCCATTGAGTTCGATCCTTGTATTTTTTTTTTGTTTTTTTTTGTATTTTATTAATTGTTGAAATTTCTTTTTGATACTGCAGCGTGGAAATCAGAAAGTGTCAAAAATAGCTTGTGGAATTCTGTTTGTTGCTTGGTCAGTTGCTGCAGTATGCTTCTTCATTGCTTTGTCTAATCATCATTGGCTTTGGCTTCTCTCAATAATAAGGTACTTTTAATTTATATGCTTTCTTACCTATTTAATTTTATTTTCCCATTATTTGCATGGATAAATAATAGTGAGAAGAATGTTTTATTTGTTATTGATTTAATTTCCTTGTAACAATGATTTATATGTTGAAATTAATTATTTTGCAGTGTCGTTCAAGTTTGTATGTCGGCTTCAAAATATCTGCCCCAGGTTAGGATTTGTTCCTTTTTTTTTCATTCAACTGTCGCTTTTGAAACTTGTGTTACAAAGCTTAATGGGGATCATACTTTTCAAATAATCCAAATAAATAACCTTCTAAAGATCTACTTTCACTTTTTGCTGTGTTTGAAAATTGTTGTTCTTTGTGTTGCTAGCATATTACTTATCCGGTCCCTAATATAAGATATAGTTGGGGAGTTAATCTTGGTTTTAAATATAAGACATAGTTTTCATATTTGTCAATCTTTTCCTAATTTACCCTTACTGATGCTCTTCTAACAATAATCAAAGAGAAAAAGGAATGAGTGAATTAAGGAATATAACTAAGGTATTTTAGAAAATACATGTCACATTAACTAACTTAACCACCTTCCTTAATATAATCAAATTAGGTAAACATATCTTATATTAAGTATTGGAGGAGTATTATTAAGGGTTAAAGTGCAAATTTGTCCCAAAGTTTTCTCAAAAGAAATGTTGCCTAAAATTTTTTTCGGGTTCAATGTTACCCTGAAAATTTCAAAACATAGTAATGTTGCTCTACCCACCTTGTTAAAAAGCTGATGCTAACAATTAAAAAAAATGGATGTTAACTGTTAACATTTTTCACACTAAGAGCAACATCACTCCATTTAACACTTTCTAGGTAACAATGCTCCTAACTAAAAATTTCTGGGGCAAATTTGTAGCTTAACTCTCTTATTAATAAATGCAGGCTGTGATGAACTACAAGAGAAAGAGTACAGAAGGATGGAGCATTGGTAACATTTTGTTGGACTTTTCTGGAAGCATAGGAAACTATGGACAAATGCTTATACAATCCATAGATCAAGGTTTATATAGAATTATCACTTGTAATAATGATGAAACATGAATTAATCCTTTTGAGTTAATAATAATCTCATACTAACAAGATTTCAAATCTCAGGTTCTTGGGCAAACTTCTCTGGAGATATAGGAAAACTAGTTATTTCTCTGGTAAATATGGACCATTCTCTTACACTAACATATATACTACCTCTAATCCTTTATGTAAGATCTAATTTGTAGTTCAAATCGGACGTAGTATTTGGAATGAAAAAGAATAAAGTGTTAATGGGTGATATATTTTGATATTTTTCAGGTTTCCATATTCTACAACATCATGTTCATGATCCAACATTATGTATTATATCGACCGAAAAAAGTCTCAAAGTTAGAGACCTCACCTGAAGTTGAGATCAACAGGTCTTCAGATAAGCCGGTGGTGAAGATTGTGGAGGATTTGGTGTAGTTCATGAACAACCTTTGAATAATATTCCATAACATTAATATTCTATTAATGATCCATCTTTGAGGGGAGAAAATTTATAATGTGTTGTATGAAGTAAAATTTTTGGAGCTATACCCTTGAATTAGTTTGGTAGGGATGATGGATTTATGAATATGTAGCTACTAGTTACTTGAATTAAAAATACACTATCGAGTAACTAGTTAAAAACTTTTGTGATCAATTACTTAAAATAATTAATCAAATACATAAACAGGGAGAGAGATGGAGAAATTGAAGATTATGAAACCTTTAGAAAACTTCAGAAATTTCCTGCTATATGAAAATCACCAATTACAATCTTAGATATTTTAGACATTCTTACCTATAACACAAGGTTTTCTGCAATTAAAATTAAATTATCAAGGTTTATTACAACTCAACTAAAAGAACGAGGAAAAAAAATTTCAACTAATAACTAGTTCACCTATTAAAAGCAAAGGCAACCGGCCTTAAAAGAGACTAATCTGAAACTCATCACTTAAAATTGATATATAGCTCACTCCTTAAATTCACTTAACATATTACAAGAATCAAGAATGCAAGAATAATATATATTCTTTAAAAACGAAAGCTTAAATGGTAAATACTTCTCTTCTTCTATTATGTATATCAATTGCTTGAGTCACTTGCACAAGAAGCACTTCTTTAAATCGTTAAAATATTTTACATTGGTTCTATAACTACTGGTAGAGAAACAGGTAGTGTGACCGGTTTCAAAACAAGTATAGAAAATAATTTCTATATCTATTGAAAACTATACCATGTAGAAAGTGGAAGATATGTTTTTTTTTTAAAGATAAAAGTATACATTTAGTATTTGAACTTTATACAAGGTTTCAATTTGGTCCTCTAACTTTAAAAATATCTTTAGTCCTTTAATCGTAATTGTCTTAATAAAAAAAAACTAAAATTGAAATTTTTAATGATGTTGACAAAACATCTTTAAATTCTAACATATAAGTTTAATTTTTAAAATAATAATGATTCTTACAAAAAAAAAAAACAACAACAACAACAATATTTGATTCAAACAGTGTTGAGCTTAAAGGATTAAAAAGATACTTTTTAAAATTAAAGGATTAAACTGAAACATTGAATTAAGAGAAAGCGAACGTATGTTTTTGCAAAAAAGAAAAGAAAAAAGTCACTCTCTGCATCTATTGTGGCTTCAACAGGTGTGAGAAGTGATCTCAAATAGGTAGAACAATTAACCCTTATTTCTTCCAAATCAATTAGCTAAGCCTCTTGCATGTAGTCCCAAGTAAGAAAGTCTCAGATATGGGACTCTCTAATTTTTTCTAAAAAGAAAAAAAAAAAAACTAAATTTTGTAGTCAAGCACAATAGGTAGTCTCTCTAACTAGGGGTTACCCAGTTGACTTACAAATTAAATGAACAAATTTATAAATTAAATTAAACTATAGGGGTTTTAACAAAATTAGTTAAAGACAAAAAAATTCTTTAAACTTAATTAACAAAAGCATAATTTAAAACTAAAAATAAAAATCACTTAATAAAATAACAGTGCAATGAGATCTCAAATAGAACCGTAGAGAACAAACTGGAGACTAATAGCAAAATTGAAATTTTAGAGGGTAGAGAGGAATGAACTAAACATATATAAAAGCTATATTTAAAAAACATATAACTATATAAGTAATCTCAGACCCAAGTTTCATGTTTCAGAGTTCAAAGAAACAGTTTACTACACTTGAAAATCATAACTCATAGGAAAGAAAAGTGTTAGAAAGGAAAATAAAAGGAAGAGAAGGAAAACCTGGGGAAAATGAGGCTGCTGAAATGAAAAATGAAGGAAGAAGAAGCTGTGTGGACTATTATTCTTCCTCGGTGTGTCGCTCACTTTCCTCCCTCGTTCCTCAAACCCTTTTAATCCAAAATGTTGCCCGCCCACCACCCATAAGGGCCCACACACATGTGACTCCCACCACTACAAACTAAGTAAATTTAATTAAATAAGAAATGATAAAACTATACCCAATGGGAATCACATGATCTCCATCATTGATCTTTATTTAAGCTCTAAAAATCGGCATAAAGTAGAATAATAACATGTGCAAAAATATCAAATAAGAGATTTTTTTCATTCAAAGTTTTAATAAATTAATTTTCACCTTGAAAAAAAAAACTAATACTACTTCCTATCCTTAATATTTGAGCTAATTTAGGTTGGATTTGGTTCTAAATATAAGACTTCAATTTATTTTATCTCACAAATTTATGATTTTTTGTAAAGTATCCTTATTGATTGTGAATATTAAGAGGTCTCAATCTTAGGGTAGTCATGATGAAATATAATATTTTAGAAAAACTAACACATATCTTAGGAATAACTAATTTTTTAATGTACCTAAAGTAGTTATCTAGCCCTTATATTAAGGATTAGTAGTAATAACAAAATATAGTCTAATAAGTTTAATTAACCATATTGTCATGAAGATTAGACCTCACCTACAAGCTCTAAGTGTATGATCTCCTTAACCTTCAATAATTTAAAATCTAATGCATTATATTTTCTATATTCATTTAAAAATCAAGTAAGTGGAATTGCGTCTATGTTGCAAAAAAATATTTAAACCACCGTTGAAGGACCAGCGATTAGTGCTCGGCTGCCGTAATCTCCACTATACATTTTTCCTTCCTTTTTTGACTATGATAGTCAATTTAATTAATTCACTTTCTGTTTTCTTCATTTAATACAATTTTTATTAAAATATAATAAATGAAATTAGTGGCATGGAGCATGTGCGAATTTTTTTTTTTTTTTCTATTTTTGTATTCGGCACATTCATGGGGGGTTTCCACGAAATTCGAAACCAATCTCTTCATGAAAATGAAAGCTTAGCTATAAAAATCGAGGTGATGAAGATGATTTGGCATAACCATCGTTTCATTATTGATTATTGTTAAGCTTCTTCTTGGGAACGAAGCCTCAACTTAATAAAGCAAGCCCTTCACACCAAAATGGCTTGGAATTCATTGCCCCTCCATGTCTCTTACGAAGTTGTGGGTTGGCTTGTTTTTACTTTGTGGTCTATCAGTTTCTACCCACAAGTCATCTTAAATTATCGCAGGAAAAGGTTCCAACAACATATGCCAACTTTTACAATTCCTTACTTTTTACCATTTAGTCATACTTTTTTACTCCTCTAATTTCTTTTTATTAACATTCTAATTTGCCTCACCTGATGGGTTTTGAATTATTTCAGTGTGGTGGGATTGAACTTTGATTTTGAGGTGTTGAATCTCACCAAGCACACCTGCTATCTCATATACAATGCGTCTCTATACTTTAGCTCTACTGTTCAGAAGCAGTACAAAGACAAATATGGTCAGAATGAGGTGAGATCATTGTATAATCCAATTAAAAATTATAATTATTGAAGCTTAAAATTTTGATACTTTTTAAACCAATTCTTATTTTTCATCTATGGTTCAGATGATACCTGTGGCAGCAAACGATGTTGCTTTCTCATCTCATGCTGTTCTCCTTACAGCTTTTACCATCTTCCAGATTGCCATCTACGATGTTAGTACTTGCTTTCATATTATTGATATTCTTGTACCATTTTATGTTTGTATTTGTTAGAAATAATTTCTGTTATGATTGTACAGCTGTAGAGATTTTATTCTTGTATACCTGTCATGTGTACAGTGGCTGATGTATTTTGTAAAGATTCTAGAATGATGTATAGTGTGGCTATAAATATGGAGGGAAGGAATCCCAATGATATAAGGTTTCCATTTTATTCAGAAATATCCGTTTTGTTTCTTTATTAATTGTCGAAATTTCTTTTTGATATTACATTGCAGCGGGGAAATCAGAAAGTTTCAAAAATAGCTTGTGGAATTATGTTTGTTGCATGGTTACTTGCTGCAATATGCTTCTTTATTGCTTTGTCAAATCATCATTGGCTCTGGCTTCTCTCAATATTAAGGTATATCTTTTATGCTTTCTTAAGAAATTAATTTTCTTTTCCCCCGTGCACATATAAATTTAATGAATGACATAATTATAAGAAGTTTTATTTGTGATGGATTTTCCTTCTAAGGAATTATTATGTTGGAATGAACTATTTTGCAGTGGCATTCAAGTTTTTATGACAGTTATAAAATATCTGCCCCAGGCTGTGATGAACTTCAAGAGAAAGAGCACAGAAGGATGGAGCATTGGTAACATTTTGTTGGACTTTTCTGGAAGCATTGGAAATTATGGTCAAATGGTTATGCAATCCATAGATCAAGGTTTGTATTGACGTCACTTGTAGTTATGAAGCATGAATTAATCTTTTTGAGTTAAAAATCTCGTACTGACTAAATTTCAAATATCAGGTTCTTGGGCAAACTTCTCTGGAAATATTGGGAAACTTATGATTTCTCTGGTATAGATTATTCTCTTACACTAACATATTAAGGAATGACAATAAATGAATTAAGGGTTAATGGTGAAATATTTTGATGTTTTTCAGGTTTCTGTATTCTACAACATTTTGTTCATGATCCAACATTATGTACTATACCGACCGAAAAATGTCTCAAACTCAGAGACCACACCAGCTGAAGTTGAGGTCAGCATGTCTTCTGATGAACCACCCGTGGCAAAGACGAAGATTGTGGAGGATTTGGTGTAGTTCATGATCCACCTTTTAATAACCACAATATCTGAGATTTTTTTTTTTCTTTTATAATGTTATGTATGTTGAAGGAATTACCAACATAAAGTTAGTCTAGCGGTGTAAGACTTCGCTAGATCCCTCTAGGTCTTGATTTTAAGTCTTGAAAGAGACACTTATATTGGGAGGGGTAGTCATGAACCCTGAACGGGGTACCAGATAGTAATATAAAAAAATGTATGTTGAAGGAATTAATGGGTTAATTTGCTTGTCTTCGATTTAAGTATGTAGCCATACTTGTACTTCATTAAAACGCATTAAATACCAAGTACTAGTCAGTTGCTTGAGAAAGTTTGTGTTTTTTAAACAATTCGTTATATGCATTTCCTCCCTAACCAGTAACCACGGCATGTTTACACTTAAAATTAAATATGCAATGAACGATATATATAACGCAACAAATGCAACCAGCTAGAAATTGAATCTATGAGTACAAAAGAAGTAACCACGTCTAATATAATAAGGATGTCTATGTGGTCATTATAGGTTCCAAAGCTAACCTCTTGATACTAAAATCAGGCATGAAGCATATGCATCTTTTAATGTATCAATAGTACCAAAAGGTCTTTTTACCGCCGTTAAAAAAGGCTTTTATAATCACTGTAGAAAGCCTTTGAATTTGTATATCCGTTGACCGTTGTTAGCCGATGTAGAAAATGTTAAGAAAAACAAAGATGAAATTCTCTTCACTTTCTACACCAGTTATGACTTGCAACTATCGTAAAAGTTTCACTTCCTTCCCCTAATGAAGGAATGAGCACAAAAATCCAGTGGTCCATGGAGTCTGAACCGACCCAGTCTGATTCAAAAGAAATGGTTCGAGATAGCATTGGGAAGACTAGACCAGACTAGTCTGTTTGGGCCGAATCGGACTTCGGGCCAAGGGCTGTAATACCCTAAAATCTGACTTAGGGTAAATATCAAAAATTGGGAAATGTACCTATTGAAAATAGGTGAATATGAGGTCTCAAACACCTTGTATTGAGTTTACCTTGTTGTTAGGGTAATTTCCCTTGAAATTATATAATTTGCAATTAGGTCCCTAAAACGTTTGAAAATTTGCAAATAGGTCCCTAAATACATTATGAGTTACAAATACCCTGTGAAAGCTATAAAAGAGGCAAGTAAATATCTATTTGAAATAGGGAAGGATATTGTCCCTAATTTAGGTAATTTATTAAATTACAAACTTGGAGAAATTGTATAAGAATGTCCAAAAAGTATTGAAATGACCTAAATACCCCCGTAAATGCTAAGATAATGCAGAGACATGAAAACAAAGATGTCAATACAAAAATTATGAGTTAATGATTAATACTAAATAAGAAAATTGTCAACAGTTAGAAAGGGATTAATAAAGTAATTAATGGCTAATTATTTAGACATGAATGAAGAAGATATCCAAAGTTAATTAAATAAAACCTCTAATATGAGATTAAATTACTAATGATGCTTTAATAGCTAGATTATGGGGTAGACTAATTAATCAATGAGAAGTGCAATACTAGAACAATTAATCATTTGATTAGGAGGTTAATTAAGCTTTGCTAATCACTTTGAAGAGTCAACAAAAGCAACACTTGATCCACAAAGGGCCACATCACTTGGTTTGTGAAAGTAGTGGAGTATGATGTAGCCAACAATGCAAAAAGTAGTGGAGTATGATGTAGCCAACAATGCAAAAAGACTTTGAGAAAATAGAAGAGAAAGAGTGATGGGAGAGGGGACGAAAATTTGAAGGAAGGAAGAGGTGAGAATTTTGATCTAATAGTTAGAATTGAAAAGTCAAAGAAGTATTCCTTGAACCACAAAGTGCCACATCACTTGATAGGAAGAATATGTGAAGTTGAATTAGCCAACAAAGCAAGGAAAATTATATGACATGTGTGGGAAAGATTTTGTGAGAATGGAAGGGCCAACAAGGCAAGAATGAGGGAGTAAGAAAATGGATGACATCAACCCCTTTTAAGCCATGAATTTCGCATGGCATAGGGAGCTTTGGGCAAATTGTAATGCCAAATGGGTCCTTGAGTTTTTCTATAAATAGGGAGCAATCCTCTCTTCATTCTTCACACCAACTCATACCAAATAGGTGAGTTTTAGAGAAGCAAGAGTAGAGAGAAGTGAGAGCTAGTGAGAAGCAAGAAGGGTGAAGGAGTGTTCTTCAAGGGTAAGTGTTCTAGCTAGTCTTTTAGCTTTTGTAGTTTTTGTAGTCATAATTAGTTTATGCTTTGATCTTAAAGATTCAAGAGTAGTGTTGTTATCATGTTTTTATGGTTAGAAATGTTATTATTTCGAAAACATAATAGAAAATATGGTAGAGCAAAGTTCTTGAGGATTGAAGATCAAAGTAGCGAAATTCTGACAAAATTTACGGTTGAAAGTTTTTGAAGGCAGCGTTATTTAAGATATTATTTTATATATCACCTGATCTTCAAAAATCATAAAATTTTACATGAGTAAATTAGACATGTGGGGCTGTCCAAATATATAAAATATGTATCATTTGGAGTTCTACAGAAGGAGATATAAATCCTTGAAGTTAGGCCATTTTTTCCAGACGAAATTCTGGGCATAGTTTAGAAACCTTAAACCTGGGAATGACTCAGGAAATCTGGGCGAAAATGAATATTTTTCTTTGAAACTAGACATCCTAAGGACTTCGAGGAATTTTACGGATCCTCGTTTCGATTTTTGTAGAATTAATTATGATTTTTCAAAGTTGTTGGAAAATCTGCCCAGAAATTCAGTATTTCGTTTTTGAGAAAATGTAAGGGCAAAATTGTAATAATGAATACCCCAAGGGTAGAAATGTCAAAGTGGGTGGAAATAACCTTTTTGATATTATTCTAAGAGATAGAATATTAGTTGTGATATTATGGGAAAAAGGAATAATCCGACGATAACGTATAGGATATCCGAGAGGTCCGGAGTCGGGTTTAGAAGGCCGGACGTTTGGCCATTACACGGTGAAAGGTACGTTCGCGTACTGTAACACTAACTCTGATATTTATTCTATACATATATGTGATATGTGTATTGTATGTGATAGATGATGACTTTATGTCTGTTGTGTGTTTATGTACTATTAGAGTACGTACGTTCGCGTACTGTAACACTAATCTGATGTTTATGGTATGCATGTATGTGCTAGGTGTATTGTATGTGATAGCTTATAGCTCTGTGGTATGTCTATGTGCTGTTTATATGTTCATGTTTGCTATGGGCGATATATCTCGCATGCTTTTGGGCGATATATGTATACATGCTATTGGGCGATATATGTATGCATGCTTTTGGGCGATGAGTGCACATATACCGTTGTTGATATGATTGTGTCTGTGGTCCATATGTTGTGTCTGTAAATATGAGGTTAACCGTTACCTGAGATCCGGTGCGGATCTCAGCTCTTAACATAGCATCAAGCTCCGGAGGGCCAAGGACCGAGGAGAGAGGCGAGCAGCCCGAGTAGAAGGCCCGGCTGAAGACTTCCTTTTGATGTTCCGGCGGAAGTCTTTCCTTTTGTTATTATCTACTTTTGAAATACTCGTCCAATCTGGCCCAAATATTTTTATTGTTATTAATATTTTTAAATCCCCATACTACACATGACATAGCAAAGGATATAGGTGGCCTTCAGTCACACACTAACCAGAGGCTCTTCTAGATCCTCAGTCCTCCGTCTTCTTCGGCTCTTCTAGATCCAAGCAGCGTTCGGTTACACACTAACCAGGCTCTTCCAGATCCTCGATCCTCCATCCTCTTCAGCTCTTTCCAGATCCAGGCAGCGTTCGCTTACACACTAACTAGGCTCTTTCAAATCCTCAGTTCTCCGTCCTTTTTGGCTCTTCCAGATCTAGGAGGCATTCGGTAACACACTAACTAGGCTCTTCCAAATCTTCAGTCCTCCGTCCTCTTCGGCTCTCACTAACTGTCGATCCAACAGAGCCTTCAGAGATAAGATGGCGGCAACCACTGCCTCTAGCTACACCCTGTAACATCCCATTTTCTAAAGAGAATTTTTTTTTTTTTTTGCAATCAATCAGAGATGAGCAATGGAGCGTAAGAGTAACTGATCATAACATAACATGGACCATAGTGTAATAAAGTATTGACATTACAGTGATCCTACTTGTTCAAAAGGTAAGTACAGAAAGCGATAAGATAAATCCGGCCGGAAGCCTACTCCTGCTGCCGCTTATCCCTAGCACCGATCCGTGGTCCTCCGGATCCTCGAAGCTATAGCCGAGATTCAATTCACCGCATTGAATCTCGGGTAACGGTTAACCTTATGCTCAAATAAAACAAGTATATAGACAATGATATTCATGACATAACAAAGAACATCTCATCGAAGTGTGACACGCATGTAACATAAGCATGAAGCAAATATGTAAGGTCCTACACAACAACATTGTGACACGAGACAGGACATAAGCATAAAGCAGTATGTAAAGTCCTACACAAATATAGCTCGCACATTACCCCGTGCCACGATCACGTGTCCTCGGCGCTAGGAAAACTCAAAGCGGTATTATCATGTCTTATAACCCGTATAAGGCTGTTTGTAAAGCGGCGACCCTACGCAGAGCCCCGGTATATGAACGTATCTATGACATATATGTATATGAGAGCTATAGGATTAGTGTTACAGTACGCGTCCGTACCTTCGTTGATGTACGTGGATGTTTCTGGCGGAAACTGTACTTTCTGACGGAAACCAGCGGTTCGTCCGACAGCGGCACGTTGGACAGCGTAACGGCAGCAGATTAACGTTTTAGATATCCTATGAGAATAATGTCACTTCCATTAGTAATTTGACATTATAACTGGCATTTTAGGTAAAAATTACCATTTTGCCCCTATACCCCTACTTGGCGGAATTTCGCCAGCGCTTCTAGAGCTTCCGCCTGAACTTCTCTCTCTTCTTTCTCTCCCTAGGATTTTCGGCCAAGGAGCACAAGAAGTGAAGAGTGATGTGCAGAATTTTGAAGGAGAGGCATGGGTATTTATAGAAAAAGTAAGGGACTTGTTTGGCTAAATTAGGGCTTTGTTTGGAAAATCAAGGTTGTATTAACCCATTAATGCAACTTGTTCAAGAAGCCACTTCTTTCACACACACACACTCTTGGCCGAACCCTAGGGCTGATGTGGCAGCCACCCATTGGCCCAAAAGTGGTGACTTAGCTCACTTTATGCCCTAGTATAACCGTTTCCCCGATCGGTACCCGATTCGCGTAATTTCGGAAAAATCTCAAAATTCTGGATTTACAACTTTGAAAACATGTTCTCACTTAGTAGAAATGTCCAAGTCAACCTTTATTTTGATTCCATATAGGCCTCCAACAGTCCAGTTTAGGAAAATGCACAAACGGCCTCGGAATTAACTTCCGAAGAGTCTAATGGAAGGTAAAATTCCACCGATCAATAATCTACTTTGATATTGATAATCCCATTCCTAGATCTCTAGATAGGGTCCGTTTCCTAATTTAAATATTACTATTCACAATTTTCTACTTTAATTAATTATATTATTATAAAAATGCCCACTTGACCACTTGCTTCTTATATCAATTTTATTTTATTTTTCTTTGGCCCAAAATTTCGTTTTCCCCTTTAATTAATTTAATAAATATTTATTTTTTATTTACTTAATTATTTAATTATTTAATTATTTAATTTTTCCAAAAATTCCAACAAAATCCCTAATTGGTCCATTCTTGTATTTAGGCCTAAAAATACCTAAACTCAACCATTTTTCATAAAATTTCCAATTAATTAGTAAATACATTTTTACTAATTTTAAGCCAATTATCACTAATTTTTGAGCTTTACACAATTATTTCTTAATTTCCTTTGCTTATACTTAAGTAATTAGCCCAATATTACTTAATTATTCTATTATCACTGTTGGTAATTTTCTTAATTAAGACACTCCTTTATCTTCAAACTTTTGCCTTAACACTAGAATTTCCATGCCCATTGCATTAATCCATAATTGCAAGGGTATTTTGGTCTTTTATTACTTTTTGAACATTCTTGTACAATTTCTCAAAGTTCATAATTTATTAAATTACAATAATTAGAGATAATATACTCTCCTAATTTACTTGGTCACTTTTCTAACTTTTGGTATTTTTCCATAATTTCCTAAGTTATTTATGTCCCTTAGGGGCATTTTGGTCATTTTGGCACTTTGGCCATTAATTTCCCTGATTTCCTACAGAAATTCTACTTAGAAAATAGACTATAATTATACAAGATCGGAGATTGAAATTTCACTTATCAGAAATATCCAATTTTTATTTATAATATTCCGTATAAATATCCGGTATTACATTTCTCCCCTTACACAAAATTTCGCCCTCGAAATTTAGTCTATACTAACTAAACTTCGGGCCATGAACTCGGGTACTTCTCTTTCATGTCACTCTCGGTTTCCCAAGTCGCTTCTTCGGGTGTCAAACCCTTCCGCACCACCTTCACAATCAAAATAGTCTTGTTTCGAGCCGTTTCTCTTTGTGATCGATGATCCGCTCCGGCTCGACTATGAATGTATTATCATGCCGTACTTCGACATCCTCGTACTCGATGACATGATCACCGCCTGGTTGGTACTTCTTCAATTGCGACACGTGGAAAACGTCGTGGAGATTACTCAGGTTCGGGGGTAAGGCTATCTGATAAGCTACTTCTCCGCGCTTAGCCAAAATTTCGAATGGTCCAACATACCGTGGACTGAGTTTCTTCCTCTTAAGCTTTCTGCCGACACCGCCATCGGGGATAACTTTAGAAATACATGGTCGCCGACATAAAACGTTAGAGGTCTCCTCCTTTTGTCAGCATAGCTCTTCTGTCTACTATGTGCTGCTAGGAGTCTTTTCTTGATTAACGCGATCTGCTCGGAGGTTTGTTCAAGCATATCCGGCCCAAGTAATTGCTTTTCAGACGAATCTGTCCAGCATAACGGTGATTGACACTTCCGCCCATACAATGCCTCGAACGGGGCCATTTGTATACTAGCATGATAACCGTTGTTATATGCAAACTCGGCTAGCGAAAGATGTTGATCCCAACTTCCTTTGAAATCAAGGGCACATGCTCGCAGCATATCCTCCAAATGTCGAATCGTCCTTTCAGATTGACCGTCGGTTTGAGGGTGATAAGCCGAACTGAACCTCAGCTTAGTCCCCATACCTTCGTGTAACGCTTGCCAGAAACGGGATTTGAAACGCGTGTCCCGATCAGAGACAATGCTCTTAGGAATACCATGCAATCTCACTATCTCTTTGATATAAATCCCTGCCAATCGTTCCAGAGAATAGTGGATACTGATGGGAATAAAGTGTGCTGACTTGGTTAATCACAACAACTACCCAAATCGTATCATGATTCCCGATTTTGGGCAGACCTACCACAAAATCCATGGTTATGTTCTCCCATTTCCATTCCTACAGCTCTAGTCCTTGCAAAGACCGGGGGTCGACGGTGTTCAATCTTCACCTTCGACGTGTCAAGCACTTGGCCACGTACTCGTAACGTCTTTCTTCATTCCGGGCCACCAAAGTTCGGATTTCATACTGTACATCTTGACCATGCCTCGGATGTAGAGTATATTTACTCTTGTGAGCCTCATCCATTATCTTCCGCCTTAATTCATCAACTGGCGGTACATAGATTCGCTTCTTGTACCTGACCAAACCACTAAGTGATAGGTCATGGTCTTGGGTCTCACCTCGAGATATTTTCTCACGTATCTCTTTTGCCCAATCATCTTGCTGCTGAGCTTTCTCAACTTCGTCTCTCGATCATACTCCCTTGACTAACAAGAAGAGTTGCAAGATAGGCATCACCGGTGCATGAAGACCCATGCGGACTTGATTGGATAGATTCGGATCTCTCGAAATCTTCCAACAATTTCTGTTCTTGTATCATCATATATGCCACCTGCACCGTCTTCTGCTAAGAGCATCGGCAACGACGTTTGCTTTACCGGATGATACTTGATCTCCGTGGTGTAGTCTTTAATCAGCTCCATCCAACGACGTTGTCTCATGTTGAGTTCTCGTTGATCGAACAAGTATTTCAAACTTTTGTGATCACAATACACTTCTACGGTTACACCGTACAAGTAATGCCTCCATATATTCAAAGCGAACACGATAGCCGCCAGCTCTAGATCGTGTGTAGGATAGTTTAACTCGTGAGGCTTCGGTGACGAGAGGCATAAGCCACCACTCGCCTGTTGCATCGGGACACATCCCAACCCTTGCCCACTGGCATCACTGTAAACAACATACTTCTCATCTGGATCTGGGATGATTAACACTGGTGTTGTAGTCAATCTCTCTCTCAGTTTCTGAAAGCTCTCCTCACAGTCATCTCCCCATACAAAGGGTTGATTCTTCCTCGTAAGCTTTGTCAATGGAAGGGCTAGACGCGAGAAATCCCGTATGAATCTGCGGTAGTATCCCGCCAGAATGTCATCAATAAACACCACCACAAACTGGTCTAGGTGTTGTCGGAAGATACGGTTCATATAATCCATGAATACCGCAGGTGCATTTGTTAATCCGAAGGGCATCACAAGAAATTCATAATGCCCGTACACGGTCCTGAAAGCTGTCTTGGAAATATCACCATCTTTAACTCGCAATCGATGATATCCCGAACGCAGATCAATTTTGGAGAAGACAGTGGAACCGGATAACCGATCCAAAAGATCATCAATCCGGGAAGTGGGTACTTGTTTTTGACCGTTACTTTGTTCAATTCACGGTAGTCAATGCAGAGTCGGAAGCTTCCATCTTTCTTCTTTACAAAAGCACCGGGGCTCCCACGGTGATACACTGGGTCGAATGAACCCCTTCTTCAAAAGCTCTTCTAGCCGCTTCTTCAACTCCCGCATCTCGTTAGGAGCCATTCGATACGGCGCTTTGATATTGACCTGTACTGCATCAAATCAATGTTGAACTCCACTTCTCGGATAGGAGGTAACTCGTGAGATCCTCCGGAATACATCGGGAAAATCATTCACCACAGGGGATATCCTGGAGTGAAAGATCAGCTCTGCTTTGATCGAAAAGAATACCATGTAAGCATGGCATCCTTGCTTCACGCACCGATCAGCCACGTAGCGGAGAGAAAATTCAGCTCACTTCAACCTTTTCTCCGGAAATGATATCTTCTTCTTGCCACAGTCGATCATCGCACCGTTGGCCGTCAGCCAATTTAGACCGAGTATGACATCGATGCCGTGAAGAGGTAGACGGATAAGGTCCACTTTAGAAACTCGTCCATCCACGTTAGTAGTACAGTTCATACACGCGTCAAAAGCTAAAGATTTTACACCCAGTGGTGTAGATACTACCAAATCATAAGGTAAACTACAGGCATTCATTCCTAGGCGACGTGCACAATCATAGGAAATGAAAGAATGACTGGCTCCCGAATCATACAATGCCTCAAGTAGATTTCCATTAAGGTAAATAGTACCTTGGACCATCTCCGGGGACTGTCTGGCTTCTGTGTTTGTTAGTGCAAAGATGCGGCCTGTGCTCTGAGGTCTCGCCTCTCCAATCTTCTCAGTACACTCTCTGCTATAGTGTCCCGCTTATGACATCGAAGCATATCTGCTTCCCTTCACGCTTCACGCCCGGGTGATGCTTCTTGCATTTGGGGCATGTTTGTGATCCCACTGCTCGGGATAGTTCTGTTGCCCACTTGGTATGGCCTTTTATTTCCACCACGGGGTTACTCCGGGCGCCTTCCTCTTTTGTGAAGAGTTCTCGCGGTTGAATCCACCTCGACCAAGATTATTGTTGTTGAAGTTCCTTGATCTCTCGAAATCCTCCGAGATTGCGCTCACTCATCCGACAAGTTTCCACCGCGCTTGTCAAGTTCTCGGAATCGCTGGGACATGAGCCTTTCACCAATTTCATATTTAAGCCCATGAATTAGTATATTCACCATACTTGCTTTCATCATTGCCCCTTCGAAGATGTGCCGAGTATCGGGACAAAGTTGGTGAACCGGGCGTAGTAATCGTCGAAAGATTCCTCCTGTCCTTGTCGGATATGGAGAAATTCCGACTCCTTGTTCATTTTCACCGAAGGAGGAAATATTGCTCATGAAATTTCTCCGAAATTTCTCCCATGTCACGGGACAGTCATTGGTCCAGTAGGGTTTCTCGCCGTGACTTCCCACCAACGGTCAAGATCTCCTTCAAGTTGGTAAATCGCTAGTTGGGCTTTGCGATTCTCGGGCGATCAATCACCCTGAATACCTTCTCTAGTCTCTTCAGCCAATCCTCCGCCAAATCCAGCTTTCCTCGAAAATTTGGTGGCTTCAACTTACAGAATTGGTTCACCCAATAATGGGTATTCTTTTCCCTTCTTCCTCGTCGTGGAGGTGATTGCGATCTATCAGATTCATTATCTTCCTCCTCCTCTTCGGCGTTCTCCTCCTCTTCATCATCATCTAATTCGTCCTCGGCATTTTGTCTTTCTTCTTCAGCATGTCTTCTTTCTTCCTCCGCCCTCCGTTCTGCTAATTGTCTTTCAGCTTCCTGATCTTGTTGGTTCTGTCTCTCTAAGAGTGCGTTTATGAGAGCTCTCTGCTCCTGTAGAGTTCTCCTCATCTCCTGAATCTCGTTCTGTTCAGGTTGGTTGGGTATAATATTCTGCTCGGGTATTGCGTCCATTTGAGGCTGCCTGCTTCTGCCTCGGCCCCTACCTCTTGGTGCACCGGCACCTCTTATGATGGCCATGTTTAACTTTTCCTTTATATCAATTAACGGATAAGTGTTAGAACAATAACACAACACATGGCATCAAGTCATATATATTTTCATATTAGATGTAATGTACATGCTAACGTATACTACATCGCCCAACCGGTTTATGACCGGTGGTTACATTGTATATCCCACGTTGTCGTCATCGATGAATGATCCGAGCCAACAGTTTCTCTGGTTCTAAGGGCATACTAGCCATTGACTCTACCCTAAGTCGATCATATTTCGGTTTGGGGTCATTAGAAATATCGTGGTTTCGTCTTCGTCCCGCCGTCTCTCGGAATTACGGATCTACGCGCGTTACGTCCTATTATTACGGGATAGAAGATCTACGAATGTTCGTTTCTGTCCATCACTACCTATTACACCAGTGTCATATCAGTACTCATTTTCAAAAATGCTCAAAGTTTAAAAGACCTAAGAATCTAACTCCGTTATCCGAACAGAATGGCCAGGTAAGTGTCTACCATGGGGGCCTCACCGGGTTAGCAGTGACTGATTGGCACACCCACGTAGACTAGCCTTGCCTTCGGCACCAAACCGTTCGTGGTAACATAGTTAAACACTTGCCAGAAAGATTGCTCTGATACCATAAAGTGTAACATCCCATTTTCTAAAGCGAATTTTTATTTTTTTTTTGCAATCAATCAGAGATGAGCAATGGAGCGTAAGAGTAACTGATCATAACAAAACATGAACCATAGTGTAATATAGTATTGACATTACAGTGATCCTACTTGTTCAAAAAGATAAGTACAGAAAGCGATAATGTGACTTCGGCCGGTAGCCTACTCCTGCTGCTGCTTATCCCTAGCACCGATCCGTGGTCCTCCGGATCCTGAAGCTACAGCTGAGATTCAATTCACCGCATTGAATCTCAGGTAACGGTTAACCTTATGCTCAAATAAAACAGTATATAGACAATATAAAGTCCTACACAAATATAGCCTGCACATTACCCTGTGCCACGATCACGTGTCCTCAGCGCTAGGAAAACTCAAAGCGGTATTATCATGTCTTATAACCCGTATAAGGCTGTTTGTAAAGCGGCGACCCTACGCAGAGCCCCGGTATATGAACGTATCTATGACATATATGTATATGAGAGCTATAGGATTAGTGTTACAGTACGCGTCCGTACCTTCGTTGATGTACGTGGATGTTTCTGGCGGAAACTGTACTTTCTGACGGAAACCAGCGGTTCGTCCGACAGCGGCACGTTGGACAAACAGAACGGCACAGATTAACGTTTTAGATATCCTATGAGAATAATGTCACTTCCATTAGTAATTTGACATTATAACTGGCATTTTAGGTAAAAATTACCATTTTGCCCCTATACCCCTACTTGGCGGAATTTCGCCAGCGCTTCCGCTACGTAGGCTATTTTCTTCCCAAAATTTCGCCAGAACTTCGACGCATTTATGATTCTTCGAAAATAATGACTAAAATAGCCCTCCCATATGATACCCAATCATACTTGAAATTTAAATGCTATTCTAACAAATTCTACCCTTACTTTTAAAAGAACTGCGAAAGCTTCAACTTTTCAGCGACTCGATCCCTACTATGTTTACACCTCTGCATATTTTTTCAACGCAAACAAGGCTCTAAAACATTTGTAGGAATCTTGTCACCTACTTCCTAAATCTAACTAACAATTCTACTAACTACTAAACTAAAGACTAAAAACTAAAACCCGAAAGACTTACCCGTTGAAGACTTCGGCGATTCCAAATATGTCTAAATAAATTCAAACCCATTCCTAAATGTTGAGTTAGAATTTATTTTCCTCTTTTCCAAAATTATGCCTATATGCATTTTTCCCTATTTTGTTTTATTAGGAAAATGCACAAACTACTTCGGAATTAACTTCCCAAGAGTCTAATGGAAGGTAAAATTCCACCGATCAATAATCTACTTTGATATTGATAATCCCATTCCTAGATCTCTAGATAGGGTCCGTTTCCTAATTTAAATATTACTATTCACAATTTTCTACTTTAATTAATTATATTATTATAAAAATGCCCACTTGACCACTTGCTTCTTATATCAATTTTATTTTATTTTTCTTTGGCCCAAAATTTCGTTTCCCCCTTTAATTAATTTAATAAATATTTATTTTTTATTTACTTAATTATTTAATGATTTATTTATTTAATTTTTCCAAAAATTCCAACAAAAATCCCTAATTGGTCCATTCTTGTATTTAGGCCTAAAAATACCTAAACTCAACCATTTTTCATAAAAATTTCCAATTAATTAGTAAATACATTTTTACTAATTTTAAGCCAATTATCACTAATTTTTGAGCTTTACACAATTATTTCTTAATTTCCTTTGCTTATACTTAAGTAATTAGCCCAATATTACTTAATTATTCTATTATCACTTGTTGGTAATTTTCTTAATTAAGACACTCCTTTATCTTCAAACTTTTGCCTTAACACTAGAATTTCCATGCCCATTGCATTAATCCATAATTGCAAGGGTATTTTGGTCTTTTATTACTTTTTGAACATTCTTGTACAATTTCTCAAAGTTCATAATTTATTAAATTACAATAATTAGAGATAATATACTCTCCTAATTTACTTGGTCACTTTTCTAACTTTTGGTATTTTTCCATAATTTCCTAAGTTATTTATGTCCCTTAGGGGCATTTTGGTCATTTTGGCACTTTGGCCATTAATTTCCCTGATTTCCTACAGAAATTCTACTTAGAAAATAGACTATAATTATACAAGATCGGAGATTGAAATTTCACTTATCAGAAATATCCAATTTTTATTTATAATATTCCAAATAAATATCCGGGTATTACACACCCTCACTCTCACCCTCGCTGACATCGCCAAAGCCAACAATTACCTTGATGCCACCACCTCCGACATCGAGAAGGTTGAGGAAGTCTTCTCCGACACAGAGCTCGCGATTGTGTGCCAATCCCTTTTTACAATATAGATTTATGGTTCAATTCTAAGTGGTGTTCAACTTCTGTATTTTCCCTTCTTTATTATTGTTGTGAAAATGTGTTTTTGGAAACAATTTCTTGGGGGAAAATCGAATAGGTTTTGGATTGCCTAGACTGGTCCAAGCAATCCATTGGACCGGTCCAATCTAGCACGAGCTCGGCCTAGTGTTGGACTAGACCGAACTTCGGCCTATGTTCTCCAGCACAAGGTCCTATTAGATAGGACCAGACCTCTGGTTGAGGTCAAACCCAATCCAAGTTGGTCTATGATCAACCCTACCCTAATTCATAACATGGGAAGAAAGTATAGCTTTTTAAGATCAAGAATGATGTACCAAATAGTTTTTTTAATTAAAAATATTATATATAGTCTTTTTTTTTTTTTTTTTGTGTGTGTGAACATCACTTGGGATTTAAGCCTAATCTCTGTCGAGCTAGGAACGTTAAGGTTAAAGCCTTCCAAACAAGTGCGCTTCCTGGGATTCGAACTTGTGTTCTTGTCCTTACAGGGTGAGATTGCTTACCACCTCAACTAACAACTTGTAGCTATATCATATGTACTTGTTTATTTTCTAAATAATTATTTAATCCATAATTTATTACTTTTTAAGCTTTAAATAGACACTCAGCATGGCCCCACAACACAATGAACGCTGGCTACGCCCTAGCTCTCTGCCGAGTGGGTGGTTTCATTAATGCTAATAAGATAGGGTGAAGTCATTAACTCATTATACCCTGGCGCACATACATGGACGGTGGACCATATGATTTCAACAAAGATCTTAAAATTTTTGAACAAATTAGGGTTAAAGTTGTAATTTTAATAAGGATGGTACAATTAAGTTTGGGTTAATGACCAAAAATACCAACGAACTATTGGGTCAGGACCACCCAGCGCATCAAACTATTTTTTGGACCAAAAATACCAACAAACATTTTAAAGAGGAGCGCTCAGCACAACGCCATTAACACCGTTAACAAAAAATTAACCTCCGTTATCTAAGGTGCAGATTGGCCAACGAACTCTTATTCCAGGAGCGCCCAGTACAAAATTCTAAATTTTACTAAATTAAATATTTTTTCTCAATTGTCATTATTCAAAACTACTTGTATAGATATCTATGGACAAAAATTATTCATTCTTTAATTATGTCAAAATTATAATTTGCTAAAATAAACAAAATTTTTAATTAAAAATATAATTATATGATTTAAATAAAACTCAAGGTGTTTTATAATTTATTATATATGTTAAACAAAAAATTATATGATTTATTTTTATAATAAA
Source organism: Acacia pycnantha (assembly GCA_025563575.1). Taxonomy (NCBI): domain Eukaryota; kingdom Viridiplantae; phylum Streptophyta; class Magnoliopsida; order Fabales; family Fabaceae; genus Acacia; species Acacia pycnantha. Next base: position 7,701,021 of record JAMWYP010000002.1, on the reverse strand, counting down.
ACTCACATAAATTTCTTCTAAAATAAAATAATAATTTTTATGAGAAAAAGAATGTATGATAAATGATATGAGAGAATTAGAGTAAAATATGTAAAAGTGAACTTATTAATCAAATAAATTAGAGTAAATTTATGTATGTATTTTTACTCTATCATGATTTTTATTTTTATTTTATTTCTAAATATAAGTCTTATTAATCTAAATTTATAAGTATAATTTGTTTCCCTCTTTAAATTATAGCAAGAAATTTAGGTTAGTAGTTCTTAAAGCTCAATTGTGTCAATTGCCGTATAACTTATTCCCAACGATATATTATCTATCTTGAATATAATGATATTAAGTTAACGGCAAAATCGAAAGAAAAGAATATAAAACACCTTGAGTTTTATTTAAATAATATAATTATATTTTTAATTAAAAATTTTGTTTATTTTAGCAAATTATAATTTTGAAAAAAATTAAATAATGAATAATTTTTGTCCATAGATATCTATACAAGTAGTTTTGAATAATGACAATTGAGAAAAAATTATTTAATTTAGTAAAATTTAGAATTTTGTGCTGGGCGCTCCTGGAATAAGAGTTCGTTCGCCAATCGCACCTTAGATAACGGAGGTTAACTTTTGTTAACGGTGTTAATGGTGTTGTGCTGAGCGCTCCTCTTTAAAATGTTTGTTGGTATTTTTGGTCCAAAAAATAGTTTGCTGTGCTGGGTGGTCCTGACCCAATAGTTCGTTGGTATTTTTGGTCCTTAACCCATTAAGTTTTGAATGGTACAAAAGTAAACACGATCTTTTAAAATAGTGCACAAATTAACTCATATGTTCATTATAAAACTGGAGGGAGAACAAGTTGGTCTCACATCTAAAAAAAATGGATGTTTGGGTTCATTTATCGAAATTGCAAAAGGTGTTCAATTTTTAAAATATTATGTTTACTTTTGCACCATTCAAAATTTAATTGTGCCATTTTCTCATAATGAAAACCTATGTTGCTAAAATTACACTTTAACCAAAAACATTGAATAAATAGAAAATTAATAACCCACTAAGTTCCATTTGTTTGAGTGTTGTTGATATAATTATATAATAAGTAATCGAAGTTGATTTTTACTTTATTTAGATCCATGTTGCAAAAGTATATTCCATGTGGCAAAAGTAATCCAAGTGTATGATAAACTCTGTTAAATAAAAACATAACAACTCATATCATTTTAATCATAGTTGGCGGTGACTCATCTAAAAAAAAAAATCACATTTTAATTTGTTTTTAAGAAAAAAACGCATCTTACTTTGGGGGGAAAAAAACTAAAACAAAATGATGTATTAGAATAGATCAAGAAAAAGTCCCACATTGATTACATAAAGATTGAAGTGAAGGTATATAACCCAATGGTAGGCCCTATCAATTTGACTTGAGTAATTTTGATAGAAATACCAACCTAATACATACCTAAAATCATATTTTTCTTAAAAACAAACATGAGTGAAATTTTTTAAGATGAGTCACCTAACAATTTGGATTAAAATGATCTGAGTTGTTATGTTTTTATTGAAAAAAGTGTAGATTACATGAGTACTCATAGAGTATGTAAGTATTTCTCATGTTATTTATCTTATAAATTTACAAATTATGAGTAACGTATAATTGAGAAGCTATAAGTTCCCAATAAAAAGAAGGGAAAAAAGCTTCAAGGGCTTACTTAGAAATGAGGAAAGAATACAGAGACTTGGATATTAATTTTCCCTACTGTTTTTGTATTATATGTAGCACAAAATTTAATAAACACACACACATTTAAATAATTACGCGTACTCACATATATACATAGATCATAAGTATTCAATATAGTACTTTTATATAACTAAGGTGTATGAAAGATTGCTGGCTATTTAAAAGAAGGTAAATTCGGTACTTCAAATTTCTACGAATAACAAGAATAAGATAATAGAACAGTAAAAGCAATGAAAATGGAAAAGGATGAATTAATGGGTAGGTGCTAAAGAAAAAAAGTTGAGAGCAAGTCAAACACAGAAATCTGATTTCGTAACTTTTTCAATCTATAGTTCATGTATCGGACTGAAATGTCGACTATCTTATTTATCACAAATCCAACATTTTGTTCTGAACAAAAATAGAAAAGGTCCTGCATGCATTTTGTCGTATAGGTAGCAAAAGAAAACACTCCATCTGTAGAGGAGACAAAAAAAACACACACACACACACTCCATATCTGTTTTAAAAGATGTTAGGTCAAACCATATCATAACCTCCACTAAACATTTTCCTTCCTTTTTTGACCATGATAGTGAATTCATCACTTACATTTTTCTTCATAATTTAATAGACATTTTAAAATATAATAAACGAAATTATTGGTATTGACCATTGCGACTTTTTTAAATATTTTTATATTCGGCACATCATGGGGGTTTCGACGAAATTCAAAACTCATTCTATTCTTAAAGGTGAAGGCTTAGCTATAAAAAGCGAGGTGATGAAGATGATTTGGTATAACCATCGTTTCATTATTTATTATTGTTAAGCTTGATCTTGGGAACGAAGCCTCAACTTGATAAAGCAAACCCTTCACACCAAAAATGGCTTGGAATTCAGTGCCCCTCCATATCTCTTACGAAGCTGTGGGTTGGCTTGTTTTTACTTTGTGGTCTATCAGTTTCTACCCACAAGTCATCTTAAATTATCGCAGGAAAAGGTTTCAACAAATTATATCAACTTTCACTATTCCTTACTTTTCACCATTCATGCTTTTATTACATTCTTTAATTTTTACCATTATATTCTAATTTGCCTCTTATGGTTTTTGAATTATTACAGTGTAGTGGGATTGAACTTTGATTTTGAGGTGTTGAATCTCACCAAGCACACCTGCTATCTCATATACAATGCATCTCTATACTTCAGCTCTGCTGTTCAGCGGCAGTACAAGGACAAATACGGTCAGAATGAGGTTAGATCATTGTATAATCCAATTATATATACTAATTATTGAACTTTAAAATTTTGAAACTAAAAAATAATAATATTTTTCATGTATGGTTCAGATGATACCTGTGGCAGCAAATGATGTTGCTTTCTCATCCCATGCTGTTCTACTCACAGCTTTTACCATATTCCAGATTGCAATCTACGATGTTAGTACCTTGCTTTCTTTATTATTGATCTCTTTGTACTTTTTTTATGCTTTTTATTAATTGTTGAGATTTCTTTTTTGATATTATATTGCAGCGTGGAAATCAGAAAGTGTCAAAAATAGCTTGTGGAATTCTGTTTGTTGCTTGGTCACTCGCAGCAATATGCTTCTTTATTGCTTTGTCTAATCATCATTGGCTTTGGCTTCTCTCAATATTAAGGTATCTTTTGTATGTGATTTCTTAACTAATAATTAATTTTTTCTCTCACTTAAATGAATACATAAATTATATTAATCTTTTGGTGTATTTCCTTCTAATTAATTAACTATATTTTGCAGTGGCATTCAAGTTTTTATGACGGTTATAAAATATCTGCCCCAGGCTGTGATGAACTTCAGGAGAAAGAGTACTGAAGGATGGAGCATTGGTAACATTTTGTTGGACTTTTCTGGAAGCATTGGAAACTATTCTCAAATGGTTATACAATCCAAAGATCAAGGTCTGTATTGACTTTACTTGTAGTAATTATGAAGCATGTATTAATCTTGTTGATTTAATAATCTCATACTAACAAAATTTCTAATCTCAGGTTCTTGGGCAAACTTCTCTGGAAATATAGGGAAACTTATGATTTCTCTGGTATGGATCATTCTCTCACACTAACATATAAGGATTGATAATCAATAAATTAAGGATTAATGGTGATATATTTTGATGTTTTTCAGGTTTCTGTATTCTACAACATTTTGTTCATGATCCAACATTATGTACTATACCGACCAAAAAAAGTCTCGAACTCAGGGACACCACCACCAGAAGTTGAGATCAACATGTCTACTGATAAACCACCGAAAGTGAAGACGGAGATTGTGGAGGATTTGGTGTAGTTCATGATCCACCTTTGAATAATCACAATATATGAGAAAAGTTTATTTATTTTTATAATGTTAAGTATGTTGAAGGAATTTATGGGGTTATGCCCTTGGTATTGATTTAATTTGCTTGTCATGGATTTATAGGTTCCAAAGCTAACCTCTTGTACTCCTCTGGTCTTTAATACAACATCTATTTGGAGAATTGATCTTTGTTCTAAATATAAGACAAAGTTTTCATATTTATCAATATTTTCCTAATTTAAGGAAATTGAAGAACATGACTAGACATTTTAAAAAATACATGTTTTATTAACTAACTTAATTACCTTCATTACTCTAATCAAATTATATAAGTATGTCTTATATTAAGGACCGAAAGCGTATGTAAGAGTGTTGTTGATATAATTTAGATAATATGCTATCTTTGCTGATTTTTACTTCATTTAGATCTACGTGGAAAAATTAATCCAAGTGTATGGTGAGTAAGAGTCATGCACGTTATCAGCTTCTAATGTTATTTGTCTTAAAAAAATTACAAATCATGACTATAAGGACCAACCACCTATCGTTGAAGAAGCTACAAGGGCTGCATAATTTTCCCTGCTTTTTTTATACTAGATATAACATAAATTTAATGTATACACAAACACATTCAAATAATTTTATACACATGCATTATGCATACATACATTTTAGTTGATAAGTATTTAATAGTAATTTAATAAAATTAATAATTGTGAAATATTGCTGGCTAATCAAAAGAAAAGAAATTCGGTACTTCAAAAATAAGATGATAGAAGTGAAAAGGCAAAGAAATTAAATTAAAATAGAAAAGGATGAATTAATGGGTAGATGGTAAATATGAAAATAGTTGAGAGTAGTCAAACACATAAATCTGATTTCGTAACTTTTTCAATCTATGGTTCATGCTTCGGACTGAAATTTTGACTATCTGATATATTTATCATATACATGTCCTACATTTTGTCGTTGAGGAGGCAAAAGAGAACACTCCATCTGTAGAGTAGACAAAAGAAAATCCTCTATTTCTTTTTTTTTAAGCCATATCCATTTATGAATACAGTGCCACAGTACCTAATTAACTTGGTGCTAACTACTAGTCTGATCATATGTATAACAAAATTTCAACATATCTATCAAACTGAAGAAAAACCTTAAAAATCATTATTAACTCTATCTTAAAATTTAATAACTGTACGTACCTCTACTTAATATATATAATGAGTGAGAATTGAGATGTTAAAAGAACAATAAATTAGGGATAAAATTTTAAATTCATATAATAATTTTAATGAATAGATTTATGTTAAATATATATAATAAAAAAATCTCTCTTTACCCTCTAAATAAGATTAGAAGGAGTAATTTTTTCTTATTACAGTCAATAAACACAGGCATGCCATCAGATGAATGCACATTAGGTGCCTATAGTTATATGCCCAATTATGTGCTCATACCTCTATTAGAGGTATGAACAATTTTTTTTTTTTTTAATATATTGTGTATTTATTTATATTTAAATTATATGCTGCTTTGTTATAGCGGGTTATACTTCAATAAAATACATTACCAAGTAACATTATATATAACATTTTGTCAAACACATAAATCTGATTTCGTAACTTTTTCAAAAATAAGATGATAGAACAGAAAAGGCAAATAAATTAAATTAAAATAGAAAATGATGAATTAATGGGTAGATGGTAAATATCAAATAGTTGAGAGTAGTAGTCAAATACATAAATCTGATTTCGTAACTTTTTCAATCTATGGTTCATGCTTCAGACTGAAATTTTGACTATCTGATATATTTATCATTATATGTACTACATTTTGTCGTTGAGAAGGCAAAAGAAAACACTCCATCTGTAGAGTAGACAAAAGAAAACCCTCCATTTCGATCTGTTTTTCAAGCCATATCCATTTATGAATCCAGTGCCACAATGCCTAGCTTGGTGCTACCTACTAGTCTGATCATATTTATAAAAAAAATTCAACATATTTTATCGAACTTAAGAAAAACCTTAAAAATCATTGTTAACTCAATCTTAAAATTTAAAAACTTTACGTACCTCTACTTACGATGTATAATGAGCGAGAATTGAGATGTTAAAAGAACAATAAATTAGGTATTAAATTTTAAATTCATATCATAATTTTAATGAATAGATTTATGTTAAATATATTTAAAAAAATATTCTCTCTTTACCCCATAAATAAGATTAGAACGAGTAACTTTTTTTATTACAGTCAATAAACACACGCATGTGTCAATGCTGGCAAACTTGACAATGTTGTATGTTGCAGGCAAACTTGACTGAGAGTAGAGATACAGATCGTCCTAAAATCTCAGTTGGAATCGACGTTGGCAGACACTTCCCATCAGATACGTGGTTTTATATTTTCGCAATTACTATTGTTTCATCGTGACATTTATTTAATGTCAATAATAGTTTTGCATATATATTTAATTTGTGGTACCACGACTAATCCTAATTACCAGAATATTAGAGATAAGAGAGGATAAGAGAGTAAGTAGAAGAGATGAATCTGGAAATCTTATTGATCAAAGTGTTCATCTGTCTATTATATAGACGAGAGGTACTCAATAATACAAGCAGAGTGATACATGTGAGTTAGAGAGTGCTAGTGCATGTGATCAGGTGTACACGTGTATATTCTATAACTAATCTACAACAACTTGTGAATACTATAACAGATGTCCAACTGTGACTGCCAGCAAGGCATGATAGACTACTTCTAGTGTCTTCTAATATTCCTTATGCATCTTTTGTTTGTTGGTTGTTTTTTTTTTTTTTCTTTTTCATCTGGTATGAGTTGAAGTAAATACATTGAGTCTGTCCCGAAATGGAAGAAACATTGTCTTTCCCAAAGGCTTAGTCAGAACATCGGCAACTTGCTCTCGTGAGGGTACGTAACCAATTTGGAGTTGTCCAGCTGCTACTTTTTCTGTGAGAAAATGAATGTCAATTTCAACATGCTTTGTCTTGGAATGGGGGACTGGGTTGGAGGCAAGGGCAATAGCACCGGAGTTATCACACCAAACTATAGGTACCTCTACAATTGGAATATGCATTTCCTGAAGCAACTTCATGACCCAAACCATATCTGAAGAAGCATCAGCTAAGCTTCTATATTCAGCTTCAGTGGCTGAACGGGAGACCACTTGTTGACACTTTGAAACCCAAATGATAGGATTATTCCCTAGATATGTGCAATACCCACTTACTGAACGACGGTCTTCCTTGTTTGTTGCCCAATCGGAGTTCGAGAAGGCTTGAACATGAAGACGTGGGAGAGGTCGTAGGAGTAGTCCATAATCAACCGTGCCCACAAGGTATCGAAGAATCCTCTTGATAGCAACCCAGTGAGGATCACGAGGAGCTTGAAGAAATCTACTTAAGCGATTGACAGAAAAAGAGATTTCTGGCCTGGTGTAGCAAAGATATTGTAATTTCCCAATAATACTTCTGTACAATGTAGAGTTATGAAATAAAATGCCATCGTTGAAGTAAGCTGGTTTTTGGTAGCCATAGGTGTAGGGTGTGACTTGGCATTGATAAACTTGACTTCCTTGAGCAATGAAAGGATGTATTTTCGTTGAGATAGCAAGAGACCATGTTGTGTGTTGTAGAACTCAATGCCCAAAAAGTAAGATAAGGGACCAAGATCCTTTAAAGAGAACAAATCACTCATAGCAGTAATGAGTCGCTGAATTTCAGCATGGTGTGAGCCAGTAATCACTATATCATCTACGTACAAGATCAGATAGGAAATGTGAGTTTGACCTATCCTGATAAATAAGCAGGTGTCAGACTTAGAGGCAACAAAGCCCAAAGTAGAGAGAGCTAAGTGAAGTTTCTGAAACTAGGCGCGAGGGGCCTGTTTCAGCCCATATATTGCCTTTCGTAACTTACATACAAGAGGTCTTTTTTCAGCGGGGGTGGTGCCAAACGAGAAACTAGGGGGAGCATCCATATACACTTCTTCTGAGAGGTCCCTATTTAAAAAGGCATTATTGAAGTCAAGTTGCCTTAGTGACCAACCAGAAGTGACATCAATGGTAAGTAGGATTCGGATGGTTGCTACCCCTACACACGGCCATATAATGCACACAAATTAGAGTTTAGATTAGTTGCCTGTGTCTTTCTTGGCTATAGCTCTCAGCATCAAGGATATAAGTGTGTTGATATGCACACTGGAAAGTTATATATCACCAGACATATTCACTTTGATGAATCTCGCTTCCACACCTCAGGTACTCAGTTTTCAATCAGAAATACAAATGCACATTAGTCCTCACCTAAGTCTCAGATCCCATCTAATCCTTCCATTACCTCATCTCTTATCCTCACCCCATTAGTATCCATGAGTCCTCTCAAAGCAGTTCCTGCAAGTTCTGTCCCTCCTAACCATTCACAACCATCCACTATACCTCCCAGCTCTGATACCATACCAGAATATTAGAGATAAGAGAGGATAAGAGAGTAAGTAGAAGAGATGAATCTAGAAATCTTATTGATCAAAGTGTTCATCTGGCTATTATATAGACGAGAGGTACTCAATAATACAAGTAGAGTGATACATGTGAGTTAGAGAGTGCTAGTGCATGTGATCAGGTGTACACGTGTATATTCTATAACTAATCTACAACAACTTGTCAATACTATAACATATGTCCAACTGTGACTGCCAGCAAGGCATGATAGTGTCTTCTAATACTAATTATTAATGTTTACCCATGTTAGCAAATGTTGAAGGCAACAAACATCATTATTCTGTCTTTCGATTTTCAAATCACAAAGCTTACTTACAATTGGATTTTGTTGTGTCTCTTCTGATGCCGCCTTCCTTATTTGTGTTTCAAAAATTTACTAAAACTTGCATTCATCAAAAGGGAAAATGAGAGATTCCTCTACCAAAGTGGAGAGGTCGCTCGGGTCAGGGGCCTCTTCATTTCGTTTTTGGTCCATTTCAATTCCCTCCATTTCCTTAATCCTGACCATTAATCAAATCCAAGGGTGAAAAGGCACAAAGACTAATACACCTTTCCACCTTCCCGCACTGTGCACTGTTTTTATTGAAACGGAAGAGAAACCATGTTATTAAAAAATAAAATAAAATAATCACCGTCTTCGTTTTGTCGAAAAGGGTTCTGTTCTTTCGAGAACACAAGCAATTAACGGTATATATATGATGAACAAGTTTGATGAAATATCATAAATTCATGTAAGGAGTTCTGTTCTCTCAAGCACAGAATGAAAGTCACCCACTAATACAACCTAATGGACTAGCAATATTACAGCCAAATGGACTAGCAACTAAAGACAAGAAATTCATAACATGATTCTGCAAGTAACGAAGTTGATGGGGATTTGGTAAATATACAATAGGGGATATACATTAATAAGCCTCTCTCAGGGGATATATATTAATAGCGAGTACACAATTGCTTGAATTCTGGCGATTTTCAGTTGGGCCTTGCCATCGGATAAGGCTGAAGCAATGGAAGAAAGAGGGGAGATAGAGAGATTATAGTGTGTAATTCAGAGGTATTAGCTGTGATGTGTCTTTGTGCTTTCTCACCATTAGATTTGATTAACGGCTAGGATTAGGGAAATGGAAATGAAGAGGCCCTTACCCTGAGGATAGTCTCCTCAAATCACCACTATTTCTTTACCTCTTTTTGGTTTGAAAGGAGTGACAAGAAGGGCTAAATTATAAATTTTAATGAATTGGATTAAAAAATGAAAATGAGGGTTAAAGTTATGTTTTAATTAATTTTCTTTGCATTTTTATCTTAAATCTCAATTAAAATTTTATTTCTTCTCCGTTTTTAAAAATAAATTTATTAAAAAAAATTCTTACACAAACAAAATATATACTCCTCTAAAATTAATTGTAGAAATTAGATAACTAATTTATAAAAAAAATTATTAAGTTAGTTATATATAATAAATATAAGTGTATGTTAGTTTCCTAAAATACCCTATTTAATCATTAATTAATTACCCCATTGATAAAAACCTCATTTAATATGTACAACTTATAGAAATAATGTTTAAAAACTATAATTTTAGTGGGGGAAATAGATTAACATACGACAATCATGATCAGAACAAATTTCTCATTTAACACATTGAACGCTGGCTTCGTCTCAACGGAGTGGGTAGTTTCACAAATAGCTCATAAAGGGTGAAGTCATTCTCCAAGGCACACATACATGGACCATATGGTTTCAACAAAGGTTTTAATATTTTTTAAAAAATTAAATAATTGGGAAACCAATAAACCCACTAAGTTCCATTTTGAAAAAATAAATAAAAGAATGATGATAAAAAATAATAATAATAATCATATGCTTGTAAACGTGCTGTCTTGTTGACAAGAGATGCACTAGAGCTTGTCTTGTTTGAGCGTACGTTGTTGATATAATTATATGAAATAATAATAATTGAGGTGTCAACGTTCATTTTGCAATTTGAAAGCGGCGCGCCTTCCAACTGCCATCACCATTTTGTCCCTTCATTTGATTAACTTTCGTTTCTTGGTTGACTGAGATGATATTATTTATAATTATAATAATTACATGTATATATTTAAAATCATACTCCCTCCAGTCCTAATTATAAGACACATTTAACTGATTTTGGAGAAAATAAAGAGATAAGTTAAATTAGTTAATTTTACTCATTTTCTTAAAATGCCCTTATATAAATTTAAAATGACATAAGTAAAAGTGAATTAACAATCCCTACCATATACCTCTTTGATTTAGAATTTTCATTTCCACACAGTTTTTAATTGAAATAATGGTCTTACTATATACACACATATGTGTCTGTGTATCTAAACATACACACATATATATGAAAACACACACACACACACACACAAATATATATATAGACACGTGTGTGTTTATATATGTACACACACACATACATATATTTACACACATATATATGAATACACACACACAAATATATATATATAGACACACACATATAAACACACACACACACACACACACACATATATATATATATCTACACACATATATATTGACAGACACACACACTCACAGATATGTGTGTGTGTATTTGTAGTGTGTGTGTCTATGTATATGTGTTTGTGTATATATGTATGTATATTTGTATATAGACACACACATATATACATACACATATATGTAATTATAAAAAACCAAACACACTTGAGAGAATAAAATAGGGGTATTTTAGGAAGAAATTAACAAAAATTAGAATGTTGTCCTATAATTAGGATCAAAACTAACTCTAAAATGTTGTTTTATAATTAGGACCGGAGGGAGTATTGTATATGTATGTGTGTGTGTGTGTAGCTTAGACTGATTATTTGCTCTAATTTCATTTTGAAAAGCACTCGGCATATGCTTCGAATTTAAGTGTGTCGCTAGAGTTTAAAAAATTAATAACATGGTGGTCTAAAGTATCCGACATACCATTGGAGCATGAGATATTATTTCTAATGTCTAAGAGATCTTCTCTATAGCAGCAAAGATCTATGATATCAGCATAACATACTTGATTCTCATGTTTCATGAAAAACAAAATTAAAATAATATCAATCTAAAATATTTTATATCATAAAATAATTATAATCAATCTATTAGAGCCCGTTTGGTTCAGTGCAAATTATAGGAAGAAAATGGAAAATGGGATTATCCGTTGGGTGGCAGCCGTTTGGTTCACCATTTTCCAAGGAAATTGATTTCCAGCGGTGGGGCATTTTCCTTTTTACACGGGAAAATTAGTTCCCACCTATTTTGGTGGGATCCTACTTTTTAGCCTGATAATAAAATGGAAGAAGACTAACTTACCCCTCTTCAACGTTGGCCATTTGCCCCTTTGCAATACTAGAAGTACATCAAATTTTTTTTAACAACAAACAGAGCGGAGGAGGTGGAAGAGAACTCGACGACGGACATGAATTTGTAGTGTCGTCGATGAGGCTGAAGGTTGACGATGAGGGTGAGAGCAAAATAGTGTCCGATTTGCCCCAACATGAGTTCCAACGATGGTGGTCTGCTCTCCAATTCCTCCCTCTTTGGTCCATTATATTATTCTTAATTAACAGTGAGAGTGAGACGATGGTCTCTTCCCTTGTCTCCCTCATTCTCGAATTTTTCGCTATTCCAAGTCAACCAAATTGACAATGAAGTTGGAGGAATGTGTTAGAACCACCGACACCCAAGAGGGGTGAATTGGGTGTAAAATAAAAGTTTAAACACTTTGAGAAATGTAGCACCCCAACTTTTCACAAGCAGTATAATTTTTTTTATCAAACATCATTTCAAAATGATCAGAGTAGTGCACCGGAGCGATTGAGTAACTGATATATATATTAAAATACCCATGGTAGCATGTCTTGCTGTTTACACAGGTACAAGGGTGTTTCAAAACTAATACGAAAGAAGTCTTCACCGCGACTCCTAGGCGTCTTGCTTGTCCTTCTCCTCGATCCTTGGTCCACCCGACCACGAAGCTAAGTTAAGAGCCGGAGTCCATGCATCGAACCCTGAGTAACGGTTAACCTCATGTTTATATACACCATATATGTACGACAAACATTTATAGAATTTTGGCAACTTTTACTATGGTCAGACATAGGGAATACATAATCGGATACGTGTGGCAATAACAATACAGTCGGATGTAAGGTTAAAGCACAACGAGAAATGTACATAATCAGATATGCATGGCGATAACAATACAGTCGGATGTAAGGTTAAATCACAATGAGAAATGTACATAATCAGATATGCACGGCCATAACAATACAGTCGGATGTAAGGTTAAGGCACAACGGATAGTCATACGAATGATGTAAGACATGACAGAGAATAATACGATCGGATGTATAACAACAAGATTGTCGGATGTACGAACAATAGTACAATCGAGTACGCACAATAGTACAATCAAAGTACAGGCATGACAGACAATTGGCATGACAGAACAACAGTACAGTCAGAGTACAGACAATATACACACACGCATACAATAAACATCAGAGTTAAGGTTACGATGCGAACGTACCTTCGTTGACGGATTACGATATTTCTAGCACGTTTACGGAAAATCGTGAAATCTCCAACAACGGCTCGTCGGGCAGCGTAACGGCAGCAAATTAGGATTTCTGACGTCCTATAAGAGTAATATCACTTCCATTAGTGATTTGATACAATAACTGGCATTTTAGGTAAAAATTACCATTTTGCCCCTATACCCCTACTTGGCGGAATTTCGCCAGCGCTTCCGCTACATAGGCTATTTTCTTCCCAAAATTTTGCCAGAACTTCGACGCCATCATGATTTTCGAAAATATTGACTAAAATAGCCCTATCATATGATATCTAATCATAAAAATAAAGACTACTCTAGCTTTACTAACTACTGAAAGAACTACGAAAGCTTAAAGCTCGGTACCGGAAAACTTACCCAGTAACGCTTTTTTGCTTTTTCCCCAGCTCCTCTCTCTAAAACCTCTCTCTAGAACCAAAATTCTCTTCTTGAAATGGTGTGAGAATTGAAGAGAAGAGGGGGCTATTTATAGGAAAATTTGCGAGGGCATTTTGGTCTTTTCTCAACCTTCAACAGAATATTCCACAGAATATACCACGAATATTCTTTTGTTCCAAGAATATTCTTTTGTCCACAGAATATTCTTTTGGAATATTCTTTTGTCCACAGAATATTCTTTTGGAATATTCTTTAAACCATTTCCCCCGATCGGTGCCGATTTGCGTAATTTGGAGAAATCTCAAAATTCAGTTAACTAGCTTTGAAGACCTTCTCTTCCATACTAGAAATGTCTATTCCAACTATTTTTCTGACTCTGCCTAGGCCATTTCCGGATTGACGGAAGTTTTCTCGAAAACGTGTCCGAACGTGTCCTGTTTGAAACGAAAATCCGGAAGTTCCGACTTATAGACATAGATGCACTGATTTCAAATATGTCCATAAAAATTCCCAATTCTTTCTCAGTTGTCACAACTCTAATTTTGAAGTCTTTACTTTCAACCCGGCTATCTCGCCCTTTTCTCGAAATTTCCTATTTCGTCTTATTAGGAAAAGTCCTATTGACTTGAGAATTAACTTAGGGAGAGTTTAACGGAAGATAAAATTCTACTTGATCAATATTTTATCCTGACTTTGGAAATCCTATTCGACTTTCCAGATAGGATCCGTTTCCTAATTTCTAAATTACTATTCACATTTTTTTGCTTTAATTAATTATATTAATAAAATATTACAACTTGCATATTACATTGATTAAAATTCTTATCTTCTTCCATTTCTAAGATTTTGTCCAGCCAAAAATCTGATCCTTTTCTTTAATTTTCGTTTTTATATTTTATTTAATATAAAATAATTATTTAATAATTATTTTATATAATTTCTTACATAATTTTCCAATTGGTCCAAATTTGTATTTAGGCTTAAAAATACCTAAACTCATCTATTTTTCTCAAAATTTCCAATTAATTAGTAAATATGTTTTTACTAATTCTTGGCCAAAAACCACTAATTTTAGGGTTTTACATAATTATCTCAATTTCCTTTGCTTATGCTTAAGTAATTAGCCCAATATTACTTAATTACTTAATTATCACAAGTTGATAATTTTCTTACTTAGAACACCTCATTACCTTCATACTTTTGCATTAACACTTGTGTTTTCATGCCTCTTTCATTATACTAGAATTTGTGAGGGTATTTTGGTCTTTTACCACTTTTTGAGCATTCTTCTATAATTTCTCCAAGTTTGTAACTTAATAAATTACCTAAATTAGGGACAATATCCTTCCCTATTTCAAATAGATTTTTACTTGCTTCTTTTATAGCTTTCACGGGGTATTTATAACCCATAATGTGTTTAGGGACCTATTTGCAAATTCCCAAACGTTTTAGGGACCAAATTGCAAACTATCTAATTTCAAGAGAAATTACCTTAACAACAAGGTAAACTCAATACAAGGTGTTTGAAACCTCATATTCACCTATTTTCAATAGGTACATCTCCCATTTATGATATTTTCCCTAAGTCAGATTTTGGGGTATTACAAGAAACTTTTCACATTTTAGTAAAAGCAATAAGTATGAAAGTAAAGAGTCATAAATGAACAGTGTAATAGGAATATGTTACCATATTAAATTGGTTAACATAAGTGACTTAGAGTCACATAAAATAATGGTTATTTTAAGAGTAAATAAGCCATGGAAGAATTATAAAACACTTAATCAAATTAAGTGTCAATTAGTAAATAATGAGCAAATTAGGTTGCAATTAATTAAGATGAATTGCATAATTCTTCTAATTAATTTGAGACAAATTAGAAGCATAAAATAGGGCTGATTATATTTAAAAATAATTAGGCCAAAGGGAAAGAAATAACACTTGTCTAAATAATCCTTAATTGCCATGATTAGCTAATAAACAAATCCAACAATGACAAGGGTAATTAAAGGGCAATTAAACACTTGATTAAGGGAATAAATTGAGCTTCTTAATCAGCCCCAAAAGTAATTAAAAAAGTGCAGCCATAAGGGAGGGATAATTAGCCAAGTATTCATGATAATTACCACACAAATACATGTTGAAAAGTCAAGCCAAGCTACTAGCCTTGTGGTGCAATGTGAGCCAAGTAATTTTGAGATATTTTCTAAAGTGTTAGTCCTAAGTAAATTAACCAATGTCAAATATAATTAAGAAGCATGCAAACATTTGATTAACATGATAATTAAGAGTTGCTAATTGGTGTTGAAAAGTCAACAATTGCAACTAAGATTAATGGCCAAGATTAAGCCTAGTAAAGTTAAATCTAATGGTTCCCAATTGATCCTATAATTAATCTTAATCCATGAGATTATTAGGGGACCAATGGGAGGCTTGCCACATGAGATATTTTTGACAATTGGAACATAAATTAAAGGAGAGAGAGAGGGAGGACGAAAATTTGCTAATGGATAGAGGGAGTTTTATGAAATTTAAATCCTTAATTAAGTCATCTAATGACATCATGATATTTTCCCCAAAAGTCCACTTTGTGTTTAGCATATGTGGATAATTATTAGCCAAGTCCACTTTGTGTCTAGCATATGTGGATGATTGGTAGCCAAGTTTGCAAGATAAATATCTAAATGCAACTAGATAGGCTAACTAAACAACTACGAATTGTTATTAATGGATTCCCTATTAGTAAACATAATTTTCGAAATATGAAGGTCAATGGAAAAAAATGAGATTAACTTACTAATAATGATTTAATGATTTGGATTATAGAGTAAACCAATCAATTAGTGTAAGATGCAATGCTAGGACAATTAAGCATTGGATTAGGGATTAATTAAGCTTTGTTAATCAACTTTGAAAAGTCAACAAAGGTAATCCTTGATCCACAAGAGGCCAACAAGGCTTGTAAGAAAAAGTTGTGGAGAGCAAAGTGGCCAACAAAGCAATAAGATTTTGAGAAAATAGAAGAGGAAGAGAGAGAGAGAGAGGGGGGGACGGATTTAGAGGAAGAAGAGAGGGTCATGTGGCCTAAACTTCTATCACATATTCAAAGGGGAAATGAGAGATTTTAGGGAGGACACATAGGCCTCAATGAAAGCCACAAATTCTACTTTACCAAAGAGAGATAGAGAGGAAGACAACAAGGCAACATCCATGGCCAAATGAAAGCCATAAATTTTGAATGGCTAAGGAGGAAGTTGGGAAATTTTATTGCCATTTGTGTCCTAGGGTTTTTGCTATAATTAGAGGCTTGGGTTCTTCATAATTCTCACACCAAACTCAAGGTAGATGATTTTTAGAGAAGCAAGAGTAGAGAGAAAATCATAGTGGGAAGCAAGAAGGAGGAGGAAGCTCTTCAAGAGTCTTAACTAATAGTAGAGGAAAGGATCAAGGAACAGAGAAGGCACCGGTAGATGGAGCTGTAAATTAAAAGGAACCGATGGATGGAGTCGTGAAGAGGCACCAGTCGAGACTAGAGCCGGGAGAAGTTTAACAGAGCCTACTTTCTGGCATGGATCTAATAAAGTTACTTCGAACAGTTTGGTGCCGAAGGCAAAGCTAGTCTATGTGGGTCAGTCAATCAGTCGCCGTGAACTCAGTGAGACTCCCATGATAGACACTTACCTGACCAATCTGTTTGATTAACTGAGTTAGGTTCATTGGCCAAAGTCTAAGTTAAGGCTTGGTGAAAGTATGTATAGTTACTATTTGAGAATTGTAATTATACAAGCCCTGTACTATTGTATCACATGAATATTCCTTTGGGAAATTTTTAATATACCAGTATACGTCGGGCATAAGCATATGCCTGAGTATTTTATATCAGTTACTCAATTGTCCAAATGTTAGTACATGCTCTCTGTTTCTGCATTACTCTGATGTAGCATCTCAAACTCTGTCGATTTTTCTAAAACCAAGTGTCAACTAACACAATTTGATGTATGGAATTTGGGGTGTTACAAACAGTCAGTTATTCAAATAATATATGCTGGAAATATAAGAGCTTAGTGAAGAGATTATGTAAACTGTGATTTATCCTGGTTTGATCCAATCCATGATGACCTACATCCAATCCCCAATATGTTTAGAATATGACCATTGGATGTCCGTTTGAAGTATCCGTTAAAGCTTCTGATATAAAATTGCTTTTTGAACGTTAAGCTCTAATCCAAGTTTAGGAATGATTAGAAGCAATATAATTAAGGTTTATATGAGTTTGCAAGAATATCAAAAAATCCTAGGCGGTGATTAAAAAATCTGTGACAATATCACTTGAGTGATCTAGCAAGTGATTCATATCACTCAAGTGCATGAGTGATCACTCGAGTGATCCTGGTCCATACTTAGGATATTTTAGCACCTTCAGATCACTTGCAAGTTCCATACAAGTGATCAAGGATCACTCAAGTGATTTCCCAAATCACTACAAGTGATCATGCATTACTCGAGTGATTCTCACATCACTTTGAGATCACTTGCAATTGATCATTGATCACTTGAGTGATTTCCCAAATCATTGTAAGTGATCATGCATCACTCCAGTGATTTCTTAAATCACTCGAGTGCCCTTTTTCTTTTCCTTTGAGGTCAACTTCCAGTGGGCATAAATCTCCGAATATAATTCAAAATTTGATAAATGACCTCTCTAGAACTCTCTTTAAGTCTTCCAATGCAACAAGACCTAGTTCCAAATTCATTGTCTTCCAAATTTCATCATCAAATTAGTAGCTACTAGTCTGGAACACAATGTTGATTTTAACGTGCAACTAAAATTAGAATAATGCAACATGAGTCTTCTTAAAATTGAGTACTAAACAGTCCCTCAAAGGCATAAATCAATCATATTAACTGGGTAATAACAAGCTAATTAGTATAATCTCATTGCAACCACAAAGAAATTCAAACAATATATTTTGCACACTACAAAATCCAATCTCAACTACAAATATCAAACCAACTGAAACAATTAACATCAATCTAAGTTTCAGTTTCAGAATCATATACAATATATAACTCCTAAATTGGGCAATTTAAGTTTATAACTCTAGACTAATGGAATGATAGAAAAGCTATCCTATGTAATTCATTAAGCTCAAGCACAAATATCCATCACCAAGAAGTTGGGGAATTAGCTACACATAAGACCAAATGCAACCATAGCTCCTTTAACGGGTTCACATTAGGTGCTTATCCTTATGTGCTTGTTACATGTTTGTCCCTCTAATTAGAGGGATGAGACTTTTTTATTTATTTTTTTAAAATATTTTATTTATTTAGATTAAATTACATGCTACTTTTTGATTTTTTTTTTCCCACTAGTATCTTCAATTAATTTGCTTTCAGGATACTGGTGTTGAATAAGTAATATTTTTAAATGTAAAACTGAAAACTAATTAATTTGAGATATTAAATAAAAAATATTTTACAAAGTAGTAGTATATAATTTAATCTAAAAAGATAAAAAAAATTAATACCCCATCCCTTTAATAATTAGAGGGAGAAGCACATAATGAGAACTGTAGGGGTGGAAATAGGCTAGGCTAGGCTAGGCTTTAGCTAAGTAGGCCTAGGCCTGCGACGAAAATCCAAAGCCTGATCCTGGGCCTGAGCCTGTGTGTAGGCTTTTTTTTAGGCTTGAGCCTCGGCCTTCAAAAGGCCTGGTAAAGCCTGAAACCTATTTAAAAGCCTATTTAAAATGTAGGTCTTTACGTAGTCTTAAAGCATATGCATCTAAGTTCATATATAAATCATCAAGTCTATTTAAATGCCTACGTTATATCTAAAAAGCTTAAGGATTCATTCTCATATAAAATAAAAGAGTTAGTAAGTGAAAGAAAATAACACCTAGTGGCATCAATTGTTTGAGGAAGTATGAATAAGACAAATCAATCATTTATTGACTAAGAAGATATATTTCTTAAAATCAACCAAGCACGACAAGTGGCATGTAAAACTAGATTTTACCTCTTATTTTTCTTGTAGAAAATGAGACAAACTCCACCTATTTGGATCATTTTCATTTAGGCATCACTAAAATAAACTTAATGCAATTTTTATGTTACATCAAATGACGTAAATCAATGGAGGAGGAGTGAACTAGCATTGCCACCTCGAGCGATAAAAAAGAAGAGAAGTATATGTGATCAATTGATGAATGAAAAAGTTAAGTTCATTGATAAATGGAGGAATGTGAAATTTAATGTTAAGAATAAGTTATTAATTTTATAAATAATCTAAAAATTAATTTATATTAAATTATATATAACTCTACATAATAAAACATTTAAAAAAAACTAAATAGGCCAGGCCTGTAGGCCTGAAGGCTAGGCCTTATGAAAATAAGCCTGGCCTGTTTATCTAAATAGGCCTGACATTAGGCCTAAGCCTGAGCTTGACCTATTTACTAAATAGGCCAGACTAGGCTTAAAGTTGGCTAGGCCGTAGGCCCCTGGGGCCAGGGGCGGAGGCACACTTGTGCCAATGGGTGCAAGTGAACCCATAAAAATTTTTAAAAATATATATTTTGTGAAGGAATTGTATTACAATAAATGTGATTAGATTAAGTGGTTAAAGCTTCGGTCTTCATATCAAAAGGTCCCTGGTTCGAACGACTCTATCACTTTTTTTTTTGCAATTTTATTTCCTCAACAGACTTGGCTTCCTTCCTTCAGAGCACGACTCCTCCCCTTTACCCCCACCGCTCATCTCACCAGATCGCGTTTGTTCTTCCACTCTAGGTATAGGCGATCGATTTCAAGATCCAAGTTGCGATCAATTTTTTTTTTCAAGACCCTAGTTCTTGAAATTCCACGGTTCCCAGTCGGCGCAGATTCAAGAACCCGATTGGAGAGCAAGTTTGAAGTTCCTTGCCGGTGGGAGCTTTGACCCGATTTAGGATTCAAATAGTCGTTCTTCAAATTGCTGCTCTCGACTTCGACCACGCACGAATCGACTGGGCAACCTTACGATTTGTCCTTCTGGTTTCGCCCCCAAATCATTCCGTCGCCTGATTCTGGTTTCGTTTTCAAGGTTCGACCTGATTCTGGTTTCCTTTTCAGGGTTGGGAAATAATTTAGGGTTCAGGTTCACTGAGTTCTGTATTGGGAGGCTCTTTGTCTTGATTATATTCTCTAACCCACTTTACATGCAGGAAATGTTGAAGGATACTGTGAGAACCAAGACATACCAAAATGTGATTTATCAGAATAAGTTTTTATTCAAGAGTAAGTCATACATTCTTTTCACTTGTTGGCATTTATTTTATCATTTCTTTCACAAGAATGAAATGGTCTTTGAATCTTCGTTGTAGTTGCTAATAGTCATATAATACTATTCTGATGCAACTCAACTCAAGCATTATGAAATATCTATGTGTAGCTCTAAAATATAGCTTTCCAACTGAAACGATGCAATTTTCTGCCCTTAGTTCATGTCTTTTTCGATCAGTTTTTTGGTTTATTAAGCACAATCCATCATATTGTTTGAAATGAGAAGTAGTGATACAAAATATGCTGCTTGTGTGACATATCTGACATGCTCCTTTAAGAATTCTAATGGAGACTTGGTAGTATGGGATGCTAAGTCCCACGTTGAGTAGTATGCGGTGCTCAAAGGGTATTTAAGTGGGTTTGTTTTCCGCCCTCATTTACTTGATAAAGGGTATTAATAGTAGAGAGTATTTTGATAATCTGTTTTTCTCATTTTGGCCTAGCTGGATGATGGAGTTGTGCTACCAGATAAAGCATCTCTATATCTTACCACAATTGAAGATGCAGACTACCAAGAAGATAAAATAGAGTGTGAGTTACCTATAAACCTTTCACTGATAAATGCAAAGTTTATGATTGATAAATGCAAAGTTTATGACTATGTATTTACAAGTAAAATGTGCCTGATTCGTTACTCTAGGAAAGATGGGAGCATGCACAATTTTTTCTATTTGAAATAAGGATGAGATGAAGGGTTTTATTAGAAGGTTAGTTTCTTTTCATACTAGAATGTGGAAAGAAATACTTATCTTTCCAATTCCATATATTAAGATAGTGAGGTTTCTAAATATCTTAAGTGTTTGGGTGTTTAAAGCTGCATTAAAGTCTGATTACCCTTCCATAAAAGAATACCATGTTCTGCAAGGTTGAGAAAACATTTACTGAAAATTAACATTATCAGTAAGGTGTGATTATACTTTTGAAAAGGTATGAATATGAAAATAAAAGGAAAAATAATGGCATGGCAGCTATGTCAATTCCAAATATATTAATAATTTTAGAGAAGGTAAAAGCATGTATATTCTTTATTCATATAATTTTTAACCAATTAGTGGATAAGCCTTCACTTCCCTTGGCATGTAAAACGTGCAGGAGATCCTTATGAAAGAGATTGAAGCTGCTCTTAGTCAATTTCGTGAAAAAGAAATTTAGTTGGATAGACTCATTGGGATAGGAAGGAAATTTTGCACTTAAGTAAGTTTCTCCTCCTAACCCTTCTTTAGTAAGTAAATTTCCTGGATTTTGTGGTGTGGATTGTCTTGGCATGATGTGGAAGTAGACTTGATGTAATTTAAGTGGACATGTGATGATATATGCATGAGAATGGAGCAAGGTTAATGTAGAAGCCTAGGTTTTAGACAAAACGTGATTGTGATGCTATGCATTCTGTTTGAATCTGATTGGGGGCTCAAATGAGTGTGTGTGTGTGTGTTTTCCCTACATGAAATTAAGTGTACATGATCATTTATATCTTAGCTCAGCTAAATAAAATTTTCATACTCATTTTAAAATCATAAGATAGTGAATTAAAATTTGATTTAGAAACTGCCCGGTGTTAGAACAGATTTTGGACAATCACAAATTTAATTCTGTTTAAAATTATAAATGTTCTCAAATTGAATTTGTTAAGGCATGTGTTAGCTAACTCCCATTAAATATTTGGGTCGAAACAAATTTGTTTGATGTGAGAAATGGATAATTTTTCATCGCTATCCTGTAGAGAGTCTTCAGAGGCAACAACTTGTGAGCTTCCAAATCATAATCTATTTCGTTTGCTCTGAGTTTTTGTGTGAAATTTATAATATTTTGAACTGAATCCATTGATGTGGCAGCAGATTTTGTACTTGAGAGTTTTGTGTATAGCTAAGGCATGGGGAGGGAAGTTTATTTAAACATGTTCCCTAATCTTGTCAAACTTTTTTTCTTCCAGCAAATGTCAACGATACAATCTTATTTCAAACGTCTAAAACCCACAAATACAGAACCCGAAGCTCAAAGTGAGCAACTTTCAAACAGTATTTCAATTCCAACAGTCCAAGAATCCTCTCAACCACCACCAACATCTCAATTTCAATTACCACCTCAAGCAAAAGTTTATATAGAAAATTTTGAAGTGGATCCAGGAAAAAGACCTTCAATTTATTCAATGACATCAAATCCTATAGAAAGAGAGGATATTCGGAGAGCTTATTTGCTCAAGGGGCCAACTCAACCAATTCTTAAACCATTCCCTCAAACAGATGTGTATGGAAAAATGCGTAGATTCAATCCTAAGTGGTATGAAGAATTTAATTCCTGGTTAGAGTATAGTGTATCAAAAGATGCATGTTTTTGCTTGTATTGTTATCTATTTGATATGGAGGTTGGAGGTAGTGGTTCGATGCAGGAAGCATTTGTCGGTGTGGGGTTCAAAAGTTGGCATAAGAAGGATAGAATCAAAGTTCATGTTTGAGATCATAAGAGTGTCCACAATAGATGTTATCAATCTTGTCAAAATTTGATGAAGCAAAATCAACATATTGATATTGCTCTTTCAAATATTTCTGAACAACAAAAAATTGATTATCGTATTAGGCTGAAAACTTCTTTAGATTGTATTAGATTCCTACTACGCAATGGTCAGTCTTTTCGGGGACATGATGAATCTACAAGTTCAAATCATCAAGGTTTATTCCTTGAAATTCTAAAGTTTTATTCTAAGCCAAATAAAGAGATGAGTGATGTGGTCTTGGAAAATGCCCCCGATAATAACAAATTGACTTCACCAATGATTCAGAAAGATCTTGCCCAAGCTAGTGCTGATTTG
Organism: Acacia pycnantha; assembly: GCA_025563575.1. Taxonomy (NCBI): domain Eukaryota; kingdom Viridiplantae; phylum Streptophyta; class Magnoliopsida; order Fabales; family Fabaceae; genus Acacia; species Acacia pycnantha. The sequence continues at coordinate 7,677,317 of JAMWYP010000002.1, read as the reverse complement.
ACTGTTAAAGCAATAATTAGTGAGTTTGATGATGATTACTTTTCCTTGCTAGTTGATGAAGCTCGTGATGTTGCAATTAAAGAACAAATGGCGGTTGTACTTCGGTATGTAAACAAAAAAGGGTCCATTGTTGAACGTTTCATTGGCATAATTCATGTTTCGAATCGTTGCACAATCACTAAAGCAGCGATTGATGACCTATTTTCTAAACTTGGTTTAAGTTTGTCTAAATGTCGCGGGCAAGGCTATGATGGTGCTAGTAATATGCGGGGTGAATTCAAATGGCTTAAGAGTTTGATTTTGGCAGACAACTCATCCGCATTCTACATTCATTGTTTTGCTCATCAGTTACAATTGGCACTTGTGAAGGTTGCAAAACAGCACAAGAAGATTCAAGAATTTTTCGACATGCTTCAAAAGATGAATACAGTTGTGGGGGGTTCATGCAAGCGGAAGGAAATTCTTCAAATGAATCAGTATGAGCTAATAGTTGAAAGAATTGCTAGTGGTGAAATACCAACTGGAAAAGGTTTAAATCAAGAGACAACCTTAAAGTGACCTGGAGACACTCGTTGGGGTTCCCATTTTGGTACGGTTACAAGTGTTATCTCATTATTTTCTCCAATAATTTCCTGATGAAAGTTATTCAAGACGAGCCGAAAAATGATGCTACAAGAACCGATGCAGGTTGCATTTTGTATGCCATGGAGGATTTTGAATTTGCATTCTTGTTGCATCTTATGAAATTGATCTTGGGGATTTCTTATGAGTTGTCACAAGCACTACAAAGAAAAGATCAAGACCTTTTAAATGCAATTGGTTTAGTGAAGGTAGTCAAGTCTCATTTACAAGAGGTGAGGGATAATGGTTTTGATAAATTGCTTCAAGAAACAAACATATTTGCCAATAAATATGATATTGACATTCCAAATATGAATGATGTTTATTGTCCTAAAGGGAGATCGAGACGGAGATTGGAATCATTCACATTCCTCCACTACTTTAAGGTGGAGTTATTTAATACAGTGATAGATACTCAGGTTCAAGAGTTGAATGATCGATTTGATAATGTCAATATCAAGTTGCTTGAGTGTTTGAGTTGTCTTGATCCTCGTGATTCATTTTCTAATTTTAACTCTGAAAAGTTGATTGAGTTTGCTCGGTTCTATCCTTCCAAGTTTGATGAACTTGCAGATATTCCTTTTCTGTCTTCAAGTCTCGATAATTTTATTGTTGATGTCAGGGCTAATTCTGATTTTGTCAATTTGGAAACAATTTCTGACCTTGCTTTGAATATGGTTGAGAAGAGAAAGGATATTGTTTATCCACTAGTCTATTTGTTGATAAAGTTGACACTCGTTCTACCGGTAGCAACTGCTAGTGTTGAGCGGGTTTTTTCTGTAATGACTTTTGTTAAGAATAAGTTGCGCAATCGGATAAGTGATGATTGGTTTAACTCATGCATGTTAACTTTTGTTGAACGTGATATATTTGATATGATTGACGATGAGGATATAATGCAATATTTTCAAGGAATGAAGAATCGAAGAATGATTTTGTAATCCTTATGATGTAAAGGTTAGTTGACTATTGATTATTATTTTTCTATGTTAATGCATTTGTGTTCTCATTGTTTTCCTTCCTCCTTTATGTAGGTGTTTCGTGTTGAACCTATTGAAAGTGTCGTGCCCTTTAGTAGATAGCCTTTTGTAGTGCCGGTTTGTAACTATCATTCTCTTATTCCTTTGCTCTATGGTGAAAGCATGATAATAAGTCTTATTTGTATATATTTTCTATTTTCTCTTTCCTTTTTGTTCATCAGGTTCATTTTCTCTATAAAGGCATACTTAGGGTGCTCTTAGTGCTACTTCATGACTTCCCCGAGTTCTTGTGTGCTTATCATTTTACCTTCTGTGATGTTATTCCTCCGAGCTACATACAAATGTGAAATATTATTTTAAGTGCATTTTCTCATAGTATGAGGCTACCAGATCCATCCATGCCTAATCTAAAGATCTTTTAAAACTCATCTTGTCTACTTTCTTGGTCACCTTCTAGTTATGAATGAAGCCAGCATTTTGGTTTGCTTGCCCACCTTCTAGTTATGATAATTCTTCATTCTTTGATTTCTTATAGGTTGCAACATGTTCTTTAATTTTGTCAAAATTTTTTCCTTTTAGAAAATGTTAATGATACAATCTTAAAGCATTTAAAACTTTCCTTTAAAAAAAAATTCGGGGGCGCTGCCCCTGAACCCCTACACTAATTGTGCATCCATAAACTCTAATTCCTGGCTCCACCACTGCCTGAGGCCTAGCCTATTTCCACCCCTAATTAAAAGCAACTTATGTGCTTCCCTCCATTAACAGTGAAGAAACCCATTAAAGTTGAGTGAAGGGACGAAAGTGGTGAAAAATGAAGAGGTGCCCTGGGTTTCGCCCGAATCTGGAATGTTAGAAGAAAAATAGTCCTGTCCTAATTGAGTGTGGGAGAGTAGAGCAGCTGTGCAGTGGTGACTGAAGGAGAACAGAGCCGACCGAGAAGGAAGGAATTGACGGAGGTGCTCTCCAATTCCAGCAACGACGTGGACAAGAAGACGGTGGTGAAGGTGGGAAGTCGTCGACGGTGGTGGTGATTTCCGTCTCTTTCCCTCTCCTCTCAAACTCTGGTCAAGCTCCCTCTGGTGTCCAGAAGCTCCGTGGCGCGATCTCTTTTTTCTGCAACTCGCCTGCGACCTTCCCTTCCCTTCCCTCCAAACCAGACGGCAACTAAGTCGCCACCGGCGAAGGTGGTGAGGTTAAAGGCCGCCGGTGACTAAGATGAAGGTAGAGGTCATTCTGGTTGACTCTTGTACTCCTCTGGGTCCGCGGCGCAACCCTGGAAAAGTGGCCTCTGTCTGTCCTTTTCAAGACCAAAGCTCTGACTTCATTTTTCCAAGCAAAACGTTGTAGTTTTGCTTGGGACTTTTGTGGCATTTTGAGAATTTGAGTCCTTAACTAAAGTAAATTTTGGTCCTTGTATGTCATTTCCCAAATTTTCTAAATCTCTTCCAAAATTCCTACAATGCAAAATTAAGCACATGGTAATATCAAAAGTCGAAGAAATCATTTGTATGAATAATTAACAAATTATAACCATTTTACCTCTAATAATATTTAATTCAATCCAAATGCCCCTAACTTAAATTGTTGTTTAATTATCTAATAATGTCTGAGAAAATGCATTAAAAATCCCAATTTAATTATGAAAAATTATATAAAAATATGGTTCAATCACTAATGCTAAAATTGGGTGAAGCCATTATCCCAGGCGCACATTCATGGACCATATGATTTTTCAACAAAGGTTTTAAATTTTTTGAAGAAATTAAGGTTAAAGTTGCAATTTTAATAAGGATAGCACAATTAAGTTTTGAAGGGTATGAAAGTATACAAAATATTTTAAAATGGTGCAATTTTACCAATTTCGTTAAATTGACCCATATGCCCATTATAAAACTGGAGGGAGAACAAGTGAGTCCCACATATAAAAAGATATGGATGTTTGGGTCGATTTAGCGAAATTGCAAAAATTGTTCCATTTTTAAAATATTGTGTTTACTTTTGCACAATTCAAAACAAAATTGTGTCATACTCTCATAGTGACAACCTTCGTTGCTAAAATTGCAATTTAACCTAAAAATTTTAATAAATAGAAACTTAATAACTCACTAAGTTCCATTTGTATGAGTGTTGTTGATATAATTATATAATATGTAATCTAAGCTTATTTTTACTTTATTTAGATCCATGTGGCAAAAGTAATCCACGATAAGTGAGAGTCAAACAAGTTATCAACTACTAATGTAACATCCCAATTCCAGAGCCAAATTTTTTTTTTAAAAATCAGAGTCGAGCCTTGGAGCGTAAGAGTAACTGATTTCCATTAAAACGATAACCAGAGTGTAATACAGTGTTGATACAGCATCCTATTGTTCTCATAGGTAATTACGGAAAACGATAAAGTGACATCTCCGTCTCAGAGCTCACTCGTGCTACATGCTCTCCAACCATGAGCCTACTTGTGCAGCTTGCCTCGATCTCCGATCCATGGTCCTCCTGACCCTGAAGCTATAGCTGAGATCCAATTTAATGCATTGGACCTCAGGTAACGGTTAACCTTATGCTCAAATAAAACAGTATAGGGAATGACAGATATTCATGACATAACAGCTATGATCAATATAATGACAGTACATAAGCGTAAAGCGTATGTAAGCCCCATAAAGTGCCTGCACTATTCACCGGTGCCACGATGATCGGTCGTGTCCTCAGCGCTAGGAAAACTCTAACGGTATTAATATCTCTATAACCCGTCTGAACTGTATGTATAATTGGTAACCCTGGACAGAGTCTCTAACCGTGAATGTATCTCGGTGACCCCTAACAGAATCTCTATCCGTGAATGTACCTATCACATATATGTATATGAGCAGCACTAGATTAGTGTTACGATGCGCGAACGTACCTTCGTTGACGACGTTAGGTACTTACGGCGGAAAAACGTACTTTTACGGGAAAACGTGAAAGCAGGCACGTCGGCGGCGTAACGGCGGCGGATCGAGTTTCGATGTCCTATAAGAGTAATATCACTTTCATTAGTGATTTGACATCATAAGCGGCATTTTAGGTAAAAATTACCATTTTGCCCCTATACCCCTAATTGGCGGAATTTCGCCAGCACTTCGTTACTCTGACTAATTTTCTTCCCAAAATTTCGCCAGAACTTCGACGCCATTTGATTTCCGAAAATAAAGACTAAAATATCCCACCCATATGATATCCAATCATACTTAAAATATTGAAGGCTATTCTAGCATTACAACCCCTATTTTTGAAAGAACTTCAAAAGCTTCAACTTTTCGGAGACTCGATCCCTACTATGTTTTTACCTCTTCAGGCATATTTTTCAATGCAATGAGGCCTAAAAAAAAGTATAGGAATTTCATCCCCTACTTCCTAGAACTAACTAAAAATTCTACTAACTACCGAACTAAAAACTCGAACTTGAAAGCTAAAGCCCGAAAGACTTACCCGTTGAAGACTTCTTCAGAATTTCCAGAGCTTCTCTCTCTTCTTTCTCCCTCCAAGATTTCGGCCAAAGGAGGAGTGGAAATTGGTGTGAAGATTTCAAGAGGCAAGGCCTCTTATTTATAGAGATTTGAAAGGGTATTTTGGGCATTTTCAAAACTCCTTCTCTTTGAATATAAACCATGGAAAATTATGGTTTTTTGGATGATTCTTGGCCATGGAAAGCCTCCAAAACGTGCAGCTCCCTTCCATGAGTCACCATGCCATTTTTTGCTTTTTGCCCGTACCGATAGAATTTTCCCGATCGGTGTCCGATTAGCGTGATTTCGGAGAAATCTCAAACTTATGAATTCATAACTCTGAAGATCTTCTCTTCCTCATCAATAATATCTAATTTAACTTAGATTTTGGTCTCTTACAGGGTTCCAACAGTCCAGTTGAAGTTTTCTCGAAGAACGCGTCCGGTTTCAGAACGCATTTCTGGAATTATCAACTTCTTCAGAAAAATTCACTGATTCCAAATATGTCAAAATAAATTCAAACTCATTCCTAGATGTTGAGTTAGAATTTATTTTCTTCAAATCCAAAAATATGCCTATATGCATTTTTCCCTATTTTGTTTTATTAGGAAAATGCACAGACGGCTTCAGAATTTACTTCTGCAAGAGTCTAATGGAAGATAAAATTCCACTGATCAATATTCTACCCCGACATTGGAAATCCCATTCCTAGATCTCCGGATAGGATCCGTTTCCTAATTTCTAAATTACTATTCATCATTTTTACTTTAATTAATTATATTATTAAAATATTTGCAAGTTGCACAAATTATTTTTCATTTCTTTTTCATTATTTTTCTTTTTTTTCTGCCTTTTTTTTATTTCGTTTTTTTTATTTGATTAATTATTTAATTAATTAAATAATTATTTTTACATAATTTTTACAAAATTTTCCTATTGGTCTATTCTTGCATTTAGGCTTAAAAATACCTAAACTCATCCATTTTTCTCAAAAATCTCCCATTAATTAGTAATTACATTCTTACTAATTTTAAACCAAAAACCACCATTTTTAGGGTTTTACATAATTATTCATGAATTTCCTTTACTTATGCTTAAGTAATTAGCCCAATATTACTTAATTACTCTTTTATCACTTGTTGATAATTTCCTAAATTACAATACCTACTTACCTTCATATTCTTATATTAACATTAGTATTTTCATGCCTCTTGCATTTTTACAAATTACAAGGGTATTATGGTCATTTCACTTCTTTTTGAGTATTTTCCAACAATTTCTCCAAGTTCATAATTTATCAAATCACAATAATTAGAGATAGCATACTCTCATAATTCAATTAACCATTTTACTGCCTTTTAGGATTTTTCACAAATTTTCTAACCCTTTCTAGGGGTATTTTGGTCATTTTGACCCCATAGTTCTTTTTTCCTAATTTTCCCAAAGAGATTTTCCCTTGGAAAATAAGCTAATTATTACTTAATATTTGATATCTCATATTCACCTATTTTTTATAGGTATAATTTTACTAAATTATAATACAGATTTTTAGGGTATTACATTTCTTCCCCCCTTAAACAAAATTTCGTCCTAGAAATTTGCACTCTACCATCTAAAATTTGTACTAACTAACTCCGTCCTACTCGAACTTTGGACTATACACGTCGGATCTTCACTCCATCCGTCAGCCGCCCTTCTTGGTGATCAGGAATTCGCCTTGGTTTATCCATAAAGATCTTATCATTCCGTACTTTGATATATAATGTTTCCCCGTGGTTCCCACACACCGCGGTTAACACTACAAATACCAAAATGGATACCAAAAATGTCCCCATGGTTCCCACACACCATGGTAACATAAGATACCTCCTACATAATGACATGATCACGGTCGAATATAACTTAATCAACATGGAAATTGTTATGGAAGTCTAATCATGTTTGGAAATAAGGCTATCTAATAGCGATTGGTTTGTCTTCAATGAATACTTGAATGATCTCCCGAAATGATCTCACAAAATGCGAACTATACATTCGCCCTTGAGGTGCTTTATTGACACCGGCTTCGAAGAATATATGATCATTACAATCACCAAAAGATTCTTACGATCTCTTGTGACTTGTACCAACTATGTAGAAATGTGATCAATCATATCCGATCTAGAAAATTTCTGCTCCGGCAATTCCGTTGAGCAACTTAGATATAGAGCAGCATGTATAATCGGTGACACTAAACGATGTCTCCATCCGTTATGTATAATTGGTGACCCTAACAGAATCTCTATCCGAGTCGGTGACCCTAGACAGAGCCTCCATCCGAGTCGGTGACCTTAAACAGAGCCTCTATCCGCTTGTTACTTATTTTCTACGTCGCTGCTAGTTTAACACCATTGAGAATGTTGTTGACGCTATGAAGTAGTAAGAAGATTTATATTAACCCGCAACTTGGTTCAAAACATGCTTTACAAGCTAAAAGCTTACACCTAATGGTGTAGCTACTACATATGTATGCATCCCAAAAGATCCGTACAAGTATCAAAAGAAATTGATTGGTCTAACACCCGAATCGGTTTACAACTAACATGAACTTTTACTAATCGATAGTATCTTGGATCTTTCCTGAGGATTCGCCAGCCTCCATATTGGTTAGCGCAAAGATTCATCCAGAGTTCTGTAGTCTTGTCTCAGCAGCCTACTCTATACATTACGGATTACCAGCAACTTGAGACGACGAAGGAACAGATGAAAACTTTGGATAGAACCTTCTCCTAAAAGCTCGTTTGTGCTTTCTACCCAAAAGCGGTTGTGAGGGAAATGGTTCAAGGTAGATTTTGCCCACTCTTCACGGGAGTAGGAAGGGGTGAAGTGCACATTCCTCCGATCATACGTCGTTTCCACATTCTTCAAGTATCGGTAATATTCGTCCTTTACCGTTTTCGCTTGCTGAGCGGCTTGTTCATAGTCAGTACTTAGGATATCCACTAGCTCCCCGTTTTGATCTATGACATATTTCAGGAAGACAGGTTTATAACTGGTATGAGATTCACAATCAGAAATTTCCTGGTTACTAGATTGAGAATCTTCAAAGTTGTCTCCATCAGACGAATGACTTGATGAATCTGTTTCCTCTAGCGCTGGCGGAGGTTGAGCCATATTCGGAGGTGCAACATTCGTGGGTTCAAGATAATAGATATTTTTAAGTGGTTGCTCCGGCCCAAAATGGTACACAGGTTCAGTTTCCTGAATACTTGTAGGGGAGTATAGATTCAAGAGATTAGGGTTATACTCTGGCCCAGGGTAGTATCCAAATTCAGGGTGATATTCCGGCAGAAATTGGTATTCTGGTGCAGGAAAGTACTCAGATTTGGGATTTGTAGATTGGTCCACCTCCATCCATCTTTACTGTATCCCAAGGAAAGCATTAGACATTCATAAGAAAGACAACGATTTATATATCGTAGACTTTATCACACTAGCACTACAAACGAACGAACATTCGCAATATCTCCCTCTTCCAGAGCTTCGTTGGTTCGGTCTACTCAGAAACGGGTACGGAAATACATATTGGAAGTTCCTCTACATGAGTCAAATACTACATGTACTTATCTTTGTTGGTCTCGGAGTTTCATCCAGCGTGGCCTACCTTCATATATAAGCTTGGTGCTAAGAAAGAATTACCGTTCAGTACAAACTGACGGTTATCGGAGTTTACCAAAAACTAATGTCAGAGTTATATGGATTTTTAGCGATAACAGTGGTAATAGAGGTATCCGGGTTTCGTATTCGTCCCACCGTCTTCGTAACTGTGGATCTATGAGCGTTACGTCCCATGCTTCCGGGATTACGGGTATACTAATGTTCATCTATGTTCATTACTACAACATTACACTAAGGTCATATCAGTACTCATTTTCAAAATGGGCTCAAAGTTTAAAAGGCTTGAGAACCTAACTCCGTTATCCGAACAGAATGGCCAGGTAAGTGTCGACCATGGGGGCCTCACCGACTTATACGGCGACTGATTGGCACACCCACGTAGACTAGCCTTGCCTTCGGCACCAAACTGTTCGTGGTAACATAGTTAAATACTTGCCAGAAAGAACTGCTCTGATACCATAATTGTAACATCCCAATTCCAGAGCCAAATTTTTTTTTTTTTTAAAAATCAGAGTCGAGCCTTGGAGCGTAAGAGTAACTGATTTCCATTAAAACGATAACCAGAGTGTAATACAGTGTTGATACAGCATCCTATTGTTCTCATAGGTAATTACGGAAAACGATAAAGTGACATCTCCGTCTCAGAGCTCACTCGTGCTACATGCTCTCCAACCATGAGCCTACTTGTACAGCTTGCCTCGATCTCCGATCCATGGTCCTCCTGACCCTGAAGCTATAGCTGAGATCCAACTTAACGCATTGGACCTCAGGTAACGGTTAACCTTATGCTCAAATAAAACAGTATAGGGAATGACATATATTCATGACATAACAGCTATGATCAATATAATGACAGTACATAAGCGTAAAGCGTATGTAAGCCCCATAAAGTGCCTGCACTATTCACCAAGGCCACGATGTACGGTCGTGTCCTCGCCGCTAGGAAAACTCTAACGGTATTAATATCTCTATAACCCGTGTGAATCCGTATGTATAATCGGTAACCCCGAATGAGTCTCTAACCGTGAATGTATCTCGGTGACCCCTAACAGAATCTCTATCCGTGAATGTACCTATCACATATATGTATATGAGCAGCACTAGATTAGTGTTACAGTACGCGAACGTACCTTCGTTGACGACGTTAGGTACTTCTGGCGGAAAAACGTACTTTTACGGGAAAACGTGAAACAGCGGCACGTCGGCAGCGTAACGGCAGCAGATCAGAGTTTCTGATGTCCTATAAGAGTAATATCACTTTCATTAGTGATTTGACATCATAACTGGCATTTTAGGTAAAAATTACCATTTTGCCCCTATACCCCTAATTGGCGGAATTTCGCCAGCACTTCGTTACTCTGACTAATTTTCTTCCCAAAATTTCGCCAGAACTTCGACGCCATTTGATTTCCGAAAATAAAGACTAAAATATCCCTCCCATATGATATCCAATCATACTTAAAATATTAAAGGCTATTCTAGCATTACAACCCCTATTTTTGAAAGAACTTCAAAAGCTTCAACTTTTCGGAGACTCGATCCCTACTATGTTTTTACCTCTTCGTGCATATTTTTCAATGCAATGAGGCCTAAAAAAGTATAGGAATTTCATCCCCTACTTCCTAGAACTAACTAAAAATTCTACTAACTACCGAACTAAAAACTCGAACTTGAAAGCTAAAGCCCGAAAGACTTACCCGTTGAAGACTTCTTCGAATTTTTCCGAGCTTCTCTCTCTTCTTTCTCCTCCAAGATTTCGGCCAAAGGAGGAGTGGAAATTGGTGTGAAGATTTCAAGAGGCAAGGCCTCTTATTTATAGAGATTTGAAAGGGTATTTTGGGCATTTTCAAAACTCCTTCTCTTTGAATATAAACCATGGAAAATTATGGTTTTGTTGGATGATTCTTGGCCATGGAAAGCCTCCAAAACGTGCAGCTCCCTTCCATGAGTCACCATGCCATTTTTTTGCTTTTTGCCCGTACCGATAGAATTTTCCCGATCGGTGTCCGATTCGCGTGATTTCGGAGAAATCTCAAACTTATGAATTCATAACTCTGAAGATCTTCTCTTCCTCATCAATAATATCTAATTTAACTTAGATTTTGGTCTCTTACGTGGTTCCAAATATTCAGTTGAAGTTTTCTCGAAGAACGCGTCCGGTTTGTAACGCATTTCGGAATTATCAACTTCTTCGAAAAATTCACTGATTCCAAATATGTCAAAATAAATTCAAACTCATTCCTAGATGTTGAGTTAGAATTTATTTTCTTAAAATCAAAAATATGCCTATATGCATTTTTCCCTATTTTGTTTTATTAGGAAAATGCACAAACGGCTTCGGAATTTACTTCCGCAAGAGTCTAATGGAAGATAAAATTCTACTGATCAATATTCTACCCTGACATTGGAAATCCCATTCCTAGATCTCCAGATAGGATCCGTTTCCTAATTTCTAAATTACTATTCATCATTTTTACTTTAATTAATTATATTATTAAAATATTTGCAAGTTGCACAAATTATTTTTCATTTCTTTTTCATTTTTTTTTCTTTTTTTTCTGCCCTTTTTTTTTATTTCGTTTTTTTATTTGATTAATTATTTAATTAATTAAATAATTATTTTTACAAAATTTTCCTATTGGTCTATTCTTGCATTTAGGCTTAAAAATACCTAAACTCATCCATTTTTCTCAAAAATCTCCCATTAATTAGTAATTACATTCTTACTAATTTTAAACCAAAAACCACCATTTTTAGGGTTTTACATAATTATTCATGAATTTCCTTTACTTATGCTTAAGTAATTAGCCCAATATTACTTAATTACTCTTTTATCACTTGTTGATAATTTCCTAAATTACAATACCTCATTACCTTCATATTCTTATATTAACATTAGTATTTTCATGCCTCTTGCATTTTTACAAATTACAAGGGTATTATGGTCATTTCACTTCTTTTTGAGTATTTTCCAACAATTTCTCCAAGTTCATAATTTATCAAATCACAATAATTAGAGATAGCATACTCACATAATTCAATTAACCATTTTACTGCCTTTTAGGATTTTTACAAATTTTCTAAGTCATTTACCCTTTCTAGGGGTATTTTGGTCATTTTGACCCCATAGTTCTTTTTTCCTAATTTTCCCAAAGAGATTTTTCCTTGGAAAATAAGCTAATTATTACTTAATTTTTGATATCTCATATTCACCTATTTTTGATAGGTATAATTTTACTAAATTATAATACAGATTTTTAGGGTATTACAACTAACTTTATTTGACAAATGCTTACATAAAATAGGATTATAACGTCATCTAAACTTTGTCAACTAATAATACAATAATAACTCAGATCATTTTAATCATAGTTGGTTGGTGACTCATCTGAAAAATTCACATTTTAATTTGTTTTTAAGAAATATATACACATCTTAATTTGGAAAAAAAAAAACACTAAAACAAAATGATCACTACAAAATGTATTAGAATATATTAAGAAAAAGTCCCACATTGATTACATAAATATTGAAGTGAAGATATATGACCTAATGGTAGGTCCTATCAAATTGACTTGAGTAATTTTGATAGAAAGACCAACCTAATACATACCTAAATTCATATTTTTCTTAAAAACAAATAAAAGTGAATTTTTTAAGATGAGTCACCTATTAATTATTATTAAAATGAAATGAGTTGACAGAGTCTAGATGACATAGTACTCAGAGTATGAAAATATTTCTCACGTTATTTGTCTTATAAATTTACAAATTATGAGTAACGTTTAATTGAGAAACTATAAGTTCCCAATATAAAGAAGGGAAAAAGCTTCAAGGGCTTAATTAGAAATGAGGTAAGAATACAGAGGCTTGGACATTAATTTTCCCTACTGTTTTCATATTATATATGTAACATAAATTTAATACACACACATTTAAATAATTACACGTACACACATATATACATAGTTTATAAGTATTCAATATAGTACTTTTATATAACTAAGGTGTAGGAAAGATTGCTGGCTATTTAAAAGAAGGTAAATTTGGTACTTCAAATTTTCTACGAATAACAAGAATAATATAATAGAACAGTAAAAGCAATGAAAATGGAAAAAGACGAATTAATGGGTAGATGCTAAATATGAAAATAGTTGAGAGAAAGTCAAATAGAGAAATCTGATTTCGTAACTTTTTCAATCTGTGGTTCATGTTTCGGACTGAAATTTCGACTACCTTGTTTATCATAAGTCCAACATTTGGTTCTGAAAAAAATTAAAAAAGGTCCTGCATTTTGTCGTAGAGGAGGCAAAAGAAAAACACTCCATTTGTAGAGGAGACAAAAGAAAACACTCCATATCTGCTTTTCAAGATGTTAGGTCAAACCATATCATAACCTCCACTAAACATTTTCCTTCCTTTTTTTCTCCATGATAGTCAATTCACTTACATTTTTTTTTCATAATTTAATACGCGTTTTAAAATATAATAAATGAAATTATTGGTATTGACCATGTGCGACTTTTTTAAATATTTTTATATTCGGCACATCATGGGGGCTTCGACGAAATTCAAAACTCATTCTATTACTAAAGATGAAGGCTTAGCTATAAAAAGCGAGGTGATGAAGATGATTTGGTACAACCATCGTGTTATGGATTCAAATAATGGGCCTGCCAGGGGAAGGCCCAATGGGAGAGCTTCTGGCGGGAAATCTCCCACGAGATAGATACCCCTCGCCAGTTACCTTGCACCGTGCCGAGAATCCAGCAATCATGCAGGAGATGGAAGGCGCACGATCAGGACTGGAGAAGAGGCACGATCACGTGGAAATGGACTCAGGGTAAGGAGAACGAAACCCTAGGTAATCTCTATATATAGGAGGTTGCCTCCCGTGTACGCTCTCCACGTTGACTATTACATTCTTACAGTTCAGTTCCACCGTGCACACACATCACCCTCGTGCGAAAAGCCAACCCCGTGTAGCACAGTGATCCACTAGCAACCACTGATATCTCCTCTATAGATACCAGTGGACGCTATATCAGATCCAATATCAATCATACCTAGTCCCAGAGGCTAGACATTTGTGTTCTACTACAGAACACATCATTTCATTATTTATTATTGTTAAGCTTCTTCTTGGGAACGAAGCCTCAAGTTAATAAAGCAACCCCTTCACACCAAAAATGGCTTGGAATTCAGTGCCCCTCCATGTCTCTTACGAAGTTGTGGGTTGGCTTGTTTTTACTTTGTGGTCTATCAGTTTCTACCCGCAAGTCATCTTAAATTATCGCAGGAAAAGGTTTCAACAAATTATATCAACTTTCACTATTCCTTACTTTTCACCTTTCATGCTTTTATTACATTCTTTAATTTTTACCAATATATTCTAATTTGCCTCTCATGGTTTTTGAATTATTACAGTGTAGTGGGATTGAACTTTGATTTTGAGGTGCTGAATCTCACCAAGCACACCTGCTATCTCATATACAATACATCTCTATACTTCAGCTCTACTGTTCAGAAGCAGTACAAGGACAAATATGGTCAGAATGAGGTTAGATCATTGTATAATCCAATTATATATGCTAATTATTGAACCTTAAAATTTTGAAACTAAATAATATATATATATATATATATATATATATATATATATATATATATATATATATATATATATATATATATATATATATTTCATCTATGGTTCAGATGATACCTGTGGCAGCAAATGATGTTGCTTTCTCATCCCATGCTGTTCTACTCACAGCTTTTACCATATTCCAGATTGCAATCTACGATGTTAGTACCTTGCTTTCTTTTTTATTGATCTCTTTGTACTTTTTTATGCTTTTTATTAATTGTTGAGATTTCTTTTTTGATAATATATTGCAGCGTGGAAATCAGAAAGTGTCGAAAATAGCTTGTGGAATTCTGTTTGTTGCTTGGTCGCTCGCAGCAATATGCTTCTTTATTGCTTTGTCTAATCATCATTGGCTTTGGCTATTAGAATACTTTAACGATCTAAACATGTTATTCATGGATTAACATATAGATCAATGCGGAAAACTAAATAAGAGATCACAAATACCTCCCGCCATTGATTTGTCTCCAGAAGCAAATAGGACGAACTCTGAGTCTCCAAACAGGACAAATCCAAGCCAAGAAGCAGAATGCACTCCGAGTCACAGTCCTTCTGATCCTTCTCTCTGAAACTGCAGATGGTGTGCTTCCTCAAAATCAGAGCAGGTTCAGGGGACCAGACAAATTTCACACGTTCGTTTCCCTCTGACCATCGCAGAGCTAAAAAAGGAAACGAATTCAATACGCACTTATTGCGTATTAATTAGGCCGTTACGGTATTAATGGACGGTTACAAAACCGGTAATAATGTGGGACATAAATAGAATTAATTGGAACATTAATATGGACGGTTACAATATTAAATTCCAACATTCTCCCACTTGGTCCACATACTTCAAGATATACCTCGAGAAACAAAATGCATGGATCATAGCGATAGGTCCTCTTAAAGCGAGTAATATCTTCCATGTAATTATGTTTCCCATGCCCAAGTAACTTAATGAATAAACCCTACGTTTATTCTAGGTCCAAACTTAATGATGTTCCTCAAATTTAAACAAATAAATGTACGCGTAACTGAAATGAGAAAAACATCACAAATGGGGTTCCATAAAATAACAACGTTCTTACAACGAAAGAAAATCTTACAAAATGAAATTCAAAGATGGGCACTAATTCCCATTCTTTCTACATGATCCATAAACCTCATAGGTGGCATGCCTTTTGTTAAAGGATCTGCTATCATCAACTCAGTGCTAATGTGTTCAACAACCACTACTTGATGTTTAACACGTTCTCTTATGGCTAAATACTTAATGTCGATATGTTTGCTTCGACTACCACTTTTGTTGTTCTTAGCCATAAACACAGCATGTGAAGTAGCCTCAAAACAAGACACGAACTCGCCTTCCATCGTAGAAGTAGCAATCAGCTCCACCCAGCTAGCATAAAAATGTATCCAAAAGTGGATTTTCTTGAGTCAATGCAGCTAGCAAAGTCTGAATCTGAGTAACCAGTCACTCCTAGATTGTCTGTTCGTTCGTATTTAAGCACGTAATCCTTAGTTCCTTGAAGGTATCTCAACACCTTCTTCACAGCTTTCCAAAGGGTCCATACCGGATTATTCGATATCTTCCTAACATTCCAACAAAGAATGCAATATCGTGTCCGTGCACTGAGCATACATAAGGCTTCCTACAACAAGCATAAGGGATGTTTTTCATTTGTTCCCTTTCCAAATCATTCTTTGGGCACCGGTTCAAATTGAACTGTCACCTTTCACAATGGGAGCTACGCTTTGTGCACAATGCCTCATCCGAAATCTTTCCAAAACTTTATTGATATAGGTCTCTTGAGACAGCACCCGAACACCTCTATGTCTGCCTCTTTGTATCTTAATGCCAATGACATAAGATGCAACTCCCATATCCTTCATTTCAAAGCTTTTGGAGAGGAATTGTTTCACTTCATGCAATAAGCCTTTGTCATTGGTTGCAAGCGAATATCATCCACATACGTAATCGAAAACAAATCTTGCTCCCACTAACCTTCGGTATATACATTCATCCATGGCGTTCTCCACAAAACCGAAAGAAGAGATAACGTCATGAAATTTTAAATACCATTGCCGGAAGCTTGTTTCAATCCATATATGGATTTTCTAAGCTTGCATACCAAATGCTCACCATCACTAGAGGAAAATCCTTCTGGTTGTTTCATGTAAACCTCTTCCTCTAGTTCTCCATTGAGAAAGGCCGTTTTCACATCCATTTGTTGCAACTCGAAATCAAAATGTGCAACCAATGCTAGAACGATGCGAAGAGAATCTTTCTTAGATACAGGAGAAAATGTCTCCTTGTAATCGATTCCTTCTCTCTGAGTAAATCCTTTGGCTACGAGTCTTGCTTTATATCTGTCAAGGTTGCCTAATGAATCTCTTTTGGTTTTGAAGACCCATTTACAACCAATGGCCTTCGCCCCATTAGGCAACTCAACAAGATCCCGCACTCTATTGGATGCCATAGAATTCATCTCATCTTCCATAGCATCATGCCATGATACAAAGATTCTACTGTTCATGGCTTGTGAAAACGTTCCAGATCATTTTCAGCTCCTACATTATAGTCGATTCTTGCGTATACACTACATATTCACTAGGTATCGCTGATCTTCTTGGTCTAGTAGATCTTCTCAATGTTGTTTCAACATCTTCTTGAGGAACTTGTTGTTCAACAATTTCTCGGTTGTTCCTCAATTTCAGGTTGTTCCTCATTAACAACTTGATCTACTGGATCAACATCAGCCGGTTGTGGATCTTGTATGATTGGTTGTATGACATCCAATCTAAGACTTGAAGTAGAAGGTTGGCTATCTAAATGATCTTTTTCAGAAACTAGGTCTCTGAATCGATCGCTCCCACTAATCAAGTCATTCTCAAGAAATTTGGCATTCCTTGATTCCACAAACCTAGTGGTATGAGATGGACAAGAAAATCTGTACCCCTTAGACCTTTCGGCATATCCAACGAAATATCCGCTAATGGTCCTTGGGTCCAGCTTCTTTTCTTGTGGGTTATATATTCGACTTCGACGGGCATCCCCAAACGCGTACATGTTGCAAACTCGGTTTCCAACCCTTGAATGACTCAAATGGCGTCTTGGAGACAGCCTTGGTTGGAACTCGGTTTAATATGTACACACTGCCTTAAGTGCATCAATCCACAAGGACTTAGGTAGCTTAGAGCTACTAAGCATACTTCTCACCATGTCCAAGAATGTTCGATTTCTTCTTTCTGCTACGCCATTCTGGTCTGGAGAACCAGGAATGGTGTATTGGGCAACAATCCCATGTTCTTGAAGAAACTTCGCAAATGGACCAGTGCTTGTCCATCTTCGTGTATCTACCATAATATTCACCACCTCTATCTGATCTCACGATCTTAATTTGTTTGCCACATTGTTTCTCTACCTCAGATTTGAATACCTTAAAGGCATCCAATGCTTCGTGCTTGTTATGAAGCATGTAGAGATACATGTATCGTGAGTAATCATCAATAAAAGAGATGAAATGTTTCGACCATATGCGTCCATTTCAGACTACAAATGTCTCGTATGTATGATTTCTAACAATTCAAGACTCCTCTTAGCACCTTTCTTTGACTTGTTAGTCCGCTTTCCCTTTATGCGGTCTACACAAGTCTCAAAATCGCAAAGTCCAGAGTACTAAGTACCCCTTCCTTCACCAATCTTTCAATTCTCTCGAATGGAGATATGTCCCAATCTCCGGTGCCACAACATAGAGGAATCCTCATTCATAACACTACGTTTCGAACCAACAGAAACATGCATGGCATCATAAGTAGTATCATTTTTCAAGCAAATAGGATAAAGACCATTAGACAATGTACCATTCCCAATCAAATTTGATTTATAAAAAAATCCAAAGATGTCTTATAAAACATAAAGGAATAATCCAAACGTACAAGTCTTGAAATGTAAATCAAGTTCCTAGAGAAACTTGGAACATAAAAGGTCTTTTCCAAATTTAAAACAAAGCCACTACTTAAGATTAAACTGCAAGTCCCTACAGCCTCCACATGCGAACGAATCCTTCCACCCGAGTAGATGAATTGTTCACTTCCCAATGGCTTCCTTAGGTTTTGCATACCCTGCAAGGTATTCGAAATATGGATTGTAAAACCAGAGTCAACCCACCAAGTGCCATCAATGTCATCAACCATATTAGATTCATAACATACAAGTGAGACTGACATACCTTTCTTCTCAAGCCATTGCTAGAATTTAGAGCAGATCCTTCTTCATGTGTCCCTTCTTTTACGTAAGAAACACTTGGATTCCTTCTTAATTCCACCTTGGGGTGGTGTTTTTCCTTTCCCCTTCTTTTTGGTTTGAGTCTGACCCTTTTTCTCATTCTGACCCTTTTTCTCAGTGGTCATAAATGAACTCTCTCCCATTTCCATTTTCAGCCTACCCTCCTCCTGGACACACATGGTCAACAAGTCATTAATTGACCATTTATCCTTATGTGTGTTGTAGGATATCTTGAAAGGTCCATATTGCTGTGGAAGGGTGTTCAGAATGTAGTGTACGAGAAAAGAGTCAGACATGTCAACCTCAAGTTGCTTTAGTTGAGCTGCAATGTCCCTCATTTGCATGATGTGCTCACGCACACCTTTGACTGTAGTAAGTCTTTGGGATGAAAACTTCATAATCAGGGTGCTAGCAAGTGCCTTGCCTGAAGTCTGAAATTGATCATCAATCGCCTTCAGAAGTGGCCTTGTTTTGTCATGCTGTTCGACAGAACCACGAATACCAAGCAGAGATATGAGTCTTTATGAACATTACCGAGAGACGATTAGATCGCTCCCATTTCTCATAAAGATCAACCCGATCTCGGAGAGTCTGGTTGCAGTAATGGGAGGTGGTTCGTCTTTCCTAATAGCATAATCTATATCCATCCACCCTAATTGGAGAAGAACTCTCTCTCCATACCTTATAGTTATCACCCCTCGGTTCGGGAATTTCGTTTTTCATATCGAGAAAATCGCAGTTGTTGTCTTTGCATAATTAAGAAAAACACATGCTTAAAAATTAAGATTTGAGACTAATAAACCATATCATGTTTTACCAATGTAAATCATGTTGAAAATAGTGAATCTACTGACATAAAACTTGCCTGTGGGCTAAAGTTCTAATTCAATTGGATTCACAACTTTATGATAGAACTACCAAATTATTTCTTTATTCTTAATTCCTTTGGGTAAGTTAAGAATTTAATTTGATATTCCACCCTAATTAATCATATAAAACATATAATAAAAATTCCTGTGGGATAAGATTTATTATATTACATATGATTAATTACAACTAATGTCATTATGTGATCTTGCATTGTAATATATAGTTTTGACTAATTAAAGATGCTGTGGCTATTCTCTAATTAATTAAAATATATAGATCACTCAACATTAATATTTAATATTGCAATAAACTATAAGCAATACTAAAATAAAATTGGATATTCATGTTATGCATATTATTCAACTTAATATTGCATGTATAATTAAATAATAATTAATTCATGCAAAAAAAAACAAAATAGATAATGCATATAAAACAATCACATGAAATTCCAATTTTAATTAAATTTTAGATTATTATATTTAAATATAAAAAAAAATTATATCTAAATATAAAATCTGTCAAATTGACACAAGTGTCACCTTAGCCTTGAATAAATGTTAGAAAATAAACACAAGGGAACTCGTGGCTCAGCTGGCAAAGCGCCTCCCTTTAAGGCGCTCACCAGCCAACAGGTCTCAGGTTCGAATCCTGAAGGGGCACTTCTGAGTTTTAATTCTCACTGGGAGGATTTTTTTTTTTTGTTTAAAACTAAAAACGTCTGGGCTTAAACCGTTGGCCCAAAACGCTGAAACAAAACAAAAAAAAAAATTGCCAAACGAGCTCGGCCCAACGCGCGAAACAGTCCCAAATGTGCGATCCGGCCCGCCTCCCTCATATGTGAAACGGTGCGTTTCACGGAGGGCCAAAACGACGCCGTTTCGCCTCTTCTTCCTTACCCGTCCAGAAACCCTACCCGACCCGATAACCCGGTTTCAACCCGGACCAGCAGCCGCGACCCGCGATATCTCCAGCGACTTTCAGGCGACTTTCCCGGCACGAAATCGGATGTTTTCAACGGCGAAAATCATGGAAAAACATTTCAAACGTGATTTCAAACAATCCTCAAAGATCCACATGAAAATCAAGATAAAAAATTTGGTTTTGAAACCAAAACCAAACGCGTTTTTCAGTTCCTTTTTTCCGATGAAAAAAAAAAAACTGACGATGAACACCGTTGAAAACGTAAGAACAGCGGTTTGAAACCCAGATCGAAAACAACAAATTTGAAATCGATTTAAAGAACCAATCCAGACCAAAACCAACAATGAATGGAAACCCAACAGACTGAATCGAAAGATAATTTCCATATCCAAAAAAAAAACACAAATTCTCAGCCACATCCGAAAACCACTCTGAGCAATTCATAATAATAACAATTACAATGAATTGCACCCATTAATAGAGTATTGAGACTGAAAACCCAGATTATAAGCATAAACGAGAAAACCCATATATTCATGCGAAAATCATATGACTGATTTCTTGATGAAATACACATACATATATTCAAATGAAAAATCCAGAAAAGCAAAACCCAGATTTTATATATATGCATACAATTTCATCAAACAAAAATCAAGGCAGAGGAATCATGGCTCTGATACCAAATGTTAGAATACTTTAACGATCTAAACATGTTATTCATGGATTAACATATAGATCAATGCGGAAAACTAAATAAGAGATCACAAATACCTCCCGCCATTGATTTGTCTCCAGAAGCAAATAGGACGAACTCTGAGTCTCCAAATAGGAACAAATCCAAGCCAGCAAGCAGGAACAGACTCCGAGTCTCAGCCCTTCTGATCCTTCTCTCTGAAACTGCAGATGGTGTGCTTCCTCAAAATCAGAGCAGGTTCAGGGGACCAGACAAATTTCACACGTTCGTTTCCCTCTGACCATCGCAGAGCTAAAAAAGGAAACGAATTCAATACGCACTTATTGCGTATTAATTAGGCCGTTACGGTATTAATGGACGGTTACAAAACCGGTAATAATGTGGGACATAAATAGAATTAATTGGAACATTAATATGGACGGTTACAATATTAAATTCCAACATTGGCTTCTCTCAATATTAAGGTATCTTTTGTATGTGATTTCTTAACTAATAATTAATTTTTTCTCACTTAAATGAATACATAAATTATATTAAATGACATATATCATGATAAGCGTTTTTTTTTTTTTTTGTGATGTATTTCCTTCTAATTAATTAACTATATTTTGCAGTGGCATTCAAGTTTTTATGACGGTAATAAAATATCTGCCCCAGGCTGTGTGATGAACTTACTTTAAGAGAAAGAGTACAGAAGGATGGAGCATTGGTAACATTCTGTTGGACTTTTCTGGAAGCATTGGAAACTATTACCAAATGGTTATACAATCCAAAGATCAAGGTTTGTGTTGACTTCACTTGCAGTAATTATGATGCATGTATTAATCTTGTTGATTTAATAATCTCATACTAACAAAAT
Source organism: Acacia pycnantha (assembly GCA_025563575.1). Lineage (NCBI taxonomy): Eukaryota > Viridiplantae > Streptophyta > Magnoliopsida > Fabales > Fabaceae > Acacia > Acacia pycnantha. The sequence goes on along the minus strand of JAMWYP010000002.1, from coordinate 7,655,301 downwards.
TTCTAATCTCAGGTTCTTGGGCAAACTTCTCCGGAAATATAGGGAAACTCATGATTTCTCTGGTATGGATCATTCTCTTACACTAACATATAAGGAATGACAATTAATGAATTAAGGATTAATGGTGATATATTTTGATGTTTTCAGGTTTCTGTATTCTACAACATTTTGTTCATGATCCAACATTATGTACTATACCGACCAAAAAAAGTCTCAAACTCAGAGACGCTACCTCCTGAAGTTGAGATCAACTCGTCTACTGATAAACCACCGGAGGCGAAGACGAAGATTGTGGAGGATTTGGTGTAGTTCATGATCCACCATTGAATAATCACAATATATGAGAAATTTTTTTTTTTTTTATATTGTTATGTATGTTGAAGGAATTTATGGGGTTATGCCCTTGGAATTGATTTAATTTGCTTGTCATGGATTTATGAATGTAGCTAGTTATACTTCAATAAAATACATTACCAAGCAGCTATGTGTGTCTTCCCTAGCCGTACCCCATGTTAACACAATGAACATTATACCTAACATAACAATGTCCCTCGTAGATGCATGTGAAACGCACAATTTAGTACCACAAAAGAAGTAACTATGTCTAATATGGAAGTCTACGTGGTGATTATAGGTTCCGAAGCTAACCTCTTGTACTCCTCTAGTCCTCTGGTCCTTAATACAACATCTATTTGGAGAGTTGATATTCGCTCTAAATATAAGACAAAGTTTTCATATTTATCAATCTTCTCCTAATTTAAGGAAATTGAAGAACATGACCAGAACATTTTGAGAAATACATATTTTATTAATTAACTTAATTACCTTCCTTACTCTAATCAAATTATGTAAGTATGTCTTGTATTAAGGACCGAAAGAGTATGTATGAGTGTTGCTGATATAATTTAGATAATATGCCATCTTAGCTTATTTTTACTTCATTTACATCTACGTGGAAAAATTAATCCAAGTGTATGGTGAGTAAGAGTCAAGCACGTTATCAGCTTCTAATGTTATTTTTCTTAAAAATTTACAAATTATGACTATAAGGACCAACCACCCATCGTTGAAGAAGGGGGTTTTTTTTTTTGGTTGCCCACCCGGTTCACCAGAGCTTCGCCTTGACTAATCCGGATCTGACCCGCGTTGCGCACCTGGCTATGGTGGGAGTCTCCCAACGGGGCTTTTTTGCATTTATAAGGCTCGAACTCGAGACTTTGCTTAAGCGACACAAGCCGCTTACCACTTGTGCCAACCCCCGTTGGTATCGTTGAAGAAGGTATAAGTACTCAATAAAAGAGAAAAAAATGTAAGGGCTGCATATTAATTTTCCCTAATATTTTTATACTATATATAACATAAATTTAATGTGTACACACACACACATTCAAATAATTTCATATACATGCATTATGCATACATACATTAAGTTCATAAGTATTTGATATAGTAATTGAAAATAATTAATAATTGTGAAAGTTTGCTGGCAATTCAAAAGAATGTAAATTCGGTACTTCAAAAATAAGATGATAGAACTGAAAAGGCAAAGAAATTAAATTAAAATAGAAAAGGATGAATTAATGGGTAGATGGTATATATGAAAATAGTTGAGAGTAGTCAAACACACAAATCTGATTTCGTAACTTTTTACAATCTATGGTTCATGCTTCGGACTGAAATTTTGACTATCTGATATATTTATCATATACATGTCCTACATTTTGTCGTTGAGGAGGCAAAAGAAAACACTCCAACTGTAGAGTAGACAAAAGAAAACCCTCCATTTCTGTTTTTTAAGCCATATCCATTTATGAGTACAGTGCCACAATACCTAACTTGGTGCTGACTAGTAGTCTGAGCATATTTATAAGAAAATTTCAACATATTTATCAAACTTAAGAAAAACCTTAAAAATCATTATTAACTCTATCTTAAAATTTAATAACTGTACGTACCTCTACTTAATATATATAATGAGTGAGAATTGAGATGTTAAAAGAACAATAAATTAGGGATAAAATTTTAAATTCATATAATAATTTTAATGAATAGATTTATGTTAAATATAAAAATAAAAATTAAAAAATCTCTCTTTACCCTATAAATAAGATTAGAAGGAGTAATTTTTTTCTTATTACAGTCAATAAACACACGCATGTGTCAATGCAGGCAAACTTGACAATGTCGTATGTTGCAGGCAAACTTGACTGAGAGTAGAGAAACAGATCGTCCTAAAATCTCAGTTGGAATCGACGTTGGCACACACTTGCCATCAGATACGTGGTTTTATATTTGCTCAATTACTATTGCTTCATCGTGACATTTATTTAATCTCAATAATAGTTTGGAATAGATATTTAATTTGTGGTACCACGACTAATCCTAATTATTAATGTTTGCCGTTTTCTTATATTATCTTTTATCTAATCGTAATTATATGGTGGGTTGATTAAGCCATGTTAGAAAATGTTGAAGGCAACAAACATCATTTTTCTGTCTTTCCATTTTCAAATTACAAAGCTTACTTTCAATTTGATTTTGTTGTCTCTCTTCTGATGCCGCCTTCCTTATTCGTGTTTCAAAAATTTCTAAAACTTGCATTCATCAAAAGGGAAAACGAGAGATTCCTCTACCAAAGTGGAGAGGTCGCTCGGGTCAGGGGCCTCTCCATTTTGTTTTCGGTCCATTTCAAGTCCCTTCATTTCCTTAATCCTGATCATTAATCAAATCCAAGGGTCAGGGGACTCTCCATTTCGTTTTTGGTCGCTGCAATATGCTTCTTTATTGCTTTGTCTAATCATCAATGGCTCTGGCTTCTCTCAATATTGAGGTATCTTTTGCATGTGCTTTCTTAACTAATAAATATTTTTTCTCTCACTTAAAATCTTAAATGTATATATAAATTATCTTACATGACATATCATGATAAGAATGTTTTTTTTTTTTTTTGGGTGATGGATTTCCTTCTAATTAATTAACAATATTTTGCAGTGGGATTCAAGTTTTTATGATGGTTATAAAATATCTGCCCCAAGCTGTGATGAATTTCAGGATAAAGAGTACAGAAGGATGGAGCATTGGTTACATTTTGTTGGACCTTTCTGGAAGCATTGGAAACTATTCCCAAATGGTTATACAATCCATCGATCAAGGTTTGTATTGACTTACTTGTTGTAATTACGAGGCATGTATTAATCTTGTTGATTTAATAATCTCATACTAACAAAATTTCTAATCTCAGGTTCTTGGGCAAACTTCTCTGGAAATATAGGCAAACTCATGATTTCTCTGGTATGGATCATTCTCTCACACTAACATATAAGGAATGACAATTAATGAATTAAGGATTAATGGTGATACCCAAACAAAATATGGGACCTCTGAGACTTAAAAATGAGTACAAGCCCAAATAAAATAAATGGGCCGTTGAAACTCAAGAAAAGTACAAGCCCAGCCAGACAAAAATAAATGGGCCACTGAGACTCAAGAAGTACAAGTCTAAAGATTTTGAAAATTGAAGCAGGCAGAACAAAGTTTGAAGGATTTCGAGGCAAGCTGGGTATGATCAACATATACTCTCCAGCTTGAGGGGGAGTGTTAGAATATTAGGAAATAAATCAACTTTATTATTAGGATCCCTTGATTATTGTCCTCCTTGATTATAGGATCCTAATTATATCAGCTTTATTAGCCTTTATTGTAAGTTATCTTAGTCCATAAGTTTCTCTTATATCTTCCTATATAAAGGCTCCTATGTACTCTCTTTTATTTACTGATTTTAATAAGAGCGAATTTTATCCCTCTAAATTCAACAGTACCAAAAGGTCTTTTTACCGCAATAAAAAAAGGTTTTATAATCAGTGTAGAAAGCCTTTGACTTTGTATACCCGTCATTAACTGACGTAGAAAATGTTGAGAAAAACAAAGAAAAAATCCTCTTTACTTTCTACACCGGTGGTGACTTGAAACTGTTGTAAAATATGTGATTTTCTAGTCCAAGTAAAGCATAACCTAAGAAGAAAGTATACCTTTTTAAGAGATTAATGTACTTATTTATTTATTTATTTTAAAAAAAATCTTTAAGTCATAATTTTTTTTAAGCTTTATATAGACACACAGCATGGCCCCACAACACATTGAACGTTCGCTACGCCTCAGCGGAGTGGGTGGTTTCACAAATTAAATGCTCATAATTGGGTGAAGTCATTATCCAAGGCACACATACATGGACCATATGTTTTCAACAAAGGTTTTTTTGAACAACAAAGGTTTTAATAGTTTGGAAAAAATTAAATAAATAGGGACCCGATAATCCACTAAGTTCCATTTGAGAAGAAAAAGAAAAATCAAAGACTGATGATAAATAATAATAATAATAATAATAATAATAATAATAATAATAATAATAATAATTTGCTTGTAAAGTACTGTTGTCTTGTATAGACAAGAGATGCACTTGAGCTTGTCTTGTACTCCTCCGGCCCTTAATATGAGATCCATTTAGAGAGTTGATCTTCATTTTAAATATATGACAAAGTTTTTATATTTGTAATATTTTCCTAGTTTCAGGAAATTGAAGAAGATGACTAGAAAATTTTAAAAAATACATGTTATATTAACTAACTTCCTTAATCTAATCAAATTAGGTAAGTTTATTTTATATTAAGCACCAGGGGAGTATGTATGAGTGTTATTGATATAATTTATATAATATGCAATCTTAGCTTATTTTTACTTGATTTAAATCCATGTGGCAAAATTAATCCAAGTTATGGTGAGAAAGAGTCATGCACGTTATCAGCTTCTAATGTTATTTGTCTTAAAAATTTACATATCATGACTATAAGGATCAACCACCCATCGTTGAAGAAGGTACAAGTACTCAATAAAAGAGAAAAAATTGCAAGGGCTGCATATTAATTTTCCCTGATATTTTTATACTATATATAACATAAATTTAATGTGTACACACACACACATTCAAATAATTTCATATAAATGCATTATGCATACATACATTTAGTTCATAAGTATTTAATATAGTAATTTAAAATAATTAACAATTATGAAAGATTGCTGGCTATTCAAAAGAATGTAAATTCGGCACATCAAAAATAAGATGATAGAATTGAAAAGGCAAAGAAATTAAATTAAAAGAGAAAAGGATGAATTAATGTGTAGGCGGTTGTTCCGTCTGATATAGACAAAGATGTCTAGCCCTATTGGACTAGTGTATTGATATTGGATCAGATAACTACTTCAAGATATCCATGAGTTAGATACCCAGGAGCATGATGGATCACTGTGCAAGAATAGACGTTAGCCAATGGAGGTGGTGTGTATGTACCGTGATGGCTAGATAGTAAATTGAGAGAGAATGTCATACCTTAGGGTTTACCTTCTATTTATAAAGTTTACCTGTAGGGTTTGGACTAATGGGCCTTGTGCGCCTTGGAGCCCAAGTATTGTACCGCCATATCTAGGTCGAAATCCTTGATTAGGATCTTCCTTGATTATAGCCTTGATTACAAGTTGGTTAGGATCTTCCTTCATTATAGGTGGATTCTGATGCGGATTGCCTCTTGTTGAGCCATATCGTAAATGGGCCTAATGTGAATCCATAACAGTTGCCCCCTAGCCCGGTAGTTCAGGTCACTGGGCTGCCAGGGTGCATTTATTATTTAACTCGAATATTGTATCCGAGTTGCTTCAAGTTGATTTTCGTTCAGCTTTTGCCCGGGTTCAACGTACTCTGGATTCACTCACGTTCTAACTGTGAATTCCCCCCAGAGATATGATCCGGGTTGATTCGACTTTATTTCTTTTCATGATTGCTGGGATCTTCATCAATCATTCGGGTTTCCGAGTTTATCTGCTTTAGCAACGGGTTTCTCCCCAATCCGGATTATGATGAAGAAGAACAAGTTCCATCTGCGCACGATCTTTATAGCTGCACACTTCCCATTGTTATAGCATAAACTAGCCACCTTTTTCCATCTTCGATATTTGTGTGCATTTAATGCACATGTCGTTTCACACAATGCCGGATTACTAAACCGGCTTATTCTTTATGCATTTAACTTCATTGAACTTTTACAACCCAGATATCAAATTGGGAACTTGTTTATTCCGTCATCAACCTGATATGCTATCGAGTTTTATCTTCAACAAAACAATAGATAAACTATATGAACTCAAACATATTTCCAAAGTTCTATTCAATGACTGGGCCAAAGTCAAAAATATATTACGCAGAGTCTAAGTAGATATTCATCTGGTATTTAAAACCAGGTATCATATTTGTGAAGATCTTTAATTAGATCTTCACTTTACATTCCGGTATACTCAACTAGGATTCAATCCGGAGTAAGGGCAATCTGTCACATGTTCAAACTCAGTTTTTAATCAACGCTTTAAACATTTTGACCAGATCAAGGTCAGCATGACAGTTCACCTCATTACCCCAGAATAAAAATTTGATGCATCACAACAATGAAGACTTACTGTTATACATTCGCTTTATCTGGAAATTGTATTATACTAAGTTTATCTGGGTTCCAAACTTAACATGGAACACGGGTTTAACTGTGTTATACTCAGTTTATCTGGGTTCCAAACTTAACATGGAACACAGATTTAACTGTGTTATACACAGTTTATTCGGGTTCCAAACTTAACATAGAACACAGATTTAACTGTGTTATACTCAGTTTATCCGGGTTCCAAACTTAACATGGAACACGGATTTAACTATGTTATACTTAGTTTATCTAGTTTCCAAACTTAACATTGCACACAGATTTAACTCTAATATACTCAGTTTATCTTAGTTCCAAACTTAACATGGAACATGGATTTAACTATAAGAAACTCAGTTTATTTGGGTCTCAAACTTAACATGGAATACGGATTTAACTGTTAAACTCCACCAGGGTCTTAATGGGATCCTTATAAATTGACTTTGCCAACCGAAATGAACCATCCAAGCCGGCTACGATTAAGTACACATGCACATTTTCTTCCAATCCTCTACGAAGGCTTGTTGTTATACCTTCACTTTATTTGAAACCGGGTTCGACGACCTTGGCTTCATTCATTCCTTCATAATTGGCAAAATTTGAACAGTGTGGAACATAATTCTCAACTGAGAATTTCTTCATTTATTCCAAAAATAACATGCTTAAATGAACTTGTCGACATAGCCGACTTCAAACAATTCTGAAAAGGAAAATTGACCTTAAAACAAAACAAACTTAACATGGAACTCGCTTTTTAACTATAATGCACTTAGTTTATCGACGTTCCATGTTCTTTTAATTAACTTCTTCTCCAGTCTTCTGCAGCAGTAGCTATGGAACTCGGATTTGACTGTAATATACTCAGTCTATCCGGGTTCCATGTTCTTTTATTTTTGGAGGTGGACTCCTCCTCCTCTCCTTTCCTGCGGCATTGGCTATCTTCGTTTGCTCCAACTCCAAGTATTTCTTTGACCGAGTTCTAAATTCGTCCAAGATCTTGATGGGATCCTTGTAGATTGATTTTTCCAGCCAAGATGAACCATCCAAGCCGGCTACAATTAAATGCACATGCACATTTTCTTCTATACCACGTACTTGTAAAGTAGCCTCTTTAAAGCGGTCCAAGTACTTTTGGATCGTTTCCCCTGGTTGTTGTTTAATCTTGTCGAGAGCGAACTCGGACTTTGGATGTTTTTTGCTTGTTGCAAAATTCAGTTTGAACCTCTCTCCCAAATCTTCAAACGTTCCGATGGAATTTGTGTGTAGAGTGTGAAAGCCTATTTGCGCAACTCCCGTCAAGATTGTAGAAAAATCCGGGAAATAATGGGCTCATCAATTCCCCTTACGAACATGTCTGTGTCGAAAGTATCAAGATGGGATAGTGGATCTTGACTTCCATTGTACTTCAGCAAGGAGGCCAGATCGAAATCTTTTGAGAAAGGAGCACTCACGATCTCGTCAGTGAATGGACTATTGTTATACTGCCCCCTTTTGTACTTCCTTATATATTTTCCGGGAGTGTTTGGCGTATGAGGTATCGCATATCGGTTTTGATCTCCTTTGTCCTGGCAATCAAGTTGATTCTAACCTATGGGTCTTGAACCCTGAACTTTAGGAATTCAAACCCGGCTGGACTTGGCTAGCCGGGATGTCTTCAGCATTATTGCCTTAAGTGGGACCTCCAGCATCAACTTGAACAGATCTCGGTCCATTAACCCGAGGAAGATTACTAGCATTTTGATTCCCCTTTCGTTTCCTACCGTTCTCCTCATCCTGGTTTCCCTTACAAACCAAGGGTTTCAATTCGTCTCAGTCGTTCCTCCAACAACTGCATTATTCTGATGTCCTCTTGCCTTTGGAGGTTGTTGCGCTGCTTCATCTCCTTCATCCGCCTTAACATCAAACCTAGGGTGGCTTGCAAAAAGCGAATATTTGGGTTCTCGACTGGAATCTGCGGAAGAATGTCTTATTGCTGGATTTCTTGGGTCACCGCATCCTGAGGATTTGCCACAAGTGCTAGGGAGGAAGTCGTATCTGATACGTCTTCAACATGCACTGCGTCATAATCTGGAACTCCTCAGGTTGCTGGTGAACGTCACTACTACAAAAAACCCAAAAAAACGTCCTAAATAAGACCCAATTAACGTCCCTTTTCAGAGGGACGTCTCGAAGGGGGAAGTAAAAAATTTCACTTTTGGCTTCCTGAATAAATTTCAGACGTCGTACATAAGGCGTCCTGAAATACATTTCAGGACGCCATATTACTTTTTTTTTTTTTTAAAAAAAAAATCCCAAACCTGTTCGGGAGCTAATGAGCGAAGCCTTTAAAGAGCAGTGTCTTGTCTCAGCAAGCAAGGATTTGGGCAAACGAAAATCAGCATCTCAGCACTCTCCACGATGGCACAAACCTTGCTCTAGACCGGTGGTTCTCTAATGTAACATCCCAAATCCAGAGCCAATTTTTTTTTTTTTAAAATCAGAGTCGAGCCTTGGAGCGTAAGAGTAACTGATTCCCATTAAAACGATAACCAGAGTGTAATACAGTGTTGATACAGCATCCTATTGTTCTCATAGGTAATTACGTAAAACGATAAAGTGACAACTCCGTCTCAGAGCTCACTCGTGCTACATGCCCTCCAACTATGAGCTTACTCGTGCAGCTTGCCTCGATCTCCGATTCGTGGTCCTCCTAACCCTGAAGCTATAGCTGAGATTCAATTTATCGAATTGAATCTCAGGTAACGGTTAACCTTATGCTCAAATAAAACAAAGATACGGATGACAGATATTCAAAACATAACAAAGAAGATATCACTTATGCATATAGCATATGCATGATTGCATGATTGTGACACAGACAGAACATAAGCGTTAAAGCAGTATGTATAAGTCCTACACAATAATAGCCTGCACAAAAACCAGTGCCACGATGATCGGTCGTGTCCTCAGAGCTAGGAAAACTCTAACGATATCATTAAGTCTATAACCCGCGTGAAACTGTATGTATAATCGGTAACCTGCAATGCAGTCTCTAACCGTGAATGTATCTCGGTGACCCCTAACAGAATCTCTATCCGTGAATGTACCTATCACATATATGTATATGAGCAGCACTAGATTAGTGTTACAGTACGCGTCCGTACCTTCGTTGATGTACGCAGATGTTTCTGACGGAAACTGTACTTTCTGACGGAAAACAGCGGTTTGTCCGACAGCAGCACGTTGGACAGCGTAACGGCAGCAAACTAGGATTTCTGACGTCCTATAAGAGTAATATCACTTTCATTAGTGATTTGGCACAATAACTGGCATTTTAGGTAAAAATTACCATTTTGCCCCTATGCCCCTAATTGGCGGAATTTCGCCAGCACTTCGTTACTCTTACAAATTTTATTCCCGAAATTTCGCCAAAACTTCGACGCAATTATGATTTTCGAAATTCTAGACTAAAATAGCCCTATCATATGATATCTAATCATACTTTGAAAAATAAAGGCTACTCTAGCATTACTACTCTAACTATTGAAAGAACTACGAAGATTTCAACTTTCGGGGACTCAATCCCTACTATGTTTTTACCTCGTCGGCATATTTTTCAATGCAATGAGGCCTAAAAATCAATAGTAGGAATCTCACTCCCTACTTGCTAAAACCATCTAACAATTCTACTAACTACCGAACTAGAAAGCTAAAGACTAAAGACCGAAAGACTTACCCGTTGAAGATTTCGCAGAACCTCCCCGAGCTTTTCTCTCTACTTTCTCACTCTAATTTCGGTAAGAGCAAGGGAAATGGATGTGAGAATTTGAAGACCCTCCCCTTATTTATAGGCAATTTTTGGGTCCAAAGTTGTAATTTCCCTTTCTTTCTTTGTAATTTTCCTTTTCATTTTAGAAAACTTCTTGAACAAGTTTTTCTCTCTCCTTTCCCTCTCTTGGTCGACATGCAGCAGCTGATATGGCAGCAAGGGAGTGGTCCAAAAATGGTGATCACCTTACTTTATGCCCGGTTTGGGTGGATTTCCCCGATCGGTACCCGATTCGCGTGGTTTCTGAAAAATCTCAAAATTCTGGATTTACAACTTTGAAGACATGTTCTCACTTACTAGAAATTTCCAAGTTAACCTAAATTTTGATCCCATATAGGGTTCCAACAGCGTATTTCGGAATCACCAACTTCCTCGAAAATTTCACCGATTCCAAATATGTTCATATAAATTCAAACTCATTCCTAGATGTTGAGTTAGAATTTATTTTCTTTAAATCCAAAATATGCCTATATGCATTTTTCCCTATTTTGTTTTATTAGGAAAATGCACAAACGGACTCAATTGATTTCGTAAGAGGTCACTTGAAGGTAAAAACTCACTGATCAATATTTTACCTTGACCTTGGAATTCCTATTCCTAGATCTCTAGATAGGATCCGTTTCCTAATTTTAACATTACTATTCATCATAATAAATTATATTATATAATAATAATACTTTACAACTAATATCATATATAAATTTTCCATTTCTATCTTCAATCTTTCTTGGGCAATCCGGACAACATCTGATCCTCTTTTTTTTCTTTTTCGTTTTATATTTTATTTAATATAAAATAATTATTAAATAATTATTTTATATAATTTCTTATATGATTTTCCTATTGGTCCAAACTTGTATTTAGGCTTAAAAATACCTAAACTCAACTATTTTTCTCCAAAATTTTCAATTAATTAGTAAACATGTTTTTACTAATTTTAGGGTTTTACATAATTATCTGTGAATTTTCTTTGCTTATGCTTAAGTAATTAGCTCAATATTATCTAATTACTCTTTTATCACTTGTTGATAATTTTCTTAGTTACAATGCCTCATTACCTTCATACTCTTGCATTAACCTTAGTGTTTCCATGCCTCATACATTATTCTATAATTTGCAAGGGTATTATGGTCTTTATATTACTTTTTGAACATTCTTATACAATTTCTCCAAGTTCATAATTTATTAAATTACCATAATTAGGATAATATATTCTCCTAATTCACTTGGTCATTTTACTGCCTTTTAGGATTTTTCATAATTTTCCTAAGTTATTTATGTCCCTTAGGGGCATTTTGGTCATTTTGACCCCATAGTTCTTTTTCCCTAAGAGATTTTCCTTTGGAAAATAAGCTAATTATTACTTAATATTTGATATCTCATATTCACCTACTTTCTATAGGCATAATTTTACCAAATTATGATATAGATTTTTAGGGTATTACATCTAAGAACCAACCCAAAAAACAAAAACAAAAAAACATGTCACTCTGAGAAAAAGACCAGCTTCCAATTTGGCAAGAGTATCACAAATGCTGATTGGCACAAATCAATAAAATGGATCGAACCATTTGAACTGCTATAGGAAAACATATTACAAGGTGAAATGCATCTGCTGATGGTTACCTCTATGTACTCAAACATCCAAGGTCACGATTTATCTAAAACATCAAGTAGAAACCAATTAATCTAACATAAAAGTGAAAGAAATTTAAAATCGTAGTGCAAAAAAAAAAGGATTAGTTGACATGATTCTTAAAATCATCCCCCAAAACAAAGAGACTAGGAAAAACCTGGTTATGAAGCCTTCTCATGGACAAACCCAGAAAACCAGATCTACAATGAAAGAGAGGGAACTCAGATCTACAATGAAGGCGGCTTCCGGCATCGCTGGGTCTTGGATCTTGGCGGTGAATGAGCCACGCGGTGGGAGAGCGACGCGGGGAAACGGCAAGCGACGCAGGCGACGGACAAGTGGCAAGCGACGCAGGCGACGGACGAGCGGCGAGCGGCGCGAGAGACTGGCCAGCGGCGGTCGACTTTGAGAAAGATGAAGAAGAAGATTAGATCGACGCAAGGCACTTGTGTGACGTTTGTTTTGGTGACGTTTGTTTTGGTGAGTGGATGAGAGAAATTAAAGTTGGGTGAGTGGGTACGTTTGGGTGAGAGAAATTAAAGTTTGTGAGTGGGAGAGAATTAAAGAGACAAGTTTATATTTCTTAGGCATCCTGAATGTATTTCAGGACGCCAAAAAAAGTTCTTAGGCGTCCTGAATGTATTTTCAGGACGCCAAAAATAATTTTTTGACCCTATTTCGTGATGCCAAAAAAATTTCAGGCGCCAAAAAATTTCCCAAATATCTCAAATTGTGCCAAAAATGCTGATTTTAGGCGTCCTGAATGTATTTTAGGATGCCAAAAATAATTTTTTGACGTCCTAAACCTATTTCAGGACGCCAAAAAAATTTCTGGCGCCAAAAAATTTCCCAAATTTTCAAAATTGCGCCAAAAATGCTGATTTTGGCGTCCTGAAATACTTTTAGGTCGCCAAAAATACTAATTTTGGCGTCCTGATATACATTTAGGTCGCCAAAAAAATCCTAAATTGTGCCAAATATTACATTTTAGGCATCCTAAAATAGATTTAGGTAGTAAAAAAAAACTTTAGGAGTCCTAAATTAATATTTGGTTGTCTAAAGTCTCCAAAAAAATCCTAAATTGCGCCAAATATTACATTTTAGGCGTCCTAAAATATAGTTAGGATGTCAAAAAAAACTTTAGGAGTCCTAAATTAATATTTGGGTTGTCTAAAGTCTCCAAAAAAATCCTAAATGGCGCCAAATATTACATTTTAGGCGTCCTAAAATATATTTAGGATGTCAAAAAATATTTTAGGCGTCCTAAATTAATATTTAGGTTGTCTAAAGTCTCAAAATCAAGTAAATAATTACGACAATGCCACCGCCTTCACTTTTTACTTCCTTTTTTAAAATAAGGACGTCTTTTAGGGTAGTAATATTCATATGAGTAAATACCCTTTTTGGTCCCTGGAAAAAACACGGATGCCCTTTTTGGTCCCTGAAAAAAAAATAAGTCACTTTTAGTCCCTAAAATGGAAAAATAAGGTCCCTTTTAGTCCTTTTGATCATTTTTTTGCACATTTTAATCCCTCAGAAATTCCCAAAAAGGTCATTTTTAGTCCCTAAAAAGGACCAAAATGACATTTCTTTTACTCAGGGACGAAAAAGGGTCAAATGTGTTTTTCCAGGGACCAAAAAGGGTATTTACTCTATTCATATTTTGTAGTAGTGCCTAGTCCTACTGTTCTTGGTTTTGCCGCAGTGGATCCTCAGGCAACTGCCCGTGTAGGGGCAACTGACTGTTACTTCTTGTGTTAACCATCATTGGTCACGAGAATCAAAATTTATAGATCCCCACGGTCGGCGCCAATGTTCCGTCTGATATAGACAGAGATGTCTAGCCCTGTTGGACTAGTGTGTTGATATTGGATCAGATAACTACTTCAAGATATCTATGAGTTAGATACCCAGGAGAATGATGTATCACTGTGCATGAATAGGCGTTAGCCAAAGGGGGTAATGTGTGTGCACAGTGACGGCTGAATAGTAAATTTAGAGAGAATGTCATGCCTTAGGGTTCACCTCCTATTTATAGAGTTTACCTGTAGGGTTTGGACTCATGGTCCCTGTGCGCCTTGTAGCCCAAGTATTGTGCCACCATATCTAGGTTGAAATCCTTGATTAGAATCTTCCTTGATTATAGCCTTTATTATATTATAGGTTGGTTAGGATCTTCCTTCATTATAGGTGGATTCTGATGCGGATTGTCCTTATTGGGCCATATCATAAATAGGCCTAATGTGAATCGTAATGATGGTAAATATGAAAATAGTTGAGAGTAGTCAAACACATAAATCTGATTTCGTAACTTTTTCAATCTATGGTTCATGCTTCAGACTGAAATTTTGACTACCTGATATATTTATCATATATATGTACTACATTTTGTCGTTGAGGAGGCAAAAGAAAACACTCCATCTGTAGAGTTGACAAAAGAAAACCCTCCATTTCTGTTTTTCAAGCCATATCCATTTATGAATACAGTGCCACAACACCTAACTTGGTGCCACTTAATTAGTAGTCTGATCCTATTTATAAGAAAATTTCAACATATTTTATCAAACTTAAGAAAAATCTTAAATATCATTATTAACTCTATCTTAAAATTTAGCACCTTAAAACTTTACATATATACCTCTAGTGAGAATTGAGATGTTAAAGAACAATAAATTGGTGATAAAATTGTAAATTCATATAATAATTTCAATAAGTATATTTATGTTAAAAATATACTCATTAATGCTAGAACAAGTAATTTTTTTTATTACAGTCAATAAACACACGCATGTGTCAAAGCTGGCAAACTTGACTGAGAGTAGAGATACAGATCGTCCTAAAATCTCAGTTGGAATCGACGTTGGCAGACACTTGCCATCAGATACGTGGTTTTATATTTTCGCAATTACTATTGCTTCATCGTGACATTTTTTAAATCTCAATAATAGTTTTGCATATATATTTAATTTGTTGTACCACGACTAATCATAATTATTAATGTTTTCCGTTTTCTTATATTATCTTTTATCTAATCGTAATTATATATGGTGGGTTCATTAAGCCATGTTAGCAGATGTTGAAGTAGAGGGTGGAGTCCGAAATTACAATGGGGTGAATATTAGAGAGTAAAACCCAAGAGTTTATGAAATTACATTTGAACCCTACAAGCATTTAAATATTTTCATTTTAGTCCCTTTACGAAAAAATAATAAAACTAAGTAAAAATATTGAAATTTCTATGAGGTTGAAATATATTTTTAAAAAAATTTGGGTTATATTCTATAATTCTAGAGGGGGTGGGGGCCACCCTTAGCACCCCAACTCCGCCCGTGTTGAAGGCAACAAATATCATTATTATGTCTTTCCATTTTCAAATCACAAAGCTTACTTTCACTTTGATTTTGTTTGTCTCTCTTCATATGCCACCTTCCTTAGTTGTGTTTCCAAAATTTATTAAAATTTAAGTTCAAATCTAAACCATTCAAATGATAATTTAATAATTGTAAATATAGAAGAAAATGAAAAGGGAAAATGAGAGATTCCTCACCCAAAGTGGACAGGCTGCTGGAGGGATCAGAGGCCTCACCAGTTTTTTTTTTTTTTTTTGTCTATTTCCCTAATCCTAACCATTAGAGCTGGGAATCAGGGCCGGCCCGGCCCGACAGGGCCTGGCCCTACAGGGCTTGGGCCCAACAGGGCCTGGAATAAGGAAAACATCTGTTTTTCAAAGCCCGGCCCGATAGTACCAGGGCAGGCCGGCCCTACAGGGCCTGAAAATTACTATTCCAAATTTTAACTATTTTTCCTTCTTTTTCCTTCGATTTTTTTCAAAGAAATATAATTAGTAAATTGCAACCATTAAAGTTCTAATCTATCAAATAAATGTTATCAACATTAATATCTAAACAATATAAATCATTCAACAAATAAACACATTTATTAATTCGTAATAAAAACAAATAAATACAAAGAATATGTTTTTCCTTTTTTTCAAAAAATATTAAACAAAGGAATTCCTTTGTGTATGTCCACGAAAAAATGTCTTTCCCTCTCGTAATTTTGTATGTGTCTGCAGATTCCTTCGATTCAGGTATGATTTTTCGACAGTAAAAATAATTATACTTATTTTACACAAAATATATTTATAATTTATTACTTATATAATATTGTAATACCAAAGTATGTGTTTATTTAATACAAAATAATAATAAACATAAAAAAGGGTTATAGTTTAAACTAAAAAAATCTAAGTAATTACAAATAAATACATTCATTAAGTGGAAGTCTAGGTAATTAACTTTTTTTTTTTTAAAAAAATGCTACAGTAAAACGGGCCTAACGGGCCGGCCCGATTAAGCCCGAGGCCCTACAGGGCCGGCCCTGCAGGGCCAATTTCAAAATTATGACCTATTTTTCAAGCCCGAGCCCTACAGGGCCAGGGCTTAAACGGGCCGGCCCGATGGGCTTGGCCCGATTTTCCGGCTCTACTAACCATTAATCAAATACAAGGGTGAAAAGGCACAAAGACTGATACACCTTTCCACCTTCCCGTCCTGTGTACTGTTGGGCCTTCTTACCATTAGATTTGATTAATGGCTAGGATTAGGGAAATGGAAATGGAGTGGCTCCTTGCCCCCCATGCTCTCCTCAAATCTCAAATCGCCACGTATACTTGATTGGAATCATTTTTAGTGGTCCTAAAAATGTTTATTCAAGTAAATCAAGATAAAACTCATCTCATATACTTAATTAATTCTGTTTGATTTGAAAGGAATGGCAAGAAAGGCTAAATAAGATATTTTAATGAATTTGTTTAAAAAAAATGAAAATGAGGGTTGGAGTTATTTGTTAATTATTTTTTTTTTCATTTTTCTCTTAAATCTCTATCAAAATTTTCTTTCTTCTACATTCTCTTAAAAAATAAATTTATGAAGAAAAAAATCCTTACACAAACAAAATATATACTCTTCCAAAATTAAATGTAAAAGTTTGATAACTAATTTATAAAAACTTAATTAAGTCATTTATTTATAATAAATTTAAGTGTGTGTTAATTTCGCTAAAATACCCTATTTAATCATTAATTAATTATCCCTTTAATGAAAACCTCATTTATTATGTACAATTTATAGAGATAATTTTAAAAAAATTACAATGGGTTAAGGTGCAGATTTGCCAACCAACTATTACCCGAGGAGCATCTGACACAAAAAACAATTGAGGCGACCAAAATTACCAATCAACAATTAAAAAGTGAAAAAAAAAACACAATTTGGTGCAAATTCGCCAACGAACTATTACCCCGTCATTGTCTTAGTGTCTCCGTCTTCCATTGACTGTCACAGTGTCAACGACGTTAACGTCTCCAAAGCTTCCATTGTTGCTGGGTGTTCCACTCACCCTCTTGAACTCATCCAGCAGTCTACAGCTTTTGACCGGCACGCGCCTTGCACCCTAGTTCCATCCGTCCGATGCCACAAGTAGCACCCGTCGCTGCCCCATCGCCTACTCCCATGGGTCTCATCTCTGTTGGTGTTTGCCTTATCCAATAAGAAGGCTTAACCACTCCTTTTTTCAGTGTATTCACCATTGTCTTACGTCAGTACCTCATATCTTAACTTAATTGTGATAGTTGTTTTTTTTTCACTTTTTAATTGTTGTTTAGTAATTTTGGTCCCCTCAATTTTAATTTTTTTTTTTTTTTTGTCAGATGCTCCTCGAGTAATAGTTGATTGGCAAATCTGCACCTTAACCCAACTATAATTTTAGGAGGCAAAATAGATTAACATACGACAAGCATGATCAAAACAAATTTCTCGACTTCTTACAACTAAGGCAGGAGCTGTACATGCATCCATAACACATTGAACTCTGGCTTCGTCTCGACGGAGTGGGTGGTTTCACAAATAGCTCATAATGGGTGAAGTCATTCTCCAAGGCACACATACATGGATTATATGGTTTCAACAAAGGTTTTACTATTTTTCAAGAAATTAAATAATTGGGAACCCAATAACCCACGAAGTTCCATTTTGAAAAAAATAAATAAAAGAATGATGATAAAAAAAAATATAATAATCATATGCTTGTAAACGTGCTGTCTTGTTGACAAGAGATGCACTAAAGCTTGTCTTGTTTGAGTGTTGTTGATATAATTATATGAAATAATAATAATTGAGGTGTCCACGTTCATTTTGCAATTTGAAAGCCGCGCGCCTTCCAACTGCCATCACCATTTTCATTTTGAAAATAGCTTAGACTGATCTTATTTACTCTAATTTCATCTTGAAAAGCACTAGGCATATGCTTCGAATTTAAGTGTGTCGCTAGCGTTTAAAAACTTAACAACACGGTGGTTTAAAGTATCCGACATACCATTGGAGCATGAGATAGTATTTCTAATGTCTAAGAGATCTTCTCTATAGCAGCAAAGATCTGTGATATCAGCATAATGTAACATCCCATTTTTAAAAGCAGTATAATTTTTTTTTTTCATATATAAGAGTAGAGCATCGAAGCAAATCAAATGTTGAGTAACTGATAAAACAATAACAGTGGCATAACTGCCTGTTCGTAAAGAATAATACATTATCTGTTTGAATCCTAAGTATCCTCGGTCGGGTCTTTACGCGGTCTTCACACGTGCTGCTTACTTTGCTTATCCTCATCTTCCGTTCTCGGGTCTCTGTACCCTGAAGCTAAGAGCTGAGGTCCAATGCCCATCGGACCTCAGGTAACGGTTAACCTCATGCTTATATAAACAATACATGCATAACAGATATCTCTAATATACAGCATAGATCCATACAGTACATCGTATGATCAAAAGATAACAACTACACTATCATGCAAAGTTATCCCTGGTTTGCAACATCCGTGCCACGATGTATAGTCGTGTCCTCAGCGCTAGGAAAACATAACGGTATTATTATGACTATAACCCGTAAAGCTGTAAATAGTGATCTAAGCTTACCTTAGTCACAGTGCACGACCAGGACAGAGTCCCGTTCATGGCTTTATGAAACTATCCATAACATATATAAGCATATAAACATCAGTGTCATTGTTACAGTACGCGTCCGTACCTTCGTTGATGAATTTCTGGTACGTTTGACGGAGGCATTTTAGGTACAAATTACTATTTTGCCCCTATTCCCCTAATCGCCGTAATTTCGCAAGCGCTTCGCTACTTTAACTCTATTTCTCCAAAATTTTAACATATCTCTTTCCCCAATATATTTTTGAAATAAATATCATATCTACCCCTTAAACATGATATCTAAATCATACTTGAAAAACTAAAGATCTAACACTCCTACTATAACTACCGAAAGAACTTAAGACTAAGGACCAAAGAAATTACCCAGAGCTTCGCTGCAAATTTCTCCGAGCTCTTCCTTCTCTCTTCTCTCTTCTCTCTAGGAAATTTCGACTAGAGGTCTTGAAAATGGTGTGAAGATTTCAAATGGAGGAGCTTGCTATTTATAGAGGTTTTTGCGTTACTATTCATGCTTTGTCAGACGGATTCTGAACCGAAGGATCGCACTTCTTTGAAATGGCCAAATCCTGGCCCTCCAAGCTCAAAACCGGCCTCCCCCCCCCCCCTTAGGTGGCATAATGTCACATCAATTAATGTGATGTGATGCTTTTGCTTTATGGTCTTGTACCGATAAAATTCCCCGATCGGTGTCCTAATCGTGTATTCTTGGAAAATCTAAAAATTCCGGGGATATACCACTGAAGATCTTTTTTTCCTCTTTCAAAATACTTGGGTCAACCAAATTTTTGATCCCATTCAGGGTGTCTTCGGTTCCGCTGAAGATTTTGGATATCCGCCTTCGGTTGCAGAAATCACTTTAGGTAACAATATCTTCAGGACAAAAATCCACTGATTCATAAAATGCCCAGATGTTTACCAACTCATTCTTGGATTTCAAGTTATGGCTTGGTTTCTATAGGTGTTCATTTATATGATTTGCTTTTTGAACATCAGATAGGTTCGTATTCAGTCTAGTATTATCTTTTTCGGTTACGGAAATAACTTCGGAGACAGCCTATTCCGAGATAAAAATTCACTTGTTCCTAATATACTCTGACTTTAGAAACCTTGATCATGGTTTTCTAGATAGGATTTAGTTTCTATCGGTGGTCATTTATCCTATTTGCTTTTTACAACTTGACTACTACTTAACCATAGTTGCATGATTTTTAATGGAAAATCCTATCCCCCTATCCTCTTGAGATTTTCGGTCCTTTTTATTATTATTTTTTTATTTTCTGTTTTTATTAAAATAATTATTTTATATAATTTTTTACAACATTTTCCTATTGGTCCATACTTGTTTTTAGGCTTAAAATTACTTATTCTCATATATTTTTTTTCATATTTTCCAATTAATTAGCCAATATATTTTATGCTAATTTTAGCCATAAACCACTAACTATAGAGTTTTACATAATCATCTTCTGATTTTCCTTTGTTCAAGCTCAAATAATTAGCCAATAATTAATTAATTAATTACCCACTAATTGTTGATAATTTTCTTAATTAGAATAACTCATTACCTCATAACTTTTGTACTGACATTAGTATTTTATGTCTCATGCATTATATTAAAATTTACGGGGTCATTTTGGTCATTATAATACTTTTTGATTTTTCCCCCTTTATTTTTCCAAGGTTATATTTTATTAAATTACCAAAATTAGAGACAATATACTCTCTTAATTTTAATAATTATTTTACTGCCTCCTAGAATTTTTCATAAATTTCTTAGGCCATTATATGCACCATAAGGGCATTTTGATAATTTTGGCACATTATTATTTTTCCTAATTTCCAAGAGATTTTTCCTTAGGAAATAACATAACTATAACACAGGTATTGAAACCACATATTTAAAAATAGCCATTTTATTTATCCGGGTATTACACATAATATACTTGATTCTCATGTTTCATGAAAAACACAATTAAAATAATATCAATCTAAAATATTTTATATCATAAAATAATTATAATTAATCTATTATATTTGAAACAAAATTACAATAACCACAATCAATTGATCAAGTTTATATATCCTTCAATTAGATAAACCTTTTATTTTAATTTTTTTTAATAAATTAATTTCATTAGATAAACTTATTTTTTTAATAATATTAAAATTTTAATATGACTTAGCCGATCTATAAAATTTTAAGGCTGATAGTTATAAAAAAAATTGTTTAGTTAATTAGGGTTTTAATCAATGTTTAAAGATATAGATCTAGACCAAACCGGATAGTTCGGCCAGACCATCAACTGGAGGGTCTGCCGGACCATTTCAATATGTGTTAAACTATTTTAAGAGTTCAACCATTTTGAACCACCTTGAGCCAAGAACCACCATTAAGCTGCATACTGGAGCGGCTTTTTAATAGTCGGACGACCAAACTCCGATAGAGAAAAAGGAGGAGGAAGACAAAATCAGAGCCACGAAAATGAGAAAAATTGAGAAGTAAATCACTTACCAAAATGATATGAAGTTTTAAAAAAAAAAAATGAGAGAAAGAATAAAGAAGTGCTTCTAGGAAGTGTTGTAAAAATGTCGTGTAGAAACGTAGAAACGGACGTTTCTACGTTTTTTCACTAGTGCAAAAAAGGGCTTTAAGACTGCCTCATTTGGAGCGGATAATCGACGCACCGGTCTTAAAGGTGTGACCGGTGGCAGTTTTGTAAATAAAAAGAACTTCTTAAACAATGAAAGGCTATAAGACCGCCTCATTTAGAGCGGATAATCGAAGCACCGGTCTTAATGGTGTGACCGGTGGCGCTTTGTAAATAAAAAGAACTTCTTACACAATGAAGGACGCCTCATTAAGACCGGACTAATTATCGACCGGTCCTAAATATGTGACCTATGGCATATTTGTAAATATAAAGAACTTCTTATTCGATCAATTTTTCATAGATCTTATCCGCACTGTTAAAATAACAACCGGCCTTAAAAATGTTAATAAAAAAATTGAAATATCAAATACTTTTATGTAGAAATCTCATCAAGGCGAGACTTATATTTTCTACACTCCAAAATAATACGGAAAAATATAAATATAAAGGTATTAAAGTTTTAAGACCGAACATATATAAAAGCCGGTCTTAAAACTTTGATTTTTAAGACCGAACTTAAAATTTGTCCGGTACTAAAGTTTAAATAAAAAGTAATAAATGTTAAGACCATTGTTACAGAATGACCGGTCTTAAAAGTAAGACTTTTAAGACCGGACAAAAATTTGTCCGGTACTAAAGTTTAAATAAAAATTAATTAATTTTAAGACCGGACATATATAGAGATCGGTCTTAAAGGTTATCTTTTAAGACCGTATATGTGTATTTGTCCGGTCTTAAAAATGAAGCGCCAAACGTTAACTTAGCGCGGACGCTTTTGTCACTCTCACACTCTCACTGAAGAACCCCTGTTCACGTTGCGAAACCCTTCCTGTTCCATTACCTCTCTTCCTCGCCCGCGTCACCGTTAGCCTCTCGTTACTCCCTCATTTTCTCGGGCATTCCTCTCTTCTGTCTTGAAAATGAACGGTGAAAACGATTCCACTCGTGTTCTTGAAACTCCGAGATCTTGGTTTGACCGGGAGGGTCGGACAAACGAACCCTCTTCATCTCACATTGAGCCTCCTCGGCGCCGTGCACGCCGTGGTAGAAGCGGCACACGAATGATGGAAGTATCCCTTAGTCGGAATACTTGGGACGAAGCTCGAGATTCATTTTGATGAAAATTTGCAACCTTTCGGTCCTAATAAAAGCACATATACTAGTTTTGTCGGCGCTCTAGTACGCAGCAAGGTTAGCATTTTGACCGATGAGTGGAAAAATGTGGACCAAAAAACAATAAAGGATCCTATGTGGGACACTATCCGGCTTACATTCACCGTCCCTGAGTCTGAGAAGTTCAAAGACTCAACATTGTCTTATTGTGCTTTTGCACTTTTGTTTGCTTATTAACTTTGTGAGGATATGTGAATGTTATTGTGTACATCTAATCTGTTAGTTAAATGGTTTGGTGTGTGAATAGAAGTATACATTTGCTGCCTTTGTCCTGCATGAGAGGAGCATGTCCTAGTTCCATGCAAGTTTGATATGTAAACTGTGTAATGGCCATGGTTAGACGTTCTTTGTTAGTTAGTTAGTTATTCTAATATGTGTAGGAACCATTTATGATGAATGAATGAATTGACCGAGTTGGCAGCATTTACGCAACTCCCTTTCCTTTGGTTTTCCCAATTTCTTCTACAATGCTACATCTTCCTTAAGTAAAATGTTGAAACTTGATGAAGTGAATTTAACTAATGTTTGACGTTCATATCAAGCGTAAGTTCTCTAATTTCTGTTAGTGACATGGCCGGAATTCATAATTGATATATAGTTGTTTTCAATCCCGATTCACGAAAAATAAGGGAAAAATATCGGGAGATTGGGAGAAAGAATGATTGCCCACACAGGGCTTCTCGCGGCGGATATGAAAAGGCCGAAAAGATTTGATGGCAAACAAACGGAAGAGATTAGAAGATGAAGCTGAATCCAATCCTTCTACGGTAGTTGACCACCCGCCATCTCCAATACGTCGCGAGGAGCTCGGTTGTATATTCGGCAAAAGCCAAGCGGCGCCTACACGAGTGAAAAAACTCGTGTAGTTGCTGAACGAATTGTAAGTATCGATATTGTTATTTTTTTCTTACTAAACATGTCTCATTACTAAGCTTCTCGTTATCTGTATCTTACAGGAAGATCTTAAAAAGAAAGAGGCAGAGGGATCTTTTGCGTCGGACGGGAGGAATGATTTTCTGACCGCTGCGATCGGAAAACCAGATCACACGGGGCGTGTAAGGGGGATTGGAGGACGGGTAGGCCTAAAGCAATACTTTGGTAAATCCAAACGCCACAGACAAAGTATGGTTACCCGGGAGGAGATGGATCAGACGCCGCCAAATTAAGTGAGGAATCGCGGCGAAAGATGCTACATTGAGGATGTTTCAATCGAGATGAGCAAGATGAAGGAGGAGATGGAGAAAATGAAGTTCCTCCCGAGCTCTCGGCCGAGAGACAGTGTGGATCCCTTGACACCTTCACCTGAACCTATGCGGCGCGAGCACTAGAGGGAGCTGCATTGTTGGACGATCAGTCGAGCAACCTTGTCATCTCGTATGTGGAGGATCGTGATGGTCATAGACAATTGGTTGCTAAAGGGACTGTCCACAACTTGGGATCAACTGTACACCACGAACAAATGGTGATGATGAAGTCGAGTGTCGGTTGAAGAGGTGATCTTTGATGCACTGTCCCTCTCCCAACCGATGAGTGAAGGTTGTGAGTGATGTCAAGGGAACCTTCATCTCTTGGCCGGTGAAGCTTGTAGATGTCTCTACTCCTCCTCAAGCTCCACCCCTCATCAAGCTTCACCCCCTCCTCAAGCTCCACCCCTCCTCAAGCTCCACCCTCCTCAAGTTCCATCCCCTACCGCTAACTTGACGGCCAAGGAAAAATAAAAGATTTGGTAGCCAAAAATGGTTTAAAGATAAATCGTGGCTCGTCAATGAAGTAGTAGGCCTCCTCATCCTCAACCGCTTTAGTTGATAATGAAGATGTAGAGTCCATGCCGCTTCCTGGAGCTGAGGTTACTAGTGCATGTGTTCAACTATTTATGAAGTAAGTATCTTCTTCCTTGATTACATAATTGAAATGCACCGTTTAGACACACATATATACATATATACTAATTCCCTCATCGATGTCATTCTTGTAGGTGCATGCACGAGAAACCTGGTTCAAGAGGCGGAATTTCGGATTTTGGATTCTTGTGCCCGGTGTATGCAAGCACAACACTACCTCTGGAATTGAGACAGGAGTACATATCAAATAGGTTGTGTAAAGTGCAAAGAAAGGTGTACTTGTTTCCACACTCGGCTCGGGTATACATATATACTTGTCTCGCAATTCACTTAATATAATTATGCTACATATATATATATCACCGAGTACTTTATCGTTGTGAATTTTCAGCAACCACCGGCGGTTGGTCGTCATGAACATGGAGTTCCATTATGTTATCTTCTTATGCTCCACTCACGCGATCCATCGACTACGTTGAAGCCGATGATCACCAAGTAAGAATGTCATTTTGATTGTCTTGTCTCGAAATCTCTGTTGTGAATTTTCGGTGAACATTACCGATAAATTTCGATTTTGATGATAGTGCCATGAAGACCTTCCGTGTTGAGGTAAAAAAGCGTGGTGCTCACTCACGAGATCCTAAATGGCACAAAATTAAGGTTAGTACATAATTGGACATGACATAATTGCCTTCAAGTTGGTCGAGAAGCTATATATGCTCTTATATATATTTATTGTTATTTTTAGACCCGTCGGCAACCGAGACGATCGAACTTATGTGGCCCGTACATCATGAAACACTTATATGATATTGTGACGGAGGGAAACACTAAAGTCACTTTAAGGGTAAGATGTTATGGCTGAATTCACCATCGATGGCTTAATGTTACATATGAAATATGCACATAATATGTTAATTTCGTTTCGTCTTTGATGTTACGAGGTTTTCCGTGAAGAGCCATTTGATGATGATGAAATCGAGCACATACGCGAGGTTTTTTGTGAATATCTGTATAAACTAGTCTTAGAAAATCCAAGTCAAGACAATAATTAATGTCCTAAATTAATTCATTTGTAAATAATATATGATGTTGTAGCAACAATAGCCTTTTGTACATTTGTTTATTTTTTCGACTAGCTAATTCATTCATTTGTAAATATAGCAATGTAATTCAATAATAAATTTGTTTATTTTTTCGAACAATTTGTGTGTGTCCATTTTGGGTTTCTGAATGAATGGGATGGTGGATAAAGCTATTTAGTGCTTGAAATTTGAGGTACAAGCGGATGTTGAAAATGAGCCGATGAGGCTCAAAAGTATTCGCGACTTTTAGGACCGTATATTTTTAAAAGTGCGGTCCTAAAGGTCTTCGTCCATTTTAAGACCGTATATTTAACAAATATCCGGTCCTAAAAGTCTTCATCTAATTCTAAAAATTTGGGTAGAGACTTTTAGGACCGTATATTAGTTAAAAGTACGGTCCTAAAGGTCTTCGTCCATTTTAAGACCGTATATTTAACAAATATCCGGTCCTAAAAGTCTTCGTCTAATTCTAAAAATTTGGGTAGAGACTTTTAGGACCGTATATTTGTTAAAAGTACGGTCCTAAAAGTATAGAAAATATACGGCTAAATTATTAGGACCGTTTATTTGTTAGTAGTCAGGTCTTAAAAGTCTTCATTTTATTTAATAGATTGCCGAAACCTTTAGGACCGTATATTTGTTAATTGTCCGCTCCTAACTTTAAATTTGAAAATAAGGCTTAATTTTTAGGACCGAGGAATTTTATACGTCCGGTCCTAATATTCTTCATTTAAATAGAGTTGGTGACTCGATTTTCAGACATATCGTTAGGGTTCAAGGCAACCATGTTTCTAGGCGTTCTTCTCAAGTTTTGTGCTTCGTTGTTCTCGTTTCTACTTTTCTCGGATGTGAAGAACGTCATCGGTGTCCCTTTTCTTTTTGTCGGAAAAAGAAAGAAGATAACGAAAACGACACCGAAAATTTTCATCACATCCGGAAAAGTAGAGGGGAAGACAACGATGGTCCAAACTTGAGAATAGTCGTCACTCTGTTTGTTTTTATTCGAAAAAGGTAAATAATGTTTTTTTGTTTTGTTTTGTATGGTCGCAATCGTTAACTTTATTCTGCAAATTTTTAAGATTGATCACCACGAATAGGACAATGTTTTGTTTGTTCTTGTTGTCGGAGAAAAAGAACATAAAGTTAAAGACAAACAAGGAAGGCGATTGGGAAATAAAAATTTTATTTAATAATTTTTTTTTCTCCCTCGTGAGGCAAAGAGACAAAAAAACTTAAAAATTTCTAATCCTCCCCATCGTTGTCGGAGGAGGGAAGGGTCGGAGACGTCGTCATCAGAGGTATGGTACTCAACGTCATTGGCGTCGAGTACCACGTTGAGCTTGTTGTTGACGGCGTGATAGACCTGAAACAGTTGGCCCAAGCGTCAGTCTATATGAGCGACGCAGGCTATCAGGTGCTGCAGCATTTGTTGGAAGTTCGGGTTCGGAGGCAACGGAGGAGGATATGGAGGTGCCTCTCGCCCGGACGAGGACCTCGTCGTGGTGGAGGAGCCATTACGGTGGAGGTTGTAGGAGGAGATGGAGATGAATGTGAAGAAAGTAAAGTAACAACGGGTTTAAATAGAGAACCCATCCCGAAGAATGTGAAACGCCTAAACATTAACGAGGAGACGCATATTTGCTCGTAATACGAGGAGACGCCTAGTTGGGAAGTTTATGTGGAAGCCGAAGAGACTCAATTCATTTCAACAATGGGGAAGGACTCTTGAAAAGAATGAACTTTCATTTCAACAATGAGTTTTAGGACCGGATATTTGATAAAAGGACGGTCTTAAAAGTAATTGAATTAAAAATTAGTTTTAGGACCGGATACCAAGTAATATATCGGTCTTAAATGAGTTTTAGGACCGGATATTTGATAAAAGGACGGTCTTAAAAGTAATTGAATTAAAATTAGGACCGGATATAAGATAAAAGTCCGGTCTTAAAAGTTTGTATAAAAGTAAATTGACGAATTCATCATCGACGTTTATCTCTCCCGCCATCTGTCTTTATATACTCCACACACTACCTCCTCTTTGTCCTTGTTAACTCCTCACTTCCTAGCTCTCGCCCCCAACTTCTCAAAATCCTCAAACCATGGTTAGATACAAGCAAACCGCTCGTAGGGGTGCATACACGCCTCACTCGTGCCATGGCTAGATCATTATATGGTGCGCCTCCTCCAGCCGACGGTCGTCGTATTTTTTCCGAAGACTCTCGGGTCGTTGGACCCATTGTTATTTCTTCGGATGATGAAGAGATTGCTCATGCCGCACCCCCCTCGATCCTTCCGCCGATCCTTTTCTTGCCGAGTTCAACCGTCATCTTGAAGCCGGCCATGCGGATGTTCGTAATCCCCTCTCCAACCTGTTGGCCCCAGCGCGCCTACCTCGACCCCTCTCCGCTCTCCCGTAATGATCCATTCATATTGCGGGTGGAGAGAATAAGACAACAACTTGCTGATCTCCCATGGAAATTAATGCTCTTCACGCCGAAATCGCCGAGGTTGTTCAATCGATTCTTGTGGATGATAATATTCAGCTTGTTTTTCATTTGTGTTTTTGTTGTTGTGTATATATTCAAGTAATGTAAGAAACATTAAGAACACCGTATGAATTTTTGGCTCTTCTCCAAGAATTCATTAAAGAAACTTATTCTCCAATTTTGCTTTATTTTTTGTCCAAAAAATATCATTTATTTTATTGATTTAATATACCAATCACGAAGGCCATTAAGACCGGACATTTTATTTTATAAGTAACGGATCTAAAGATAATTTGAATTTTAGGACCGGATGTTTTATAAACCTCCTGGCCTTAAAACTTAAAAATCTAATAAAATTTTAGGACCGGATAATTTTAAAACTCCGGTCTTAAAATGTTAGTTGTATCTTTAGGACCGGACATTTAATTAATAACCGGTATTAATAAAATCCAAAAAGCTAAATAAGGTATCTTTGTCGCGCGGAAAATTAAATTTCCCTCTCTCGAACTCTTGTCGCGCCGAAAGTGAATACTCGGTTCCGACTCGAAATTTCCCTCTCGCCTTCGTCGCTGCTTCGCGTACCTTTCTCGACAATCACTCTCTGGTTCCTTAGCTAAACGTCTATAGACGAAGCTGTAAGAGATGTTTCGGTTAAAACTTTATTGCTTTCCACTTATCGTTCTTGGTTTTTCATGGGTTTAACGAAATCGGTGTAATGTTGTTATGGGTATTCTCTCGTTGTTAACGAATATTGTTTTTTGAAGATTATATTTGCACTTTAGACCTACCCAACCGACCAACAAGTGTTTTTAGGTTACTCTTGCTGTCTTGTCTCGCAACATCAACGTTCGTGAGCGGAGAAGTAAGACGACTCAAGCAAACGCATATGCTACAAAGTTAGTCCACAAGACCTTCATCCCCGCATTTAATTTCCTCGTCTTGCATTTATTTTGGTTCTTCGATTCACCGTGATGCATTTATGACCAAAAGTAATTCTTAATTCGCCTAAATAATATATAGGAATTCTACTATGGATCACAGTTGGATAGATGCTTTACGAACGAGTATTGAATATCAGAATGGGGTTAGGGAATTTATAGAATTTGTTAAAAAAATGCCCATGATGATGGGGAAGTATTATTGCCCTTGTGTAAAATGTTTGAATGAGTGTCGACTATGTCCTGAAGTTATACGCACACATTTAATTTGTCACGGATTTTGTAAGACTTATACAGTATGGGTATGGCATGGTGAACAAGTGCCATCAAGTGGGAAACAACATGGGAAGTGGCCTTTGATGATAATGACACGGATATGGATGATCGCATAGAGGACATTATCCGTGATGTAGGGAAGAGGCTTTTGAGCGATCACATGCATATGGTAATATGTGCAGTGATGCAGAGACACCGCTATACCGTGGGTGTAAAAAATACCAATTGTTGAACGCTGTATTGAAATTGGTAAGCTTGAAGGCACGTCATGGATGGAGCGACAAGAGTTTTTCAGAATTGCTTGAGGCTTTGAAGGACATGCTTCCGGATGATAACGTGTTGCCGCATTGCTACTATGATGCTAAGAAGATACTTTGTCCACTGGGGATGGAGTACAAAAAGATCCATGCATGCCCGAATGATTGTGTATTATATAGAAAAGAGTTTGAAGAGAAGCAGAGTTGTCCGATGTGTGAAACCCCACGGTACAAGTCAGATAAGGGGCCTGCAAAAGTGTTGTGGTATCTTCCAATCATACCAAGGTTCAAGCGGTTGTTTGCGAATGAAAATGATGCAAAAATCGAGGTGGCATGCAGATGAGAGGATTTCGGATGGACAGCTTCGACATCCGGCCGATTCTTCTCAATGGAAGAAGATCGATCAATTATTTCCGAACTTCGGCGAAGAACCTAGGAACCTCAGGCTTGCCCTTAGCACGGATGGAATGAATCCCTATGGAAGCCTTAGCAGCATACATAGCTCATGGCCCGTAGTCCTGATTGTTTACAACTTATCTCCTATGTTATGCATGAAACGAAAGTACATCATGCTGTCTATGTTGATTTCAGGACCAAAACAACCCAGAAGCATGTCCGGTTTGTGAAGAAGGCACATGCTACCATCAACTTCAACATGGAAGAAAGACGGTGTATCTTGGACATAGGAGATTTCTTAGACGGGGCCACCCATATCGTCGATTAAAGAAGGCCTTTTTTTGGTGGCCAAGAGTATGAAGAAGCTCCGGTGGCATTGACTGGGGAGCAAGTGTATGAAAAGGTTAAAAATATCATTGTCATCTTCGGTAAGCCTGGAAAGAGTAGAAAAGAAACAAATATATGGAAGAAGAGATCTGTATTCTTTGATCTTCCCTATTGGCGCAATCTTGATGTGAGACACTGTATTGATGTCATGCATGTGGAGAAGAACGTATGTGATAGTATTGTGGGCACGCTTCTCAACATACAAGGTAGTTCAAAGGATGGTGTGAAGGCAAGATTGGATTTGCAAGCAATGGGAATACGCGAAGACTTGCATCCAAGGCCATATGGGAAGAGAACTTATTGTCCCCGGCTTCTCATACTTTGTCTAAGGATGAGAAACGAAGCTTTGTGAGTGTTTACATGGCACAAAAGTTCCCTGGGTATTCTTCAAATTTTAAGAGGCTTGTCTCGATGAAGGACTTGAAATTAGTAGGCCAAAAGTCTCATGACTGTCATGTATTGATGCAACAGCTACTCCCGTAGCTATTCGAGGATCGCCGAATATGATCTTCGGTCGTTTTGACTAGACTTTGTTTCTTCTTCAATGCGGTTTGTAGTAAAGTTTTCAAGATTGAAAAGTTGGATGAATTGGAGAATGAAGGATATCTTATCTTGTGCCACCTTGAAAAGCTTTTTGTTCCTTCATTTTTTGACATCATGGTTCATCTCATTGTTCATCTAGTGAGGGAGATAAAGTTGTGCGGCCCTATCCATTTACGGTGGATGTACCCTATTGAAAGATCTATGAAATTCCTAAAAGGGTATGTGAAGAACGCGCACCGCCGAAGCATCAATTGTTCGAAATATGTTTCAAGAGGCCATGGAATTTTGTCAAAATTATTTGGCCAAAGTAAGACATATTGGGCTTCCAAAACGTCGCATGTCAAGGGGGTAGACGTGGGGCTTGGTAAAGAGTGTGGATCGTGATGAATTGTCACAAGTCCACTTATACATCTTGAATAATGTTGATGAAGTTCAAGCCAGCATATCTCGCACATAAAGAGGTCAGTAAGGAAAGAGAACCATCGAATGACCGAACAAAGGTTGATTAGGGAGCATAATGTAACTTTTGCAAACCGGTTCAAACAAAAGGTCGAGGGATCTGAATGTGTTTCGAGACAATGAAATGGTTAGCACGTGGTCCCGAGTTTGATGTCATAAGTTGGAATTCGTATGTGATCAATGGTTATACATTTTACACGAAGTCCCTAGATGATAGGAGCACACCTGAACAAAGGTGTTATGTTAGAGGCCGAATCTATGCACTTCTCCGCTCGAAAGACAAGAGGCCTAAATTGGCGGTCATGCCATATTATGGGGTTATTGAAGAGATTTGGGAGGTGGACTATGTCAAAGTTAGATTTCCCATCTTCAAATGCAAGTGGGTTAATGTCAATAATGGTGTTCGGATCGATCGACTAGGATTCACTTTAGTCGATGTCAATAGTAGAAGTTTTGGAGATGAACCTTTATTATGGCGATCATGCAAAACAAGTGTTCTATATCACCGATCAAGAAAATAAAATGTGGTCTGTAGCTCTCCAAGGAAAGAGGGTCATTGATATTGATGAGGAAAGTCATTCAAATTATGGTGATCTTCCTGAGAGTACTCCTTTTACAAGGGGTCTAACGGACATGAACGAAGAAGATGAAGCGGATAATGAACCCGGCATAAGAAATGATCATCAAGAAGGGATATGGGAGGATATCACTTTATAAAAGTGTCAATTCATAAGGTAATTAATATTCATATGCAGTATTCTTAGAAAACTTTAAGGTTTTAACAATTATTATATGCTGTCTATGTTCTTAATTAAACAATGTCATCATTGAATATGAATTTGTTCTTGTTTTGTTTTTGTGGCGTGGATCCGTTTCAAAGGGGCATGTTATAAAAGAGGATGCATGTTACGTTGTTGGGTGGGAATCAAATGAAGGCATGGTGAATAATATATTGGACTACATTTGTATGTTGAATTACGTGCTGCATGTATTGTAACTCATTGCCTTTGTAATTAGTTATATGTTAGCTTATTGTATAAATTACTTTAGTTGTTTTAGACTTAATTAAGAGGCCATATAACTCATGGTGGATAATATTTGTATTCTTTTTCCCAATTCAATTTATTCATGTTCATAGCTTGTAGCTTAAAGTATATCGATTTTTATGTGCTGTTTTGGATGGTGGATTTGTGTATATATATTGATCAGAAGAACAGAACAGGGGAAAAATACGGGAAAATTTAGACCGCAAATAAAAATACGCTCTTAAATGTTCAAATATTAAGACCGGATGTATATATAACACCGCTCTTAAAGGTGTTAAGCCGGTCTTAAAAGTTGGTCTTTTAAGACCGGTCCATTGAAAAAGTCGGTCTTGAAAGTCACTTTTAAGACCGGGTAATTGAAAAAGCCTGGTCTTAGAGTCCTCTATCTTTAGGACCGGATTGATATTTGTCCGGTCTTAATATTTGGATCTTTTAAGAGCGGTCGATATTTATTTAGTACGACTTTTAAGACCGAAGGTTTAAAATGTCCTGGTCTTAAAGAAAATCTTTAAGACCGTGTAAAAGTCCGGTCTTAAAGGTCGACTTTTAATACCGCCTGGAACAAGACTGCTCGCGGGTCCGGTCCTAATGTACCTTTTTTGTCCGGTCTTAAAAGCCTTTTTTCCACTAGTGTTTGGACAGAAATCGAGTCGAAACGGATGCAGGAACGGAATTTGGATTGAAACGGCTGAAACGCCATGTTAACTCAGTAAACTGGGCGAGTTTACCGAGTTGACTCAGTTACTAAAAAGAAAAAAAGAAAAAGAAATGAAGCCCCAAATTAAAAAAACGTTGAACCCTATTTGTGTGGTCGGGAGTACTGTCACACCCTTCCAATATTAC
Organism: Acacia pycnantha; assembly: GCA_025563575.1. Lineage (NCBI taxonomy): Eukaryota > Viridiplantae > Streptophyta > Magnoliopsida > Fabales > Fabaceae > Acacia > Acacia pycnantha. The sequence goes on along the minus strand of JAMWYP010000002.1, from coordinate 7,621,958 downwards.
ATCATACATCAAAGCCTTATAGAGCAGCACGACGGGTAAAATGGTTTGGGCGTAGTATACTGATAATATATTACAAATCTTGGGTATAAAATTCAAAACATAATTACATAAATTTTCTACAAATATCCTCGAAACATTCTTGAGCCGGTCCGACCCTTTCATTTGCTGACAAACACCGCTTTGTCCTAGGAGCCTCATCCACTATACTATATAATTCATAGGTAGCAAAAGAGGCTGGAATCCCAAAGGATCGGAGAGTAACATATTAATCTCAAGTACAATGCATAAACAGTGTATGACAATTAACCATAATTGTGAAAATAAACAACCCTACATTTAGTACATACCACGCGTAGTCACATAAAGCATCACAACATTAGAAATCATGTAAACTGTGAAACGCAGGACACAACATGTCCTGAATCCACAGCGCTGGGAAAACAACAACAACTGGGCCTCAAACCCATAACACAAACTGAATGCAATAAAAACGCGTGTCCCAAACACGGATCACAATTCATGGTACAAACAGGCATACACAGACATACAGAGTACGTGAGATTAGAGTCACTATCTGGTTAATTTTTAATTCGGCAATTTACTCCCGTCGTCTTAAATCCTTCTACGGTCTCACTTCCTAAAATATTAAATAATATTCATCACTTATGTAAACTCTCCCAAAATTCAAATAATACTAGTATTAATTACCATTTGGTCATTCTTTAACTAAAAGTCCTTTATTAATTTCCAAAATAGCCATTTATACCCTTTTCACCATCATATTCAAATTTTTCTCAGAATTTCCAGAATTTATCACTAATCTTGGGAAATTCATAATTAATTATCCACATATCAAAAATCAAGTGCTTCCAAAGCCTAAATGACCCTTAATATGTCTATTTTCAAATAAACACATCACCATTAACTAAAAAAATTTGTGCTTTTGCAGTTTTACAAAAATACCCTTGCTGTCCAGACTTCAATTCCAGAAAATTAAGGGGTCAACTTCAAAAATTCATAACTCTTTGTACAAAACTCTAAAAATTACAAATTACCTATCAAATTAAAGCTTATAATGTCCTCCTCATCAATTCTGGAAAATTTCATAATTATTTGACCTTAACTTCTTTGTGGACCTTAACTTCTTTCTGGACCTTAACTACCAACTGAAAATTCTTTGTGGACCTTAACTTCCTTTTTGGACCTTTACTTACATTACACGAAAGATATTTGTGTACGAATCTTGAGTTGATACTTCACATGACTTCTGAATTCCTTACGATTAATCATGAGATGATTATCATGAAATGTAAGTAAAAAAGTAAGGAAATATATAGAATAACGTATGAGTATACAATTCTTACTGAAGGAAGGGTTCAACTTGCTGAGTGCAATTAATCAAGACATGTCTATGTGCTTGCAACCTTTCAATTGCTGTTAGTTTGAAATTCTCACTTCCTCCAACTGGTTTACCAAGCGCAAGAATGATTTTGCATTACAGCTGATCGAGCTCGTTAACGATCAAAACCTTGGAACATAACTTCCAAAAGAAATAACATAGCTTTACCAAAATGATAGACATATTACTTTTTATTGCCAGTGGAAGTAACTGTTGCATAAGAATATATGAGTCATGACTCTTCAGCCCATTAACTTTTTGAGTGTGCATATCAATACATCATGAAATATTGCTTGAATACCCATCAAGAAGTTTAATTTTCTTCAACAATGTGAGGAAGATTTCCTTATTTGGTTCTATGAGGGTGAATTTTGCTAATTGAAATTTGTCATGCTCATCTAGCCACGAGTCTTCACAAACTCTGATGGCCTATAAATCTTTTCTCACTTGAAGATGATCTTTTAACTTGCCGGGTTCGTTAAGCAGTGTGTATAGCACATTGTCGCATACATTTTTTTTCAATGTGCATGACATCAAGACTGTGTCAAAGTAAATTAGATTTTCAATATGGAAGAGTGAAAAAGATGCTTATCTTCCGCCAATGCTGAGGTGCAAAACCAGAAGTCTTGTGAGTCTTTCTACTTGATTTTGCTGCATCGTCGTTTTTTCAAACTTGAATTCAGCATCCTGAAACTACTATAAGAATCTACATCAAATAAAGTCTGAGGTGGTCCTCTTTTTTTTTTTTTTTTTTGGTTTCCCTTTGAAACGATTCCGTTGCAATCTAAACTTGTGCTTACCATCAAGAAACCTCTGATGACCCATGAAGCACCACTTTTGACTGTGTGGAAGACGCACTGAGTTAGAGTCAAAGTTGAAAGTTGGACACGCTGTCCCAATATGCACATTCCACCCAGATAATGTTCACAGGCCAGGAAAGTCACTTATCATCTACATCAAGGCTGCATGCAAGTTGAACAATATCTTCTCGTATGCATCATATGTATTGATGCCGATATTCCACAAGTCTAGCAATTCTTCAATTAGCTGTTGGAGATACACATGATGTCATTACCTGATGCTTTGTTGCCAGGAATGACCATAGACAACATGAAGAAGCTTTGCTTTATACACATCCAAGAAGTAAGTTGTAAGGAACTAAGACTACCGACAAAATAATGTAACTTGTGCTTAGATTTCCAAATGGATTAAAATGTCAGTCGTTAAAGCAAGCCGAACATTTCTAGGGTCAGTCGTGGAAGCTAGAACGTTTGAGTCAAACGCTTTCCAGGGTTCTGCATCCCATGGATGTCTTGATTTACCATCTTCATTCTTGTCAACTTCATGCCACCTCCTATGCTCAACTATTTTAAATGACATAAACAATCTTTGTAATCGTGGCTTCAAATGAAAGTACTTGAGAATCTTTGCAGGTTTCTTCTTCTTTTCTTTCCCCTTCTAAATTGTCTTGTACCTCAATTTGTGATGTCGCTTACAAGTCCCACATTGATTACATGAAAATTGAAGTGAAGGTATATAACCCAATGGTAGGCCCTATCAAATTGAGTTGAGTAATTTTGATAGAAATACCAACCTAATACAGACCCAAATTAATATTTTTCTTAAAAGAAATTGGAGTGAATTTTTTAAGATGAGTCACCTATCAATTAGAATTAAAATGATCTAAGTTGTTATGTTTTTATTAGACAAAGTGTAGATTACATGGTACTCCTAAACTATGTAAGTATTTCTCACGTTATTTATCTTATAAATTTTCAAATTAAGAGTAACGTATAATTGAGAAACTATAAGTTCCCAATAAAAAGAAGGGAAAAAGGCTTCAAGGGCTTAATTAGAAATGAGGTAAGAATACAGAGACTTGGATATTAATTTTCCCTGCTGTTTTTGTATTCTATGTAACATAAATTTAACATATGCACATGCACACGCACATTTAAATAGTTACGCGTGCACACATATATACATAGTTCATAAGTATTCAATATAGTACTTTTATTTAACTACGGTGTATGAAAGATTGCTGTCCATTCAAAATAATTTAATTTGCTACTTCAAATTTTCTACGAATAGCAAGAATAAGTTAATAGAACAGTAAAAGCAATGAAAATGGAAAAGGATGAATCAGTGGGTAGATGCTAAATATGAAAATACTTGAGAGCAAGTCAAACACAGAAATCTGATTTCGTAACTTTTTCAATCTATGGTTCATGTTTCGGACTGAAATTTCGACTCTTATTTATCATGAGTCCAACATTTTGTTCTTTAAAAAAAAATTTAAAAAAGGTCCTGCATTTTGTCGTAGAGGAGACAAAAGAAAACACTCCATATCTGCTTTTCAAGATGGAAGGTCAAACCATATCATAACCTCCACTAAACATTTTCCTGCCTTTTTTGGACCATGATAGTCAATTCACTTACATTTTTGTTTTCATAATTTAATACACGTTTTAAAATATAATATATGAAATTATTGGTATTGACCATGTGCGACTTTTTAAAATATTTTTGTATTCGGCACATCATGGGGGTTTCGACGAAATTCAATTCACAACTCATTCTATTCTTTATTAAAGATGAAGGCTTAGCTATAAAAAGCGAGGTGATGAAGATGATTTGGTATAACCATCGTTTCATTATTTATTATTGTTAAGCTTGATCTTGGGAACGAAGCCTCAACTTGATAAAGCAAACCCTTCACACCAAAAATGGCTTGGAATTCAGTGCCCCTCCATATCTCTTACGAAGCTGTGGGTTGGCTTGTTTTTACTTTGTGGTCTATCAGTTTCTACCCACAAGTCATCTTAAATTATCGCAGGAAAAGGTTTCAACAAATTATATCAACTTTCACTATTCCTTACTTTTCACTATTCACGCTATTATTACATTCTTTAATCTTTAATTTTTACCATTATATTCTAATTTGCCTCTCCTTATGGTTTTTGAATTATTACAGTGTAGTGGGATTGAACTTTGATTTTGAGGTGCTGAATCTCACCAAGCACACCTGCTATCTCATTTACAATGCATCTCTGTACTTCAGCTCTACTGTTCAGAAACAGTACAAGGACAAATATGGTCAGAATGAGGTTAGATCATTGTATAATCCAATTGAAAATTCTAATTATTGAATCTTCAAATGTTGATACTTTATAAATCAATTCTTATTTTTCATCTATGGTTCAGATGATACCTGTGGCAGCAAATGATGTTGCTTTCTCATCCCATGCTGTTCTACTCACAGCTTTTACCATATTCCAGATTGCAATCTACGATGTTAGTACCTTGCTTTCTTTATTATTGATCTCTTTGTACTTTTTTATGCTTTTTATTAATTGCTGAGATTTCTTTTTTGATATTTTATTGCAGCGTGGAAATCAGAAAGTGTCAAAAATAGCTTGTGGAATTCTGTTTGTTGCTTGGCCACTCGCAGCAATATGCTTCTTTATTGCTTTGTCTAATCATCATTGGCTTTGGCTTCTCTCAATATTAAGGTATCTTTTGTATGTGATTTCTTAACTAATAATTAATTTTTTCTCTCACTTAAATGAATACATAAATTTTATTAAATGACATATATCATGATAAGTTTTTTTTTTTTTTGGTGTGATGTATTTCCTTCTAATTAATTAACTATATTTTGCAGTGGCATTCAAGTTTTTATGACGGTTATAAAATATCTGCCCCAGGCAGTGATGAACTTCAGGAGAAAGAGTACAGAAGGATGGAGCATTGGTAACATTTTGTTGGACTTTTCTGGAAGCATTGGAAACTATTCTCAAATGGTTATACAATCCAAAGATCAAGGTCTGTATTGACTTCACTTGTAGTAATTATGAAGCTTGTATTAATCTTGTTGATTTAATAATCTCATACTAACAAAATTTGTAATCTCAGGTTCTTGGGCAAACTTCTCTGGAAATATAGGGAAACTTATGATTTCTCTGGTATGGATCATTCTCTTACACTAACATATCAGGAATGACAATTAATGAATTAAGGATTAATGGTGATATATTTTGATGTTTTTCAGGTTTCTGTATTCTACAACATTTTGTTCATGATCCAACATTATGTACTATATCGACCAAAAAAAGTCTCAAACTCAGAGACGCCACCACCAGAAGTTGAGATCAACATGTCTACTGATAAACCACTGGAGGCGAAGACGAAGATTGTGGAGGATTTGGTGTAGTTCATGATTCACCTTTGAATAATCACAATATATGAGAAAAGATATATATATATATATATATATAATGTTATGTATATTGAAGGAATTTATGGGGTTATGCCCTTGGTATTGATTTAATTTGCTTGTCATGGATTTATGAATGTAGCTAGCTAGTTATACTTCAATAAAATACATTACCAAGTAGCTAGTCATAAGTTGCTTGAGAAAGTTTGAGTTTTTTAAAAACACAATTGGTTATGTGTGTCTTCCCTAACCGTACCCCATGTTAACACAACGAACATTATACATAACATAACGATGTCTCTCGTAGATGCATGTGAAACGCACAATTTAGTAACACAAAAGAAGTAACTATGTCTAATATGGAAGTCTACGTGGTGATTATAGGTTCCAAAGCTAACCTCTTGTACTCCTCTGGCCCTTAATACAACATCTATTTGGAGAATGGATCTTTGTTTTAAATATAAGATAAAATTTTCATATTTCTTTTCCTAATTTAAGGAAATTGAAGAACATGACTAGAACATTTTAAAAAATACGTGTTAACTGACTTAATTAACTTCCTTACTCTAATCAAATTATGTAAGTATGTCTTATATTAAGGACCGAAAGAGTATGTATGAGTGTTGTTGATATAATTTAAATAATATGCCATCTTAGCTGATTTTTACTTCATTTAGATCTACGTGGAAAAATTAATCCAATTGTATTGTGAGTAAGAGTCATCCACGTTATCAGCTTCTAATGTTATTTGTCTTAAAAATTTACAAATCATGACTATAAGGACCAACCACCCATGTACTCAATAAACGAGGGGGGGGGGGGGGAAACTGCAAGGGCTGCATAATTTTTCCTGCTTTTTTTATACACAAACACATTCAAATAATTTTATACATATGCATTATGCATACACACATTTAGTTGATAAGTATTTAATATAGTAATTTAATAAAATTAATAATTATGAAATATTGCTGGCTAATTAAAAGAAAAGAAATTCGGTACTTCAAAAATAAGTTGATAGAACTGAAAAGGCAGAGAAATTAAATTACAAGAGAAAAGGATGAATTAATGTGTTGATGGTAAATATGAAAATAGTTGAGAGCAGTCAAACAAAAATCTGATTTCGTAACTTTTTCAATCTATGGTTCATGCTTTGGACTGAAATTTTGACTATCTGATATATTTATCTTATATATGTCCTACATTTTGTCTTTGAGTAGGCAAAAGAAAACACTCCATCTGTAGAGTAGACAAAACAAAACCCTCTATTTCTGTTTTTTAAGCCATATCCATTTATGAATACAGTGCCACAATACCTAACTTGGTGCTAACTACTAGTCTGATTGTATTTCTAAGAAAACTTCAACATATTTTATCAAACTTAAGAAAAACCTAAAAAATCATTGTTAATTCTATCTTAAAATTTAATAACTTTACGTACCTCTACTTAATATATGTAATGAGTGAGAATTGAGATTTTAAAAGAACAATAAATTAGGGATAAAATTTTAAATTCATATAATAATTTTAATGAATAGATTTATGTTAAATATAAAAATAAATAAAAAATTCTCTCTTTACCCTAAAAATAAGATTGGAACAAGTAATTTTTTTTTATTATTATTATTATTACAGTCAATAAACACACGCATGTGTCAATACTGGCAAACTTGACAATGTTGTAGGTTGCAGGCAAACTTGACTGAGAGTAGAGATACAGATCGTCCTAAAATCTCAGTTGGAGATGTTGGTAATACGATGGCGATATATTAATAGCCCTAAACATATCCATTATGCTCCTAATATTTGGGGTGTAGAGAGAGAAGACAATTGATTGAATTCTGGAGATTTTCAGTTGGGCCTTGCCATCGGATAAGGCTGAAGCAATGGAAGAAAGAGGGGAGATAGAGAGATTATAGCGTGTAATTCAGAGGTATTAGTTGCGATGTGTCTTTGTGCCTTCTCACACATTAGATTTGATTAACAGCTAGGATTAGGGAAATAGAAATGAAGAGGCCCCTTGCCCCAGGATACTCTCCTCAAATCTCAAATCACCACGTATCCTTGTTTGGAACCACTTTAGTGGTCTCAAAAGTGTTTGTTCAAGTAAATCGAGATAAAACATATCTTATATACTTAGTTCTAGTTCTTTTTGATTTGAAAGGAAAGACAAGAAGGGCTAAATAAGAAATTTTGATGAATCTGATATAAAAAAAAAAAAATTAAAAATAAAAATAAAAATTGAAAATGAGGGTTAGAGTTATTTGTTAATTATTATTTTTTTCATTTTTCTCTTAAATATCTATCAAAATTTTATTTCTTCTCCATTTTTAAAAAATAAAATTTATAAAAAAATTTCTTACACAAACAATATAATACTCCTCCGAAATTAAATGTAGAAGTTAAATAAATTATTTATAAAAACTTAATTAAGTTAATTATTTATAATAAATGTAAGTGTGTGATAGTTGAATTCACATTACATGCTTCTCCCTTACATGCTTCTTAGGTGCTTATCCCTTAATTAGAGGGTTGAAATCATTTTTTTAATTTTTAAAAATATTTTATTTATTTTATTTATTTAGATTAAATTATATGTTGCATCCTAATTTCTTTTTGCACTCAGTATCTCAAATTAATTAATTTTCACAATACTAGTGTTACAGGGAAAATATTTCTGAATACAGGACTAAAAATTAATTAATTTGAGATACTGGGTGCAAAACAAAATTCAGGACGCAACATATAGTTTAATCTAAATAAATAAAACATAAAAAAATTTAAAAAAAATGCTTTTACCCCTCTAATTAGAGGGACAAACACCTAAGAAGCATGTAAGGGAGACGCATAGAATGTGAAACCGATCAAAACAAATTTCTCGACTTCTTACATCTAAGGCAGGAGCTGTACATGCATCCATAACACATTTAACGCTGGCTTCGTCTCGACGGAGTGGGTGGTTTCACAAATACATGGACCATATGGTTTCAACAAAGGTTTTACTATTTTTTAAGAAATTAAATAATTGGCAACCCAATAAACCCACTAAGTTCCATTGTGAAAAAAAAAAAAATGATGATAAAAAAAAGATAATAATCATATGCTTGTAAACGTGCTGTCTTGTTGACAAGAGATGCACTAGAGCTTGTCTTGTTTGAGTGTTGTTGATATAATTATATGAAATAATAATAATTGAGGTGTCAACGTTCATTTTGCAATTTGAAAGCGGCGCGCCTTCCAACTGCCATCACCATTTTCATTTTGAAAATAGCTTAGACTGATACTCCTTATTTACTGTAATTTCATTTTGAAAAGAACTCGGCATATGCTTCGAATTTAAGTGTGTCGCTAAAGTTTAAAAAATTAACAACATGGTGGTTTAATTTAAAGCATCCGACTAACTATTGGAGTATGAGATAGTATTTCTAATGTCTAAGAGATCTTCTCTATGGCAGCAAAGATCTATGATATCAGCATAATATACTTGAATCTCATTTTCATGAAAAACACAATTAAAATAATATCAATCTAAAATATTCTATATCATAAAATAATTATAATCAATCTATTAGGGCCCGTTTGGTTCAATGCAAATCGTAGGAGGAAAATGGGAAATGGGATTTTCTGTCCGACAGTGGTCGTTTGGTTCACCATTTTCCCAGGAAAATAATTTCAGGCGGCGTGGCATTTTCCCTTTTACAATGGAAAATCGATTCCCACCTATTTTGGTGGGAACCTACTTTTCAGTGTGATAAGAAAATGAAAGAAGACTAACTTACCCCTCTTTAACGCTGGCCATATACCCCTCTGTAGTACCAGAAATACTCTAAAATTTTTGAACAACAAACAGAGTAGAGGAGGTGCAAGAGAACTCGATGATGGACATGGATTTGTAGTGTCGTTGACGAGTTTGAAGGTTAAAGATGAGGGTGTGGGAGCAAAATGGGGTCTAATTTTCCCCAACATGAGTTCTGACGATGGTGGTCTGCTCTCCGATTCCTCCCTCTTTGGTCCAATATTCTCAGCGGTGACAGTGAGACGATGGTCTTTTCCCTCATTCTCAAAAATTTCTCTATTCCAAGTTAGCCAAATTGACGGTGAAGTTGGAGGAATGTGTTAGAACCGGCTAACACCCAAGGGGGTAAATTGGGTGTTAGACAAAAGTTTAAACACTTTGAGAAACTTTTTGCATCTTAGTAAAAGCAATAAGTATGAAAGTAAAGAGTCATAAATCAACAATTAGGAATGACATACCTGGTGAATTGGGAGATGACTTATTGAATATGGATGATGATCCAATAGATTACATCAACTTCAGCGATGATGAAATTATAGAAGAGATGCCTCTTAATTTAGGAGATGACATATCGAATGATTTAATTGATAACATTCCAAATGTCATTCCCTTGACACCGACAAAGAATTCTAATATTTTGATTGAGGTTGGAATGGAATTTTACGAACAAAGGGATGTAGTGGACTTGTATACAGCATATGGCAAGGTAAAAGGTTTCGGCATCAAAACACGAACAAGGAGGGATAACTACTTCAAGCTAGTTTTTGCTAGAGAGGGTTATCCACAACCAAAAACAGATAAAGATGTTGCTCAAGTTTGTCAGACCAAATCTGTAATACCCCGAAATTTGAATTAGGGAATTTAAGGGCCAAAGTGCCAAAATGACCAAAATACCCCTAGTAAAAATCTATTTAAAATAGGGAAGGATATTGTCCCTAATTTAGGTAATTTATTAAGTTACAAACTTGGAGAAATTGTAGAAGAATACTCAAAAAGTAAGGAAATGACCATCATACCCTTGCGATTATGGAAAAATACGAAATAATGCGTAATGCATGAAAATATCATGTTAAAGCAAAGGTTAAGGGGTAATGTGGTATTCTAATTAAGAAAATTACTAAGCAGTGATAATCGAGTGATTAAGTATTTATTAGCAAATTACTTAAGCACAAGTATAGAAAATTCGAGATAATTATTTAAAGCTCCAAAATTAGTGATAAATGGCTAAAAATTAGCATAAATATATTGGTTAATTAATTGGAAAATTTGAAGGAAAAAGGATGAGTTTAGGTATTTTTAAGCCTAAATGCAAGAATTGACCAATAGGAAAATGTTGTAAGAGATTATGTAAAAATAATTATTTAATTAATTAAATAATTAATTAAAAAAGAAAGTGCAGAAAATAAAATAAAAAAACGAAAAAAATAAATAAATAAGAAATAAAAATAGAAAACTTAGTTGATAAGTTAAGTTTATTATTTTATTAATTTAATTAATTAAAGTAAAATTATGTGAATAGTAAAATGGGAAATAGGAAACGGATCCTATCTAGAGATCTAGGAATGGGATTCCCAAAGTCAAGGTAAAATATTAATCGTGGGTTTTTATCTTCCGTTAGACTCTTGCGGAAGTTAATTCAAGCCGTTTGTGCTTTTTCCTAATAAGACGAAATAGGGAAATTCGAGAAAAGGCCGATAGCCAAAAGGACGAAAAGGTTATGTTGTGACATTTGGAAAAGAATTGGGAATTTTCATGAACATATTTGGATTCAGTGAATTTTTCTGAAGAGATGGGTGTTTCCGAAAACAAGTTTCGACACCGAACGCGTTTGGACACGTTTTTTGAGAAAGACTCAACTGGACTGTTGGAGCCCTATATGGAATCAAAATATAGGTTAACTTGGACATTTCTACTAAGTGAGAATATGTTTTCAAAGTTGTAAATCCAGAATTTTGAGATTTTTCCGAAATCACGCGAATCGGGTACCGATCGGAGAAATCGGTCTGAAAGCTTCTGGAAGGTGACACATGGCCACCTCCCATTGGCCAAACCCCTTGAATTTCGGTCAAGTGTGAACACAAAAGGGGGAAGAAAGGGTTTTTTTGAAAAGTTGCTTTGGACGGCCCAGATCGCTTCTCACAAAGTTGATCCGACGGCCGAAACCCTACCACCGTTTCTATAAATACCCCCCCTCCCTTCACTTTTCTTCACACCATTCCTTCTTGCCTATTTCGAAATTATAGGGAGAGAAAGTAGAGAGAGAAGCTCTGGGGGAAGTTCTGCCGAAGTCTTCAACGGGTAAGTCTTTCGGTCTTTAGTTTTTAGTCTTTAGTTCATTAGTTAGTAAGGCTAGAGTAGTCTTTATTTTTATGTTTTGATATTAGATGGGAGGGCTATTTTAGTCTTTATTTTCGAAAATCATGATGGCGTCGAAGTTCTGGCGAAATTTTGGGAAGAAAATAGCCTATGTAGCGGAAGCGCTGGCGAAATTCCGCCAAGTAGGGGTATAGGGGCAAAATGGTAATTTTTACCTAAAATGCCAGTTATAATGTCAAATTACTAATGGAAGTGACATTATTCTCATAGGATATCTGAAACGTTGATTCTGCTGCCGTTACGCTGCCCGACGTGCCGCTGTAGGATTCTTGCACGTTTCTCCGTAGAAAGTACGTTTTCCGCCGGTAGTACCTAACGTTGCCAACGAAGGTACGTCCGCTACTGTAACACTAATCTGATGTTCATGGTATGCATGTATGTGCTATGTGTATTGTTATGGTATGTTTATTGAATGCAAATATGTTAGAACAGTTTGGTGCCGAAGGAAAGGCTAGTCTATGTGGGTAAGCCATTAAGTCGCCGTGAACTCGGTGAGGCCCCATGATAGACACTTACCCGCCATTCTGTTCGGTTTACGAAAGTATGTACGTGCGCGTCTTCGGTAACCTTAACGCCGATGTTGATCGTATGCGTATTTGTGGTTGTGAGTCGGATGATATGTTGTGAGTATTGTTATGAGCTTTTGATTACATGCACTACGTGTGACACATCTACATGCACTACGTGTGACCCATCTACATGCACTACGTGTGACCCATCTACATTCACTTCGTGTGACCCATCTACATGCACTACGTGTGACCCATCTTTATGCACTTCGTGTGACACATCTGTTATACTGTTAATATGAATGATTGTGGATGATATACGGTATATGTGAATATGAGGTTAATCGCTACCCGAGATCCAATGTGTTAAATTGGATCTCGGCTATAGCGTCAGTGGTCGGAAGGACCGAGGACCGAGAAGAGAGGAAAGCAAGCAGAATCATGGTTCCGATCAAGACTTTCCGATGTTGTTCTTTTATTTTTTTGAAACTCTCGGTTACTATACCATTTCTGTAACTAGCCAGTGGGCATTTTGAATATATATATCAGTTATTCTTCCGCTCAAATGCTCTACTCTGATGATGTGAAAAGATGTTTTAAAAAAAAAAATTTATACTGCTTTTGAAAAGTCGGGTTGTTACATTTTGGTATCAGAGCAGTTGTCCTGGCATAGATCTAACTATGTTATATACAAACCATTGGTGCCGAAGGCAATGCTAGTCTATGTGGGTAAGCCAATCAGTCGCCGTGAACTCGGTGAGGCTCCCATGATAGACACTTACCTGGCCAATTGGTTTGAGTAACGGAGTTAGGCTCTACGCCTTTTTAAAGAGCATGTTTTGAAAATGAGTACTGATATAGCCTAAGTCGGTGTGCTATCTTACTTTGGTGTACTAGTTTGTACCGGTATACCATCTTGGACCGGTGTACCACACTCTGTTGGTACATCACTCTGATAACTGCCAGTTTGTACTGGACGTTAATTCCATTCTAGCACAGAGCTCATACACGGAGCTAGGTCACGCCAGATGAAACTCCGAGACCAATAGAGATAAGTACATGCGATTTGACTCATGTAAAGAAACTCCCGATACGACATTTCGTACCCGTATCTGAGTAGACCGAAGCAACGAAACCCTAAACGAGGGAGATATTGCGAGTGTCCGTTCGTTTGTAGTACTAGTGTGATAGCTTCTGTGATAGACTAATCACTGTCTTCCTGAATCTAACGTTTTCCCTGACGAATGAAAAAGAACGAGACATGACAAATCTGAGAGAAGCCGAACTCCCGGAGGTCGAGGCGAAGTCGAGGCAGAGGCCAAGGTGGAGGACGAGGTAGATAACCTCGAGTGGGACCGATATCCGATCGTGACCCATGTTGAAAATTTCTATCGAGAGGAACCATTACGTATTTCCATACTCTTCTCAAGGCCGGATCGATCCACTCATCATCATTTTCTACATATCCATTGTTGGGTGGAAAGAACCAACGAAATTCCAAACAAATCGTTGTAGTTAAGAGACGACTCTTATGTAGTTCAAAGGCGAACCAATCCACACATAACATAGTGATAATCATTATCAAGTTTCTTAAGTAACAAATCACGATAGTATCATTAAGTATAAGGTATCTTATGTTGCCACGGTGTATGGGAACCATGGGAACATAATATATCGAAGTACGACATGATATCCATGAGTATGAGATATATGGTATTATCGCGGTGTATGGGAACCATGGGGATACCGTATATCAAAGTACGACATGATGAATGTGTAGTACGGGGTGTTATGGGTGCCACGGAAACACTTATGTACGCGGTGTTATGGGCACCACGGAAACGCTAAAACACTAAAGTACGCGGTGTTATGGGCGCCACGGAAGCAATATATATAAAGTACGCGGTGTCTTAACGCCACGGAAACACTATATATATCAACTTAAAACATGATAAAAACTTTATAATCAAGCCGAAACGAGTTCTCAATCGCCAGGAGGAGCGGCTGGCAGACAAAGTAAGGATCCGACGCGTGGAGTCCAAGGTCCGAGTAGGACGGAGTCTAGTTAGTACAAAGTATAGTAGGTTGGGTACAAATTTCGAGGGCGAAATTTTGTTTAACTGGGAGAAATGTAATACCCCGAAATTTGAATTAGGGAATTTAAGGGCCAAAGTGCCAAAATGACCAAAATACTCCTGGGAGGAGTAAATAACTTAGGAAAAAGGTGAATATGAGGTTTCAAACACCTTGTATTGAGTTTACCTTATTGTTAAGGTAATTTCTCTTGAAATTGGATAATTTGCAATTAGGTCCCTAAAACGTTTGGGAATTTGCAAATAGGTCCCTAAATACATTGTGGGTTATAAATACCCTGTGAAAGCTATAAAAGAAGCAAGTAAAAATCTATTTAAAATAGGGAAGGATATTGTCCCTAATTTAGGTAATTTATTAAGTTACAAACTTGGAGAAATTGTAGAAGAATACTCAAAAAGTAAGGAAATGACCATAATACCCTTGCGATTATGGAAAATACGAATAATGCGAATGCATGAAAAATATCATGTTAAAGCAAAGGTTAAGGGGTAATGTGGTATTCTAATTAAGAAAATTACTAAGCAGTGATAAGCGAGTGATTAAGTATTTATTAGCAAATTACTTAAGCACAAGTATAGAAAATTCGGAGATAATTATGTAAAGCTCCAAAATTAGTGATAAATGGCTAAATTAGCATAAATATATTGGTTAATTAATTGGAAAATTTGAAGGAAAAAGGATGAGTTTAGGTATTTTTAAGCCTAAATGCAAGAATTGACCAATAGGAAAATGTTGTAAGAGATTATGTAAAAATAATTATTTAATTAATTAAATAATTAATTAAATAATTAATTAAAAAGAAAGTGCAGAAAATAAAATAAAATAAACGAAAAAAATAAATAAATAAGAAATAAAAATAGAAAACTTAGTTGATAAGTTAAGTTTATTATTTTATTAATATAATTAATTAAAGTAAAATTATGTGAATAGTAAAATGGGAAATAGGAAACGGATCCTATCTAGAGATCTAGGAATGGGATTCCCAAAGTCAAGGTAAAATATTAATCAGTGGGTTTTTATCTTCCGTTAGACTCTTGCGGAAGTTAATTCAAGCCGTTTGTGCTTTTTCCTAATAAGACGAAATAGGGAAATTCGAGAAAAGGCCGATAGCCAAAAGGACGAAAAGGTTATGTTGTGACATTTGGAAAAGAATTGGGAATTTTCATGAACATATTTGGATTCAGGTGAATTTTTCGAAGAGATGGGTGTTTCCGAAAACAAGTTTCGACACCGGACGCGTTTGGACACGTTTTCGAGAAAGACTCAACTGGACTGTTGGAGCCCTATATGGAATCAAAATATAGGTTAACTTGGACATTTCTACTAAGTGAGAATATGTTTTCAAAGTTGTAAATCCAGAATTTTGAGATTTTTCCGAAATCACGCGAATCCGGTACCGATCGGAGAAATCGGTCTGAAAGCTTCTGGAAGGTGACACATGGCCACCTCCCATTGGCCAAACCCCTTGAATTTCGGTCAAGTGTGAACACAAAGGGGGAAGAAAGGGTTTTTTTGAAAAGTTGCTTTGGACGGCCCAGATCGCTTCTCACAAAGTTGATCCGACGGCCGAAACCCTACCACCGTTTCTATAAATACCCCCCTCCCTTCACTTTTCTTCACACCATTCCTTCTTGCCTATTTCGAAATTCTAGGGAGAGAAAGTAGAGAGAGAAGCTCTGGGGGAAGTTCTCGCCAAGTCTTCAACGGGTAAGTCTTTCGGTCTTTAGTTTTTAGTCTTTAGTTCATTAGTTAGTAAGGCTAGAGTAGTCTTTATTTTTATGTTTTGATATTAGATGGGAGGGCTATTTTAGTCTTTATTTTCGAAAATCATGATGGCGTCGAAGTTCTGGCGAAATTTTGGGAAGAAAATAGCCTATGTAGCGGAAGCGCGCGAAATTCCGCCAAGTAGGGGTATAGGGGCAAAATGGTAATTTTTACCTAAAATGCCGCTTATAATGTCAAATTACTAATGGAAGTGACATTATTCTCATAGGATATCTGAAACGTTGATTCTGCTGCCGCCGTTACGCCCGACGTGCCGTGTAGGATTCTTGCACGTTTCTCCGTAGAAAGTACGTTTTCGCGGTAGTACCTAACGTTGCCAACGAAGGTACGTCCGCGTCTTGTAACACTAATCGATGTTCATGGTATGCATGTATGTGCTATGTGTATTGTTATGGTATGTTTATTGAATGCAAATATGTTAGAACAGTTTGGTGCCGAAGGAAAGGCTAGTCTATGTGGGTAAGCCATTAAGTCGCCGTGAACTCGGTGAGGCCCCATGATAGACACTTACCTGGCCATTCTGTTCGGTTTACGAAAGTATGTATGTGCGCGTACTGGTAACCTTAACGCTGATGTTGATCGTATGCGTATTTGTGGTTGTGAGTCGGATGATATGTTGTGAGTATTGTTATGAGCTTTTGATTACATGCACTACGTGTGACACATCTACATGCACTACGTGTGACCCATCTACATGCACTACGTGTGACCCATCTACATTCACTTCGTGTGACCCATCTACATGCACTACGTGTGACCCATCTTTATGCACTTCGTGTGACACATCTCGTTATACCGTTAATATGAATGATTGTGGATGATATACGTATATGTGAATATGAGGTTAATCGTTACCCGAGATCCAATGTGTTAAATTGGATCTCGGCTATAGCGTCAGGGTCGGAAGGACCGAGGACCGAGAAGAGAGGAAAGCAGCAGAATCATGGTTCCGACTGAAGACTTTCCGATGTTGTTCTTTTATTTTTTTTGAAACTCTCGGTTACTATACCGTTTCTGTAACTAGCCAGTGGGCATTTTGAATATATATATGTCAGTTATTCTTCCGCTCAAATGCTCTACTCTGATGATGTGAAAAGATGTTTTTAAAAAAAAAAAAATTATACTGCTTTTGAAAAGTCGGGTTGTTACATATCAAAGAAGACATCATCAATTCGCATTGGGTGCGAAGCTTGTGTAAAGACTTCTAAAAGTGGAAAAACAAAAATGTGGAGAATTACACATTTTGACGACAACCATAATCATGTTCTTGTGACTCCAAAGAGTGTTCATTATCTCAAATCACACAGAAAAATGTCTGATGCTGCAAGATCATTGGTTAAAAAATTTAATCAATCGGGTTTGCCCACAAGAAAAGTGGCTACCATCTTCAGAGGCGATGAGTTATTATTTGACAGTCGAGATTGTTATAATCATCTAAAAAGTGTGAGGAGAAGAATGTATAACATAGGAGATGCACAAGCTGTGTTACACTATTGTGTTAAACAACAATCATTGAATCCAAATTTCTTTTATTCCATTAAATATGACAATGTGGATCGCTTGGAAAGCTTTTTTTGGATTGATGCGAGGTCTACACAAGCTTATAAGCTTTTTGGTGATGTAATCACATTTGACACGACATACAAAACTAACAAGTATTCAATGCCATTTGGACCTTTTGTTGGTGTAAATAATCATTTACAATCAATCTTGTTCAGATGTGCTTTATTGAAAGACGAAACAGAAGATACTTTTGTGTGGCTATTTAAGGAATGGCTCTGAGGAATGAATGGGAAACATCCGGGTGCCATAATTAATGAGCAGGTATAATCATTTAAAGTACATCTTTTCAATTGTTTCATATATTAATGATTGTATTCTTACATATGTCATTGAATTTATAGGACATGTCAATTACCAAAGTAGTATCCAAAGTTTTCCCCAATAGCAAGCATCGATTTTGTATGTGGCACATCACAAAAAAGTTCCCAGAAAAGTTGTCTCACGTCTATCAGCAGCATGCCACATTTAAGAGCGATTTCAATAATTGTATCCATACAAAAAAGAGCACTCAAGATTTTGAAGACAAATGGCAACGTATTCTTGATAAATTTGGTCTTCATGAGAATGAGTGGTTGCAGTCACTTTATTCTATTAGAAGCTCTTGGATACCAATCTTTAACAGATCCATATTCTTTGTTGGTATGAACACTACTCAACGTAGTGAAAGCATTAATTCATTCTTTGATTGTTTTGTTACATCTGGCACAACCTTAAAGGAGTTTGTAGAAAAATATAATCAAGTAATAGATGCTCGTTATGAGTCATTCAAAAAACAAGACTATGAATCTAGGCACAAAGAAATGTGTTTAACATTGAATATGCCATTGGAAGAGCATGCAGCTAAGGTCTATACACGTGCACTTTTCAAAAAGTTTAGTGATGTGTTTTCTCATAGTTTTCCTCTCTCTAAGGAGAAACTTGGGAATGATGGTGAGTGGGTTACCTATCGAGTTTTTAATAGGAAATAGACAGATCTTTCTACAACTGTGAAGATGAAGTTTGAAAATAAAGAAGCTAGATGTTCTTGTCAGTATTTTGAGTTCATGGGAATCCCATGTGAGCATATTCTTGCTATTTTTTTTGTTGAAAATGTTGAGCAGATCCCTGAACATATGATTTTGAAAATATGGAGGAAGGAAGGAAATGATATAATTTGTACAAATAAGGACATTTGTCATTTTGATGGAGAAGGAATCCTTCGCGGCTTTGATATACGCTCTAAATTTTCCAAACTTATTGATCTTGCAGATAGGTCCAATGAAGCAGCTAAGTTTGCTTGTGATGGTGTTGATTCTCTCACTGAAGCTTTAGAAAAATTTCCAAGACTTGATGATAGTATTGGTCTTGAGGATTTTGATTTACAGTACTTGAGTTCTCAAATTGAAGTATCATCTATGATGAGATTGAAGGATCCCAACATTTCACAGACAAAAGGTCGAAAAAAGGAGTCGCACAATATGTCACAGTGACATAGAATTCATAGTGGGATTGAAGAAGCGTCAAAGAATACTAATATTTGTGGAAATTGCAAGAAACGAGGACATAATAAACGTACATGTACAGAGAAAATTTTACATTGACTGTAACATCCCATTTTCCAAAAGCAGTATAATTTTTTTTTTCATCAAAACATCATTTTAAATAATCAGAGTACAACATTGGAGCGATTGAGTGACTGATATGTATATATAAAATGCCGTAAGTCTGGCTGGATACAACAGCGGTACAAAAACTGTGTGGTTCAAAGGTATAATACAGCAGAAAGAAATCTTCAACTGGATCCTCTACGTGGCCTGCTTGCTTCTTTCCTCGGCCCTTTGGTCCTCCGAACCCTGAAGCTATAGCTGATATCCAATTTACCACATTGGATCTCAGGTAACGGTTAACCTCATGCTTATAAACAACACATGCGTGACAGATATTTCTAAAATCACAGCAATGATCCATATAGGAAAAACAATACAGCATTATCATAACAATAACCCGTAAAAACTGTAGTAGTGATCCAAGTACGGTTCCTTGGTCACAGTGCATCTAAGTACGGTTCCATAGACACGGTGCATCTAAGTTCGGTTCCATAGACACGATGCATCTAAGTACGGTTCCATAGACACGGTGCATCTAAGTACGGTTCCATAGACATAGTGCATATAGCACTGAATAGAATGACCAGGTAAGTGTCTATCATGGGGGCCTCACCGACTTTACGGCGACTATTTGGCTTACCCACATAGACTAGCCTTGCCTTCGGCATCAAACTATTCACACAACATATCATCACATATATGCATTCAATAATCATCAGAGCTAGTGTTACAGTACGCGAACGTACCTTCGTTTGATGGTACTTCGGTACTTTTGACGGAAATGGCACGTTTTACGGAAAACGGCGAAACGTCCAACAGCGGCACGTCGGACAGCGTAACGGCAGCAAATCAGAGTTTTTGATGTCCTATAAGAGTAATATCACTTTCATTAGTGATTTGGCATTATAACTGGCATTTTAGGTAAAAATTACCATTTTGCCCCTATACCCCTAATTGGCGGAATTTCGCCAGCACTTCGTTACTTTGGCTTCGTTTTTCCAAAATTTAGCTAGAACTTTGACCCAATGATAATTTTCGAAATTCTAGACTAATATAGCCCTATCATATGATATCCAATCATGCTTGAAAAATTAAAGGCTATACTAGCAGTACTACTCTAACTATTGAAAGAACTACGAAAGCTTAAAGCTCGCTATTTTAACTTTCAACTTTCAGAGACTCAATCCCTACTATGTTTTTACCTCGTCAGGCATCTTTCAATGCAATGAGGCTTAAAAACAAGAATAGGAATCTCATCTCCTACTTCCTAGATCTAACTAACAGTTCTACTAAAACTACTAAAGAACTAAAGACTAAGGACCGAAGGACTTACCCGTTGAAGACTTCTGCACAATTTTGCCCAGAGCTTCTCTCTCATCTTTCCCTCTCTAGATTCGGCCAAGGAGGAGAAAATGGTGTGAGAATTCAAGAGCATGGCATGCCTTTATATAGGCAAATTTTGGGTCCTAAAGTGTAATTTTCCCTTCTCAAATTTTGGGTCCAAAGTTGTAATTTTCCCTTTAATATTTTGAAGAGTGATTCTTGGCCATAGAAAGCTCCAAAACGTGCTGCCCCTTCTCCAACCAAGCCAAAGATGAACCAATTGCATGATGACATGTGTCCATTCCAGCTCCTTTCCAGACCAATTTCCCCGATCGGTACCCGATTCGCGTAATTTCGGAGAAATCTCAAAATTCTGGATTTACAACTTTGAAGACATTTTCTCAATTATTAGAAATGTCCAAGTTAACCTAAATTTTGATTCCATATAGGGCTCCAACAGTCGATCAAGTTCCTCGAAAACGTGTCCGTACGGTCCTAAGCATTTAAACTCGTTTTCGAATCATCAATCTCTAGAGAAAATTCACGATTCCAAATATGTCCATATAAATTCAAACTCATTCCTAGATGTTGAGTTAGAATTTATTTTCTTCATATCCAAAAATATGCCTATTTGCATTTTTCTCTATTTCGTCTTATTAGGAAAATGCACATTCGGACTCAGAATTAACTTCCGGAAGAGTCTAACGGAAGATAAAATCTCACTGATCAATATTTTACGTTAACTTTGGAAATCTCATTCCTAGATCTCTAGATAGGATCCGTTTCCTAATTATTAAATTACTATTCATCATTTTTCACTTTAATTAATTATATTATTAAAAAAATTGCAAGTTGCATAAATTTTTTTTTTTTTTTTTTTTCTGCCCATTTTTTTTTAATTTCGTTTTTTTTTATATTTGATTAATTATTTAATTAATTAAATAATTATTTCTACATAATTTTTACAAAATTTGCCTATTGGTCTATTCTTGCATTTAGGCTTAAAAATACCTAAACTCATCAATTTTTCTTCAAAATTTCCAATTAATTAGAAAATATATTTTTACTAATTGTAAGCCAACAACGACCATTTTTTATCACAATTTGATAATTTTCTTAATTAGAATACCCCCTTGTCTCACAATTCTAGCTCTGACATTTTCATTTCCATGTCTTCTGCATTATTTTATAATTTACAAGGGTATTTTAGTCATTTTAATGCTTTTTGAGCATTCTTATTCAATTTCTCCAAGTTCATAATTTATTAAATTACCATAATTAGAGATAATATACTCTCATAATTCACTTGGTCATTTTACTGCCTTTTAGGATTTTTCGTAATTTTCCTAAGTTATTTATGTCTCGTAGGGGCATTTTCGTCATTTTGGCACTTTATTAGTTTTTCCTCTAATTTCCAAGAGATTTCTTCTTAGAAAATAGAATAATTATAACTTAATATTTGATATCTCATATTCACCTATTTTTTATAGGTATAATTTTACTAAATCATGATACAGATTTTTAGGGTATTACATTGACTCAAATTATGTTTTTTTTTTTATTTTGGGTTACATGACATTTGTTGGATAATTATTATTTAGTTTATTATTTATAACTTGAACCTTTTTTCTAGCCTTAAACTAATCGGTAATAAAAAGAGTAATAAATGCAGGATGCAGATGGTGATCCATACGCACAGAAGATGAAATATTCATAAAACTCCACTAAAAAAGAGTAATAATTGTACCATGAGTTTGAAACTAAAGCAAAACAAAAGCAACAAGGCCTATGTTCCTAATTGGTTTTCTTCTCAATTCTGATTTTCTAAACCATTTCCTGACTTGAATATTTAGGAGAGCTCCATCAATTGCTGGGTAACATCCGCATCACATTGAAAATCATAACAAATGGTTAATAAGAAGGAATATACTAATTTCTCAATTAAATCATATGCTTCATAGCTTAGCTCCTCGATTGCACCATGTCCCATGCCAAGAAGTATTTCGGATCACCAGTACCAACTACACAATTTCCTAAATTTTGAACATTCAACACATCACAAGTAGAAGAGTTAATCTGCATATGATAATGTCACAGATACCTTTCAAGTTGCAAAAGAAAGGAAGAGGGATTTGGCTGACAAATAAGCATTTTTTAGGACCCTAATGATCCCAAACAAACAAAATGTTTTTGCCTCCACTGCCTCTAGTCTTTTTCTTTGCTTTAATAAGGCTCTTTGAAGCAAAACATCTTCACATGGGCTTTACAAACAGCAACACCTACCACTGTAACAATAACAGACCAGCCAATCCTAGTTGAAGACTACAACCCTGTGTTGTTAATTAATGCTCTGCATTACACATTTCAGGGACCACTGAATTATGATCAAATCCGGATATACCTAAAGCCATGGTAGATGAAGGAGCAAGAAAAGTTGCAGGCTCATAAAAAACCATTGCTTTATGAGGGAGTATTCAAGACCTGAGCAAATGGCCCACCAAGTTCAATCATAGATAAAAAGGGATAATAGCATATTCATTTTCTGTGAATCAGATGTTGGCCTTTACAGAGTTATTCGATCTCCTTGATTATTGCATTGTTATCCAGCTTAACAAAGCGTTTGAGAACTTGCTAAGTGTTTCAATATTCTTCCCACGTAACATGCTAAGCATTTTTATCAATCAAAGACCACAATTACAAATTAGATTATATCTTCGTTAACGCATTTAAAGAGACACAGACTAAAAAAGGTACCACTCTGGTCCTATTTATAAGTCCCATTTGGTCAAAAAATTTGGTCCTATTTATAAGTCCTCTTTTAGGTAATAAATGAGATTGTGACAAATTTGCCCATATTAATTATACCAATGAAAATAGAGAGAGAAGAAAAAGTTAAAAGATACCCAATGAAAATAGAGAGAGAAGAAAAAGTTGAAAGATACTCATTCATAAATGAGGGCAAAGTTGAAAATTTACCCCACAATCATTGAGCTAACTAACTCTCCTTGGTATGTGTGTTTTGGTCAAAAGGGACTTATAAATAGGACCAGAGTGGTAAGAACAAAGGGGAGCCGATAAAGAAAAACTCAACTATCTGTGTACATCTACATAAACCAACCATGCGGCACATTCATATTTTCTATTCCTGTTGTGTTTGGTAAATTAAATTAATTGCTTGATTGAAAATTAACTTATCGAATGTAATGCCAAATTCGCCAAATCAATATGTGATAGATGACCTAAAAATTGAAAATCTACAAACATAAATTACATCCAAATACTCTTAATCAGAACGGAAAAAAAAAAAAAAGTATGGTGTTCAAGACTGTGATTGCCTAAATCAATGACAATTTAAGCTTGAACAATGAAGGAAAGGACGATAAGGAGAGAGACCTATGCTGCGCTCCGTACTTCCGTTTGGGGAAATCTTGACGGCGAAAGAAAACCCTGAGAGGAAGAAACCCTAGCAGAGAGGGGGTGAGGTGGTGGCTGGGGTGGACCGTTTTTTGCGTCGTGATGGTCTTTGATCGCTGGCAGCATCGTGGTCGTGATGGTCTTCGATCATGGTCGTGATGGTCTTCGATTTGGGGTGGGAAGAGGGATGACGGAGTGAGGAGGAGGGGCGCAGAGGAGGGGGAGGGACGGTAGCCGCAGGAGGAGGGACGCAAAGAACGGCAGGGAAAGGGAGAAATGTGGAGAAGGAAAAAGGGATTAAGTAGGTTAAATTAGGACCGTTGGATCAAATAGTATATCTAAGGTGAGAAACTAGTAGTGAAAAGGTATTGAAATAAGTAGGTAGTGAGAATATCCTATCTCATATTTTACCCGAAAATAAGATGAGGGGTAAGGATTAAGAGAGAGAATCAAATGAAATGAAATTATGGGTAATAATGTAAAATTATTAAATTGTGAAGTCTTATTTTAAGATATCAACCTAATTTAGGATTTGTTAAATTTAATAACCCAATTTAAATTTTGGATAATTTAGTCATCTTTTAAACGGATTTTTCCTATCAATTACATTGTTTTCTACCAATTTTTTAAGAATAATGAAGCTAAAGATATTTTTTTTCAGAAAAAATTAATCAGCAAGTCTTTATAGGATCATCTTGTTTTTGATAGGGTCTTTATAGTTATTTTTTTTTATCTAAGTTTTTTTTTTAAAAAAAATTATAGCTGCTAAAATAGCAAGGTTATTTCCCTTGAGTCTCTAAACTTGTAAATAAGCCCATTGGGCTTATTGGGCTTTAGTCTATTATAGGATTTCAGGTTGTAATTGTAGGATAATAATATAAGGCTTTGGTTCGCTGCAATAAGTGTCGGCTGTCTTTTTTGCTGAAACTACGTCATTTTAGCACAAAAATAGTGACCTGGTGCTTTTTTAAAAAATATAAGGTACTGATAGATACTAAAAAAATATACCGACGGGTACTGAAAAAATACTTCATGACCTTGAAAAATTATTTTATGATTTTGAAAAAATATTTCAAAGTATTGACTGATACTAAAAAAAAAAAAACTTCAGATCCTACTGACCAGTCCAACCCGTTTACCTCTTTCAACCCTAGGGTGTGCATGGTTAGAGGGGAGGGGAGGGGAAAAAAGGAGGGGAGGAGAAAATGGGATCCCTAATTTAGTGTAGTGGGACCCACAAAACTTTCTTCCCCACTAAATTGTTTTCATTCCCTTCCTTTCTCTCAAACCAAACATACCCTAATTCTTGCGCTTGTACTCTCGAAATTCATAGCGGAAGGCAAATATACGAGTGAATTAGCGATCGGAGGGCTCACCTTGAACGATCCTCTGTTCTTGCATCCTTTCGACACTCAGGTTACAACAATTATCCATCAAATTCTTAGTGGGAGCGAGACTTACTCGATTTGCAACAGAGCTATGAAGATTGCTCTAAAGTAGGGTTTGTGGACGGTTCTTGTCATATAGAATCTCCATGGACAAAGGAAAAGATGCACTGCTGTTGTTCTTTCTTGGATTCTTCACTCCATTTCCAAAAGTATTAGCGAATATGCCATAAATGTTGTATTTGATTGCTTATCCTTTGTGACTAAGATTTCAAAGCTTTTTCCTTTTCATTTTTTTAGTGCATTCGGTGTCCTAGCTAGGCTAATCCATCTTTCAGATATATCAACAGCCTCAAACTAATCAAGATTAAGACTGGATTGACCCTTTTCGGGAGGAAGCATCTACACGCACATATACATGTGTGATTAAATATTGGTACACACACTAATTTAAAATAAATGATTTATAGCTCATTCTAATTTATGTTTCCAGAAAAAAAAAAAATAGAAAGGCATTCGATATATCAAGGGAGAATTACACACTGGTCCCAAGGATGACAAAAAAATACAATTAGGTCCCAACAAGAATTCACATTACACAGAAGTCCCTAGGGACTTCTGTGTAATTATATGTGAATGTAAAATGACCATTCTGGACAAGGGAATTTACAACAGACAAAGTATAAATTTACAAATGACAAAGTATAGATTTACAACAAAATTTGAAAACGAGTTTTTCCATTTTGACTTCCGAGGCTATTTACAAATGCACAAAGTATAAATTTACAACAGACAAAGTATAGATTTACAACAAAATTTGAAAACGAGTTTTTCCCAAAGTATAAATTTACAACAGACAAAGTATAGATTTACAACAAAATTTGAAAACGAGATTTTTCCATTTTTAACTCCCAGAGGCTATTTACAACAGACAAAGTATAAATTTACAACAGACAAAGTATAGATTTACAACAAAATTTGAAAACGAGTTTTTTCTATTTTTGACTTTCAGAGGCTATTTACAACAGACAAAGTATAAATTTACAACAGAAAAAGTATAGATTTACAACAAAATTTGAAAACGAGATTTTTCCATTTTTAACTCCCAGAGGCTATTTACAACAGACAAAGTATAAATTTACAACAGAAAAAGTATAGATTTACAACAAAATTTGAAAACCAGATTTTTCCTTAATGATTTGGTGGGATCCACAGATGTAGTGGCTGGTGAACCGCTTCTTCTTCTTCCACGAAGATTTAGACAAAAGCGAGCTTGGATATTGTGGTGTTCTAATTTTATGCCACATCTTCCTATAATTCCTATCTATGTCCGGATCGCCTTTTGCTGCTTCCTTCTTCTTTAGTTCAGCACCTTTCCTTCCGCCAGATGATGCAGGTATGCTAACAGATCGGATGCCCTTGGGCAATATGCCAAAGAATCGATCGAACAAGAACTTGATGAGCGAAATCTAAGAGAGGAGAGAGAGAGGGGAGAACGGAGAGAGAGGAGAACGGAGAGAGAGGAGAGAGAGAGGAATTGGAAGGAAGGTTAAATTGGTAATTGTACATTCATAAATAATTACAACCAGGTCCCTTGGGACTTCTGTGTAATGTGAATTCTTGTTGGGACCTAATTGTATTTTTTTGTCATCCTTGGGACCTATGTGTAATTCTCCCATATATCAATTCTCCCAAAGGTTTCTGCTTGGTTTGATTGCAGGGGTTTAAAAAATGAACAGTGTCCAAATTTTGACTATTTTTTTTTTTAAAAAAAAGAAATAATTATAGATTAAGGCTTTTTTTTTTTGTAATAACGCATAGAATATGTCTTTGGAAAATTGAGGGAGAAGCCCCACTTTCACTACGTGAAGTGGGTCATATGGTGGGCATAGAATTTTTTCGTTTTGGAGATAGACTTCTTTATATATAATGGCAAAGGCTAGCTTTCATTGCATGTCTGGTCCTTATCACACGAGTATTAATTCTCTTTGGACGGTCGTTGAGCTCCTTGTCTTGCTGTCATATGTAGAATATAGAGTGAGACGTACACACACATTATCCCTATCCTTACAGAGTCACCCTCCACCAGAATTCTTTAGTCTATAATTTAAAATTGGGATAAAAACCAATTTTACCATGGAAGTTTTGGTTTTGGAGCACCCAACACCTGGAAGTTTTTTTTGTATCATTTTTGCCCCGTAAGTTTACAAATGTAGCAATCTTGCCCATCAGTTGATCTTAACCGTTGGATTGATCATTTGTGGTATCATTTTTACCCCGGAAGTTTACGGAAATTTGCTCTTAAAAAACACTTCTGGGGCAAATTTGCTCCTAAAAAAACTTTCAGGGCATATTTGCTCTTTTTTGTAAACTTTCGGGGCAAAAATGATACCAAGAAAACTTCCGGATGCTGGATGCCCCCTAACCAAAACTTTCGTGACAAAAATGATATTTAACCCTTTAAAATTTAAGTAAAGATAAGATACTCCTCCGGTCCTAAATATATATAAGATATAGTTTGTAATGTAAATTATACTACAAAGTGTGTTTTATATTTAAGACCGGATGTAGTAATTAGTACTTACTTTTTATTTATTTTTTTCTTATAATTAATGATTAAATGTAGCTCCTCATATTTTCTCACTAAGTCAAATGATAGTGGTAAAGTTTGAAATTCTTTTTCTAATTGAGATATTCAATAAGTTATTCTTCGTTCTTTTTTAGTTCCAGTAAAGTGTTTGAAAGTGTCTTATCAGAAGGAATATATAATAGATGATTTATTCCATCTGAGACAAAGTAATTTGGCCAACATATAGGACCGGAGGGAGTACCATTTTTATTAACTTTATAAATTACATAATTATTTAAAGCTTATAAATAGTACCAGCAGGGAGAGAGTAAGTCTGTTTTCTCTCATCATCTTTTTTTTTTTTTTTAAATCATCTCTCATAATCTCTAAATCATATCCATTCAATTAATCTAAAAAATTTAAAATGAGCCACATTATCAAATGATCACTCTTTTAATTTTTCTCTTATCTTCACAATCAATAATCGAGATAGCTTCCTGTTCTCGATCATCAGTCAAAATGGACTCAAAAAGAGATGATAGGAGGGTCTACTTCCCAACCCCGAGTGGCATAAAAGAAAGTGAAGAAAATGTGGGAATAAATGACGAGGGATGAGGGATGGAGCCGTGGGCCGGGGCTAACTTGCCAACAGCTCTCCATGATCAACGTTCATAAATGAAGCACGGATCTGGCTTTGGTCCGATGCATCGAACCATCCGATGCATTTTTTGTCTAATAAAATTGTACCGCATGCGGTGTGTGTACCGCATGTGGTAAATTATTAAGTGTAAAAAGATGCATCGGATGGTCCGATGCATCGGACCAAAACCAGATCCATGAAGCACGACTTCTTTGGCCTTGAACCCCCCGGGGCCAAAGAAGCCGTGCTTGTCCTTTCATAAACTAAACGGCAATCAATGTGATCACGCCCAATTATACACCGTTTTCCAAAGTTAACAGACAAACGCAATCATTAGCTTAAAATAGTTTTTTTTTTTTTTTGCTATGCACTTTTCTTTATATCCATATCACTGTAGTGGTTATTACTCCTCGGTTTCTAAATATAAACTTGATGTAACCTTGAAAAAATATGAGATAATGTATAGGGAAAAGATAATGAGAGAGATTGTGTTAAAGGAGAGAGAATAAATATAGCAATACTCCACATCACAAAAATAAATTAGGAGGGAGAAAGAATAAGTTTCATTTTAAATGACCATTCTTTCTCTTTCCCTCGTAAATAGCAGTACCTAATTAATGTAATTCATTCACTAGTTGAAAAAGAATGCAAAAAAGCAAGGGTAATTATATACAGTCAACAAGGGTAAAATTGAAAAAAAAAAAAACACACTAAATGTTGAGGCAAAACTAAAATCAAGCTTACATTTTAGAACAAACCTCTTCCAAGAAATCAAGCATATATTTAGGGACATAAGGAGTACTCCCTCCGTCCCTAATAGTAGCAAATTTTGGAGTTAGTTTTGGTCTTAATTATAAGAGCAAGTTTTAACTTTTGTCAATTTTTTCCTATAATACCCCTATTTATACTTATTATTAGGAGCATTATATATATGTGTGTTTA
Source organism: Acacia pycnantha (assembly GCA_025563575.1). Classification (NCBI taxonomy): domain Eukaryota; kingdom Viridiplantae; phylum Streptophyta; class Magnoliopsida; order Fabales; family Fabaceae; genus Acacia; species Acacia pycnantha. The sequence goes on along the minus strand of JAMWYP010000002.1, from coordinate 7,592,361 downwards.
CATATATATGTATATTTGTGTTTATGTGTGTCAATATATATATGTGTAGATATATATGTGTGAACACACACACACATATATAAACATATATGTGTGTGTGTGTGTGTAGATAGATTTATATGTATACACATATATATACACACATATATGTTTATATATATAGCAAGACCATTATTTCAATTAGAAAGCGTGTGGAAAGGAAATTAGATCTATATGTATACATATGGCTATATAAAAAGCAACTAATATACATATATAAACTAATATGTCATGGATATCTAACGTAAGACAAATTAGAAACACTTATAATTAGGGCAACTTGTGTCATTTTAAATTTATATAAGGACATTTTAGGAAAATGAGTAAAATTAACTAATTTAACTCCTCTCCTTAATTCTCCCAAAATCGGTTAAATTGCTCCTATAATTAGGGACGGATGTAGTATAACATATGCATTCTAACTATTGCATGCGGTCTTGAATATAAGATACGATTGACTTTTTTGGGATTAAAAAATAAATAAATTACTTTAAAGTATTTATATTTATTGTTTTCTCTCTAAACTAATTTAGTTTTCCTTCATCTCTCTAAGAAAATCAGCTAGGTCTTATATTTAGAACTGAATGTAGTAGCACTACTAGGGGGAAAAAGATCTTTTGGACTAGTTGAAATTGGCTTTTTAGAGCATCTTTAGGTTTGTTCTTATATTGATGGGTTTTAAAAGTATGTTCTTATTAAGACCGGTCATACAACCAGTCTAAAAAGTTTCATTTAAAGACCCACTGTTCTATTGATCAGTCTTAAAAAATACGCACTTTTTAGATTTGGTATCTTTTTAGACCAAGTAATTTCATACATGGTCTAAAAAGTGAGCAATTTTTTTTAAAGAAATATACGTTTTATTTTGTTTCACATAAACCCTATTGGATTATTAAATCTAAACATTGTTGCAAAAAAATTGCTATTGTAACACTCATTTGTTTTCAATTTTTAGCACTTTATAAGCGCCATATATCCCACCACTACAAAAGTAAGCTTTAGCGCTTTGTAAAGAGCTACAACTAGAGTTGGGAAATCATGTCAAACCCGTCAGGCTGGCCCGTTTAAGTCCTAACCCTTTAAGGGCCGAGCTTAGAAAATGGACCCTCCAAATGAAGTTGGACCTAAAAAGGCCAACATGGTAAGGCCGAGAGCTTAAAAGGGCCGGCTTGTTAATTTTTTTTAACTTGAATGTTTTGTAATGATGTAGGATTATCAAGATATTTATGCTAGTATGGATCATTCCTCCATGAACAAGTTTGAATTGGAAACTTATTTGGAAGAACTAATATTGAAGCTTGATAATTGGAACGAATTCGATGTCTTGAACTAATGAAAGAACAATCGACAAAGATTTCCAATTCTTTCAAAGATGACAATTGATATTTTAATATTCTGAACATTCCAATTACTACAGTAGCCAATGAATTAGCTTTCAGTATTGGTTTACATATTCTAACAAAACATAGAAGTTTCATTCTTCCATTTAATGTTCAAGCTCTTATTTGTACTCGCAACCGAATGCATGGATTCACATATGATTATAATTTAGTAATTTTGTATTTTGTTTTTATGATAGAGTTATTTATCCATTTAATTACAAATACATAATAACTATACTCTGATTTTATGATTTGATTAATTATATGTTGCTGATAAAGATTATAGATGTACTCGTGATGTGCGGGAGAAGAAATTTTTGATATTTTTACCCATGAAGTAGAGCCTACTACTCGAAGTGAAGTATATAATCAAATGTCTTTGAAATTCATGATAGTGGCAAAGAAGATGAAAATGATAGTCAACATACTCATGTTGTTTAGTGGTAAGCTTCTTATACTTTGTGTGAATTATTGATGGGTAATAGTGTTAGTTGCAACGTATCACCCAAGAAGGGGTGAATTATAAAAATTAAAACAATCTTAACAAATAATTAAATCGGGAAGGAAATATTAGAAAGATATCACTAAAACGTGCACATAGATTTATACTGGTTCGACCTTAATATCTTGACCTACGTCCAGTCCTCAGAGCGTCTCTAATGTAATACCCGGATAAATAAAATGACTATTCCTGATAGGTGAATATGTGGTATCAATTTTTATATTGAACTTATGGTATTTATGGGGGAAAAACCTCTTAGGAAGATTAGGGAAAAGGATTATGGAGTCAAAATGACCGAAATACCCATAGGATGCATAAATAGCCTAAGAAAATTATGAAAAATCCTAGGAGGCAGTAAAATAATTATTAAAATTAAGAGAGTATATTGTCTCTAATTTTAGTAATTTAATAAATTATCACCTTGGAAAAATTAAAGGAAAGGAATCAAAAAGTATTGTAATGACCAAAATGCCCCGTAAATGTTAATATAATACATGAGACATGAAACACTAATGTAAGTGCAAAAGTTATAAGGTAATGAGTTGTTCTAATTAAGAAAATTTTCAAAAATTATTGAGTAATTAATTAAGTAATTATTGGCTAATTATTTGAGCATAAACAAAGAAAAATTCAAAGATAATTATGTAAAACTCTATAAATAGTGATTTATGGCTAAAATTAGCATAAAATATATTTTCTAATTAATGGGAAAATATGAAGAAAAATTGGTGAGATTAAGTAATTTTAAGCCTAAATGCAAGAATGGACCAATAAGGGAATTTTGTGAAATTTTTAAGAAAATTGAAATATATAATTAATTAATTAAAAAAATAAATATTTACAAAAAAAAAGGGCCAGCCGAATTTTGGACAAAAATATGGATAAGAATGAGTAAAAAATATCATGATATTAATTTGGCAACTTGTATTATTATAATAATATAATTTATGTAAAAAACAAATAGGATAAATGACCACGGATAGAAATTAAATCCTATCTAGAAAACCATGGACAAGATTTCTAAAGTCAGAGAAGAATATCAAGGAGTGAATTTTTATCTCGGACTGGACTGTTTCAGAAGTCATTTCCGTGATCGGTAGAATACTTAGGTAATAAGACGAAATAGTGTAATCTGTGAAAAGGCAGATAGTCACGAATTGGAGTTTGAAGAAAATAAATTGTAACTCAACATCTGGGGATGAATTGAGAATTATCTGGACATATTTGGAGTCAGTGAATTTTTGTCCCGAAGTTGATGATTACGGAAATTTCTTCCGTAACCGAGCACGTTTTACGAGAAACTTCAGCAGGACCGTTGAAACCCTGTATGGAATCAAAAATTAGGTTAACTTAGACATTTCTAATGAGTAAGAAAGGGGCTTCAAAGTTGTGATTCCGAATTTCTGAAATTTTACGCGATTATGCGATTAGGACACCGATCGGGGAATTTTACCGGGCCGGGAGCATAAAGTACCATGTGACATCATCAAAGATGATGTCACAATGTGCCACCTAAGGGGGGAGGTCGGCCAAGAGGTGTTAAAGGGCCAAGATTGTGCCACCTCATCCAAGTGCGATCCGACGGTCGATATCCGGTCTGGTAAAGCATGAATAGTGACACTGGATTTCCTTATAAATACCCCTTCACCTTCATTTCATTCTTCACACCATTCCACTCCTCTCTAGTTCGAAATTCTGCAGCAAGGAAGGAAGGAAGAAGTCCGGGGAAATTCGCAGCGAAGCTCTGAGTAAGTTCTTCGGTCCTTAGTCTTAAGTTTCGGTAGTTAGAGTAGAAATGTTAGATAAGTCTTTAATCTTCCAAGTATGATTAGATATCATATGATAAGGGTATTTTAGTCCTAAATTTTGAAAATCATGGTTGGGTCGAAGTTCTGGCAAAATTTTGGAAGAAATTAAAGTCAAAGTAGCGAAGCGCTGGTGAAATTCCGTCGATTAGGGGAATAGGGGCAAAATGGTAATTTTTACCTAAAATGCCTGTTATGATGTCAAATCGCTAATAAATGTGATATTACTCTTATAGGACATCAGTAACCTTGATCTGCTGTCGTTACGCTGTCCGTCGTGCCGCTGTTGGACGTTTCGCTGTTTTCGTCAAAAAGTACGATTTTTCGTCAGAAGTACCTACGCCCGTCAACGAAGGTACGAACGCGTACTGTAACACTAATCCTGTGCTACTTAAGTACATATATGTGATAGATACGTTCAGAGATTGATATACAGACAGTTTTACACGGGTTATAGTCATAATAATGCCGTTATGTTTTCCTAGCGCTGAGGACACGAGTGGTTATCGTGGCACTGGTTTTTGTGCAGGCTGTTGTTGTTATTACCTTATGGGGCTTTACATACTGCTCTGTGCTTATGTTCTGTCGTCATATTGATCATGCATCTGTTGTATGCTTATATACTGATATACTGTTGTATTGTCTTGAATATCTGTTGTATATATGCTGTATTGTTTGAGCATAAGGTTAACCGTTACCTGAGATCCAATGCGGTAAATTGGATCTCAGCTGTAGCTTCAGGGTCCGGAGGACCAAGGATCGGAGAGCGGGGGAAACAACATGACTAGGCCAGTACCCGGAGATGTTTTGTTTATTTAAGTAATTACTTTTGAGAACAATAGGATGACTGTATCCATATAATGTTACACTCTGGTTTATATTTAATTATATATCAGTTACTCTTTCGCTCCAATGCTCTACTCTGATTGAAAAAAAAATATTCCGCTTTTAAAATGGGATGTTACAACCAAGTTTTCTACTATCTTTAAACAATTACACAAGCTTAGAGTAATCCTCACCAGGACTCACTCCCTCTTACAACTGTAAGCGAACAACCTCACTCAAGGTCTCACTACCTTGAGATTTTATAACAATCAGTTGAGTAATAAAGACTCTCTCAAGCATAGTAGATATATGAATACTGAAGTATATATGAATATCACAAGATATTTCAAAGACTATTAATGAACAATAACTGAGCAATGAATGTTATCGTAATTGGTTGGTAGCTCTATATTGAATGTTCTGCCTTTTATAGATGAACTCCATTACTAATCGTTGGAGAAGCTTCAAACTATCTGTTATGAGACTTCAAACTTTTTGTTAGACTCAAAAGCATCTCGTTAGACACAAACCGGAGTCGTTGGAAGATTTGAGGATATGTCGCTTTCATATCGCTGTTGAAAATCTTCATACGACACATGCCTTTGGTCTCTGTAATTGACTTAAGGAATAATCACTTTCGCTTTCATCGGCATGGATTTCTGAGAGTATGATCATTTGACCTACTCTGAATTGCATTCTATGTGTGCTCTGTTTTTCTGCTATGCATTTAATGTTCTGACACAATTCTTGCTTTTTTGAGGATGTGCACATAATGTTTTAGCTAATCATCTGAAACTTACTAACAAATATGTTTAGAAACATTAAAAACAATAATGAGTAATAATCAGAAGTTATGGAATGATAACCGGTTAATTTGAATTTACGAAGACGAAGAAGACGAAGTATTGCAAGAACTGATGAACCATTACTCAAGTATAAACTTAATCTACTCGAGTACCAAACTCAAGTAATCTTCAATATCTCCCAGAAGGCTTTGCGAGAGTTACTCTGAAGTTCTGCAACAAAAAAGCATACTTGAGTACTAGAACTCCTTACTCTAGTAGCGTACTCGGGTATTACTACTTAATTCTCGAGTACTATCCTTAGACAGCAAATCAGTTTCATGAACAAAACAATCATACTCGAGTACCAAAACTCCTTACTTGAGTAGCGTACTTGGGTATTACTACTCAATACTTGAGTACTATCCTTAGATAGCAAATCAGTTTCATGAACAAAACAATCATACTCAAGTACCAATCTTAGGTGCTTGAGTACCATACTCGAGTAATGGCAAGGTCATACTCGAGTATCCTTCAGAGAACAAGCCAAGCCTCGTTGATCAACTGCAATACTCGAGTAATTTGATTTCCTACTCAAGTAATATACTCGAGCAAAACAACTTTGTTACTCGAGTATGACGTCAACAAGTCAACAGATCATCGTGATCAAGCATGCGTACTCGAGTAATGACTCACTTACTCAAGTAGCATACTCGAGTACTGATATGTTATTGAGGTCAGTAACTGCTTCATTCCTGCAAGAACAATCTTGTAATGTAAGATATAAATGCAAAAACAGTAAACTTGATAAGTGAACTCGCGCGTTCCACTACCTTTAGTGTATTTCTCAAGCGTTTTGTTCAAGTAAGAATTTCTTTTCTCCAAATCAAGACATTTTTCACAAATCTGAGAGGTGTCTTAAGTTTGGTGCTCTAGAATCTTAATTCTTTTCTTAGAAACAATAAGCTCTTTGCCAATTATCTTAAATTATGAATGTAAGGCATTATATTCATATAACAATTCATCATAAGTGGGTTCAGAATCAATTATCTCATCGTTATTAGATTCTTCATGTGCAACAAGGCAGATGTTGGCTATTTTTCCTCTTTCTCGCTCTCATCATCAAATGAGATATCTCACCAAATAGCTTATACATAAGCCTTCTTTTTGAAGGTATTGAACTTCTTCTTCTCCTTATTTTCTAGGAGTGGACATTTAGATTTGATATGTCCAGGCTTCTTGCACTCATAGCAGATGATTTGATTCTTGGATTCACGTATGCTATTTTGACCTCCTCTTTGAAATCTTCAGAAGCCTTGATCCTTCTTATAGAACTTTTTCAATCTTCGAACAATCATTCTAAGTTCATCATCTTCCTCTGTTTCATCTTCTTCCTTCGTTTCTTTATCTTTTATAGCATTGGATGCTATACCTTTGTTGCTGATCTCATCTAGTCCCTTTTTTAACTTCATTTTTCCGTCTTATTCAGACAAACTTCCAAAGAGGGTAGTTACTGATCTCATCGATTCTCCTCTGGCTTATTTAATTGTCGTGACTTTTGCCTCTCAGTCCTTTGTAAGGATATTTAGTATTTTCCTCACTTGAGAGTTTTGATCATACATTTTTCCCAAGGCTGATAATTGATTTATCATGAGTGAATCTGAGTTCGAATTCAGCTATGGATTCTCCTTACTTCATATGAAGTAAATCGTATTCATTCATTAAAATGTTGATCCTATTTTATTTTATACCAGAGGTTCCTTTGTGAGCTATCTCTAGAGCTTTCCACATTTCTTTAGCAGTTGTTAAGTTGCATATGCCGAAGTATTCCTCCTGGCTCAGTGCACTTTGAATCATCAAGATGGCTTTATGTTGGTCAAAATCCCCTTGTGGCAAGTAAACCAGTCAAACAAATAATAAAGTAGTGAGTAGAGTATCATCCCACAAAGACTGTAACACCGATTATGCAACCAGTAATCGATTAAAAGTTGTGTGATGGTAATAGTTGTGATTGTTGTTTGACTATTGCTAACAAGTAATAATCGAGAATGCGGTTGAGAGAATCAGATTTAAAATAGGCAGAGCTCATATTTCATCCTAAGTCACATTAATCCCCCATATTGCATATATCGCATTGCTACAGCAATATATTGCACAGCTTCCGCAATGCTATAGCAAACTACCTATCGCAATGTTATTCAGCTAACCCACTACTAATTTATACAGAAGCTTCCGCAATCCTGTAAGTACATCCATTACTCTACTTCTTCCATATTCCTATGGTGATTTTCAGGCTTAGAACATCAGTTTAACCTAGGTGTATTGGCTATGTGAGGTAAACTCATTCCTTTAGCTTACAATTTAGATCAAGCCCTGCACAGGCACGCTGAGCACACACTGTTTAATAGAGGTCTAACCTTAACTCTTTTCCAGTAAGCTAAGATCACTACTCTCTCCTATTAGCGGCCAACTAATCAGACAATACCAACATTACGATAACAATAAGGGTGACTTGACATAACCTTATGTTAAGTAACATGACAAACGATAAACCTCTATATATATATATATATATATATATATATAATTTGGTATCTCAATTAAAAAAATGATTAATGAATGCGTTGCACTGGTCCATGATACCGCTTGTTTCCACCATCCTTGTCTAACTTTTAAAAGGATTTCGATTATTTGTCAGTTCATAGTTTAATTGGTGGCAAAAACACACACATATATGGGTTTAATATTTCTACATTTATTGCAGAAAATTTTTATCTCCCATACTCACATAAAAATAAGGGAGTCCTACTAAATTTTATCTCTCTTCTTTTTACAATGAGACCTACTCAATTTTATGTGAGTGTGACATAAACAAAATAAAGTCCTTACATGTAATTTCAAATTAATTTCTTAATTGAGATACCAAATGATTAATGAGTGCGCTGCACTGGTCCATGATATGCGTTTGTTGACCATCTTTACCTGACTTTTGAAAGGATTTCTAAGATTTGTCAGTTGATATTTAATGAGAGAATGACTTTTAGATCTTAATTAAAGAAAATAATATCAAAATAAAAAATCTTTATTAATAAGTAAGCAAGAGATTAATAAATAAATCAATTACTATTAACATTTTATAGAATTTGTTAACATATTATTTTTCTTGATTGAGATTTATATTTAATTGGTGGCAGATATTTATCTCAGGCGGTCAAGCCATTTGGGTTGCATATGATGCCACATTGCCACGCGTCCTGAAACACTAATTACCTCTTTCTCATCCACTGGCCTCGCATCTGATGCCCCAGACAACCAAGATCTATAGTACTACACTACAAAATTCATTTTAATAAAATAAAAAGATAAATAACTTTTTCACCCACTCTCTCCTCCCCATGCCATTGTCGAAACATAGTGGGTGGAGGTAGGGACGGACTCAGAAAAATATTAAAGGGGCACTCTTGGTGGGGGATATGGGGTTTGGGGACAGCACCCTTAAAAAAAATTAAGAAAATTTTTAAATGCATAAAAAAATAAAAGAATATAAACAAGAAAAAAAAAATACAAAAAAATATTCATGAAATCAAGTGAATATTGATGATATAATAATAGAGGCAGTTATTTTACAAATCTGTTATTTAGAAAAGTAAGGCTAAGTGTTGTTAGAAATGCAGTTATATAAATTACAATGAAATGTGGACACTCAATAAGTTCAAGTACGTATATTTTAATAACAAAAGTATATTACAATAAAAATAATTACAATGTCATCTTTTTAGGCCTTATTTTTTGAAATTCCATCATAATTGTCTTATTATCAATGCTATCAAATACATCTTTTTCAATATAAGGCATTAAACAATCATTCAACCATTCATCCCCATCTAATTACGAAGTGCAATCTTGATGTATTAAGGGTGGACACTTAATTTAAGGGTGTGCAATCATTCAAACATATATTTATTTTTTTTTTTTTTTAAGTTTCCAAAATTCAAGGGGGGCCACTTGCCCCTTCTCTACAACCTCGGTCCGCCAATGGGTGGAAGCTACTCTTCCAATGTAATTTACGATATACGAAATAAATATATAAAATAAATTTTATCTCAACCTATATGAACATATTTTTTAGACGCTAACTCAAACAGCCTATAAAAATAGGCAAGAGCAAACTAGAGATCTTCAACGCTATTGTTGCTCATATATCAACTTTCTCCAGCTGCTTCATGCATGTCCCTGAAAACTAGCTTATTTTCTTAGGTAAGCTTCACTAAGCTCAATCTTCTTCTTCTTATCTAGATGGTGATGAACATTTATTTGCAGATTTGGGGTACAAGTTTTTAAACAAAGAGATCAGAAGAGAGATAGGTGATTCTGATCTGATTTCAAGTTTGAGCTCAACTGATCTGGGTTCTGCAGATTCATTAAGTGCGCCAAACTCCAGTTGGTTTTGTTTGTTATTGCTGTGACTTGAGAGGTAAGAACTTGTTATGGTCCAAGTAGTTAGCAGCAGAGAGTAGATTTTGTCCATCCGTTTTGGCATGGTTCTAGAATACATGTAATAGTGACCAATACAGAAAAATTATCACTTTCTATGCCAGGTCTATAACTAATCTATAAGAACATTATAAGAATAGCAGAAAGTTTGTAGCATGATGAAGTGCTTTCTCGCCATCTAAAATATCACTTTTAAAATCAATCAAATAATATATAAAGTCACCTTTTTTGTGAAGAAAAAAGTCACTTTTTGGCCCATGGCATGAAAGGACTTCATTAAAACATTCTAGTAAGTAAGCTCTTCATGAAATGAAGAGCTTTATAAGGACCCGTTTGTTACAAAGAAAGCTTGGGGTGGGAAAGGAACTTTAGATGAGGGAAATGAATGGAAAGGAAGATTTGAAAGATGAGGGAAGATGACTTGAGTTATTTGGTAGGAAGAAAATGAAGAGGTAGTAGTTGGTAAAGAATTAGGAAATGTCTATTTTACCCTCAAGAAATTAATTCAAAATAAAAAAAAAAAATTTTGGTAAAATATATTTTTAAAAAATATATTATTGTTAAGTTCGAACTTTTGAAGAAAAATTTTTTTTCCAAATTTGAACTTTCCCGCCAAGTTTGAACTTCCCGCCAAATTTAAATTTCAGGGGTAAATCTGTCGAAAAACCATTTTCCTGGGAAGATGATAGTTTTCCTTCCATTTTCGGATGGAAAGCATCTTCCCTCAAATAAGGGAAGATGAGTACTTCCAGTGAGTTGCTGACTGGACTTTCTTTCTAACAAACACCCAAAATCCATGGGAAGATTGAGATCTTCCCTTTCCCTCCCCAAGCTTTCTTTGTAACAAACGGGTCCTAAGGTCTTAAGGCCTATTCTAACAATTAGCTTTTTCGGTATGGTTCTAAAGATTTGTATCCATTACAATGGTTTTTTATTGAGAGTCTACTGACTAGAAAGAGCTACCTACTGAGAGACTGACAAGTAAGAGGTCAAGTGAAGCCCCTCCCAATGGGTGTGCATTGTCATGAGTCAGTGTCTCACATTAGGAGGGTCACCTTGAATGAGAGGCCTTATAAGGCCTTGTAACCTTATAACATTATAATCTGCCTCTCAAAATTTCTCTAAATTTTTTAACCTAGTTATATATCTCTCTCTAAATCACTTTTTAACTAGGTTATATATATCCCTAGGTTTTAAAAAAGTAAATAAGTTTTATTATATTAATGTACCAATTTTGAGAAAAATTATATATAATTTGCAAAAGTGTTTATATTTTCATTAGCATTGCATATATATGCGTTTATATAACGATTAATAAAAAAGCTTGCATACATGTTTGAAAAACTTAAATTGATCTTAATTAATATTATATACAAACTAAAAAGTAAAAAGTACACCAATTCTTAGGTATATTCTCAATTTTATAATAATTGAAAAAAATACATGTATAATACACATCATTCTATTTTTATTAATTATTGAAGACTAAAGGATTAACATTAGTTAGTAAGAATGTTTTAATGAACAAATAAGTTACATTTATATTTATATTTAAATATATTAACTACATATATGTATAGTGGAAAGAGTTTTGGGAAGGGAGGCCAAACCCATTGCCCGTTGGTTAGGCTGACGCTGAGACTGTTAGGATGAAGAAGAAGAAGATTATTATTAATACTATTATTATTGTTGTTGTTGTTTTTGTTGTTATTATTATTATTATGCTACAGTCACATGTATGAATACAGCTAGCTACATGACAAATACAACGTCAAGCGTTTCATTTTACATAACAGCAAAATAGTTGGGAAAACGAAAATATATATATACACACACAAAACCCAGAAATACTATTTTCTGCAGCTACAAACAAAAACCTGATCAACTTCACATAGTAGGGGCCAATGTGAGTTGGCATAGATGGTAAGGGATCCAGGATTAGGCCCTTGGGTCGTGGGTTCGATCCCCTCTCCCGTCGCTGGGACTCCTTTGGTAGGCGATCTTGTAAGTCCCCAGTAAGTGCTCATAGTGCCCGGGGCCGTGCCCTAGCCTTGGTAGGAGACTGATGTCGAAACCCTCCAAAACTTTTTCTTATAAAAAAAAAAAAAAACTTCACATAGTAGGGTGTGAGCAGAGCTAAGTTTCACCAAAACTTCACATAGTAGGGTGTGAGCAGAGCTAAGTTTCACCTTAATTCTGGTGGAATTTGGGTGTGGTTAGTTTGTATTGGTTGAACCATAAAGCTATATGTTGCAATGTTTCTGTGGAATAATGGATAAACATAAGTGCATTATTGGAAGTTTTAGTGCTTTTATTGATTCTGGTGTTGTGCTTAATTTTGGAGGCCGTTTTGCTATACAAAATTTAAGTGTATTATCGGACTGGATTCACATGCAATTCTGGCAACATAATTGTGCTGCCGTATGTATTTTTATTTTGAGCAGTTTGTTTGTTCTTTTTGACGCATGTAATTGTAGCTTGAAACGAGTGTTCTAAATGCTAGAAATGTGGATTTTTAGGCCAATATAGAGTTAAACATCAGATTTGGAAAATTGGTGAAAGAATCAATTTTGGTGTACACTCTTTGGCAGTTATTACTTATTACTACCCTCCAGTCTATATTCTAGTAATACCCTTTTATGCAATTAGCCCATAAGATAGCAGGAAGTACCATATTTGACATTACTGGTACTTGGAGGCTTTTCAGGACAAAAACTTCAGCCAAGCCAACCTCGCACATAAAAAAAATGGCTTGGAATTCAGTTCCGCTACATGTGTCATACGAAGTTGTGGGTTGGCTCACTTTTATTACCTGGTCTATCAGTTTCTACCCACAAGTTATCATGAATTATCGCAGGAAAAGGTTATCAGCTTAATTACTTACTTCATTTATTAATTATTATCATCATCTCACAACCATAATTCTCATTCATTCTTTTACTACTTTCCTTTTAACCTTTCTGGGTTTTGGAATTATTTCAGTGTGGTGGGATATAACTTTGATTTTGTGCTGCTGAATCTCACTAAGCACTCATCCTATCTGTTCTACAATTCATCTCTGTACTTCAGCCCAGTTGTTCAGAAGCAATACAGAGCAAAATATGGTCAAAAAGAGGTTAGTTCCTTGAATAATCAGCTTTATAAATACAAACTCAAAGCTTAAAATAAGTTTGATAAAGATATATATATAAAAAAACCACCTTAATTTTCATTTTTTTCAGATGATACCTGTAGCAGCAAATGATGTTGCTTTCTCATCTCATGCTGTTCTGCTCACTGCAATTTCCTTGTTCCAGATTGCTATCTATGATGTATCCTACTCTCTTTTCTTCCATTGAGCTTTTTGTATTTTCAATTTTTTATTGCTGAAATTTCTTTGTTATTTTAGCGTGGGAATCAAAAAGTGTCCAAAATAGCTTGTGGAATTGTCTCTGTTGCGTGGTCAGTTGCTGCAATATGCTTCTTCATAACTCTGTCAACACACCATTGGCTCTGGCTTCTCTCTGTATTCAAGTATGTTGTGCTTCCTTATTTAAATCTTTTTCCCATTTGATGAGCCGCTTTCAAACATCAACTTTTAATTAATTTGTTGAACTCAACCATTTTGCAGTATCATTCAAGTTTGTATGACATGTGTAAAATACATCCCCCAGGTCAGGATTTATTCTATTTTGTCTTCTTCTCTTTAAGAAACTTGTATCGCAAGGAACATGTTTTTGTATAAAATATGAGAAGTACTGGCATAAGATGCATTGGATATGGCCATTTCTAGTTGTAATTAACGAGTTTATGAGAATGTAGGCTGTAATGAACTACATGAGAAAAAGTACATCAGGTTGGAGCATTGGTAACATTCTTCTAGATTTTTCTGGAAGCATCGGCAACTATTCTCAAATGGTTATGCAATCAGTAGATCAAGGTTTGTATTGTCATCTCCTTTAGCTACAAGTGCATGAATTTTTTTTCCCAAAGTGCATATCACAATGACAAAATTTTCAAATCTCAGGTTCTTTGACAAACTTCTATGGAAATCTAGGAAAATTATTGTTATCTCTGGTATGGATCATTATCTCACCCTAACATAGAATATGACAATGAATTGTTAATACTGATGTAATTTGCTATTGCAGGTTTCTGTATTCTTTGACATTCTGTTCATGATCCAGCATTATGTGCTATATCGGCACAAAAAAGAACCAAAATCAAAGAACCCTCTAGAAGTTGAGACTGCAAAGTCTACTGACAAACCAGTGGCACAGAATGTCTAGGATTTGTGGTTGTTCATGAGTCAGCTTTGAATGCAATCTCTCTACAGAATGGTTAATCCTTGTTAACTGATCTGAAGATCCAAGGAAAGTTAAAGTTTGGAGTGGTTTGTATATTGTAATAATTTAGGGGGTTATTCCCATGGATTAATAATTTGTATGTCTCACAATAGATTACCAATGTGATTGACCAAGGTAATCACATTGTAATAAATATTACCAACAAAGGAAAGAAAATGGAAGGAAAGTTGGTATAATTTGAGACAGTAGTGTTTAGTGGGGCTTATTCCCATGGATTAATAATTTGTACGTCTCACAATAGATTACCAATGTGATTGACCAAGGTAATCACATTGTAATAAATATTACCAACAAAGGAAAGAAAATGGAAGGAAAGTCGGTATAATTTGAGACAGTAGTGTTTAGTGCCCAAGATTCATAGTCATACAAGCATTTCTTACCTCTTAAAAACATGCAATATACCCAGAATCTAAGATTCCGTAAAATGCATAAAAGAAATATACCAACAGCTCCCAAAACATGAGGCTTCTAGCCTTCTACACAGGGCATATCAGAAGATATAGTATGAAGAAGCATGATTTTATTCACCAGAAGTTCCAAGTAACATTATTAATACACTTCCAGTATGGTGTAGACATAGCTAATAATACATCGGCTCCAATTCTATGGCATATGGTTTTGATAAAAAGTTTAAAAACCTTTGTTATGGAACCTGAAGGATCGCTAAATAACAGGCAAATATCTATAAGAATTGACAAAAATTATGATTTAAAGGTGGAAGACAAATATGTCTTTTCCTAGTCCCTAATTGTCTTCTCTCACGGTAGTTTTTTTTTTTTTTGTTGGTAAAAAAAGTCTAGGTGGGGGTAGACACCGGTACCCCACCAAAATCAGGGCAAACTTGCAGACTCAAAGAACGCTTACAGAGGTAGGTACAAATTGCCCACAAACGAGGTCCTCACATCGGCTAGCAAGTATCGAATCTCCTCCCTTTCGGGATGAAGACCGATGCCTTAGCCAACTGTGTCATTTGTATTCATACAAGAATTCAGGCTATCAGTTGAGGAATATTGGCCAGAGAAGCTTGAAGCTTCTCCCGTGAGAATGAGAGGTCAACCATATCACCTTGTAAATACTTCTCATAAGCTGCCAGGTCAAAATGGCCATGCCCACACATTGCTGTCAGAATGACCTTGGCCTCTCCAGTCTCTCTACAACGAAGAGCTTCCCTAATAGTCGCCGCGATGGCATGAGTAGGTTCAGGAGCTGGTATCAAGCCTTCAGACCTCGCAAACTGTATCGCACCTGCAACAAGATAACAAGTCATCCTTTCTAATTCCTTCCATAGTTGCTTGCTTTTATTTTCATTCTAAAGTAACAGAAAAAACAATACTATTTTGATCCCTAATCAATAAAATACTGTCAGTGTTACACTTACATCCTATCACTAATCAAAATTTAACATCAAACCTAAAAAATTGCTGACTTGTAGCAAGCAAGTTGAGGTGTGGGTTAATGATGCTACCATACTATGTAAGTCATAAATGTCCAAGTTAGCGATCCATTAAGTTTGGCTTAATTTTATTATTATCATAATTGATGGACTAGATCAAAATAAATGATCTGGGAAGAACAAAATTGAAATTCATTTATCAATGAAGGATCAAAACTTGAAAACACCAAAGCCAGGTAGTAGTTAGACTTTTGAATAGAGGTAATTACAATTACCATGAAAGCACTCTGTCTGTGGAATTGAAATTGCTTCCATAAATCCCAACTCATAAATATGTGACAGCAATGGAGCCATTCCATGGTAGCGCAAACCCCCTACAGAAAAGCAAAACTACAGATTAGGTCAAGGGAAAAAATATGAACTGACCAATCTGAGCTAAAATCTCCTCATCATAGAAAATTTTTACCAGCGTGAATTGGATCAGGAACAAAGTTGTGTCCAAGTGTGTGCATTTTCATCAACGGAGTCATCCCTGCTGTATCTCCATAATCATAAGCATACACTCCTTTTGTTAAAGAAGGACAAGCTGTAGGCTCAACTGCTCTTATAGTAGGGTTAATTTTCTTATTGAGCTTCTCTCGAATGAAAGGAAAACTAAGCCCAGCAAAGTTGGAGCCACCACCAGTACATCCTATGATGACATCTGGGGTTTCTCCAATAGCTCCCATTTGTTGAAGGCACTCTTCTCCTATAACAGTTTGGTGTAGTAAAACATGATTGAGCACACTTCCGAGGCAATACTTGGTGTCAACATTTTTAGCTGCAACCTCTACAGCTTCTGATATTGCTATTCCTAAACTTCCAGGGCTTGATGGATCCATTTCAAGTATTCTTTGACCCACCTCAGTGATTGTAGATGGAGATGGGTGTACTTTTGCACCCCAAGTTTGCATCATCAATTTCCGATATGGTTTCTGATCAAAAGATGCACGAACTTGCCACACCTGCATTGTTCATAAATCGTTACAGTTTCAGAGCTTAAACAAAATCATGTGCAAAATTTTACTTCTAAATTAGTATTTTACATTCACATCACCAACTTTTTTGTTTGTCTTAACGGATCAAGGATTGAAAAGATAATCTTGACAGCTTAGTGATTTGGACAAGTGAGGTTTATCTGTCCATATTTTGGTTTTGAAGGCTTTTTTTAAGTCTTTCTTTTTTTTTTCAAAAACTGAAGTTTCAAAGGTTTGTGTATATTCATAAAGATGCGAGGTTTGTAATTTGGGAATGGAGAGGGAAGAGTAATTCACCCTAAAAAGTATTTATAGACCTTTTTGTAACAGTTTACACTTATCAGTGGGAATTACTTCAGATGGTATAATAGCTTTCATGACCAAGTGATTTAGAGTTCTGTTGGTGCCACATATTCTTAGTTAAAATTAAGTTTTTGGTTTACAAAAAAATAAAATAAAATTTTGGGACAAGATATGATGGGGTCATCACATGAAAAGCATGTTAGAGATTGTAATAAAACTATTCATGGACCTTCACATATCTGTGTATGTTTGAGTTGACGTGGTTCTTGACACAAAGCATAGAGTCGCTCAAATGGAATTTTGACTATGTTGAATTTTAACAAGAGTTGAAATCAGAGATTCATTCTAATTTCCTAGTTTAGACACACTAAAAATTTGTACAAGTACTAATAGGAAGTTCATAACATTAAAGAGATTTTTTTAATTGAACAAGTCCTAGATGGTCATCTGGAAAAATTATTCATCAATATAGTGCCCCTACCTCACAGCCAAGTCCAAATATGCTACATGCAAAGGCTAAAGCACTTCCCCATTGTCCAGCACCAGTTTCAGTCACAACATTCTTGATTCCTTCTTGTACATTATACCAGGCTTGTGGGACAGCAGAGTTGGGTTTGTGAGATCCTGCTGGGCTTACACCCTCATACTTGTAGTAAATTCTGGCAGGTGTATCGAGAAGCTTCTCCAGCCTCTTTGCTCTAAGTTCAACTAAGAATTATGAGATTCAGCTGACAACAGTTTTAGAAATGAAGTTTGAGATAAATGTAACAATCAATCAAACCTAACAAGAGGGGTTGGTCGCCAAAGACTGTAAACATCTCGAACTTCATCTGGTATATCGATGAATCTATCATCAGTCACCTCTTGTTTGATAAGTGCATCAGGAAAAAGAGCAGACAAGTCTTCTGGCGTAATTGGTTCAAAAGTGTTGGGATTCAATGGTGGAGGAGGTTTAACAGGAAGATCTGCAATTAGATTGTACCACTGATGGGGAATTTCTATTGATCTGTCAACATCTGAAGTTGCTCTTATTCTGCAAACATTTGAAGGTCTCACATGCACTGGCTTTACACCCAAGGCACAACGCTGAGGCCACTGCTCATTTACTGAAGGTGGCAAGTAACAAGAAGATGTGACAACCAAGCTATACTACTAAGTTGGCAGAGGTAACATCATAATCAAGTAATCAACCATAAAACAAATCACAATGCCAATTTTAACAAATCAAAATGCCAATTTTATTAAACCAGGTAACAATTAGATCTTATTTTTGTACATACACTCAAGGGTTCAAAAATAATATAAACATGATATGAAGAACCTCCATTAAGCACTACTGTTTCTTCCCTTTTAATTATTCAGACTACACCTATTGTCTCCTTTTTAGTGTATAAAATGGGTTCTGAAAGCATGTAAAAGAATATTGTTTATATTCCTTTTTATGTCCTGTCAAACTTAAGAATACTACACTCTCTTCATGTAATTCTCATTACAAAGTCCTAGTTGGTGTTTTCAAACTTCTTTTCTAATGCACACTATTACAGGAACTTCAATCTTAAAAATTTCTCATTTGAAAGAACACCTTTATAATTTGGCTACTGCTTAGTTCTTACTGACCTGTATTTTCTGTAGAGGTAGAAGATTGAGAAAGAAAAATTCCTAAGCAAGATATCCAAACTACATGAGTAACATATCTTGTACCAGCTCAGAAGAGCCCAAAAGATAAACTACTCAAGATAGGTGAATACAGTTAACTTGGTCACCAATCACCTTAAATTAGTTTATCTCCATTGACATGACTTGAATTTTAGACTACATTTAAGTTTTATGAGGGCCGTAAAGTTGGATCCGACCCGTGGGAAGAAAAGTTTGATCCCTTCTCACTCCAACTTTACTAGGAAAAGCGTCCTGGGAGTAAAGTTTTCTGCTAGTAGACTCCAAAGTAGGTACTAAATTAAAATATTCTTCATAAACTTTACTTTTCTTAACGATTTCAAGCTGCATATAAAGTCTCACACTTTTGCAGTGTCATCCTTTCTCTTTGCCATTATATTGAAAAAGCTTCATATCTGTAAAAGTTAATCAATCACTGCATTTTCCAGCACTTCAATTTCTAGAACTGATTTTTATTTCATAGTACTCAAACAACGTTAATTTATAGAATCACGGCGAAACAGGAGATAACAGATCTAGAAAAAGTCAAGAAAATGAAGATAATACAATCAGGAACAAACGTAATTGTGAGGAGAAAAGGAACAAGAAGTACCTTTAGCGTAGAAGCAGGGTGAGGTATTCGACAGATTAGCAGAGAAAATACAGTGACTGACCATTTTCGCCAGGAAATGAGAATTTTGTAAGAATGGAGACAGAAATTCTTCGTCGGAAGGCAGTTTTCATAGTACGCGGGAGGAGGCGGCTGGCTGGCTGCTATAAAAAAGTGAAGGGAAATTGACCGTAAAAAGTGATAAATAGCAAGGTTCTGAAAAGCGGACGGTCACTTAACCAGTAAAGGTTCTGGGTTTTAGGGTTAGTAGATCAGACTGAAATTAAACCGAAGTCAGATGGGTGTTAAATTTAAAACCCACCTTTCATCTCTATCCATACTAATAGATTTTTCCTAACAACCTTAATTATATGGGTACTTGTTTAATAAATAAATTATTTTATAAATATATTACTTATAAAAATAAATGACTTACGCTTATCCGTGACTTTACTGAACTCTATCTATAGCCCTTGTACTTGCCTGACGCATCATTAATATTTTAACCTATTATTATAGTTTAGGTGGATGCTTTTTCAAACTTAGGCTTAGCTGTACTCCTCTTTTATGAAGCTGCTCACATCCCTCCCTCCTTTATGATGCTGCTCACTCTTAAATATCAATATTTAATTATTCCTATTATTCCTGAAGCTGAAGCTGCTCACTCTCATTAAGAGTGGAAATAGGCTAAGTTAGGCTAGATTTTAGCTAAGTAGGTTTGGACCTGCGAATGAAATCCAAAGCCTGAGCCTAGGCCTGAGTCTGTGTGTAGGCTTTTTTTCAGGCCTGAGTATGGGCCTTCAAAAAGCCTGGTAAGGCCTGAAGCCTATTTAAAGGCCTACTTAAAATGTAGGTCTTTATATAGTCTTTAAGCATATGCATCTAATTTCATATATAATTCATCAAGTCTATTTAAATGCCTACATTATGGCTAAAAAGTTTAAGGATTCATTTTCATATGAAATAAAAGAGTTAGTAAGTGAAAGAAAAGAATATCTAGTGGCATCAATTGTTTGAACAAGTATGAATGAGAAAAATCAATCATTTATTGACAAAAGAGATATATTTCTTAAAATCAACCAAGCATGACAAGTGGCATGTAAAACTAGATTTTACCTCTTATTTTTCTTGCAGAAAATGAGACAAACTCCTCCTATTTGGATCATTTTCATTTGGACATCACTAAAATAAACTTACTACAATTTTTATGTTACATCAAATGACATAAATCAATGGAGGAGTAGTGAGCTAGTATTGCCACCTCGAGCGATCAAAAAGAAGAGAAGTATAAGTGATCAATTGATATATGAAAAGGTTAAGATCATTGATAAATGGAGAAATGTGAAATTTAAGGTTAAGAATAAGTTCTTAATTTTATAAATAATCTAAAAATTAATTTAGATTAAATTATATATAACTATGCATAATAAAACATTTTAAAAAAAAAACTAAATAGGCCGGCCTGTAGGCCTGAAGGCTTGACCTTATGAAAATAGGCCTGGCCTATTTACCTAAATAGGCCTAACAATAGGCCTGAGCCTGAGCCTGAGCCTGGCCTATTTATTAAATAGGTTAGGCTAGGCTTAAAGTAGGCTAGGCCGTAGGCCCCTAATAGGGGCCTGACCTATTTCCACCACTAACTCTCACTCACCCTCTTTCTCCTTCCTTCTTCCCTCTCTCTGCACATTGGGCTCCACCGAAGACTCCCTTCCCTTTTCTAACCTTCCTTCTTCATTATGTTTCCTTGCCTCCATGGATCTCTGCCCTTTCGTGTGACTAGCCGTCGCTCTCAAGATTCCCATCGC
Organism: Acacia pycnantha; assembly: GCA_025563575.1. NCBI lineage: Eukaryota > Viridiplantae > Streptophyta > Magnoliopsida > Fabales > Fabaceae > Acacia > Acacia pycnantha. The sequence continues at coordinate 7,571,406 of JAMWYP010000002.1, read as the reverse complement.
TTTCCGTCATTCATCCTTCTTCTTTTCCCTGTTTCTATCATTCATCCTTCTACTTCTTCCATTGTTCCCTTCATTCGGACCAAACTTCCGCTACCAACTCGACCCAGTTCAACTCGGCCGATTTAGGCCGAGTTGAGCGGGCTGACTCGGAGTCACCGAGTCAACCCGTTTCTCCACTAAACCGGACCGGCTTTCCAACCGGTTGGCCGGTTTCCAGTCCAAACCGTCCGGTCCAGGTTCACAAACCATGATAAATAGAGACGGAATTGTCAATATGAATTCCTTGAAAAATGATAGGAGTATGGTGCGATTTGGCCAATAAATTATTAGCTCAAAAACATCCACCACAATTATTAAAAAGGTGCAGCCAGCACAACGTCGTTAGAAAAAGATAACGTCCGTTATCTTTTGCAGATTGGCCAACGAACTTTTACTCCATGAGCGCTCAGCACAAAAAAGTTTTCCTTATGAGCGCACAGCACAAAATTCTAAATTTTATTAAATTAAATAATTATTTTTCTCAATTGTCATTATTCAAAACTACTTGTATAAATATTCATGGACAAAAATTACTCATTCTTCAATTTTGTCAAAATTATAATTTTCTAAATAAACAAAAAATTTAATTAAGTCAAATTTGGAGGCCGAAATCCCTAGGAAGTTTAAGGAGGAAGAAGATTTCAACAAGTGCAAGCATAAGTCAAATTGTGATGTTGGTTGATCTTGGATTAATTTTCCTCATGTTTCTTGTAGATTTGGAGGTTACAAACTCAAAGGTGAGTTTCTGCCCAAGATTATAAAAATGGATTAAAGAGTGTATTAAGCTTAGATAATGAGCTAAAAGGCAACCTAGAGCATAAAATCATAGAATTTGTAAAGTGAACTTGGAAATTAATTGTGTCTTTTTCATGACTTATTTACTGTCAGACCAAGGCATGAGGAAGTAGTGGGATTTTGTCTATTTTGATGCTTCCAAAGTGCTTAAAATGAAAATTTGTGTGGGATAAGGGTTGGATAGTGATTTTGGAAGCATTAGGATTAAATTACAAGAAACCCTAAATCTGCCAGGATTATATCCAGCGAAGCAGTTAGTTTGTAACATATTTTTGGTTAAGTAAATGGTGTCCAATGCTATGAAATTTTACATTCTTAAAATAGACATCCTAAGATTTAATTTTATAGGCCATAGGCCTATTTTAGATTTATGTACAATGAGATATCAATTTTTGAAAATGACCCTTAAATCTGGAAGGTAAATTCCGGTAGTGGTACTGTTTAATTGGAACTGGACCAGTTTTCATATAATTGATTGCCTGTGATTTTTAAAAAAAAAATTTAATAGACTAATCAAGGGTCATATAGCCTTTGGAATCACCTAAATTTGATATTTGTACAATTAGTAATGAATTTTCAAAGTTTGGTGAAAATTTTGGAATTTTTTGTCAAAGTTTGAAAATTGAAGTAAATGAAAGTCAAGCTTAACTAATTTGTGTCATTGCAATTAATAAAGGACTTTTAGCCATAAGTTGGGCCTAGAATAGTAATTAATTACAGTATTATTTGAATTATAGAGAATTTGTATAAGTGATGAATATTACTTATAATTATAGGGAGTGTCATTGCCCGGAGCCTTTAAGGAATTTGGGGGTTGGTTGTCAGTCTAAAAATCTACCAGGTAGTAACTTTAATCTCATGTACTCTGTGTATTGTGTATACTTATTTGTACCATGATCGTAATCCGTGTCTAGGACACGCGTTTATTGCATTTAGTTGTTTTAGGTTCGAGGCTCAATTGTTTTCCCAGCGCTATGGATTCGAGACTTGCTATGTGATGTGCCCTGCAATCAACGATGTGTGCATTTTGTGACAACATGTGAAGTATGTTGAGTGTAACATCCCACTTTTCAAAAGTAGTATAATTTTTTTTCCTTTAAAACATCATTTCAAATCATCAGAGTAGAGCAGCGGAGCATAAAAGTAACTGATATATATATAAAATGCCATAAGTCTGTCTGGTTACAACAGCGGTACAGTAATCGAGTATTTCAAAAGATATATACAACATCAAAAGGAAAGCTTCCGCCGGAACAACAAAAGGAAGTCTTCAGCCGAGTCTTCTATGCGGACTGCTTGCCTCTATCCTCTGTCCTCTGTCCTCGGTCCTTTCGACCCTGAAGCTATGTTAAGGGCTGAGGTCCATTGCAATCGGACCCCAGGTAACGGTTAACCTCATATTTACATATACAGTAAATGGACTACAGTCAATCACAACATAACAGCATAATAGCACGCAACCCAATGCAAATGTACCGCTCCCCGCGAGTGCAGATGTACCACTCCCAATGAATCAGGACATACCACTCCCAGTGAATAGAGATATACCACTCCCAGTGCATGCATATGTTCAATCATCCTCTAACAGCATAACAACTCTACTCATACAATACACCTAACAAATATACACGCATACCATAAATATCAGAGTTAGTGTTACAGTACGCGAACGTACCTTCGTTGACGTTATACGGTATCTCTGGCGGATTACGGTACGACAGTTGGTCAGAACGTAATCAAGGATATCCTATCAAGATAACAACGTATTTGTTAAGGATCTATCATTACGACGGACATTTTAGTCATAAATGACCATTTTACCCCTGACCCCCTAATCGGCGGAATTTCGCCAGCACTTCGTTACTTTGACCCTAATCTTCCAAAATTTCAACATATACTCCAACATAATTTTCGAAATATATATCATATTTAACCTTAAAACATGATATCTAAACTAACTTGGAAGATTAAAGATCAAAACAACATTTCTACTATAACTACCGAATCGAAAACTAGAACTTAAGACTCGGTACCGAAAAATTACCCAGAGCTTCACTGCTTCTTCCTCCGGACTCCTCCTCCTCTCCAAGCTCTCCATGATTTCGAAATAGACAAGAGTGAATTGGTGTGAGAATTATGCTTGGAGGTGCTTGCTATTTATAGAGATTTTGTGAGGGCATTTTGGTCTTTTTCCAACTTCCAACTTCCAACTTCAATCCTTGGCCACACATTAGAACCCTTAGCCAAAACGTCTTCCTCCTTCATTTTCATCCACAAAAACCGTCCCCCATGTCACCCTATGTCACCAAGGTGATGTCATTTACTTCCTTAAGAAGTTTTATACTGATAAAGTCCCCGTTCGGTGTTCTAATCGCGTAATCTTACAGAATCTTAGAAATCCGGCAACATAGCCCTGAAGGTCTATTCTTCCTCTTTGGAAATACCTTGGTTAACTAAATTTTTTATTCCATTCAGGGTATTCCGTTGCCTACCGAATATTTTCGGATAAACGCTTCGGTTACGGAAATTTCTTCGGGTAGCGTCAACTTCTGGACAAAAATTCACTGATTCATAATATGTCCAGATGTTTACCAACTTATTCAAGGATTTTGAGTTAGGATTTAATTTCCATTGGTTCTCAATTATCCTATTTGCTTTTTATCAAATATCTCTACAAAATATCATTTGCAACTTGCCAACTTGCATTGCTTTCATACTTGGCATATTTTCTCTCTCTTATTTTCCCATTTTCGTTTTGCATGGCATCTTTTTGCAAAAGAGTTTGCTTCCCACTTGCTCATCCACTTGCTCAAATATCCTCTTGCTTTATGCTCTTATTTGCTAGAGTTTTTATTTGACTTTTCCACAACTTCTACCCTAAGTCTTCTATTTAATTTTCACTCAATTTTCCTTTTGGTTTTCCCTTTAATTTTCGAAATTAAATGGCCATCAATGACCAAGGAATATGCTTTAGATATACCATGCTTTTATGTTCTCATTGGCCAATCTATTTTGTTTGACTTTTCAACAACTTACTTGCTAAGTTTTCTACCAAAATTTCTTCAATTTTTCTTGTTCTTTTTCTTGTATTATTATTTCGAAAATGAGGGCATCTTTTTGACAAAAGATGTTGCCTCCTATTTGCCCAATTGTTGACTTTTCAACCCTCTTCTTAATCCCTTAGATTATACCTTAATCATCTTAATTAGTAATTACTCCAATTGGCTAATAATTCACTTTATTCATTTCTTAAACAATTAGCTAATAATTATTCTAATCACTTACTAATTATTGACAATTTTCTTAATTAGGATTAATCATTATCTCACAACTATTGGACTGACATTGGTATTTTACGCTCCATGTAAAATATTAAAAATCATGGGGTCAATTATGGCCCCACAATACTTTTTGATTTTTCTCCTTCAATTTTTCCAAGGTAATAATTTAATAAATTACCTAAATTAGGGACAATATTCTTCCCTATTTCAAATAATTATTTATTTGCCTCTCTATAATATTTTCAGGGTATTTTATAACCCATAAATATTTTAGGGACCTATTTGCAAATTATCTAACGTTTTAGGGACCTTTTCGCACATTATCTTATCTCAAGAGAAATTGTTCTAATAATAAGATAAATTCAATACAAGGTGTTTGAGACCTCATATTCACCTATTTTCAATCGGTATACTCTACCAATTTATGATATTTACCCTAAGTCAGATTTTAGGGTATTACATTGAGTGTTGTATTGTTTATTTTCATAATTGTGGTTGACTATCATATGTTGTTTATACATTGTCCATGAGATTAACTCGTTACTCTGGGATTCATCTTGAATCCCAGACCTGCTTAAAAGTTTAGGAAAAGGTCATAGTGGTGAGCAAAGTTCTAAGGGAAAAATGGTGGACACAGAGCATAGCTGAAGGCTAGTGGGTGGTGAATTTGGAGCAGTTATTTGCATTATATTTGTATTTGTGTTATTTAGTTTGGATGGAAAATTTTAGACAGTAATGGAATTTTATTTTGGATGATTGTAATATTAATGGTTATGAGAAGTTGTTTCTAGCATATAGCTAGAGAAATTTTGTTATTAAAATCAATATTCTACGCTCAAACGGTATTAAACGCTTAATTCTGCTGTATGACATGTGAACGAAGTGGGTTGTGATAGTAGGCATGAGATTGATGAGGAATGTAACACCTCAAATTCAACACCCGAAAACTTGGCCAAAATATTTGAAATATATCTAACAAGGATAATCAACATCCAAATCATTAAATTGCATAACCATTTCAAATAGAATTCATAGTACAAAGCCAAAATAAGTTTCCAAAATATTTCAGAGTTTAACACAATGCGGAAGTCTTAGGGTTTTAGCAAATACAAATAACACAACAATACAAAAGAGCCTTCACGACTCGTTCCATATGTGTCTTCCCTGGTTTCCCTACTAAATTAATTACCTGAAAAAAAATAAACATAGTAACCGTAAGATCCAAAGATCCCTGTAACCATTGGTTATTCAGAAATATACAAGCAAACCAAGATCGAGAACATAGTTATAAATTCATAATAATTAAAATATATGCCTTCATATAAAAACCTTTCACAAAATAGTTCTCGACTCGGTTACCAAAAACTCCCTCCCAAAAAGGGTTCCAAAACATTATACTTTATTTTCCAACATTTCATAAGAGTTTTCACATAAAATATGCCAAACAATATTGATGCATAGATCATCCTTATTACCCTGACCACTTCTTATAACCATTGACTGGAGCCATCTAACACATAACACATCCTCTAACAAATAAAGCCTTTCATAAGCACAACAGATCCCAAAACTGTTTAATATATACATATATATAATTGACAAGTATATAAAAGAATAACCAAAGTTACCTCAATTCCAAGCTTATCTTTACCAATACTCCAATGCTCTCAATTTACTAATACCAAATAATTTATATCATTCTTCTCCGACTCTCCTTCCTTCTCTTCCCTTTTCTTTTTCTCTCTTCCCTCTCTCTCTCTCTCGTCCGTGGCAGTGTGTGTGCGTATGGTGTGTTTATATAATTGTGGAAAATGGATCCTTAAGTGTAATTTCTAATCTGGGTCATTTGGGATAATTTTCCCCTTTTTCCAAAATCATTCAACGCCGCTGCGCCTCCTCGATGCGTCTGGAAGATGTGAGAAAATGCATGGGTCCCACGTGCATAGTAAAATACTATTCATAAATAGTAAATACTATTCATGAATCTTATAATATACTCACTTTTAAAAATAGAGCCTAGTAGTCTTTCAAAAATAAGCTTATTCTCAAGTCTTTAGACCTAAAATTTGGGATATTACAAGAAAATAGGAAATAAACATGACATTAGCCCAAAAAGATTTAGGAACACAGGAGTGAAACATAAGAGCTCGAGCAGTTTGTAAGAGATGGTGGTTCTTGCTTTCAACAACTCCATTTTGAGCAGGTGTATCAACACAGGAGGATGGTGAAGAATGCCATGACTGTATATAATCGATGAATGGGGCAGAAAAATATTCTTTCGCATTATCACTTCGAAGGATTTTCACAGGAGTATTAAAATGGGTTTGAATTTCAGCACAGAAATGACGAAAATAAGTAAACAATTTAGAACGTTGTTTCATTAAGTAAAGCCAAATGGTTCGGGAAAAGTCATCAACAAAAGTGACAAAATATCGATAACCAGTCTAAGATAAAACTAAACAAGGACCCCAAAGATCAGATAACTCAAGGTGCCAAATAAACACAAAGGTGTTTGGCAAACTGACAAGACTCACAATCTAAAGTAGACACAGACGAAAACTGAGGATACAACCTTTTAAGGGATGAAAGGGACACATGATCGAGACAACAATGGACTTCAAAGGGAGATGACCCACTAGAACAAGCAATAGAACACGGAACCTGATCATCAAGGATATAATGCCGACCAAATTTGTAGCCTCTACCAATAATCTGCTTCGTCAAAAGATTCTGAATTAAACAATGGTCAGGGAATAGTGAGATAAAGCAGTTCAAATGATGAGCCAATTTACTAGGAGACAGAAGATTAAATGTGAGATCGAGAATATTAAGAACATAAGATAGCGAAATGGATGTAGTTGGGATAACAGTGCCTGATCCAAGTACTCTAACCAAGGAACCATTGACAATGAATATAGAGGATGGCTTGGCATAAGGGGCATACAATGAAAATAAATGATGGTTTCCTCTCATGTGGTTGGTGTCACCAAAATCATTAACCCACTTCGTGGAAGTAGTAACAATGCTAAAGGACAAAGTACCTGTAGCTAGGGCCACTGTAGATGATGCACCAGAATCAAACTAATCAGGTGTCTAGGCAATATGAGTTAGACCATGTTGTTGATCACGCTGCTATTTATTCTAGAATTTGTGACAGTTTTTCTTAATGTGACCAAGTTCCTTGCAATAATTGCATATGATACTTCCATAAGTCATGTGCGTAACGCTAGTGCCCTATTTGGACCCATAATTCTTGTTTTCAAAGGGGCCACATCCAGTCAAAGCACTTGCATTCGGATCAACAGACGGACGAAACCAAACTATCAGCATGAAGAACCCGTAAGAACACATCTTCAAGAGATGGAAGCTCCTAAATTGACAGAATCTGAGATCGGATGGTGTCATAAGACGGGTCAAGAGCTTCAAGGAAACTGATGACAGCCTGAAACTCCAGATTCTTGATACGGATTCTTCATAATTTCTTTCACAATGTTGCAGTGAATAATAGAAGATAGAATTCGTGGTTCAATAGAGTTTGAAATTTGGAAAAAGAGATGAACATCCGCTTTGGACCAAGCCAAACGTTTCTCATCATCACTAGAAGGGAGATCTATAGTTAAATGGGCTTCCTTCTCAATACCCAAGAGGTAAACCCTAACAATTTTGTTCAAATCATTATAGTTTGTCCAGTTTAATTTTGAATCAATAATATTAGTAGACATAGGCAGCATATCAGATGTCTTATATTTAGCCATGGAAGAGTAACCAAGAAATCACAATAACAAGACATCAAGCACATTCAAGAGAAGAACCAGCAATCAACAGAAACACCAAACAATGAGCACAATCCTAATTCCTAACCACACCAAAATCTCAAACTTGCTCAAATGCAAATAATAATTTCAAAGTCAAGAAACTCACATCGAACGAACAATAATAATGAATAGTGCCGATGAACAGTAGAGAATTGAACAAGAAAAAAAACCCTATAATTCCTAAGGATCTAATACCAAGTAAAGTAATAGACAGAGAGGGAATTGTGAATCGAATTCCTTGAAAAATGATGTACAAGTGTATGCCTATTTAGATACATGAGATCGTATCTTCTCTAATAAATACTAGGATCCATTTCCTTATTTACATTGATGCAAACCCTGATTATACAGAGGAGCCCACAACGTGCAGTGTGAGAAAAATGACAACAAAAAATAATCAAAAATTGTTGTGAAAATAAAAGAGATATGGGATAAGAGATAAAGAAGAGCAAGACAATAGAGAGAAAATAGGGAAAGAGAAAGGAGAGGAGCAATTCTCATTCAATTTCTTGTGATTACAATACTTTATACAAGACCTCTATTTATATGCCTTCGAAAGTCACAATTAATATACAATTAATGGTCCAATTAATACTATATGACCCTTCATGTTACTAAATATCCTTTTAGTTTTTCAATAACGTATTTATGAATGCTGACTAGGGTACTTGCTTCCTCAATATGATCATGTTAATTATATGCTCCTCTTTATTCAAAATATTTATATTTTGGAGTATTTTTAGCTAGAATATGATATTTAGTAATTCTCATTTAGGTCATTAATTGCATCTCGCAGATATTACGTAATATTTCATGAATGAAAAACTTAATGAACTTCTTGTTCATATTGTTATATTCGAGGATCTATACTTGATAGTAATAATGCATTTCAAAGTTCATTTCCAGCTATTAAATTTCTCTCCCTCATGTCAGGAAAACTTTGTCAAATAACAATCGACTAATCTTTCAGTACAAGTCTCCTAAATCTATTTGTTTCCTTTAGAAACATCATTTTTATTTCATTGAGAAACAAATAAGACGGAGGAGGTCATTACCCAACATTTATCCCAACTTTCTTTCTATCCCAGCTTGTTTAATTCCAATATATGTCAGAATCTTATTATATCATATGATAATTAATGTATGAATAATATTCATAAACATCATATATTTAAATTTACAAATAAATTCTACAATTACATAAAAACGAGAATTAAAGAACTTAATTGTATAATTGGAGCTTATATTAATAAATACTAGTAGCCTTTCAATTTGGAAGGTATAAGGTATCATAACATTACTCATTGTAATATCCTAAAAATCGTATTTATGATAAATATCATAAATTAGGAAATAATACCTATTGAAAATAGGTAAATATGTGGTTTCAAAAAGAATGTTAAATTTATCTTATTTTCTAAAGGAAAAATTCTTGAAAATTAGGAAAAATCAATAATGTGTCAGAAATGACCAAAATGCTCTTGTGGAGCATATAATGACCTAAGGGAATTATGAAAAATCCTTAGAGGCAATAAAATAATTATAAAAAATTAGAGAGTATGTTGTCTCTAATTTAGAAAATTTTTGGGATTTATTTCCTTGGAAAATAGTGAGGGAAAAATTAAAAAGTATTCTGGGATCATTGTTGACCCCGTGATTTTTAATATTTTATGTAGAACATAAAATACCAATATAAGTTCAATTGTTGTGAGGAAATAATTATTTCTAAATAAGAAAATTATCAACAATTAGTGGGGATTAATTAAGTAATTATTGGCTAATTACTTAAGCATGAACAAGGGAATAATCATGGATAATTATGTAAAACCCTATAATTAGTGGTTTATGGCTAAAATTAGCATAAAATATATTTGATAATTAATGGGAAAATATGAAGAAAAATTGGTGAGATTAAGTAATTTTAAGCCTAAAAACATGTATGGACCAATAGGAAAATTTTGTAAAAAAATTATATAAAACAATTATATAATAATTATTTTATATCATATTAATTAATTAAATAATTAAAAAAATGAAAATAAATAAAATATTAATAAAAGGACCGAAAATCTCAAATTGGATAAGGAGATAAGATTTTTGAAATAAAATATTAATAAAAAGGAATATTCTATGGAATATTCTGTGAAAAAGCAAATAGGATAAATGACCACGGATAGAAATTAAATCCTATCTAGAAAACCATGGACAATGTTTCTAAAGTCAGAGTATATTATAGACAAGTATAATTTTATCTCGGAGTAGACTGTCTCCGAAGTCATTTCTGTGACCGGCGGAGTAATTAGGGGATCCAGCAAAGAGAAAAAGGCCAGATATTGGAAAAGTGAGTCTATAGAAAATAAATTCTAACTCAAGATCCTTGAACTAGTTGGAAAATATCTGGACATATTCGGAATCAGTGAATTTTTGTCCGAGTTGGTGATTCCGGAAGTTACTTCCGTAACCGACGTGTTTTTCCGTAAATCTTCGGCAGGACCGGAGAAGACCTGAAAGGGATCAAAAATTTAGTTAACCCAGACATTTTTAATGAGTAAGAAAAGAACTTCAAAGTTGTGATTCCGGATTTCTAAGATTTTACAAGATTACGCGATTCGGAGACTTTATCGATAAAACCTTCTAGAAGCAATGCAAGGTGGCATCTTTTGATTGGATTTTTGACTTTGGGGAGGGGGGAGCAGGTCGGCCTAGTGCTTGTGTGGAGGAGAAAGAAGTTTGCAAAATATCCTGGAATCTGTGGTTTAGAATTAAAGCTGGAAGTTGGAAAAAGATCGTTTTGCCCTCGCAACTTTGCCTATAAATAGGGCCTTCATCCCTTCACAAATCACACACCAAATTCCCTTGTGAATTTCGAAAATAGAGAGAAGGAGGAGAGGAGGAGGAGTCCGGGGAAATTCGCAGCGAAGCTCCGAGTAAGTTCTTCGGTCCTTAGTCTTAAGCTTTCATAGTTCTTTCGGTAGTTAGAGTAGAAATGCTAATTTAGTCTTTAATCTTCCAATTATGATTAGATATCATATGTTAGGGGTATTTTAGTCATTAATTTCGAAAATCATGATGGGGTCGGAGTTATGGCAAAATTTTGGAAGATTAGAGTCAAAGTAGCGAAGCATTGCGAAATTCCGCCGATTAGGGGCATCGGGGCAAAATGGTCATTTATGCCTAAAATGCTCATTATGATGTCAAATGTTAATAAAATGTCATATTATCCTTATAGGATATCTGTAATCACAAACCGCTGTTGTACCGCTGTCAAACGTACCGTTTTCCGTTTTCCGTTTTCCGTCAGAAGTACCGATTACCGTCAACGAATGTACGTTCGCGTACTGTAACACTAACTCTGATGTTTATGGTATGCATATATGTGGTATGTGTGTTGTATAGGTGTTATATTGTTTGGATGCATATAGTGGTTAGAGGATATGACTGTATGCTGGGGGCAATATGTCTGTATGTTGGGGGCAGTCTGTCTGTATGCTAGGGGCAATATGTCTGCATGCTGGGGGCAATACATATACATATATTGTGATAGAGTGATTGTATGTGCTGAGGATATTGTGGACGTCTGTGGTCAAAAGAAATCCTTATTCTGCAATCTCACATCTTCCTTAAAGTTATGAAGAAGCTGAAATCACAACTTGCTTTCAGAGCAAGAAAAAATGTCACCACAAAATACAAAATACAAAAAAAAAAAAAAAAAAAAAAACAGAAATAGGTCGCTTTTAAGTTATCAGAAAGCCATGAACTACAGTCAACTCTTCAATTCTTAGTAGCATCAAGGGTAAGGAATTTCTTTATTACTCCCATCATCTGACCACCGGGGAATCGCCCGAGGCATCCCCTTGCCGCCGCTATCTCATTAAACTCATAAACTGAGTCACCACCATATGATTGACATCTTTTATCTCTTGTCTCTTGTTCTATTTTCAAATCATTAGTTAAGTCCTCACCAGCTTTAACACTAGGAAGAGGAAAAGGGTCAAGAGAAGTTTCACTTATGGTGTTCTCTCCAACAGCACCGACAAAATCTTTCAGCCGACACATTGCAAATGGAACTGGCTCAAAGCTGTGATCTCCATATTCAACTGGAGTAGAGTGGTCTCCGGTGACACAGAGGATATATTGAAAATTTCCAGTTGCTTCTGCCTCCCAGAGAAGCTTTGCCATCTGTGCAATTGCTCGATCTACAGCTTCTAATCCTTTGAACTTGAGAGCACTTGCCTTATCATGTCCTGCATCATCTATTGCCTGCAGCACCACAATATGTCATCATGAATCCAAATTTCTAGAAATAAACATAGCTTAGGTTGAAACGGATAAATAATGAGAACAAAAAGAGCAGCATTCCAAGGTTGTTTCTCGTCAATTCACTTGAGCTAATTCATGAAGATCTTATCGAACAAGTTCTAATTTTGTCTCAAATCAAAGTAAATCAGCCTGAACTATATTTTCTTTGAAAGCTTATTTTGATCAGCCTTGATTGGAATGAATGCTTATTGGAATGGGTAAACTCCAACAAGCTATTAATAACTCCATCCAAATGGGACCCAAGTATAGGGTAGCCTTGCAGCTTTCAAGAGAGTTAAAGGGGCAAAAAAAGGGGAAAAATTGAACATTATATCGAATGGAAAAATCAAGATTGTTCTCAATTTTGCGTTCTTAGTTCATGGAAGTGTCTTGCTCCATAGCTTCAATAAATACCTGAGAACGACTTCCGTTATTTAACCTCAATAAAAACACTTCAAGCAATGAACCTAAATTCACTCCAAGCATATGATCCAATTTCAAAAAGAACTCCAACCAACCTTTTGACATCATATTCTCACAAAGGAAAATAAAACCTAACCCATACATCACTCTGTATGCACTTTCTAATTATATGCCCCAATTCTGAGCATGAAAGCGTACTTCAACACTCATGAGACACTCAAACTTGAAAACAAATGGAAGAGGAAAAACAATCCAAGTATATCAAACACATTTGAAATTGATCCCAAGATCAGTTTCATATCAGCCAAAAAGAAAATGAACACGATGAACAGACAATGGTTTGGCCAAAAAACAAGATAATGGCGTTTTCAAAAAAAAAATCCATTTACTTTTCCACGTTTTAGGTCCAAATTTTGCTTTTAATTTCCAAGAAATATGCACCAGAATCAGTCAGCATAAGCACATTTTAGAAAACATGCATAAGATTGTGGTGCTAGTCCCAAGACAATCAATTTAGCCCCCAGTATGGGCAAAATCTTATAATGAAAGAGAAATCATCCATACATGTGATGAGATTTTCATACCGATATGAAGTGTAGAGGTGAAATATTTAGAAGTAAGCAAAGATAAAATTTTGACCTTGATATGAAGAAACCCAAAGTCATAGCCATCTGACTGGCCAGCCTCATGCTCATCTTCTCCGGGTACAAAAACTCGAGGACAAGACTGCAATGGAGCTGAGAGCGCCTTGGCTATTGCTGATGCTTTCGAAGTTAGCAACGTTCGATAATCTCCAGTCGCTCCAGGAGCTTCAAGAATATCAATACCAAGTGATAAGCCCAGGCCAGCAATTATTTTTGTTGGAGCTACCATGCATGGACGTAGGCCATGTTTGTTTACAAATGGCGGAACCTGTAATAAGCAACTTAAAAGATGCATATATAAACCATGTAAAGGACCAAATTAGTATCAATCAATTATATTGCAATTCCTGATATGTTAAGTCTTTTTTATGGATGAAATATCTTGTGTTATAATATCCAAGTATTTTACCGTGTATGTGATCAAAAGCACAGAAAAATAAAAATTTCAAGTTACAGAACAGAATAGTTCTTCTTCCAGAATAGTCAACACCAAAATTATTTTTAAACTTTAAATTTTGTTAAGTATTTCATAAACAATAATTTATTTGATGTGCATTCACTTCCTCTGAGGTGGCAGACTGTGTAAATATTGTTAAGAACATACCTCAATTCGAATACCACAACCTCTTAATAGGACTACATTAGCTATGTTCTTCCCTTCTGCAACACGTTTAGCATTCACAGGATGTGAAACTAGAATCTTAGTTATTTCCTTCGACAACTCATTAACAACAGTTGCAGTATTCCTTGCTTCATGAGAATCATCTAAAGCTTCTGCTTTCAAAAGTAAGCGGTTGTCCTTCAATGGATCAGTTCCTGATATGTTTCCACTCAAATTTGGTCCTTTGACAACCACACCACATCTATGCTCTGTTGCATACCTATGAGAAGAATAACCCCCCACGCCCAGGGAAAATAAAACAAAGAAAGAAAGAAAGAAAATGGAAATTATTACTTTTACTGAGCAACTTTACATTAACCTTTAAATTCTAAGATTCTAGTAATCAATTAATCAACCCAAAGGTTGAGAAGGAAGAAACAAAATCCTTAAACCAGATAAAAAGAATAAAAAGCAACCATATGAGACATACCCCAAAACAAAATTGAGTTTATTAATACATGAAACTGCAATGCTATCAGAGTTTATATTTGAAAATGAGAATATGGAAAATGATATATATTATCATATGAAGTGATTGCATTCATGGACAAATAACGGTATATGAAACAAAAATAGCAGCCTCAGTTATCAGCACCTGACTCTGACTTCGTATTGTGGGAAAGAAGGAAGCTTCATTCCATCAAGGGCTGAACACAGTATGGGACCTTCTTCTTCAAAGTGTCTGTCAGCCCTCCTACTGGTGACTATTCCTGTTTTCTCATCCAGAGTTGCAAAATTCGACTGTAGGAAGATAACTAATTAGGTTCTCATTTCATTAAGAGCAAGAATGACGAAAATTATGAGTTAAATTCATTATCAAATGGGAAGGCCAAGGACATCCCCTTTTCATATAAATCCAACAGTAGTACAGAATAAGGAATTATGATGTAACAATAACATTACTCCCCAGGTTAGGAACAAGGGACCAATTTACTAATGTCATCTCCAGTAGAATGAACACAAAAGTAAGATTCCTTAAGCTTTCCATTTTTTCTAACAACTTATGGATCGCTTGCAACATCATTCTCCATAAGAATCCACAATGCACACCAATCTCCCACACAAAAATACAAAGCACAAGTATAAAGCCATACCTCTCGGCTCTAGCTTTCTAAACAAACAGAAACTGAGATGAATGTCAAAGGAAATGCTCAAACACATGTACCAAAAATGGCTATCTTTAAAACAAGATTCTAGGCAGGTATGGCACAAGAGATGTAAGAACTAGCCTTCTGTCAAGAATAGTGAGAAATGAATAAGTATTACGCATCAGGTAGTCAAATTTGACTAATTAAGCTGGAATTGATTTACAGAAACTAAAAAAAGAGAAGTTAAGATCATAGGTCCCCTTGTCTAGAAATAGAAGAAAGCAAGAAAAAAACATTAACAGAATTTTCAACTTAAGAGCACTATATGTGCTCTAGCAATCTAGCAATCCTAACATAAAGGAACAAGATCAAGGGTGCCCTAATATCAAATAAAGCATCAATTAACACAAATGCATTCAGGAAAAAGCATGGTCTCTAAAGCATTCATTAGCTTCATGTGAACAAGTATAGTCTTATAAAAGGGAGAAAAAGTCCCCAAGAACATGCCAGAGGAAACAAGTAAATTAAAAGGCAACCTTAAAAGCAATATCACCAGGTGACATTGCCAGTCCAGCTCCCATAGATTCAAATGAACCTCGACCACGATAATAAACTCTAGGATCATAACCCAACAAGGAGAGGTGAGCTGTATCACTTCCACAAGCTAAGCCTACTTCCACAGGGTCCATAAGTCCGTTAACTCCAGCCGATGCTATGGCATCCAAGAAGGGAACTTTTGCAGCCTGAAGAGGAGTCTTGTTTCCGAACATTGGCAGTGACACATCACCCAACCCATCAATCAACACAAACGCCACTCTTTTTTTGGGCAGCTGTTGACATGTTATGTCTCTCCCTGCAGTCATCCTCCCTCTTTTAATATATAAGTATCTGACCTAAATTTGTGATATAACAAACTTCACTCTGATGCTTCAACAAATGGCAGAAACTGCAGCTTACCCATTCCCTGGCAATACAATAACAATTCTTTTAGCAACCCAAGTGAATGCATTATGAAGATACGACCAATTCTATTGAAGACATTATTGTACAATAACGTTTTCATACTTTCTTAAAGAAGAAAGATATCTACCATAACAAACAAACTTTAAGTTTATCAAGTCAGTTCAGAGAATTCGTAAACATCAAAACCATCATGCAAACTAAGGGTACTTTGTAATTATCTATCTCCATGATGGAGCTACTATTGACACCCTATAGCAATAATTTCTTATCTGAACTTTGATTCCCCATCACTATATTAAAAATGAAAGTTTTCACAATAAATGGGGCAAAAGGAGACAGGAAACTACATAACTAAAGAAAGCAGCAGGTGTACTCAGAAGAAAACTCAAAGGGGCTTCTTTAAGAACGAATCATACATGATCCATGGACAACCAAAGATTGAGAAATGAAAGGGATTAACATGCAATAAGACTAATGAAGCCTTTTCACAATTGGACTTCTTCAGGAGAATAAATCATAATTCCGAAGCAAATTCGAGCTCTCGTTCGGAGATGCAGATGTGTGGAACCCGAATGTTACCTTCTAACAGCTATAATGGCGATCCACTGCTTGGAACCAAAAGAGAGAGGTGGAGGGAGAAAGCACGGCTCTTTTTAGACGTCCACTTTATTCTTCTTCTTTTTTTTCTTTTTTTCTTTTTTTTTTTTTTTTGCATCAGATGTCCACTTTATTCTACGCCATCTTATTACATTCCGGTCTTTTCTTATTGGGCCATATTCCATTTCGCTCTGCAACCAAAGGAAAAGATACCGAAGGAAAAATAATAGAGCTATTGATAATGTGATCATGGGGATGGGGTTTGGTCATTGGGTTGGTTGAGTTGTTAGAGCTATGTGAAAAATTTTGATGTTGGCTCTATTGAGAAAGGTTAAAGATAAGAGTTGGGACATCTAGAGAGACTTTTAGTCTAAAATATTTTGGTAAACCACTCAATTTATTTGAATATCAAATTGTGGTTATAATTGATTGTTATAGATTGATTTGTGAATTGTGGTTAAGTTTAGAGCTTGAATTTTTATGAAAAATTTAGCTTTAACGAGATGGAACCACTTTCCCCACTTGTTAAGTGCGTTGGTATAATGTTTGAGTATTTTGTGAGATGAATACGAGAATGAAAGCAATTTTTGATAACTTAAAAGCAACCTGTTTCCGGTTGTGTTTTGTATTTTGTGGTGACATTTGTTCTGTATCCTTTTCTTCCTTGTAAAGCAAGTTGTGATTTCAGCTTCTTCATAACTTTAAGGAAGATGTGAGATTGCAGAATAAGGATTTCTTTCCACTAAAAAAAAGCAATGCAAAATCAGACTTAAAGAAATTTATCTGATAAGTGTGTCTTTGCTTTTGTCTCATGTCAATTGTCAAGGATGGAACACCAGAGTAGTGTTTCAGACAACAGAACTCTTTTTTATGCCAAAAAATGACTAAAGAACCTTTCTTTTGTTTTTCATACACTCTCTAGAGAACTTCAAAACACAGTTTGTGCACTAGGTCAGTAGGGTTGAGCATGACCAGATCACACCAGACCGGTTTGGCCTCAACCCGAGGTTTGGTCTGGCCGAGGTCCGCTCTGGTGCAGCACCGAGCTCGGACTAGACCAGACCTGGTCCAATGTATTGTATTGCCTGGACTGGACCTATTTGGTACATGTTAAAAAAGTTCATTCCAGGGGAAAAAAAATTCATACGCAGAGCAAACACGATTTTAAGAATTTCCTCAGAAACAAATTTGTCTCCAAACTTAATCAGAGCAACAAATTTTTTTTTCATACGCAGAGAAAACTTCCAGACATGATCAGACAGTAACAAAATTCATACGCAAGGACAGAGCAAACATGATCAGACAGTAACATTTCTTTCGAAAATCACAGATTTTCTCTACCAAACTTCGTAACTGAAGATTAATCGGCTTGCATCCTCTGATCCAAGAGTGTGGATGAGTGAAAACCAGCGACAGGAATGGCGTTCCAAGAAGATGAAAGGAAAAATCTGGCCTACCAAAATCGCGTCTCCGATCTCTCGTCTACGGCGCTTCTAGTCCTCGACTCAGTCGCCTCCACATTCTTCTCGTTATCCCGTAAAGATTATGAGTAGAACCGATTACCTCTCTCCTTTTCCTCTGGCTTTCGCTCAGTCTCTGTTTTTCGCCAAAGGAAGAAGATAAACAGGGTCCGCGCCTCCTACCAAACGTCCAAGTCGACCGTGATATTTTGCTCTCCTGCTTAGGTCAACAAATTCCCAATCCTCCAAACGATGTCGTCGTTGCTCTGGAAAAAGAAAGACAAAAGAATAAAATACTTCATACTAACATTACCAAAAAAAAAAAAATACTTCATACTAATAACAATAAAGGGTTTAAACTTCCCATGTTGGATGAGAAAAAAAAAAATCCTACCCACACATGAAATGGTGAAACTCACATACACATATATATCATATGTGTGACATGAGAATACACTTCTCATACAATATAAAAAGTGTTTTTCCCAATAATAAAATACTAAGGACCCGTTTGTTATAAAGAAAGTTTGGGGAGGGAAAGGAACTTTGGAGGAGGGAAAGGAAAGGAAAGGAAGATTTGAAAGATGAGGGAAGATGGCTTGAGTTGTTTGGTAGGAAGAAAATGGAGAGGGAAAGTTGGTAAAAATTAGGAAATGTCTATTTTACCCTCAAAAGAAATTAATTCAAAATAATAAAAAAATATTTTTTTTTCTAAAATATATTTAAAAAAAATATATTATTGTTAAGTTCGAACTTTTGAAGAAAAAAATTTCGCCAAATTTGAACTTTCCCGCCAAGTTTGAACTTTCCAGCCAAGTTCGAACTTCCCGCCAAATTTGAATTTCAGGGGTAATTGTCAAAAACCATCTTCCGGGAAGATGGCGCTTTCCTTCCATTTTCGGATGGAAAGCACTTTCCCTCAAATGAGGGAAGATGGACCCTCACTGGAAGATGCTGACTGGACTTTCTGTGTAACAAACAACCAAAATCCATGGGAAGATTGGGATCTTCCCTTTCCCTCCCCAAGCTTTCTTTGTAACAAACGGGTCCTAATAGAACTAATCAGCGATGTAACTTTCTTCTTCTTCTTCTTTTATTTTTTATTTTTTTTTATTTTATAGTTTGACAAAACTTTAAACTATTCAAAATTTATTTCTTCATTTCCCTAATATTAAATATTTCTATTTAATTTAAAATTAACATATTTGCAATAAAATTGACAAACAATGAACCATATCTCCAATAAATCTCTTTATTTTAGTATTAATGACTCCTCAAATATATCAAAATATAACACAAGTCTAATTAAAAATGGGACTCATCAAAAAACAATACCAATCCATCTCGGCAATGGAGAGAGATAATATGGTCAAAGGTGAAAGAGAGGAAGAGCGCATACAGGATAAAAGAGGCTAGAAATAAAGATAAAACGCAAAAGTTAGTATATATATTCGGGACCTGGCTTTGGTCCTTTGTAGAGCCAGGTTCGCTCGCTGCACAGAGGATGTCGTTTTGATGTAGCAGAGCACACACTTGGGCCTTTAAAAAAAGAGTCGTTTTGATGTAGCAGAGCACACACTTGGGCCTTTAAAAAAATAGTAAATGAGCAAAAATACACATGTGCTTTATCCTCGAGAGCGCCCAGCACCATATGTTTTTTTTGGAGTAAAAATACACATATGGTTATATTTTTGGAGCAAAAATAACATCACCGTTAAAATCTAACTTAACAGTGCATTTGCAATAGAAAATGTCATATTTACAACAGAAAATGTCATATTTACAACAACATTTAAATACCTGGATTTTGAACATAGAAATGTCATTTATAACAAAAAAAAATTGACTATATTTACAACAAGAAGTGTTGTATTTACAACAAAATTTAAAATCTAGTCATATTTACAACAGAAAATGTCATATTTATAACAACATTTAAACACCTGGATTTTTGATAGGGAAAAACTTTAAAGCCTATAACTCCGCAAGTATACGGGCCGTATCAAGTAATAAAGTGATAAGAAAAGTATCATTCCCACGAGGACTTAGTATCACAAACTTCAGTTAGGCATTAATTTCACAATTTCGTTTAAGTTGAGCAAACTATATTGAATTTAATTAAAAGAAAAGAAAATCAAAATAACAAACTATTAAAATAATCGAACGAGCAACCTAGAGTCACTAATCCCTTGTTTGTTCTTAGATTTTATCCCCACTAAGCTAATTTTGACTTAACTTAATCAGCTAATCTAGAGTATTAATGTCTATAAATGCCTTCCATCCACTTATATACCTACCTTAATTAATTATGCAATGTCTCACACAACTAAATAAGATGCGTTTTAAACCGGGCTCACTCTAATTTGACTATGCGGAGCTTCTAGGTATATTCCTATCCTAGACGCAAATTATATTAAAACCTAATTTCACATTAAATTTAAATCTAATTCTACATTATTTAATCCCAAGGTCAATTTAGGATTCCCTCTTCCAAGTTCAACCCTAAATCCCCAAAACATGCTCAATGGTGGCCAATCAATAAGCAATAGCAATAAACACAGGATTAAATAAACTGAATTAAATTAAGCAAAACTAATCGGTGGAAATAATCTCTAAAACCCAAACAAGTTCATAGGTCCTCTAGGTTGAAAAGAGAATTAGCCACACATGGCTATAACAAAATCTATAACAAAAAGATAAGAATTCAGGTCCAAAGAATAAGAAGAGAGAGGAAAGAAAGCTTCTTCGTCGCCTCCACAGTCCTTCCGTCCTTCCATGGAGATGATGAAGAGATCCAAAACGCTCAGCCTCTACTCCTCCGCTTCTTCGTTCCTTCTCGTTCTGCGTCTCTCGATCTACTCCTCGTTGTTGAATTCCTTTCTCTATTTATAAACATATGGTTGGGGTCCACGTCTTTTGTATGTGTGTGTTGGGCCATTCTTCCTTTTTGCGTGATCTGATCATTTCTTTAATAAAGGATATGCAATATCCTTTTGATATCTCCAATCACCTCCATATATCTTGTAATCCACTCTATCAGATCACACAATTGATTTTGTTTCTATGTTTTCTTGCGTGGGACCACCAAGTTTGGCTGATTACATATTCTCTTAATTGCTTTTTACTTCTCTCTAAATCAAATAATATTCCTGCACAATAAAAATAGGATATGAGTAGATTTTATGTCGATTTATTCTTTGATCCTAAGTTTGATTCAATGATGGAAAAATATACAAAATATAATTAAATAGGTATATAATATCAATAAATCCAACTAATTCTCATAAAATATACACCTATTTAATCATAAAATATATACTTATCAATTTTGAACATAGAAAAGTCATTTACAACAAAAAGACTAGATTTACAATAGGAAGTAATAGGAAGTGCTGTAGTTACAACAAAATTTAAAATCTAGCAATTTACAACAGAAAAAATCATATTTACAACATGCTAGATTTTAACGGTGGTGTGACTTTTGCTCCTAAAATGTAACCACATGTGTATTTTTGCTCCCAAAAAAAGCATATGGTGCGGGGCGCTCCCGAGGATAAAGCACATGTGTATTTTTGCTCCTAAACCCTTAAAAAAAATCAAGTCCATTTTTATAAAAAAAAAAATTATTTCAGGGTATTGACAGGTACTAAAAAAGATACTTCAGAGTTTAGAATACTGATCAGTACTGAAAAAATAATTCATGATCTTAAAAAATTATTTTAAGATCTTGAAAAAAATATTTCAGGGTACTAACTTGTACTGAAAAAATAATTCATGATCTTAAAAAATTATTTTAAGATCTTGAAAAAATATCTTAAAATATATTTTTAATAGCTGTCAGTATCTGAATTATTTTTTCAAGAAGCATAAAATAATTTTTTTAAGATCATGAATTATTTTTTTAATGTCAGTCAGTATCCTGAAGTATCTTTTTAGTACTTCAGTATCCTAAAATATTTTTGCAAGATCCTAAAATAATTTTTAAGATTATGAAGAATTGTTTTCATTATCCTGAATTATTTTTTTACTACCCAGCCGACAATGCCTAAATTTTTCTTTAAAAAAAAAAAAGGGACCTGAATTTTCTCGCCTTTCTTCATCCATTCATCTCAATCTCTTTTATTTTCTTGATTATATAACATAATTGTTTTTTTTGAAATAATTCACTTTATTTTCTTTATAAAATGAAAATATTAAAAAGTAAAAGTAAAGACATTGAAAAGAAACTAAGTAATCCTACTTCCTTCCAACAGAAATTTGGTAAATTCTTTAAATAGGACTTGCAATCCAAATCCAATGCTTAAAAAAGCCTTTTTCGCTAAGAGGTTCGCTATTTCAATTTCAATACGATTGATATTCACTATCTTCACTTTTGTTGCTCAAATGTCAAGTTCCATCCTTAACTCTCAAACACGCGCTTAGAATAATTTACATTAAACTACATAAGGGGATTTTTTTTTTTTTTTGTCAAAGTACTTAAGGGATAAATTGGCTTTTTTATCCCAATCCTATAAACAGTAAAAAAAACTTTGCTAAAATGCTACACATTGAAAAATAATTACCAGGATGCGACAATCAAAATTCTGTATTTCATCTCACCAAGAATTTGACACTCTATGGTGTGTTTGGCTTAAGGGGAGGGAATTTTTTTACCTCATTGACCAAATTATCTATAGAAAATTTTAAATATTCTAAAAATACACTCTCAACAAAAAAAAAATTATTTTTCTCATTAATGATAATTTGGTTAATATCATTCCCCTTCCCATCCAAAAATACTAGCATGTGGGAAGATTTTATTGAAGAATTACTTCTTATCTTAACAATTAAATTGATAATATATATTGAGAAAATGCTAAGAAAATATCACTTAAACTTCAAAATCCTAAATATGTGATTTTTCAATAAAATGAGTTCTCAATTTCTTTATTCTCAAATCTACCTCTATTCAATTATCAACTATTCGAAATAAATCCATATAATAATATTTGGCCTATCTAATATCACAGGTACCATTGATTAAGATAAAACCTAATAAATTACAAGAGATTGAAAATAATTATACATGGCCAAAAAAGAAAATAATTATAAGAAATAAAAAAGTAATTTTAAAATATTTTAAAATGTTATGGAGAGGCTATTCAATAATTAGCTATTCAATATATGTTGTGAATATTTGTAATGGATAATCAAACCAGGCTATAGATGGCTGAGAATCAAACTAAGTTATAAGTTGAGTTGGCTAAATATCAGCTTATTTTAATGCGAGTCTTTCAAGTCCAGAGTCAACCTCCCCTAAAATAGATCAAAATCCAAAAAAGAACTTAGCTAACAAATTGAATACATTAGATCTACAATCCACCAATCAAGTGAAGGAAAATTATAACATGTATCCTTCTTGAACGTTAATCCAAAAAATCATGAACCAAAAAAAAGTGAGAGGGAGAGACTGGTTCGACTTCACCAAATCTTTGAACCCACATTTGTTTGACTTCACCCATATGAGAGAACGAGAAGACAAGCTTCACTTCAAGGGAAGGAGATGAGTACCATGACACAGGGGCGGACCCACACCGGTTTCATAATATATTTTTTTTTTTTTGCTTAGAGCGTCCGATATCCTAGGGCAGGCCACCTTTAAGGCACATCAACGGCCCCAGACTAATCCGGACCGAGACCGGGTTGGCCCCTTTCGGGGGGAAGCCTCTACCACCCACGCCTGCTGCATTCCCACGTCTCGAACTCAAGACCCCGGTTTCATAATATTTTTTAAAAACACTGAAACGCATCTTTTAAAAAAGCTGCACCAAAACCACACTAAAAGGATTCGAACACCCAACGTGTGAGTGCGCTGAACCTTGAGAGAATGCAATCTACCAGTTGAGCTACGCAACATTTCATTAAGGGGAGACGCAAAAAAATATAAAAAGACACATTTTGTTTAGTTTACTTATCCATAATTTATTAATTACAAATATGGTCTTTTCATCCTTTGAATATTAATTTAGCTGACTCTTGATTATTATTTTTTATGTTAAGTTGAAGTTTTTTTTTTCTTTTATTGTTTATATTTTTTTTAATGCGTTTAAAACTTTCTTTAAAAAAAATTTTCGGGGGCGCTACCCCCGAACCCCCAAATTCCATCACTAATTATGCACCCATAAACTTAAAATCCTGGGTCCGTCACTGCCATGAGATAATAAGAGACTTGCACGAGGTTCATTTGAAAGAGAAGATGGAAGAGGAAGAGTACCAAGGAGCGACGTGTTGCTGTTTTTGCGGTAAGAAAAGTAGCTATTTTTGTTTTTTTTGTTTTAAATATGGGTAATCTAGTCTTTTTTATAATGTATGGATTATTATAAACTAAAATTAATATACTCATTCTCTTTAAATATTATTCCATATTAAACATAATTTTTAAGTCTTAACCTAGTCTCATTTTCAAGCCAACATGCCAAATAAAGCCTCAGCCTCCGTTTGGTTTGGTTTGGAGGGAGGAGAGCGTATGAAAAGACATATACGCCCTTTATGTGGGATATTTATGTGGAAAACGATGCAAACGGCGCCTCAGGCCCCGTTTGGTACAGAGAACATTTAAGAAAGGAAAGGAATGGAAGGGAAGATTAAGAGGGAATTTAAAAAGTTAAACTGTTTGGTAGACATGAGAATGTAACTTAAGTTGAGGGAAAATAAAATGTTTGGTAAGAAGAATTGGATGTTGATTAAGTGGGAAGGAGAGGTAAAATACCTATAATACCCCTAACATAAAAAAGAGAGAGAAAGACTTGATTGATTTTTTTTTTTATATCAGGCATAAACAGACTACCCACATCGTGACTGTTAATGGTTGAGAAGGAAAATCAAAAGAGCTGCCGATGGGATCCATGAGGGCGATGATTAGAACGACAGTCGGAGGTGAGAAGGATTTCTAGGGAGAAGGATAGAAAGGGAAAGGAACCCAGATTGCATCAAGAAAACCACAGATCACATACTGCTCTGTTCGGCTCTGTTTTACATTTTACATGGATAAGGTTCAATAATTTGATCATATCTCTTAAACCACAGATCCGATTGTGGTGAAACTTTTTTTTATATAAAACTAGACTCCCAATGCGTCACATAGACACCAAAAGCAAGCTCAAAGGAGTTTAGACGAAAGAGATATGGATATTGGAAGTTGACCCTAGAATTCTCGCGTCATATCAGACATAAGTTCAGTAACTTGGATGACTTGGTTCGAACGTAGTTGACAAGTTCGAACGTAACACTCACCTAAAAGAGTCGAGTTCGAACGCATAAATTGACAGTAGTTGAAACTGTGCTGCAATTAATTTCATCATATTGGAAGAGAATGCTGGTCATGAGGAATGAAAATAAGGAGCACCACTATTGTCCTCCTCACCGTCATCATTGGGAACGAGAAGGCCAGAGAGCTTGGGTTGTGACTGTGTCTTTGGAGGGAGAGCGATTTGGGGACGAAGAACCGAGCTTGAAGAAACTACGAGAGATCACCTTCAGAAGGGCTTTTTTGTCCCATTAATTCACTTTCCCGGGAAGATTTTGAGATCCCTCCAGTTTTGGAGGGATTTGAATTTCCCACGTTTGTGGGAAGATGGAGCAAGGTGGGAGCTTGGTTTGACGGGAAGTTGTGCAACCAAACAGGTATTGCTAGTGGGAACTGTGTTATGTTCCCAGGAACTCTTATGAGTTCCTTGTACCAAACGGGACCTTAGTGTCCCAACTCGAAAAGGATCATATCCACTTTCTAGTCTGATGGGAGTGTTAAATGATGTACTACTACCAGTTGGTATTTATTTTGCTCGAACTACTACTAGTTGGTATTAGGTAGATAGTTATTAATAAGGGAAAATTCATTTCATATTTGAAGGAATTAAGAAAATGTCAGAAAAGTTTTAAGGACAATTCAGATGTCAGAAAAATCTCAAAAAGTTGTTAATCCCACCAATGGAGTTGTTAATCCTATAGATAAAATTGTTAATCCCACAGATGAGAGTTGTTAATCATACAAAAGAGTTGTTAACGAGACTTTTTTGACATTTTCCTAATCCCTTATAATCTAAAATGAATTTTCCCTATTAATAAGTAGTTGACAAATATTAGTTGGGAGAAAGAAGTTAGTATTTATAACATTTAATATTACTATAAAAAGCTCCTTATATAAATACTCATGTAAGTCTTGTGAATGAAATCATCATAAACATTTTTTTCTCAAATACTTTATCAGTTTTATATATTAATTTAAATAGTTGTCTTAACCGTTTTTTCTATCAATTAGTTAAAACAAGCTTCATAATTAGAATCATATAGTACACTTGCTATATGCGTCAATTTGTGTATTGCAAATTTGCAATTCCATTGTTAGCTTCAGTAAAATTTACCGCAATATGTGTGTGTTGAGTCTCAATTCAACCTGAACATTGTTCATTTAAAATTTTGCATTTTTTAAATTTTCTTAAATTAAAACCTCATTTTCAAGGAATAAAATATTTTCTTTTAGGATCCGTTTGTTACAAAGAAAGCTTGGGGAGGGAAAGGAAAGATCCCAATCTTCCCATGGATTTTGGGTGTTTGTTACACAGAAAGTCCAGTCAGCATCTTCCAGTGAGGGTCCATCTTCCTCATTTGAGGAAAATGCATTCCATCCGAAAATGGAAGGAAAGCCGCCATCTTCCCAGGAAAATGGTTTTTTGACAGATTTACCCCTGAAATTCAAATTTGACGGACTTGGCGGGAAAGATCAAATTTGGCGGGAAATTTCAAATTTGGCGAATTTTTTTTTTCCAGGAGTTCGAATTTAACAATAATATATATTTTTAAAATATATTTTAGCAAAAAAAATATTTTCTTTTTATTTTGAATTAATCTCTTTTGAGGGTAAAATAGACATTTCCTAATTCTTTACCAACTACCACCTCTTCATTTTCTTCCTACCAAACAACTCAAGCCATCTTCCTTCATCTTTCAAATCTTCCTTTCCTTTCCTTTCCCTCCTCTAAAGTTCATTTCCCTCCCTACCAATTCTTTGTAACAAACGGTCCTTAAGTGTTATGATGCCATTCCAACTCTATTTTTATTTAAAAGTTTTGGCGACAAGTTTATTTTATTTTGAAAGACGAATTTTTGTTTTCTGGCCATTGCCGTTGCGCGTCGGCCAGATCTGATGCAAGATTCAAAGACTGGAATAGAATACTAGTAGTATAAAAAAACTACAATTAATTGACAAAAAAAATGAATATCTTTCACTCTCGTTTTCTTTCCTTGTGCAGAACAGAGAAGCAGGTCAACAATGGCGTGGACTTCCTCCGCCATGTATGTGATCTGAAAATCAAAGCGTTGTTGCTTATTAGGTGAGCTTTACAGAAAATCAATGCCCTTCATTATCTGCTAACATTGGACTAACATTTCCTTAATTTGATATGGTGATCATTTGCATCTGCATCTGCATTTGCAGATTTCGAATGGGAGAAGGGGTTTGGGAGATGTTTAAACGAAGAGATATCATTAGAGAGATAGCTGAAGAACATGAATGCAATTTTTGATTCTGACGTCAAATTTGATCTGATGAACTGAGGGTTGGAATTAGTGCAACGAACTGAAGTTGATTCGTTTGTTGATTGGAGAAAGAGTAACTGTAACTAGAGGTAAGAATTCTCCTTTCATTTTTGATTCATTTTGGACTGGTTTAGAAATATATATACAAGTATCGTTTTGTTATTGTGCTGTATTGTTCTATAATTGGTGTAACTTGGGTGTCGTTAATTTGTATTATCGCTCCATTAAGATGTTGGGCAATGTTGCTGTGGAATGAGGATATGCATTATTGCTGTTAGTTTTTGGTGCTATATTCTTGTGTTGTGTTTAATTTTGGAGGCCATTTTGCTATACCAGAATTATCTTGTACACTTTGGTCAAAGGACAAAAGGTATTTTGGTTTTTTTACCTGTGCTCCTTAAAATTTCTTTGTAATCAGTGAAACTGGGAGGATTTGATTGATATTAACTTCCTTATAGGAGATTTAATTGTTATTTTCCCATCTTTCTATGGTCTTTAATATAAGACCTTTTGCAAAATTTAGTGAAATATTTATAATGTATTTTAAAAAATGCCCTTTTATGCAATTAACTCTAAAATTATTGGGAAGTATCATGTTTGACTTTATTACGGAGGCTGATGACTTCAATTAAGTGTAGTTTTGGAATGTTTTGGTATTTGCCTCAAGACATTGCCTATTTTTAACTATTTTTTGCAATTATTGTTACTTGTTAGGATTCTTGAGGGCAAAAATTAACCTCAGCCAAGCAAGCTCTCCACATAAAAAATGGCATCTTGGAATTCAGTCCCACTTCTTGTGTCATACGAAGTATTGGGTTGGTTGACTTTTGTTTGCTGGTCTTTCAGTTTCTACCCACAAGTTTTCTTGAATTATCGCAGAAAAAGGTTCCAACTAAATATATTGTTATCTCACAAACGCAACGTCCATGCTTTTACTCCTTTCCTTTTACCATTCTAATTTGCCTCATTCTTATGGGTGCTGGAAATGGTTATTGGATTTCAGTGTTGTGGGATTGAACTTTGATTTTGTGGTATTGAATCTCACCAAGCACTTGTCCTATCTGGTATACAATGCATCTCTATACTTCAGCCCTACTGTTCAGAAGCAATACAAAAACAAGTACGGTCAAAATGAGGTTAGTTCCTTGTATAACCAGCTTATAAATACTAATTCAAAGCTTATAGCTTTTATATTTAAAAACCATAGTAAATTCTATTTGTGTTTCAGATGATACCTGTAGCAGCAAATGATGTTGCTTTCTCATCTCATGCTGTTCTACTCACTGCAACTACCTTGTTCCAGATTGCTATCTATGAAGTATCATAATCTTTTTTGAACTGAAATTTTTGTACTTTCAATTCTTTTGTTCAATTTCTGGGTTATTGTTGAAATTGCTTATTGTCGTTTGTTATTGTAGCGTGGAGATCAGAAGGTGTCCAAAATAGCTTGTGGAATTGTGTCCATTGTTTGGTTAATTGTTGCAATATGCTTCTTCAAAACTCTGTCCACACACCATTGGCTTTGGCTTCTCTCTGTATTCAAGTATGTTGTGCTTTCTTAACTAATTTCCCTCTATTCGTGCTACCTTCTGTGACATCAGTTTTCTACGCTTAACTTCACAGATATATGTTACATGATTGAATACCATGATGCAGCAATGTTTATTTGAGATTGATCTCCTTCTAATTAACTCTGTTTTTTTGACCTTGAATCTAATTAACTGTGTTGAAATTAACCATTTTGCAGTGTTGTTCAAGTTTGTTTGACGACGATTAAATATATTCCTCAGGTCAGGATTTATTTGATTTAGTATTCAATTTTGTATTCAGTTTCGTTTTATGGAAGTTGTACTGCAAGGAACATGTTTACGAAACTTTATGTTGAAAATCATATCTCTGATGATGAAAACTATGAGGACGACAACAAACCTTATTCAACTAAGTGAAGTTAATTAGTTAACTATATGAATCACCCAACATCATCGTTCTTTGTTAACAACCAACTCTTTAGGTTATCATTCATCGATAGATTCCATTTAATAACTTTATCAAATGTCATTCTTGGCCTTTCTCCACTGCTCTTCATACGACTAAAGACCACAAGCTCAACTCTCTTCATTGATGTTTCTAGTGGCCTTTTTTGTTGCATATGTTTGAAGCAACTAAAGATTTTCTACCATTCTGTTCTCAATAAATGCCATGTCAACCTTTTCTTTTGATTCACCTAAAATTGCTTCAGCAACCTTCCAAACCCTTATGAATGTTTCATCCCACATGATGTTAGTACTTCCTTGCAACTCTTAATCACCCTCCTCCAATAGTTTTCTTTTGAAAATTAGTTGTTTCTCACCTTTTAGCTGCCACTACTTGATACTAGACTTTATAACTTGTTGACACTTTTGTTTTCGTCTCTTAAAAAGAACATCAAGGATCAAGACCCTAATGCTTAATATAAAGCTTTCCCCAGGAATGACTTGGCAGTCTTTGCATAATCTTCTATTTGGATTACTTATAAAAAAGAAATCAATCTACAACCTTGAGGTTCGACTCTTATGTACAATTTAATGACCGTCCTATGTTAACAATCTTTAAATCTTTGTTAAGTTCCTTAAAACTAAAGTCACCATGAGCTCTTGTATAAGGTCTTGCATCTTTGCTGACATGGCCATCAATGTTTCCATTGATGGAAATCTTGTCATATTGTCAAATGCCTCAAACCAACCCACCAAATATTCTTGACACTTTCCTTAAGATATGCTTCTTCCCTTGCTTAAGGTGCATAGCCACTGTTAGATAATCACAATAAAGGGTTAAAAGTTAGTTGGAGGCATTTAGTATAGATAGCCGTTGGGAATAATTACAGCTGTTAAGAGTATGAGTCATGGCCATTTCCTCCATATATTTACATGTCAAAGTCCTAATATTCCAAATACCTAATTTGATCTTGCTCTTTTGGAATAACTTCTTTACCCATATCCGTTCACATAAATGTGAAAGCTTTTGTTCATTTAACATAACATTTGGGTGTAGCGGCTGTAGCTCATTTGACACTGTATTTGAGCCATACAACACATTACTTTCAGATAACAACCTAATATTAGCACAATATTTTCTTTTATCCATGTCATGGGGATTTCTTTAGAGTTTTATGTTGGTTGTTGAGTACCTAAGATTGTTTGTATCTTTTATTCAAGATTTGGACTAGCTATAAACATAGGCAAAGTTTGAAAAACATATTTCTAACCTGATCTAAATGCATAATCTGCTTTAGAACCTTTTCTTAATTGGCTTTGATTTGTTTGAAGATTGTTCTTCATTCTTTTGGTTGGGGACTACTGTTGACACATAATGTATTGCCCATGGCCATTTCCACTTGTAATTAATGAGTTGTGAATGCAGGCTGTCATGAACTTCATGAGAAAAAGTACAGAAGGCTGGAGCATTGAGAACACTTTACTTGATTTTTTGGGAAGTGTTGGAAACTATTCTCAAATGGTCATGCAGTCGATAGATCAAGGTTTGCATTGGCATGTCCTTTAGTTTATAGCACAAATTATGCCGAGTTTACAATTTATTAGTGACAGAATTTCAAATCTCAGGTTCCTGGATGAACATCTATGGAAATATAGGAAAAGTAATGCTATCTTTGGTATGGATCATTCTCTCACCCTAATGTATATGGAATGACTATAAAGTGTTAATGGTGATGTATTTTGGCAATTGCAGGTTTCTATATCGTTTGACATTCTGTTCATGATCCAACATTATGTGCTATATCGGCACAATAAAGGCCCAAATGCAAAGACTGCCCCAGAAGTTGAGATGGCCGAGTCTATTGATAGACCAATGGTAAAGAATGTGAAGTATTTGTGGTGGTTCATAAGTCAGCTTTGAATGAAATCATTCTCTGGAAATGTTACCCATAGATCTAAGAAAAGTTTTAGAATGGTCGGTATGTTATAATAGTTTAGGGATTATTCCGATAATTGATTTGTATGCCTCACAGGAGACTACCAAAGTGATTGAGCAAGGTTAAAATAAACCCATTATAATAAAGATTACTGAAAAATTGTAAGAAGATGGCAGAAAAGTTAGTATAGTTTGAGGCAGCATATTTTAGAGCCCAAAATATATAGTCATACAAGTACTCCTCTAGTCCTTAATATAAGACATATTTATCTAATTTGATTAGATTAAGGAAGTTAGGTAATATGACATGTATTTTCTAAAATACCTTATTCATGTTCCTTAATTCCCTCATTCTCTATCCTCCTTAATTATTATTGAGGGAGCATCAATAGGGACAAATATGGAAAGTATTGACAAATATGAAAACTATGTTTTATATTTAGGACCAAGATCAACTCCTTAAATATGTCTTATATTAAGGACCAGAGGAGTATTTCATAGAGTATATCTTAAAAACATGCACATATATCCTTAAATTTTTAATGCTATCAGCTTTCATGGGACTCTAATTACATTGCTTTTCTACTAAATTTTTTCACAACGAAGGTAACTAGTATTATGATATCTTATTGTTCAAGGAAAAAAAACCAAAGTTATCTTCTTCCCTAATGTTTTAGACCCAGTCTCTAAGATTTATACCAACAGCTCCCAAAAAATAAGGTTTTTAGACAGTGTGGATGAGAAGATATAGTATCAAGAAACTTGGTTTCATTCAGTAGAAGTTCCAAGTGACATTACTAGTATGCTTTGAGCATGGTGTACACATAGTTAATGCTGGGGCACTAATTCCATGATCTAT
This sequence comes from Acacia pycnantha, assembly GCA_025563575.1. NCBI lineage: Eukaryota > Viridiplantae > Streptophyta > Magnoliopsida > Fabales > Fabaceae > Acacia > Acacia pycnantha. Next base: position 7,539,000 of record JAMWYP010000002.1, on the reverse strand, counting down.
GGTTTTCAGATGAAGAGTTTTAAAAACATTTCTTATGGAACCTGAAGGTTCACTAAATAACAGGCAAATATCTGCAAGCATTGACAGAAATTATGTTGATGACTTTCCATATTTATTTGATAAAATCATTCGGAGTTATTTGGGGAGTCATCATCACATTTTAGGGATATTTTGATTCATTTCTGCAGGGCTCAATGGTATTTTTGTGAATTATTGGTAAATATAGATAAAATTGAGTAAATATTTATATTGGTTTAAAGCAGGAAAATATTCTTTTTGATTGGATTTCATATGGTAATTTCAGGAATTACTATTGAAGGAAGTGGAGATAGAAGAAATTGAGAAGATGCCTCTAGTGCCATAGCACTAGCCTTGTGAGGCCGCAGCTCGATACTGGAAACAATGATTGTGATCTCTGGTGTTGTGGCACTATACTTGTGGTTCTGTAGTACCATTGCAGACCAAAAACGTGCTTGAGTACTATAATCACCGCTAACATTGACCATAGTTAATGCCCAATTGGATTTTTGGACCAATTTTTTGTGGGAACAATAATCTATTTATTATTTTATTACTTGATATGGCCTTTGCACTTGTAGAAATTAGGTTTAACACATTTTGTGCCTATTGTATGTGTTCAAGGTGGAAGACAGATATGCCCTTTCCTTGTTCTTCAGTGTCTTACTGTATTTTTATTTTTTGGTGATATGTCTTCTTACAATTTTATTCATACAACAATTCAGGCTATCAGTTGAGGAATATTGGCTAGTGAAGCCTGAACCTTCTCTGAGAATGAGATTGAGAGGTCGACCATATAACCTTGTAAATACTTCTCAAGCTGCTAAGTCATAATGGCCAAGTCCACAGATTGCTGCCAGACTGACCTTGGCCCCTCCAGTCTCTATACAACAAAGAGCTTCCCTGATAGTTGCCGCTATAGCATGAGTAGGTTCATCAACCGTGGAGACCTGGAAAACAGTATCAACCCTTCTGGAGCTATCCGATAACGGTCTGGTGTAGTAAAAACATGATCGAGCTTACTTCCCAGGCACTAATTGGCATTTCTTGCTGCAACCTCTACATTTTCTGATATGGCTATTCCTATTCCAGGGCTTGATGGATCCTTTTCAAGGATTCTTTCACCTGCTTCAGTGATTGTAGATGGAGATGGAAGTACTTTTGCATCCCAAGTCTGCATCATCACTCTTGGTATGGTTTCAGATCAAAAGATGCACAAAATTTTTTGTTTGTCTTGCCATGGATCAAGGCATCAACAATGCACAAATGATCACCTTGACAAAAGTATTGTTTGTCTAGTAATTTTGGCTTCTGAGGCTTGTTTGTCTATATTTGGGTTTCAAAGGTTTGTGTATGTTCAAAGAGATGGGAGGGTTGTGTAGTTTGGGCATGGAGTGGGAATAGTAATTTAAACTTAGTAGTGGAAATAATTTGTGACACATTCTTTCTTGAAACCAAGTTTTTGATTTATTAAAAAATGAAGCTTGAGGTCAAGATATGATGAGGTTTCTTGTGAAAAAAACGTTAGATATTATGATAAAACTATTCATAGACCATCATTTATCAGATTATGTTTGTTGAAATGGTTATTGACACTAAGCATATAGTCACTTAAATAGAATTTTTACTATGTTGAACGTTTACAAGAACTGTAATTTGAGAATGATATTCTACTTTCCTAGTTGTACAGTACTGATAGGAACTTTATAACAACCGGCATTTTTTGATTGAACAAGTCCTATGTAGTCATCTGGAAAAAATATTCATCAATATAGTGCACTATTTGGTAGAGCTTAGCATGAAACCCATAACCCGGTGAGCCCACCCATAATCCGGTGTAACTGGGCCATTTTGAGTCCGCCCAAAAAGACATATTATGGGTTGGGTTAAAACCTGCCCATTTGAGAATTAAATGGGCAAACTATGGGCACACCTTCGGGTTGCCCATACCCGCCCATTTAGTGTACTTTTTTTATTAACTATCCTAATCCTAATAGCTATTGACTCTCAAGTGAATCTGAAGATGATGGTGAAGACTAAAACATGCAGATTCAATGGAAGCAGGCATTTTTTTTAAGCTTTGAACTTTAGTTGTAATGTTTTAATTTAAAAGTTGGAGTTTTAACATCAAAATTATGTTATGATGGTACTTGTCTAAATTTAGATTCAAATTTCAGAATTTAGAATGATGAATTTGGATGTACGTTTAATGCTTATGTATGTTTTTTTTTTTTTCCAAAAAATAAACAAATCAAATGTAAATGGGTTACCCAAAACCCGGTGAGCTCGCCCATTAATGTGCTAACCCATTTACACGGGTTGAGGCATGGGTATGGGTTAGCCCATACCCATTTAAAGTTAAATGGGCGGGCTATGGGTTAGGGCATGGGCTGCCCAACCCGCCCATTGCTCTGCCCTACTATTTGGTAGCTCAACACTCCAATGCTTCTTCCCTTTGATTATTCAGACTACAAAAAGAATATTGTTTTTATTACTTTTTTTGTCCTATCAAAACATTAGAACACGACACTTTCTTTCTTATTGTTAGGAAATATATAGAAATTAGGGATTATATTAGATACCATAATTAAGAGCCATAGATGCTAGGGCTCATTCCTCATGTATATATAGACCCTTTTTGTGAATGAATTGATATAATTTTGAGACTACTTTGCTCTACATGGTATCAGAGCTCTGAGTTATTCCTTTGATCGGCTTCATCTCATTTTTTTCCTTTCCTATAGCCGATCTCCGTTTTTGTTGATGAGAGTTAGAAGAGAGAGAGGGAGTGTGTGTGGTTTTTGGTTCACGTCTCCACCGTGGTTTTTTAGGAACACACGCCCCACCTCTGGTATCGCCACCCCTTGATCAGCGCTCGTTTGAAGTCTTGTGGCCGTCTGTTGTCTCTGCGACGGCACGTGGAGTACACGTACTCCGCTGGCAGCCACACTGTGATGGCGCGTGGGAAGGCTTTTCCGACGGTGAAATTCTGTTTTGGTCTCCTCTCCTCATTTTCAGAGGTTTCAGGGTCTGGGTTCATCCTTTCTAGATCGTGAATTTGCTCCTTCTAGTGTTTGGCGACTGATTTTGTGGGTTTCTTGGTTCAGGCACTGGGTTTGGCATTCTTTTGGTTGTAATCTATGTTTTCCTTTGTGGTGGAGTTAGTCTTTGGCTCTCCTGTTTTGTTGGTTTGCTATTTGGTGTTGGGTTGACATCTTTTTGGTGCATTTTGTCCGTTGTCTACTGTCTTGTGCATTTGTTTTTTGGCTGCTGGATTGCATTTTATCACTCAGGTTTGGTATTTCTTTTTGGTGAGACTTCTTCTGCATTGTTTGGTCCAATACGAGATATTGGGTGTTTGGTTGTTGTTCTCTTTGGTTTCACGGTGCTGTTTTTCGAGTGTTGTCATCTTTGGTGAGGTTTTCTGCTCACTGTTGGGAATAGTGTTCTTTGCTGTCCATTGGAGGCACATTGGTATTTTTAGTGGCTGGTGATCTTGCTCAGAGTGTTTGTCGTGGAGCTTTACTTGCTTCTGGTGAGAATCGATGGCTGAATCTAAATTTAGTTCTTCAATTGCTCTTACTACAGGTAATATTGCTTCTAGTCTTGCTACTTCTTCCTCGAAGTGGATCATCGATTCCGGTGCTACCGATCATATGATAGGTAATTACCATTTGTTTTCCTCGTATGCGTCTTAGGCCAATCCCTCTAGTATAACAATTACCAACAGTTCTTATGCTTGTGTTCTTGGCTCTGGCACTGTTAAACCTATTCCGTTTGTTTCCTTATCCAATGTCCTTAATGTCACTGACCTTGCCTTTAATCTTTTGTCTCCTAGCAAGCTCACTCGATAGTTGAACTGTTTTGTTACAATCTTTCCTGACCATTGTTTGATTCAGGATCTCACAACGAAGCAAGTTCTTGGCAGGGGCTACGAATTTGGTGGCCATTACTTCGTTGAAGATCAGGTACTGTGTTCTGTTGCTTGCTCTGGTGGTTCATCCCTTTTTGACATTTATTGTTGTTTAGGTTATGTGTCTGTCTTCTTTGAAGATGATGTATTCTCAAGTCCATCATTTGTCGTCTTTAGCATTGTTGTTAAAACGTCGTCCTAAAACGTAGAAACGTCCGTTTCTACGTTTTTCCGCTGGAAAACGAGCAGAGACGGTGGTCAGAACGTTTTTTGGGTTGAAACGGTAGAAACGCCGTTTCAACTCGTAGAATCGGTTGAAACGGCGTTTCCACCGTTTCAACCCAGTTACTATTAAAAAAAAAAAAATTCAGCCCCAATTATTAAACCCTATTCGATCACCGGGTTCACCATTAGCACCATCGACTTCGTGTCTTCGTCTCTCTTCTTCTCTCTTCTCTCTTCAATCTTCATCACCGATTCACCGTACTCACTCTTCTTCTTCCTCGCATCATCGAGCTCGAGCTCGACCATCGACCTTCACGGCTTCTTCTCTCTTCAATCTTCATCCACCGTAGCGGCGTAGCTTGCTCTGCCCAGTGCCCTCTGCGTCGGCTTCTCCTCTTCTTCTCTGATTGCTGAGTTGCTCGACTTTCCTTCTCGGCTTCTCCTCTTCACTCAAAGTATGCTCTTATCTGCTTTAATTTTGTTCTCAGATTTCATTTCTCCAATATTATTAAGACATGAAGTATGTGCTTGTGATGCATGAATGATAATAGTGCATTCTGGGCAGTGAACTTTATCATTTTATTGACTTGTGTTGATCTTATGATGACTTAAATTTGTTGATCTTCTTGAATGTTTGGACTTTGGACTTAAATTTGTGATAACTTTAATGCATTTGTGTGTTTTGATTTTATATATGTTGGGTTTTATTTTCTCTGTGGTACGAAGTAAAAACTTACATTTCGTTTACGTTTTACGCTTTTACGTTTTTACTCACCCTTACCGTTTCTACGTAGACTCTACGTTTTAACAACATTGGTCTTTAGAATGTGAGTTATGTCAGTTTGCTAAACATCATCGTGTTCACTTGGCACCTCGAGTTAATAAACAAGTTGCGTCTCCCTTTGATTTAGTCCATTCTGATGTTTGGGGTCCATGTCCTGTTGAGTCCAAGCTTGGTTTTAAGTACTATGTTACTTTTGTTGATGATTTTTCTCGTACCACCTGGCTCTATTTCATGAAAAATCGCTCTGAGTTGTTCTCTCATTTTTGTGCTTTTTGTGCTGAAACTCAAACTCAGTCTGGTATATCTGTGAAATCCTTAAGAAGTAACAATGCCAAAGAATATTTCTCTGCCCAATTCCAAAACTATATGCTGTAACATGGCATGCTTCATCAGTCCTCTTGTCCAGATACATCAGCTCAAAATAGTGTTGCAGAATGTAAGAACCGACACTTATTAGAAGTTGCTTAGGCTCTAATGTTTCAAATGAATGTTCCTAAGACTTTTTGGGTTGACGCCGTGTCTACTGTGTGCTTTCTTATTAATCGTATGTCCTCTCCTGTCCTCAATGGTGCCACTCCATACATAACCTTATTTCCTTCCAAACCCTTGTTCATGTTGACCCTAAAATCTTTGTTTATGTCTGTTTTGTTCGCGATATTTGTCCTACTGTTACCAAACTTGATCCCAAGTCTCTTAAGTATGTCTTCCTTGGGTATTCTAGGGTTCAGAAGGGTTATCGATGCTATTCTCCAACTGCTCGGCGTTATCTTGTGTTTACAGATGTTACCTTCCATGAGTCGACCTCGTTCTTTCTCGTCATTACTCCACTTACATCCCTTGACACTACTAAAAGTCTTGATGATCTGTTGGTCTATACGGTTCAGTTACCACCAGTGCAAGTATCTGACTCGGCACTTGCTAAACCACCCATCTATCATGTTTATCGGAAATGTCCCAGGGCCAGTAATGTAGATGATCAGGTTTATGCCCTACCAATGCCAACTTCAGCGTTGGATCTGGAATTGGTTCCCCCCGGCTCCTGTCTGTCTCTAACCCAGAAATAGTGCTTGATGCTCTTAATACTCTTGCTACTTCTGCTCCTGCCTCTGCACTAGCATTAGTACCTGATATTTCTGATACTCCTTATCCTTCTGCTCCTACCTCTGAACCAGAATCAGTGCTTGATACTTGTAATGATTTGCCCATTGCTTTATGCGAAGGTAAACGTACTTGTACCTATCCTATTACGGGTAGTAGTGCTTCAGGAATCTCATCACTTAAGGGCTTTCTTAATTCTCATTTTCAAACAAAGGATTTGGGTCTGTTAAAGTACTTTCTTGGGGCAGAGATTATGAGAAGTAAGAAAGGCATCCTTTTGACACAGAGGAAATATATTCTTGATCTGTTAAAAGACACCGGGAAACTTGGAGCAGCACCGAGTAGCTTTCCTATGATTTCTAACCCCTTCTTGGACTTTGATGATAGCATACCGTTTGATGAGCTACTTGAGGATTCGAGAAAGAAAGTTGACCTAGAGAAGATCAAGCCGTTTGCCTATCCTGAGAAATATCGTAAATTGATTGGGAAATTGAACTATCTCACGGTGACTCGCCTCGATGTCACCTTTTCAGTTAGTGTGCTTAGCCAATTCATGACTGTGCCAACTATTGCTTAGTGGGAAGCATTGGAGCATGTCTTACATTACTTGAAGGGCTCATTTGGTTGTGGTATACTCTAAACGAATCATGGCCACAATAAAATTGAATGCTTTTGTGATGCAGATTATGTGGGGGTCAAAGGCTACCAGAAGATCCACCATAGGATATTGTGTGTTTATGGGTGGAAATTTAGTATCCTGGAGGAGTAAGAAGCAAGATGTGGTTTCTCGGTCAAATGCCGAAGCTGAGTATAGAGCCATGGCTCAATTAGTATAGGAAATTTTGTGGATTCACCAATTAATGAAGGAGGTTGGTCTTGCCACGTCATTGCCTGCAAAACTGTGGTGTGATAATAAAGTTGCTTTACACATTGCCTCAAACTCTGTGTTTCATGAACATACAAAACACAGTGAAATTGAATGCCACTTTGTACGGGATAAACTCTGTGTAGTCTAGCGACCAATTGGCCGATCTTTTGACTAAGGCCTTAAATGGGATTCGTGTTGACTATCTTTGTAAGAAGTTGGGCTTGATTAACATCTATGCTCCAACTTGAGGGGGAGTGTTAGGAAATATATAGAAATCAGGGATTATATTAGATACCATAGTTAAGAGCCATAAATGCTAGGGCTCATTCCTCATGTATATGTAGACTCTTTCTGTAAATGAAATGATATGATTTTGAGACTACTTTGCTCTACAGTTATAAAAAAGTCCTAGTTGTTCTCAAACTTCTTTTTTATAATACCCACTTTCACTGACACTTCAGTCTTCAGGATTTCTCATTTGAAAGAAAAGCCTGGCTTACTCAATTGTATTTTTATGTTGAAGCAAAAGAGAGGACTGAAAAAAGATAAATTCCTAAGCAAACTAGCTTTTTAAAAAAAAAATAATTAAAAGGATAGGCACTAACATCCAGAAGTGATAATTGGAATTGAACACAACCTCCCACTTACAGAGAAACTTACATGTTAGCAGACTACAAAGCAGCTCTAAACAAGCGATCTAACTACATGAGTTATACATTAAAAAAGAACAACTTTATTTAGGCAACCCATAGTAGGTAAGCATAAGCTTCTCTTTTATTTCCGTCCTTTTGCCCCCTTATTAGTGCCGTTAAAAAGTTCATGAAGAAGCCTGTATGAAGAGCTTCATGAATGCAATTTGTATAAATAGGAATCTTGTTCTGCATAACTGGAAAAAAAAAAAAAAGGAACCCTGTTCTCCATCATATATATAATGGAATTTCTGCTACTTTCCAATTAAAACAGCTTTTATAATGCTTTGGTAAAAAAGAGATAGAAAAAGACAAAGAATAGTGAATAAAGGCTGAGGTAATTCTTTCCTCTAGCCTCTGCTTATTATATAGCTCAGGAGTGTAACAGAATGTGGTTACAAAAGAATATGTACAATACATGTGGTATGAGAAAAGATATACAAAAGATATGCAATCTGTGTACAGCTGTACAGAGATTGTATCTATTACAAAATACTAATTATGTATTAGCTCTAACAAAAAGTGACCATGGAGCTTCCAAATACATGAATACAACCACCTCATGAATGAAGTTTCTCTGGAGACTCGGAATGATCAATTTTCACAGAGCGCTCATGGTTGCATAACAACAAGTCTCCATTTTTGAGCAATCCTTAATAGTTACGTCCCTACAAGATGGCATCTCAAACTGGTAATTACTGGAGCAGAAACATTTAAGATTGGGAAGACGATAAAGTGTCAGCCACCTCAATTTTGGGAATACAATATTCTTGTTCTTGGCCTTGTTGAACTCTCCTTCTTCCTCTTTTGTGACTATCTCCTCTATCTTCTCACATTCATAAACTGATAGCTCTTGCAGTAGCACAAGGGTCCTGGCTATGGAAGGAGGGAACACACTTCTTAAACCATCGCAGCAACCAATGTTTAGCTTTTTAAGATTCTGAAATCCCAAGACTACTTCACCATGGTTTTTCCATATGTGCATTAGTTTTGGTAGAGAGTACAAATGTATTTCTTGGAGATTATATTCATATAGTATCGTGGCATCAGCATGCTCTTCATCTTCATTTGCTTCTGCTACTCCTTCTGATTCAAATATCTCAACCAGTGAGCAACATTCTCGGACCTTGAGCTGTTTCAAATGTTGCAGTCTATGTAGCATGTTGTATGGAACACAGTTCAACAGCTTTTCACAACCTTCAACAACCAGTTCTGTTACTCTTGTTAAGTAGCCAAGTAGGATTTCATCTTGCTCAATCCAATTGATTGTCTCTGATCTTTGAAGTGCTGCCTAAAAATGCAAAGATATTGTCATGTTGATGACAAAACCTAAGACTCTTCAATTTAAAGAAGAAATTCTATTCTCTATCGTTTTTCCTCACATATAGATTTGCCTAGGCTACTTTTTCCCTGAAGAAGTTTATAAACAGAATAGTTGTATGTTGATTATAAAAATACTGTAAATTGTAAAGATTTCCTGTGAATCTTATTAAAAATAGTATTATTCTCTTTGCAAATGCACATGGAGTAACCATTATCCTTCATAAAATTAGAATATGCTGCATTGTAGAGTAACTTTTCCCTCTCAATTTTACTAAAATTATGCTCCACTATTGTCAAAACTAATAAACCCCACATAAATTTTACTTTAATTACATATACGTTCATTTTTCTAAAGCTTACATAGAATAACGAGCAAGTTATGTGAACTTTCCCAAAATTTTATTGAAATTACACAATTTCATTTCATTCATTTTCAAAGTATGTACAGATAAATATTACAAAAAAAAAAAAAAAAGGAGGTCTCCATAATATCAACACAATTTAGAGGCTTGTATGACTTGTTTTTTATTTTATTTTTATCTTTCTAAGGAAATTTGTATCAGGTTTGAAAATAGAATAAATATATTTGTAATTTTATCAAAATTCAAGGATGGCTCATGAAATTTACATTTTACTTTCAAATGAAAGCTGTGCATATTTTCAAAATAGAATGGGTCTCCAAGAAATTTCAACAAAATTTAGGATATGTCCATGTAAATAAAATTTCGAAGAGGAACAAATAAGAAATTCCATGGAGAATGAATACACGGTTACCTTCAAATCTCCTGAATGAGCTTGATAGATTGTCAAATTAAGGTCTCCCATGATGTCTACATACTCATAGGATCCTTTGTATATATTAGGAAGCTTTGGTGTGCTTACAGCTCCATAGGAAAAGGTTGTCATCTTGGGACATTTTTCAATTACCATTTCTTCACAGAATGGAAGTTCAAAGTCCAAACTTTTTGAGCAAAAATATTTGAGGTTGGGAAGATGACGAAGCTCCAACTTGTTCAGCAATGGAAACAATAATATCTCAGCTTTACTTGCTCCTTCATTTTCTTCTTCTTCAGCTTCCTTCATGACTATCTCCTCCATCATCTGACAACTATATACGCGAAGGTGCTGTAGTTGGACAAGACTTTTGGCCATAGAAGGTGACAATATACCCTTCAAATTACCACAGTATTCAATCTTCAATACTTTTAGCTTCTGGAAATCCAGAGTCTCTTCATGATTTTTCCATATGTGAATCAACTTAGGTAGAAATTGCATGTTCATGACTTCTAGCTCATAGTGTATTATGCTATGCCTCTTCTGTTTGTTTTCTCCTTCTGATTCAAACACTTCAATCAGTGAACCACAGTCTTTTACTGTGAGGTTCTTCAGATTCTGAAACAAGTGTATCACATTGGATGGGACTAGAGTCAGTAAACTTTGAAAGCTTTCAACAGTCATCTCTGTTTCTTTCATTAAGTATCTTAGCATGCCTTGTTCCTGCTTGAGCCACCCAAGTGTCTCAGATGTTTGAAAAGCTAACTGCAAAACCCACATCCACATGTGTCAACAAATTTTTTTTTTATCCGATTAAAAATGATATTTGAAGAAAATTGAAGAGTTTTGGAAGAAATTTGTTAGGGACCGAGTAGAAACTCCAGGATAACTCTGGATATATTGATTGATAGTAAATAAGGCAACTTACAACAATCTGAAGAGAGATACTCCCCTCTCCAGCCAAGATAGTCTCAGGTTCTGTAGAACCTGATTCCCTCTCCTCTCAATGATCTTTCCAAAAAACAGCATGCCTCACAACTAAACCTCCAACGGTTCAAATAGTCTAAAAGTACCTTTCACAGTACCCCAAAAGCCACCCTAATATCAGCTATCTATACTACCCTTACTTCTAAATAGATAAAAGCATCAAAGGTCAACCCTGCAACCTTAAAAAGCATCTTGCCTAATTGTTGTGTCCTTCTTGGTGTTCTGTGCCTCCCTTGGTCTTCTTGCATATGTCTGATCCATGAATGGGGTCCTTTCAAAATTAAATTCTTGTGTGGATATGAGCTACTCCCTCCGGTCCTTAATGTAGGACCTAATTGGGGAGTAGATCTTAGTATTGAATATAAGATCTATTTCCCATATTTGTCATTCATTTCCAAAATTATCCCTATTGGTATTCCCTCAACAATAATCAAGTAAGAGAAAGCTGAAAGGAATTAAGGAAGATGATTAGGGTGTTTTAGAAAAAACATATCATATTAACTAACTTTCTTATTTTAATCAAATTTGGTAAATAGGTCTTATATTTTGGACCGGAGGGAGTACTATGAAGGTACCAAGTCAAGAATAATATTTAAGCAATTACAGCACTTGAATCTTGGAGTGTCTTGTCACTTTGGTCCTTAATATAAGACATCTTCTAGAAGGTTTAGATGGTCCTAAATATAAGTCACTTTGTAAAGTCAATAGCATTTAATTTTGCTTTTGCACAAATATCCTTATTAATTGCATTGTAGAGAGAGATTATGTGAAAAAAAAAATAAAAGTAATTAAGATACATTGATTTTATTTGGAGGGTACTCTTGAAAAGTAATAATAATTTGTTACTATTTTAACAATATTAAGTACTTTTAACAACTTTTCTTAATTATTTGAAATAGTTGGAAGTGTTATTATGGACTGGAGTAGTACATAAGGATATATGGCTTTTAAGTGCTTGGGTTGCTGCTTTTCGCTTTGACAAGCCTCTGGAGTAGCCATAACCACATAAGAATTGTTCTCCTGCTGCTTCAACTAGATTATGAAAGAACATAACAAACAAAATTTTATAGATAACAAAGGATGTTAAGAACTAGACTTACAATTCCTCTGGAAAGTTGAGCAGTGGTGTTCAGATCTCCCATCCATATGATCTTAGTAAGGTTTCCAACTTTCATGGTAATACCTTTTAGCTTTGGAGTGTTTGAAAATCCATTTGAGAATACCTCCATATTATGGCAATTTCCAAAACACACTTCTTGCAGTAATGGGAAATCCAAGTCATAGGAACCATGACAGAAGGCTTCAAGGTTGAACAGGCGTTCAAGTTTTAGACGCCGCAATCTGGGGAACACAATCTTGAAAAAACTTTCCTGAATCTCTTCTTTTGATGATACTATTTCCTTTATGTTCTCACAATCACATATCTCTAGTTCTTGCAGATGCACAAGACTTGCTGAGGATGATGGAGAGAACAAACAGCTAATACTTTTGCATTCCTTTATTCCAAAGTATGTTAGATGTGAAAACCGAAAGAAGTTTATGAAAAGACCATTCATTATCATTCTCTGTTCATCATATGCAACCTAAAAAACGAAGATTTTATTGTTGTACATTTCATGTTTCATTCAACTACATCAAAACAGAAATTAGGATCTATATTTGTACTTCAAACTAAAATGGCATCACTATCATTCTATTATATCTATTTAATCTTACATTAAAAACGCCAAAACTTTAGCTATCATTTTTACTTCACATTAAAATCACTTATGAATTATTTGTTGAATGTAATAATTAGCTATCTAGACATTAATTCCTGCGGTCACTGCATATCACGACTAAAACCACTGAAACTACAACCAAACAGTAATGGAATTATCTGCACTTAGATACAGTGTTAATTATTGGGACTTTTTGGTGATTGCATTCCTTCCTTGAACCTCATAGTGATTTTCCTTGATTTTAATATAGTTTAGGGTTTAATAATATAAAATCTTCCATTTTATAAAACATATATGGGTACAACTGATAAGCGTATATTTTACAGTTTTTTTATTTAACAATTTAGACCCCTGGGGACCCACACACCCATCACACACATACCCACCCCTATTCTGGTCACTCTTGGCGTTTATTATACAGTTAAATAGGTGTATATTTTGGATTATGTTTAATTAAATTTATAAATATTTTATATTTATTTAATTTTTATTTATTTTCCTCTATACACTCAATTGTAGGATAAAAAGGGATTTGTTACAAAATCTATTCATATTCAATTTTTCTTTTGCAGGAAAAATTATTAAAACAAAAGAGAAAAGAAGGAAAGAAGAAAATTAGAAAAGAATGAAAGAAGAAAAAATGGTGTGGGTCCCACGATGTAAGAGAGGGTTAGGATATATTAAGTGCAGAACATTATACTAGTAAATAGTACTCCTAGAATCAATTAGAAAAATTTTAGGAATAAGGATAACTATAATTGCAGAGTGTTAGCTCAGAGTGAAGTTTAGTTATACTAACAGGTAAAATCCAGTCCTTATTAACTGCATCAACCTTTATTTCTTTTTATTGTTATAACTAAAGCGGTGCCATAGGCTTGTGCGACCGATCACCTGTATAAATTTTTTAATGAATGAGTGTATATTTAACTATGAAAAATAAAATTATACCTAGAAATAAACAAGAAATTAAAGAACTTTAAGTTATCTGGTACCTGATCTTGTTGATGATGGATGTTGGCTGTGTATTTCTCTGAAGATGGTTGTTCAAGAATACATGGTTGGTAGCAGAAGCTCACAAGATTTGGTAGGTGGCTTAAAGTAAGAGATTGTACTTGACCAAATGAAGTCATGTCTGTTCTCCACTCTCCTCCACTCTTGATGAGAATTTCTAGCATGCTGCAATTAACAATGCTGATTCTCTTTAGGGATGGGAACTCTAACACAAATGATTCTTTGGAGATGGATGTTGAATGACTTGGTAATGCATTCTCAAAAACTTCATTAGAGCTTGCATGATGAGAAAATACAACTGAGCCATCTTCTTCACTTTTGACTAGTTGCTCCACCATCCTACAGTTTGATATCTTCACATCTTGCAGTTTCACAAGGAGCTTTGCTATGGAATGAGAGAACAGATATCTTAAATTGTGACAAGCTTCTAAGTTTAGCAGCGTGAGGTTGTTGAAGCTGGTGATTTCCATTGGACTTGTTAGCATGGGCTCCAGTTTTGCTATACAGTTTACACTAGCATTGGAATTGGAAGGATGGTTTTGTTCAAGCTGGAACATGACATCTAGTGAATCCCAGCCTTTGACTTGAAGTAGTTCCAGATTTGGCATGCAGGACCTCATTTCTTCTCTAGTATATAATTCCTTGACATCAGAAGAGATATGGTCTCTCATCAAACTAGCCTGAAGAGATTTTTGGTAAGGTCAGATGAAAGACTAATGTAAGAAAGTGGGAAAAAGGAGAGGGTGTGATAGAAAATAAGGGAAGACTTATCATACAAGAAATTGATGTTTTAATTATGTAAAAATCACACCAAGATCCCAGCTAAGGAAAATAATATTTGAAATGTCTCATAACTTGTCAGTGATATCACTTTCACTTGTTATTGATAGGTTATGAGACTTTTCAGATATTATTTTCCTTAGTTAGGACCTTGATGTAATTTTCCCAATTATTTTGGCTACTTGCATGTGGATAGAAGTAGGAATATATATATATATATATTTTGTAAGTGGATCAAGAAAGTGGGTTTATTTTATTTTATTTTTGCAAGGGGGATATCATTAACTATTTTCAACAAATGGGTGGCAAGTGGAATATATTTAATTATTTTCATACAGTGGGAAAGTCCTTAAAGGGAAAGAAACCTTAGCCTATAAGTAGAGGCTATCTTGTATGTTGAAAACAGACATTTGGATGAATGAAAATATGTTTCCTTGATCAGATTTTGGTCTCTCTTTATACTTTCCTATATTCTGTCTTCTCGCCCCCTCAAATTTCTGTTCCTCTTCCACTTCCCCCCTCTATTTCTATATTTCTATCCCAAATCCATCTGTTTGCATCTGTTCAAGTGTGTGTGAGTGTAGTTGTATCAGGGTGTCTACAGATATGTATATGTCATGTCTCAGTTTCCCCTTTAATCAATATTGTATACAGTATTTGTGAGAGAGATAAATATGGAAAATAGTCAGACTTCTTTAGCAGCTTATGAGATTAACAATTCCTTGAGCTTTGAAGGAATGGCTGCAGACTTGATTGATTAGTACAGAAACAGAAAGACAAGTATCTACAAATTCGATTAATTAGTTTATACCTGGTTGCTAATCTTTCCTGCTCTTTGGAAATTTGATTTGGCCATTGAATTAGAAATCTCAATGTGTGATGGGGTGAATCCGATGCAACACGAGAGAAACCTGCGAGTGCTGGAACCAATATCCTGGAGGGTAGAATCAGAAAAGGAGTTACTGAGATTATCTTTTTTTGGTAGTTTTTGAATTGGCATTGAAGATATCCTCAGCTGGGGACATCCTTCAATGCATAAATATCTCAGAGATGGCCAGGCTAGTTCATAACAATTTGGACAAATGCTCACAAGTCTTGGGAGATCCTTAAGTGTCAAAGAATCTAACTTGGCAAACAAAAGAGTTTCCACTTTCTCTTGTTCTCCTGCATCATCATCATCATCATCCCCAACAACTTTCTCCATCAGTTGGCAACTGTGTATCACCAGCTTCTGAAGCTGTGTGAGTGTTCTGGCAATGGTGGGAATGAAGGCACTTCTTAAAGCATCACATTTCTTAACTTTGAGTGATCTCAAGTTCTGAAAGCCTTCAATATAACTTGGAACATTACTCCAAATATGTCTTAGCGTGCTAAGCCAAGATATCTCTATTTCTTTGAGTTGAGAAAATAACATTGAAACTGGCTGGTCTTCCATTTCTGGCTGTTTCAAGTCAAAGACAGTATCTAACAAAGAGCACTCAAGTAATAAGATTTTCTCCAGTTTTGGGAACTGGGGCATCCATTTGGATTCAAAGAGTGTACCACCAATGTGAACAGATTCATCGGTAGCTCCTAGTGTTGAGTTGAACCCTAGCAGATGTTGGCCATTATCAAGCTTCTGTTCTTCTTGAACCTGTACAGATCCATTGGCTGGCCTATTTAACTCATCAATTTTATGAGATGCAGTATGACTTCACTTAAAAACTTTGTAGAATAAGATCAAACGAATCAACTTTTATTTAACTTGCTAGTTAAATGAGCCAACTCATTAGTTAGGCGGGTTAGCTCATTTACAACATTGTATTTTTTTCTATGAACCTCCAAAATAAATAATATCTCCCAAGTTAATACATCATAATATTAAAAAGATAATCCTAAATTAAATTTAAGAAATCTCTTTAATTCCATTATTCTTGATTCCAAGTTCTTGATTTTGCATGTTAAAACTATTGCTACAAGACAAGATTCAGAACTTCTTGAAGTTCAAAACATTGAAATGATGAATTCGTTTTATGCACCATTCAAACTGTTAATGTCATTTAACTAAAATATATGGATTCAAATAAAAGAAAAAAAAAGTTAGTGACAGTAATTAATGTGAATCGTAAATTTAATATATAAGAATTATAATCTTAATATCTATATTAGTTCGTATCTGTAATCATCTAGGAAAGATATAAGTAATCAACAAAGCACATTTCTGCAAAACCAATGATGAATTCGTTTTTGGTACAATTTAAACTGTCTACATATACAACATGTGAAACATCATATGTGGAATATATGCAAGAAAGTGATAATTAATAAGAAGAAAAGCATACCTGAGACTTTAGTAGACGAAGCTCATTCGTATGATCTGGTATAGCGAACCCAACAAGGCTAGGGAGTTCTTGTAGCTTCAGTTCCACTAAATTTGTGAACTTCATCACTGAATTCTCGTCATGGATTTCTTTGGAGATAATACATTGAAGCCCATAGCATTCAGTCACATGCAAGCCTTGAAGCATTCTAACACTTGACCCCAGAGATGGTGAAAAGACATACTTCAACTTGTTGCAGAATTCTACTTTCAGATCTCTCAAGCTGCTAAAGCATTGGCAAGAGTTTGAGGTGAAACTCTTGGCATGGCATATCTCTCTTAAATTGTCCAAATTGTGCAGAGACAATGACTGAAGCAGTGGGAAGACACAACTTGAAGCATAGACACTTTTACCTGTTAAATACTTCAGATCATTGCAGAATTTAATGCTGAGATTTTTTAAGTGTGGAAAACCTTCTTCATCCAACTCATAGAGCACGTTTTCTAATTGTTTCACATTCCCAAGGTTGAGAATTTCAGATTTCTTTAGCAATTGTTGAATTGCCACATTCTCTTTAATGTCCTTATAGTACAAGCTGTCTAATTTAAGGATGTTAGGGTGTAGATATCCCCGACGAACAAGGCCATGAGAAAGAGTAGTAGGGTCTCTCACGTAGATCCAGAACTTAACCAAGTTTTTGAATTCCAACTCTTTTGGAAAAACATGAATTCCTGTAATTGAAATCTCTAGAACTTTTAGCTGATGAGAAAGAGATTTGAGCTCTGCAAGAACGGAATTCTTTTCCACGCAATGAAAATTCCTGACCCTAAGATAAAGTTCTTCTAAGTTAGATAAGCTAGTTAGGACCCCAGAAGACATCTGACCAAGATCATTGCATTCTGTCAAATCCAACAGTCTTAGAAGGCTAAGTTTGCCTATTTCTACAGGCAATTCTTTGATATTTGAGTGGGCAAAGCTTAACACTTCCAGTTTACTTAGCTCCTTACAGATTATCGATATGTCTCCGACCTGACAATCTTCTAACCGTAAGATGCAGAGGTTGTTAAGTGATCGAAATGGAGATGACATTGATGGAATGCACAGATTGCTTATGCCTAAAACCGTTAGCTTGCTCATGTTATGGAAGAAATTTTCTGCAATGGGTTCTCTTCTCTTTAAGAAAACTTGTAAAAGTCTAAGGTTTGGACACTGCAAACTCATAGGATGCATCTTAATCTCATCAAACACGAATGAGATTGCACTATGATGCCATGTGAACTCCTTTGACCCCTTTTGTCCAGCATCACATTTCACTGCAAATCCATGCTCTTCTTTGGATGCAATTGTTATGGCAGTATCACGAACAACATCATGCATCTTCACACACTCATCCTCATTGCTGTCCAACAACAAAAACCGCTTCTTTAGAGTATCAACCAAGGTATGCACTCGATTCCTTGCTTTATACAAAGCACCTAGATCCTTAAACAAACCCAAGCCCACTCCATATCTGAGTAGAACTTCAATAGGAATGTCAAAGTCTTCTGGGAATGAGCAACAAAGCAATAGGAGAAATTTAGCTTCTTCGTTGCCTAGAAAGTTATAGCTTAATTCGATACATGAATATATAGAATATTCTTGCATCTCTGAGAAGGAAGTTAGTGAAGACTTTCTCAGCTGATCAAGTGCATCCTCCCATGCATGCTTCTCCCTGTTTCCTAGTGCTTTTCCTATTGTGACAATAGCAATTGGCAAACCCCCACATTCATTTGCAACCTCTTTTGCTATGTTATGGATCTCAGCTTTGTCCACAACATGACCACCTACAGTATCCCTGAAGAGATCCCATGCTTCTTCTTTAGACAGAACTGGGATAGCAAAGTTCCTTTGACTTCTCATCCTGTGGCACACATCTTCATTTCTTGAGGTGAATAAAATTTTGCAGCCTTTGTGACATTGCTCATTTGAAGGAAGCCCGATCGACTCAAAATCCAGCTCTGTCCAGACATCATCCAGCACCAGGAGGACCTTATTGATCTTGTTTAGCCTCTCAAACAGTTGAAGTGCCCTTCCTTGCAGAGTTTCCTTATCAAATCTCAAGCCTAAGGTATCACCAATTTGACCTTGAATCTTTCTATAGTCAGGAACTTGGGACACTACAGCCATTGACATTTCATCAAACACCTTATCTGCTTCTAAAATTTTGATAAGCTCTTTCACTATTGTGGTTTTACCCACACCACCCATCCCACAAACACTTATCCTGTGGAACTCATCACCCTTCAATTTCTCTACAACCTCTCTCATAATTGATTCTCTTGAAGCAAAACTCGTAATGCCTTCTTTGAAGGTGGATCCTAGTGTTGGTAAAGGTGCAGGGTAAGATATGAACTCAAATTTTTGCTCCTTCAGGGAAACAAGGTCTTGCGTCATTTTTCTTGCTTTCTTGCTCAGTGAATAACGAAACACCAAATTTGGACACAACCCATTGAGGCATTTCTTGTTCTTGTTGACTAACTCATCATCATCGCACACTTTATGTGATTCGTTTTCCATAATGTTGTCCACTTGGTAGAGCCAATATTCAACATTTGGGGCAATGTGACGTCCATTTCTTCTGTCTACGTCCACCATTCCTTCAACCGCAAGCTTCCTGTCTTCCAAATTGTTGAGTTCATTCTTCATTTGGTTGATATTTTTGTTACAGTGAATCAGATGTTTGAATTGTGATGTGATTGGATCCACTAACATCTCACCAAGTTTTGACACAATTCCCGTTCCGATTGCCACAAGAATCTCCATTTTGCTTTAGCTTGAACGTATGCTTGTTACTCTACTCTATTAAGCCATGCCCCAGCCACCAAAAAAAAAAGTTAGCAAAATCAATTCTGAGGTTATTACAAGGTTTTAAGCAATTTATTAGGATAGCATTTGGTTTAGTATGGATTGAGGTTACTTTTATTCACCGAATTCTCTCTCAATGGAAAGATTTATGCTCTAATTGTATGCATCACTAGCTACTAGCTAGTATTAAAAAAAATGTCATGGAAAATACTCACTCTTATCCTAAATTTAGGAGTGAGATAAGTAATTTGTAAACATTAAGAAAATTAGCTAAATTAATTATTTATAAAATCAATGTGGGTTAATTTTCCTATAAAATACCTATTTTAATCATAAGCATTGCAAATTATTCCGTAATGGAAAATCCCCTTGATATGTACCATCAACAAGAAGAATTTAGGAAAAGATTAAAATTTTGAGAACTAAAATGGATTGAGACATTATATATAGGATTAAAACAAACTTCTCTACTAGTTTTTATATTTAGAATCTAATAAAGTAATATACTAACAAGTTATTGATTGATATGGTAAGCAACCTCACCTTATAAGGAGGGGAACACAAATTGAATCCGAGAAGCGCACTTGTTATAATAGGTGAAAACTATTTGCACTTTAGAGAGAGAGAGAGAGAGATTAGTCTCCCTTGACCAAATAAAAAATATAATGGAGTAATATAAAAAGAATAAGAATAGAGAAACTTAGGGCTTGTTTGATTTTATTTTTAAAGACAATTTTTTTGTTTAAAAAAAAACATAAAACTTGTCTAGAATTTTTTTTTTCAAGAAGTTGTTTTTTAAAAATTAAAAAATCAAAACAGTTTTTTGATGTTTTCTTCTTTTTATTTTTTCTATTTCTTATTTTTGAGATTGCTACCTGTCTACTATCGACACTATATCCACTAGCATCGACCACCGTCACGTTACCTCGGTGATGGCATTAGTTGCCACCACGTCACTTCAAAAACAATGTTTTTTTAAACAACTATCCAAATAGATTTTTTTTTAAAGTTTTCAAAACTTTTTTAAAAAAACAATTTTATATAACTATTTTGAAAACAGAAAAAGAGAAACAGAAATAAACAAGCCCTAAAATTTTACTTTTATCAAATTCCAATAATGAGTTGATCTAATAAACCAATTTCTTATAGTGACATTCATATGTGTATTCTCCTATTAGAGGTGATCATGTTAGGAACACTAATCAAACACTCTGTTTGGTATGAAGGGAGGAGAGGGAAAACTTTTTTGATTTAGTTTAAAAAAATTAGAGAGGTGGTGTTAAAAGCTTTAAATTAATTTTTCTTACTTTTCTATCTTATGCTCTCATTATTAAATCCCACTTCTACATTTTTTTTAAAAAAATTCAACTCTTACAAATCCACCCCAACCCCCCCCCCCCAAAAAAAAACCCTCATACACCAAACAACCATTTTTGCCATGTCATGAGAAACTAGGTGACCTAACCTTTAGTAACACTACTACATATTTAGGCATTTATAATGCTAAACACAAATGCTAAACACATAACGGTTACAGCTAATAAATGTCATGTATATCGAGTTGGAGGTTGCGCAAGGATATATATAACACTTAAAAATAACGGTTAATTACGTACATTGTCACGTATTACGAGGTGGAATTCACAAAAATACAAAAAATAATTATTATAGTTAATAACCATTATTATTTTTAGTGACAAAAGTGATAGTTTTTTTTGAAATAACAGTCATGTAACACTTACATACAATTTGACTTCTAGCCTCTTATATCAGCAAAGACAAAACATAATGGTCTTAAAAAACAACGGTCATGTAACACTTTTTATAGATCATCACAACCTTTCGTGACATCCGTTAGATCTCTATTTAAACTCACATATTCTATGTGATTCTTATTACTTTTCTTTATCGGTATCCTCCTTCTCTCCATAATGTTAACATCCCAGGGAGCTCCTCTTTCGTGCCACCACCCCTTCTTGTACCATCACCACCTCCGCCTCCTCCTAAAATGGAGGATCCGATGCAGTTGTTGGCAAGCCTTGACCACCACACAAGGCATCTCATGGCATATGGCAACAGGCTGAATAGGAAATTGAACCTCATACTTCATCACAATGAGGTTGAATATAATTTGCAATCAGACCTTCATCTCCTTCCTCCGATGATGAGAATGAAGGGGAGGAGGAGGACAACAATGGTGATGGTGACTAAATGCCACTATTGTATTTTTAAAATATTTTAAAAAATAAGTTATAAAAAAAATTCATACTTCACGATTATTAATTAATAATTGTAAAATATTTTTGCATGATACTTAATGATTCTAAATTAATAAATGTAAACTAAAGCTTTTGAAACCTTTCCTCTTCCTTGCATTAACTTAGGGTGCCTCCTCATTACCTAATTATTGCCAAGAGAACCAGGTACCTTTTCATTACGTCTTATTAAACTTCCAATTAACACATGCAGTGGTGTTTTTTTTTTGTCCATTCTAGAGTTCAAGACATCTATTTAAACTCACCATTTTTATTTGTTTTTCCTACTTTTCTTCATCATACTCCTCTTTATTCTCTCAACCACAAAGATAAAACGCCTTGCAAAAGAATTTCCAGAAAGCTCTCGACGTTATCCTCCACCTCCTCCTTCTCCTCTTCCACCTCCACATTCTCTGCTTCCACAACTAGAGGCAATGTTGCGGCATGCAAAACACAATGACCATGCCTTGAGGAGGATTTCTTTATACCTCTCAAGTATGAACATGAAGGCCAATATCATATTTGGTGAGTATGGGATTGGCTATGATCCTGACCACTCCTTTAATGACAAATAGCCTGATGATCTCATCAGTTCATCAAGTTACTTGCCACTGTTCTATTTTTTATGCTTTTTCCGTTTTAAATGTATTGTTAAAAAATATAGAATATTACTCACGATTGTTAGAAAACAACTATTATGAAATGTAATAAATAATGGTTTGTTAGCTGTTCTTTCAAAACAACCGTCATGAAACTCATGGCGTGGGAAAAAGAACATAATATAGTTGTGCGAAATTGATCCTCAATCTTCAACTTTTCAATTGCATGCTTCACTTTCAATCTATTTAAACTCCCTATTTTTATATGTTTTCTTCTCCTTCTTTCTTTGTTCTCCTCATCATCATGGTTAAGCGACACACTGAAGAAATACTGGAGAATCGTCCTCCCTAACCTTCGCCTCCTTCTCCTCCTCGTGATGCTTCTCAACATGCACCTTCGCCTGCTTCTCTTCCTCCTCCCAGCCAACCTCCACGCCCTCCTTGTGCTCCTCCTTCCCAACCTACTCCTCCCATTATGCTTCTCTTTCCCAACCTGATCCTCCTCCGCATGCTTCGCTTCCTCATCCTCCCTAACCTCAACCCTCAGTTGCTTGCCTCCCTCCTCCCACCAAACCTCCATTCCCTCTTTGTGCTCCTCCTTCCTAACCTACTCCTCCACTTGCTTCTCTTCCTCCACCTCCAGCCTAAGGCCGGCACCGCTATTGCTTCCACTTTGCTCGTCGTCATGTTCTCAAATGATTCAGATCACTCCATAGATCTAACGAGAAGGAGCATATGGCATATTATAGATCTAACCCCTCCTGCTCTATCAACTCTTTCGGAGGCTATATACCCCTTGAGCCCTTTACGGTAGGGAGTTCCATTGAGCCTAACCACAAATCTAGGATTGTCTTGATCCATCCCAAATTGCACTCAATGTGTGAGCTTTTGTAAGATACAAATTTTTGTGCAATTTTGTTCTATATGTATGCAGGGGATGTCAAAAGGAGAATCCCCATTTAGAAAAAAAATTTGCCTCAAAACTTAACGGTTGTTACATAAAAGCTATTATATATTTATGCACTATATATGATGGTAGTTTCATTAAACTCGTTAGTATTTATATGAAATAAATAACGGTTGTGATATATTGACCGTTACATATGTTAAACTTTATATAACAGTTATTTTGAAAGCACGGTTATGTATGTTGCAAAGTTTATAATGGTTGCTCACTTGATACCATTATTTATTGTGCCAACAATACAGTATATATAACGGATGTGAACCCGTTTTATTATTATAATAGAATTGTGCACAATATGACTTCACCACATCTCAGTGCAGAACGGTTGTTATACAAGAACCGTTACAATAGATTTAGAATGAATCACGATTCGGAACCGTAATGTATCTTCTCCGAGAAAATATAGCACCCGCATGTATAATGGTTCGGAACTGTGATGTATGGAATAACTGTTGATAAGTAGATATTTTATAATTAAATAAGGATAGATTCTGGGATATATTGGATTGAATTTAATGATATTTTGTATTTATTCAATTATCTTTATGTACTTATCTATCTTTTAATTAAATATAGGATAAAATGATATGATAACAGAAAATCTATTGATATCCTATTTATTTGTGCAGGAGATATTATGTGATCTAAGTGATGCAACAAATTAAATTGAAAAGATATAATAACTGTCATATATCAAAATTTCTATAGTAGTGTAATTATAAAAAAGCAATTCACATGCATGTTGATTGACTTCCATATGTAAACAAGGTCAAATGTAATAATGATCCAATTCTTAGTAAGAAACTATTCAATGTCCTCAAAGAAGGTCATCATTACCTTGAGAGATTTATCTTCAATGATCTTAATTGATATTATTGATTGCCTCCTCAAGGAAGAAGATGGAAAACCTTTTATCTTTCCTCCTACATGCAAATGAGGCAGCATCTAATCTTTTGATCGTCAAATTGAAAAGTGAATTGAACCAAACCGACTAATTGGCTATATTTGACAATGGACAAGGCATAAGTAGATCCAAAAGAGGCATGCACAAAGCAAAGCCGCCTCTTGAAAAGACAAGCCAAAAGATTGGGGGGAAAAATTAGTCAACAACTAAGAAATCAATTGAAAACCACACTAATTTTTAATAAACTGATAATAAAATAATACTGATATGATATATCTTTTTTTATAACAAGGTGAGGGCCTAAGTTCAAAACTAACGTGACGTTGGATCGAAGAGTGGTGATAACTTAAATCCAAAAGCTCCTATAGAGTTAGTTCCTAAATTTTGGAACCCGGCCACCCATCAAGATCTTTGGATGTGAACTACAAACGAATTTGCTCGAGAAATGATTATTCTTTGGATGCAACTACACTTATTAAGGATGGAAACCATGATCTTCATGAAAACAGGAATTTAATCATAGAAAGTCATCCCATTCCTAAACATGATTGCAGGTTGGCTGATCTTCAACATATCAAAAGGGGGAAGAACTCTGAAGCTGATTGCTAGCTAGCTACGCGTACTTTCGTGATACGCTTGGATTTCACTTGGTTCCATTAGACGATTTTCGTTTATTTTTTTCTTGTAATATAGATTAGTCTTTACCACTTTCTTCCTTATTTAAAAAAAAAGCTTGTCTGATATGCTTTCAACCACCTAACTCAAAGAATCCGACATTCATACCCTTATGTTCAATCTCCATTAAGTCTCCAATAAAACTTCCCATATCTATGGCAGCATGTCGCCTGATATATATCCAACAATAATTAAACAAAAAAACTTATCCTCATTCAACACAAGCCCTGAGCCTTCTTCACACGCACACACATATATCCATATATATCTCTTCACACACACACACAGGATAAAATTTGAAGAAGTTATAAGCAATAATAGTATAAATTTTACCACTGTATGTACTGACACTGAAAATCTGGACCAGACAGAGCGGAAAGACACGCCTCAAACTGATTCCAACAACAGTGTAACCTAGGAGAACAAATGCCTGTTAGAAATTAATTAGTGATCGATGATCTTTTTAAATTTCAGAAAATGTAAAACAAACCATATTGAGAGACGGACAAAGTTGGAAGATTAACATATATTGTTAAGTCATCGTAATTAAATAATATATCTTCTTCCTGCTAGACCCGTTGCTGCTAATAGTCAATCTTTTGTCGTATTACCTACACTTGGGGAAAAAAATACACTCAGGAATATATATAATATATAAATATTTTTATCATCTGCTTTGCTTGGAAGAAACTCTGATTGTGGGGTTCCTTTTAATTTGGCTGAGCTTTCAAAGTGAACTGACTTTTCTTGTCAAAGACTTGCTCTATTTCTTAACATACTAGGAGAAAAGTCAAAGACTTGCTCTATTTCTTAACATACTAGGAGTAATATAAGTATTTCCTCTTGTTCTCAATCAACTAACAATTCTCACAAACCAAATAAAAACAGTTAAAGTCAATAAAGTTGTTCTAAAATTTAAATGATTTACAATATTATACATATTAATTGTACTAAACTCTAATATCATATTAATTACTACTCTCACTCACTACCCTTATTAATTATGGGCATACATGAAAAAAGATAATTAATGCTCATTGGGAACAAGCAAGTGCCTTATAAAAAAGACCAAATACACTTACTAGTTGGTACCATATAATAAGGGCTAGAAGAGTAATTAACAAAGTGATTTAAAAAAATTAGTTTAGTTAGCTATTTATTAAAAAAAAAAAAAAGGTATTGGTTCATCTAAAATAACCTCTTCGGTCATTTGTATTGAAACTACCCAAAAACTCCTTTAATATACTATCAATAAGGATAGTTAAGGGAAAGACTTATAAATATGAGAGATGACAAAGTAGATTGATATCTCGCATTTAAAATCAGGATAAACCCAGCCCCTAACTAGCTAGTATATGTTTAGGACTGGACTATAGTTCTCAAAGAGTAATAGTTAGTGCTTCTGTCTCCTACATAGGGTGGACTTAGGGGGGCTAGGGGTGGCCCCTCCCCCCTAAAATTATAGAATCGAACCTAGAGTTTATTAAATTATATTTTAGCCTCATAAAACTTTCAATATTTTCACTTTAGTCCTACTAAATGTTTAATAAAGGGACTAAAATGAAAATATTAAAATATTTATGGGGCGGAAATGTACTTTCATGAAAACCTGAGTTCACCCGCTTAATTACATTTCTGATTCCACCTCTACTCCTACAGATCTCGTACGCATATCAGTTGCAAGTTACTGGGAACGATATCAAATCAACATAGTAAAACAAAAGAAAATGGAAGTAGTTAACAATAGAGAGTTCATAGATTCTTACATGCGCGTGTATTTGTAGATATCAAGCCTGTTCATGCACAAGCATACGCACAGATATCTCTGTGAAGAAACGCGTACGCTTTCCGCATTAATCAGCCTCAGTGCAAAGATGGCCGCACACACATATTTGTTATATTGCTTATATATAAATCTTACCGCCAATATATATCTTCTTTTCTTTCTCTCCTTTTAACCTCACTCTTCATAACAAACAAGCTAGAATACACGGTTGCTTGATTGCTTGGTACAAATAGGCCGGCGGAAAGATAATACTTAAATACTATAATATATAAATACACACACAACCACACATATCTATATAAATATGTGTGTGTGTGTGTGTTGCAGTATAGTATACGACAGAGAAGGAAAAAACTAAGCAATTACTACACATTTGAAAGGGCCCCATTAAAATTGAAAGCTTGATCATCTCTCCTTGGAGGATTTCTTTTTTCCAATAAAATATTATAATAAAAGCGACCTGAAGTGCTAAACACGAACTGTCGAGGAAATTAAGACCACGACGAGAAGGAAGAGAGAACCTTTATAACATCTTACTATATGATAACCTTATAAGACAAAAATGTGAGATTCCTTTTTAATTTGGCAGAAATTTCAAATTGATCTTTTTTTTTTTTCATCTGTTGATGTAATGATCAATTTTCATTGATTTTGTAACCTCTAATTAATCTAGGGTTAAGTAGTAAATCTGTTCCGAAGTTTCACTAAAGAGCAATATTGCCCTAGAAGTTTTTTCAGACTCAATGTCACCCCAGAAGTTTTAAAACATAACAATGTTACCCTATACTATTAAAAAACCAACGTTAATTGTTAAGAAATTGACGTTGACCGTTAACTTTTTAACTGAAAAGGGTAACATTGCTACGTTTTAAAACTTCCGCGGTGACATTAAACCTGAAAAAACTTATAGGGCAACATTGCTCTTAGAAATATATTTTTAGGACAAATTTGCTACTTAACCCATTAATTTAACTTTTCGTAGGAAGTAATTTTAACTATTAATCTAATTTGTGAATAATACTAATATTTTATATATAAATATAGGAATAAGTATCATTTTTGTCCCGAAAGTTTTGACTGATGAGCACTGGGTAATCATACATTTTTTTGGGAGTAAAATTGCTCCGGAAGTTAACAAATCGTAGCAATTTTACCCCTTTTTTAATTTTGACCATTAAATTTAACTGATGTGCACACGTGGCATGCTACCTCATCAATCAAAATAGAATTAAGTATCATTTTTACCTTGGAAGTTTTTGCTGAGGAGTAATGGGTATCCAAAAAAAATTTTAAGAGCAATTTTGCCCCAGAATTTTACAAAACTTAGCAATTTTGCCCTTCTGTCCCCCAATATTAAATTTGATTATTAAATCAGTCAAAAAACACACATGTCATGCCACCTCATCATCTACAACACTTAGCCCAATATGATTTCTTGTTGAAGGAATCATTAGTATTGAGGGCACCACTTAGCC
Organism: Acacia pycnantha; assembly: GCA_025563575.1. Lineage (NCBI taxonomy): Eukaryota > Viridiplantae > Streptophyta > Magnoliopsida > Fabales > Fabaceae > Acacia > Acacia pycnantha. Next base: position 7,511,004 of record JAMWYP010000002.1, on the reverse strand, counting down.
CAATACGGCGAACATAAAGAAATAAAAATGGAAATATATCAATATCGTCTTGTTGAAGGAATCATCAGTATTGCGGGAATTAAAGGGATAAACAAACTTAGATCGAACTGAATAACACAGGAAATCTCGTCTTCTTTGAGTTGTTGAAGGACGCATAGAGCTAAGAATCAAGGATGCAGAGGAAGAAGTCTACCTTGAAAAGGTCGAACTTGGAGTCAGAGAGGGAGATCCTTGAGACGTTGAGCTCAAGGCGCCCGGAATTTTTGAAGCCAAACTGGTCAAAGGACTGAAAGTTCTGTCGCAAAATTCAGAGGAAGCATCACTTATGATCTAAGCAAATGAAACACAAAACGAGAAATGAATTGTCCCAAAAATTGGTTCAGTAAAACAAATAAATAGTGATAGTATTTACATTTGTATAAATTGATCTAGGCCCCCTCCCTTAAAATAGCTGAAATTGCTACGTTTTGTAAACTTTCAAGGTAAAATTGCTCTTTAAAAAAACTGCTGGATACCCACTGCTCCTCATCTAAAACTTCCAGGGAAAAAATGATATTTAATCCTATTTTGACTGATGAGGTGGGAAGCATTGGTGCCACGTGTGCATATCAGTTAAACTTAATGATCAAAATTAAAGGAGGGGCAAAATTGCTACGTTTTGTTAACTTCAGGAGCAATTTTGCTCCAAAAAAAAAAATCCATTTACCCAGTGCTTTTCAGCCAAAACTTCAAGGACAATCCCTATATATATATATATGGAGAGAGAGAGAGAACTAGTACAGGAGTACTGCATATTTTATAATCTTGTAATATGAAATCCTTAGGCCATGTTTGGCATTCTAGAAGGGTCCTTACCATTGAAAGGGATGGCCATGGGACGCACGGTACAGCAGAAAGAGCAGTCCAAACTGATCTAAAAAACGCAACAGCCTACGAGAAACAAAACGTTACATATGTAGAGAAATTCATTACCAAGTTCTTCATGGAAAATCAAGAGAAGCAACCCATAACCGAGAGAGAAAAATTGGAAAGGGAATTAATATTCTAGATTTTCTGCTCTTCTTTTTTTCCCCCTTTTGGTCAACAACATTTTGCTTTAAATTTTTCTTGCTTTTGAAAAAGCTGTGCTTGTGGGGTCCTTAGCTTCTATTGGTACATGCGGAAAAATTCTACGGAAAAAGGAGAAAAGGTGAAGTTGGAAAAAAGTACAAAGGTGAGGGAAATTATTCTATTGTGTTTGGTAAATGACAAGATTACTTCGTTGAAAAGAGATATTTTTCTTTATCTTGAATCATCAGAACTTTTCCATTTTTTTGTTTTACATTGAACATATCCGGATTTATGATTTAGTGCCTCCAAATAAAGTTGGGTTTAAAAAGACTAATCTTGTAGGTGGAGTAGATTTGAAATGGGGGGTTGAAAATTACAGAATTGAATCCAGTGTTCATGAAATTACATTTGAACCCTGTAAATATTTCAATATTTTTATGTTTTTTCCTCTAAGAAACTTTTAATGGGACTAAATTGAAAATATTGAAATTTTTATGAGGCTCAAATATAATTTCTTAAATCTCTAAGTTAAATTTTGTAATTTTAGGGGGGGCCACCCCTAATTCTGCCTTAGCCTGTAGGGCTGCCGGCTTAAACTGGCTAACACTGTAGGGCCTTGGGCCGGCCCATTTAAGCCAGCATTTTTTTATTTTATTTTTATTCCTATTAAGTTACTACATGTTGAGTTTTGCCTGAATGTAATTATTTTTAAAATTGGAAATGTTTTTTAGATCATATAATGTTGCTATTTGTACATTTTTAAAGGATAAAAATTGATTCTTATATTCTCATTTAAAAAATTAAGAAAAGTTGTTTATGACATTATAGTTAATTAATTGGTGAAAAAAATAGTTCATTCTCACTGAACTTTAAACCTAGCGTCCAGCTCGTAATTTTTTTTATAGCATCATCTTTTTCATGCACAATTATTAAGAGAATCATTTTATATTGATGTCAGATAAACAAAGAGAATAATTTTTAAATTGCATTTGAAGATGTTCGAATATTATGTAGACTATCAAAAAGAGAAAAGTCAATACTATGCATTATTGAATAATGAGAAGGCCTAAAGGATTTTGTTTTGGGACAAATGACCACTTATTTTATTTGTCAAAAAGGATAAAACATTTAATACTTTAATAATATTTATCTCTTAAATTAAGAATTTTATTGTTTTAATTTAATTTCTTTAGAAAATGAAAAAAAAAACACTAATTTTTTGTTAAAGGGTCTTGAAGCCTACGGGCTGGCCCGAACTTATGAATGGTTGGCCTGTTTTTTCACCTCTACCTCTACCAACGATGAAGGCTAAACTCCATAGAGGCTACTGATCATGGTGTTGTAATGGAGGGTTTGGTGGTAAAGTGAGGGACTTATTTCAATCCAAGGGATACTTTGGCTCCTAACCTTAATAATGAAGTCTCCAATAAAACCCAAATCTAAATCTACGGCAGCATTTCGCTTGATATATATCCAACAAAAAAGCTTATATATCCTCCTTCAACACAAGCCCTAAGCCTTCTTCACACACACGGTAAAATTTAAAGAAGTTATAAGCAATACTAGTATAAATTTAAGTCTTCGTAATTAAATAATATACCCTCTTTCTGTTAGATGCGTTGCTGCTAATAGTCAATCTTTTGTTGTATTACCGACACTTGGGGAAAAAACGTACTCGTCAGGAATATATAATATATAAATACTTTATATCATCTGCTTTGCTTGGAAGAAACTCTGTTTGTAGGGTTCCTTTTAATTTGGCTGAGCTTTCAAAGTGAATTGATTTTTCTTGTCAAAGACTTGCTTCATTCAAGACGAGCAATATATAAAGACCTGGCACCTTTACCGTCGAAATGCTAACACTCTAATTCCAACGTTCATCTCACCTAGTTTTTCTGTTTGCTCAGTGCTTATAATATTTACCTTAAAAGAGATATTATTCTTATTGTGCTTAAGAGATTTTCATTATTCACTTCTGAGAAAGAAGATTGATTGTAAGCATTTATCATAAGAGAGAGAGATTGTAGCCTTACAATGTGTAAGTGAGAGTTGTTATCTTAGTGAGAAGATTGTAAGTGGCTTCGCAAGTGCATGGCTCAAAATTGTGGAATTGTAGAAGTTCTCAAGTACCTGGTTAAACTTGTGAGAGATTGTGGATTGAAATCTTAGGAGGAGCTTGGAGATTGGACATAAGTCATTGTGGATTGGACCAAATCAGGATAAATCACAATTTGCATCTTCTCTTCCATAAGCTCTTATATTTCCAGCATATATATGATTTGAATAACTAACTATGGACTTATGATTTATTACTTTCATACTTATTGCTTTCACTAAGATGCGAAAAGATTTTTTAAGTTCTTAAGTTTTTTTTTTGTCCAATTCACCCCCCTCTTTGGTGTCAACCGTTCTAACATCAACTTCCAACGCCTATCAACATGTATTGTCGGTATCATCTAAACTATCCGGCCATCAATCCCATTTGTAAATTGCCAAGTCGCCTTTAGTTCCTAAGTTCAAATTCAAACCTTTCTACTTCTCTCTCTCTTGTTTGTGCGGCAAACCTCCACTAATGGCAAGATCAATGAGGCAGTGTTCCCTCTCTCCTCCTTTGACGACAAACACTAGCGGTTCCTCTTCGCAGCCCCCTCCACCTCTGACCTTGGAAGAAATCGCCGAAGCCATCTTTTGCCTCCAGGTCACTGTTCTAGAGATCATGGCGAAGCAAGATCGCTTCTTTGAACGACTGGAGGTGGTGGTGGTGGTGTTGGACGACATTGCCGACTGTTTGGACTAAGCACGGTGAGTCTCCAAGAATGATGGCGATCTTCTAAAGGCTTGGGATTTAAGAAATCCCATTGTTATAATATTTTGATGTAGTTGTGATTTTGTGGTTGATCATCATCATGTAGTAGTATAATATTTTGATGTTATAATTTTGAGTTCATGCATGTATACTACCACCTTTAGGCAATGAGTAATGAAAAAGTTTATGTCTTTTATATCGATCTTTTGATAGTTCTTGTTGATGATGATCTATCTTGTATTATTAATTAATCTCTTGTTGATTAAAAGTTTCAACCTTTAAGGAAAAGGTTATGGTTTCTAAAATTTTATTTCACTATTCTAAAAATTATATTTTAGGCCAGTTGATTTGAAAGACAATATCGTTATGAATTAAAAATACTTTTGACACGATCATTAATGAGAACTGACCTAGAAAAGATTGCCTTAGTATATATACTTACTTTCATGCTCAGTATTTTTTTTTTTTGCTCAGAATCATGCTCAGTATTCATCGCTACAAATTTGTAGTGGTGAAAAATAATTGCTACAAATATAATATTTTGTAGCGGTTTAGACCTAAATCGCTACAAATTTGCAACAGGAACACTCGCGCCAAAATGCACGCTGGTCAGTGTATGAAATTTTAGGCGGTTATAAGGAAATAATCACTACAAAATATGGCACAAAGCTGGCACCAAATTTGCAACGGTTATTTTGTAGTGGTTATGATTAATAAACCGCCACAAATGTGGCATTAGCTAGGTGCGTTATGGCGTGAAAGTTGTGGCTATTATTTTTTTGGCGGTTTAAAGGTAAAAGTCGTTACAGAATGCAAAGAGTTTGAATTTTTGTAACGGTTTTAGGTTACAACCGTTACAAAATGCAAAGAGTCTTGCACATTTGTCGCGATTACTCTGTATAACCACGACAAAATGCAACAAATTTGTGCCTATATAAACAGTTAGTGGCTCAAATCATTTTTTGAAGAATTTGCAGCATGAAGCCAAACATTGGTTTCTAAGTAGTTGCCTCCCTCCCATGAAAAAATGTAAATGTGTTGTTCTTGGTATGATATTATGCGTATCATGTTACCTAGCACCATATTTGTATTCTTTCGTCGATTATCCTTTCAAATGATGATCATTTGGCCAATGTTTTTCATCAACCAATTTAGAGTTATTAATCCTCATCCTATCACTAGTATTTCCACTTAGTCGGTTGCTTTCTTATTATTGGCCTTTAGCTTGGTTTCCTTCCTCGTAGTGCATCCAACAGTTTTCTCCTACTCCACCTTCTTCTCCTAAGAAATAAAAATAATAAATTATGAGAGACCATCTATTTTATAATATCAAACTAAAATTAATTTAATTGTAAAACTACTATTTTGCTGTGGTGACAGCAAATGTCTTCAATCTTGCCGTGTAATGGACTTCTAGTGCTTGCGATTCTTAGTGTTTTTTCTCAGAAAGAACCTATGAAAAAAAAACATTAATATTTTATTTTGTTATACTTTTAAATATTTCCTTCTAAATTGAATAAAATATTAACAAAATTACCTATCCTAGTTGGCTCCTTGTCCAGTCATTAGGTGGGGTGCCGTCAGGCATGGTCTCTATCGACTGATCTAGAGGCATCGTCCCATCCATATCCACAGAGTGGTAGAGATGATTTCTCCTATTCCTCTACCTGTCCCCATCTTTAACCAAGCGTATTGCTTCATCGCGTCTCTACGGTAAACTTATCTTACGTCACAAAATTAAATACATAAATAATAATTAAAAAAATTTGATTAATTAAATATTTGATTAAATATGTTAAATCACTTACTTTCACAACAACGTCCCACTCCTCCTCCTTCGACTTCTTTGGCAGCTTCTTCCAGTCCTAGAAGTGGTTAGGGGACTGAAGCCAATACACACCTAGCTCATTTAGATAGCGATTGAATAGATGATAGCCACTCTCAATTTGCTGGTTCATGACCTCATTCCATGGAACTACTACACATAGCCCGCTAGCCGAGCTTATTTAGACCGGCCACGTCCAGCCTTCTGTTCTTGATGTTTGTTTGCTCATTTGCACAAATGATCACAAATTTTAATTATATAATTTTACATTTAAACCGTTGTAATTAAAATATTAACATATTAAAATAATTACTTACCTTGAACCTACACACCAAATCTAGTCGCCTGCGAAGACGACGGTCGTGGGTGATTTCAGTCCTTAGCTCCGCCTCGCTCATGGGAATATTGATCTCAAAATCCTCTTCCTCGTAGTCGCTCACACTAGTATCTCGTGCCTCTGATGGAATAGGCACCTCTCGTGGGTTTGTCTGGTGGCACCTATGGGGTCGCTGGTTGTTTGGGGTTGCATGTTGTGGTTGCCCTGTGGGGTGTTATCTACCCCAACTACTGCCCCCTTCTTGAATTGTCTAGGGGGCACTCATCTACCTCCTTCCCTTTCCCTTTATCCCTCTCGGAAGACATTATAACTACAATTATTCCTTTTTTATAAATATAATTTATTATAATTTCTCACTTGACCAATTAAAAATAAATTACAGTCACACCTAACCAATTTTATAAAAAAATTATAATAATAACCAACATTATAAAGAAATAACATCACAATATTATAATAATATAATTACACATAACTAAACAAAATAAAAAAAATAGAATATCTATTAGTTCTCGGTTTTATGTTTTGATGATAACAAGACTTGTAAAAAGAAAAGGTTTTAACTCAGTGCAATGTCATATTGGCAGAAGCTTACTTGAGTACAGATTACTTACTCGAGTAGACCGTTGCTCGAGCAAAGGTATGACTTGCTTGAGCAAGGTACTTGTTATGGAATAAAATACTAGGCTCATCCAAGGTATGGCCCAACAGGAGACATCTCATACACTTGGGCTTGGAGGCACAAGAGGCCCAACAAGTCCAAACCCTAACCCTAAGGTAGCCTCTATATATAGTTGGTTAACCTAAAGAGGTACACATCTTTTAAGCTCTCTCTCAATTGCATATACTGCACACAGAGCACACACACCATCCCCCTTGGCTAAACGCCTCCAGTGTCATCGAACTACGTGGACTTTGATCCCTCTTCAGGGTACGTAGGCCCTAGGTATCGCACCTAGGTCAAGTCCCTGTGCTTTGTGATCTCCGATCCTCTCGGGTATCTCAACTATGGATACTTGGGGGAGAGCTATTTGATCCTATATCTACATCTAGCCCCTTAGGGTTAGAGACTTATGTTCTACGACAGAACATTGGCGCCGACCGTGGGGAGTCGGTAAATTTTTGATTCCCGTGACCAAAGAAGGTCAATAACTCCAATTCCCAGATTGCCAAACGAGCAATTAGGGTTTGTGATGTTTACAAAAAATAAAAATACAAAGTGAAGGCGCAGCCGCAAATACCAGAACGCAAGAAGGAGCGTAGAGACGCAGAAGGAGATTTAATTCATTCATCCATTAGTTTGATCGACGGGACCCACGATTCTGGATATTGAATCAATTAATTCACTCATATATTGATTCATTCTAGAAAGCGCATCGGGAATAAACTCCTCAAATCCAATCTTGACCTAAGAGGCCAGAGATGGAGGAAGAAGCCAGAGATGGAACGGAGCAGTAGCAGCATGATGTCGACATGTAAATACTGTGAAGACGACCAAGCAGAAGATGTTGTCAAATAAAGAGGCAGCGATTTCCCAGTGGGGTTTGATGATGTCGATCAGATAGATGCTTGGGGCCACCAGCACAAACTAGTTGAAACGTCCAGAATTTATTCAAGTACGTGGCGTTAGAGATACGGTTTCAATACATTGTACAACGTGGTGTTTATCTACAACGTGGACAGTAATGTTTTCAAACCGTTTGGAACGTGGCGTTAAGAAACAGTATATGAAGCGGTGGTGCAAAGTCGAAATAATCGGAAGCGGTGATCCAAGAGATGCCAATTCTGGGATGCCTCAATACTCAAAGCCTGGTTGAAGTCCGGGTTGCCTCTAAATTGTGGTGTGTCGGGCTAGTCACATTCGCGGGATCATAAGCCGACTTGAACAGATAATAATTTGGTGATTCGCCAAACCGAGATAACTTGGAGTTTATCATGAAGTGGTCAACGCGGCATTCAAAGCTGTTTGACCGAGATAGATGAGACCCATAGGCCGAGATCCTCTTCAAGTGGATGAGGTAGTAGTTGCTGGGGTCGGTTCTTCGATTACCAAGGCGGGGTCCCTCTAGTAATCCTGATGTTGGCTATATTTAAAGTCGGCAGTGGTATTCATAGCTTATTAGAAGCCGAGATAGATATTCTCGACATTCTGATGATCATTGTTTACATGTCGGTTACTGTTGATCCATGCGCTTGATATTAAAGAGAATGGCAAGGTTCAGAGAATCGCTTTGATATTGAGCCGAGTTCCTTCAATAATCTTAGGCGATGATGGTGAGCAAAAAGTCAAAACCGAGACTGAGTGCTGAGGTGACCTGGTCCTGAGATGCCGAGATACGTATCCCAAAGCAAAGGTGAAGGAGGAAAATCCTACAAATTCTCAATGCAAAAGACAACGCCTGTGGTTCGTGAATTATTGCTGCCAAAATCTGAGAATAGTTTTGACGTGTTCTGTGCAACAACATGAAGGAACGGAGAAAAATATGTTCTTATGAACCCAAGACTCAGAAGCTTGCGGAGATGGTATATGATACAATTCTTATATTATTTCTCAAATGAGTGTAGGCAAAGATGGGGTGAGATGCCCGAGATGCCGAGGTTCATCTAAGGTTCCGGAGAGACCGAGATCGAGAATTGAAAAGGAGAAACCGGGGTCCATGGGTCCATGTAGGATATATCATTGTGATGCCGGGATCAGAATTAATTGCCCATTCAATCTCGTTCAAAGCACAAATAGAATGATAATTGTGCATCTTCTTCATGTGAGTTAGGAGCAGGAGGTGGAGAACCTGTTTTGGGGTCAACTAAAGCCACGTATCCAGTCACGTAGCGATGTGAAGGTGGTTAACCTGATATCAGCAATGAAGGAATTACATGGGCTTAGTTCTCAGTAATTTGGTAGATTATTGAGGGACTCTCAAAGTTTTACTATCCACTACCTAACCAGGAAAGGATCATGGGGGCTGAGATGCAGATTTACGTGGCCAAGTCTGCTGAAATTTGAGACATTCTGTGTTTGTTGGAATCCGAGATATTTTATGTGCAATCAATTCGGAGGGCAAGAAGGTGTCTACCCAAATATACATCATGGTGTCAAAATTCTAAAGAGATAGAGATACAATCTCGTTGTCATGTCAGAAGGACCAGATGCCGACATAGTGAAATGCCTCACTATGTTCAAGTCCGGTAGATGTTAGACTGAGAACGCCGATAGACCGAGATGTCGAGCTGTGATACAACGCCGAGATAACAGGATGCCTATTTATTATTAATACTAGGCAATTTTCATCGTTAATCTTGCTTCTGATTAGATGCAGATCTGGTGGTTATTGAGTTGCTTTTTCAGGGGCGTACTCTTAGCAAATGTGGCAAATGCTTGCGGTGTATGAAACTCATTTCTTCTCAGCCATCACGAGTGTATTATGAAATAATGCAGGTCGTACTGTCAGTTGTGGTTTGTCGACACTGTTCTTTGTTCTGGATGCTGGAAAATTTAATTTCGCCATGAGGATTTCTTCAAATTCCTAATCAAAATTGAAGTGGTCAGTGCTAGATCTGGGGATGAAAATAACATCAATTTATTGAAAAGCTCCAATTTCAATGGCTAAATTAAAGCCTATGACTTTGGTGCATTTTGTCGTTGACAAAGACGCTGGACGACCAAAATATTTATGCAAGGTGAGCTTGATGAGTCCCAAAAATCAGATGTATCTCTGGGTGACAACAAGCATATCCAAGCGGAAAGTAAAGGTACTGCTGGCGTTGTTTTAAGTTTAAAGTCATGATTAAAATTGTACATGGCATAATACATGTTCCCCCTATCTCATAATCTGCCTAGTGTTGGATAGTTAGTGGGTAGTGGCCATTCGATGTTGCTCCATGATAATTGCTGCACTAGTAGATATAAAAATCTAGGCAAATTATTGCTAGAGTTCCAATGTCCGAAAATATGATCTTTCCATTGTATTTTTCAATGCTTGAAAAACGTATGATTTTTAAAGGAGGACCCGATTAAATAAGGGATTTGCGTAAAGTTAAGAAGGTGGACCCGATTTTAACCGAATCTGGTTAAAATCCGAGCTCCAAAGAACGATGGTTACAACCGCCAAATCTATAAACATGTAGAATTCTGAGTAAATAAACTTGTTTTCGAAAATCATGTACAAGTTAAACATGTAGGAATCAGAGGTACCTAAACCCGGTTCCGAAAATCATGTTCAAATTAAACATGTAGGAATCCGAGGTACCTAAAGCCGGTTCCAAAAATCATGTCCAAATTAAACATGTAGAATTCAGGGTAAAGAAACCCGTTTTCGAAAATCATGTCCAAATTAAACATGTAGGAATCCGAGGTATATAAACCCGATTCCGAAAATCATGTCCAAATTAAACATGTATGAATTCTGAGTAAATAAACTCGTTTTTGAAAATCATGTCCAGTTAAACATGAATGAATTCTGAGTAAATAAACTCGTTTTCAAAAATCATGTCCAGTTTAAACATGTAGGAATCCGAGGTACATAAACCCGGTTCCAAAAATCATGTCAAAGTTAGACATGTATGAAGTCATGGTAAAGAAACCAGTCTTCGAAAATCATGTCACAGTTAAACATGTATGAATTCTGAGTAAATAAACTCGTTTTTGACAATCATGTCCATTTAAACATGTATGAAGTCATGGTAAAGAAACCAGTCTTCGAAAATCATGTCACAGTTAAACATGTATGAATTCTGAGTAAATAAACTCGTTTTCGAAAATCATGTCCATTTAAACATGTATGAAGTCAGGGTAAATAAACTCGTTTTCAAAAATCATGTCCATTTAAACATGTATGAATACTGAGTAAATAAACTCGTTTTCGAAAATCATGTCCATTTAAACATGTATGAATTATGAGTAAAGAAACTCGTGTTCGAAAATCATGTCAAGTTAAACATGTATGAATTCAGGGTAATGAAACCCGTCTTCAAAAATAATGTCAAGTCTATTTTATACAGCGAAATCCGCGCACCTTAATTGGACCCCGGATAAATGGTGGAGTCCCGTCCCTACGAAAGGGGTGAAGGCGGACCCGGTTATACCGAATCTGGTTAATATCCGGGATCCGTGTAAAGTTTTGAAGTAGGACCCGATCAAAACAAATCTGGTTAAAATCGGGGTTCCGTGGAGATAACGACTAAAACGTGCTACCTTTGGGACACAGTAAAGCCGAGATAAGCTCTGTTTAAAGTTTTGCAGGAAACAAAGACAGAAGGCGGACCCGATTTAAACTGAATCTAGTTTAAAATCAGGGTTCCGTGTAAAGTTAAGAAGACGATCCCGATTTAAACTGAATCTAGTTTAAAATCAGGGATCTGTGTAAAGTTAAGAAGGCGATCCCGATTTAAATTGAATCTAGTTTAAATCAGGGATTCGTGTAAATTTAAGAAGGCAGACCCGCTTTTAACTAATCTAGTTAAAATCTGGGGCCCGCGTTGAGGCGGCAAGTCTATTGTAGATTTCTTTATTGGAATCATTTTGCGGCATCAATGCTGCCAAGTTTGCTTGATGGAACTGGGGTAAACAAACCCTCTTTGAGAAATCATAAACCTGGAATCTCGGTTTAGAGTATGTAAACCTGGAATCTCGGGTAAACATGCAAGGAATCCCAACAATGATGAACACCTGGTTCGAGTCGGAAACTAACGCATCCTGGCAGCTCAGAGACCTGAACTACCAGGCTGGGGGGACAATAGAGTGGATAACGAGTTGTTAGTGGAAAAGCATGGTAACAATAACCGAAGTAAATGCAAACTCGGCAAACATTCGAAATACCGGAATCTCGGAGTTCAAGTATCTAAACCGGAATCTCGGTATTAAAATATATAACCCGAAATCTCGGAGTTCAAGTATCTAAACCGGAATATCGGTATTAGAATATATAACCCGGAATCTCGGAGTTCAAGTATCTAAACCGGAATATCGGTATTAGAATATATAACCCGGAATCTCGGAGTTCAATCTCGGTGTTTAAGTATATAAACCCGGAATCTCGGGTCAACACGCACGGAATCACAACAGTCGCGAGCACCTCGTACGGATTTGGAAAGTAACACATCCTGGCAGCTTAGTAACCTGAACTACCAGGCTGGGGGGCAACAGAGTGGACAACAATTTGTTAAGTGGAAAAGCGTGTTATCAATAACCGGCATTAATGCAAACCAGAAAGTTTAATGCAAGCTCAGACAAGTATCCGAAATGAGCACGTTGAACGGTTTGCACAAACAGTAAGTATTTTCCATTTATTGTGATTTGCTTACATGTTATTAAATGCAGGAATATAAACCAGACAATTAACCCAGGAAAATTGCTACGAAAGCAAAGTCGGATTCAGGGGATCTCGGAAAGTAGTCAATGAATCTCGGCAGCTCAGAGACCTGAACTACCGAGCTTGGGGGCAACTGTTATGGAGTAAAATACTAGGCTCATCCAAGGTGTGGCCCAACAGGAGACATCTCATACACTTGGGCTTGGAGGCACAAGAGGCCCAACAAGTCCAAACCCTAACCCTAAGGTAGCCTCTATATATAGTTGGTTAACCTAAAGAGGTACACATCTTCTAAGCTCTCTCTCAATTGCATATACTGCACACAGAGCACACACACCATCCCCCTTGGCTAAACGCCTCCAGTGTCATCGAACTACGTGGACTTTGATCCCTCTTCAGGGTACGTAGGCCCTAAGTATCGCACCTATGTCAAGTCCCTGTGCTTTGTGATCTCCGATCCTCTCGGGTATCTCATCTATGGATACTTGGGGGAGAGCTATTTGATCCTATATCTACATACTAGCCCCTTAGGGTTAGAGACTTATCTTCTACAACAGAACAATACTCAAGTAAGGAGTTCCTGCTGCTCAATCATATGTCTTTCAAATAGCTAACATATGTCTTGTTGCTCATGAGGCATTTGAAGACGAAGAGGTATTTGATTCTGAACCTACTTATGATAAATTACTTTATGAATATAATGCTTTACATTCTAAGTGATAAGTGTATATTTTATAATTAAATAAGTATAGATTCTGAGATATATTGGATTGAATTTATTAATATTATACTTATTTAATTATATTTTATATATTTATCTATCTTTTAATTAAATATAGGATAAAAGAATATTATAATAGAAAATCTATTGATATCCTATTATATTTTGTAGGAGATATGATATGATCTAAGAGAGGAGAAAATATAGGAAGGGCGCACCATTATTGGGCAAGAAATTCAATTAAAAAGGATATAGTATATTATATTATTATATTAAATAATATAATATGCGAAAGTGATGACGTCCCTGTGCGAATGAAAGAAGCAGATCAATTAATATATCATATCTTCAATGAATTGGAACAAACGCGTGGGCCCCGCAGCAAAAGAAACCAAGTTACATCTATTTAAAGGAACGAATAGGACAAGACGCCAGGAGAGAGACGCAAGCTGAGAAAACACAGAGAGCAACTTGGACGACGCATAGGGAGGAGCAAGAAGAGTAGCGGTGTTTTGGTTATCTGCGTCAACTCCACGGAAGGACGAGAGGACTGTGGAGGCGACAGAGAAGCTTTCTTTCCTAACTCTTTTTATTCTTTAAACCTGAATTCTTATCTTTTTGTTTTGGATTTGGTTTTAGCCATGTGTGGCTAATTTTCTTTTCAACCTAGAGTAGCTATGAACTTATGAGTAGATTAAATTTTATTTTCATTGTTTAATTAAAATTAAAATTAATTTTGGTTATTTAATATTGTTTAGATTTATCTATTTAGTGATTGGCCATCATTGAATAGAAATTTGAGAATTAGGATTTACCTTGACGAAGGGAATTTTAATTAAGCTCTTAGATTAAGTAATATGGGATTAGATTACGATTTAGTTTGCGATTAGGATAGACATATACCTAATGGCCCCATATAATTGTTGAACAGTGTGTCCGAGTTTTGTTGCCTCTTGAGTAACTATGTTAGACATAACAAGTTATACTCAAGAGAGGGTTATAAGTGGACCAACAAGCACTTATAGCTATTTATACTCGAGATTAACAAAATTGATATTAAGGCTAATTAAATTAGTAGAATCAAGGTTTATAAAGCTAATAAGGGATTAGTGACTCTAGGTTGCTCATTTAATATTTTTGGTAGTTAGTTTATTTTGATTTTCTTTTTTTATTAATTAAATTTAATTTGGTTTGCTCAACTTAAACAAAAGTGTAAAATTAATGCTTAACTGAAGTTGTGGGTACTAAGTCCTCGTGGGAACGATATCTTACTTACTCTTTATTACTTGATACGGCCCGTGCACTTGCGGAGTTGTTAGGCTGTAAAGTTTTGCCCTATCACTAAGTTCAGAAAAGTTGCCAAAGAACTTATATCTTCAAATAAGAAACTTAAAGTTCTTGAGCAACATGTTGAAGATAATTGTAACAGTTTGTGAAAACTACCCTGCCTTAGATAAAAGAAATTCTTATCTTAACAAAACTCTTAAGAAGTTCACTAAAGGTAATGAAATGTTCAATGTGATTTTAAAAGCTCAAAGATTCATCAATGATAGGTCAGGAATAGGATATAGTCCAGAACTAGATAAGAAAAAAGGCAAAAAGAAAAGAGGAGAAAGATCTTATCTGAACTATTTTCAAAAGTCTGTTCATTCATCTAATCCTTTTATTCATTGCAATTATTGTAATCGAAAGGGGCATAGTACATCCTCTTGCTTTCATAGAAAGGAAAGAAATGACAAACTAGTAGGTACTTATAAATGGGTACCTAAATGGTCATATGTGTTTCCTTTTATTCAAACTAACCAAAAAGGACCCAATAAAAGATGGGTACCTAAAACTTAACTGTCATTGATTGCAGGTATGCCTACAAGTATCAAAGAACAACAAGTGGTGCATTGATAGTGGATGCTTGAGACACATGATTGGAGATCAATCCTAGTTTGTCACAATGAAACCAAAACCTGGTGGCAAAGTAACCTTTGGAGGAAACCAATCAGGCAGAATTGTCGGAGTTGGAGAAATTGGTGAAAAAGATAGAGCTCAAATCAAAGACGTCTACTATGTAGAAGATCCATGCCACAATCTCCTCAGTGTTAGGCAAAGTGCGGATAAAGATAATTGGATTATCTTTGAATTTGAAGAATGCCTGATTGTGAATAAGAAAGATCTCCAGATCAATAAGGATCACCTAAAGGTCTTATTTAAAGCATCCAGAGAGGGTAATTGTTACACCTTTGAAATGCCTAGTAATGAGACTACTTCTGAAAAATGCTTTGTTAGCAACATGTATGAAAGTTGGTTATGACATAAACGTTTAGTTCATGTCAATATGCACCAACTAAACAAGTTGCTTAAAAATGAATTAGTTCTAGGTTTACACAAACTTACTTTTAAAAATGACATGATTTGTTATGCTTGTCAAAAGGGTAAACAAACTAAATCCTCTTTTAAATCAAAGAATGAAATCACGATTGATTGACCACTTCAACTTCTCCATATAGATCTAGTTGGACTAGCAAGGATTGAAAGCCTCGATGACAATTTATACACCTTGGTCATAGTCGATGATTTCTCCATATTTTCTTTGACTATCTTGTTTTCATCAAAAGATGAAACTTTTGAATAATTTATTGTATTTGCCAAGAAAGTGCAAAACGAGAAAGGTATGTCCATTTTAGGAATACGAACAAATCATGGAGGAGAATTTGAAAAACAAACCTTCGGTGAATACTGCGATGCCAATGGAATCAATCACAACTTCTTAGTACTGAGGACTCCTCAACAAAATTGTGTAATGGAAAGAAAGAATAGAGTCCTTACTAAGACGGCTAGGACTATGCTTAATGAGAAAAATATATCGCAAGATTTTTGGTCAAATGCTATAAGCACTGCATGTTACATCTTTAATAAAGCTTATATCTGCAAGAAACTTGACAGAACTCCCTATGAGCTGTACAAAGGAAGGAAGCCAAATCTATCTCATCTGCACATATTTGGGTGCAAATGCTTCATCCATAACAATAGTAAGAATAACTTGGGAAAGTTTGATCCTAAGTCAAATGAAGGTATATTTCTTGGCTACTCAAATAGAAGTAAAGCTTATAGAGTATATAACAAGTGTAATTGTGTTATTGAAGAGTCTTTTCATGTTGTCTTCTCTGAGTCAGACCCTTTTTACAAACCTTTAGATGATGAACCTGAATTGATTCATCCTAAGGAGCCTCAAACCATTTCAAAACCCCCTTCTTCATTGGAAATTGAATATGAAAATGATCTTGATCTAGATGATCATGGTCAACCTAGAGCCTGCAGATACAATAAGAGTCATCCTATAGATCAAGTTATAGGAGACGTCAATGAGGGAATAAGAACAAGGAGTGGAGTTCTTAATGAAGTCAGCTTCTTTTCCTTCATTTTTGAAATTGAACCCTCCAACATTGGTGAAGCCCTTTCAAACAATGATTGGGTGATAACAATGCAAGGGGGATTGAATCAATTTGAAAGGAATCAAGTTTGAGACTTGGTATCCAGGCTTAAAGACCATCTAATCATTGGCACCAAATGGGTATTAAAGAACAAACATGATGAATCTGCAATCATTGTTAGAAACAAGGCAAGGTTGGTTGTCAAAGGCTATAATTAAGAGGAAGGTATTGATTATGAGGAAACATATGCTTCAGTAGCTAGATTGGAAGAAATACGAGTACTCTTAGCCTTTGCGTGTATCAAAGGATTTAAACTCTATCAAATGGATGTCAAGAGTGCATTTCTAAATGGTTTCATTTAGGAAGAAGTCTATGTTGAACAACCTCTTGGTTTTGAAGACATGTCTCATCCTAATCATGTCTTTCGTCTTAAAAAGGCTCTCTACGGTCTTAAACAAACCCTTAGAGCTTGGTATGAAAGACCGAGCAAATTCCTTCTTGATCAAGAATTTGTCAGAGGAAAAGTCAACAAATCTCTCTTCATCAAACACAATAAGAAAAAATGATTTACTAATTGTGTAAATCTATGTTGATGATATTATATTCAGTGCTACTAATGATTCCTTGTGTGAAGAATTTTCTAAGACAATGCAGGGAGAGTTTGAAATGTCCATGATAAGAGAATTGAACTATTTTCTTGGGCTTCAAATCAAACAACTAAAGATTGGAATATTCATCAGTCAAACCAAATATCTCCAATACCTTCTCAAGAAATACGGGATGGATTAGTGTAATGGAGCTGATACTCCAATGAGCTCAACAACCCACTTTGATGCTGATGTCAAAGGGAAGGACTTCAACATAACCAAGTATAGAGGGATGATTAGCTCATTACTATATTTGACAGCTAATAGACCAAACATCCAATTTAGCATGGGAATGTGTGCAAGATATCAATCTGCTTCAAAAGAATATCATGCTAAGATAGTTAAAAGAACTTTTAGATATCTTGCAGACACGTAGGAACTTGGAATTTGGTTTCCTAAAGGGCGCAATGAATACCTTGTTGCTTACTCAGACTCAAATCATGTTGGTTAAAAAACAAACAGAAAAAGCACAAGTGGATGTGAGTTCCTCGGTGGATCTCTTGTGTTGTGGTTTTGCAGAAGCAAGATATTGTCTCTTTGTCATCCACTGAAGCTGAGTATGTAGTTGCTTCAAGTTGTTGTGCTCAAGTACTTTGGCTCAAACAATAACTTCAAGACTTGGGAGTTCATCTCAAGGAGATTCCAATCCTCTACGACAACAGAAGTACAATAAGCTTGGCAAAAAATCCCATTCAACACTCAAGAACCAAGCATATTGATGTAAGATATCACATCATCAGAGACCATGTTCAAAAGAAGGATGTTAAAGTGTTGTTCATTCCCACTCATCTACAACTTACTGATATTTTCACAACCGTTGGCCAAGGATCAGTTTCTCTACATAAGAAAAGAATTGGGTATAGTAAACCCCAATGAATTGTAAGCAATCTCTTCCTTACTAGTTAATTTCAAGTTTAAATTGAAAAATCTTTACTAATTTTAGCATCAGAATTTCTAGAATTTTCTTTTGCAGGACACTATGTTCTTACGACATAAAACAAGGTAAAATAGAGGCGGATGTTGCTCAAGCACATTTTTAGATGCCCGAGCAATATCGTAGAAATTTACTTTGGAATAACTATAAATCTTAGTATCATACTCGAGCATCATAATAACATGCTCGAGTAATATTGTGAACTGATCTGGTTGTTCACGATCTCAGGAAATATTACTCGAGCAAGGTGCCAACTTGCTCAATTAGAGTGCTCAAGCAAGTCATTATTTGCTCGAGCAAAGCACAGTGAACACTGAGCATGCCTGAGCAAAGAAAGAGCATGCTTGAGCAAAGTCATAAACAAACACCTAATGCAAAGACTCAGAACAAGCCTGCTTGAGCAAATTCTTATACATGCTCGAGCAACCCTCCAATTGACTAATACATGTGAAGTTTGGGAGACAAAATCAATTCTCAAAGATCAAATATGTCACACCCCAAAAGTTAGTGTTTGACCGGCCTAGAATATGGGTTAAAACTAGAGCTGGGAATCAGGGCTGACCCGGCCCTCCAAGGCCCGAGGTAAGAAAAACCCCCGTTTTTTAAAGCCCGGCCCGAGAGCACCAGGGCCAAGGCTGGCCCTCCAGGGCCCGGAAATTACTATTCCAAATTTTAATTAATTTTCCTATGTTTTTTTAAAGAAATATAATTAGTAAATTACATCACAAATCATCCAACAAATAAGCACAATTACTAATTCATAATCAAAAGCAAACTATGTTCACAAATAACTCACATAAAACATAAGAAACATACCACTAAGCGACATTAGTACGATGACTATTATTGTAACAAATAGTTTAATCTGTTAAACATAAGAGTAATTTTATTTACATCAAATAATAAACCAAATCATAAAATTAGAATATAGTTATTATGTATTTGTAGTTAAATGGATAAATAACTCTATAACAAAGACAATATATATATAAATTAATAAATTAAAAAAGGAAAAAAAGAAAAAGCTACCGTGAACAGGGCCTGCAGGGCTGGCCCGAGGCCCTCCAGGGCCGGCCCGTTTAAGCCCGAAGCCCTCCAGGGCTGGCCCTATAGGGCCAATTTTAAATATCTCATCTATTTTTCAAGCCCGGCCCTTGACGGGCCAGGGCCTAAACGGGCCGGCCCGATGGGCTCGGCCCGATTTCCCGGCTCTAGTTAAAACCTACATTCCTTAAACCTCTAATAAGCAAAACTCATGATTCATATATGAAACATAATACAATTCAAAATATAAATTTATTTGATAAACTTCATCTAGAAAAAATCATATCTATCTATAAAAAATTCAACAAGGTCTCCTTGCAAATAAGATCTCATGTAAATTCTACATAATAGAAATATTCGCATTACAACAATATTCAACAATTGCACAACAATAATAGCTCTGCTCCATTCTAACATATATGCAACATACAATAAAGGCAAGGACCCTAACTATAGTTGACGTGGAGCACCTAGAATAAACTTTACTAAATATAGTACATAATTTAAATTTTACATTGAAATGAGGATAGTCCAAGATCACGCTTCTACTTCGATTCAACATAAAATCCCCTTGATGATGAGCAAGAGTACAAGCTCAGCCATTACCTGAGACCAAAATATTTTCCGATGAATAACGTCCCATTAATGAAAATAACTAAAATACGTAAAGAAATAACTTGATAGGATGAAAATATATAATAGACAGATAACCGTTAATTTCAATTTCCAAGTACGAAATGATAAATATAGATGCCATTATATAAAAGGTTATTAATAAGAAAATACTAGGTAAATGAATAACTCATCGATGAAATTAAGTACCAACTGATATGAAAAACTCATTCTGAACGAGGACTTAAACAGAATGAGAAACAAGTGTGGACACACAATCCGCGAGGGTAACTAACCAAGTGCAACTTAAGGCTATGAAAACAAGCATGAACAAACAATCCATGAGAGTAAGTAACCAATCAAGCGCAGCACGAAGGCACGAAACAAGCGCAACACGAGGCTACAAAACTAGCGCAAGTACAAGACCCACAAATAACAAGCGTGAGAACGAATCCCACAAATATCAAGCGAGCTCAAGGTTAACCATGGTGCACCAAGGACTAATAGTACTGCTATTAGTAACCAGCTTTCTGTATTCAGTCCTCTCAAAAACCTTTTCAAGTATGCTCGGGGCCAATTTATCAAAGCAATGAAAATACTTCTTTCAAGATAATAAAAGCTAATATCTAGTACTTCATAATAGAATTCCCCAGCATTAAGGTTCACAAAAAGCATCTCAGATACTTTGCTTTCAAACATCAAGAACTCACCTACAAACATTTCAAATTGCAAGACTATTTCAGTATGAAACTGTTAAATGATACCTTCAAAGTTTCCTTACCATTTTAGTGCATAATCATAAATTATACTATGAAGCAATTAGAGATGAATAAATCGCAATGAATAAAAGAATCAATAATAGGAAAATGAAATAAATTTGATAAACTTTCATTCGTGAAATCATACTTATAAATAAGGCAATTAACATAAAAGTATGGTAAATGTTAAAATATCATTTATAAAAATTATAATGAGACGCTATTCACTCACCTGTAGCTCCTACATAAATCTCCTTATCCTATTTAGCCACTTCCGATCTATTAATTCCTACTCCCCTAATATCCCAAAACAAAGCATCATTATCCAATTATAACTTTATATGAAGTTTCTACAACATCTCATTCAACAAAATTATTCATTGTAATATTTTTCTGTTTTTTTACAGTCATTACCAAAATGTTAAGCTTCAAGCTTGGAGGAACAAATTTTCCTCTTTTGTTGCCCTTTCTTAGATATGCCTCCAAGAATTAAATTTAATACCCAAAACTTAGCCACCACAATAATATTCCCCAAACTTGTAGGTTGTAGCTACCACTCCATTAAGTGAAAAGGGACATTATTTATCAACTCTAATTCATATACATAAGAGTTCAAGTAAGCAAACCAATTTCCACTCGTTAACCAACAGTTTATATGAATCAACATTCAAATTATTAATTAACACATTATAGTAACTAATTCCCAAACACCACACAATTCATTGAACACTTTCACAAACCAGCAACCATAAACTCCCAAACATCATCTTAATCCATTAAAGTTTTATTGCTAAACAATATTTGAATCACAGTCATAAACAATGTCTTGTATAAATTTTCTCAACCATCAAGATACTTTAGGACAGTGGCGGAGCCACACTTGTGTCTAATGGTGCAAGTGCAGACACAAAATTTTAAAATATATATTATTTAGCTGTGATATATTTGCATCAATGGTTCAATAGCTCAGTGGTAGAGTGTTTGATTATTGCTTCAGAGGTCATTGGTTCGAACGTGGTTGGATCCCTTTTTATTTCTCATTCTTTTCCCAACGTGATTGGGCTCATTCTTTTCCCAACGTGGTGGAGCCCCTTTTCATTTCTCATTCTTTTTCCAATTTTTACTCCTTATGAAAAAAAAAACATCCCTTTTTCATTTCTTATTCTTTTCCCAAGTTTTTACTCCTTTTTTCATTTCTTATTCTTTTCCTAAGTTTTTACTCCTTTTTTCATTTCTTATTCTTTTTCCAATTTTTACTCCTTATGAAAAAAAAAAACATCCCTTTTTCATTTCTTATTCTTTTCCCAAGTTTTTACTCCTTTTTTCATTTCTTATTCTTTTCCTAAGTTTTTACTCCTTTTTTCATTTCTTATTCTTTTCCCAAGTTTTTACTCCTTATGAAAAACACATGTAGCAGTAGTTTTATCTGTGATTTCAAAACAACAGAAAGATATATATTTTTATAACCAGCCACTATTTCTATTTTTTATATATTTTTAAAAATTATAAATTACATACATTTATCATATATAATTTCACTCTTAATTATAAATAAATCCTGTGGCTAATTCAGTATTTCCCCACTTTTTATGTTGAATGTGATATGTTTGATAAGGTTGATGATGAAGATAAAATGCAATGTTTTCAAGGAATGAAGAATCAAAAAATACTTTTGTAATCGTTTTGTTGTAATAGCTTAGTTGACTCTTGATTATTATTTCTCTATATTAAGCTAAAGTTTTCTTTTCTTTTTGTTTATATTCTTTTGTTTTTTAATACATTTAAAAATTTATTTAAAAAAAAATCGGGGGCGCTGCCCCCGAACCCCTGAATCCCACTACTAATTGTGCACCCACAAATATTAAATCCTAGCTCCGCCACTGCTTTAGGAGCATGCCTTTAAATAAGTCTCTTTTCTTTCAGACATTCCATCAAACACCTAATGGGCACTTAAGATTATCTCAATCCAGAATTTAGTACATGACACTTTAATCCTATCTAGTTGTTCATTTTAACTTTGGATCCTCACATTTTATCAAACATCTATCATACATAACATAGAAATAAACTAAACAAGCTTCTGCTCTCTCTCTCTCTCTCTCTTCCCTTTTCTGACTTACATGTACACACATGCACCCACATATATACTAATATCCATGTATATATATTATCCCCATTGACTAATTGAAGCACGACTTTGCAAATAAGGGAAAAATAATTCACTCACTTTAGCACTGGTCAATAATGGAGGAGGAAAAAAAATCATTACAAGAAACCCATACCCCATGAAAAGAAGAAACAATAACAGAATCGAAGAAACAAATCCAAGGGAAACTAAAGCTTACACCTACTACGTGCCAGCTGAGAAAAATGGAGAATCCGAGTGCCAAATAGAGCAAGAAGGAACAACAAATTGAAATCTAAACAAGGAGGAAGGCGATGATAGACAGACAGATGACGCAAAACCATTGGCAACAACACGAATGAGGGAAGATGGGAGAAGCAACAAAGATGGGACTTCAAGTTTCAGGGTCTCGAAGCTTCTTCTTTTTTTCTCAGCCTTTCTCTCGATCAGAATAAAAAAAGCAGAGGAATATATAGAATTCTAATGGTTCCCTTTATCTATTTGCAATTATTACTATAATTTCAGAGGAGGACTTTATGGTAATTTCACAGTATAAAAAATAATAATAATAAAATAATCCTTTATGAAAGAGAGAGGATTCAGATCTAAGTAATAAAGATGAGCAACAACACAAATTCTACTAGTCCACCATTTACTTTTGAAACAGTTTAAATAATACAAATACCTAAATATTGACTAAAAGTGAAATAATTATTTTATTCAAGTTGTAGAACCATCACAATTCCTTCTTCCTTTATGTTTTTTTAACATACTAGATTGATTAATTGTTAATTAATAATTGTAGATTTTAGGAATTCTATCTTTACAAAATCTCTCTCCAAAAGGGTTCAAGTGTTCACATAACATACTTGGAGTAAGGTATTTTAACATTTTTATATTTTCAGCAATCATGCTCGAGCACATTAGTTTTTGCTCGAGCATGACATGTGTGTCATCTTTACTCGAGCAAGCTCGATTTTGCTTGAGCAAATCATTCATGCTCGAACAAAATCGACTGTGCTCGAGCAAAGATGAGACACATCAATTATAAGCTCAGTCTCGGCATTTCATTTTCTCACTTCATTTCATTTCTGTCATACCCTTTCTCTCAAAATCTTTCAAACCCGTTCACCCCTTCCTATTTCGAATCCGTTAACATTTAGTCGTGTCGTTTCAATTACTCCCAACGAATTCTTCATTTCTACTTTCCTGTCTGTTACCCTCCTTCATTTCCTCCATAAATACTCTTCAACACTCAGATTTCCATCATCGCCACTTGACTTCTGCCGAAACCTATTGTTTCGAAATCCTTCGGCTTTCTTTCTCCAAATCTCCATTTCCTCTCATGGCTCGTACTAAAAACCCACAAGTGGTTGTTGCGACTTCGGCAAGTGCACCGATCGTTACAAGTAATAAAGTGTGTGAGAAAGATATCGTCCCACGAGGAATAGTATTACAGTCACTAATTAGTTATTTCAGCTTTAGTTGGATGAAATAGAGTAATAGGGGTGAATTGTAACTAAAAAGGTTTTAAATAATTAAATAAAAAATTAAGAATCAAGAATTTCAAGAACGTTTTAGAAAATATGATTAATAGAGAAAAACGCAGTTAGGGCATAGAATTCCCCTATGTTCCTCTAAGTATTCGAATTAAATTCCTAATTGACTATTATTCCCATAACTGACGATCAATTCTCTAATATTTAACTAAGTCCCAATGTCTTGATGCTACCGTAGTCGTTATCTTTAAAAATAACCTAATGTCTCAGTATTATTTAGAAAGATTATGTAAACCGGAATTATAAGATCACATAAATTTGTAAGCCTATGTCTAGGTCATACAATTTTATGATGAATTAAAGGTTACAGTTAAGTGCACCAACATCTCTATTGTCATGCACTAACCTATGGGCAATCTTAAAGGTGATCAGTCTTTTGAGAAGGCTTTAAGTAAATATAACTCATTCAATATGGTAAATAACATTCAATAGAGAATTTCAAATAAATACTCAAATTAACATAGGGTTCATCCTCGCTCTAACTACTAAAAGGAAATTAGCCAAGCATGGCTAGGTAAAAATTAATAAAATAAATGAAAACCAGAATTGTTCTTCAGAGATTGGGGAAGGTTGATCTCTACAATTTCTTTGATCTTCTTTCTCCAATTCCTTCTTTCTATTCTCCAATTGCCTGCGTCGCGCTCTGTGTAATCTCCGAAAATTCTCGCTGTGCGTCCGTGTGTATTGCGTCGTGCTCCCTTCCTTTTAATATCTATTAGGTTTGGTTGTGGGCCCACGCGTTTCAATTTGCCTCTGCTTCTTTTTGGTTGAAGATATGATATAATAATTGATCTCCTCTTTACTCTTTTAATTCCAATGGCTTGATATAATATAATATATTATATTATATCTTTTCTTTAATTTGATTTGTTGCCTCTTCTAGATCACATAATATCTCCTGCAAAATAAGAATAGGATATCAATAGATTTTCTATTATAATATCATTTTATCCTATATTTGATTAAAGGATAGATAAATATATAAAATATAATTAAATAGGTATAATATTAATAATTTCAATCCAATATGTCCTAATCTACCCTTATTTAATTATAAAATATATACTTATCAAACTCTCCCACACTTAAATCTTTTCTTGTCCTCAAGATTTTAGAATTCCAAGACAACCAGACTCATAAAAACCATGGAAGCGAATTTTTGAAGCAAGCATTACAAAATTGAAGTCAATTCAAACTTTCAAGAAACAAATTTTTTTTTCAACAATTTTCTCCACATTCCAAGAATGCAAGTAGCAAGACAGTTAATTTGGCAAAGATAAATCACAAGAGAATGTCCCTCACAAGTCAAGTGTTTACACTCATTTCTCAAGATATTCTAGGGCTTGTGTTTCACTCAATTCCACCTATTGCAACTCGTCTACCATAAGCTTGTTTATCATCTCAATCTCCACTTTATACATTATCCAATTGCACACTCAAATCGAAAGGACTTTCTCAAGGTTGTAATGATCAAGGTAGGATAATGAAATGAAAATGATCAAATGGTCTGGAAAAATACTTTAATTAGTGCCAAGTAATTTAATGAAATTCATGAAGAAGAATGAAGGAATACTCACCAAGAGAAAACAAACTTACTAACATTATATGTAACCTTTATTCTTTTCATCTCAACAATTTTTTTTTTTTTTTTTTTTTTTACTTTTTTTTTTAAACTTACTAACACCATATGTAACCTTTAGTGCTGACTTTCTAACTCCTTCATTCTTTTAATTTGGATCACTTGGCACTTACTAAAGTAATAACATTGAATGAGAAGAAAAAGATATAAAAATTGCATATCTCAAACAAAGGGCTATCTATTCTATGCAATTTTTTTGTTTTTTGTTTTTTTCATTTTTGGTTTTAGAGGCTCAAATGGGGTAAACAAATGGTTTTCATGTGATAAGGATGGATATTTGGCCAAACTAGCTATGAAATGAATGCCTAAATCATCTTTGTGCATGCGAAAGGATTCCAAATTTCAAAAGAGATTCAAGACAAGTTCTAGAGATGAAATCACAATAGGTGTACTCCTCTTAGACGGATAAAAAAAAAATATAGGCTCAAATTCCTCACGGGTTCTTTGACATCCTAAAGTAAAGTATCCAAACAAAACCTTTATCTCTTTACTAACATTCAAAGAACATAGAATCAATTCCTGGTCAAATTCACTCCTTTTCATGTTTGAATTAAACCAATTGTAATAATGCTCACATATACTATTCACACTTCCATGAGTTTTTGTTTTTCTTTCTTTTTTTTTTTTAAAGCACAATTGATGGCAAAGCAAGTTAAAATGCAAAGTAAGTTAAAATCAAGGATACCCTCACCCCACACTTAAATCTCACATTGTCCTCAATGTTGCAAAAATATAAAGAAGGAAAGAAACTAGTACTCCCCTGGTTTAGGTCTCTAACATCGATGTAGAGTGCCCTTGTCAAAAGTCATCGGAGTGGTCATCGGCGTCCTCTTGTGTGACCGCATCGTCGGGATCGTTGTCGTCCTCAGCTGGTTGACAACTAGTGGGGTCAATATTCTGCTTGATGCATAGGGCCTCGACCATCCGGGTCAGATAACGCACTTGGCATTTTAGTTGCCTAAGAGTAGTGGGATCAGCTGAGGTCTCGTCACTGACACCAGTAGGTTCCTGAGTAGTGGATGGGCCAGGATGGGTGGGGGCTGTGTGCAGTATCGGGGTTCGCATCTGGCATGCACGGAGGCATCGGAGGTCCAGCTATCGATGGTGGACCACCGAATCGGGAAGCCAACCGCACATCCATAGCTTCATTAGCTGGAATTGTGACACCTGCCCGTAGACAAAGTTGCATGATAAGTGAGCAATGTCCCAATTTGCTCTCCTTCCTTCCCGAGGTGATTGTTTGGGTAATTCTATCGGAAAGGATCGAAGCTATATCGATATTTCGATTGCCCAGGATTTCATAAATGAGCACAGCCCGCTCCAAGTTGACATCACCATGGTTAGTAGATGGAAGGATGTTGCTATTGATGAAGTAAAACCAGGACGGGCCTCCGCAGATAAGATCGATCCCGGCCAATTTTTCAGGGACGCCAGGTAATTTGTGCTTCTCACACCAGACCGAAGAGGGATAGGCAATGCGCACTCACAGAGATTCAGCGGAAGCAACAATATCTGGTCTAAATTGTCTGGGACGGATGGTGGCAAATAATTTTATATGATCTTGGAAAGCACAAGGGCTGCCTGGATCATAACTAGTTCCCAGAAAACTCTCAATAGTGGCAGCATCAAATGGAACAGATATACCCCTAACCCAAGATATACGAGTATCCCCTATCTCGTGCAACATCGGCATTTGCAAAAATTCTCGGCAGAGTGTACTAGAGCTATCGGTAGGAAAGTTACCAATGTCTTCCATTGGCGACGCCGAATGATTTCTTCTATTGGTGGTATACTAGGCAGAATAGATCAATCACCCTCTCGGGGACAAAGCTCTTGGGAAGAAACCAGGACCGTACCGCTCCCTACTTGCTTGTGATAGAAACTTGGAACCTCTAGAAGTGGTGTGAGAGGAGGAAGAAGCTCGAGCTCTTTTGAACCAAAGAACCGGAGGGGCATATGGTTGAATAGCCTTGTCTTTGTCCTTCCCCTTGCTCATTGTGCCTTTGGACCTGAAATAATAATTAAAAGAAAAAGAAAAAGAAAATAAAAAAATAGAAGGGGGGGTCGACGGAGGGGGTCGGAATTTTTTTGGGGAAAATTTTGGAGGAGGAAGGGGGAGGTTGGCTGGGGTGTTGATGGGGGAAGACGAAGGAGGGGGGGTGGTCGGAGGGGCGACGGAGGTTGGGGAAGAGGGAGAGACGAAGACGACGGTGGTTGGGGAAGATAAGGTGGGGAGGGTCGACGGAGAGGGGGGGTGGTCGGAGGGGCGACGGAGGTTGGGGAAAAGGAAGAGGGAGAGACGCAGGCGGTGGTTGGGGAAGAGGGAGAGACGCAGGCGGTGAGGGGAGAGAGAGAGAGGAGGAAGAAGACGAAGGGAGCGGTGAGGGGAGAGAGAGAGAGGAGGAAGAAGACGAAGGGGGGTTTTTTTTTCTAACCCTAATTTTTTTTTTGGTCTTGAGCAGGGAGTTGGCGCTGGGGCGCCAACTCTGTTTGAATTTTTTTTTTTTACTCTCCCTGCCCTTCCTTGCTCAGAGAGTTGGCGCCTTGGGCAACAACTTTCTGGATAATTTTTTTTTTTTTTTCGCTCCCTGCCCTTCCTTGCTCAGAGAGTTGGCGCCTTGGGCGCCAACTTTCTGGATAATTTTTTTTTTTTTTTTTGTATGGAGCTTATAGTTTGCTCCATACTTTTCACAACCTTCCTATCCTAGAATAACTACTAAAACTAACTAAAAATGAAAAAGAAAACTTATTGGGTTGCCTCCCAATCAGCGCTTGTTTAACGTCCCGAGCACGACGGATATCATCTTAATTCTCAGCTTCTAGTGCCACGGAGGTTCTTCCTCTGTCAATGTCTCCACCATGGTAAGGCTTCAATCTCTGCCCATTTACCTTAAAAGCGTCATCTGAACCTATTGGTGTAATTACAATTGCACCAAAAGGTGTAACCTCTTTCACTATAAACGGTCTTGACCACCTAGACTTCAATTTCCTTGGAAAAAGTTTTAAACGAGAGTTATAAAGTAATACCTGCTGTCCCGGATGAAACTCTTTTGGAAGAATCCTCTTGTCATGCCATCTCTTGGTTCTCTCCTTGTAGGGGCTAGCACTCTCATATGCAAAAATTTTGAATTCATCAAGCTCATTCAACTGAAGTAGCCTTTTTTCATCAGCAGATTTAACATCAAAGTTCAGCAGCTTAGTTGCCCAAAGCGCCTTATGTTCAAGCTCCACTGGGAGGTGGCAAGATTTACCATATAACAGCTGAAACGGTGACATGCCGATAGGAGTCTTGAATGCCGTTCGGTATGCCCACAAAGCATCATCAAGCTTCGGGACCAATCCTTCCTTGACTTCCCAACAGTCTTTTCCGAATTTGCTTCAATCCCTGTTAGAAATCTCCACTTGCCCACTAGTTTGTGGGTGATATGGAGTAGTGACACGATGAGTGACACCATATTTGCTAAGCAATGATTGAAACTGTCGGTTACAAAAATGAGTGCCTCCGTCACTGATAATGGCCCTCGGTACCCCGAACCTGCTGAATATATTCTTTTTGAGAAAGGATATCACCACCTTAGCTTCATTAGTGGGAAGAGCAATTGCCTCTACCCACTTTGAAACATAGTCCACGACTACAAGAATGTACTTGTTGTTAAAAGAGCTTGGGAATGGCCCCATAAAATCAATTCCCACACATCAAAAATCTCAATAACAAGAATGTTGTTGAGTGGCATCTCATGTCTCCTAGAGATATTCCTGTTCTCGGCAACGATCACATTGCTCAACATACTTCCTAGCATCCTTGTACAATGTAGGCCAATAAAAACCGCTTTGTAGTACCTTAGCGGCGGTGCGTTCTCCAAATAAATGTCCACCATAATCGAACCATGACAATGCCGGAGGATCTTATGAGTTTCCTCCTCGGGATACAGCGCGGAGCATTCCATCTGCACACTGAAAAATAAGAAGGGCTCATCCCAGATATACCGCTGAACATCATGCATGAACTTCTTCCTCTGCTGCCATTTTAGTCCCTCTGGTATCATCCTAATGGCCTTATAATTAGCAAAATCAGCAAACCAAGGAACACTGCTAATTGTTAAGACATACTCATCTGGAAATTCATCATGAATCTCCATTTCTGAATCATCTTGCGGCTCCTTAACTCGAATCCTAGACAAGTGATCGGCTACCACATTCTCTACCCTTTTCTTGTCTTTGATTTCAATCTTAAACTCTTGGAGTAGCGGCATCCAACGGAGAAGCCTTGGCTTAGCGTCTAGCTTAGTCAAGAGATATTTTAGAGCAAAGATGATCTCGTAAAAATAATAACTTTGGAACCAATCAAATACTGTCTAAATTTATCTAATGCATAAATAATCGCAAGCATCTCCTTCTCGGTTGTTGCATAGTTCAAGCGTGCCTCATTCGAACTTTACTTGCATAATATATAACATGTAACAACTTATTCTTCCTTTGCCCCAAAACAGCTCCTATGGCGTAGTCACCGGCATCACACATCGGCTCAAACGGTAGATCCCAATCGGATGCTCTCGAGAATAGGTGCAGTTGTTAATCTTTCTTTCAACAATTTGAATGCCATCAGACACTCTTTGTTGAAGTTAAAGTCTTCATCTTTGACCAACAACTGACTAAGCGGTTTGGCTATCTTGGAAAAATCTTTGATAAACCTTCGGTAAAAACCTGCATGACCAAGAAAACTGCGAACACTACGTACATTGGTGGGAGGGCAAGTCTTTGATGATTATAATCTTGGCTCCATCCACTTCTATCCCTTTATCAGATATTCTATGACCCAAGACTATCCCATCTTTCACCATAAAGTGGCATTTTTCCCAATTAAGTACCAAATTACTCTCTTGACATCTTTGGAGTACACGAGACAAATTAGCCAAGCAAGTATCATACGAAGTGCCAAAAACAGAGAAATCATCCATAAATACCTCAATAAATCTCTCAGTCATGTCAGAGAAGATAGACAACATGCACCTCAATCCACTGCTATTTGATTGTAACCAGAATAGCCGTCTAAGAAGCGATAATAAGAGTGACACGCAAGCCTTTCAAGCATTTGGTCCATGAATGGTAAAGGAAAGAAGTCCTTACGAGTGGCATCGTTCAATCTTCTATAATCCACACACATTCTCCAGCCCGTGACAGTTCTAGTGGGTATCAATTCATTGTTCTCATTCTGCACTACAGTGACTCCACCCTTCTTCGGTACTACATGTACTGGGCTAACCCACTTTGAATCAGAGATATGATAAATCATACCTGCATCTAATAGTTTCATCACCTCCTTTCTCACTACTTCCTTCATAGTCGGGTTAAGTCTCCT
This sequence comes from Acacia pycnantha, assembly GCA_025563575.1. Taxonomy (NCBI): domain Eukaryota; kingdom Viridiplantae; phylum Streptophyta; class Magnoliopsida; order Fabales; family Fabaceae; genus Acacia; species Acacia pycnantha. The sequence goes on along the minus strand of JAMWYP010000002.1, from coordinate 7,479,855 downwards.
CTAGGGCTGCCTTACTGGTTTCACATCGTTCTCCATTAGAATTTTATGAGTGCAGAATGAGGGACTAATCCCTTTCAAATCAGATATAGACCACCCTATTGCGAGTCTTGTGGGTAGTCAAAACTTTCAAGAACATCTCTTCGTCGGTAGGTGACAACTCGGCGCTAACAATAACGGGATAAGTGTCATCCTTTCCTAGAAAAGCATACTTGATTAGAAGGGAGCTCCTTTAGTTCTACCTTAGGAGCAACAGTGGTGCATCATAATCCTTCTTTGCAGCTTCTCTACCCGTAAATTAGAATTTTCATCTGCGAAACCTCTTCTTCCACTGTAATAACCGAGCAATATCATCCTCTAAGGACTCATCTGAATCTTCTTGAAAAAGACCCTCCCGAATGGCTTCGTCAACTACATCAATTCAAAAGCAATCACTATTATCAACTGGGTATTTCATGGACTGAAACACATTGTAAGTGATTTTCTCGTCATTCATTTGGAATTCCATTTTTCCAGTTCCCTATTGCACAAGGAATGCTAAAGCTGCCAGGATCCTTAAGCTTTGGTGGCAACTTAGTTTGAATGATGGCACTACACTTCTTGAGTCAATGCCACTGTTTCGCCTCTTGCAACTTATGCTTCTTGGAAAGCAAATTTTTCATGAACTTTGCATAATTAGGCATATTTTCAAGAGCTTCTGCAAAAGGAATGTTAATCTACAATTTCTTAAAAATATCAAAGAACCTGGCATACTTGTTGCTTCGAATCATTGCTTCAACCTTTGGGGATAAGGAGGTTTTGCATAAGAAGGAGTGGGAGACTTCTTTGTAACTATCTCCTTTGGAACCTGCTGCACATTACATTGCTCGACCTCTTCCTCCCCTTTCTCAGACTTGTCCTTCATCTAACAGATTTCTCAACCTACGCACCACTATACCACTCCTTGTAGTTATGGCCTTACAATGCTCCTTTGGATTGACCTCTGTATCACTAGGGAAGGACCCTTGGCTTCTCTCTGCTATTTGCTTTGATAACTGACCCATCGATTCTCCAAATTCGGATCGAAGCCCCCGATTCTTGAGAGCAGACTTTGTTTCATTCTCGAAAGCTTCGATCCTGTATGTATTCGGTAGTGGTACGAGTCAAGCGTGTCAAAGCCTTTTCGGATCGGTAGTGGTGGTTTGGTGGAACTGCCGAGGTCTTGCTTGGGGTTTGTAGGAAAAGTTTGGGTGAGCTTTCCGGCCGGGATTGTATGTGTTGCTATATGGATTAAACCGATTTCGGGAGGATTACCCATGTAGTTAACCTCATTGTTTCTCCATTAATGAATGCTGCACAATCTCCATTAGCGTGTTCCCTTTGCAAAAATCACAAAGCAAAGGAGGCCGAGAAGAATTAGATGACACCCGAGAAGAGGCAAGCTGTTTAGTGATGGAAGCTAACTTGTTTGTTGGATCACCTTGTTTTGTTGGGCAATGTTCTCATTGTGGGCCAACATTGTATTGTAAGAGTCTAGTGAAGAACTCCCTCTTTGGTTGTGGAGTAACAGTTTCATTCTCTAAGGACCCCATATCTTCAAACAACTCCAATGATTCCTCCGGAGTTTTATTTTTAACGTACCACTGCTGCGGATTAATCATCATCCTAGAGGACGGAAGCATCCCATTGAGGAATATTCTCACCGATCATAGTCTTGCAGCTCATGTTGTGGGCACTTCCTAAGCAACTCCTTGAATCTTTCCCAAGCTTGGCAATATGATTCCCCATTGCCTTGAGTAAAGCAACGGATGTCTGACAGCAGCTTTGTATACTTAGAAGAAGGGAAAAATTTCTCTAGGAACTTTGTGGTAATAATGTCCCAAGTGGAGAGACTTCCATTAGGACAAGAACGAAGCCAAGCTCCCGCTTTCCCGTCAAAGAGAAAGGAAACAGTCTCACACGAATAGCCCCTTCAGAAACCCCATTCATCTTGATGGTATCACAAATCTGCAGAAAAGTCTCAATATGTTGATTAGGATCCTCTAAATCACTCCCACTAAAAGAGCGTTGTTGAACCAAGCCTATGAGGGATGGCTTGATTTCAAAATTATTTGCATTTACAGCTGGATTGACAATGCTAGTTCTTTGCCCGGCAGATTAAGCGTCATATAATCGCCCATGGTCTTTCTTGGAGGAAGAAGGCGAAGAGGATCTTCACCATTTTCTGCCATTATAACCGGTTCGGTCCAGTACTAGAGTTACTAGCCTTTCCTTTACTCGTTGAGCAAGTTTCCGGTTTCTCCTTGCTGTCTTTTCAATTTCGGGATCAAATCTGCAGCGAATTTCGTCTATGGTACCTCGCATAAACAGAGTTAGATAACAAAGGAAAAAGAAATCCAATCTAGAGTTTTAATAACTACTTAGTGTTGAAATATTTCTATTCCCCGGCAACGGCGCCAAAAACTTGTTGCGACTTCGGCAAGTGCACCGATCGTTACAAGTAATAAAGTGTGTGAGAAAGATATCGTCCCACGAGGAATAGTATTACATCCACTAATTAGTTATTTCAGCTTTAGTTGGATGAAATAGAGTAATAGGGGTGAATTGTAACTAAAAAGGTTTTAAATAATTAAATAAAAAATTAAGAATCAAGAATTTCAAGAACGTTTTAGAAAAGATGATTAATAGAGAAAAGCGCAGCTAGGGCATAGAATTCCCCTATGTTCCTCTAAGTATTCGAATTAAATTCCTAATTGACTGTCATTCCCATAACTGACGATCAATTCTCTAATATTTAACTAAGTCCCAATGTCTTGATGCTACCGTAGTCGTTATCTTTAAAAATAACCTAATGTCTCAGTATTATTTAGAAAGATTATGTAAACCGGAATTATAAGATCACATAAATTTGTAAGCCTATGTCTAGGTCATACAATTTTATGATGAATTAAAGGTTCTGGTTAAGTGCACCAACATCTCTATTGTCATGCACTAACCTATGGGCAATCTTAAAGGTGATCAGTCTTTTGAGAAGGCTTTAAGTAAATATAACTCATTCAATATGGTAAATAACATTCAATAGAGAATTTCAAATAAATACTCAAATTAACATAGGGTTCATCATCGCCCTAACTACTAAAAGGAAATTAGCCAAGCATGGCTAGGTAAAAATTAATAAAATAAATGAAAACCAGAATTGTTCTTCAGAGATTGGGGAAGGTTGATCTCTACAATTTCTTTGATCTTCTTTCTCCAATTCCTTCTTTCTATTCTCCAATTGCCTGCGTCGCGCTCCGTGTAATCTCCGAAAATTCTCATTTGTGCGTCCGTGTTGCTATTGCGTCGTGCTCCCTTCCTTTTAATATCTATTAGGTTTGGTTGTGGGCCCACGCGTTTCAATTTGCCTCTGCTTCTTTTTGGTTGAAGATATGATATAATAATTGATCTCCTCTTTACTCTTTTAATTCCAATGGCTTGATATAATATAATATATTATATTATATCTTTTTCTTTAATTTGATTTGTTGCCTCTTCTAGATCACATAATATCTCCTGCAAAATAAGAATAGGATATCAATAGATTTTCTATTATAATATCATTTTATCCTATATTTGTTAAAGGATAGATAAATATATAAAATATAATTAAATAGGTATAATATTAATAATTTCAATCCAATATGTCCCAGAATCTACCCTTATTTAATTATAAAATATATACTTATCAGTGGTCCTGGCTCTCAATCCCCACCAGACTCACCACCAAAATCACCTCCTCAACCACCCACAAAGAAACCTCGCTCTACTCCTTATTGTCCTAAAGTTCAAACCAATAAATCCCAACCAAAAGCCAAAGCCAAAGGAATTGTGATTCAGGAGACGTCAAGACTTGTCACTCGCCAACATACATCGTCTTTACCCTCCGGGAAAGGCAAGGAGACACTCCCGACAGTAGATCCCTATGAGGAAGGGAGGTCTAAGTTCAACGCTGAAAGACTTCAGAGACAGTCTCAACCATCTCAAGCCTTGAAGTTAGGTTTCGCAGACATCTAATGGTTCAGTTGGACTTTCCACGTCACAGTTGCTTGATCAACCTGTTGTCTATCCTCTGGGTATGTTTAATACTCCCATTGCCATTCCTGATCAAGCATTTTTTGACCATCATTATTGGAATTGACCATTTTTCCCAACTGTGTATGTGGACTTAAAGAAGTTTAAAACTAAATACAATGTTAATCTGTCACCATGACTTCCATATTATGAGCCTCTACTTTGTCTTCGCACTCCTTACTACCCTATAGTTGTCAAAATTTTTTTATTATAATATGAAGCTTGAAGAAAAAGAGCATGAAGATGACAACGATATTTTTATAACTTCGATTAGGGGCATGGATCTTAAGATTATTGTTGATCATTTGAATACCATTCTCGGTGTTGTGGACATTCTAGATCAGGATCCTAAGAAACTATCCCCCAATGAGATTTTCAGTATTTTGAGGCCTGGTGAGCCTATTGGTGATTTGAAGTTCAAGCCTGTCGACATGAATGACACCTTTAGGGTAACCTGGTATTTGTACAGCCACAACATGGTCCAAAAAAGGGCAAAGCTTCACACACTTTGTTAAGAGAGACAATCCCTTATTTGTCTCAATTGTATATCAAGAGCCTCACAATTTAAGAAAATGGATTATTCATGAGATAGTTCAATTTTATTCCCACTTGACTGTACGCTCATTCCATTTCCTAACCTGGTATCTCATATATTGGCCTTGAACAACATATGGTATATTATTCTTAATAAGAAACCAGTATGGCCCAAGAAATTTGGACAGGCACATCTCATCCGGATAAGGATTTCCTTCACTAAGGCTTCCGGGAAACTTAAGAAACCACCTGCGAAGAAGACCATTGCTTTATCATCTAAACCAGACAAAGCTTACTCATCATAGGTCGGATCACCTATTTCTTCTGCTCCAAGACCTTGATTTGCTATTGCTTCCATTAGTGAGGCTATTCAGGTTGCACTTGCTCCTCTAATTCAGACCAACACCACTTTTCAAGCATCTGTTGACTGCAAGTTGGAGACCTTGGCTCAAACCAATGTTTCCTTGTTCAAGACTCTGGAGGTTCGCTTGACTCATCTGGTCTCAGAGAAGTTTAAGATATTACTTGACCAATAGGATGAACTGAACCAGAAGTTGCTTCAGTACGTGGTTGCCCTGGATGTTGTTAGCATTAGTATTGGTGACCCTCACTTGGCTTCATACGTTCCCTCCACTTCCACTTCTCCATCTAAGCTTGTTCCTGCTTCCCAGCCTATGCCTTCTGCCACCACCCCATCTCCTTCTCATCCACCCTCTATACCTTCCACTTCCACTGCTCCTACCTTCACTCCTCACCAATCTTCATCCTCCACCTCCACCTCCACTACTATACCTCCTCCTTCTTAGCTTTCACCTCCTCTGGCTCCTCCGTCTGATATCACCTTTCCCTGCTTTTTGCCTGATGATAAAGGGGGAGAATGAGACTTGAAGACTTGGCTGAACTGATATCTACTGCTTTCTTTATCATTTGATTATGTATTAAATAATATGACAATTATCTGTGTACTAATGCTTATCCATTATTATGAAAATTCATTAAATCTTATGCTCACTCTCTTTATGTTATATCTAATTGCATTTGCTATTTCTTAAACCTTTTCAAAATGATTTCAAAAACTAACAAGTGTTGTTATCATCAAGAAGGGGGAAAATGTTAGTTCTCGATTTTATGTTTTGATAATAACAAGACTTGTAAAAATAAAAGGTTTTAACTCAGTGCAATGTCATATTTGCATAAGCTTACTCGAGCAGACCCTTGCTCGAGCAAGTAAGTGTTTGCTCGAGCAAAGGTATGACTTGCTCAAGCAAGGTACTCGAGCAAGGAGTTCTTGCTGCTCGAGCACATGTCTTTCAAATAACTAATTCTCTTCTCGTAGGTTGTTTGCTCGAGCAAGAACTCACCTTACTTGAGCAAATCAGGAATTGTACTCGAGCAAGGTATCCATGTACTCGAGTACATATAGTTTGATCTTTTGTGATTGTGCTTTCTTTGTCTCTTACTCAAGCATGAAGATGTGTTGCTCGAGCATATATCTAATGATCAATCTTATTCTTCTCTTTCAAGCTGTCATACTCGAGCAAGGATCTTCCTTACTCGAGCATGTTACTTGAGCATGCGTAATTGGTTGCTCGAGCATAGATAACTTGTTAACTAATAATCTTTCTTTCATAAAGGTTACTTGAGTGCAATGAAAGGTTTACTCGAGCATAAGCATTCTGTACTCGAGCATACATATGTTGATAACTTATCCTCTATGAATATATTTGAATATTTCTCGAGCACATGTATGTTTTTACTCGAGCAAGTTCATTACAGATACTTCATTCACTTCGTCTTCTTCAAGTTTATTACAGATACTTCATTCACTTCGTCTTCTTAATATTTGATTTTGTTTGAATACTACTCACTATCATCTACAATGCTATTAATCATATTACTAAGTGAGTTTCAAATTATTTACAAATGGATTTCGTGCAAATCGTCAAAAAGCAACGAACATGTCAAAACATTAAATACGTTGCAAAAAACATAGCACACACATGGAATGGAATTCTGATCAGATCAAATGCTCATTGCCATAGACACCCATTCCGGTGAAAGTGATAGCGACACCTCAGTCAACTCGTCATATGAAGATTGTCAACAACGATCCGAAAGCGATATATCCTCAAATTTTCAAATGATGATGGTTTGTGTCTAACGGAAGCCTTCTGTGTCTAACGAAATGATGAAGTCTCTTAACGGCTAACTTGGAGCTTCATCAACGGCCATTAATGGCGACGACTATAAATACGAAGAGCATTCATTTCGAAGCCAACAACCAATGACGATATCATTTATTGCTCAAGCTATTGCTAATTAATACTCTGTGATATATCTATTGATACTCATACTTCAGTGATCATATATCTACCTTGTGAGAGAGTTATCATTATTCAATTAAGTTTTGTAAAATCTCAAGGAAGTGCAACCTTGAGTTCGGTTGTTCGATTACATGTTGTAAGGGGGAGAGAATCTGGTGAGATCATGTGAAAAATAGTGGAAATCTTAAAGGAGCTCTGGGCACTGGACGTAGGCCACGTTATTAAGGCTGAACTAGTATAAATATGTGTGCACACTTCAGTGATATTTCTCTAACCTTCCTTCTTGATTTATTTATCGGTTAAGATTGTTTGTTAACTTTTTATAATTCACTCAATTCACCCCCTCTTGGGTGATTAACCATAACTAACATATATTCTAAAACCTAATTAAAAACTTGTGGACAAAAAATGGTTAAGAAAACATATAACATTGTAAAATAGGCTTAGAAACTCATAAATATTACAAAAGCATATTTAAAATAACAATAAAATTAGTAAAAACAAATTTACTCAGCTCAAACATGAAATGAAATAAGTATCTTTACTAACCTCAAGTGCATAACTCCTTAAATCTTCGAGCAGAACCTCTGATTTGAAGAAAACTTCACATAGCGCGTGTAGAAGGAATTTGCCAAAAGTGGTAAAATGACTGGCAGCGCTTTTATAGCCACATCAATTGCAACGGTACCCCCTCCGTCAATGTGACACTTTGTAGCGGTTGTCTGAAACTGCTACAAACATACAACTATTTGCATTATGTAGTGGTTATTGCCTCAAAAGCCACTATAAGTTATGACGTAACCGCTACAAACTTGCAACCTTTTGGCTTTTCTAGCGGGTTTTCCTTTTAAACCGCTACAAACTCACCATCATGGTGCCAAGCTGGCTCCACATTTTGTAAAGTCTAGTATGATTCAACCTCCGCTAAGTCACCGCTACAATTGTAGCGCTAGCTTGGCGCCACATTTTGTAGCGGTTTACATGATCCAATAGCTACGAATGACAATGGCTTAAATACATTGGTGGCCAAAAGAATGATATGCTCGAAAATATATTGTAATTGACGTTCTTATTAGGGGGAGTAAAACTAATGTTATTATCAGAGGGAGTAAATATGATATTATAATCAGGTGAAGTAGAGACCATGATGTACTCTTTTCCTAAACTAAGTTTTGTCCCATGGGATTTTCATGGTAAGGTTTTTAACGAGACATCTTTGATTTGTATTGTGTACTCTTTTTCGTTCTCTAGCTTTTTGTCTCGCTAGGTTTTCTCTAGTAAGGTTTTAATGAGGCACGATTTTTGTTCATAGACATTCAAAGGGGAGTGTCATAAAAATACTAGATGACGTGGATATCCATAAACTCTCAACTCTTGCTACGCTTCATAATCTCTCTAATAAATAATATTTAAGAGTCTTTATGCTCATAACTCAAAGGTTATAATTTGTAAACTCATGAGGATTAACTTTACTATTTGCTTTATGTAACTCTTAGTTTTTATATTTGTCAATCTTTTTCTAATTTACTTTTATTGATGCTCTCTTAACAATAAAAAAAAAAAAGAGGTAACAAGAGAATTAAAGAAGATGACTATGGTGTTTTAATAAATTATTTTATATTAACTAATTTAACTAAATCTAGTAAATATATATTATATTAACTATTAAGGTGCTTAGGAATATATCCATATATGGTATCCAAATAATTTTAGTCTTTTTTCTTACTCCTATCAAACAAAATAAATTCAAGCTAAAAGCCTTTTCCGTTTGAGGTTTCCTAACCTGAACCATGCCCATTTTTTGCCCATTTTTTGGAGGAAAAAATTGAAAAAGTTGCTTCGATTTGCACGTTTCCTCGACCAAAACCCTTGAACCGGGGTTCTGCTATCTCTATCTGTGCAGTTACTCGCTAGTCTGTGATTACCCGAACGAAGCGTGTGATTTCTGGAAGGTAACACATTTCTTTAATCCCTCAAAATTGAACTCGTATAAGATATTTGCTATCCCAGATCGTGTATCATCTCGATATCGACATATCTATGATAATTCTTCTACTTTCTTGATTTTTTTAGCTTACCCTGGTTATTCATTACATGAAATTTGTTTTTGATTTGCAATTCTGCGATTAAAAACACGATACTTTAAAGCTGCGTGGATGTTGATGATTTAGTCTGGGGCCTCACTGGGTTTTGTGTATTATCTTCAATCTTAGGTCACACACATAGGTCCATACAATGGGCAGTAAAGGTCGAATGCCGCCTCCACATGTGAGGCGTCCTTTACCAGGTCCTGGTTTGGTACATCCTGAGCCACTAGGTCCTGGAATACGCCCTCCATTTCCCCCTTTTGATTTGTTGCCACCACCAGAAGTTCTGGAACAGAAGCTTGCTGCTCAACATGCTGATATGCAGAGGCTGGCCACAGAGAACCATAGGCTTGCAGCCACTCATGGGACATTGAGGCAGGAGCTTGCAGCGGCACAGCATGAGTTGCAGATATTGAATGCACAAATTGGAGCTATTAAGGCTGAAAGAGAGCAGCAGATGAGAAACCTTAAGGATAAGATTGCCAAGATGGAAACTGATCTTCAAGGGGCGGAGCCTCTCAAATCTGAACTACAGAAGGCAAGAACAGAGGCCCAGAATTTGGTTGTGTCAAGACAGGAACTTATTTCTAAGAGGCAGCAATTGGCTCAGGACCTTCAAAGGACCCATGTTGATGTGCAGCAGATTCCTGCTCTTTTGTCAGAACTTGAGGGTCTCAGACAGGAATATCAGCATTGCAGGTAATCCTTTTCTTTTGTTTGGGGGCTGTTTCCAATGGCAATGTTGTGCACAGAGTTACTAAAGCCTGACCTGTAGGATTGATATGATTGTCACTTCTAGTACAGTTGTATGTGTATGATATGAAATGTTCAAAATCAACTATCTGGGAGCATGAATTTATGGCTTTCAATGGAAGAAGTGGAGAACTAAAAAGATATTTTGTTTTCTTTGGTTGAAAATTTTCATTTGATCTATAGTTGATACTAAATACTCCGTTGGTCCTTAATATAAGATATATTTACCGAATTTGATTAGATTAAGGAAATTAGTTGAGTTAGTTAACATGGTATGTATTTTTTAAAACACCCTAGTCATTTTCCTCAATTCCTTCATTCCTTCTCCTCCTTGATTGTTGTTGAGGAACATCAATTGGGGCAAATTTGGAAAAGAGTGACAAATATGAAAATTATGTTTTATATTTAGGGCCAATGTCAACTCCCCAAATATGTCTTATATTAAGGACCGAAGGAGTAGTAAGATTAACGTGAATGCCTTAATGGGAGTAAAAGGCTTGATAAGGCTTTACGCCTTTACCCTAATGAGGACTAAATTTATGCCCAATGTGACAATGTTGGCAGTGCTTGGGTGGATTTCTGTGGAGTATCTTTGTGACAAAATATATAAATTATTCTGCGGTGCACTTGGGCTGCATTTTTCTGTCAGCTCCTTCCATTGTAAACCATTATCCCTCCTCCCTCCATCAACATTGTGAATTTGCATCTCTACTTTAGGATAGAGAATGAAGAATTAATGGGTTTTAAAGTAGATTGATCTCAGTAGACTGAATGGGACAGAATTCAGAGGACATATTTATTTGATAATGATTTGGAAAAAAAAAAAAAATGATGTGGCTTATCTGATAGAAGGAAGAAAGATTATAAATGCTCTCTCTCAAAGCCTTTTGGAGTGATAGAAAAGTTCCTCTATTTGTGGTGTTTTGATTCCTTCAGTTTCTTTGTTTTCTGTTCCATTTAAAAGTTCCTTTGTCTGTGGTGATGCAATTTTAAGCTTCTGTTTTTTCGGTTCCATTTAACCTAGTATATAATGGTATCAAGAACGTGTCTTATCTGAGAAATGAAAAGCAATATAAATGCTCTGCTTTCCCCCTTTTGAATTAAAATAACCTAACTTGCTTACTTTGAAGGGATAGGAAAGTTCTTTCATTTGTGGTATTTTGGTTTTTCCATTTTCTATCTTTTTCCATTGCATTCATAGATTATAGAACTTGAAGATATATAAATAATATCAAGAATGATATAGCTTAACTGACCTTCAACAAGATTGTATAGATGCTTCTGTTTCTTAATTCGTGTTTTGCTCCCTTAATCCCCTGTCATCCTTTCCATTAAAGAATGCATATACAATTTCCTTTTCTATTTTAGTTTCATTTATTCCTTGCAATTGCATTCTAATTTTTATCTTGCTATCATATTGTCAATTTATTGTGTTAAATGCCCCTGATTCTGATAATCTATTAGTTGGGTTACGCAGATCCAGTTATGACTATGAAAGAAAGTTGTACCATGATCACCTTGAGTCGCTTCAGGTGATGGAAAAGAACTACATGTCTATGGCAAGGGAAGTGGAAAAACTTAGAGCCGAGTTAGCAAACACTAGTAATGTTGATAGAAGAAATGGTTTGTATCTCTTGTTACATTCTCTTTCTGTCGCAGTCTTCTTGGATAACATAGTTTGACCTTCATATTATTATCAAACGTCATAGGCCCTTATGGTGGCACTCCTGGGAACAATGAGAATGATGCCTCTGCTCATCCTGGTGGTCAAAATGCATATGAAGAAGGTTATGCCTCTGCTCAGGTGCGTGTGAATGCTATTCTTAACTTTGTTGTGGGGTTGGAAGTTTCTTGTTCACTTTCCATTGTTACTGATCTCTATGATTTTCTTCAGCATAATTAAGATGCTTGAAATAATAATTAGTTTCTTTTTCTTTTGCGAGTGCTTCCTAATGTTTCTCGTGCTTCCATAACTATAGCATATGCTATAATAATGTCATGCTGGGAAGATAGTCTATGGCGTGCAAAAAGAAAAAAAGTAGTAACTAGTAATGATATGTTTTTGTGTTGAATACAGTTAACTTGAATTAATAAGACTGTTTGATCTGATTTCCTTTAGACATTAATCAATCTGTTATGACCATTTTGATTGTCCCAAGTTCACTTTAACGGAGTGTTAATTTGCTGATTACTTTTAGGTAATAAAATTAGTCAATCTATGATTTCGTTCTGTATTTTAAGATGCTTGGACTGACCATCACCAACACCACGATGCAAATGTGCATTATTGTTTTAAGAGCTTCTTTGTTTTGTGCGAAATGGGAATGGAGAACTCTGTATCATATGTATGTTAGATTAGTTAGGGGACTGATTTAGAAGCATTATAGACTGGACATGGATGTATGTAGTTGAATCTTCTGTGTTTGTGATGAAATGCTGCCCTGTGTGTCTGATGATAATGAAGGTTACCAATCAGAAGGACCATACATACCTATGTGGTTTAGGTTGATCCTGATTATGATTGATTTGAACTGAGACGTGGTCCGATTTTACTCTACCCACTTGTCAACCACGTGTATCGCCTAATAATTCTGCTCATGATAACAGGGACGTGGTCCCCTCCCTGCTGTTAGCAGTGGGGTTGCAACAGCAGCTAGTGGTGCTAGCGCTCCTCCCTATGTGGGATCTCAGCCTGGCTCCACCGCACCTGCATGGCCTGGTTATGATCCATCTGCAATGCCTCCTTATGATCCGCTTAGGGCTGCTTATGATCCACAGAGATTGATGAGTTATGATGCTCAAAGAACTGGATATGATACACAGAGAGTGGCTGCTTTTGACGCATCAAGAGCAGCTGGCTATGATGCACAGTCAAGAGGTGCTGCCGCCCTGCCACATGGACATGCCGCTCCTCCACCGGTGAACAATATGCCGCCATATGGGTCTGCAACACCACCTGCACGTGGTGGAAACCCGGCTAGGAGATGATTTTGAGAGGCCATTTTTTTCCTATTGTATCTACGGCGCTCAAAATGCTTGGTATCATTTTACAATGATCTATCGGATGGATGCTCACAGGTTTACTTGCTGAATTTTGAGATTTTGGTATCACCTGCTGGCTGAAACTGAAAAGCCCCATCTCTAAGGAACTACTTTTGTCCATCACGCTTTTGCATAGCGCATTAAGATTCCTTCCTGCCTGCCAAAATGTATACTTAGTACTACCTCCGGTATCTAATGAGTTTGTTTGAGGTTTGGATTTAGTCTTAAATATAAGGCTTTAATTTATTTTAACTTCATATTTATCATTTTATATTTATACTATCCCTATAATCGCTCGTGTTATGATAATTTTACTAAGTGGTAGTTTCAATACAAATAATGTATAAAGGTATTTTACGAAAAACATCTCACAATTTAAACAAATAACTAATTTAACAAGTATGAGTTAAGAAGATATTATATTAAGGATTGGAGTTAGGAGTAAAATTCAGTTATTCTTGATGCAAAGTGTTGAACTGTTTTTTTTTTCCTTCATGACAGAAAGGGGTAAAACCGTAAAAGAGCCATGGCAAAAAAAGAAAAAAGAAGAAAAGAAAGGGGTAAAAGAGCCCGGTTAAAAAAAAAAAAAAAAACAGAAGAAAAAAAGAAAAGGAAAGGAAATGAGCAATCTAGATAGCTACTACATGAGGGGCTGAGACCTGTTATAGGCCCCAGCCCAATACTCCTCGTTTTCTATTAAATGATGTGTTTTAACTAAATGGAATCAAAGAAAGCAAATAAAGGTGATTAAGTCATTAGTTCTATTTTATAACGAAATATTTTTCTTTTACTCATTTAAATGAAATTTTTTCATATTTTCATTACATTTTCTGCGATAGGTAATAACTTTAAATGTGGGTACTATTGGACAAAAAACTTATAAGAAGAACCATCTATCTCTTTTACAAAGTTTCTTATGATAAAAGTGAGAAGGAATATTTGGAATAAAGTAGTTAATGCTTCACAAATTTTTACAAAATAAGTTAATATACAGGACTTAATTATGAAATTGATTTTAGTCCTAAATATAATATCTATTTTTTATGTATCAATATTTTTCTAATTTACCCTTATTAATATTCTCTCAATAATAATCAAGTAAGACATAAATTGAGGGAATTAAGAAAGATAATTAGGTTATTTTAAAAAATATCTCATATTTATTAACTTAACTAACTTCATTAATCTAATTTTTCAAATTAGGTATTATAACTGAGGGAGTATATTTAGGACAACAAAATCATTATGAAACGCTGCGTACATGTGTGTGTATAAAAGAGAGAATAATTTTAAGATTATTTTAAGAATGGAATAGTACCACATAAGAGAAAGTTCGTGATAACAAGAATAGTCAAAGATGAATCCTTTTGTCTGCTTTCATATTTTGGGCCAATGCAGTGTTTGCTTGTACGAATAAAAGTAAAAAATGGAGGAGCCAGCCAAGTTATGCCATAAAAGCAGTCCACTTGGAAGAATAAAAAATAAAACACATCAGCCGCGTCATGCCAAAGTTAATTTTTCCAATTATTTTATAATCACAACTTTTTATTTATATGACCCAAAAACCCCTTGGATACAAAAGAATTAAACACTTTGAAAATTAAGGTTCATCAATAATGTTAATTAATTATATGGATCCTTAAAAACGTTATTATAAACACTTAATCTTTGTTGATAAAAAGACCAAACAGGCGTTTTTTAAAAAAGAAGAGAAAATTCCACAAACGCGAACTGATTCAATTTAAAATAACAGGCAAGTGTACTCACTCAAATTGAGAATTAGTAGTGAACGTACACTAATGATCAAGTTGGCTGGAGGAGGCGTGCTGATATGATATGTTCAAAAGGAGACAGCTTCAACCTATTCGGCTTTATATTTTACCAATTCATGCATTGAGCTTAATTACAGCTTGCCAATAGCCACACGCGTTTTGCTTACCAAGTAAAACCTACCCTCACCTTCTCCATCACTACTTCTTCATATATAAATACCTTTCATTCTAAGCCTTCATTCACAACTCATCTGCAATAATATCATTCTCCTTCATAACTCTCAATCTCACTCCCCCATTCTTGCAGTTTTTCTTAATTACCAACCTGCAAATCCAGTTTTAAGTTCGAGACCTTCAATATTCCACTACTCTTACCAACAACATGGATCACATTAAAGTATTGCTCTCCTGCTTCGTTTTGATATTCTCATTTTCATCGGCATTTCCCTCATCCTCATCAGCATCAGCATCACTGAAAGTGGGTTTCTACAAGTCAACATGCCCATTAGCTGAAGCAATCGTGAAGAGAGCTGTCAACAAAGCTGTTTCTGCCAACCCTGGAATCGCTGCTGGTCTTATCAGAATGCATTTCCATGACTGCTTTGTCAGGGTCAGTTCACTCCCCATTTCCTTCCTTCAGCGTTTATCATATATATAACTATATATTTCAAAAATTCTCATGTCATGCATTCATATATATAAACAGGGTTGTGATGGTTCAGTGTTGCTCAAATCCACACCTGGTAATCCAGCTGAGAGGGACCACCCTGCAAACAACCCTAGCTTACGCGGCTTCGAGGTCATTGATGAAGCTAAGGCTCAAATTGAGGCAGTGTGCCCTCAGACTGTTTCTTGTGCTGACATCATCGCTTTCGCCGCTCGAGACAGCGCTCACAAAGTTGGACACATAAACTACGATGTGCCGGCTGGACGAAGAGACGGTCGTGTCTCTCTCAGAGACGATATCCCAAATAATATTCCAGCACCTTCCTTCAACTCACAGGCACTCATTGAGCGTTTTGCACAAAAGGGATTATCAGCGGACGAAATGGTCACTCTCTCTGGAGCCCATTCTATTGGAGTCTCTCACTGTTCTTCCTTCTCCAATGGTCGTCTTTACTCCTTCAATGCCACTCATCCCCAAGACCCTTCCATGGATCCTTCATTTGCTCAACTCTTGAAGTCAAAGTGTCCTCCTTCAACCAATAATGGCGCTGATCAAGATCCAACGGTTGTGCTTGATGCTGCTACGCCTAACCGTTTGGACAACAAGTACTATGTGGCACTTAAGAATCGTCGTGGGGTCTTGACTTCTGATCAGACGTTGTTTGAAAGTGTGCGAACGAGGAAAATGGTGATGAGGAATGCCAAAAATGGTGGGAGTTGGGCTGACAATTTTGCCAAAGCAATGGTTCGTATGGGTTCAATTGAAGTTCTCACAGGTTCAGTGGGAGAGATCAGAAAGATATGCAGCGTCGTCAACTAATTAACACACTTAACTGATTATGCTTTATCTGTTGTTCTCGTAAAGAAATTGTTCATAGCTTCGCTTTGGTTTTATTTTATTTTATTCAATTATTCTTTTGCAAATGTAAGAAGTTAATGTTTCAACTAATTGAACAGCGTCGATTGGATTTCACTTTGATATCTTGTTCCCATCCTTAGGAATAAATTGGAGACATTGAAAGGTGATATAGCTTCTTGAAGTTGTTGCTGGTTCGTATATAGTTTTAAATAACAGACTTGATCTGAGATAAGAATTCAAATAAAACGAGGAGAGAGAAACGCATGAGTAAGTTTTGATGACTTTAGTTTATTCAAAGCTTTAAAAGTCAGTACCGCTAGGCCGTGGGTTCGGCCGACAAAGGGATTGGACAAGCTCATAAATGGAGCGGGTTCGATCCTGGAGCACGTTGCGACGTTGGGAGAGGTATCCTAGAGCTACATGAAGCGGGGGTTAGCCAAGGTAGTGGCGGAGGAATATGTACTCCTTGTCCTGGTATCCCGTGGATCAAGAGTTAGGCACCTAGTCTTTGGATCATAAGTGAGCCCAACTCGTTTTCTTAAATTATGTTTAAAAAAAATAAATTTAAAAGGCTTTAAAAGTAGGTTAAGGTATAAGACAAGTGCATGAATGGTTGTCATTTCTTGCTGTTTTTATTGGTCCTTAATTTTAGTTTTAACATCATAGTCGTTAGGTTTTGTAAACGGTGTCAATGATTTATTAATAATTGTTAGGTATTTGATGCGGTATTTTGAAAAGTGACGGGTTTTAAATAATAATAATAACTTATTTGACTTTTTTTTTAATAACTTTTAAAGTTGATTATTCAACCTCATAGTACAATCAAAAAATTAAAAAAAGAAAATGAGATTGTGAATAAACGAGAGTGCAAATGAGAGAGGTTAGTTCCCCCTTACTGTTCTTACCCATGGGTCCTTGTTCACCCATGTAATCGATGAAGAACAAAAGTCAAAAGTTAGAATACAATTGGATGGCTAAATGAGTTTCTCGGGTTATTCAGCAGATCGTGTCCTTTGGAATAGAAATATTACATTATAGAGACAAACATGTTGGTATAAATTGCAACGATTAACATAAGTAACGGTTTTTTACTAATAATCGTGAACATATCTTAAATTAGTAATGGTTGGTTACTAATAATCATTAAGAGATAGTTGTTTTTTAAAAATATTTTTGGGCTACATTTCCCTAACAATTAATTATTTAATATTCAAAAAGTAAAAAAAAAAAAAAAGTAGTGGTTTTAAGTCATCACCACTATTGTTGTCCTCCTCCTCCTGCCCCTTCCTTCGCTCAACACTTCATCGACGTCTGAGGAAAGATATGAGGGGTCTGACTAGAAAATATCATATACAACCTGATTGTAATGAAGGATGAGGTCCAACTTCCTGTTTAGATTATAGGCGTCTCTAGCGAGACATCAAGTGGAGAGGTTAAAGTTAGCCAACGTCTGTAGCAGAGCCTCCATTTGAGGAGGAGGCAGAAGAGGCGGTAGTGGAGGGGGAGGTAGAGGAGCTTGTGGAGGTGGAGGCGATGGTGGAAGATGAAGGTGAGATGACAAGGAGGAGGAGGAGGAGGGTGAATGGAAATTAGAGCTCGTTGGCGTCTGACTATGATAAGAGAGAGAATGTTGATTTTATGAAATGGTGTTTTTTAGAAAAGTACTAAGAACAAAAGGAATAGGCACTTTGCTCTAAAATATTTTACTTACGAAAACTAGTACTTGGTGTTGGACCAAACGAGGTTTTGAAAAGGTGCTTTTTATATTTTTTCTTTATATGACGGTTGCTTATTATGAAATGTTGTTTTTTACGTTCATACTTTACGGTTAATAGATATAACTGTTATGTTTGTGTTTTTGTTGATGTAAGGTTGGGAGACGAATCATTTGTAAGTGCTATCACTACAAAAAAACTTCAGATCAGGGATAGAATTACCGGCGGAAAAAAATTCTGTCGGAAATTACCCACGGAATTCCGTGGGAAATTCCGTCGGTAATGTCTTCTGCCACTGTTTTTTTTTGTGACAGACATTTTCCATCAGAAATCCAATTACTGACGAAATTCTGTGGGTAATTTCTATCGGTAATCCGATGTTTTTTTTGTAGTGTATATAATGGTTTTTTTTTAAACCGTCACTTTTGTCATAAATAAATTCGGTTATTAACTACAACCGTTATTTTTGCATTTTCACAAATTCTGTCTCCCAATACATGATCGTGCACATAATTAACTGTTACTTTTACACATTATATATCCTTGCATGACCTTTGCCTTGACATATGTGATATATATTAGCTGTAATTGTTATATATTAAGCATTATAAATACACAAATATGTAGTAGTGATTTGTCAACATGCATGAAACCCACTATATATAATAGGGGTGACAATGCAATAAACTTGTGGACTACCACTACAAAAATCCGATGTTTTGTAGCGGTTAAAATTGCGTATTTAAACTGCTATAAATGATAGAACACATTGTTGCAAGATGTTTTGTAGTGGTTTCTAAAACCTTTAATCATGTAATCAAAACCACTATTGTATTGGTAGTGGTATTGCTTAACCGCTACAAGATGCAATCGAGATGACACATTTTAAAAAAGTTGGTGCCAAAATTTTGTAGTGGTTGTAAAACTGTTATAAATATTGGATGAAATTTCAAAAATTGCGCCAAACATTTAAGCCAAATCTGAATTAAAATTTGTATGGTGTAAAAACCGCCACAAAAAATTACAAAATTGAAAAAAAAAAATTTGAGTCCATTGTTACAATATTATGTTGAATTATTTTATTATTTAAGTGACAAATTAAATGATAATAGTTAATATTTTAAAAAAAAATTACCAACTTAAGTTAGATAAGTATAAATATAATGTAGGTATAATACTGAGAATATGTAGATAATAATGACTTATTAATTATGTTGTCCACTAGAAGACATTTGACTATGGAAAGAATGTTGATAATGATAGAATGAATGTTGAGGAAATCTCCTTAAAGTTTTAAATAAGAAAAAAATAATTATTATCAGTATTATAAGAATGAAAAAAATTAAACATTGAAATCAAATATTTTTTAAAAAAATTATCGTATTTGATGAGCTTGCTTAGCACTTAACCTCTTCAAGAAGCCTTTACATATGAGAGAAAACGAGAGAGAACAGGGTGGGAAGAAATGAAGGAGTGTGTGAAATGAGGTGTGGTAGGGGTATTTATAGGGATCTGCGTAACTTTTGTATCGGTTAATGTGATGAATTTTGTAGTGGTTTATGTGACAGTTTTTGTACAAAAATTAGTCTGTACTTTTTTTTTTGTAAAAAAATAAATTTCAAAATTTCACATTTTGTAGTGGTTATACTTAAAAACACTACAATTTAGTGAATTGGTGGGATACGAAATATTCAAAATGACACACTTTGTAGTAGTTTATCTACTGAAATCGCTACAAACTTCATGACCGTTGGCGAGTTCCAAAATATTCAAATTTCAAAATTATACACTTTGTAGCGGTTTATCTTCTAAAACCGCTACAAACTTCATGACTGTTAGGAGCATATGAGATTTCAATATTACACATTTTGTAATGGTTTCAAGACAAAAACCGCTACAAGGCGTTTGTAGCGGTTATTTAGCTAAACCGCTACAAATGTGAACGTATTTTAAAAAAATTAAAATCACACTTTGTAGCGGTTTCTAGGAAGAAACCATTACAAAATGTTGTCATTTATTTATTTATTTCTTTGTATAACTTATATTTGGCGGCGTGTTTAAAAACTTTACATTTGTAGCAGTTTAAATAGAAAACCGATACAAACTGTAACATCCCATTTTAAAAGCGGAATTTTTTTTTTTCAATCAGAGTAGAGCATTGGAGCGAGTGAGTAACTGAACCATAATAAAACATTAACCACAGTGTAATAGTAATGATACAGTCATCCAGGTGTTCTCAAAAGTATTACAAAAACAAAAGGAAACTCTCCGGCTAGCAGTCTACACGTGATGCTTCTCCCTATCTCCAACCTTCGGTCCTCCAGACCCTGAAGCTACAGCTGAGATCCAATTCCCATTTGGATCTCAGGTAACGGTTAACCTTATGCTCAAATAAAACAGTATATGGACAACAGATATTCATAACATAACAGCAATATATCACTACATAAGCACAGAGCAGATGCATGATCATAACAATGACAGAACATAAGCACAGAGCAATATATAAAGTCCAACAACAACAGTCTGCACATACCCAGTGCCAAGATCAAACACGTGTCCTCAGCGCTAGGAAAACATAACGGCATTATTATGACTATAACCTGTGTAAAGCTGTATGTATAAATGACGACCCTAAACAGAGCCTCAAACTATGAACGTATCTATCACATATATGTATATGAGAAGCACAGAGTTAGTGTTACAGTACGCGTCCGTACCTTCGTTGACGATATTCTGGTACGTTTGACGGAAAACGGTACTTCTGACGGAAAACAGCATGTTTGACAAATGATACGACAATGTACTTGATCACAGATATCCTATCACGATAATATCACATTTATCAGTGATCAACATCATAACAAGAATTTTAGGTGCAAATTACCATTTTGCCCCTAGTTTGACTTATCGGCGAAATTTCGCCAGAGCTTCGCTACTTTGACTATAATCTTCCAAAATTTTGACATAAATCTTTCTCCAACATATTCTTGAAATAAATATCATATTTATCCCTAAAACATGATATCTAAACTAACTTGGAAAATTAAAGATTAAACTAGCATTTCTACTATAACTACCGAAAGAACTACTAAAGCTTAAGACTAGGGACCGAAGAAATTACCCAGGGCTTCACTACAAATTTCTCCGAGCTCCTCCTCCTCTCTTCCTCCTTGAGAATTTCGAACTAGGCAAGTGAAATTTGGTGTGACGATTGTGAAGAGAGTTCAAGGCTATTTATAGAGGATTTTTGGCTACTATTCACACTTTACCATATGGAATTTGGACCCTTGGATCTTGCTTTCATGAAATGGCAAACTCTTGGCCCTTGGATTGCCCATGCCGACCTCCCCCTTGCTTTTTGGAAAAAATGACATCATCAAATATGATGTCATGCCTTGCTTTATGGGGTTTTATCCGATAAAGTTCCTTGTTCGGTGTTCTAATCGCGTAATTTTGGAAAATCTCAAAAATCCGAAAATATGGCCCTGAAGGTCTATTCATCCTCTTTAGAAATGTCTGGGTTAACTAAATTTTTGATCCCATTCAGAACATTTCGTTGCCTGCCGAACATTTTCGGATAAACGTCGTCGGTTACGGAAATTACTTTGGGTAACAACAACTTCGGGACAAAAATTCACTGATTCATAATATGTCCAGTTGTTTACCACTTAATCCAAGGATTTCAAGTTATGGCTTAGTTTCTATAGATTTTCATTTATCTGATTTGCTTTTTGAGTATCTGATAGATTCTTAGCCAGTTTAATATAACCTTTTTCGGTTACGAAAATAACTTCGGAGGTAACCTACTCTGAGCTAAAAATTCACTTGTTTATAATAAGTCCTGATGTTAGCTACCTAGTTCATGGTTTTCTAGATAGGATTTAATTTCTATCGGTTCTCATTTATCTCATTTGCTTTTCACATTTTATATTAATATTTTAATACCACTTGCATCAAAAAATCATGATATTATTTTTGCAATTTCTCTCTCCCTCACATGTCCAAATTTTCAGCCAACATCTTTTTTATTTTTATTTTTTTAATTAATTAATATTATATATTTCAATTATCTTATATTTAATTTACCAAAATTCTCCCATTGGCTAATAGCTATTAACAAGGATTTAGGCATTTAAAATCACTAGAAATTCCATGGCCTTAGATCTTACTTTATTAGATTACATCCTAACCCTTGATTAATATTTAATTTGTCTAAATTGATTAACAAGTTTAATTAGTGCCCTAATCACATGATTAGCAACTTTTTAGGATTAGGGATTTTCATGTACTTAATCTCATTAATTTTTCTTAATCTTTTCCAATTAATTAGCAAGTGAATTTTATGCTAATTTTAGCCATAAACATTTAATTAAAGGGTTTTACATATTTACCCTTGGATTTTCTCTTAATCATGCTTAAACAATTAACCCATAATTATTTATTTAATCACTTACTAATTGTTGACAATTTTCTTATTTAGAATTAACCATTATCTCACAACTATTTTACTGACATTGGTATTTTATGTCCCATGCATTATATTAAAAATCATGGGGGCATTTTGGTCCTCAAAATACTTTTTGATTTTTGCCCTTTAATTTTTCCAAGGTTATAATTTAATAAATTACCAAAATTAGAGACAACATACTCTGTAATTTCTGATAAATATTTTACTGCCCTTTAGGATTTATCATAATATTCTTAGGCTATTTATGCCCCACAAGGGTATTTTAGGCATTTTAGCACATTATTCGTCCTAATTCTCAAGAGATTTTCCTTAGAAAAATAAGATATTTATAACCCAATATTTGAGACCATATATTCACCTATCAAAAATAGCCATTTATTGATCTCAATACAATATTCCAGATAAATAAATATCCGGGTATTCCATTTCTCCCCCCGTTAAACAAAATTTCGCCCTCGAAATTTAATCTATCGTAACTAAACTTCGGGCCAAAAACTCCGGATACTTTTCCCTCATGTCTCTCTCTGTTTCCCAAGTTGCCTCGTTAGGTGTCAAACCCTTCCAGACTACCTTCATTATCGGTATGGTCTTGTTTCTAAGCCGTTTCTCCTGGTGTTCGAGAATTCGCTCCGGTTCGACTACGAAGGTATTATCATGCCGTACTTCAACATCTTCATATTCAATGACATGATCATAGTCTGGTTGGTATTTCTTCAATTGTGACACAAGGAAAACATCGTGGAGATTACTCAGATTCGGGGGTAGGGCTAACTGATAAGCGACTGGTCCTCGTTCTGCCAAAATTTCAATTGGTCCCACATAACGTGGACTAAGCTTCTTTCTCTTAAGCGTTCTGCCGACACTAGTTACTGGAGATAATTTCAGAAATACATGGTCGCCGACATAGAACTTCAATGGTCTCCTTCTCTTGTCAGCATAGCTCTTCTATCTGCTTTGTGCTGCAAGGAGTCTCCTTTTTATCAACGCGATCTGCTTGGAGGTCTGTTCGATCATATCAGGTCCAAGCAGTTGCCTTTCAGATGATTCTGTCCAGCACAGTGGTGATTGACACTTTCGCCCATACAATGCCTCAAACGGGGCCATTTGTATACTTGCTTGATAACTGTTGTTATACGCAAATTCCGCTAGGGAAAGATGTCGATCCCAACTTCCTTTGAAAATATAAACGGCTACAAATAAACCGCCCCTTATGGCGCTCCATAAGGGCCAAGTTGGCACCAGATTTGTGGCAGTTTGTGTAAAAACCGCTATAAAATAACCGCTACAAATTTGGCACCACCTTGGCCTCATATTTTGTAGTGGTTATTTTATGATGAACACTACAAATGTTGTTCACGAACCAGTGTGCCACTTGGCGCGAGTCATGTCATTGCAAATTTGCAGCATTTTCGGTACAAACCGTTACAAATTCTCATATTTGTAGCGGTTTATTTTAACCGCTACAAATTAACTGCTACGAATTGACTTTTTTTTTTTTTTTTTTGTACTGTACAATTAATTCTGACTCCATATATGCACACAAGTTTATAGGACAATCATTTTAAAATATCAATTAACAAAAACATTAATTTATAAACATATACTCCCTTTGATCCTATTTGAGCCCGATAACCGACTTACGCAGTTTAAGAAAGTGGTTTAAATTTGTTAAAAATAAAAAGTATGTCTTTTTTTTTTTTTTTGAAAAAAAAAGTATGTCTTTAAATAACCTTGTTTTTCTAGTATGTCCTTATTTTTAAGGAGTCGTATGCCCTTATTCATAAGGGGCCAGTATGAGAGAAAATAAAGAGTAAACCTAAGCATCAACAACTCTTTAATTAATGCAATATATATAATTAATAAGGGGCACAAATGGAAAAATTATTAAATGTTGAGACAACATTTGCTA
Source organism: Acacia pycnantha (assembly GCA_025563575.1). NCBI lineage: Eukaryota > Viridiplantae > Streptophyta > Magnoliopsida > Fabales > Fabaceae > Acacia > Acacia pycnantha. The sequence goes on along the minus strand of JAMWYP010000002.1, from coordinate 7,455,637 downwards.
AGCTTTTATAAAAAGGACCAAGACAATTCATATTTTAAGCATTTATAAGAAGGACTGGAGGGAGTATATCATTTAAATTATGTAAAAGTTTCTTTCATTCTAGCTTTTATCCCTAATAAACACCATATTTTTTAGGGAAAAAAAAATCATATATTCTCTATCCCCTCCATGGAAATTGAGAAGGACATATTTGGAATATGGTAATTAATACTCTTATGGTCCTATATATAAGGCACACAGAGAAGAAGAACTTTGATCCTATTTTTAAGACAGAGAGAGAAAATTCATAGGAATGTACAGTTTTACTCTTCATTTAATATTGTATTGACTTTATTCTCATAGGTATAATATATATTAAATAGGGATAAAGTTGGAAAGTTATTGAATTTTATGGAAGATTAAATAAAATTTAAGATTTTTCTTGGTCGGTATGAAATATGCTGGAAGTGCCTTATATATATAGGATCAAAGCAGTACTTCACAAACACGTACATAGGCATTTGAAGTACTCATCTGATCCTATTTATAAAGCTAAATTTTGTTTTAGGTCCTATTTATGAGGCAACTTATTAAATTTTTAGGTGAATGTAATATTTAATAATCTTTCACTTATATATCATTGTGTTAACTTTGCCTTCATGTAATACTCATTTGGTCTTAAATAACTATAAACTTTGTCCTATATTTAGGACTGAAAATAGTATTATGTATATTAAGTAGGATTAAAGTTGAAAAGTTGTTGAATTTTATGATAGAGTTTATGAGGTTTAAAATTTTGTTTACTGTAAAAATTGTTGAAAAGCCCAATAAACAGAAGCAGCAACTAAGATGAAGTCGTAGGTAGCATTTATGTTTCTTGTAAGAATAGATATAACAAATGGATGAAGTCGTAGGTAGCATTTATGTTTCTTGTAAGAATAGATATAACAAATGTAAGAAATGGAACTGTCAGCCAACTGCTGCCATGAAAGCAGTCAACTTGCACCACATGAACCGGGTCATACCAAAATAAGCAATCACAAGTAAATTAATTACTTCCTCCGATTCTATTTATATGGTAACTGAATTACACGGTTTTAGAAAAGAAAACAGTTGAAAATAATAAGTATGTCTAAAATAATTTTTATACCTATTGTACCTTTATTTATGAGGGTCAAGTAAAAGAGAAAACTAGACTAAATATAAGTATCACTAATTTTTTAATTAATACAATATATATAATTAATGAGGGTTTTTTTTTTTTGCCCAAAATTAATGAGGGTTAAAAAAACCTCATTTATGGAGCTCTTGTGACGGTGGCAGTGAAATTGAATATGTGATTAATTAACGTTGAGTGTACTAAAATTGAGAATTAGTGAAGACTAATCAAATTGCCAGTAGAAACCCTCTCCTCGAGGAGGCGTGCTGATGATACGTTCAAAAGGAGACAGCGTCAAATTTATTCATGCATTGAGGTTACTACAGCCAATGGCCTCACGCGTTTTGTTTACTTAGTAAAACCTACTCTCACCTTTTCCATATAAATACCTTTCCCTCTAAGCCTCCATTCACAACTCATCTGCCATTTTTATCACTTCATCTCAATCTCACTCAACCACTCTTCCACTTTCCTTCTTAATTACCATCCTACAAATCCAGTTTTAAGTTCAAAACCTTCAATATTCCACTACGCTCACCAACAACATGGATCACTTTAAAGTATTGCTCTCCTGCTTCGTTTTCATATTCTCATTTTCATCGGCATTTCCCTCATCCTCATCAGCATCAGCATCACTGAAAGTGGGTTTCTACAAGTCAACATGCCCATTAGCTGAAGCAATCGTGAAGAGAGCTGTCAACAAAGCTGTTTCTGCCAACCCTGGAATCGCTGCTGGTCTTATCAGAATGCATTTCCATGACTGCTTTGTCAGGGTCAGTTCACTCCCCATCTCCTTCCTTCAGCGTTTATCATATATATAACTATATATTTCAAAATTTCTCATGTCATGCATTCATATATATAAACAGGGTTGTGATGGTTCAGTGTTGCTCAAATCCACACCTGGTAATCCAGCTGAGAGGGACCACCCTGCAAACAACCCTAGCTTACGCGGCTTCGAGGTCATTGATGAAGCTAAGGCTCAAATTGAGGCAGTGTGCCCTCAGACTGTTTCTTGTGCTGACATCATCGCTTTCGCCGCTCGAGACAGCGCTCAAAAGTTGGACACATAAACTACGATGTGCCGGCTGGACGAAGAGACGGTCGTGTCTCTCTTAGAGACGATATCCCAAATAATTTTCCAGCACCTTCCTTCAACTCACAGCAACTCATTGAGAGTTTTGCACAAAAGGGATTATCAGCGGACGAAATGGTCACTCTCTCTGGAGCCCATTCTATTGGAGTCTCTCACTGTTCTTCCTTCTCCAATGGTCGTCTTTACTCCTTCAATGCCACTCATCCCCAAGACCCTTCCATGGATCCTTCATTTGCTCAACTCTTGAAGTCGAAGTGTCCTCCTTCATCCAATAATGGCGCTGATCGAGATCCAACGGTTGTGCTTGATGCTACGCCTAACCGTTTGGACAACAAGTACTATGTGGAACTTAAGAATCATCGTGGGGTCTTGACTTCTGATCAGACGTTGTTTGAAAGTGTGCGAACGAGGAAAATGGTGATGAGGAATGCGAAAAATGGTGGGGGTTGGGCTGACAAGTTTGCCAAAGCAATGGTTCGTATGGGTTCAATTGAAGTTCTCACAGGTTCAGAGGGAGAGATCAGAAAGATATGCAGCGTCGTCAACTAATTAACACACCTAACTGATTATGCTTTATCTGTTGTTCTCGTAAAGAAATTGTTCATAGCTTCGCTTTGGTTTTATTTTCTTTTATTCAATTATTCTTTTGCAAATGTAAGAAGTTAATGTTTCAACGAATTGAACAGTGTCGATTGGATTTCACTTTGATATATTGTTCCCATCCTTTGGAATAAATTGGAGACATTGAAAGGTGCTACAGCTTCTTGAATTTGTTGCTGGTTCGTATATAGTTTTAAATAACAGACTTGATCTGAGATAAGAATTCAAATAAAACGAGGAGAGAGAAAAGGAAGAGTAAGTTTTGATCCCTTTAGTTTATTCAAAGTTTTAAAAGTCGGATAAGGCATCCGACAAATGCGCGCATGAATGGTTGGTTGTCGTTTCTTGCTGTTTTTATTGGTCCCTAATTTCTGTTGATATCAATTAATCCCAAGTGGTCGGTCACCTCGACTTTGTAGCTCCAAGAATAGCAAGACTTCATCAATGTTTAAAACAAAAGCAAATTTCCCAAGTCCATACCTTTTATTCCTGTCTGATGACAAGGACATACTGTTTGAAATGTAATGCTTCAATCTAATTTATTTTTGAAATATAGAAATTAAATAAATAAGGGGATTCCATGAAGAATAGTTTCAAAACAAATTTTTTAAAAAGGTATTTTAAAGAAATCAACTTACTCTTTTTTACAAATAATTAATTAATTTTTTTAGTAGCTTACAAATTAGTTATCAGCTTTATACATTAAGAAGAGTAGAGAGTATATATGCACAAAGTAAGTGCAATAAAGTCGTGGAATTTAATACTTCCTCGGATCTTTAATACTATATGTAATTTTATTTGATTAAGGAAATTAGTTAAGTTAGTTAATATGATATGTATTTTTTTTAAAGCATATCAGTTTTCTTCCTTAATTCCCCATTCCCTCTTCTCATTAATTATTATTGAGGGAGTATCATTAGGGATAAATTAAGAAAAGATTGAAAAATATGTCTTATATTTAAAACCAAAATTAACTCTTTAAATATATCCTATATTATAGGGAGTGAGTAACAATTTACCTATTTTTGGAATCAGAGGAACAATTTGCTAATGTCTTATACATAATGCATTATTATTATATAATTTATATATAGTCAATTATACGTTGACAAAAACTAAGTACAATGATCTCTAGATTTAATTATAGTTACAATAAAGTCACGTAAAATGTCAGTTACCTACAATGATGAAAATACTCATGTTAACGATTCTAGAACTTATAGTAAAATTAAATTTAAAATGTTACTATGATTTTTAGGGAAGTTATTATATACTCCTTCCTAAACGTAGCATCAAGTTTGAAGGGTGGATTTTGGACCTAAACATAAGACTTTGTTTTTTAATTCTTGAAATCTGATATATAATATGATATTATTATATACTCCTCCCTTATATTTAGCATTTTTCTCTAAATTAATTTTTCTAATTTAATTCTTGAAATCTGATATATAATATGATATTATACAGAAGCATTTTAAAGAGATCATGACACATATATTATAATTAAATAATTTATTTATTTTTAATCTTTCAAAATCAGATAAATGTCATTATATGGGGCTATATGGTATGAGGATTTAGAGGAGAGGGGAGGGAAAAGAAAATCTTTATAAGTTTGATTTTAAAAAATTGGAAAAGTTGGGTTGTAAATTTCTTTTCTTTTTTTAATAAGAAAAAGTAATTTACAACTTCTAACCCAACTTCTCTGATTTTTTAGAATTCAAATAGTTTTCCTCTCCTCCCTTCATACCAAACAGCCCCTTATGCACTACAGGAGTGTTTTTTGTTTAATTTCAAGGACTTTACCTTACATATATTGTGTTATTAGTGTTACTATCATTCTCAAGGATACTTTCCACTACTCCCTTCCTATTTATAAGGACTTATTAATTGAATTGTGCTATTAAAAAACTAGTTAAAAAAATTAGTTCAAAGTAATAGATATATAGAAAATATACTTGTTATTTCATATATGTCCTTATTTATAAGTGAGTAAATGACAAGGAGTAATTGTAACATCCCATTTTCTAAAGCGGAATGTTTTTTTTCAATCAGAGTAGAGCATTGGAGCGAAAGAGTAACTGATCCATAACAAAACATTAACCATAGTGTAACATAGTATTGATAACATAGTTATCCTACTGTTCAAAGGTAAAATACAGAAAGCGGTAAAGATATCTTCGGCCGAAAGCCTACTCCTGCTGCTTGTCTCGATCTCCGATCCGTGGTCCTCCGGACTCTGAAGCTATAGCTGAGATTCAATTCACCGCATTGAATCTCAGGTAACGGTTAACCTTATGCTCAAATAGAACAATATACGGATGACAGATATTCAAAACATAACAGCAGCATAACATCACCTAAGCATATAGCAGATGCATGATTGTATGATTGTGACACGGACAGAACATAAGCACAGGGCAGTATGTAAAGTCCTACACAATAATAGCCTATGTATATGAGCAGCACTAGATTATTATTACAGTACGCGTCCGTACCTTCGATGACGGCGTAGGTACTTCTGACGGAAAATCGTACTTTTTACGGAAAACAATAAACGTCCAACAATGGCTCGTCGGATCGCGAATTCAAGCGAGATATCAAGGTTTCTAATGTCCTATAAGAGTAATATCACTTTTATTAGTGATTTGACATCATAACTGGCATTTTAGGTAAAAATTACCATTTTGCCCCTATACCCCTAATTGGCGGAATTTCGCCAGCACTTCGTTACTTTGGCTCCGATTTTCCAAAATTTTGCCAGAACTTCGACCCAACCATAAATTTCGAAATTCTAGACTAAAATACCTCTATCATATGATATCTAATCATACCCGGAAAATTAAAGACTACTCTAGCATTACTACTCTAACTATCGAAAAAACTACGAAAGCTTAAAGCTCGATACCGAAAAACTTACCCAGAGCTTCGCTGCAAATTTCCCCGGCTTTCTCCTTCTCTCTTCCTCTACAAATATGTCCAGATAATCATAAACTCATCTCCAAATGTTGAGTTATAATTTATTTTGTTCAAATCCTAATTTTATGACTATCGGCGTGTTTCTCAGATTTTCCCTATTTCGTCTTATTACTAACTTCTTCTACCGATCTCAGAAATGACTCAGTGCATACTCAATTCAGGATAAAAATCCACTCATCAATATTATATTTTGACCTTAGAAAACCTGTGCCTGGTTCTCTAGATAAGATCCGATTTCTATAGGTATTTATTTACTTTTTACTATTTACTTTAATTATTATTTAAATAAGAGTTTTATGTTAACACTCTTTCTAATTAATTTTTTTCTTCTTTCCCTTTTGATGTCGGCACATACACAAATATATTTATATATATTTTTTAAATTTATTTTAAATTAATTATTTAATTATTATTTTAATTATTTTTACATAATTTTTCATAACTTTTTCCTATTGGTCCATACTTGTATTTAGGCTTAAAATTAGGGAAAATCATTTTCAGGGCCCTTTTAAGGCTGACAATCCCAAAAAAGGCCCCAAGATTCTGATAATCCCAAAAAAGGCCCTAGGGCCTTTTCTGGGATTTTCAAATCTTGGGTGAGTTGTCAACGGGCCGATATAGTTGTTAATGGGTATCGATATAGTTGTCAATGAGGTGATATAGTTGTTAGCAGAGTGTTGTTAACGGGGCTGATTTAGTTGTTAAAACCTACCCGTTAACAACTATATCAGCCCCGTTGACAACTCACCAAAAATTATGAAAATCCCAGAAAAGGCCCTGGGGCCTTTTCTGGGATTGTCATAATCTTAGGGCCTTTTTTGGGATTGTCAGTCCTAAAAGGGCCCTGAAATGGATTTTCCCTTAAAATTACCTAACCTCACTAATTTTCCTTCATATTTTCCAATTAATTAGGACATATATTTATGCTAATTTTTTAGCCATTACCACTAATTTTAGGGTTTTACATAATTATCTCTGAATTTTCCTTCGTTTATGCTTAAGTAATTAGCCAGTAATTACCTAATTACCTTCTTATTAATTGTGGTTAACTTCCTTAATTAAGATAACTACTCTTTATCTTCAAACTTTTGTATTAACATTAGAATTCCATGACTCCTGCCTTATCTTAGAATTTACGGGGGCATTTTGGTCTTTTCAATACTTTTTGAGTATTCTTCTTCAATTTCTCCAAGTTTGTAATTTATCAAATTACCAAAATTAGAGATATATACCCTCTAAATTTTAGTAATTATTTCACTGATATTTAGGATTTTTCACAATTTTTCCTAAGTTTTTATACATTCCAAGTGTATTTTGGTCATTTTGACCCCATAGTTCTCTTTCCTAATTTTCCTAAGAGATTTTTCCTTGGAAAATAATATAATTATTACTTAATATTTGATATCTCATATTCACCTATTTTTGATAGGTATAATTTTACAAAATTATAATACAGATTTTTAAGGTATTACAGTAATAGTGAAAAAAAATTGATGAAAGATAACATTTGGGAAAATAGATTAGGGCTTGACCAAAAAAAAAAGAAAATTGATTAGGTAATATTGGTAAAAATACAATTAATGTTCATACAACTCTAAAGAAGACATTATAAAAAGCGACTGGTCAATTCAAAAAATAAGACCCAATAAATATGGATGGAAGGTATACAATGGACTTCACTGGGACTTTTCTACGGGTACATATATATTTCCTCTTATCCTTATTATAAAGTATCAACTAACAATTCTCACAAACCGATAAAAATGATTAAAGTCAATAAAGTTGTCTTACAATTTAAGTAACTTTCAATATTACCACTATTAATTGCACTAAACTCTAATATCATATTAATTATTAGTCTCACCTTCTATCCTTATTAATTATGAGCATACATGAAAAAAAAAAATTAATACGCTTCAGAAATAAGAAAATGCCTAATAAAAATTACTAAATACAATTGTTAGTTGGTGTCTTATAATAATAATCAGAGGAGTAATATATATGGATGCGTAACATGTATACTACCTATAATAACGTTGACTAAGGAAGACGTCTTAGCCTCTCAGGGTCGTTGTACTAATTAAATAGAGCCATATATAGTGAAGAGTTCAAACTAAAATGAACAATACAAACGGTGGACAGATTCAACTTCACTCTATTAATCAATTTAATTAATTCTATCTATCTTGATGTCACTGCCTGAATAAGTACGTAGTATCATTTTTCCTGATAAAAAACCTTGACGATTTCCTAGACATGCGACCTCATCAATATATGCCCCAATTATAATTTTTAGTTTTTCCCCTGCAAAAGAAACGAGGAATATTACACTGAATTTTTTCATTTACTTGGATTAATAAAAAATTCCAGAATTGAATGAATAGTTTACTATTTATTTGTTTTACTTTTCGCTATTTCTTAATTTGTTGACCATTGAAGCTATAGTTCTAAGTTGAGTAACAAGTAACATAGAGGCTTGTGGACCATACTCCTCCATTCATGAATACAAATTGGCGCGGCGTTAACACCTTGCATCATACAAATTATATTGTTAGCGGCAACACCTGTAGAAAAACAACAAAGATATAGTTTGAATCCGTCCAAGGACACTGTATTTAGAAGATATTTACAATCACCCTAGTAATTTAACAAGTGGCATTCTCCAGGATAAAATGAACTCTTCATTCAGAAAGTAGAGTGACAGAACAGTAGAAAGATAATAGTGTAACTCTTGAGAAGAAAGAGGAGTCAGCTTGGGGATAAAGCGATATGCCACTTAACCTTGGTCGTCTCACCTCCTAGTATTTTGACCTTATACCGTGCATTGCCTTTTATAGGCATAAAACATGTGACCGTTGAGTATCAATAATAGCCATTTAAGATGATTTAATGATAATTAAAATGACAATTACAAAATAAGTGTTAATGATGACTTATTGTAGTAAAACCTTTTAGGGGTTTAAACTTCTCATGTTGCATGAGAAGAAGAAAATTCTTACACAAACATGAAATGGTGGGACCCATATATGTGTGTGTGTGTGTGGGTGGGTCCCACCATTTCATGTGTGTGTGACAAGAGAAAACACTTCTCCTACAACATGAGAAGTGTTTTCCCAACCTTTTAAGTATACTCTTGTCAGCCTTTTTATTGACTCATCAAACTCATATTTATTAATTGTATACTAGGTGTTCCTAATCTTGAGTTATATGAGACTTCTTCCTTTGACACACTCATACACAATATTTTTAACAAATAAGACGGCGTAGGAATGTTTGAACTGTATCAAAAGGCAGATGAATTGAAGAGATAGGAACGGTGTGCGAGGGAGGAAAGAAAGTGTTGAAGACGCCTTCAGATGCACTTTGGTGGTGTGAATGAAGAAAAGTAAGGAGTGAGCGATGCAGAATGAGGTTAATAAGATAGGGTCTGGTATTATTATAGGCCCTTAGGATAACTCCATAAGATAACTTCTGATAAGATAATATTTACTAATAGCTCTTTCGATTCGATTTCATGGGAGATGTTTACATGTAATCCTGATGCAACAGATCGAGTATAGCTTTTGGTTGAACTTATGTAATGTAAAGAGGATTACATTTTGTAAGTCTGATTACATTATTTGATGTAATTTGGATTACACTATAAGGACTAATGAATATGGATGCAGACATCTTATCTTGTACTCAAGTGAAAAAGATACTATTGCCATCATAATTTTTTTAATTTGACAAAAGTGGCCACTCATAAATGTTGTTAAATATTAAATAATTACCATCATTAAATATTACAAAAATTAATTAACTATATAAGAAATTAAAAATTATCCCCCATAAAAAAAAATTAAAAATTATATGCCACCAATAAAAATATTAAAATATCCCATTAAATAATATTCCCACCATTAAATACTAAAAAATTAACATGAACCCAACCTATACCCTGCATGAAATTATATTAAAAAATTATTATCAACCCAACGTGTACACTACACAAATAAATAAAAAATTATCATGAACCTAAGATGTAAATTATTCATATATGTGTAGATAGGGGTAATTTTGTCTCTTTCTATATTATTCCTATATATTCTCATGTTTGATGAAATCCAACAAAAAATATTTATGCATAAACATCATCTTTCTTTGATGATGAACCAAATAAATTCATGTAATCATCATTACATTATATTATTTTACATTGCATTACATTCAATTACATTAGCTTCGATTTTGTCGACCAAACAGGCACTAACGGTCTTCTATTATGATGTAATTTGCTAATATTAATTAATCTTGTGATATGATGAGTTTTTCTAAAATTTTATTTTTATTACTCCATTCATCCTCTTTCATGAGGGTGGTCATCAATTAATATAAAGAACAAATTCCTTTTATTTGAAATTTTAAACTGGACTTTTCATTTTTATCCCATTAAGTATGTCATTCATTATCTCTATGTAATAAATTTTCACTCATTATCTAACATGTACTCTATTTATAAATAATGTATCATTGGAAAGAAAGGTGCATATTTGACGCATTTGTTGCTTTTAACTACCATTTTGAATCGCGTGAATTTGATAGTTGTTCCTTATAAAAATGATCAGAGGGAGTATATTTCATACATTTCACTTTTTTTGTATCAATCATTTTTTTCCCATAAGATTTAAATTATATTATTTGAAGAGTTTGTTGTGTATTTAAAAGATCCGGATAGATATGGGATATGTATCAAAAAACTTTTATAGGATAACTTTAAAACTTCCTGAAAAATTACGCGTTTTTTTTCTTTAACTTTACTTTTGAATTTTTTCCCTATATATAGGGTGGAAATATGCTAGGCCACAAGGACGCACTACAAAAAAAGTGCCACTTTGTGGCGGTTAATTTGTAGCGGTCAAAATAAACCGCTACAAATATGCGAATTTGTAGCGGTTTATACCGAAACCGCTACAAATTTGTAGCGGTATGACTCGCGCCAAGTGGCAAGTCTGGTTCGTAACGACATTTGTAGCGGTTATCATAAACTAACCGCTACAAAATATGGCGCGAAGTTGGCGCCAAATTTGTAGCGGTTATTTTGTAACGGTTTATTTATAAAAACCGTCACAAATATGGCGCCAGTTTGGCGCCTTATGGCACGCCATTAGTGGCGGTTTTGAAATCGTTACAAATTTGAATATTTCGAATCCCGCCAAGTTTATTTTTAAAAAAAACTATGTTCATATTTGTAGCGGTTGTTAGTATAACCGTTACAAAATGTGATATTTTGATTTTTTTTTTTAAAAATACCAATGAATTTTTGTAGAGGTTTTGAAACCGATACAAAACGCAAAAAAAACCGCTACAAATGTAAACCGCTACAAGAACTGTTACATCAACCGCTACAAAGTGTGTAACATTGAAATTTGAATATTTCAAATCCCGCCAACGTTCATTCATTTGTAGCAGTTGTTAGTGTAACCGCTACAAAATTTGAAAATTATATATATATTTTAAAATACTAATGAATTTTTGTAGCGGTTAAATTAAACCGCTACAGAATCCGTCACATCAACCGCTACAAATGTTACGTATATCCCTATAAATATCCCCACCACACCACACCTCATCTCACACACTCATTCATTTCTTCCCACTCACTTCTCTTTCGTTTTCTCTCATTTCTTCCCACTCCTTCTAAAATCTTTGATTTCAATGTTTTATTTTTTAATTCTTATAATACTGATACTATTTTTTTTTTCCTTATCCAGAACTTTAAGTATATTTCCTCAATATTCCTTCTATCATCATCAACTTTCTTTATATAATCAAATATCATCTAATGCACAACATAATTTTTTTGCTCAGAGGTGGACAACACAATAAATCCTTATTATCTACATATTCTCAATATTATACCTACATAATATTTATACTTATCTAACTTAAGTTAATCAGTTTTTAAAGTATTAACTATTATCATTTAATTTCTCACTTAAATAATAAAAATATTCAATATAATATTGTAACAATAGACACAAATTACGATTTTTTTTTTCAATTTTTCAATATTTTGTAGCGGTTGTAAAACCGCTACAACAACCGCTACAAATTTTAATTTAAATTCGGATTAAATATTTGTAGCGGTTTTACAACCGTTACAAAATTTGGGCGCCATTTTTTTCCAATATTTTGTAGCGGTTTATCATAACCGCAATGATATAGTAGCGGTTTATATGTATGTAGTATCGGTTTTTTCAACCGCTACAAATCAGCTTGCCACAGTGGATTTTGTCACGGTTTGTCTAACCGCTACAAATGTCATTAGTTGCGCCTAAAATCATTACAAATAGGTCATTTTAACCGCTACTAATTGTCGTTTTTTTTGTAGTGACGGATCTTTTCAATGACAAGGAAGGCCATCCCCCCCCCTCCAAAAAGAGAATAAAATTGGTGGAAGAAGGAACCGAGTTTGAACAAGGTTATCCAAACCAATGTTTCCCTGTTTAAGACTCTGGAGGCTTCCTTGACTCATCTAGTGTCAGAGAAGTTTAAGATATTACTTGACCAACAGGCTGAACAAAACCAGAAGTTGCTTCAGTACGCGGCTGCCCTGGATGCTATTGGCATCAAATTGGTGACCCTAACTTGGCTTCATTTATTCCCTCAATTTCCACTGCTCCATTTGAGCTTATTCCTGCTTCCCATCCTATGCCTGTTACTACCACTCCATTTGAACCTCCCTCTCATCCACCCTTTGTACCTTCCACTTCCACTGCTCTTACCTTTACTCCTCACCAGTCTTCATCCTTTACTTCCTCTTCCACTACTACACCTCCTCTTCCCCTTCACATCCTCTGGCTCCTCCGTTCGATATCACCTTTCCCTCCTTTTTGCCTGATGACAAGGGGGAGAATGAGACTTGGAGACTTGGTTGAACTGATATTTACTGCTTTCTTTATCATTTGATTATGTATTGAACAATATGTCATTTATTTGTGTACTAACGCTTATCCATTATTATGCAAAAGTCATTAAATCTTATGCTCACTCTCTTTATGTTATATCTAATTGCATTTGCTATTTCTTAAACCTTTTCAAAATTATTTCAAAAACTAACAAGTGTTGTCATCATCAAAAAGGGGGGAGAATGTTAGTTCTCAGTTTTATGTTTTGATGATAACAAAACTTGCACAAAGAAAAGGTTTTAACTCAGAGCAATGTCATATTTGCAGAAGCTTACTCGATCGCGAGCACAAATTACTTACTTGAGCAGACCCTTGCTCGAGCAAGTAAGTGTTTGATCGGGCAAGGAGTCGAGCACATGTCTTTCAAATAACTAATTCTCTTCTCGCAAGTTGTTTGCTTGAGCAAGAACTCACCTTACTCGAGCATGATACTCGGGCAAATCAAGAATTGTACTTGAGCATGCTCCCTTACTCGAGCAGAGATATGGCTTACGTGAGCATGATGCTCGAGCAAGGTACCCATGTACTCGATCACATATAGTTTGATCTTCTGTGACTGTGCTTTCTCTGACTCTTACTCAAGCATGAAGATGTGTTGCTCGAGCATATATCTGTTGATCAATCTTATTCTTCTCTTACAGGCTATCATACTCGAGCAAGGATCTGCCTTACTCGAGCATGCGTAATTGGTTGTTCAAGCGTAGATAACTTGTTAACTAATAATGTTTCTTTCATAGAGGTTACTCAAGAGCAATGAAAGGTGTACTCAAGCAGAAGCATTCTGTACTTGAGCATACATATGTTGATAACCTATTCTCTGTGAATATATTTGAATAATGCTTGAGCACATGTATGATTTTACTCGAGCAAGTTTATTACAGATACTTCATTCACTTCATCTTCTTTGTGTTCATAAATTCAAATATATTTGATTAATATTTGATTTAGTTTGAATACTACTCACTATCATCTACTATGCTATTAATAATCTTACAAGTGAGTTTCAAATTATTTACAAATGGATTTCGTGCAAATCATCAAAAAGCAACGAACATGTCAGAACATTAAATTCATTGTAGAAAACAGAGCACGCACATGGAATGGAATTTTGAGCAGGTCAAATGCTCATTGCCACAAACACCCATTCTGGTGAAAGCGATAGCGACACTTCCTCAGTCAACTCGTCGTATGAAGATTGTCAATAGCGATCCGAAAGCGACATATCCTCAAATCTTCAAATGACGATGGTTTGTGTCTAATGGAACGATGAAGTCTCTTAATGGCTAACTTGGAGCTTCATCAACAGTCATTAATGGCGATGGCTATAAATACAAAGAGCATTCAATTTAGAGCCAACAACCAATGATGATATCATTTATAGCTCAAGCTATTGCTAATTAATACTCTGTGATATATCTATTGACACTCATACTTCAATGATCATATATCTACTCTGTGAGAGAGTTATCATTATTCAATTGAGCTTTGTAAAATGTCAAGGTAGTGGGACCTTGAGTTCGCTTGTTCGATTACAAGTTGTAAGGGAGAGTGTGTAACATCCCATGTTTGAAATGCGGAATTTTTTTTTTTCAAACAAACAATCAGAGTAGAGCAATAGAGCGAAAGAATAATTGGATTCTTAGCCAAAACATCAACCATTGTGTAACATTGTAATGATTACAGTAATCCTAAGGTTTAGAAAGGAAATAACGAAAGAAACGAAAGCGATAAGATAGATAAATCTTGGTGCCCGCCTACTCGGGTATTTGCCTCGATCCACGAACCGTGGTCCTCCCGACCACTGAAGCTACAGTGAGATTCAATTCAACGCATTGAATCTCGGGTAACAGTTAACCTCATACCCAAACAACACAAGTATACAACCAACGAGATATTTCTAGAGCTAATACAACAAGTATATCATAAGCATACTAGAGATGCATGATCATTATGCCGACAAAACATAAGCACAGAGCAATATGTAAAGCCCCATAGGGTAAATAACAACAACAGCCTGCACTATTCACCAGTGCCACGATAAACACTCGTGTCCTCAGCGCTAGGAAAACATAACGGCATTCCAAACATAACCCGTTTAAAACTGTCTGTATAACGGTCTACGACATATCCTTGACATATATGCATTTAAGAAGCACAAGATTAGTGTTACAGTACGCGTCCGTACCTTCGTTGGCAACGTTAGGTACTACCGGCGGAAAACGTACTCTTACGGAAAAACGTGAACTTCAAACGGCGGTTCGTCGGGCGCGTGACGGCGACAAATCGAGATTCGATATCCTATAAGAGTAATATCACTTCCATTAGTGATTTGACACTATAACTGGAATTTTAGGTAAAAATTACCATTTTGCCCTTCTACCCTAATCGGCGGAATTTCGCCAGCACTTCGTTACTCTGACAAATTTTCTTCCCGAGATTTTGCGAACTTCGACGCCATTATGATTTTCGAAAATAATGACTAAAATAGCCCTCCCATATGATACCCAATCATACTTGAAATTTAAAGGCTATTCTAACAAATTCTACCCTTACTTTTAAAAGAAGCTGAAAACTTCAACTTTTCAAATGACTCGATCCCTACTACGTTTACACCTCTGCATATTTTTTCAACGCAAACAAGGCTCTAAAACATTTGTAGGAATCTTGTCACCTACTTTCTAAATCTAACTAACAATTCTACTAACTACTAAACTAAAAACTAAAGACCGAAAGACTTACCCGTTGAAGACTTTAGGACAATTCTACAGGGCTTATTGCACATCCCCCAGAGCTCCTTTCTCTTCTTTCTCAACCAAAAATTTTCGGCCAAGAGAAGGAAGAAAAGGTGTGAGAATTATGAAGGAGGGGGGGTATTTATAGGGTTTTGAAGGGACAAGGTGGGAATTTCCAAAATTGTTACTTTATGCCCGGTCCACTAGTTTTTCCCCGATCGGTACCCGATTCGCGTGATTTCGGAGAAATCTCAAAATTCTGGATTTACAACTTTGAAGACATGTTCTCACTTATTAGAAATGTCCAAGTCAACCTAAATTTCGATTCCATATAGGGTTCCAACTGTCAGTCTGAAGTTTCTTGAAAAGCGTGTCCGTACGGGTCCTGTTCCAGAACACATTTCTGGAAACATCATCATCTCCAGAAAAATTCACTAATTCCAAATATGTCAAAATAAATTCAAACTCATTCCTAGATATTGAGTTAGAATTTATTTTCTTTATATCCAAAAATATGCCTATATGCATTTTTCCTATTTCGTCTTATTAGGAAAAAGCACAAACGGCTTCGGAATTAACTTCCGGAAGAGGTCACTTGAAGGTAAAAACTCACTGATCAATATTTTACCTTGACCTTGGGATTCCTATTCCTAGATCTCTAGATAAGATCCGTTTCCTAATTTTTAAATTACTATTCACATATTTTACTTTAATTAATTATATTATTATTTTAATGTTGCAACTTGCCAACTTGTGTTCTATTTCATTTTTCATTTTTTTTTTCTTTTTATTTGGCCCAAAATTTCGGTTGGCCTCTTTAATTATTTAATAAATATTTATTTTTTATTTACTTAATTATTTAATGATTTATTTATTTAATTTTTCCAAAAATTTCCACAAAATTATCTAATTGGTCCATTCTTGTATTTAGGCTTAAAAATACCTAAACTCAATGATTTTTCATAGAAATTTCTAATTAATTAGTAAATACATTTTTACTAATATTCAACTAATTTCCACTAATTTTTGGGCTTCACATAATTATTACTGAATTTCCTTTGCTTATGCTTAAGTAATTAGCCCAATATTACTTAATTACTTCATTATCACCTGTTGATAATTTTCTTAATTACAAAGCCTCATTACCTTCATACTCTTGTATTAACATTAGTATTTTCATGCCTCTTGCATTTTTAGAATTTACAAGGGTATTATGGTCATTTCACTTCTTTTTGAGTATTTTCCAACAATTTCTCCAATTTCATAATTTATAAAATTACAATAATTAGAGATTATATACTCTCCTATCTCACTTGGTCATTTCTTGTCTTTTAGGATTTTTCATAAATTTTCTAAGTTATTTATGTCCCTTAGGGGCATTTTGGCTTGGCACTTTGGCCCTTAATTTCCCTGATTTCCTACAGAAATTCTACTTAGAAAATAGACTATAATTATACAAGACCGGAGATTGAAATTTCACTTATCAGAAATATCCAACTTTTATTTATAATATTCCAGATAAATATCCGGGTATTACAGAGTGAATCTGGTGAGATCACGTGAAAGATAATGGAGATCTCAGAGGAGCTCTGGGGACTGGACTTATAGAATCCTTCTTCGAAGATCCTACAGTGACATACGACTGGAAAGCTTAACATAGCGTAGGCCACGTTGTTAAAGCTGAACCAGCATAAATATGTCATATGTGTGCACACTTCGGTGATATTTCTCTAACATTCCTTCTTGATTTATTTATCGGTTAAGATTGTTTGTTAAATTTTTATAATTCACCCAATTCACCCCGTCTTGAGTGATTAACAGTAACTAACATATCTTCTAAAACCTAATTAAAAACTTATGGACAAAAAAAAGGTTAAAAATCATTTAACATGGTAAAATAGGCTCAGAAAACTCATAAATATTACAAAATCATATTTAAAATAACAATAAAATTAGTAAAAACAAATCTACTCAACTGAAACATGAAATGAAATAAGTATTTTTACTAACCTCGAGTGCCTAACTCCTTAAATCTTCGAGCAGAACCTCAGATTTGATGAAAACTTCAGAGAGCGCGTCTAGAAGGAATTTGCCAAAAGTGGTAAAATGAGGGGTGGCAGCGCTTTTATAGCCACGTCAGTGGTAACGGTACCCTCCTCGGTCAACGTGACACTTTGTAGCGATGGTCTAAAACTGTTACAAACATACAACTATTCACATTCTGTAGCGGTTATTGCCTCAAAAGCCACTAAAAGTTATGACGTATCTGCTATAAACTTGCAACCTTTTGTCTTCTGTACCGGTTTTACCTTTTAAACCGCTAAAACTCATCGTCATGGCGCCAAGCTGGCTCCACATTTTGTAACGATTAGTATGACTCAACCTCCGCTAAGTCACCAATACGATTGTAGCGCTACCTTGGCGCCACATTTTGTAGCGTTTTATATGATTCAACAGCTACGAATGAGAGTGGCTTAAATAAATTGGCGGCCAAAAGAATGATATGCTCGAAAATACATTGGAATTGATGTTCTTATCAAGGGGAGTGAAACTAATGTTATTATTAGGGGGAGTAAATACGATATTATAATCAGGTGAAGTAGAGACCATGACGTACTCTTTTCCTTAACTAAGTTTTGTCCCACGGGATTTTCTTGGTAAGGTTTTTAACGAGGCATCTTTGATTTGTATTGTGTACTCTTTTTCCTTTACTAGCTTTTTGTCCCATTGGGTTTTTCCCAGTAAGGTTTTAATGAGGCACAATTTTTGTTCATAGACATCCAAGGGGGAGTGTTATAAAAATACTAGATAATGTGGATGTCTATAAACTCCCAACTCTTGCCCTTTCACTTTCTACACTTCATAATCTCTCTAATGAATAGTCTTTAGGAGTTTTTATGCCCATAACTTAAAGGTTATAATTTGTAAACTCATGAGGGTTAACTTTACTATTTGCTTTATGGGGATAAGTATCATTTTTGCCCCGGAAGTTTTGGTTGAGGAGCACTGGGTACTCGAAAGTTTTTTTTGGAGCAAAATTGCCCTGAAAGTTAACAAAACATAGGAATTTTTCCCCTCAGTTAATTTTGACCATTAAGTTTAACCGATTTGCACACGTGGTATGCCACCTCATCAATCAAAATAGGGTTAAGAATCATTTTTGCCTCGGAAGTTTTCGCTGAAGAATGTACAGTTTTACTCTTCATTTAATATTGTATTGACTTTATTCTCATAGGTATAATATATATTAAATAGGGATAAAGTTGGAAAGTTGTTGAATTTTATGGAAGATCTAATAAAATTTAATATTTTTCTTGGTTTGTATGAAATATGCTGGAAGTGCCTTATATATATAGGACCAAAGCAGTACTTCACAAACACATATGCAGGATCTGTAAAAAGAAGAAAAGTCAAATAGTTAGATGAGTTCATCTTTAAGGTTCAATGTTGTCGCCCATTAATAGGCATTTGAAGTACTCATTTGATCCTATTTATAAAGCTAAATTTTGTTTTGGGTCCTATTCATGAGGCACCTTATTAAATTTTAGGTGAATGTAATATTTAATAATCTTTCACTTATATATCATTGTGTTAACTTTGCCTTCATGTAATACTCATTTGGTCTTAAATAACTACAAACTTTGTCCTATATTTAGGACTGAAAGTCGTATTATGTATATTAAGTAGGATTAGAGTTGAAAAGTTGTTGAATTTTATGATAGAGTTTATGAGATTTAAAATTTTGTTTACTGTGAAAATTGTTGAAAAAGCCCAATAAACAGAAGCAGGAACTAAGATGAAGTCGTAGGTAGCCTTTATGTTTCTTGTAATTATAGATATAACAAATGGATGAAGTCGTAGGCAGCATTTATATTTCTTGTAAGAATAGATATAAGCATTGTTGTCAAACTAGCGAGTTGACTCTCCGAGTTTACCGTCTTTACGTTTCTACCTTACTAAATCGAGTCAAGTTTCTAGTAAACTCGTGTCAGTTGTAAACTCACATAAACTCACGAGTTTACACACCGAATTTACCGTTTTTACGTTTGTACCTTACAAAATTGTGTTAATTTTTTTCATTTTTTTCATCCTCAACGACTTTATATATAAATTTTATAAAAATTTCTTTATTAAATATAATAAATTATTAATGTTGATATATTTAATTTCAATTATTTAGATTTAAAATATATTTAAATAAATTTTTTTTTCATTTTTATATTTTAATTATCTAATTATACACGGTTAATACATGTTTAATGATAAAAGTAAACTCTTACGAGTTTACCGATTCGAGTTCACGATACGAGTTTACATCCCTATCACGAGTTTGCTTAGACTCGTGAGTTTGACAACCTTAGATATAAGAAATGGAACTGTCAGCCAACTGCTGCCATGAAAGCAGTCAACTTGCACCACATGAACCGGGTCATACCAAAATAAGCAATCACAAGTAAATTAATTACTTCCTCCGATTCTATTTATATGGTAACTGAATTACACGGTTTTAGAAAAGAAAACAGTTGAAAATAATAAGTATGTCTAAAATAATTTTTTATACCTATTGTACCTTTATTTATGAGGGTCAAGTAAAAGAGAAAACTAGACTAAATATAAGTATCACTAATTTTTTAATTAATACAATATATATAATTAATGAGGGTTTTTTTTTTTTGCCCAAAATTAATGAGGGTTAAAAAAACCTCATTTATGGAGCTCTTGTGACGGTGGCAGTGAAATTGAATATGTGATTAATTAACGTTGAGTGTACTAAAATTGAGAATTAGTGAAGACTAATCAAATTGCCAGTAGAAACACTCTCCTCGAGGAGGCGTGCTGATGATACGTTCAAAAGGAGACAGCGTCAAATTTATTCATGCATTGAGGTTACTACAGCCAATGGCCTCACGCGTTTTGTTTACTTAGTAAAACCTACTCTCACCTTTTCCATATAAATACCTTTCCCTCTAAGCCTCCATTCACAACTCATCTGCCATTTTTATCACTTCATCTCAATCTCACTCAACCACTCTTCCACTTTCCTTCTTAATTACCATCCTACAAATCCAGTTTTAAGTTCAAAACCTTCAATATTCCACTACGCTCACCAACAACATGGATCACTTTAAAGTATTGCTCTCCTGCTTCGTTTTCATATTCTCATTTTCATCAGCATTTCCCTCATCAGCATCACTGAAAGTGGGTTTCTACAAGTCAACATGCCCATTAGCTGAAGCAATCGTGAAGAGAGCTGTCAACAAAGCTGTTTCTGCCAACCCTGGAATCGCTGCTGGTCTTATCAGAATGCATTTCCATGACTGCTTTGTCAGGGTCAGTTCACTCCCCATTTCCTTCCTTCAGCGTTTATCATATATATAACTCTATATTTCAAAATTTCTCATGTCATGCATTCATATATATAAACAGGGTTGTGATGGTTCAGTGTTGCTCAAATCCACACCTGGTAATCCAGCTGAGAGGGACCACCCTGCAAACAACCCTAGCTTACGCGGCTTTGAGGTCATTGATGAAGCTAGGGTTCAAATTGAGGCAGTGTGCCCTCAGACTGTTTCTTGTGCTGACATCATCGCTTTCGCCGCTCGAGACAGCGCTCAAAAAGTTGGACACATAAACTACGATGTGCCGGCTGGACGAAGAGACGGTCGTGTCTCTCTTAGAGACGATATCCCAAATAATTTTCCAGCACCTTCCTTCAACTCACAGCAACTCATTGAGAGTTTTGCACAAAAGGGATTATCAGCGGACGAAATGGTCACTCTCTCTGGAGCCCATTCTATTGGAGTCTCTCACTGTTCTTCCTTCTCCAATGGTCGTCTTTACTCCTTCAATGCCACTCATCCCCAAGATCCTTCCATGGATCCTTCATTTGCTCAACTCTTGAAGTCGAAGTGTCCTCCTTCATCCAATAATGGCGCTGATCGAGATCCAACGGTTGTGCTTGATGCTACGCCTAACCGTTTGGACAACAAGTACTATGTGGAACTTACACTACTACAGAAAATGGCTTTTACTTCCCTAATTGGCGTCCTATTTTAAAACTTAGAAGTAAAAAAAAGGGCGGTGGCATTTTTGTAATTATCAGTTGACTTTTGGCGTCTAATTTTTTTCCTTAGACGCCCAAAGTGTAGTTCTGGCGCCAAAAATAAGCTAAAAGTTGAATTTCGCGTACTTTTGGCGTCTAAGTAATAAATTAGACTCCTTAAGTCTGACTTAAGGAGTCTAAGTCGGGAAGTTAGACTCCTTAAGTCCGACTTAAGGAGTCTAAGTCCGGGAATTAGACTCCTTAAGTCTGACTTAAGGAGCTAATTCTGGGAATTAGACTCCTTAAGTCAGACTTAAGGAGTCTAAGGCATATAATTAGACGCCAAACGTGACCTTATTCCCACCAACTTTTCACCATCTTCGATATATATCGCAGAGAGAGAGCCAATGTTCATTTCGGTCACTAAGCTCATTTTCTTCTCTCCACCCGACCACTAGCTCATGAAACCCTCTCCCATTTTCCCTCTCTCTCCGACGTCGCCCTCTCTCCACCGTCGCCGTCGTGACTCCGTCCACCTTCCCGAAATCACCGGCGCAAAGCTCCGACCCCCACCTGTCGCGTTCGTCGTCCTTCAACCCATGGGTCCTCGGTAGTCATTCCTCGAGACTCCGGCCACCTTCCCGAAATCCCCCGCCGCAAAGCTCCCTCTCCGTCCTGCGTCTCCCTTGCCGGAACTTGGTGGCTTGCGTCGGTGTGTGCCGTACTTGGAGGTTTGTGCCATTTCGTTTGTGAATGATTATTAATTACTCTGGCCTGGGTCGATCTGTTCTGTTCTGCTTCTTTGTTTTCGTTAATAGCTAGTTGTGAAACTCAAACTTTTTCTTCGTTTTTTGGTCTGTTTGTTAAATGATGATGAAACTCAAGGCAGGCTTTTCCAAATTGTTTGGCACTTTTTGTTTTTGATTGATAGAAGTTATTAGGTTTACGGAAATTTGATAAACTACAGGGTTGGATTTGTATTTGTTTATGAATAATGTTCTTAGTGTATTGTCCTTGACATGTTTGTAACTTAGTTTGTTAACTTAGTTTCTTGTATCTATTTAAATAGGCTATGCCTTGGTGCATGGTCAGATCATGGTGAAAGAATTGGGGGATTCTATGCTTGCAATCGTTATGAGGCCGCTAAACAAGAAGGAGTGGTGAGGACACCACTTACTTATTTTTGTTCGGTTTTAATGAATTTCTTGCCTTTTCCCATTGGTTTGGCTAGTTAAGTTGATTGTGTCGTGTCATACGATCTGATTGCGTTATATTGTATGCAGTATGATGAAGCTGAAAGAAGAAGAGAGATGGCAAAGAACTCATTGGAGAGATATACACATTATTATGAGCGGTGGGCTAGCAATCAATTAGTATGCAACTCCAACCTTACTCTGTTAGCTAACGATTTTTGAATATTCATTCTTTAAAAATTTTGTATTTGGCTTGTTTTTCTACCATCTCAATAGTTAATTGACTATTGTTCCTCATTGTTTTCTGATATCTTTTGTTACCTTCTGATTTATGTACTCCTTTCTATCTTTTAGCAAAATTTCACCATCTTGAAGGATTCAGATATTCAGCAAAGACAGGAGAATGACATCACAAGAGTAGCGACCGTTCTTTTTATCTCAAGAGTTGATGCCTCCATCTTACTTCGTCACTATAATTGGTACAGTTATAGCTTTTGTATTCTTGTACTAATTCATATATCTTCTCATATCTTGTGTCTGTTTTTGATATCAGCATCAGAGTTGTTGAACATTTTATCATTTTAGTGCTCTCATTTCTTGTATGATATTTTTGCCGCTTGATGTTCTTTGTACACTTGGTTTGCTAATGAAGAACATGTCAGAAGAATAGTTGGGTTATTGGAAAAGTCGGTTGTCCGGTTTCCTAATGCTAGGGAGGTATAATTTACAATTTGGTGACTAACTTGGACTTTATATTTTTTTATCCCTCACAAGCTTGTGTGATGGTTTCATGTGTCTGATTTTTCTTGTGTGATCAGCTTACCTGTGGCATCTGTTTTGAAACTTATCATTGTTCACGGATAGAGTCTGTTGCTTGTGGTCATCCCTATGAAATATCCACAAAAGTATCTTATCCTTGTTCACGGATAGAGTCTGTTTCATGTGGTACATTTGATTGGGAAGGAGATTTACCTCTGAAATATCCACAAAAGGATCTTATCATATATGAAATGCATGTGCGGGGCTTTACAAAGCATGAGTCAAGCGAAACTGAATCCCCGGCACATACCTTGGTGTAGTGGAGAAACTTGACCACCTAAAGGTGAGTTATTACTTTGTAAAGCCTCCATTTCTATGTAAGGGTATTTGCAAATAGTCTGATTGCCTGCTAAAAAAATTAGAGATTTTTTTTATGTGCCACTGATTTAAAATGTTTCTAAAAGCCAAAAAACTAGAACACTGTTATTTAAGTTACATAGAAACAAGTCAATCAGACTTTTACCACTTGTAATTTAAGGGCATGTTAGGATGGGTGGCTACTCTGCAAGAGATGGAATGAGAGGTGAAATGGTCAATTCTGGGAATACTTTGTTTGTCATAAGTTTTGTTTATGGCAATTGGGAGATTCCAAGGCCTTTCTTTGCCATTTTAAATTCAAATTTCGTTGTCACTCCATTTACTTTGGTTTCTTTCTTTGTTTTTTTTTTTATTTATTTATTTTTTCGGGGAGGGTTGGTTCTTGGGAGGGAATAAAATGTATAGGCAATACAATTAGAATTAGATCCTCTTTGGTTAATACAATTAGAATTAGATCCTTGTAGCTTGACTACATTATCCATAAAAATATGAGCAACATCCACAGCTATGACATGATGCTTTAGAACTATAAAATGATCGAGTAGCTTTCGATAATATGTCTACTACAACTAAAATAGTTGTTTTATGCATGCTCATCTATATAGATATACAGGGTGATAATATAAAAAAACATTACAATAACGCTTATATATCAACCTATAGCACCCATTATAGGATCTTCATAATTGCATAAGCATAGATATTCACACAAACGGTTAACTTATTATTCATGATGTTAGTTTTCAATGTTAGGACTAATAGATAATTAGTGTCTTGTATATTTGTATAGGTATGCTAGCTGTCAAGTGTCACATGTATGGCTGTGATTTATTTGTTAGTTATGATTAATGCTTTCAATTGTTGTTGCACTCAACTATTATTTTGGCCTAATTAGGAAACGCTTGTCATCATAGAATAAAAAAAGCATATGTAGGAAACCAAATAGAGCTATTCAGTATAAAACCCTTGTCATCGTAGGGTAAATATGTGTGAAAACCGCACATATTATTATGCATGTGGCGTAATTTTGTCTACTAGGAAAACCCTCAAATAATATTTTTTGAAGTTGTACTTTAGTTGTGTAATTAATTCATTCACTTGATTGATTTATCTTATACCTTGTTTTTACGTTTCTGATTTTTGGTGCGAGATTGCCTACTCGGAGGAAGAAATCGATTTGGTTCAAACTTGTTGGCGGACATCTTCTTCAACACATAGATGAATGAAGTTAGTCCTTATATATTGCTTGCTTAGTAGCAGGTAACTACACAACTTTTTGACACTTTGTGGTAATTGTTGTACATAGAAGTAGTAGTAGTTACCACACTTGAATTAGTTACAGCTAATTAGTTAAGATGGTTTGAAGATAGCCCCTTATAGTTTTTTGTTACTACCTTTGCTACCTCTATGTCCAATTCATCATGAACTATATGTGTCTTGGGGTATTTGTTATATATGCAAGTATTCTGTTTCTGTATAAGGTTTACCACATAGCTAGGTGTTGTTTTATTTTGTTATTGTTGCCTTCTGATATGTAAGAATGTTTTTTGTAAGGGATTGTGGGATAGTGAATACGAAGGAACTATTTAAAAAAAACATCACTTAAGGAGTCTAATTCCCAGACTTAGACTCCTTAAGTCGAACTTAAGGAGTCTAATTCCCAGACTTAGACGCCTTAAGTCTGACTTAAGGAGTCTAAGTCTGGGAATTAGACTCTTAAGTCTAACTTAAGGAGTCTAAGTTTGGGAATTAGACGCCTTAAGTCATGACTTAAGGAGTCTAATTCCCAGACTTAGACTCCTTAAGTGTTCTCCAAGCAGCATTTGGGCCACATTTAAGGCGTCCTATTTAAATAGTTAGACGCCTTAAGTCATAATTTTAGGCGTCTAATTAAAAAATAGGACGTTGTAAGTTTAACCTACGGCGCCCCCCAGATAGGCGTCCCCCAGAAAAAGGACGTTAAATGTACAAAAAATAGGACGCCGTATCCCTTTTTTGTAGTAGTGTTAAGAATCATCGTGGGGTCTTGACTTCTGATCAGACGTTGTTTGAAAGTGTGCGAACGAGGAAAATGGTGATGAGGAATGCGAAAAATGGTGGGGGTTGGGCTGACAAGTTTGCCAAAGCAATGGTTCGTATGGGTTCAATTGAAGTTCTCACAGGTTCAGAGGGAGAGATCAGAAAGATATGCAGCGTCGTCAACTAATTAACACACCTAACTGATTATGCTTTATCTGTTGTTCTCGTAAAGAAATTGTTCATAGCTTCGCTTTGGTTTTATTTTCTTTTATTCAATTATTCTTTTGCAAATGTAAGAAGTTAATGTTTCAACGAATTGAACAGTGTCGATTGGATTTCACTTTGATATATTGTTCCCATCCTTTGGAATAAATTGGAGACATTGAAAGGTGCTACAGCTTCTTGAATTTGTTGCTGGTTCGTATATAGTTTTAAATAACAGACTTGATCTGAGATAAGAATTCAAATAAAACGAGGAGAGAGAAAAGGAAGAGTAAGTTTTGATCCCTTTAGTTTATTCAAAGTTTTAAAAGTCGGATAAGGCATCCGACAAATGCGCGCATGAATGGTTGGTTGTCGTTTCTTGCTGTTTTTATTGGTCCCTAATTTCTGTTGATATCAATTAATCCCAAGTGGTCGGTCACCTCGACTTTGTAGCTCCAAGAATAGCAAGACTTCATCAATGTTTAAAACAAAAGCAAATTTCCCAAGTCCATACCTTTTATTCCTGTCTGATGACAAGGACATACTGTTTGAAATGTAATGCTTCAATCTAATTTATTTTTGAAATATAGAAATTAAATAAATAAGGGGATTCCATGAAGAATAGTTTCAAGACAAATTTTTTAAAAAGGTATTTTAAAGAAATCAACGTACTCTTTTATACAAATAATTAATTAATTTTCTTAGTAGCTTACAAATTAGTTATCAGCTTTATACATTAAGAAGAGTAGAGAGTATATATTCACAAAGTAAGTGCAATAAAGTCGTGGAATTTAATACTTCCTCGGATCTTTAATACTATATGTAATTTTGTTTGATTAAGGAAATTAGTTAAGTTAGTTAATATGACATGTATTTTTTTTAAGCATATCAGTTTTCTTCCTTAATTCCCCATTTCCTCTTCTCCTTAATTATTATTGAGGGAGTATCATTAGGGATAAATTAGGAAAAGATTGAAAAATATGTCTTATATGTAGAATAAAAATTAACTCTTTAAATATGTTCTATATTATAGGGAGTGAGTAACAATTTACCTATTTTTGGAATCAGAGGAACAATTTGCTAATGTCTTATACATAATGCATTATTATTATATAATTTATATATAGTCAATTATACGTTGACAAAAACTAAGTACAATGATCTCTAGATTTAATTATAGTTACAATAAAGTCACGTAAAATGTCAGTTACCTACAATGATGAAAATACTCATGTTAACGATTCTAGAACTTATAGTAAAATTAAATTTAAAATGTTACTATGATTTTTAGGGAAGTTATTATATACTCCTTCCTAAACGTAGCATCAAGTTTGAAGGGTGGATTTTGGACCTAAACATAAGACTTTGTTTTTTAAGTCTTATCCCTTATATTTAGCATTTTTCTCTAAATTAATTTTTCTAATTTAATTCTTGAAATCTGATATATAATATGATATTATACAGAAGCATTTTAAAGAGATAATTTCACATATATTATGGGGCTATTTGGTATGAGGATTTAGAGGAGAGGGGAGGGAAAAGAAAATTTTTATAAGTTTGATTTTAAAAAATTGGAAAAGTTGGGTTGTAAATTTCTTTTCTTTTTTTTAATAAGAAAAAGTAATTTACAACTTCTAACCCAACTTCTATGATTTTTAAGAATTCAAATAGTTTTCCTCTCCTCCCTTCATACCAAACAGCCCCTTATGCACTACATGAGTGTTTTTTGTTTAATTTCAAGGACTTTACCTTACATATATTGTGTTATTAGTGTTACTATCATTCTCAAGGATACTTTCCACTACTCCCTTCCTGTTTATAAGGACTTATTAATTGAATTGTGCTATCAAAAAACTAGTTAAAATTAGTTCAAAGTAATAAATATATAGAAAATATACTTGTTATTTCATATATGTCATTATTTATAATTGAGTAAATGACAAGGAGTAATTGTAACATCCCATTTTCTAAAGCGGAATTTTTTTATTTCAATCAGAGTAGAGCATTGGAGCGAAAGAGTAACTGATCCATAACAAAACATTAACCATAGTGTAACATAGTATTGATAATACAGTGATCCTACTGTTCAAAGGTAAAATACAGAAAGCGGTAAAGATATCTTCGGCCGAAAGCCTACTCCTGCTGCTTGTCTCGATCTCCGATCCGTGGTCCTCCGGACTCTGAAGCTATAGCTGAGATTCAATTCACCGCATTGAATCTCAGGTAACGGTTAACCTTATGCTCAAATAAAACAGTATACGGATGACAGATATTCAAAACATAACAGTGATTGTATGATTGTGACACGGACGAGAACATAAGCACGGGCGGTATGTAAAGTCCTACACAATAATAGCTCGCACAAAACCCCAGTGCCACGATGTACGGTCGTGTCCTCAGCGCTAGGAAAACTTAAAACGGAATTACTATGTCTATAACCCGTGTAAAGCTGTATGTATAATCGGTAACCCTGAACAGAGTCTCCAACCGTGAATGTATCTCGGTGACCTCTAACAGAATTTCTATCCGTGAATGAACCTATCACATATATGTATATGAGAAGCACTAGATTAGTATTACAGTACGCGTCCGTACCTTCATTGACGGCGTAGGTACTTCTGACGGAAAATCGTACTTTTTACGGAAAACAGCAAAACGTCCAACAGCGGCTCGTCGGATAGCGTAACGGCAGCAGATCAAGGTTTCTGATGTCCTATAAGAGTAATATCACTTTTATTAGTGATTTGACATCATAACTGGCATTTTAGGTAAAAATTACCATTTTGCCCCTATACCCCTAATTGACGGAATTTCGCCAGCACTTCGTTACTTTGGCTCCGATTTTTTCCAAAATTTTGCTAGAACTTCGACCCAACCATAAATTTCGAAATTCTAGACTAAAATACCTCTATCATATGATATCTAATCATACCCGGAAAATTAAAGACTACTCTAGCATTACTACTCTAACTATCGAAAAAACTACGAAAGCTTAAAACTTGGTACCGAAAAACTTACCCAGAGCTTCGCTGCAAATTTCCCCGGCTTTCTCCTTCTCTCTTCCTCTCTCTAGATTTCGGCTAGGAGCTCTCAAAAATTTGGTGTGAAGAATTCTAAGGATGCTAGGCTATTTATAGAAAAAACCAAGGGCATAATGGTCATTTTTGCATTTAATCTCTACCCTTGGATCCAACTTGTTGAAGAAGGCAAAATCTTGGCTCTTAAAGCCATTGGTTGACATGCATGGCTGAGTTGGCAACAAAATTGCATCATCAAGATGATGCAATCAACTTGTTAAAGAAGGAGTTATATCGATAAAACCTCGGTCGGTGTCCAAATCGCGTGATTTCGGAAAATCTCAAAATTCTGAATTCATAACTTTGAAGATCTCATCTTTCTCATCAATAATATCTAACTTAAATTTTGGTCCTATTCAGGGTTTCAACGGTCCAGCCGATCGAAGTTTCTCGAAAAACGTGTCCGGTTACGGAATTGAATTCCGGAATCATCAACTTCTGGACAAAAATTCACTGATTCCATATATGTCCAGATAATCATAAACTCATCTCCAAATTTTGAGTTATAATTTATTTTGTTCAAATCCTAATTTTATGACTATCTGCCTATTTATCAGATTTTCACTATTTCGTCTTATTACTAACTTCTTCTACCGATCTCAGAAATGACTCCAGGTACAGCTCAATTCAGGATAAAAATCCACTCATCAATATTATATTTTGACCTTAGAAATCCTGTTCCTGGTTCTCTAGATAGGATCCGATTTCTATAGGTATTTATTTACTTTTTACTATTTACTTTAATTATTATTTAAATAAGAGTTTTATGTTAACACTCTTTCTAATTAATTTTTTTCTTCTTTCCCTTTTGATGTCGGCACATACACAAATATATTTATATATATTTTTAATTTAATTTAATTAATTATTTAATTATTATTTTAATTATTTTTACATAATTTTTCATAACTTTTTCCTATTGGTCCATACTTGTATTTAGGCTTAAAATTACCTAACCTCACTAATTTTCCTTCATATTTTCCAATTAATTAGGACATATATTTATGCTAATTTTTTAGCCATTACCACTAATTTTAGGGTTTTACATAATTATCTCTGAATTTTCCTTCGTTTATGCTTAAGTAATTAGCCAGTAATTACCTAATTACCTTCTTATTAATTGTGGTTAACTTCCTTAATTAATATAAGTCTTTATCTTCAAACTTTTGTATTAACATTAGAATTCCATGACTCCTGCATTATCTTAGAATTTACGGGGGCATTTTGGTCTTTTCAATACTTTTTGAGTATTCTTCTTCAATTTCTCCAAGTTTGTAATTTATCAAATTACCAAAATTAGAGATATATACCCTCTCAATTTTAATAATTATTTCACTGATATTTAGGATTTTTCACAATTTTTCCTAAGTTTTTATACATTCTAAGGGTATTTTGGTCATTTTGACCCCATAGTTCTCTTTCCTAATTTTCCTAAGAGATTTTTCCTTGGAAAATAAGATAATTATTACTTAATATTTGATATCTCATATTCACCTATTTTTGATAGGTATAATTTTACAAAATTATAATACAGATTTTTTGAGTATTACAGTAATAGTGAAAAAAAATTGATGAAAGATAACATTTGGGAAAATTGATTAGGGCTTGACCAAAAAAAAGAAAATTGATTAGGTAATATTGGTAAAAATACAATTAATGTTCATACAACTCTAAAGAAGACATTATAAAAAGCGACTGGTCAATTCAAAAAATAAGACCCAATAAATATGGATGGAAGGTATACAATGGAGTTAACTGGGACTTTTCTACGGGTACATATATATTTCCTCTGATCCTTATTATAAAGTATCAACTAACAATTCTCACAAACCGATAAAAATGATTAAAGTCAATAAAGTTGTCTTACAATTTAAGTAACTTTCAATATTACCACTATTAATTGCACTAAACTCTAATATCATATTAATTATTAGTCTCACCTACTATCCTTATTAATTATGAGCATACATGAAAAAATAAAATTAATACGCTTCAGAAATAAGAAAATGCCTAATAAAAATTACTAAATACAATTGTTAGTTGGTGTCTTATAATAATGACCAGAGGGAGTAATATATATGGATGCGTAACATGTATACTACCTATAATAACGTTGACTAAGGAAGACGTCTTAGCCTCTCAGGGTCGTTGTACTAATTAAATAGAGCCATATATAGTGAAGTGTTCAAACTAAAATGAACAATACAAACGGTGGACAGATTCAACTTCACTCTATTAATCAATTTAATTAATTCTATCTATCCTGATGTCACTGCCTGAATAAGTACGTAGTATCATTTTTCCTGATAAAAAACCTTGACGATTTCCTAGATATGCGACCTCATCAATATATGCCCCAATTATAATTTTTAGTTTTTCCCCTGCAAAAGAAACGAGGAATATTACACTGAATTTTTGCATTTACTTGGATTAATAAAAAATTCCAGAATTGAATGAATAGTTTACTATTTATTTGTTTTACTTTTCGCTATTTCTTAATTTGTTGACCATTGAAGCTATAGTTCTAAGTTGAGTAACAAGTAACATAGAGGCTTGTGGACCATACTCCTCCATTCATGAATACAAATTGGCGCGGCGTTAACACCTTGCATCATACAAATTATATTGTTAGCGGCAACACCTGTAGAAAAACAACAAAGATATAGTTTGAATCCGTCCAAGGACACTGTATTTAGAAGATATTTACAATCACCCTAGTAATTTAACAAGTGGCATTCTCCAGGATAAAATGAACTCTTCATTCAGAAAGTAGAGTGACAGAACAGTAGAAAGATAATAGTGTAACTCTTGAGAAGAAAGAGGAGTCAGCTTGGGGATAAAGCGATATGCCACTTAACCTTGGTCGTCTCACCTCCTAGTATTTTGACCTTATACCGTGCATTGCCTTTTATAGGCATAAAACATGTGACCGTTGAGTATCAATAATAGCCATTTAAGATGATTTAATGATAATTAAAATGACAATTACAAAATAAGTGTTAATGATGACTTATTGTAGTAAAACCTTTTAGGGGTTTAAACTTCTCATGTTGCATGAGAAGAAGAAAATTCTTACACAAACATGAAATGGTGGGACCCATATATGTGTGTGTGTGTGTGGGTGGGTCCCACCATTTCATGTGTGTGTGACAAGAGAAAACACTTCTCCTACAACATGAGAAGTGTTTTTCCCAACCTTTTAAGTATACTCTTGTCAGCCTTTTTATTGACTCATCAAACTCATATTTATTAATTGTATACTAGGTGTTCCTAATCTTGAGTTATATGAGACTTCTTCCTTTGACACACTCATACACAATATTTTTAACAAATAAGACGGCGTAGGAATGTTTGAACTGTATCAAAAGGCAGATGAATTGAAGAGATAGGAACGGTGTGCGAGGGAGGAAAGAAAGTGTTGAAGACGCCTTCAGATGCACTTTGGTGGTGTGAATGAAGAAAAGTAAGGAGTGAGCGATGCAGAATGAGGTTAATAAGATAGGGTCTGGTATTATTATAGGCCCTTAGGATAACTCCATAAGATAACTTCTGATAAGATACAGTAATATTTACTAATAGCTCTTTCGATTCGATTTCATGGGAGATGTTTACATGTAATCCTGATGCAACAGATCGAGTATAGCTTTTGGTTGAACTTATGTAATGTAAAGAGGATTACATTTTGTAATTCTGATTACATTATTTGATGTAATTTGGATTACACTATAAGGACTAATGAATATGGATGCAGACATCTTATCTTGTACTCAAGTGAAAAATATACTATTGCCATTATAATTTTTTTAATTTGACAAAAGTGGCCACTCATAAATGTTGTTAAATATTAAATAATTACCATCATTAAATATTACAAAAATTAATTAACTATATAAAAAATTAAAAATTATCCCCCATAAAAAAAATTTAAAATTATATGCCACCAATAGAAATATTAAAATATCCCATTAAATAATATTGCCACCATTAAATACTAAAAAATTAACATGAACCCAACCTATACCCTGCATGATATTATATTCAAAAATTATTATCAACCCAACGTGTACACTACACAAATAAATAAAAAAATTATCATGAACCTAAGATGTAAATTATTCATATATGTGTAGACACGGGTGGAAAAAAGGCTTTTAAGATCGGACAAAACAGGTATATTAGGACCGGACCCGTGACAGGTCTTGTTCCAGGCGGTATTAAAAGTCTCCCTATTAAGACCGGACTTGTAACCGGTCTTAAAGAATTTCTTTAAGACCGGACATTTTAAACATCCGGTCTTAAAAGTGTTTCAAAATAATAATAAAAAAGAAAAAACTCAAATGAAACAATCGGTCCCAAATCACCAGATCTGGCAACATTTTGAATGTCCCTCTCATCATCAACGACGGAGAACCAAGAGAAGATTGGAAGCAACAACAACAACAAGAAAAACAAAAAAGATGATTACAAAGTCCAGAAATAAACAAAAATAACAAGAAACAGAAATCATTCAACATGAAAATCGAATTTGAAGTCCAGATCTACAAAAATCACAAGTTTAAAGCAACCAAATCTGAGCAGGATCCTCTTGTTGGTGCTAGCAAAGCTTCAAGCAACCAAAATCGAAGTCCAGATCTGAGCAGGAGCGGTCAATGTAGGAAATAAACAGACTTAAGCAGGAAGATATCTGGGTTTGATTTCAAACCGGATCTATGCGAAGGCGGCGTGGAAGGACCCATAGATCGAAGAGGAAGGAGCCGCCGTCGTCCAGAATCCTCAAAGTAGTACGCTTTCATTGCCGAGGATTGGAGTCGACGCCATCGCAAAACCCTCGAAGCATCTCACTGCAAACGTTTCCAAGGATTTGATTGTGCGACTCTTATGATGACTTACGAAGATTGCGAGTAGGTTAGAGGAAGATGATGACATTCTTGTCGAGGATTTGGCCGTGAGGCTCTTGGGACACTCGTTGAATCTATAACTAAGCAAATGTTATATCACCAAGAAGACAAAGCAAACTCACGGACTTAACCGGTTTAGCGAATTTAGTTTTTTTAAACACTTTTAAGACCGGTTTTTTGAAACAACCGGTCTTAAAAGTATATTTTTAGGACAACAACCGGTCTTAAAAGTGTAATATATATATATATATATATATATTTGACCGGTGACAATTTCGTAAATATATAGAACACTTTTAAGACCGTCTGTTTGAAAAAACCGGTCTTAAAAGTGTTCTATATAATTTTTTTTTTTACACTTTTAAGACCGTCTGTTTCAAACAGCCGGTCTTAAAAGTGTTCTATATAATTTTTTTTACACTTTTAAGACCGGCTGTTTCAAACAAATAGGTCTTAAAAGTGTTCTATTTATTTAATTAGTTAGCGTATACGATTATATTGTGCAATTATCTTAATTAAGTTGTTAGAGAGATTTTAAGAATTAAGTTAGCGAGATCAAGGTTTTTTGAATTTCGTAATTAAATTCTGATTGTAATCATCTTAATTAAGTTGTTAGAGAGATTTTAGGAATTAAGTTAGCAGATCATGATTTTTTGAATTTCGTAATTAAATTCTTGATTGTAATCATATTAATTAAGATGTTAGAGAGATTTTAGGAATTAAGTTAGCAGATCAGGGTTTTATGAATTTCGTAATTATATTCCTGATTGTAATCCCTAAATTATAGGAACTGCCTAGGTTTATTTACTTATTGGCATCTGTATATAATTCCAAATAAGCGAAGGAATAAATCATCGTATTCTCGGACTTGATCAGCGTCTTCTCACAATATTTACGAAATTGCCACCGGTCATACTTTTAAGACCGGATATTTTATAGCCCGGTCTTAAAAGTGTTCTATATATTTACAAAATTGTCACCGGTCATACTTTTAAGACCGGATCTTTTATAGTCCGGTCTTAAAAGTGTTCTATATATTTACGAAAGTGTCACCGGTCATATTTTTAAGACCAGATCTTTTATAATCCGGTTCAAAAAGTTCTTTATATTTACAAAACTGCCACCGGTCATACTTTTAAGACCTGCTTCTCTATAATCCGGTCTAAATGAGACGGTCTTAAAGCCCTTTTTTGCACTAGTGAGATAGGGGTAATTTTGTCTCTTTCTATATTATTCCTATATATTCTCATGTTTGATGAAATCCAACAAAAAATATTTATGCATAAACATCATCTTTCTTTGATGATGAACCAAATAAATTCATGTAATCATCATTACATTATATTATTTTACATTGCATTACATTCAATTACATTAGCTTCGATTTTGTCGACCAAACAGGCACTAACGGTCTTCTATTATGATGTAATTTGCTAATATTAATTAATCTTGTGATATGATGAGTTTTTCTAAAATTTTATTTTTATTACTCCATTCATCCTCTTTCATGAGGGTGGTCATCAATTAATATAAAGAACAAATTCCTTTTATTTGAAATTTTAAACTGGACTTTTCATTTTTATCCCATTAAGTATGTCATTCATTATCTCTATGTAATAAATTTTCACTCATTATCTAACATGTACTCTATTTATAAATAATGTATCATTGGAAAGAAAGGTGCATATTTGACGCATTTGTTGCTTTTAACTACCATTTTGAATCGCGTGAATTTGGTAGTTGTTCCTTATAAAAATGACCAGAGGGAGTATATTTCATACATTTCACTTTTTTTGTATCAATCATTTTTTTCCCATAAGATTTAAATTATATTATTTGAAGAGTTTGTTGTGTATTTAAAAGATCCGGATAGATATGGGATATGTATCAAAAAACTTTTATAGGATAACTTTAAACCTTCCTGAAAAATTACGCGTTTTTTTTCTTTAACTTTACTTTTGAATTTTTTCCCTATATATAGGGTGGAAATATGCTAGGCTACAAGGACGGATCTTTTCAATGACAAGGAATGCCATCCCCCCACCCCCCTCCAAAAAAAAATAAAATTAGTGGAAGAAGGAACCGAGT
Organism: Acacia pycnantha; assembly: GCA_025563575.1. Taxonomy (NCBI): domain Eukaryota; kingdom Viridiplantae; phylum Streptophyta; class Magnoliopsida; order Fabales; family Fabaceae; genus Acacia; species Acacia pycnantha. Next base: position 7,419,483 of record JAMWYP010000002.1, on the reverse strand, counting down.
TTGAACAAGGTTATCCAAACCAATGTTTCCCTGTTTAAGACTCTGGAGGCTTGCTTGACTCATCTAGTGTCAGAGAAGTTTAAGATATTACTTGATCAACAGGCTGAACAAAACCAGAAGTTGCTTCAGTACGCGGCTGCCATGGATGCTATTGGCATCAAATTGGTGACCCTAACTTGGCTTCATTTATTCCTTCAATTTCCACTGCTCCATTTGAGCTTATTCTTGCTTCCCATCCTATGCCTGTTACTACCACTCCATTTGAACCTCCCTCTCATCCACCCTTTGTACCTTCCACTTTCACTGCTCTTACCTTTACTCCTCACCAGTCTTCATCCTTTACTTCCTCTTCCACTACTACACCTCCTCCTGCCCTTCACATCCTCTGGCTCCTCCGTTCGATATCACCTTTCCCTCCTTTTTGCCTGATGACAAGGGGGAGAATGAGACTTGGAGACTTGGCTGAACTGATATTTACTGCTTTCTTTATCATTTGATTATGTATTGAACAATATGTCATTTATTTGTGTACTAACGCTTATTGTAACATCCCAACTATTCAAAAGCAGTATAAATTTTTTTCATCAGAGTAGAGCACCGGAACAAGAGTGTAACTGATATATTGATATAAAATGCCCACTGGCTAGTTACATAAACGGTATAGTAACCGAGAGTTTCCATAAAGTAAAGGATAATAACGGAAAGTCTTCAGCCGGATCCTCGAACCTGCTGCTTTCCTCTCTCCTCGGTCCTCGGTCCTCCTGAACCTGACGCTATGTTAAGGGCTGAGATCCGCACCGGATCTCAGGTAACGGTTAACCTCATATTTACATACACAACATATGAACTACAGACAATCATTTCAACAACAGTATATGTGCACTCATCGCCCAAGAGCATGCATACATATATCGCCCAATAGCATGTATACATATATCACCCAATAGCATGCAGATATATCGCCCGTAGCAAACGTAAACATATAAACAGCACATAGACATACTACAGAGCCATAAGCTACCACATACACTACACCTAGCACATACATGCATACCATAAACATCAGATTAGTGTTACAGTACGCGGACGTGCATACCCCAATAGTATATAGACATACAACAAACATATAATTATCATCCATCACATATACATATACATATTACATATACGTATACAATAAACATCAGTGTTAAGGTTACCAGTACACGAACGTACCTTTGTTGACGGTATTCTGGCACGTTTTACGGAAAACGGTCGTTTTGACAGAAAACAGCGAAACGTCCTGTCGGACAGCGTAACGACAACAAATCAGAGTTTCTGACGTCCTATAAGAGTAATATCACTTTTATTAGTGATTTGGTACTATATCTGGCATTTTGGGTAAAAATTACCATTTTGCCCCTGATGCCCCTAATCGGCGGAATTTCGCCAGAGCTTCGTTATTTTAACTCCAATCTTCCAAAATTTTGCCAGAACTCTGACCCCATCATGATTTTCGAAATAATGACTAAAATATCCCTAACATATGATATCTAATCATACTTGGAAGATTAAAGACTAAACTAGCATTTCTACTCTAACTACCGAACAAAACTAGAACTTGAAACTCGTGACCGAAAAACTTACCCAGAGCTTCGCAAATTTTCCTCCAGAGCTCCTCTCTCTAAAACCTCTCTCTAATTTCTAAATTCTCAAGTGAGAATGGTGTGAAATTTCCAAAGGAGTTGCTTGCTATTTATAGAAGAAGTTGTAAGGGCATAATAGTCTTTTTCCATATTTCAACCTTCATTTTCAACCATGGAAATTAGGGGTTTTGGTGGATGATTTGCAGCCATGGAAAGCTTCAAAAACGTGCAGCCCCTCCTCCAAGCAAAGATGAGTCATCAAACCATTTTTGCTTTTTGCCTCCGGCCCGAAAAGTTTCCCGATCGGTGTCCGTTTCGCGAAATCTCAAAATTCTGAATTCATAACTTTGAAGATCTTCCTTTCTCATCAATAATATCTAATTTAACTTTGATTTCGGTCTCTTACAGGGTTCCAACAGTCCAGTTGAAGTTTTCTCGAAAAACGTGTCCGAACGCGTCCGGTTACGAAACGCGTTTTCGGAATCACCAATCTCTAGAGAAAAATTCACTGATTCCAAATATGTCTAGATAAATTCAAACTCATTCCTAGATGTTGAGTTAGAATTTATTTTCTTCATATCCAACAATATGCCTATATGCATTTTTCCCTATTTTGTTTTATTAGGAAATGCACAAACGACTTCAGAATTTACTTCCGTAAGAGTCTAACGGAAGACAAAATTCCACTGATCATTATTTTTCCCTGACTTTGGAAATCTCATTCCTAGATCTCTAGATAGGATCCGTTTCCTAAATATTAAATTACTATTCACTATAATTTAATTATATAGTAAAATATTACAAGTTGTATCAAAATATCAAGATATTATTCTTATCCTCCTTTGCTTCAAATTTTCGTCTGATCCTAATTTAATTATAAATATTAAATTTTCGTTTTTATTAATTATTTAATTAATTAATATTATATAAAATAATTATTTAATAATTATTTTATATTATTTTTTTACAAAATTTCCCTATTGGTCCATATTTGTATTTAGGCTCAAAAATACCTAAACTCAACTATTTTTGTCCAAAATTTACAATTAATTAGTAAATATATTTTTACTAATTCTTGGCCAAAAACCACTAATTTTAGGGTTTTACATAATTATCTCCGAATTTCCTTTGCTTATGCTTAAGTAATTAGCCCAATATTACTTAATTACTTAATTATCACAAGTTGATAATTTTCTTACTTAGAACACCTCATTACCTTCATACCTTTGTATTGACATTTTTGTTTTCATGTCTCCTGCATTATCTTAACATCTACGGGGGTATTTCGGTCATTTCCTTACTTTTTGAGTATTCTTCTACAATTTCTCCAAGTTTGTAACTTAATAAATTACCTAAAGTAGGGACAATATCATTCCCTATTTCAAATAGATTTTTACTTGCCTCCTTTATAGCTTTCACAGGGTATTTATAACCCATAATGTATTTTAGGGACCTATTTGCAAATTTTCAAACGTCTTAGGGACCTAATTGCAAATTATCATTTTTTAAGGGAAATTACCCTAACAACATGGTAAACCCAATACAAGGTGTTTGAGACCCCATATTCACCTATTTTTAATGGGTATTATTTACTCATTTTATGATTTTACCCTAAGTCATATTTTAGGGTATTACACTTATCCATTATTATGCAAAAGTCATTAAATCTTATGCTCACTCTCTTTATGTTATATCTAATTGCATGTGCTATTTCTTAAAACTTTTCAAAATTATTTCAAAAACTAACAAGTGTTGTCATCATCAAAAAGGGGGGAGAATGTTAGTTCTCAATTTTATGTTTTGATGATAACAAAACTTGCACAAAGAAAAGGTTTTAACTCAGAGCAATGTCATATTTGCAGAAGCTTACTCGATCGCGAGCACAGATTACTTACTTGAGCAGACCCTTGCTCGAGCAAGTAAGTGTTTGCTCGGGTAAGGAGTCAAGCACATGTCTTTCAAATAACTAATTCTCTTCTCGCAAGTTGTTTGCTTGAGCAAGAACTCACCTTACTCGAGCATGATACTCGGGCAAATCAAGAATTGTACTTGAGCATGCTCCCTTACTCGAGCAGAGATATGGCTTACATGAGCATGATGCTCGAGCAAGGTACCCATGTACTCGAGCACATATAGTTTGATCTTCTGTGACTGTGCTTTCTCTGACTCTTACTCAAGCATGAAGATGTGTTGCTCGAGCATATATCTGTTGATCAATCTTATTCTTCTCTTACAGGCTATCATACTCGAGCAAGGATCTGCCTTACTCGAGCATGCGTAATTGGTTGTTCAAGCGTAGATAACTTGTTAACTAATAATGTTTCTTTCATAGAGGTTACTCAAGAGCAATGAAAGGTGTACTCAAGCAGAAGCATTCTGTACTTGAGCATACATATGTTGATAACCTATTCTCTGTGAATATATTTGAATAATGCTCGAGCACATGTATGATTTTACTCGAGCAAGTTTATTACAGATGCTTCATTCACTTCATCTTCTTTGTGTTCATAAATTCAAATATATTTGATTAATATTTGATTTAGTTTGAATACTACTCACTATCATCTACTATGCTATTAATAATCTTACAAGTGAGTTTCAAATTATTTACAAATGGATTTCGTGCAAATCATCAAAAAGCAACGAACATGTCAGAACATTAAATTCATTGTAGAAAACAGAGCACCCACATGGAATGGAATTTTGAGCAGGTCAAATGCTCATTGCCACAAACACCCATTCTGGTGAAAGCGATAGCGACACTTCCTCAGTCAACTCGTCGTATGAAGATTGTCAATAGCGATCCGAAAGCGACATATCCTCAAATCTTCAAATGACGATGGTTTGTGTCTAATGGAACGATGAAGTCTCCTAATGGCTAACTTGGAGCTTCATCAACAGTCATTAGTGGCGATGGCTATAAATACAAAGAGCATTCAATTCGGAGCCAACAACCAATGATGATATCATTTATAGCTCAAGCTATTGCTAATTAATACTCTGTGATATATCTATTGACACTCATACATCAATGATCATATATCTACTCTGTGAGAGAGTTATCATTATTCAATTGAGCTTTGTAAAATGTCAAGGTAGTGGGACCTTGAGTTCGGTTGTTCGATTACAAGTTGTAAGGGAGAGTGAATCTGGTGAGATCACGTGAAAGATAATGGAGATCTCAGAGGAGCTCTGGGGACTGGACTTATAGAATCCTTCTTCGAAGATCCTACAGTGACATACGACTGGAAAGCTTAACATAGCGTAGGCCACGTTGTTAAAGCTGAACCAGCATAAATATGTCATATGTGTGCACAATTCGGTGATATTTCTCTAACATTCCTTCTTGATTTATTTATCGGTTAAGATTGTTTGTTAAATTTTTATAATTCACCCAATTCACCCCGTCTTGAGTGATTAACCGTAACTAACATATATTCTAAAACCTAATTAAAAACTTATGGACAAAAAAAAGGTTAAAAAACATATAACATGGTAAAATAGGCTCAGAAAACTCATAAATATTACAAAATCATATTTAAAATAACAATAAAATTAGTAAAAACAAATCTACTCAACTGAAACATGAAATGAAATAAGTATTTTTACTAACCTCGAGTGCCTAACTCCTTAAATCTTCGAGCGAACCTCAGATTTGATGAAAACTTCAGAGAGCGCGTCTAGAAGGAATTTGCCAAAAGTGGTAAAATGAGGGGTGGCAGCGCTTTTATAGCCACGTCAGTGGTAACGGTACCCTCCTCGGTCAACGTGACACTTTGTAGCGATGGTCTAAAACTGTTACAAACATACAACTATTCACATTCTGTAGCGGTTATTGCCTCAAAAGCCACTAAAAGTTATGACGTATCTGCTATAAACTTGCAACCTTTTGTCTTCTGTAGCGGTTTTACCTTTTAAACCACTACAAACTCATCGTCATGGCGCCAAGCTGGCTCCACATTTTGTAACGATTAGTATGACTCAACCTCCGCTAAGTCACCAATACGATTGTAGCGCTACCTTGGCGCCACATTTTGTAGCGTTTTATATGATTCAACAGCTACGAATGAGAGTGGCTTAAATACATTAGCGGCCAAAAGAATGATATGCTCGAAAATACATTTGAATTGATGTTCTTATCAAGGGGAGTGAAACTAATGTTATTATTAGGGGGAGTAAATACGATATTATAATCAGGTGAAGTAGAGACCATGACGTACTCTTTTCCTTAACTAAGTTTTGTCCCACGGGATTTTCTTGGTAAGGTTTTTAACGAGGCACCTTTGATTTGTATTGTGTACTCTTTTTCCTTCACTAGCTTTTTGTCCCATTGGGTTTTTCCTAGTAAGGTTTTAATGAGGCACAATTTTTGTTCATAGACATCCAAGGGGGAGTGTTATAAAAATACTAGACGATGTGGATGTCTATAAACTCCCAACTCTTGCCCTTTCACTTTCTACACTTCATAATCTCTCTAATGAATAGTCTTTAGGAGTTTTTATACCCATAACTTAAAGGTTATAATTTGTAAACTCATGAGGATTAACTTTACTATTTGCTTTATGGGGATAAGTATCATTTTTGCCCCGGAAGTTTTGGTTGAGGAGCACTGGGTACTCGAAAGTTTTTTTTGGAGCAAAATTGCCCTGAAAGTTAACAAAACATAGGAATTTTGCCCCTCAGTTAATTTTGACCATTAAGTTTAACCGATGTGCACACGTGGTATGCCACCTCATCAATCAAAATAGGGTTAAAAATCATTTTTGCCTCGGAAGTTTTCGCTGAAGAATGTACAGTTTTACTCTTCATTTAATATTGTATTGACTTTATTCTCATAGGTATAATATATATTAAATAGGGATAAAGTTGGAAAGTTGTTGAATTTTATGGAAGATTTAATAAAATTTAAGATTTTTCTTGGTTTGTATGAAATATGCTGGAAGTGCCTTATATATATAGGACCAAAGCAGTACTTCACAAACACATATGCAGGATCTGTAAAAAGAAGAAAAGTCAAATAGTTAGATGAGTTCATCTTAAGGTTCAATGTTGTCGCCCATTAATAGGCATTTGAAGTACTCATTTGATCCTATTTATAAAGCTAAATTTTGTTTTGGGTCCTATTCATGAGGCACCTTATTAAATTTTTAGGTGAATGTAATATTTAATAATCTTTCACTTATATATCATTGTGTTAACTTTGCCTTCATGTAATACTCATTTGGTCTTAAATAACTACAAAGTTTGTCCTATATTTAGGACTGAAAGTCGTATTATGTATATTAAGTAGGATTAGAGTTGAAAAGTTGTTGAATTTTATGATAGAGTTTATGAGATTTAAAATTTTGTTTACTGTGAAAATTGTTGAAAAAGCCCAATAAACAGAAGCAGGAACTAAGATGAAGTCGTAGGTAGCCTTTATGTTTCTTGTAATTATAGATATAACAAATGGATGAAGTCGTAGGCAGCATTTATATTTCTTGTAAGAATAGATATAAGAAATGGAACTGTCAGCCAACTGCTGCCATGAAAGCAGTCAACTTGCACCACATGAACCGGGTCATACCAAAATAAGCAATCACAAGTAAATTAATTACTTCCTCCGATTCTATTTATATGGTAACTGAATTACACGGTTTTAGAAAAGAAAACAGTTGAAAATAATAAGTATGTCTAAAATAATTTTTTATACCTATTGTACCTTTATTTATGAGGGTCAAGTAAAAGAGAAAACTAGACTAAATATAAGTATCACTAATTTTTTAATTAATACAATATATATAATTAATGAGGGTTTTTTTTTTTTTTTGCCCAAAATTAATGAGGGTTAAAAAAACCTCATTTATGGAGCTCTTGTGACGGTGGCAGTGAAATTGAATATGTGATTAATTAACGTTGAGTGTACTAAAATTGAGAATTAGTGAAGACTAATCAAATTGCCAGTAGAAACACTCTCCTCGAGGAGGCGTGCTGATGATACGTTCAAAAGGAGACAGCGTCAAATTTATTCATGCATTGAGGTTACTACAGCCAATGGCCTCACGCGTTTTGTTTACTTAGTAAAACCTACTCTCACCTTTTCCATATAAATACCTTTCCCTCTAAGCCTCCATTCACAACTCATCTGCCATTTTTATCACTTCATCTCAATCTCACTCAACCACTCTTCCACTTTCCTTCTTAATTACCATCCTACAAATCCAGTTTTAAGTTCAAAACCTTCAATATTCCACTACGCTCACCAACAACATGGATCACTTTAAAGTATTGCTCTCCTGCTTCGTTTTCATATTCTCATTTTCATCGGCATTTCCCTCATCCTCATCAGCATCAGCATCACTGAAAGTGGGTTTCTACAAGTCAACATGCCCATTAGCTGAAGCAATCGTGAAGAGAGCTGTCAACAAAGCTGTTTCTGCCAACCCTGGAATCGCTGCTGGTCTTATCAGAATGCATTTCCATGACTGCTTTGTCAGGGTCAGTTCACTCCCCATCTCCTTCCTTCAGCGTTTATCATATATATAACTATATATTTCAAAATTTCTCATGTCATGCATTCATATATATAAACAGGGTTGTGATGGTTCAGTGTTGCTCAAATCCACACCTGGTAATCCAGCTGAGAGGGACCACCCTGCAAACAACCCTAGCTTACGCGGCTTCGAGGTCATTGATGAAGCTAAGGCTCAAATTGAGGCAGTGTGCCCTCAGACTGTTTCTTGTGCTGACATCATCGCTTTCGCCGCTCGAGACAGCGCTCAAAAAGTTGGACACATAAACTACGATGTGCCGGCTGGACGAAGAGACGGTCGTGTCTCTCTTAGAGACGATATCCCAAATAATATTCCATCACCTTCCTTCAACTCACAGCAACTCATTGATCGTTTTGCACAAAAGGGATTATCAGCGGACGAAATGGTCACTCTCTCTGGAGCCCATTCTATTGGAGTCTCTCACTGTTCTTCCTTCTCCAATGGTCGTCTTTACTCCTTCAATGCCACTCATCCCCAAGACCCTTCCATGGATCCTTCATTTGCTCAACTCTTGAAGTCAAAGTGTCCTCCTTCAACCAATAATGGCGCTGATCAAGATCCAACGGTTGTGCTTGATGCTGCTACGCCTAACCGTTTGGACAACAAGTACTATGTGGCACTTAAGAATCGTCGTGGGGTCTTGACTTCTGATCAGACGTTGTTTGAAAGTGTGCGAACGAGGAAAATGGTGATGAGGAATGCGAAAAATGGTGGGAGTTGGGCTGACAATTTTGCCAAAGCAATGGTTCGTATGGGTTCAATTGAAGTTCTCACAGGTTCAGTGGGAGAGATCAGAAAGATATGCAGCGTCGTCAACTAATTAACACACTTAACTGATTATGCTTTATCTGATGTTCTTGTAAAGAAATTGTTCATAGCTTCGCTTTGGTTTTATTTTCTTTTATTCAATTATTCTTTTGCAAATGTAAGAAGTTAATGTTTCTGTTCTGTCGTAGAACATAAGTGTCTAACCCTAGGTGGGCTAGGATGTGGATATAGGATCAAATAGCCCTCTCCCAAGTATCCATAGATGAGATACCCGAGAGGATCGGAGATCACAAAGCACCAGGACTTGACCTAGGTGCGATACCTAGGGCCTACGTACCCTGAAGAGGGATCAAAGTCCACGTAGTTCGATGATACCGGAGGCATTTAGCCAAGGGGGGTGGTGTGTGTGCTCCGTGTGCAGTATATGTAATTGAGAGTGAACTTAGAAGATAGAAGATGTATACCTCTTTAGGTTAACCAACTATATATAGAGGCTACCTTAGGGTTAGGGTTTGGACTTGCTGGGCCTTTGGTGCCTCCAAGCCCAAATGTACTAGATGTCTCCTGATGGGCCACACCTTGGATGGGCCTAGTATTTTATTCCATAACAGTTTCAACTAATTGAACAGCGTCGATTGGATTTCACTTTGATATCTTGTTCCCATCCTTAGGAATAAATTGGAGACATTGAAAGGTGATATAGCTTCTTGATGTTGTTGCTGGTTCGTATATAGTTTTAAATAACAGACTTGATCTGAGATAAGAATTCAAATAAAACGACGAGAGAAAGGGAAGAGTAAGTTTTGATCACTTTAGTTTATTTAAAGTTTTAAAAGTCGGTTGGTTGTCGTTTCTTGCTGTTTTTATTGCTCCCTAATTTCTGTTGATATCAATTAATCCCAATTGGTCGGTCACCTCGACTTTGTAGCTCCACGAATAGCAAGACTTCATCAAAGTTTAAGACAAAAGCAAATTTCCCAAGTCCATACCTTTTATTCCTGTCTGATGACATGGACATACTGTTTGAAATGTAATGCTTCAATCTAATTTATTTTTGAAATATATAAATCATATAAATTAGGGGATTCCATCAAGAATAGTTCCAAAACAAATTTTTAAAAAATGTATTTTAAAGAAATCAACGTACTCTTTTTTACAAATAATTAACTTAATTAATTTTCTTATTAGCTTACAAATTAGTTATCAGGTTTATACATTAAGAAGAGTAGAGAGTATATATTGTAACATCCCATGTTTGAAATGCGGACATTTTTTTTTTTTCAAACAAACAATCAGAGTAGAGCAATAGAGCGAAAGAGTAATTGGATTCTTAGCCAAAACATCAACCATTGTATAACATTGTAATGATTACAGTAATCCTAAGGTTTAGAAAGGAAATAGTGTAATAACGAATACGATAAGACAAAGATAGTCTTCAGCTACACGCCTACTCCAGGTACTTGCCTCGATCCCCGAGCCGTAGTCCTCCTGACCCTGAAGCTACAGCTGAGATTCAATTCACCATATTGAATCTCAGGTAACGATTAACCTCATACCCAAACAACACGAAGATATCTGACAACGGATATTCTAGAGCTAATACAACGATATCATAAGCATACTAGAGATGCATGATCATTATGCCGACAAAACATAAGCACGAGCAATATGTAAAGCCCCATAAGGTCAATAACAACAACAGCTTGCACTATTCACCAGTGCCACAATAATTAGTCGTGTCCTCAGCGCTAGGAAAACAAAACGGCGTTATCAAAACTATAACCCGTATAACTGTCTGTATAACGGTCTACGGACATATCATTGACATATAAGTATTTAAGAAGCACAAGATTAGTGTTACAGTACGCGTCCCTACCTTCGTTGGCAACGTTAGGTACTACCGGCGGAAAACGTACTTTCTACGGAGAAACGTGCAAAAGTCCTACAACGGCACGTCGGGCGTAACGGCGGGCGAGAATCAGCGTTTCAGATATCCTATGAGAATAATGTCACTTCTATTAGTAATTTGACATTATAAGCGGCATTTTAGGTAAAAATTACCATTTTGCCCCTATACCCCTACTTGGCGGAATTTCGCGGCGCTTCCGCTACATAGGCTATTTTCTTCCCAAAATTTTGCCAGAACTTCGACGCCATCATGATTTTCAAAAAAAAAGACTAAAATAGCCCTCCCATATGATATCCAATCATAAAAATAAAGACTACTCTAGCATTACTAACTATAGAAAGAACTATGAAAGCTTAAAGCTCGGTACCGGAAGACTTACCCAAAGCTTCGCTATAGATTTTCCCCGGCCTTCTCCTTCTCTCTCCTCTCTCTAGATTTTCGGTTTGGAGCTCTTGGAATTGTGAGAAATGAAGAGGAAGGGGGTATTTATAGAAACGGGGGAAGGATTTCGGCCGTCGGATCAACTTTATGAGAAACGATCTGGACCGTCCAAAGTAACTTTTTCAAAAAAAAATTTCTTCTTCTTCCTTCCTCTTGGCCGACCTGCCCACATGCTGAGGTGGCACCAATTGGCCATTGGGAAGTGGCCATGTGGCCCTTCTAGAAGCCTACCCGGATGAATTTCTCCGATCGGTACCCGATTCGCGTAATTTCGGAAAAATCTCAAAATTCTGGATTTACAACTTTGAAGACATGTTCTCACTTAGTAGAAATGTCCAAGTCAACCTTTATTTTGTTTCCATATAGGGCTCCAACAATCCAGTTGAGTCTTTCTCGAAAACGTGTCCGATCGCGTCCGGTTTCAGAACGCATTTCTGAAAATACCAACTTCTTCAGAAAAATTCACTGATTCCAAATATGTCAAAATAAATTCAAACTCGTTCCTAGATATTGAGTTAGAATTTATTTTCATCATTTCCAAAAATATGCCTATATGCATTTTTCCCTATTTTGTTTTATTAGGAAAATGCACAAACTACTTCTAATTAACTTCCTAAGAGGTCACTTAAAGGTAAAAACTCACCGATCAATATTTTACCTTGACCCTGGGATTCCTATTCCTAGATCTCTAGATAGGATCCGTTTCCCAATTTTTAAATTACTATTCACATATTTTACTTTAATTAATTATATTATTATTTTAATATGCAAGTTGCACAAGTTGTTCCTATTTCATTTTTCATTTTTTTTTCTTGGGCTTAAATTTCGGCTGGCCCTTTAATTATTTTAATAAATAATTATTTTTATTTAATTAATTATTTAATGATTTATTTACTTAATTTTTCCAAAAATTTCCACAAAATTATCTAATTGGTCCATTCTTGTATTTAAGCTTAAAAATACCTAAACTCAATGATTTTTCATAGAAATTTCCAATTAATTAGTAAATACATTTTTACTAATATTCCACTAATTTCCACTTCATTTTTACTCTTGTATTAACATTAGTATTTTCATACCTCTTGCATTATTCCATAATTACAAGGGTATTTTGGTCTTTTACTTCTTTTTGAGTATTTTCCAACAATTTCTCCAATTTCATAATTTATAAAATTACAATAATTAGAGATTATATACTCTCCTAACTCACTTGGTCATTTAACTGTCTTTTAGGATTTTTCCATAAATTTTCTAAGTTAATTATGTCCCTTAGGGGCATTTTGGTCATCTTGGCACTTTGGCCCTTAATTTCCCTGATTTCCTACAGAAATTCTACTTAGAAAATAGACTATAATTATACAAGACCGGAGATTGAAATTTCTCTTATCAGAAATATCCAACTTTTATTTATAATATTCCAGATAAATATCCGGGTATTACATTTCTCCCCCCCTTACAATAAATTTCGCCCTCGAAATTTAATCTATACTAACTAAACTTCGGGACATGAACTCTGGGTACTTCTCCTTCATGTCACTCTCGGTTTCCCCAAGTCGCTTCTTCGAGTGACAAACCCTTCCGTACTACCTTTACGACGAAATTGTCTTGTTTCTGAGCCGTTTCTCCTTGTGATCAATGATCTGCTCCGGCTCGACCATGAAGGTATTATCATGCCGTACTTCGACATCCTCGTACTCGATGACATGATCACTGTCTGGTTGGTACTTCTTCAATTGCGACACGTGGAAAACGTCGTGGAGATTACTCAGGTTCGGGGGTAAAGCTATCTGATAAGCTACTTCTCCGCGCTTAGCCAAGATTTCAAAAGGTCCTACGTATCGTGGACTCAGTTTCTTCCTCTTAAGCGTTCTGCCGACACCAGTTACTGGAGATAACTTTAGGAATACATGGTCGCCGACATAGAATGTCAAGGGTCTCCTCCTTTTGTCCGCATAGCTCTTCTGTCTACTATGTGCGGCTAGGAGTCTCTTCTTGATTAACGCGATTTGTTCAGAGGTCTGCTCAAGCATATCCGGCCCAAGTAACTGTTTTTCAGACGAATCTGTCCAGCATAATGGTGATTGACACTTCCGCCCATACAATTCCTCGAATGGGGCCATTTGTATACTAGCATGATAACTGTTGTTATATGCAAACTCTGCTAGCGAAAGATGTTGATCCCAACTTCCTTTAAAATCCAGGGCACATGCTCGCAACATAAACGGGATTTGAAACGCGTATCCCGATCAGAGACAATGCTCTTAGGGACACCATGTAATCTCACTATCTCTTTGATATAAATCTCCGCCAATCGTTCCGGAGAATAGTGAATACTGATGGGAATAAAGTGTGCTGACTTGGTTAATCTGTCAACAACTACCCAAATTGTATCATGATTTCTGATTTTGGGCAGACCTACCACAAAATCCATGGTTATGTTCTCCCATTTCCACTCTGGCAGCTCTAGTCCTTGCAAAAGACCAGGGGGTCGACGGTGTTCAATCTTTACTTTCTGACAGGTCAAGCATTTGGCCACGTATTCTGCTACGTCTTTCTTCATTCCGGGCCACCAAAGTTCGGATTTCATACTCTGGTACATTTTGACCATGCCTGGATGTAGAGTATATTTACTCTTGTGAGCCTCATCCATTATCTTCCGCCTTAATTCATCAACTGGCGGTACATAGATTCGCTGCTTATACCTGACCAAACCACTAAGTGATAGGTCATAGTCTTGGGTCTCACCTCGAGTGATCTTCTCACGTATCTCTTTTGCCCAATCATCTTGCTTCTGAGCTTTCTCCACTTCATCTCTCAGATCATACTCCCCAATCGCTCCATCCAACGACGTTGTCTCATGTTGAGTTCTCGTTGATCGAACAAGTATTTCAGACTCTTATGGTCACAATACACTTCTACGGTTACACCGTACAGGTAATGCTTCCATATCTTCAAAGCCCCGTATAAATCTGCGGTAGTATCCCGCCAGACCAAGAAAACTACGGATCTCCGTCACAGTCTCTGGCCGTTTCCAGTCCAGAACTGCTTCTACTTTGCTTGGATCAACTGCAACTCCGCCGCTAGATATAACATGGCCCAGAAATTTCACTTCCGGCAGCCAAAATTCACATTTACTCAGCTTAGCATATAGTTGCTTCTCCCTGAGTATGCTTAACACCTTTCGCAGATGTTCTTCGTGCTCTTCCCTGCTCTTAGAGTAAATCAGAATGTCATCAATGAACACCACCACAAATTGGTCTAGGTGTTGTCGGAAGATACGGTTCATGTAATCCATGAATACCGCAGGTGCATTCGTTAAGCCGAAGGGCATCACAAGGAATTCATAATGCCCATATCTGGTTCTGAAAGCTGTCTTGGGAACATCGCCATCCTTAACTCGCAACTGATGGTATCCCGAACGCAAGTCAATTTTCGAAAAGACTGTGGAACCAGACAATTGATCCAAAAGATCATCAATCCGGGGAAGTGGGTACTTATTTTTGACAGTTACTTTGTTGAGCTCGCGGTAATCGATGCAGAGTCGGAAGCTTCCATCTTTCTTCTTTACAAAAAGCACTGGGGCTCCCCATGGTGATCACTGGGTCGAATGAACCACTTTTTCAAAAGCTCTTCCAACTGCTTCTTCAACTCCTGCATCTCGTTAGGAGCCATTCGATACGGCGCCTTTGATATTGATCCTGTGCCAGGCATCAAGTCAATATTGAACTCCACTTCTCGGATAGGAGGTAACTCGGTGAGATCCTCCGGAAATACATCAGAAAATTCATTCACCACAGGGATATCCTGGAGTGAAAGGTCAGCTTCTGCTTTGACAGAAAAGAATACCATGAAAGCATGACATCCTTGCTTCACGCACCGATCGGCTTCAAACGAGTGACTAGCACCCGAGTCATACAATGCTTCAAGTAGATTTCCATTGAGATAGATGGTACCTTGAACCATCTCTCGGGGACTTCTTGGCCTCTGTGTTTGTCAATGCAAAGATTCGGCCGGCGCTTTGAGGTCTCGCCTCTGAGCCTTCTCGGGGCAATCCCGCTAATGTGTCCAGGCTTCGACACTGGCAGACTTGTTTCCCATCACGCTTGGCTCTGGATGGTACTTCTTACATTTCGACACGTCCGGGATCCCTACTGCAGGGTAATTTTGTTGCCCGGTTGGTAGGGTCTCTTGTTTCCACCCCGGTTGTTGTTCCAAGGTGCCTTCCTCTTCTGTGAGGAACCTCCACGGTTGGATCCACCGCGACTTGCATTATTTCCGTCCTGGCCGGGATTTGCGCAGCTCCTTCGGGTTGCGCTCCGTCAGCCTGCAAGATCCTACGGCTTGGGCCATCTTAGAAAATTGGTGAGATACCAACCTTGCCCTTATGTCGTACCTCAACCCGTTCACCAATCGGTTCGCTTTCCAGCTTTCGTTCACATTGCTCTTCAGATATGAAGAGTATCGAGACAAGTTGGTGAAACGTGCGAAGTAGTCGTCAAATGACTCTTCATTCCCTTGTTGTATCTGCAAAAATTCCTCCTCTTTAATCACCTGAATCGAGGGAGGGAAGTATTGTTCGTTGAATTGCTCCAGGAACATCTCCCACGTAACAGGGCTTGGCAGGGTTGTGGAAACGCTCTCCCACCATCTGTGGGCATCGCTCTCTAACTTGTAGATAGCCAGCAGTGCCTTCCAATTTCCCGGGCACTCGATAACTTCAAAAATCTTTTTTGTCGTTGTTATCATACTCTTCATATTCTTCTTCATCATTGTTGTTTTTATCTTCTTCATTTTCCTCATTGTTGCGCTCTTCATCTTGTCTTTGTCTTTCCTGCCTTTCTGCCATTAATGCATCGATAAGAGCTCTTTCCTCTTGCAAAGTTCGTTGCATCTCCTGTATGTCGTTTTGTTGGTTCAGGAGTTGATTTTGTGCATGTTGGCCCTCTTGGTGTCGTCCAACTTCAGTCGAATCGTCTTGACAGCTTAACAGCTGGAAATACTCACAGTTGTCATCATCAGATGAATGATCTGATCCGACCGGTTTACACCAATGGTCGTATCAGTACTCATTTTCAAAAATATGCTCAAGTTAAAAGGCTTAAGAACCTAACTCCGTTATCCGAACAGAATGGCCAGGTAAGTGTCTACCATGGGGGCCTCACCGGATTAGCAGTGACTTATGGCACACCCACGTAGACTAGCCTTGCCTTCGGCACCAAACTGTCTGTGGTAACATAGTTAAATACTTGCCAGAATTCCTTGCTCTGATACCATAAAATGTAACATCCCATGTTTGAAATGCGGATTTTTTTTTTTCAAACAAACAATCAGAGTAGAGCAATAGAGCGAAAGAGTAATTGGATTCTTAGCCAAAACATCAACCATTGTATAACATTGTAATGATTACAGTAATCCTAAGGTTTAGAAAGGAAATAGTGTAATAACAGAATACGATAAGACAAAGATAGTCTTCAGCTGCACGCCTACTCCAGGTACTTGCCTCGATCCCCGAGCCGTAGTCCTCCTGACCCTGAAGCTACAGCTGAGATTCAATTCACCATATTGAATCTCAGGTAACGGTTAACCTCATACCCAAACAACACAGTATACAGCCAACAGATATTCTAGAGCTAATACAACGGTATATCATAAGCATACTAGAGATGCATGATCATTATGCCGACAAAACATAAGCACGAGCAATATGTAAAGCCCCATAAGGTCAATAACAACAACGGCTTGCACTATTCACCGGTGCCACGATAATTAGTCGTGTCCTCGCCGCTAGGAAAACAAAACGGCGTTATCAAAACTATAACCCGTATAACTGTCTGTATAACGGTCTACGGACATATCATTGACATATAAGTATTTAAGAAGCACAAGATTAGTGTTACAGTACGCGTCCGTACCTTCGTTGGCAACGTTAGGTACTACCGGCGGAAAACGTACTTTCTACGGAGAAACGTGCAAAAGTCCTACAGAAAAAATACTAAAATAGCCCTCCCATATGATATCCAATCATAAAAATAAAGACTACTCTAGCATTACTAACTATAGAAAGAACTATGAAAGCTTAAAACTCGGTACCGGAAGACTTACCCAGAGCTTCGCTATAGATTTTCCCCGGCCTTCTCCTTCTCTCTCCTCTCTCTAGATTTTCGGTTTGGAGCTCTTGGAATTGTGAGAAATGAAGAGGAAGGGGGGGTATTTATAGAAACGGGGGAAGATTTCTACTAGTCGGATCAACTTTATGAGAAACGATCTGGACCGTCCAAAGTAACTTTTTCAAAAAAAAATTTCTTCTTCTTCCTTCCTCTTGGCCGACCTGCCCACATGCTGAGGTGGCACCAATTGGCCATTGGGAAGTGGCCATGTGGCCCTTCTAGAAGCCTACCCGGATGAATTTCTCCGATCGGTACCCGATTCGCGTAATTTCGGAAAAATCTCAAAATTCTGGATTTACAACTTTGAAGACATGTTCTCACTTAGTAGAAATGTCCAAGTCAACCTTTATTTTGTTTCCATATAGGGCTCCAACAATCCAGTTGAGTCTTTCTCGAAAATCGTGTCCGATCGCGTCCGGTTTGAACGCATTTCGAAAATACCAACTTCTTCGAAAAATTCACTGATTCCAAATATGTCAAAATAAATTCAAACTCGTTCCTAGATATTGAGTTAGAATTTATTTTCATCATTTCCAAAAATATGCCTATATGCATTTTTCCCTATTTTGTTTTATTAGGAAAATGCACAAACGGCCTCGGAATTAACTTCCGGAAGAGGTCACTTAAAGGTAAAAACTCACCGATCAATATTTTACCTTGACCCTGGGATTCCTATTCCTAGATCTCTAGATAGGATCCGTTTCCCAATTTTTAAATTACTATTCACATATTTTACTTTAATTAATTATATTATTATTTTAATATGCAAGTTGCACAAGTTGTTCCTATTTCATTTTTCATTTTTTTTTTCTTGGGCTTAAATTTCGGCTGGCCCTTTAATTATTTTAATAAATAATTATTTTTATTTAATTAATTATTTAATGATTTATTTACTTAATATTTCCAAAAAATTCCACAAAATTATCTAATTGGTCCATTCTTGTATTTAAGCTTAAAAATACCTAAACTCAATGATTTTTCATAGAAATTTCCAATTAATTAGTAAATACATTTTTACTAATATTCCACTAATTTTTGAGCTTCACATAATTATTACTGAATTTCCTTTGCTTATGCTTAAGTAATTAGCCCAATATTACTTAATTACTTCATTATCACTTGTTGATAATTTTCTTAATTACAAAGCCTCATTACCTTCATACTCTTGTATTAACATTAGTATTTTCATACCTCTTGCATTATTCCATAATTACAAGGGTATTTTGGTCTTTTACTTCTTTATGAGTATTTTCCAACAATTTCTCCAATTTCATAATTTATAAAATTACAATAATTAGAGATTATATACTCTCCTAACTCACTTGGTCATTTAACTGTCTTTTAGGATTTTTCCATAAATTTTCTAAGTTAATTATGTCCCTTAGGGGCATTTTGGTCATCTTGGCACTTTGGCCCTTAATTTCCCTGATTTCCTACAGAAATTCTACTTAGAAAATAGATTATAATTATACAAGACCGGAGATTGAAATTTCTCTTATCAGAAATATCCAACTTTTATTTATAATATTCCAGATAAATATCCGGGTATTACATATATTCACAAAGTAAGTGCAATAAAGTCGTGGAATTTAATAATTCCTCTGATATTTAATATAAAACATATATTTTTAATTTCATTAGATTAAGGAAATTAATTAATATGACATATATTTTTTTAAAACATATTAGTTATCTTTCTTAATTCTACATTCCCTCTTCTCCTTAATTATTATTGAGGGAGTATAACTAGAGCTAAATTAAGAAAAGATTGAAAAATATGTCTTATATTTAGGACCAAAATTAACTCTTCAAATATGTCCTATATATAAGACTATTTGGTATGAGGATTTAGAGGAGAGGGGAGGAGAAAGAAAATTTTTATAAGTTTGATTTTAAAAAATTGGAAAAGTTGGGTTGTAAATTTCTTTATTTTTCAATTTTTTTGAAAAAATTAAGATAAGAGAATAAGAAAACTTAATTTACAACCTCTAACCCAACTTCTCTAATTTTTAAGAATTCAAAAAGTTTTCCTCTCCTCCGCTCATACCAAACAGCCCCTAAATGCACTAGAGGAGTGTTTTTTGTTTCAAGGACTTTACCTTACATATATTGTGTTATTAGGGTTACTATCATTCTCAAGGATACTTTCCACTACTCCCTTCCTGTTTATAAGGTCTTATTAACTGAATTGCGCTATTAAAAAACTAATTAAAAATAGTTCAAAGTAATAAACGTATAGAAAATATATACTTTTTATTCCATATATGCCATGAGTAAATGACATGGGGTAATAGTGAATTTTTTTTATGAAAGATAGCATTGGGAAAATTGATTAGGGGTAATATTGGTAAAAATACATTTTATGTTCAGACAACTCTAAAGAAGAGACATTTTAAAAAGGGATCGACCAATTCAAAAAATAGGACCCTATAGATGCGGATGGAAGGTATACAATATAATGGAGTTAATTCACTGGAACGTTTCTGCGGGTACACATATATATATATTCATCCTTATTATATAAGGCATCAATTAACAATTCTCATAAACTAATAAAAACAATTAGAGTTAATAAAGTTGTCCTACAATTTTACAATTTCACTAGTGCAAAAAAGGCTTTTAAGACCGGACGAAACAGGTATATTAGGACCGGACCCGCGACCAGTCTTGTTCCAGGCGGTATTAAAAGTCGACCTTTAAGACCGGACTTTTACACGGTCTTAAAGAGTTTCTTTAAGACCGGACATTTTAAACATCCGGTCTTAAAAGTGTTTCAAAATAATAAAAAAAAAAAAACTCAAATGAAACAATCGGTCCCAAATCACCATGTCCCTCCGTCATCAACGACGGAGAACCAAGAGAAGATTGGAAGCAACAACAACAAGAAGAAAAACAAAAAGATGATTACATAGTCCGAGAAATAAGAAAAAATAACAAGAAACATAAATCATTCACCATGAAAATCGAATTTGAAGTCCGGATCTACAAAAAAATCACAAGCTTAAAGCAACCAAATCTGAGCAGAATCCTCTTGTCGGTGCTAGCAAAGCTTCAAGCAACCAAAATCGAAATCCAGATCTGAGCAGGAGCGGTCAATGTAGGAAATAAACAAACTTAAGCAAGAAGATATCTGAGTTTGATTTCAAACCGGATCTATACGAAGGCGGCGTGGAAGGACCCATAGATCGAAGAGGAAGGAGCCGCCGTCGCCCGTAATCCTCAAAGTAGTACGCTTTCCGTTGCCGAGGATTGAGTCGACGCCATCGCAAAACCTCGAAGCATCTCACTGCCAACGTTGCCAATGATTTGATTGTGCGACTCTTATGATGACTTACGAAGATTGCGAGTAGGTTAGAGGAAGAGGATGACATTCTTGCTGAGGATTTGCCCGTGAGGCTCTTGGGACACATGTTGAATCTATAACTAAGAAAATGTTATATCACCAAGAAGACAAAGCAAACTCACGGACTTAACAGGTTTAGCGAATGTAGTTTTTTTAACACTTTTAAGACCGGTTTTTTGAAACAACCGGTCTTAAAAGTATATTTTTAGGACCGGTTGTTAAAAGTGTAAAAAAAAAAAAAAAAATTGACCGGTGGCAATTTCGTAAATATATAGAACACTTTTAAGACCGTTTGTTTGAAACAACCGGTCTTAAAAGTGTTCTATATAATTTTTTTTTTTTTTTACACTTTTAAGACCGTCTGTTTCAAACAGACGATCTTAAAAGTACTTTTAAGACCGTCTGTTTGAAACAGTGTTTCAAACAGACGGTCTTAAAAGTACTTTTAAGACCGTCTATTTGAAACAGCCGGTCTTAAAAGTGTTCTATATAATTTTTTTTTTTTTTTTTACTTTTAAGACCGTCTGTTTGAAACAACAGGTCTTAAAAGTGTTCTATATAATTTTTTTTTTTACACTTTTAAGACCGTCTGTTTCAAACAGACGGTTTTAAAGTATTTTTAAGACCGTCTATTTGAAACAAATTTGGTCTTAAAAGTGTTTTATTTATTTAATTAGTTAGCGTATACGATTATATTGTGCAATTATCTTAATTAAGTTGTTAGAGAGATTTTAGGAATTAAGTTAGCAGATCAAGGTTTTTTGAATTTCGTAACTAAATTCCTGATTGTAATCATCTTAATTAAGTTGTTAGAGAGATTTTAGGAATAAAGTTAGCCGATCATGATTTTTTGAATTTCGTAATTAAATTCTTGATTGTAATCATCTTAATTAAGATGTTAGAGAGATTTTAGGAATTAAGTTAGCAGATCATGGTTTTATGAATTTCGTAATATATTCCTGATTGTAATCCCTAAATTATAGGAACTGCCTAGGTTTATTTACTTATTAGCATCTGTATATAATTTCAATTAAGCGAAGGAATAAATCATCGCATTCTCGGATTTGATCAGCGTCTTCTCACAATATTTACGAAATTGCCACCGGTCATACTTTTAAGACCGGATATTTTTTAGCCCGTTATTAGTCTTGCCCACTACCCTTATTAATTATGAACATACATAGAAAAAATAATTAATATGCTTTGAAAACAAGCAAGTTTTTTATAAAAATGATCAAATACAATTGTTAGTTGATACTTTATAATAAGAAATAGGGAGTAATACATATGGATACGTAACGTGTATACTAATAACGATGACTAAGGAGGACGTCTTAGCCTCTCAGGGTCGTTGTACTAATTAAATAGAGCCATATATAGTGAAGTGTTCAAACTAAAATGAACAATACAAACGGTGGACAGATTCAACTTCACTCCATTAATCAATTTAATTAATTCTATCTCTCCAGATGTCAAAGCCTGTATAAGTACGTAGTACTATCATTTTTCCAGATAAAAAACCTTGACGATTTCCTAGATGCGACCTCATCAATATATGCCCCAATTACAAAATAAGTGTTAATGATGACTTAATGTAATAAAACCTTTTAAGTATAAAACCAGTTAATTAAAAGTCCAACGATCAGTTTTAAGAATCCTCTTGTCAGCCTTTTTATTAACTCAAACTCGTATTTAATTGTATACTAGGTGTTCTCAATCTTGAGTTATATGAGACTTCTTCCAATTTGACACACTCATACACAATATTTTTAACAAATAAGACGACGTAGGAATGTTTGAATTGTATCAAAAGGCAGATGAATTGAAGAGATAGGAACGGTGTGCGAGGGAGGAAAGAAAGTGTTGAAGTCGCCTGTAGATGCACTTTGGTGGCGTACGTGAATGAAGAAAAGTAAGGAGTGAGCGATGCAGAATGAGGTTAATAAGATAGGGTTGGTATTCTTATAGGCCCTTAGGATAACTCCATAAG
Source organism: Acacia pycnantha (assembly GCA_025563575.1). Lineage (NCBI taxonomy): Eukaryota > Viridiplantae > Streptophyta > Magnoliopsida > Fabales > Fabaceae > Acacia > Acacia pycnantha. Next base: position 7,396,707 of record JAMWYP010000002.1, on the reverse strand, counting down.
ATAACTCCGGATAAGATAATATTTACGTGTAATCTTGATGCAACAGACTGATTATAGCTTTTGGTTGGACTTATGTAATGTAAAGAGGATTACATTTTGTAATTTTGATTACATTATTTGATGTAATTAGGATTACACTATAAGGACTGATGAATAGGGATGCAGACATCTTGTTATCAAATGAAAAAGACACTATTGCCATTATAATTTTTTTAAAAAGCAGAATAAATTTTTGTTTTCATCAGAGTAGAGTATCGGAGCAAAATAGTAACTGATACATATATTCAAAATGCCAACTGCTGTATGTCTGGCTATTCGTAGTAACGGTACATTAATTCGATTGTCTAACATAAACGTAAATACATAACAAAAGGAAGTCTTCAGCCGGATCTCTAAGCGTGCTGCTTGCCTTTATCCTCGACCCTCGGTCCTCCTGACCCTGAAGCTATGTGAAGAGTTGAGGTCCAATGCACCGGACCTCAGGTAACATTTAACCTCATGCTTATATACACAATATATGGATTACAGATATTCACAACATTAACATCATATGAACACACAACACATGTATCACACAAACAAGCGTATCCCGACAGCACACAAGCCCCCTGGCAGATGTGTCACACCCAGCAAGCGTGTCACACCCAGCAAGCGTTTCACACCCAGCAGTCGTTTCACACCCAGCAAGCATAATCATATCAACAGTACATAAACATACCACAGAGCTATCAGCTACCACAATAAGCATACAATACACATAACACATATACGCATACCCTAAACATCAGAGTTAGTGTTACAGTACGCGAACGTACCTTCGTTGACAAATACGGTGTGTCTGTCGGTCGGAACGTGATTACAGATATCCTATAAGGATAATATCGTATTTATTAATTAATAATCCATATCCTAACAAATACTTTAGTCATAAATGACTATTTTACCCCTGACTTCACTAACCGACGAAATTTCGCCAGAGCTTCGCTGCTTTGACTCTAATCTTCCAAAATTTTGCCATATCTCTATCTCCATCATATTTTCGAAATAAATATCATATTTAACCATAAAACATGATATCAACAATATATTGGAAGATTAAAGATCAAAACAACATCTAAGCTTAGAACTTTAAGAACTACCGTGCAACATCTCGTTTTCCAAAAGCAGTATAAAATTTTTTCATCAGAGTAGAGCATCGGAGCAAGAGTGTAACTGATATATATATTCAAAATGCCCACTGGCTATTTACAACAGCGGTATAGTAACCGAGTGTTTCAAAAGTGAAGTACAACAACAAAAGGCTTCCGCCGGAACAACAAAAGAAGTCTTCAGCCGGAACTTCTACACGGGCTGCTTGTCTCTCTCCTCGGTCCTCCGGAACCTAACGCTATGTTAAGGGCTGAGATCCAGCGCACCGGATCTCAGGTAACGGTTAAACTCATGTTTATGTATACACATACAAACAATAGACATCCACAATATCATCAGCATATACAATCACTCTATCACAACCCATGCATATGTATTGCCCCCAAAGATGCGAACATATTGCCCCCAAAGATACGAGCATGATTGCCCCAAAGATAAAGACATATTGCCCCTAGCATACAGACATATCCTCTAACCACTATATGCATTTCAACAGTATAACATCTATACAACACACATACCACATATATGCATACCATAAACGTCAGAGTTAGTGTTACAGTACGCGAACGTACCTTCATTGACGGTCGTCGGTATTTCTAGCGGAATACGGTACAACAGTAGGTCAGAACCTTATCAGAGATATCCTATCAATATAACAACGTACTTGTTAAGGATCCATCATTACGTCAGACATTTTTAGTCAAAATGAACATTTTACCCCTGACCCCCTAATCGGCGAAATTTCGCCAGCACTTCGTTACTTTGACTCTAATCTTCCAAAATTTTAACATAACTCCTACTCCAACATGATTTTCGAAATATATATCATATTCAACCTTAAAACATGATATCTAAACTAACTTGGAAGATTAAAGATCAAAACAACATTTCTACTATAACTACCGAATCGAAAACTAGAACTTAAGACTCGGTACCGAAAAACTTACCCAGAGCTTCGCTACAAATTTCCCCGGACTCCTTCCTCCTCTCTTCCTTCTCAAAATTTCGAACTAAGCAAGGTGTTTTGGTGTGAAAAATGTGAAGAGAGGGCTTGGGTATTTATAGAAGATTTATGATTACTATTCATGCTTTGTCAGACGGATTCTGGACCGTAGGATCACACTTTGGTGAAGTGGCACAATCTTGGCCATCCAATCCACCTTCTTAAATCACTCTTCAAGACCATGATTTCATACCCATGATGTCACCCATGTACTTTGATGATGTCACTTACTTCCTCAAGAAGTTTTATACCGATAAAGTCTCTGTTCGGTGTCCTAATCGCGTAATCTTGCAAAATCTCAAAAATCCGGAATCATAACTTTGAAGACCTTTTCTTACTCATTACAAATGTCTGGGTTAACTAAATTTTTTATCCCTTTCAGGTCTTCTCCGGTCCTGCCGAAGATTTACGGAAAAACGCGTCGGTTACGGAAATAACTTACGGAATCATCAACTTCGGGACAAAAATTCACTGATTCATAAAACGTCCAGTTCCTTATCAACTCATCCCCAAATATTGAGTTAGGATTTATTTTCTATAGGTTTTCATTTCCTCAACTGCTCCCTTGTCCTTTTCATCTTATTTAATCTCTATCGGTGGTCATTTATCCTATTTGCTTTTTCACAGAATATTTCATAGAATATTCCTTTATATTATTATTATAATAATAATATCTAGATATCAATTTTGCCAATCCTTATCCATCTCTTTGGCTCAAAATTTCGGTCAACAATCTGGTCCTTTTTAATTTAGTTTTCGTTTTTTATTTAATTATTTAATTAATAATATATATTTTTTAATTATTTAATAATTATTTTTCATAATTTTTCCACAAAGTTTCCTATTGGTCCATACTTGTTTTTAGGCTTAAAAATACCTATTCTCACCAATTTTTCTTCATAATTTCTAATTAATTAGCAAATATATTTTATGTTAATTTTAGCCATAAACCACTAACTATAGGGTTTTATATAATTATCTTTGGATTTTCCTTTGTTTAAGCCCAAATAGTTAGCCAGTAATTATTTAACTAATTACCCACTAATTTTTGATAATTTTATTAATTATAATAACTCATTACCTCACAACTTTTGCACTGACATTAGTATTTTATGTCACATGCATTATATTAAAATTCACGGGGGCATTTTGGTCATTATAATACTTTTTAATTTTTCCCCATTTATTTTTCCAAGGTAATAATTTAATAAATTACCTAAATTAGAGACAATATTCTTACCTATTTCAAATAAATATTTACTTTCCTCTTTATAATTTTCACAGGGTATTTTATAACCCACAAATATTTTAGGGACCTATTTGCAAAATTTCAAATGTTTTTAGGGACCTAACTGCACATTATCTAATTTCAAGAGAAATTACCCTAATAACAAGATAAATTCAATACAAGGTGTTTGAGACCTCATATTCACCTATTTTCAATAGGTATAATTTCCTAATTTTTGATATTTACCCTAAGTCAGTTTTTAGGGTATTACATACCGAACTAATTAAAGACTAGAACTTGAAACTAGGGACCGAAGAATTTACCCAGAGCTTTGCTACTTCTTCACTAGAGCTCCTCCTTCTCTCTTCTCTCTAGATTTTAGAAATTCCTCTTGAATTTGGTGTGAAAATTTTCAAAGAGAATGAAGGCTATTTATAGGCAAAGGTTGTGGTAAACTTGAAATTTTTCCAAACTTTCTCTTCTTCATTTCTAGCCCTTAGATCTAGGTTTACATGCAAGGTTTCATCTCCACCTTTGATCCATGTTGGCTGACCTCCCCTTCCATCATTCTTCAAAAAAATGATGTCATCTACATGATGTCACTTACATGCTTTATGGATTTAACCGATAAATTCCCCAGCTCAGTGTTCTAATCGCGTATAGTTAATAATCTTCAAATACTTTTAGAGGTTCACTTTGGAGCTTATGTACTCACTTGAGAAGTACTTTAAATATCAAGGATTACAGTCCAATGTATTTACCAGTCTTTTTGTAACATCCCATTTTCAAAAGCAGTAAATTTTTTTTTTTCATATATCAGAGTAGAGCATTGTAACAAAAGGAGTATTGAGTAACTGATACAACATGATACAGTGGCGTAACTTCCTGTTCATAAAGAACAATACATTATCTGTTCAAATCTTAGATGTCCTTAATCGGGTCTTTACGTGATCTTCACATGTGCTGCTAACCCAGCTTATGCTCATCTTCCGTCCGCGAGTCTCCGGACCCTGAAGCTATAGTAAGAGCTGAGATCCAATGCCCATCGGATCTCAAGTAACGGTTAACCTTATGCTCAAATACAACAATATATGGGTAACAGATATTTCTAATATTACAGCATGGATCAATACAGTACGTCGTATGATCATTTAATAACAACTACACTAACATGCAAAGTTATTTCCGGTCTGCACATATCCAGTGCCAAGATGTACGGTCGTGTCCTCAGCGCTAGGAAAACATAACGGCATTATCATGACTATAACCCGTAAAGCTGTAAATAGTGATCAAAGTCCCCATACCTTAGTCACTGTGCAAGTCTAGGACAGAGTCGCGTTCATAGCTCTATGAAACTATCCACATCATATACAAGCATACTATGAACATTAGCATTAGTGTTACAGTACGCGTCCGTACCTTCGTTGACGGTACTTCTGACGGAATATGGTACGTTTGATAGAAATTCGGCACGTCTGACAGCGGTACGAGATCACAGATATCCTATAGGGATAATATCACATTTATTAGTGATCCACATCATAAAAGGCATTTTAGGTACAGATTACCATTTTGCCCCTAGTTTGACTAATCGGTGAAATTTCGCCAGAGCTTCGCTACTTTAACTCTAATCTTCCAAAATTTTGACATATCTCTCTCCAACATATTTTTGAAATAAATATCATATTTATCCCTAAAACATGATATCTAAACTAACTTGGAAGATTAAAGACTAAACTAGCATTTCTACTATAACTACCGAAAGAACTACTAAAGCTTAAGACTAAGGACCGAAGAACTTACTCAGGGCTTCACTACAAATTTCTCCGAGTTCTTCCTTCTCTCTTCCTCCTCCAAATTTTCGAACTAGCAAGTGTTCTTTGGTGTGAGAATTATGCTTGGAGTTGCCATCTATTTATAGGCAAATTTCAAACACTATTCATGCCTTTTCATATCAATTTTGGACCCTTGGATCAAAGGTGCATGAAATGGAAAAATCTTGTCCCTCCATGGCACCTTTCCGACCTCCCCCCTCCCCTTTTGCAGAAATTGCATCATCAAAAGTGATGTCACCTAGTTGCTTTATGAACTTGTACCGATTAAGTTCCCTGTTCGGTGTTCCAATCGCGTAATCTTGGAAAATCTCAAAAATCCGACAACATAGCCCTGAAGGTCTATTCTTCCTCTTTAGAAATTTCTGGGTTAACTAAATTTTGATCCCATTCAGAACATTTCGTTGCCTGCCGAACATTTTCGGATAAACGTCTTCGGTTACGGAAATCACTTCGTAACAACATCTTCGGGACAAAAATCCACTGATTCGTAATTTGTCCAGATGTTAGGCAACTAGTTCAAGGATTTTGAGTTATGGCTTAGTTTCTATAGATTCTCGTTTATCTGATTTGCTTTTTGGATATCTGATAGCTTCTTAGCCAGTTTAATATACCCCTTTTCGGTTACGGAAATAACTTCGGAGGTAACCTACTCCGAGCTAAAAATTCACTTGTTTATAATAAGTCCTGATCTTAGAAACCTAGTTCATGGTTTTCTAGATAGGATTTAATTTCTATCGGTGGTCATTTATCCTATTTGCTTTTTACATAAATATCACAATTTATATTATTATATTACAACTTGCAAAAATATCATGATATATTTTTTTCCTCTTTCTCTCCCACTTGATTTTTGGCTGGCCCTTATTATTATTATTATTTATTTATTTTTAATTAATTAATATTACATTATTTTATATTTAATTTATCTTTTATTATTTTCATAATTCTCCCATTGGTCCTTTCTATTTAACATGGATTAAAGCATTTAAAATTACTAGAAATTCCATGGCCTTAGATTTTACTTTATTAGATTACATCCTAACCCTTGATTAATATTTAATTTGTAGAAATTGATTAATAAGTTTAATTAGTGCCCTAATCACATGATTAGCAACTTTCTTAGGATTAGGGATTTTCATACACTTAATCTCATTCATTTTTTTCTTCATATTTTCCAATTAATTAGTAAGTATATTTTATGCTAATTTAAGCCATTAACATTTATTTAAAGGGTTTTACATATTTACCCTTGGATTTTCTCTTAATCATGCTTAAACAATTAGCCCATAATTATTTATTTAATCACTTACTAACTGTTGACAATTTTCTTATTTAGGATTAACCATTATCTCACAACTATTTTACTGACATTGGTATTTTATGTCCCATGCATTATATTAAAAATCCTGGGGTCATTTTGGTCCTAAAAATACTTTTTGATTTTTGCCTTTTAATTTTTCCAAGGTTATAATTTAATAAATTACCAAAATTGGAGACAATATACTCTCTAATTTTTAATAATTATTTTACTGCCTCCTAGGATTTATCATAATTTTCTTAGGCTATTTTATGCCCCACAAATACATTTTTGGGCCTTTGGCACTTTAACTCTTCTAATTTCAATAGAATTTACCCTAGAAAATAGAATAAGTATTCTACAATGTTTTGACACCACATATTCACCTATTTCCAATAGGTATTATTTACTAAACTATGATGCTCATCATAGGTCAGATTTTAGGGTATTACACTTTTAGTCATTTTAGGATAAACCCCGTCTGTTACGAAAATGACATCGGAGGTAACCCACTTTGGGACAAAAATTTACTTGTTTACAATATGTCCTTATATTAAATACTTAGTTCACATATTTCAAGATATGATTTATTTTCTATCGGTTCTCATTTATCCCATATGCTTTTTATCAAAATATCTTCTTTAATTATTACTATTTCCATCCACTTGTATATGCATTCACACACATATTCAACACTCACACACCCTTGAATTTTCGGCTCCCCCTCCACCTTTTTGATTTTTATTTTGTTATATAATTAACTTATATTATGCTTTAAAATTCTCCCATTGGCTCTTTACAAATAGCTTGGATTTAGACATTTTAAATTGCTAGAATTATTGTAAGCCTTAGATCTTGCTTTATGAGATTTAATCCTAGCCATTGCTTAATGTTTAATTTGTCAAAGTTGATTAGCAAATTTAATTAGAGCCCTAATCCTATGATTAGTAATCTTTTGTTAACCAATTAGGCTTTAGGGATTTTATTATACAATTCATTTTATACATTTCTTAATTATGCTTAATTTAATTAGCCATTATTCTTATACTAATCTTAATCCTTTATTGGCCATTAATCTCCAATTAGGGATTTTAGATATTAACTTTGGATATCACCTTCATTCATGCCTAAACAATTAGCAATTAATTACTTATTTAATCACCTACTAATTGTTGACAATTTTCTTAAATTAGATTAATTGTTTTCTCACAACTATTGTGTTGACATTGGTAATTTATGCACCATGTATTATATTAAAAATCATTAGGCAACTTATGCTCCCCAATATAATATTGGATTTTGCCTCTTTTATTTTCAAGGAAAATAATCCCATAAATTACCAAAATTAGAGACAACATACTTTCCTATTTTAAATAAATATTTAATTGCCTCTTAAGACATATCATGATATTTTCAGGGTATTTTATGACTCACAATTGTATTTAGGGATTTTTGGCATTTTATTCCTTCTAATTTCAAAAGAAATTACCCTAGAAAATAAGATAAATACCACATAGGATTTGAGACCACATATTCACCTATTTTCAATAGGTATTATTTACTAAATTATGATACTCATCATAAATGAGATTTTTAGGGTATTACATTTCTCCCCCCTTTAAATAAAATTTCGCCCTCGAAATTTGCTCTATACTAACTAGACTCTGTCCTAATTAAACTTCGGGACATACGTTCCGGCTCGATTACAAAGATTTTGTCATGTTTTACTTTGATATATAGTGTTTCCGTGGCGCCCATACATCATGTCAACACAAGATACCTCGTACCTTATACGATCGTGGTCCGGTTGTAATAACCACGAAACATGCATTAGAAACTAAAGTTTTCACGTCAAGTAAGGTAGCTTTTTATCAAGTCATAGGGAAATCTATAGGCATGCACTCCTAAGTGTTCCGCGTAATCATGTGATTTGAAACAAATGGCTAGCACTTGAATCACATAACGCCTGGAGAAGATTCCTTACTAAATGAGATAGTACCTTGGACCATCTCCGGAAGCTCTCTGTCTTCTGTACTGGTTAGTGCGTACACTCGGCCTGGGTTCTGTGGCCTTAACTCCGCAGTTTTGTCAGGACAGCCTGCGATAAAGTGTCCTGGCTTCCGACATCTGTAGCAAATCCGTCTCCTATCACAGTCAACACCAGGATGGTAATTCCCGCATTTTGGACATGGTCGGGTCTCCGACATTCTTGGGTTGTTCCGCTGCCCAGTCTGGAATTATGTAATTTTATAAAGCAGTTAAAATTAGTTAAAAATAATAAATATGTCTAAATAAACAGTTTTACCAATTATACCATGATTTATGGGGAAAGTAAGAGAGAGAAATATAATAAGTATAAGTATTACAACTTTTTAATTAATGTAATATATATAATTAAAGAGGGGCAAAAATGAAAAAACCTCTTTAAACTCTTTAAATGCTCAGACAACTCTTGTGGAGCTCGTTAGTGTGACGGTTGCAGTGAAATTGAATATGTAATTAATTCACGTTGAGTGTGCTAAAATTGAGAATTACTGAAGACTAATCAAATTGCCAGTGGAAACACACTTGCTGATGATATGTTCAAAAGGAGAAAGCGTCAAATTTATTCAGCTTTATAATTTATTCATGCATTGAGGTTACTACAGCCAATGGCTTCACGCGTTTTGTTTACTTAGTAAAACCTACTCTCACCTTTTCCATATAAAATACCTTTCCCTCTTAGCCTCCATTCACAACTCATCTGCCATTTTTATCACTTCATCTCAATCTCACTCCCCCATTCTTGCAGTTTCCCTCTTAATTACCATCCTACAAATCCAGTTTTAAGTTCGAGACCTTCAATATTCCACTACTCTCACCAACAACATGGATCACATTAAAGTATTGCTCTCCTGCTTCGTTTTGATTTTCTCATTTTCATCGGCATTTCCCTCATCCTCATCAGCATCAGCATCACTGAAAGTGGGTTTCTACAAGTCAACATGCCCATTAGCTGAAGCAATCGTGAAGAGAGCTGTCAACAAAGCTGTTTCTGCCAACCCTGGAATCGCTGCTGGTCTTATCAGAATGCATTTCCATGACTGCTTTGTCAGGGTCAGTTCACTCCCCATTTCCTTCCTTCAGCGTTTATCATATATATAACTCAGATCTATATTTCAAAAATTCTCATGTCATGCATTCATATATATAAACAGGGTTGTGATGGTTCAGTGTTGCTCAAATCCACACCTGGTAATCCAGCTGAGAGGGACCACCCTGCAAACAACCCTAGCTTACGCGGCTTCGAGGTCATTGATGAAGCTAAGGCTCAAATTGAGGCAGTGTGCCCTCAGACTGTTTCTTGTGCTGACATCATCGCTTTCGCCGCTCGAGACAGCGCTCAAAAGTTGGACACATAAACTACGATGTGCCGGCTGGACGAAGAGACGGTCGTGTCTCTCTTAGAGACGATATCCCAAATAATATTCCAGCACCTTCCTTCAACTCACAGCGACTCGCTGAGATTTTTGCGCAAAAGGGATTATCAGTGGACGAAATGGTCACTCTCTCCGGAGCCCATTCTATTGGAGTCTCTCACTGTTCTTCCTTCTCCAATGGTCGTCTTTACTCATTCAACGCCACTCATCCCCAAGACCCTTCCATGGATCCTTCATTTGCTCAACTCTTAAAGACAAAGTGTCCTCCATCAACCAACAATGGCGGCGAGGAAGATCCAACGGTTGTGCTTGATGCTGCTACGCCTAACCGTTTGGACAACAAGTACTATGTGGCACTTAAGAATCGTCGTGGGGTTTTGACTTCTGATCAGACGTTGTTTGAAAGTGTGCGAACGAGGAAAATGGTGATGAGGAATGCCAAAAATGGCGGGAGTTGGGCTGACAATTTTGCTAAAGCAATGGTTCGTATGGGTTCAATTGAAGTTCTCACAGGTTCAGTGGGAGAGATCAGAAAGATATGCAGCGTCGTCAACTAACACACCAAACTGATTATGTTTTATCTGTTCTCGTAAAGAAATTGTTCATAGCTTCGCTTTGGTTTTATTTTATTTTATTCAATTATTCTTTTGCAAATGTAATAAGTTAATGTTTCAACGAATTGAACACTGTCGATCGGATTTCACTTTGATATATCGTTCCCATCCTTTGGATTAAATTGGAGACATTGAAAGGTGATATAGCTTCTTGATTTTGTTGCTGGTTCATATATAGTTTTAAATAACAGACTTGATCTGAGATAAGAATTCAAATAAAACGACGAGAGAGAGAGGGAAGAGTAAGTTTTGATGACTTTGGTTTATTCAAAGCTTTAAAAGTCGGATAAGGCATCCGACAAATGCATGAGTGGTTGGTTGTCGTTTCTTACTGTTTTTATTGATATCATTTAAACCCAAGTGGTCGGTCACCTCGACTTTGTAGCTCCACGAATAGCAAGACTTCATCAAAGTTTAAAAGAAAAGAAAATTTCCCAAGTCCATACCTTTTATTCCTGTCTGAAAACAAGGACATACTGTTTGAAATGTAATGCTTCAATCTAACTGATTTTTAAAATATATAAATCCCCCTTTCAGACTATTTCTAATGATTGTGCGCGCATACATACATATATAAATAAATAAGGAGATTCCATCAAGAATTGTTTCGAAACAAATTATTTAAAAAGGTATTTTAAAGAAATCAACATACTCTTTTTTAGAAATAATTAACTTAATTAATTTTCTTAATAAATTAACAAATTAGTTATCAAGTTTATACATTAAGAAGAGTAGAGAGTATATATTCACAAAGTAAGTACAATCAAGTCGTGGAGTTTAATACTTCCTCCGGTCTTTAATATAAAACATATATACGTAATTTTATTAGATTAAGGAAATTAGTTAAGTTAGTTAATATAACATATATATTTTTTTTTTAAACATACTCCTCCTGGTCCTAATTATAAGACTTATTTAACTTTTTTGGAGAAATTAAGGAAGTCAATTAAATTACTTTAGAATATTTTTATTTTTGTTTTTTTCTCTAAACTAATTAGTTTGACTAACATACTAATATATAATTTAAAGATACATAACATATGAAATGATTAAGTAACTTATTTAGCTTCTTTAATCTCTCCAAAAAAAGTCAACTAGGTCTTATAATTAGGACCGGAGGTAGCATTAGTTATCTTCCTTAATTCCCCATTCCCTCTTCTCCTTAATTATTATTGAGGGACTATCACTAGGGGTAATTTAGGGAAAGTTTGAAAAATATGAAAAAATTTAGGACCAAAATTAACTCTCCAAATATGTCCTATATTAAGGGGAGTGAGTAAAGATTTACCTATTTTTTGAATCAGAGTGACAATTTGCTAATGTCTTGATATTTTTTTAACAATAACAATGTACTTAATGCATTATTATTATATAATTTATATATAGTCGATTATACGTTGACAAAAACTAAGTACAATGATCTCTAGATTTAATTATAGTTACAATAAAGTCACGTAATATATATAAAATGTCAGTTACCTACAATGATGAAAATACTCATATTAACGAATCTAGAACTTATAGTAAAATTAAATTAATAATGTTACTATGATTTTTAGGGAAGTTATTATATACTCCTTCCTAAACGTAGCATCAAGTTTGAAGGGTGGATTTTGGACCTAAACGTAAGACTCTTTTTTAAAATAAAAAAAAAATAATAATAATTTATGTTATCTCTTATATTTATCATTTTTCTCTAAATTAATTTTTATAATTTAATTATTAAAAACTGATATATAATATAATATCACATAGAAACATTTTAGAGAGATCATGTCACATATATTATAATTAAATAATTTACATGTTTTTTTTAATCTTTTAAAATTGGATAAATATGTCATACTATGGGGCTATTTAATTGTTATGAGGATTTAGAGGAGAGGAGAGAGAAAAGGAATTTTTTTTGTAAGTTCAATTTTAAAAAATTGGAAAAGTGGGGTTGTAATTTTTTTATTTTTTTTAAAATGGTAAGATAAGAGAGTAAGAAAAATTAATTTACAACTTCTAACCCAACTTCTCTAATTTTTAAGAATTCAAAAAGTTTTCCTCTCCTCTTCTCTCCTCATACCAAACAGCTCTTAAGCATTAGAGGAGTGTTTTTTGTTTCACGGACTTTACCTTACATATATTGTGTTATTAGGGTGTACATGGCAACCATTCTGTTCCCCAACACTGTTTCTGAGATGAAACAGTTTATTCTGATTCTGTGCCTTGGAAGAGTTTTGAGAATCAGAATTATGTTTGTTAACTCATTTTATTTTTACTCCAAGAATCAGAATTACGTTTGTTAACACATTTTATTTTTATTTATGTAATTTTTATATTCAAAAATTATTTATGTGGTGGTGGTGGTGGTGGCGGCGATGAGGTGGGGGTGGCGGCGGCGGCGAAGGTGGTGGTGGCGGTGGCAGCGGCGGTGACGGTCGTGGTGGTGGTGGTTGTGGCGATGAGGTGGGGGTGGCGGCAGCGGCAGCGGCAAGGGTGGTGGTGGTGGCGGCGGTGGTGGTGGTGGTGGTGGTGGCGGTGAGGTGGGGGTGGTGGGGGTGGCGGCGGCGGTAACGGTGACGGTGACGGTGATGGTCGTGGTAATGGAAGTGGTGGCGATGAGGTGGGGCGGCGGTGGGGGTGGTGGTGGTGGTGGCGGTGAGGTGGGGGTGGTAGCGGTGGCGGCGGCGGTGGCGGTCATGGTGGTGGCAATGGTGGCGATGAGGTGGGGCGGCGGCGGGGTGGTGGTGGTGGTGGCGGCGGCGGCGCGATGGGGGTGGTGGCGGCGGCGGTAGTGGCGGTGGTAGTGGTAGTGGCGGTGTGGTGGTGGCGCGGCGGTGGTGGCGGTGGCGGTGGTCGCGGCGGCGGGCTGTGGCGGTGGTGGTGGTAGCGGTGGCGGTGGTGGCGATGGGGTGGGGATGGCGGCGGCGGTAGGGGTGGTGGTGGTGACGGCGGCAGTGCGGTGGGGGTGGTGGCGGCGGTGGTGGTGGGGGTGGGGAAGGTAGTTGATACTGCGAAAGGTTTTCGAGAGAAAGAAGAGAAGTTGTACGTTGAGGAATAAATTCTGATTTTGTGCCCAGAAATAGAAAATCATGAATTTTCTTCTTCTTTTTTTTCTATTCCCCAGCACAAAAGTTGAACCGGTTCATCCCGGGAAAAAAAAAAAAACCGGATTTACCAAACAGATTTCTCATCCAATGTATTCCGGGGAACAGAAATTAACAAAAAACACATTCTGGAAGCGTTACCATGCACACCCTTAGTGTTACTATCATTCTCAAGGATACTTTCCACTACTCCCTTCCTATTTATAAGGTCTTATTAACTGAATTGCGCTATTAAAAAACTAGTTAAAATTAGTTCAAAGTAATAAATATATAGAAAATATATACTTGTTATTTCATATATACCCTTATTTATAAATGAGTAAATGACATGGAGTAACAGTGAACACAAATTGTGAAAGATAGCATTTGGGAAAATTGATTAGGGGTGTATTGGTAAAAATACATTTAATGTTCATACAACTCAATCTAAAGAAGACATTATAAAAGGCGATTGGTCAATTCAAAAAATAAGACCCTATAAATATGGATGGAAGGTATACAATGGAGTTCATTGGAACTTTTCTACGGGTACATATATACTCTCTTTGATCATTATTATTATAAAGTATCAACTAATAATTTTCACAAATCAATAAAAATAATTAAAATTAATAAAGTTATCATACAATTTAAGTAACTTTCAATATTACCCCCTACTAATTGCATTAAAACCTAATATTATATTAATTATTAGTCTCACCCACTATCCTTATTAATTATGGGCATACATGGATAAAAATAATTAATGTACTTTAGAAACAAGCATGTGCCTTATAAAAAAGACTAAATATAATTATTAGTTGGTGCCTTCTAATAAAAATCAGAAGGAGTAATACAGCTTAACATGTATACCACCTATTAATAACGTTGTCTTAGCCTCTCAGGGTCGCTGTACTAATTAAATAGAGCCATATATAGTGAAGTGTTCAAACTAAAATGAACAATAGAAATAACGGTGGACAGGTTCAACTTCACTCTATTAATCAATTAAATTAATTATAGGGAAAATCCCCCTCAAGCCCATATTAAAAAAAATTGTCAAAAAAGGCCCAAGAAAAAGTCACATATTAAAAAAGGCGCCAAGGCATTTTTTGGTATTATTTCATAAACGTTAACAACTATATCAGTAGAACATTAACAACTAAATCAGTAAATGTCAACAACAATATCCAAACAACTAAATAAGTATCCGTTAACAACTATATCAGTACACGTTCTATGAAATAATACCAGAAAAGACCTTGCAGCCTTTTTTGACATGTGGCTTTTTGTAATACCCGCATATTTCTTTATCTGAAATATTATATTTTGATAAATAAATGGGTTATTTCTCATAAGTGAAATTTATGATCGTAAGACTCGTGGAAATATAGTCTATTGTTCTAAGTTAATTTCGGTAGGAAATTAGGGAATTTAAGGGCCAAAGTGCCAAAATGACGAAAATGCCCCTTAAGGGACATAAATAACTTAGAAAAAATGATGAAAAATCCTAAAAGGCAGTAAAATGACCAAGTGAATTAGGAGAGTATATAATCTCTAATTATGGTAATTTAATAAATTATGAACTTGGAGAAATTGTATAAGAATGTTCAAAAAGTAATATAAAGACCATAATACCCTTGCAAATTATAGAATAATGTAAGAGGCATGGAAATGCTAATGTTAATGCAAGAGTATGAAGGTAATGAGTTGTTCTAAGTAAGAAAATTATCAACTTGTGATAATTAAGTAATTAAGTAATATTGGGCTAATTACTTAAGCATAAGCAAGGAAAATTCATGAATAATTATATGAAACCCTAAAATTAGTGGTTATTGGCTTAAAATTAGTAAAAACATGTTTACTAATTAATTGGAAATTTTGGAGAAAAATATTTGAGTTTAGGTATTTTTAAGCCTAAATACAAGTTTGGACCAATAGGAAAATTATGTAAGAAATTATATAAAATAATTATTAAATAATTATTTTATATTAAATAAAATATAAAACGAAAAAAATGGATCAGATGTTGACCGAAAATTGGGCCAAGAAAAAAGGGAATATATATTTTTATATATATATATATATATATATATATATATATATATATATATATGTATGTATGTATGTATGTATGTATGTATGTATGTATGTATGTATGTATGTATGTATGTATGTATGTATGTATGTATGTATGTATAAAAGAATTGTTGCAAGTTGCAATTATAATATAATATAATTAATTAAAGTGAAAAAATGTGAATAGTAATTTAGAAATTAGGAAATGGATCCTATCTAGAGATCTAGGAATAGGAATTCCAAAGTCAAGGTAAAATATTGATCAGTGAGTTTTTACCTTCAAGTGACCTCTTCCGGAAGTTAATTCCGAGGCCGTTAGTGCATTTTCCTAATAAAACAAAATAGGGAAAAATGCATATAGGCATATTTTTGGATATGAAGAAAATAAATTATAACTCAAAATCTAGGAATGAGTTTGAATTTATCTGGACATATTTGGAATCAGTGAATTTTTCTGAAGAAGTTGATGATTCCAGAAATGTGTTCTGAAACCGGACGCGACTGGACTGTTGGAGCCCTATATGGAGTCAAAATATAGGTTAACTTGGACATTTCTACTAAGTGAGGAAATGGTTTCAAAGTTGTAAATCCAGAATTTTGAGATTTCTCCGAAATTACGCGAATCGGGTACCGATCGGGAAATTGGACCGAAAGCTTCGGAAGGTGACACGTGGCCACCTCCCATTGGCCAAGCCCCTTGAATTTCGGTCAGGTGTGAATACAAAAGGGAAGAAAGGGTTTTTTGAAAAGTTGCTTTGGACGGCCCGGATCGCTCCTCACAAAGTTGATCCGACCAGTAAAACCCTACCCCGTTTCTATAAATACCCCCTCCCTTTGCATTTTCTCACTTCATTCTCTTGAGATTTTTGAATCTAGAGAGAGGATTTTAGAGAGAGAAGCTCGGAAAAATTTCTGCAGAAGTCTTCAACGGGTAAGTCCTTCGGTCTTTAGCTCTTTAGTTCGGTAGTTAGTAGAATTGTTAGATAGTTTTAGTAAGTAGGGAATGAGATTCCTACTATTGTTTTTAGGCCTCATTGCATTGAAAAATGCCTGACGAGGTAAAAACTTGGTAGGGATCGAGTGCCTGAAAAGTTGAAGTCTTCGTAGTTCTTTTAATAGTTAGAGTAGTAATGCTAGAGTAGCCTTTATTTTTCAAAGTATGATTAGATATCATATGATAGGGCTATTTTAGTCTAGAATTTCGAAAATCATAATTGCGTCGAAGTTCTGGCGAAATTTCGGGAAGAAAATTTGTAAGAGTAACGAAGTGCTGGCGAAATTCCGCCAATTAGGGGCATAGGGGCAAAATGGTAATTTTTACCTAAAATGTCAGTTATTGTGCCAAATCACTAATGAAAGTGATATTACTCTTATAGGACATCAGAAATCCTAGTTTGCTGCCGTTACGCTGTCCGTCGTCTTCTTTGTCGGACAAACCGCTGTTTTCCGTCAGAAAGTATAGTTTCCGTCAGAAACATCTGCGTACATCAACGAAGGTACGTTCGCGTACTGTAACACTAATCTAGTGCTGCTCATATACATATATGTGATAAGTACATTCACGGATAGAGATTCTGTTAGGGGTCACCGAGATACATTCACGGTTAGAGACTCTGTCAGGGTTACCGATTATACATACAGTTTCACACGGGTTATAGACTTAATGATACCGTTAGATTTTTCCTAGCGCTGAGGACACGACAGTACATCGTGGCACTGGTTTTTGTGCAGGCTATTATTGTGTAGGACTTTACGTACTGCTTTAATGCTTATGTTCTGTCTGTGTCACAATCATGCAATCATGCATCCGCTATATGCTTAAGAGATTTCTTCTTTGTTATGTTTTGAATATCTGTCATCCGTATACTGTTTTATTTGAGCATAAGGTTAACCGTTACCTGGGGTTCGATGCATGGACTCCAGCTCTTAACGTAGCGTCAAGTTTAGGAGAACCACGGATCGAAGATCGAGGCAAGCTGCACGAGTAGGCTCATGGTTGGAGGGCATGTAGCACGAGTGAGCTCTTAGACGGAGATGTCGCTTTATTGTTTTTCGTATTTACCTAGGAGAACAATAGGATGCTGTATCAATACTATGTTACACTCTGGTTATTGTTTGAATGGGAATCAGTTACTCTTACGCACCAAAGCTCTACTCTGATTTAAAAAAAAAATGGCTCTGAAATTGGGATGTTACACTTTTTCTTGAGCCTTTTTTAACAATTTTTTAGTTATTTGGGCCCTGAGGTAGATTTTCGCTTAATTCTATCTATCCCGATGTCACAGCCTGAATAAGTACGTAGTACTCCCTCCGGTCCTAATTATAAGACAACATTTGAGAGTTGGTTTTGGTCCTAATTATAAGACAATATTATAATAATTGTCAATTTTTTCCTAAAATATCCCTATTTTATTCTCTCAAGTGTGTTTGATTTTTTGTGAGTATATGTATGTGGACGCGTATACTCTTCCAGTCAATGAAACTTTTAGATATATGTGTGTGTGTATCTATGTATGTATATATGTGTGTGGCTACACACAAATATCTATAGACACTATAGACACATACACATATATGTGTGTGTCTACACACATATATTTTGTGTGTGTGTGCGCACGCATATGTGTGTGTTTACATATATGTATGTATGTATATATGTGTGTGTCTACACACATATATTTTGTGTGTGTGTGTGTCTACACATATATATTTTATGTGTGTGTGAGGCACACAAATATATCTAGTCACACACACACATTATATATATGTGTGTGTGTCTACCACACACACACACACACACACACACACACATATATAGTAAGACCATTATTTTAATTAGATAGCATGTAGAAAAAAAAAGGTTGGAGAGACATGTGGTAGGAGCTATTGATTTACTTTCACTTAGGTCATTTTAAATTTATATAAGGATATTTTAGGAAAATGAGTAAAATTAAATAATTTAACTTCTTTCCTTAATCTCCTCAAAATCGGTTAAATATGTCATATAATTAGGACCGGAGGGAGTATCATTTTTCCAGATAAAAAACCTTGACGATTTCCTAGATATGCGACCTCATCAATATATGCCCCAATTATAATTTTTAGTTTTTCCCCTGAAAAAGAAACGAGGAATATTACACTATGAATTTTTTCATTTACTGGTAAGAAAAGGATGATAATTACACACACATATATAATACATGCATTAATTTGTGATGCACTATATAAATTAAATAACTGTCTGGGTTAAGCGGAATTGAGCCCTTGGCATGCAAACACAATAACTATTTGGAGGTAGCAAGCTTTTCGCATTGTGGGTATACATTTTAGTGGTATACATTTTTGTGAACCGGATTAGTCAGCGCTGGATACTAGTGGATTAATAAAAAATTCCAGAATTGAACGAATAGTTTACTATTTATTTGTTTTACTTTTGCTTCATTTCTTAATTTCTTGACCATTGAAGCTATAGTTCTAAGTTGAGTAACAAGTAACATACAGGCTTGTTAATTAATAGGCACCACATCGCTTCTTGATGTAGCGCTATGAACCAATGAGTACTTGTATCAAACCCATGCCAACCAAATTTCTGTCTGCATAATTCATGCAAGGTTACAGCCTAGTGACAGGGGCGGAGGCACGTTTGTTTTTATGTGGGCAAGTGAACCCATAAAAAATTTAAAAGATATATATTTTGTGAAGGAATTTTATTACAATAGATCTAGTTGGATTAATTGGTTAAAGCTTTGGCCATCTATGTTAAAGGTCCCGGGTTCGAACGCCTGTTAAGAATAAGGTGCGCAATCAGATAAGTGATGATTGATTTAACTCATGCATGTTAACTTTTGTTGAACGTGATATATTTGATACAATTAATGATGAGGATATAATGCAATATTTTCAAGGAATGAAGAATCGAAGAATGATTTTGTAATCCTTCTGATGTAAAGGTTAGTTGACTCTTGATTATTATTTTTCTATGTTAATGCATTTGTATTCTCATTGTTTTCCTTCCTCCTTTATGTAGGTGTTTGGTGTTGAACCTATTGAAAAGTGCTGTGCTCTCTAGTGGATAGCCTTTTTTGAGGCATGCTAAACTTGGAGTGCCGGTTTGTAACTATCATTCTCTTATTCCTTTGCTCTATGGTGAAAGCATGATAATAAGTCTTATTTGTATATATTTTCTGTTTTCTCTTTCCTTTTTGTTTATCAGGTTCATTTTCTCTATAAAGGCACACTTAGGGTGCTCTTAGTGCTACTTCATGACTTCCCCGAGTTCTTGTGTGCTTATCATTTTACCTTCTGTGATGTTATTCCTAGTAGTATGAGGCTACCAGATCCATCTATGCCTAATCTAAAGGTCTTTTAAAACTCATCTTGTCTACTTTCTTGGTCACAGTATTGAATATTGGCATGACACAGCTTCCTTTTTTGCTTTCTTTTGCAGATTGATTTGCTTCAAGAAATAACTTTATCCACTCGAATCTTTTTGGAGGTTGATGCAGCAGTCAAGACTAAGCAGATGAAGGCTGATGTAAATGAATATCTGAAGGTAATACCCCACATTGTGATTTTCGTTTATGATGAATTGAAGACGAAGCCAACATTTTGGTTTGCTTGCCCACCTTCTAGTTATTATAATTCTTCATTCTTTGATTTCTTATAGGTTGTAACATGTTCTTTAATCTTGTTAAACTTTTTTTCTTCCAGAAAATGTCAACGATACAATCTTAAAGTATTTAAAACTTTCATTAAAAAAAAATTTCGGGGGCGTTGCCCCCGAACCCCTACACTAATTGTGCACCCATAAACTCTAAATCCTGGCTCCGCCACTGCCTAGTGATATAGTAGTTCCTCTATAAGTGAGAGATCGCGTGCTTGGTCCTTCTTGTTTGTAGTATCTCATAGCCTTAGTGCCTACCCCTTTAATAATGTTTTTTTAGAAAAAAAATAAAAAATAAAGTCATAGGCAGACCCGCCACACTCACACAATATATATATATAGATATATGTATTTTAATACTTTATTTATTCACAATCCCATTTCCCAACAATATGTATATGTGTATACACGTATGTGTGTGTGTGTAATCTCAGCCTCGAGATCAGCGATGGATTGTTCTGGTCTTAAGTTTCAAAGTGTGAATAAGGAATTTTGAGGTGGAGAGAGGACTTTGTTTTGGGGGTTCACTTTGTATTTATGGATAAGCGAATTGTGAAGGATCGAGTTGATGGAGGCAAATGAAATTTAGAGTTTACTGAGGCAACCATAAGGTGTGGTAGGTCTAGTTGAAATTGTCTTTAACAGGCACTATTTAAAATAAAAATTAGTTCACGTGTGAAATTGCTGATTGAGCAATTCAGCGAGGAGGGCCGGGCAAATATATATTGACGTGATGTATTAAGTTGACTTTGATGAAGTCGTACGTAGTAGTTATTTAATAATGTAAACGACTAAACTTGGTCCTTCCATGCATATATATCAAGCCTCAAGGTTGCTTGTTTCATTTGTCATATAGCTTCCATGCTTAAGTATATATATACAAGTAGTAGGACTAATTAAGCAGTCAACTATTTTAAAGCTCTAAATGTTAGGGCCTTAGAATTAGAAGGAAGATATAACAATTCAGGTCACCAAGATGTGATGCTGTAGTTGGAAATTGAGGAATATCAATTCAAAAACTTTAATATCATAGTTGAAAATTGGAATTGGCTTGGGTCCAATACCCATTACTGTCTGCTGTGCCCTTTTCTTTAAAACAGTGCAGTTTTGCGTCAAAACTGATGAAAAATACTATCTTGAAAAATTATTTTAGGATCTTAGAAAAATATTTTAGAGTATTGACTGGTACAAAAATGATTTTTCAGGATACTGACTGTGCTTGAAAAAAAATATTTTAGGATTTTGAAAAAATATTTTAGGGTGTTGACTTGTATTAAAAATATACTTCAGGATATTTTAAAATCTTAAAATAATTTTTCAAGATCGTGAAATATTTTTCCATTACTAGGAGTATCTGAAATATTCTTTTAAGATCATAAAATAATTTTTCAATATCATTAAGTATTTTTTAATACCGATCAGTATCTTAAAGTATTTTTTTACTATCTGTCAGTACCCTAAAATATATATATTTTAAAAAAAAAAAAAAACACAAAGCCTCACTGTTTTTGACGCAAAACTGCACCGTTTTAAAGAAAAGGACGCAGCGGACAGTAATGGGTATCGCAAGCCAATTCCGTTGATAATTATGGCCTTTTCTTCCCCTACCATTAGAGGCATTTTGGTTCATAGTATTTTTTTTTCTAATCAATAACCAAAGTCCTTAATTGTTATTTTCCAATCTTAGAGTTCTAAATTATTATTATCAGGTTTCTAACTGTACTTCTCTGAAAGTTGCTAACAATGACCCCACACGGTCAAAAAAATTTGCTTAAAATCATTTATAGGAGAGAGAGTCGGTAAGTAATAATTATAATTTTTTGTGCACATTTAAATTTTATAATAGTTATAAAAATTGACATAGAGCCAAATACATCAACATATCACTTCACTTCACTATTTTAAAACGATTTATTACATTTTCAGGACACTGGACAGAATCATTTGAATTGGCAAAGCTAAACATATACACAATTGGACGAATTCAAAGCTAAATGAAACCTTATTATAACAGAAAAAATCACAGAACCAATCAACTTCTGTACCAAAGAAAAATAAAAAGGGGATATGTATGAACATTTTCATTTTTAGTTTCTGATAAATATATATATGTAAAATAGAAAGAGCTATTATTAATTAATAGCACCACATCGCTTTCTGATCTCGCCCTGTGAGCCACTGAGAACTTCTATGGAACCCATATGAACCATTGCTTTAGCAAACTTATAAGCCCAAGTGAAGCCATCTTTAGCATTATTGGCCACCATTTGCCTCGTTAACGTACTTTCATACAACGTTTGATCCGACGTCAACACCCCTCGATGATTCTTCAGTCCAAAGTAATACTTATTGTCCAAATAATTCGGTGTGGAAGCATCAAGAACAACAGTAGGATCACTATTAGAACCACCATTGTTGTTTGTCGAAGGAGGACACTTAGTTTTCATCAACTCAACAAACGTAGGATCCATCGAAGGATCTTGGGAATGTGTGGCATTGAAAGAGTATAAGCGATTGGAGAAGGAAGAACAATGTGATACACCAATGGAATGAGCTCCTGAAAGTGTCACCATTTCGTCCACCGATAATCCCTTTCGCGCAAAAAGCTCGATGATTTGGTTGGCATTGAAGGAAGGTCGTGGAATATTATTTGGGATATCGTCTTTGAGAGAGACACGACCGTCTCTTCGTCCTGCTTGAACATTGTAGTTGATTCCTCCAAGATTATAAGCACTGTCTCGAGCAGCAAAAGCAACAATGTCTGCACATGAAACTGTCTGAGGACACACAGCTTCGAGTTCAGCCTTGGCTTCCTCGATCACCTCGAAGCCTCGTAAGCTAGGGTTGTTGGCTGGATGGTCTCTCTCTGCTATATTTCCAGGTGTAGATTCTATTAACACTGAGCCATCACAACCCTGTACACACACACACATGTATGTCGTGAGAATTTAACAGAGAGAAATGCATACATAATATTCCCTCCAACCCTTAATATAGAAGCTACATAGCTAATTTATGGATATTAAGGAAATTCGTTAAATTAGTTATTTGTAATAAATATGTGTTAGTTTTCCTAAAATACTTTTTTTAATCATGTACATTGAAACTATCGATCTATCATGGATGGAAACCTCCTTAATATATGCTATCAATTGGGATAATTATAAATTTAAAAGACAAAATGGATTGGGATATTATATTTAAAACCAAAGTAAATATTCTATGTACCTATTATATTTAGGACAGAAGGGAGTGATAATATAATAGAGTGAAATTTTGGGGAAATATTAATGTATGTGAACTCACCCTCACAAAACAGTCGTGGAAATGCATTCTGACCAATCCAGCAGCGATGCCTGGGTTGGCAGAAACAGCTTCGTTCACAGCTTTTCTAACTATTGCTTCAGCTGATGGACATGATGATTTATAGAAGTCAACCTTCAGAGAAGCTGAAGAGACAATCAGTGATGAAGATGAAAGAACTAAGACCATCACAAAGACCAATAGCCTCGTGTGTAGATTAGCCATTAAAAGAATAAGTGGATTTTTCTGGGGTGTGTATATGTATATGTATATGGATGAAACTGCGAAGAACCAAAGGAACTTGGAGGAGAAAGATATATATATATATAGAGAGAGAGAGAGGGGGGGGTTTTGAGTAGGCTTGAGGGATGATTTTGAGGTGGAGAGGACCAGTGTTGTAGGGTTTGTATTTATAAGTGGAGAATTGGGAAGGAATTAGCTTTTACTGAGGCAGCCAAAACGTGTAGTAATAATGTAGTTGAAGGCGTCAGCCTTGATAGCTTAATTAAAAACATGGTAGGTAGGTATTTATTATAAACATATTAAGTTGGTATAGGAAATTAGTGACTGAATAATTCAAAAGGAAAGATTTTTTTATCCCTGTTCTTTGATGACGACAGGGTAAAATATGGCCTTTAATTGACTTTGATCAAGTCGATTTTGGATTTATGAATGGAGTATGGTCCACAAGCCTGTGTGTTACTTGTTACTCAACTTATTAGAACTATAGCTTCAATGCTCAAGAAAATAAGAAATAGAGAAAATTAAAACAAATAAATAGTAAACTATTCGTTAAAATCATGTATTCAATCCCGGACTTTTTTTATTATTATTCTACCGTTATCCGTGCACTAGCTAGCAGAAACCGACTAGCCCAGTTGGCGGGTAATGTATGCCAACAATGGGGGAAAACTCACCACCTCTAAGTAATCTTTTCTAATTACAATATATACAAGTAATATGTATGTATGTTATTCGAGTCAAGCTTTCTCCAGCTCACGGGCTATCGACAATTGCTTTGCCAAACAAAAGAGTCGATATCAATATATTATGTTTGTATATATTGCAAGAGATATTATGTGAATATATTTGTGTGTGTATAAACCTTTTCTTACCATTAAATGAAAAAAATTCGTATTAGTGTAATATTCCTAGTTTCTTTTGAAGGGAAGAAAAATAAAAATTATATAGGGCATATTGATGAGGTCGCATCAAGGAAATCTTCGCAAACTGTAACCAAATTGAACAATGTTTTTGATCTGGAAAAATGATACTCCCTCCGATCCTAATTATAGGAACAAATTTATAGTGAAAATTGTACTACAAAAGTGTTCCTATAATTAGGACCGGAGGTAGTACTACGTACTTATACAGGCTTTGACATCTAGAGAGATAGAATTAATTAAATTGATTAATGGAGTGAAGTTGAATCTGTCCACCGTTTGTATTGTTCATTTGAGTTTGAACACTTCACTATATATGGCTCTATTTAATTAGTACAACGCCCCTGAGAGGCTAAGAAGTCTTCCTTAGTCAACGTTATTAATAGGCAGTATACATGTTATGCATCCACATGTATTATATATCTACCCATAGAAACGTTCCAATGAACTCCGCTGTATTCCTTCCATCCCTATTTATAGGGTCCTATTTTTTGAATTGGCCAATCCCTTTTTATAATGTTCTAATTAATTTCCCATAGGCTCTCTTTTATCAATTTTTTCACTATTACTCCATGTCATTTACCCACTTATAATAAGGGCATTTATGGAATAACAAATATATTTTCTATATGTTTATTACTTTGATATCTAATTTTAACTGTTTTTTTAATAGTGTAATTTGGTTAATAAGACCTTATATATAAAGACAGGTTGTAACATCCTAATTTTTAATTCTAGAATTTAAGTATAATTATGAAATAGTATACATAATAAATGTATTTATTATGTAATTGTTGAATCCTTATATTAAATTAAGGATTTATTTTCTAAGATTAACCAATACTTGCAATTATGAGTCTTGAAGGGGATCAAGTGGGATAATTTTGTTTAAAATAAAAATAAAAAATAGCCCAACCACCTAAATATACACATTTTGGCCCATATATTCATTCTGTGTAGAACCATTTGGACAACAAAGCAAAAGCCCATTATTCATTATCTCATCCATGCATATAAGCCTTTCATTTGATCTTTCGGCCAACATGTGAGAACATTAAAAGCCCAACACGTTTTAGATGATAAGCAAATAAAAGCTTATGCAATACCCAATGAATGCCCCAAAACCCATTTTCCATTTAGATATATTATTATACTCTCCATCTCAGCAACCCGAAATCACAGAGGAAGCGTGTTTGCAAAATAATTAACCAAAGCTCTCTCATGTCAGCCCACACTTTCTCCACCTATAATTATCATTCGGCCCACACTCCATTTGACCCAATGCGTTAACTATGAAGACACAGGGAGTGAGAGTGAAACCGAGATAGGAGAGTGAGAGCAGAATGTGGTGTGCTCTGTTTCAGAAGTCAGAAAAGAGAGAGCCTTCTTATAAGTGGTGATTGTACAAGTTGTGCTCCTCAAGCTAAGGTTAAGTTTGAAATTGAGGTAATTAGGGTTAATTTATTTTATATGCTTGTTTTGGGCTGTAAGGTATTTTTCTAAGCCTTACTTTTCATATATACTACTTGTATGTGTTTTGAAAAATTATGTGTATGTTTGAATATGAAATTATTTCAGTGAAGCAGTGTATTTTCCAATCTGTGCATTTAAGTGGATATAATTATTGGGGTTGTTATTGTCATGATGGTTATAATGTTTGTTGTGAGATGATGCATATGGAATAATAATTTAGTAAAATGTTGTTGAAAATTTTAGTGTTATATTATTTCTTCTATTGTGAGTTATGTTGGGTTGTGTGGAAGAAATTGAGGGTGAAATTGTGCCCATCGGCTCTCTCATTTCTGGCCTGGAATTTGAGTTGAGTGTTTTGGACGGACACCTCCCTGTTACGGTATATTGTTGGTGGCATGGGAGGAGACGGTATTCTTGAAGTGACTAGCTAGCCTTGGCCGGGTATACTAGCACTGATAGGCTGTACCATGTCCAGAAGATATATGGAGGAGTATGATGGATGAGTGGGGATGGTTTTAATTATTGTTAATTATTAGGTATTATTCAGTTCGTAACTGTGCCCAGACTTAAGGAATTCTGTAGTGAGTTTGTGGGCAGAACCTGTGCCCTGGACTCTAAGTTTGTGGGCGGAATTTGTGCCCTACACTCCGGGTTTGTGGGCGAGTGTTGTGCCCTGAACCCGATATGTATGTTATCGAAAGAAAAAGTCTTCTCTATTATCGCTTGTTAAATATTATAATTATGTTAATAAACCTGCTTCTCTGACTTACAATCCTTTCCTGCATATTTGATAAATTAATTTCGGTTACAGGGACTTTATGTCTCACCCCGTCATTATTAAATTTTCCAGGCAAGACCTCTAACCTAGAGGACAAGGGAAGTAGCCAGAGGCATAGATGTCGTGAAACTTATAAGCCTCTTTTTGGTAATAGTGTTGTATTGACTTATCTATTGCCATCATAGGGCCCTCATATTTTTAAAATTCTACATTAACTATTTTTGGATGATTGTTTATTTTTCGAAGGCTTTATTTTGTACACTATCATATTATGGTGGATCCACAATCATATCTTGTGCGAAAATTATTTTTGTATAGACCCTTTGTTGTAGGGTTAGGGTTATAAGACTCGTGGGCTATGTGTATCTCTGTTCGATATTTGTGCCCAGAGTCGTGGATTTATTTGTGGTAGGTTTGTGGGAAAAATTTGTACCCTGGACCCGAGGTGTGTTGTCTTGAAAGAAGAAGGGTTTCCATAATTATCTATTGAGTAAATACCCTTTTTGGTCCCTGAAATAACACGCGCTACCTATTTTGGTCCCTGAGTAAAAAAATGTCATTTTTAGTCCTTAAACAGTAAAAAAAAGGTCCCTTTTAGTCCTTTTAGTCATTTTTTGTGGGCATTTTAATCCCTCACAAATTCCCAAAAAATCATTTTTAGTCCCTAAAAAGGACCGAAATGACATTTTTTTTACTCAGGGACCAAAATGGGTAGAGCGTGTTTTTCCAGGGACCTAAAAGGGTATTTACTCTTATCTATTAATCCGGTTTTATGAAAACATTATGGTTAATTGTTGATTAGTGAGAAAGGGTCTTTTCACGGAGCAATGGAAAGTATCCTCTGAGAATGATAGTAACACAAATAGCACAATATATGTAAGGTAAAAGTCCTTGGGGGAAAAACACTCCTGCTCCTTAGTATGACATATTTTATCTAATTTTGAGAGATTAAAAAACTAAATAAATTATTTAATTATAATATATGTGATATAATCTCTTTAAAATGCTTATGGGTAATATCAGATTATATACCATTCTATAATAATTAAGTTAGAAAAATTAATTTAGAGAAAAATGATAAATATAAAAGATAAAACCCGTGGGGAGTCTTACATTTAGGTTCAAAATCCACTCCTCAAACTTGATGCTACATTTAGGAAGGAGTATATAATAACTACTCTAAGAATCATTGTAACATTTTAAATTTAATTTACCATAAGTTCTAGAAACGTTAATATGAGTATTTTCATCATTGTAGGTAATTGACATTTTACAGGACTTTATTGTAATTATTGTTAAATGTAGAGATCATTGTACTTAGTTTTGTCAACTATAATTGGGCTTTTTGACCAATTTTCCTCTTATTAAATAACTATTTACTAAAATTCCCCTTATTAAATAACTATTTACCAAAATGTCCCTGTCTGGAAACTATTAACCAATTTGCCCCTGTTTAGTCGACTAAGCCATGGTTTAGTCGACTAAAATGTGGGGAATTTTTTTTTTGAAGACCCCCGAGATTTAGTCGACTAAGCCTTAAGTCTTAGTCAACTAAACCAGTCCAGGGGGCTTTTTTAAAAGCCCAAACCCACGTTTTAGTAGACTAAACCACAAGGTTTAGTCGACTAAATTGCGACAGAGGGGTTTTTTAAAACCCCAAATCGCGCCTATTCCAACGTCTTCCAACCCTAATCGACTAAATCGTCTCCCCAAACCTCTCCCCCTCAGTTTTTTTCACCAAATCCTTGTTGAATCCGTTGTTGAAGGTATAATTGTTGTGTAATTTTTGTAGTTTCACTTTGTTAAGCTTTTGTTCTTGTTTGTAATCTGAAACTCTCCGTTCTGCAGCTCGAAATTCTGGTGTGAAGGATGAGTTCAAGTTCAAACATGCTCGTTACTGTAATCTACTATAGTGGGAGGCATTTTGAAGGTCCTGATGGTGTTCAATTTGAAGGAAAAACGAAAATGATGAAAATCAAACGAGGCACTACGTACAATAAGCTCAAAGAAAGATTTTCCCAAAAATACATGGAAGCCAATGCATTCATCGGATAATGGCTAAGGTGGAGACTATAGTGGGTAAGGATAGTGTATACTACATTAGTAACGATGTATGTGATGATGAAGACGTAGAGTGTGTTATAGATGCATTTGCTAGTCGGAAATCACAAAATTTTATTGAGATATATGTTGAGATTGAATCTAGTGAATCATCATCTGTACCCATGCATACAAGATCTCCACAATATTTTGGTCAAGAAGACAGACTTGTAGGTGTATTTGCACCTTCATAAGGCTTAAGTGAGATAATATTGACGCAAGAAGAGGAGGATGAGGAAGATGAGAATATGGACAGCGATGAGGAGGACGAATATGAGAGGTTTATTTCACTAGGTGAAAGCTCAGATACTAATGTGGAGGATGATTTTGATACTCGCACGAACCCTGTAAACCCGAGTACCGCAACAATGCCACTGCTGAATGTTCAACCAGTTAGCAGTGGTAAGGTAGTAAACTTGTATTTGTATTTGTAATTCTGATTTAGTGGTTATGACAAAAAGAACATTTTGACAAATGTAGGGCCTGAGACTGAGCCATTTTGTAATGAAAGCACGCACTATTCGTTCATTGATTGGACACAATGTGATGATGAGATGGAGATGTTGTATGATGATGATGATGAGCAAGGTGGTTGGCATTTAGGTGATCCATTATATTTGTATCAACAGTTTCCTTCTAAGTCTAAAATGCAACATGCCGTGAAATTATATTGCATGAAGTCTCATCGTACAATCAAAGTTAAAAAAAGCGATGAGCATAGGTTTGTAATGAGGTGTCGAAACCATGCTGACGGTTGTCCCTGGTATATGAGGGCAATTTTCCCCAAGGATGGACATAGTTGGGTGGTGCGAAAGTGGGGTAAAGAGCACACCTGCCTGAATCAGAGTCTCGCCCAGGATCATAGACAGTTGGATACAGATGTTATATGTGTAGCCATTATCAGTAGGTTTTCATGTCTTTTTTGTTCTAGTTATATTCGGTTTGTTTATTGACAGTACATTTAGAATTTGCTTTGTTTTCACTAGGTATGTTAAGAGAAGATCCAGCTTTAAAACCAGTGCTGATACAAGAGAGGATACAATGTCTGTATGGATATAATATAACATACAAGAAGGCTTGGAAGGCGAAAATGAAGGCCATTGTGAAGTTGTTTGGTGATTGGGAGGAATCATATGCATTCTTGTCCAATTGGTTGACATACATGACGCAGTGTAACGTGGGTTCTTTTTTCAGGCTTGAAACTCATGAATTGTATATCCAACGTCGTGTGGTGCTAGACAAACGCGTCTTTCTTAGGGTTTTTTGGACATTTCACCAGACCATTGAAGCCTTCAAATACTATAAGCCTATACTGCAAATTGATGGCACCCACTTGTATGGAAAATACAAAGGTGTCCTTTTGATTGCGACTTCACAGGATGGGGATGGGAATGTCCTGCTCATTGCCTTTGCTGTTGTTCCTCCTGGTGAAACGTACGAAGATTGGTGGTGGTTTCTTTGTCTCCTACGTGATCATGTGACGCAGAGACAGGGTATTTGTTTGATATCTGATCGTCACGCCAGTATTATAAAAGTCGTTAAAGATCACCCTACTTGACAGCCTTCATATGCCTATCATGTGTATTGCCTACGTCATGTCGGTAGCAACTTTAATACTAAATTTAGGGATATGCAGCTGAAGAAAACATTTATGAAACTAGGTATGAAATTTCACATTTTATGTAATCATTGATTTGTGTCCATTATTATAAGTTTACATTCGCTGTTAAGCAGGGTACATGAGTTCAAAGATCCACTTTGACATGAGGTTTCAAGAGTTTCTTGATGCAAATCCACATGTTGCCTCCTGGTTTGATCGGCTTCCAAAGGAGAAATGGTGCAGGTCCTATGATGAGGATGAACGGAGGTTTGGTCACATGACAACTAACTTAGCCGAGTGTGTCAACAAGGTCCTCAGGGGTGCTCGTAATCTGCCGATAACGACTTTGGTGAAAATGACTTGTACTAGACTTGTCGAATATTTCATCACGAGGCGTGTTGAAATTAACAAACATATGGCTGCAGGCAGGATAGTCACAAAAACGGTAGAAGAAGCGATACAAAAGATGGACCAGTTGACAGTCACATACCGTGTGCGACTCTATGACAGAGATTTACAGTTGTTTGAGGTTGAGGACGATACAACCAATCTACACATGAGGCCAGTGACATCATAAGGGTTGACTTGATCAATCGCAAATGCCAATGTGGGAGGTTCACAGCTAGAAGGTATCCTTGCAGCCACGTATTAGCAGTATTCAAGATGAAAAATTTGAACCATTACGATTATGTTGACCCGGTGTTCACTATCCCATACATTAGTCAGGTGTATGCCGCACACTGGTATCAGATAGGCAATGAATTGTTGATTCAACAAGGAGCAGGCCCAATCGTTATCCCGGACGCAACTTTGTCACGCAGAAAGGGAAGACCAAAGTCTACAAGGATACAAAATGAGATGGATTGGGTAGAGTCTCAACCCTCAAGCAGTCAGCAAAGATGTAGGAGTTATAACCAAGTCGGTCATAATGCAAGTACATGTCCAACAAGGATTAGACAAGCTTGAATTCTATGTAACGTGTTTTGTATTGAGTTTATGATGATTTGTTTTGGTAATGGCTTCAAACTTTCAAATTTGTTTTGTTGTAACATTATCGGTTCAATCCTATGCTAGACCATTAATTGATGCTCAAAATACATTCCCCACGTCACACTGATATGTAAAAGAGATATACAAATGTTGTTGTGCATGCTGGAAATCAAAACGGACAGGGGAGGGGGCATGTTGATTGATTTAGTAGACTAAACCATATGGTTTATTCGACTAAGACCATCCA
The DNA here is from genome assembly GCA_025563575.1 of Acacia pycnantha. Taxonomy (NCBI): domain Eukaryota; kingdom Viridiplantae; phylum Streptophyta; class Magnoliopsida; order Fabales; family Fabaceae; genus Acacia; species Acacia pycnantha. Next base: position 7,364,689 of record JAMWYP010000002.1, on the reverse strand, counting down.
GAGACAGGTGATGGCGTCTCTGGATGGTCATAGTTGACTAAACCATATGGTTTAGTCGACTAAACCAGTGTCCATCACTTGCATGTTGACTGGTTTAGTCGACCAATAAAAACAGCCAGAAACGACAACCAACCATTCATGCATTTGTCGGATGCCATATCCGACTTTTAACACTTCGAATAAACTAAAGTGATCAAAACTTACTCTTCCCTTTCTCTCTCGTCGTTTTATTTCAATTCTTACTCCTGATAAAGTCTGTTATTTAAAACTAAATATGAACCAGCAACAAAAACAAGAAGCTATATCACCTTTCAATGTCTCCAATTTATTCCAAAGGATGGGAACAATATATCAAAGTGAAAGCCAATCAACATTGCTTAAAGAAAACATGGTTCTGAACAACAGTCTAGTTATACAAAAATTCGTTGAAACATTAATTTCTTGCATTTGCAAAAGAATGATAATTGAAGAAAAGAATACAAAACCAAAGCGAAGCTATGAACAATTTCTTTATGAATTATGAGAACAACAGATAAAGCATAACCAGTTAAGTGATGTGTTAATTAATTGACCACGCTGCATATCTTTCTGACCTCGCCCTTTGAACCAGTGAGAACTTCAATAGACACGGGTGGAAAAAAGGCTTTTAAGACCGGATAAAACAGGTATATTAGGACCGGACCCACGACAAGTCTTGTTCTAGGCGGTATTAAAAGTCTCCCTATTAAGACTGGACTTGTAACCGGTCTTAAAGAATTTCTTTAAGACCGGACATTTTAAACATCCGGTCTTAAAAGTGTTTCAAAATAATAATAATAATAAAACTCAAATGAAACAATCGGTCCCAAATCACCAGATCTGGCAATATTTTGAATGTCCCTCCGTCATCAACGACGGAGAACCAAGAGAAGATTGGAAGCAACAACAACAAGAAAAACTAAAAAGATGATTACAAAGTCCAGAAATAAACAAAAATAACAAGAAACAGAATCATTCACCATGAAAATCGAATTTGAAGTCCAGATCTACAAAAAAATCACAAGCTTAAAGCAACCAAATCGAAAGCAGATCCTCTTGTCGGTGCTAGCAAAGCTTCAAGCAACCAAAATCGAAGTCCAGATCGAGCAGAACGGTCAATGTAAGAAATAAACAGACTTAAGCAAGAAGATATCGGGTTTGATTTCAAACCGGATCTATGCGAAGGCGGCGTGGAAGGACCCATAGATCGAAGAGGAAGGAGCCGCCGTCGTCCGTAATCCTCAAAGTAGTACGCTTCGCTGTTGCTGAGGATTGGAGTCGACACCATCGCAAAACCCTCGAAGCATCTCACTGCCAACGTTGCCAAGGATTTGATTGTGCGACTCTTAGGATGACTTACGAAGATTGCGAGTAGGTTAGAGGAAGAGGATGACATTCTTGCTGAGGATTTGCCCGTGAGGCTCTCGGGACACTCGTTGAATCTATAACTAAGCAAATGTTATATCACCAAGAAGACAAAGCAAACTCACGGACTTAACAGGTTTAGCGAATTTAGTTTTTTTTAACACTTTTAAGACCGATTTTTTGAAACAACCGGTCTTAAAAGTATATTTTTAAGACCGGTTGTTTTAAACAACCGGTCTTAAAAGTGTTAAAAAAAAAAATTTTGACTGGTGGCAATTTCGTAAATATATAGAACACTTTTAAGACCGTCTGTTTGAAACAAACGGTCTTAAAAGTGTTCTATATAATTTTTTTTTACACTTTTAAGACCGTCTGTTTGAAACAGCGGGTCTTAAAGGTATACTTTTAAGACCGTCTGTTTGAAACAGCCGGTATTAAAAGTGTTCTATATAAATTTCTTTTTTTACACTTTTAAGACCGTCTGTTTGAAACAGCCGGTCTTAAAAGTGTTCTATATAATTTTTTTTTACACTTTTAAGACCGTCTGTTTGAAACAGTGGGTCTAAAAAGTATACTTTTAAGACCGTCTGTTTGAAACAAATAGGTCTTAAAAGTGTTCTATTTATTTAATTAGTTAGCGTATATGATTATATTGTGCAATTATCTTAATTAAGTTGTTAGAGAGATTTTAGGAATTAAGTTAGCATATCATGGTTTTTTGAATTTCGTAATTAAATTCTTGATTGTAATCATCTTAATTAAGTTGTTAGAGAGATTTTAGGAATTAAGTTAGCAGATCATGATTTTTTGAATTTCGTAATTAAATTCTTGATTGTAATCATCTTAATTAAGATGTTAGAGAGATTTTAGGAATTAAGTTTGCAGATCATGGTTTTATGAATTTCGTAATTATATTCCCGATTGTAATCCCTAAATTATAGGAACGCCTAGGTTTATTTACTTATTAGCATCTGTATATAATTCTAATTAAGCGAAGGAATAAATCATCGCATTCTCGGACTTGATCAGCGTCTTCTCACAATATTTACGAAATTGCCACCGGTCATACTTTTAAGACCGGATATTTTATAGCCCGGTCTTAAAAGTGTTCTATATATTTACAAAATTGTCACCGGTCATACTTTTAAGACCGGATCTTTTATAGTCCGGTCTTAAAAGTGTTCTATATATTTACGAAAGTGCCACCGGTCATATTTTTAAGACCGGATCTTTTATAATCCGATCCAAAAAGTTCTTTATATTTACGAAACTGCCACCGGTTATACTTTTAAGACCTGATTCTCTATAATCCGGTCTAAATGAGACGGTCTTAAAGCCCCTTTTTTGCACTAGTGAACCCATACTAACCATTGCTTTGGCAAACTTCTCAGCCCAACTCCTACTTTTTCACATTCCTCATCACCATTTTCTTCGTGGACTCACTTTCAAACAACGTCTGATCCGAAGTCAACACCCCACGATGATTCTTAAGTGCCACATAGTACTTCTTGTCCAAACTCCAAACGGTTAGGCGTAGCAGCATCAAGCACAACTGTTGAATCTTTATCACCGCCATTGTTGGGTGAAGGAGGACACTTTGTCTTCAAGAGTTGAGAAAATGAAGGATCCAAGGAAGGGTCTTGGGGATGAGTGGCATTGAAGGAATAAAGACGACCATTGGAGAAGGAAGAACAGTGAGACACTCCAATGGAATGGGCACCAGATAGAGTGTGACCATTTCGTCCACTGATAATCCCTTTCGTGCAAAACGCTCAATGAGTTGCTGTACGTTGAAGGAAGGTGCTGGTATATTATTTGGGATATCGTCTCTAAGAGAGACACGACCGTCTCTTCGTCCAGCCGGCACATCGTACGTAGTTTATGTGTCCAACTTTCTGAGCGCTGTCTCGAGCGGCGAAAGCGATGATGTCAGCACAAGAAACAGTCTGAGGGCACACTGCCTCAATTTGAGCCTTAGCTTCATCAATGACCTCGAAGCCGCGTAAGCTAGGGTTGTTTGCAGGATGGTCCCTCTTAGCTGGATTACCAGGTGTGGATTTGAGCAACACAGAACCATCACAGCCCTGTTTATATATATGAATCCATGACATGAGAATTTTTGAAATATATAATTATATATATGATATAAACGTAGAAGGAAGGAAATGGGGAGTGAACTGACCCTGACAAAGCAGTCATGGAAATGCATTCTGATAAGACCAGCAGCGACCCCAGGGTTGGCAGAAACAGCTTTGTTCACAGCTCTCTTCACGATTGCTTCTGCTAATGGGCATGTTGACTTGTAGAAACCCAGTTTCAATGATGCCGATAATGAGGAAGCCAATACTGAAGAAAATGAGAGTATAAATTTGAATGGTCCAGATCTATATAGTCCAGATCTAATTTGAATGGTTCAGATTTGTTTTTTAAAAGTTCATATTTTTATAATAAAAATTATTTTAGTGGGAATATAATCTAAAATCAAAACAATATCTTAATTAATATATTTCAAGAAAATAATTTGTATTTAAAAAACATATATTTTCTTTTAAAAAATACTCAAATTTAGATTGTCTTTATCAAATTCGAACGGTCTATATTTGATTAGCTTTCTATGCTAAGCAAAAGTGATTGGCAGGGAACCGGATTATGCTTAGCAGAAACTGGAATTAGTTTGTGTTTGAGGAATTTTATGTTCTTTTAAAGATGGTTGTTTGGTCTTTTAATGAACGTGGATTAGCTGTATAATAACATTTTATGGATCCTACTCTCTCGTTTCCTCGATCTGGTCCTTTTTGTAACAGCCAAAAATTTGAATTTCCCTGATCCTTTTTATAAAAGCTCGACAATTGTTATCTAACATTTAATAAAGTTTTTTTTCTTTTTTTTCCTCATTAATTATATATATTGCATTAATTACAAGGTTGGTAATACTAATATTTTTACTTTATTTCTCTTTCTTACTTACCCCTTATAAATAAGATACAATTGGTAAAAAAATGTATTTTAAATATACTTATTATTTTTAACTAGTATTAATTGTTTTCTAAAACCGTATAACTTAATTATCAAGCTCTTATAAATAAGATGGAAAGGAGTGATTAATTAACTTGTGATTTGCTTATTTGGTATGACGCGGTTCATGTGTTGCAAGTAGACTGCTTTTATGGTAGCAGTTGGCTGACAGTTCCATTTCTTGCATTTATTCTTCCAAGCAATATAAATGCTACCTATGACTTCATCTTAGTTGCTGGCTTACTGCTCCTCTTTATAAGATATTCTTAACATTTTTCACATAGAAAAAAAAAAACTTTAAACCCCATTAACTCTGTCATAAAATTTAACAACTTTCTAACTCTATACATGATAGGGGTTTAAACTTCTCATGTTGCATAATAAGAAGAAGATTCCTACATACACATGAAATGGTGGGACCCACATCTTTTAAAAAAAAAGGATGTGGGTCCCACCATTTCATGTGTGTGTGACATGATAATATACTTCTCCTATAACATGAGAAGTATATTTCCCTACATGATATTATATGAAAGAAAAGTCAACACGATAATAAGTGAATGATTAAATTGTACATTCACCTAAAATTTTTAATAAGGTGCCTTATAAATAGGACCAAAAAGAAATTCATTAGCTTTATAAATAGGATCACATAAGTACTTCAAATGCCTATTAATGGGCCACAATATTGAACCTTAGGATGAACTCGTCTAACTATTAGAACTTGTTTTTTTTTTTTTTCAGGTTGATTTCGTTAAACCAGTGAACCCTGAGGTCATTATTAAGAACTGTTGGTTGATTTTTGTGCAAGTAAGTCATCCCCTGTTACTGCACCCGAGATCCGGATCTGCATTGGATTAAGGTGAACGTGGATGGGGCTGTCTCTGGGTTTTCGAAGAGAGCTGGTTGTGGTGGTGTATTGAGAGACCATGACAGCTGCTGGGTTGCGGGGTTTACGCACTCACTTGGGATTTGTGATGCTTTTGATGCCAAAGGATGGGCAGTTATTAAGGGTTTGAACTTAGCTTGGGAGTTGGGTTGTAGAAAGGTCATATTGGAATCTGATGCACATATTGGAATCTGATGCAAAGACTCTAATTGATCTCCTTCAGGATGAAAGTTCTTCTGCCGGTGGGAACCTGATTGTTTGGCAAATTCGGGAACTCATGAGGAAGGACTGGAGTCTCAGGTTATGTTTTGTTCCTAGAGGTTGTAACAAGATGGCTGATGTTTTAACCAAGGAAGGCCTTGTTTCTACTAGTTTCTTGAATTCTTGTCCAGACTTAGCTAGATCAGTTCTTGATCAAGATGCTTTGGGATTCAATTCCCCTTGTAATTCCTTTTAATTAATGTTATATCTTTCATATTAAAAAAAAAAAAAAAACTATTAGACTTTTCTTCTTTGCACAGATTGATCCTGCATATGAGTTTGTGAAGTACTTCTCTGATCTTATAGATAATGCACTTTCAGTATGTTTCACACGGATTAAAAAAAAACTTAATTTTTTTTTAAAATTTTCCATAAAATTTAACAACTTTTAAACGTTATCTCTATTTAATATATATTATATCCATGAGAACAAAGTCAATACAATAATAAATTAAAGGTAAAATTGTACATTCATATGAAAATTTTCTCTCTCTGAATTATAAATTGGACCAAAATTATTCTTCTCTCTCTGCCTTTTGTATAGGACTAGAGAGTATTTAGTGGTGGAACCAGAATTTTTTTTAGCCCTGACCAAAAAATAAAGATATTGAACTATTTACTAAATAGTATGACATAACATTGAAAATACAAAATAAATAATAACCGACAAGTATAAATCAAAACAAGATATATGATGATACTAATTTTTTCAATAGGTATCTCAAACAAGAATTTTACTTTCCTCTCACAGTCCAATGAGTAACGAACCAAACATTATCCTAAAGATATCACAAACATAGTAATTATATGCATAATGAAATTTAATAAAATTATTTAATATAATCAAAGAAAAAATACATATCTAAAATTGTAGACGACACTCTTTTAAATTGACAAAATCTTTTCAAATATACCCATGAATTTGCCCAAATTTTGGAAAAGAATGTTAGTTAGCATTAATTAAGAGGCATTAAGATTTAGAAAGTGGCACTAATTTTTATTTTCTAACAAAAACACCACTAGAAAAGCACATAAGCACAAAATTGTGCCAAAAGGCAAAAATATATACCAATCTAAAATTGTTACAAACAAAATAAACTTTTTTATATACTTCACATTGCACTTTGGATGGTGTAACCGTGTAATTGTAAGTCTTTGAGTAAATTCATTAAAAAAATTAAATGAATCTAGTTGACAAACACACAAATTGGTAAGAAGTTCATGGAAATTTTCTTCAAGTCAAACAAGGGAAACCTCAAAATTCAAGCATTTTTCGAGATTCAAAGTAAAGTAATGTGCAAACCAGAGATAAACCCCCATTATTCATATGTATAGTTGTTTTCATAAGCTAAATTTTTTCTCCAATTTCAAAATCCAATGAGCATCAAACACTAGAAAACTCCGAGAAAGATATAAAAGACCCAAATCGGAAGTTCAACATTCGATGGTTGCTGGTCAGAGATATTGAGAATTTGAGATACAAGTGAAGAGGAATAGAGAGGGGGGGAAATACCTAAAGGCTGAAGAGCGAGAAATTGGTGACGATGCAGAGAAGAAGAATGAACTGTAGTTGTGATGAGACGATGGTTGCTTGTTAGACGTTGGAGACTCGGAGGAAGAGCAGTGGCGGAATGGTGGAGACTCGGGGGGGGGGGGGGATTGAGGATGGAGAGGAGCAGAGTGGAGTGGAGCAATGGAGGAAGAGGAAGTGTGTAGGCTGAAAGTCTGAACTGCTGAAGCGTATCAAGCACGTCTGTGACTGCGAGAAAAATGTAAAAAAAGGAAAAAAAAAAGAAAAGAAAAAGGAGTGACATTATAGAGAAGATAAAAGATTAGTTGAGTTAAATTATTGGCCATCCACTTCTATTTCAACTTTTGACTTTTGTTCTTTATCGATCACATAGAAGAGAGTAAGGACATATAGACAAGAGCAGCAAGGAAGAACTTACCTCTCTTATTTGCACTCTTGTTTTCTTTTTTAAATTTTTTGATTATACTATGGGGTTGAATAATCAAATTTAAAAATTATTATAAAACGTCAAATAAATTACAGTTATTATGTACAACCCGTCACTTTTCAAAATACCATGTCAAATACCTAACGGTTACTAAGAAATCACTGTCACCATTTACAAAAGCTAATGATTGTGATGTTAAACCGTGAACTTTTGTTCAAAAGTTCATTATGGTTGTAAATTAAGACCTGTAAGAAAATGTCACCTTTCATAACGGTTCTAAACTCATAACCATGAGAGAGTTTAATCAAGTCTTTAAAACACGTACTCGCTATCTCACGCCTTTTCACTTTCCCAAGTTATTACACTTAACACACTTGTCATTTGGTCAAACTTTACCCACCATCATCAAAACCCCACAACTCCTGTTGACTTTTCCAGCCATCAATAGTCACATCTAGGCGAACCACATCCTCCACCGTTTTCTTTGAACTTTGGTCTAATAGCTGTGCGAGTTGCTTTGATTGCCCTATCTTGCTTTTTTCATTCCGAAGCTTTAGCTAGGTCACATTCCTTCACATGCTCTATTTTTCTTATTTTAAGATAGGATTTCTTTTGACCCTATACCTCAACCGATTTAGTAGCCGGTCTAGGTTTCAGAACCTTTTGTTGCAAGTAAGCATTTAAAAAGGCTTCAGGTCTTCTCAAACCTTTTTTTAGGCTCAAACTCAAGCTAAGTGGGGAAAAAGAGCTTGAATTCATAGGCTTTATGTCCCCATTACAGGTTCAGGTTAAGCCGAAGCATAACTTAGCCTAGCATATTTCCACCCTAGATAAAGAAAAAAAAAAATCAAATGTTAAGAAACGTGTAAATTTTTAGAAAGTTTTATAGTTATCCTTTTTTTTTTTTTATTCATATCCAATACCTATCCGGATCGGATCTTTTCAATACACAACAAATTCTTGAAATAATATAATTTAAATTTTATGGGAATAATATATTACTGTGAAGATGATAAATAAGGAATTGGTTAGTTTAGGATGTATTTAACTACGGAAAGGAAAAACTACTTGCTTAAAAACTTAAAATAATCTTTATACAAATTATTATTTATAGGGGATACTCGTGGGTACTCCTTGGAAGGTGTTTAATCCTAGTGTGGGTAACCAGGGGATATCTACTATAGTTCCACTCAGGTAAGTGTATGAATAGCAAGGTGGTACATTTTATTCTCACCGTTGCTATATTTTCTAGCCCTAAAGAATTTCTTAGCTTATTCCGAATTGTTTGGGAAGCAAATTCCAAATTTTTTTTTTATCTCTCTTTGGTGATTCTAGATTATAGGAAGATACTAGCGCCAAACTTTATCTTGATTATGATTTTTATTTTATTTGTTTTATCAAATTATAATTTCTTGAACTTAATTTGTATGGTTTTTTTACTAGCGATACTTCATGTTTCTTTTTCCTATACTTTTTTATAATTATCGTCAATTGATATTCTTTCTCAACTTGTTATCTCTTTTTTAAATAAAATGGTCTCAAAGTTTCTTTTGTGGTTTGAAAAAATTAAATTGCTCTTTTAAATGAAGGAAAAATATTTTTTATTTCAATTATTTTTTAAGAAAATTACAATTTTTAATTTTAATCTATCAAGATTATTTTGATATATGGAAGGTATATAAGATATAAGAATAAAAAGTATGTGTGTGTGATTGTTATCCTTATCACCATATATGGTAGATGAGATATATATAGGTGAAACGGTTATTTCCCACCATGAGTTATATGATGATGATATACGGTATATGAAATAGTATATAGGTGGGACAAATATTCCTCACCAATCCAAAAAAAGTGTAGCTAAATGCTTGATTATCATCAAAATTCTCTAGTTTATTGAGAAGATGATTGAAAATTTACTCTCCTTAGCATTTCAAATTGAATTTTTGAATCTCATTTCATTTATTTATTTTGATCTAAGTCGTTTTAAAACACTCTCGTGCACTTTGACTTCCATTTCACGCACTTTGTTATTTGTACTGCTAAGTAGTGGTAGTAGACTCACCATGTTTTCTATATTACTGTTTTTCATATCAGTGTGTGATTGAATAAAGCACTTTAGTGTTGAAGACTTACACTAGGTAGGGCAAGTTAAAATAAAGCCAATGTAGTATCCCATGGCGTCATGACCATTGTTGTCAAACTCACCAGTTGGAATTTACTAGTTATACATTTCTAACTTATAAAAGTGTGTCAGTTTGTACTAAGAAGCTCATTTGAGTAGTTGCTGTAGAAACTGAAAGAGTGAGTACAAATCTAATCACTCTATCAATAAGAGGGTAAATAATGACTTTCCAATTCTTACTAGCCCTTGACATAATTAAGATGTAGTTGATAAATTAATCAAATCTGGATATTTAATTTTTCTTGTTCTCTGAAATCTCTAGAATAAAATTTATCAACAAGTTTGAAAATATCATTAATATCATCAACCTGTTTCTTGGATCTAAAATCATGCTCAAAGCAAATAATTCAACAGTATTATCATTGAACCTACAATTTAATTCTTGCAATTGATAATCAATTGTGCACACAAAAAAATTTACACTATAAAACTTTTTGGTAGAAAAATCATTTTGTTCATTTTGAGCACGCCTCTCCTTCCAATATATTTTACACTCATATCTGGAATGTCAATGTCATATTTTATGCAAAATTCTTGAACATGAACCAAGAAGGCATCCCAACCTGTTTTTCTTAATTTTTGAAGTAACTCTTTTGTAATTGAAATCAAATATAAAGCATTTGAAATATCTTGAGACTGCCATTGCAAAGCTTGATAAATGACTTCAGTAATACCCATAATTTCTTTCATAAGGTGCAAATGACCGTTTTTCAAGGGAAAAATATGTTTTTTCCAGCTTGCCAACTTCTACAATTCATTATATCTATGCATCGAACATAGAAAGAGATGAAAGTGGGATAATTTCCAATATTGAGCTGGGCCAAACGTCATCTAGTACCAGCAATATTGGACTTACCAATATTTTACTCAACAACAGTCTCAATTCTTTAGCTGCTTCTTCTTCAGCAATCCCCTATTTCTCATATATATTTTTTAAGAAAATTAGGGGGCGGGGGCCCACCCTAGCCCCCCTATTCAGCCACTCCGTCCAACCTATATAATATTTTATATATCATATATCATAATCATATAACTTGTAGTGATCGTAATTACCGGCTAATTTCTGAATTTGCCCCTTATTAAATAACTATTTACCAAAATGTCACTGTCAGAAACCTATTTCCCAAAATGCCCCTGTCAGAAACCTATTTCCCAATCTGCCCCTGTTTAGTCGACTAAAAAATTTGGTTTAGTCGACTAAATGGAGGGCAAACTCATTTAGTCGACTAAATGAGTTTTTTAGTCGACTAAATGGGTTTAGTCGACTAAAAAATTTGGTTTAGTCGACTAAATGGAGGGCAAAATTTTTTTTCCAGGCCCCCGACATTTAGTCGACTAAACCAAATTTTTTAGTCGACTAAATCATTAAAAAAAAGTTAAAACTTCGGAAGGCCGTAACTTCGGGCTCGGGAGTCCGAATCAAGTGATTCTTTTTTTGATTCCACATACTTTTTGAGATCTATGCACTGATATAAAAATTATCTTCAAATTTAATGAAGAGAAAGGAGGAAAAACAAGTGATTTTTTATTGCGCAGGAAATATCAACAATTCATTAAATATAATCAAGTGATTTTTTAATTATATATATATATATATATATATATATATATATATATATATATATAGAGTTTTCTTTTAATTGATGTTTTATATTCATTAAATATAATCACTAATATCACTAACCAACAGACTCGGTAAAACAAATTAAAATGATTCCACTACTTCCTAAAAATAGCTAACCACATGTTTACAATAATATAATAAAAATCAGCACACTCAACACAATAAACCATTAAAAAATAAATAACTTAATCCTTCTTATTGTGGAATCACCACGTGCGGAAATCGCGACATGAACCATGTAGAGAAAAAGTTGGGATTATTAACTTCAACAATACTAACAATTCATTAAATATATATCATGGGCTTTTTTCCCAATTTGCTATATTTAATGAATTGTTAGTATTGTTAGCATTTTAATTTGTTTTACCGAGTCTGTTGGATAGTGATATTAGTGATCCTAGATATTAGCTATGATCCTAGATTGACTACCGTGCTATCACAATATATGATCTTATGCATAACTTCCAAACACTGTTATTCCCCCTAAAATCAAGCCCCACAAATTTAGTGTTGATATTTTTCCTATTTCTCTTTTCTTTTAAAATCCATATTATTAATGGAGAGAAAATCTCAATTTTGAATATATTGTATTTTGAAAATCCAAGATTAATTGTTACGTTGAAATTCAAAGTTTACCAAATACATAGTAGAAAAATAAAGATATTAAAATCTAAAATAAGATCAATTAATTATTATTAGATAATAATATTAGAAATAATGATTAGTTAATTTTACAATAAATATCTCTCAATTAAATATAATCAATTTCCTCTATCCTGACAAAACCCTAGGACTGGAGCATCATTTCCCACTCTATCTCCTTTTCCTTGTGGCACCGCCCCTCTCTCGCGATCAATTGTCTATACACACACATATCTTATCTTTATTGTACCGGAGATATTATATGATCTAATAAAAAGAAAACATCAAATAAAAGAAAACTATATATATATATATATATATATATATATATATATATATATAAAATTAAAAAATCACTTGATTATATTTAATGAATTGTTGGTATTTCCTGCGCAATAAAGAATCACTTATTTTTCCTCCTAGAACTTCATTAAATTTGAAGATAATTTTTATATCAGTGCATAGATATCAAAAAGTTATGTGGAATCAAAAAAAGAAGGGAGAATTACACACAGGTCCCAAGGAAGGGAATTAATCACAAAAAAGTCCCTTGAAATCATGAAATTACACAAAAGTCCCAAGGGACCTGGTTGTAATTATTTGTGAATGTAAAACTACCATTTTGACATTCCCTCTCTCCTGTCTCTCTCCTCCCTCCCTTTTTCTTCTCTCTTTCCTCTCTCCTTCTCTACTCCTCTCTCCGCCATGTTTTCTCTCTCTCCTCCCTCCCTTTTTCTTCTCTCTTTCTTCTCTCCTTCTTCTACTCCAATGGAACTTGGAGGTTTCAGAATTGGTGAATTCCAGTGCTACGACAAGGTGCAAATAAAAACTCACTCTGTTTCACGCAACAAGGAGCGATCTTAAACTTCACGTGTATGGAGATGAAGGATTTGCAGCAACCTCATCACACAAGTTGCCCGCCGGAGGGACTGGTTCGTCAGGTGAAGATGACGACGAAGACGGCGAGAATCCAACGGCGGCGAAACGCGTTGGAAAGATACGATTGTAGAAGAAGACTTGTAAATAGAAAGCAATAGGTTGGGTTGTATATATATACATAAGGAGTGGGTGCAAATAGCCACTTACTCATACAACTTAATACTTTGAAATTATATGAAATTATATTGCTGTCAAAATTCTCAAAATTTGTTGTAAATCTATACTTTTCAGTTGTAAATTTATACTTTGTGTGTTGTAAATAGCCTCTGGAAGTCAAAATGGAAAAAACGATGGTTTTAAAATTTGTTGTAAATCTATACTTTTTCAGTTGTAAATTTATACTTTGTGTGTTGTAAATAGCCTCTGGAAGTCAAAATGGAAAAAACGATGGTTTTAAAATTTGTTGTAAATCTATACTTTTTCAGTTGTAAATTTATACTTTGTGTGTTGTAAATAGCCTCTGGAAGTCAAAATGGAAAAAACGGTGGTTTTCAAATTTGTTGTACATCTATACTTTTCAGTTGTAAATTTATACTTTGTGTGTTGTAAATAGCCTCTGGAAGTCAAAATGGAAAAAAACGATGGTTTTAAAATTTGTTGTAAATCTATACTTTTTCAGTTGTAAATTTATACTTTGTGTGTTGTAAATAGCCTCTGGAAGTCAAAATGGAAAAAAAAACGATGGTTTTAAAATTTGTTGTAAATCTATACTTTTTCAGTTGTAAATTTATACTTTGTGTGTTGTAAAAAGCATCCGGAAGTCAAAATGGAAAAACGGTGGTTTTCAAATTTGTTGTAAATCTATACTTTTCAGTTGTAAATTTATACTGTGTGTTGTAAATAGCCTCTGGAAGTCAAAATGGAAAAAACGATGGTTTTAAAATTTGTTGTAAATCTATACTTTTTCAGTTGTAAATTTATACTTTGTGTGTTGTAAATAGCCTCTGGAAGTCAAAATGGAAAAAAATGATGGTTTTAAAATTTGTTGTAAATCTATACTTTTTCAGTTGTAAATTTATACTTTGTGTGTTGTAAATAGCCTCTGGAAGTCAAAATGGAAAAAAACGATGGTTTTAAAATTTGTTGTAAATCTATACTTTTCAGTTGTAAATTTATACTTTGTCTGTTGTAAATTTCCTTTGTCCATAATGGTCATTTTACATTCACATATAATTACACAGAAGTCCCTAGGGACTTTTGTGTAATGTGAATTCTTGTTGGGACCTCATTGTATTTTTTTGTCATCCTTGGGACCTGTGTGTAATTCTCCCAAAAAAGAATCGCTTGATTCAGACTCCCGAGCCCGAAGTTACGGCCTTCCGAAGTTTTAACTTTTTTTTAATGATTTAGTCGACTAAATGAGTTTTTTAGTCGACTAAATGGGTTTAGTCGACTAAAAAATTTGGTTTAGTCGACTAAATGTCGGGGGCCTGGAAAAAAATTTTGCCCTCCATTTAGTCGACTAAACCAAATTTTTTAGTCGACTAAACAGGGGCAGATTGGGAAATAGGTTTCTGACAGGGGCATTTTGGGAAATAGGTTTCTGACAGGGGTGTAATACCCTGAAAATCTCATTTATGATAAGTATCATATTGAGCAAAAATTGCCTATTGGAAATAGGTGAATATATGGTCTCCAAGACCTTGTGGTGAATTTTTAGGGTAATTACTCCTGAAATTAGATAATGTGCAAATAGGTCCCTAAAACGTTTAAGAATGTGCAATTAGGTCCCTAAATGCATTTACGGGTTATATAATACCCTGTGAAAATTATAAAGAGGCAAGAAAATATTCATTTGAAATAAGGAAGTATATTGTCCCTAATTTAGGTAATTTATTAAATTACTACATTGGAAAAATAAAGGGGAAAAGTTAAAAGTATTATAATGACAAAAATGCCCCGTGAATTATGAACTAATGCATGGGACATAAAATACAAATGTCAATGCAAAAGTTTGAAGATAAAGGATTATCTTAATTAAGAGAATTATCAACTAGTGATAAGAGAGTAATTGAGTAATTATTGGCTAATTACTTAAGCATAGGCAAAGGAAATTCATAAATAATTATGTAAAACCCTAAAATTTGTGGTTTTTGGCCTAAAATTAGTATAAACATATTTGTTAATTAATTGGGAATTTTGGAGAAAAATAGTTGAGTTTAGGTATTTTTAAGCCTAAATACAAGAATGGACCAATAGGAAAATTTTGTAAAAAAATTATATAAAAAAATTATTAAAAAATTATTTTATATATTTTTAATTAATTAAATAATTAATTAAAACGAAAATTAATAAAATAATAAGAAATAAGGACAAGAGTTGGTAAAAAAATCATGGTGCCTTAACTTGCAAGTTGAAGTGTAAAATTGTATAAACAAGTACAATAAATAGTGATCAGATTTATAGGAAACGGATCCTGTCTAGAGTACCAGGAATAGGTTTTCCAATGTCAGAGTAAAATATTGATCGGTGAATTTTTATCTTCGTTAGCCTTTTCCGGAAGTTGATTCCGAGGCCGAGAGCATTTTCCTAATAAGACGAAATAGGGAGAAATGCGAGATAGTCACATTTTAAAGATTCGAAGAAAATAAATTCTAACTCAACATTTGGAAATGAGTTTGAATTTATCTGGACATATTTGGAATCGGTGAATTTTTGTCCAGAGATTGATGATCCCAGAAAGTTCTTCCGAAACCGCACGCTTTCCGTAAACTTGGACCGACTTTTGGAGCCCAGGATGGAATCAAAAATTAGTTTAGATTAGATATTCCTAATGAGAAGGAAAGGGGCTTCAAAATGGTAATTCCGGATTTTTGAGACTTTTCCGAGATTACGCGATTCGGACACCGATCGGGAACTTTATCGGTACAAGTTCATAAAGCAAAAGCATCACATCACATTAATTGATGTGACAAACCACCAACTAAGGGGAGAGGATGGTTTGGACAAGTGGCATGGTGAGGATCTTGACATTTGGCAAAGTGCGATCCGACGGTCCAGAATCCGCCTGACAAAGTGTGAATAGTGCACACAACTTTCCCTATAAATAGGAGGCTCTCCCTTTGCATTCTTCACACGGGAAACACCATATATGGGAGCCATGGAGACATTTTGGTATTTGTGGTGTTGACCGCGGTGTATGGGCGCCACGGGAAACACCATATATCAAAGTACAACATGACAAGATTGTAGTTGAAGCTGCATGAGTTTGGGTATGTTCTAGTAAGGGCAAGAAGGTAATATGTATCTCTCAAATGTTGTGATGGGTAGTAGGACCTTTGAGACCGGGAGTCCATGGGTCATTGGACATGTATACGTTCAATTAAAAGCCTTAAGTCTGTGAGACTATTATGTCTATAGGCCGGTAGAAACCCACAGTTGTTGAACCATGAACGTCGGGTAGTATCTTGAAAAGACTATGAAACCGAGAATGGCGGACGATATCCGTAATAGCCAAATGTTGAGTAGGCAAGGACAGAGGTCCGAATGCAATTAATTGGTAAATGATCCTCTCAGATTAGTTGTCTGATTCCTGAAAACGTGTAAAGATGGAAATTCCAAATTTGCCAATACACCCGCTATATTTGAAATCTTTGAAATTGATTTTTGAACTTGTGAATTTTGAAACAGAGTTTTCAAATGGAATGTTTTTTTCAACGGAATTTGAGACCACAGTGATGGTCAAGTTTTGAAATGATGTAGTCTTATGAAAAGGGTTTGTTAGAACCTAGAGTTTGAAACTGAGTTTTCAACTATGTTGTGGTAGTACAGAACTGGAAGGACAGAAGCTGTTGTAGATGTACACGGTTTGCTGGGTCTTGCCAGATGTTTTGAAACGTTTGAAATCGCTGGCCTTTGATAAAGGTTCTTTTGAACAAAGAGTTTTTGAGGGAATTTGTGTTGAGAAAATGAAGATCGCACCAGCAGTGAAACGCACCCAATCCATAACATTTCGCCGAGAGCGTATGTTTTAGCAACCTGACTATGTCTGGACTAAGTTCCGGTAGATAGGGTTATGTGCCAGCGCGGACGCCGGGTTCCTTCAAGGAAGGGCGGAAATTCTCCCACATTATTTGACGGTACTGCATTTGCAGGAGACCGAATATGGGGATTGGGATAAGACGCTCGCTGTACCAAGTGGTTGAAGTGGTGGCGTGAACTTTCAATTGTTAAAACAATTTGTAAAGTAAATTATACCCTCAAAGGTATGTGTCGGTAGTCAAAGTTGTTGAGCCGGTAGTAAATACATTTCCATGAATTTGTGTTGGCAGCGATTAAGTTTGAAATTTTTATAGCACTATTACTTTTTGGTAAAGTGCGGATTGCGAAGTGTACTAAGACCACGGAAAATTTTCATTATGTGAAATTTGAAAATGAGATAACATAATGGTTTTTGAGTAGCGATGACAGGTTCGTCAAAGCTATTGTGTGAAAAGCGGTGTAGTTGGAAATTTTGATATAGGAACAGGAACTAATAGGAAAGTGAGCTAGTTAAGCCAAATAGTAGCCGTCAGCTATCGTGTTAAGAAAGTAGTCTGAGAGCTTGAATGGGAAAAGGCTCAGATGAAGTAGACGAACAGAAGCTCGAGGCAATAAGACCTAATGTGCAAGTATGCACGGGCGGTGTCCCTAGGCCATAAGACCGGTGATACTGAGCATTGTGTGAGATGCTAAATGTCAGATGACATTCATTGTATCAGATAATAGATTGAGCCGAAAGGCCAACGTGTGATAAGCCGAAAGGTCGAATGAGTCAGATAGTGAAGCCTGTGTAACAAAGTACTATGAGAATGGACAGGTGAGTCATGAATTTAACCAGAGTACCAGTTGGATAAGACTGATGTTGGAATGTTGGGATGCGTGCTAAGTAAGTATGCATGTACAAAGGTTAGACTAAAGGTCTAAGTTCTTTCTCCGAGGTGATACGCGCAAATTTCGAGGACGAAATTTTATTTAACGGGGGGAGATTATGAACTAATGCATGGGACATAAAATACAAATGTCAATGCAAAAGTTTGAAGATAAAGGATTATCTTAATTAAGAGAATTATCAACTAGTGATAAGAGAGTAATTGAGTAATTATTGGCTAATTACTTAAGCATAGGCAAAGGAAATTCATAAATAATTATGTAAAACCCTAAAATTTGTGGTTTTTGGCCTAAAATTAGTATAAACATATTTGTTAATTAATTGGAAATTTTGGAGAAAAATAGTTGAGTTTAGGTATTTTTAAGCCTAAATACAAGAATGGACCAATAGGAAAATTTTGTAAAAAAATTATATAAAAAATTATTAAAAAATTATTTTATATATTTTTAATTAATTAAATAATTAATTAAAACGAAAATTAATAAAATAATAAGAAATAAGGACAAGAGTTGGTAAAAATCATGGTGCCTTAACTTGCAAGTTGAAGTGTAAAATTGTATAAACAAGTACAATAAATAGTGATCAGATTTATAGGAAACGGATCCTGTCTAGAGTACCAGGAATAGGTTTTCCAATGTCAGAGTAAAATATTGATCAGTGAATTTTTATCTTCAGTTAGCCTTTTCCGGAAGTTGATTCCGAGGCCGGTAGAGCATTTTCCTAATAAGACGAAATAGGGAGAAATGCAGATAGTCAAATTTTAAAGATCTGAAGAAAATAAATTCTAACTCAACATTTGGAAATGAGTTTGAATTTATCTGGACATATTTGGAATCGGTGAATTTTTGTCCAGAGATTGATGATCCCGAAAGTTCTTCCGAACCGGCACGCTTTCAGTAAACTTGGATGACTTTTGGAGCCCGGATGGAATCAAA
Source organism: Acacia pycnantha (assembly GCA_025563575.1). Lineage (NCBI taxonomy): Eukaryota > Viridiplantae > Streptophyta > Magnoliopsida > Fabales > Fabaceae > Acacia > Acacia pycnantha. Next base: position 7,345,988 of record JAMWYP010000002.1, on the reverse strand, counting down.
AATTAGTTTAGATTAGATATTCCTAATGAGAAGGAAAGGGGCTTCAAAATGGTAATTCTGGATTTTTGAGACTTTTCCGAGATTACGCGATTCGGACACCGATCGGGAACTTTATCGGTACAAGTTCATAAAGCAAAAGCATCACATCACATTAATTGATGTGACAAACCACCAACTAAGGGGAGAGGATGGTTTGGACAAGTGGCATGGTGAGGATCTTGACATTTGGCAAAGTGCGATCCGACGGTCCAGAATCCGCCTGACAAAGTGTGAATAGTGCACACAACTTTCCCTATAAATAGGAGGCTCTCCCTTTGCATTCTTCACACCAAAATCATTTCTCTAGTTGAACTTTCCTAGAGAGAAGTTAGAGAGAGGAGCTCGGGAGGGAAGGAGTCCTGGGAATTCTGCAATGTGAAGCTCGGGTAATTTTTCCGGTCTTTAGTCTTTAATTCTTTCGGTAGTTTTAGTAGTAATGCTAGATAGATCTTTAGTTTTATTTTAAATATGAAATTCCAAAATCATGGTGGGGTCAGAGTTCTGGCAAAATTTTGGAAAGTCGGAGTCAAAGTAGCGAAGCTCTGGCGAAATTACGCCGATTAGGGGTATAGGGGCAAAATGATAATTTTACCTAAAATGCCCGATATAATGTCAAATATTGATAATGGTGATATTATCATTATAGGATATAAGAAACCTTGATCTGCTGTCATTACGCTGTCCGACGTGCCGCTGACGGGTTATGTCATAATAATGCCGTTATGTTTTCCTAGCGCTGAGGACACGAGTGGTATCGTGGCACTGGTGAATAGTGCAGACTGTTGTTGTTGTTACCCTGTGGGGCCTTACATATTGCTATGTGCTTATGTTTTGTCGTCATAATGATCATGCATCTATTGTATGCAAATGATATACTGTTGTATTAGCTCTAGAATATCTGTTGTTATATACTGTATTGTTTGAGCATGAGGTTAACTGTTACTCGAGATTCAATGCGGTAAATTGAATCTCACTGTAGCTTCGTGGTCCGAAGGACCAAGAACCGAGAGCGGGAGAAACAACATGACTAGACCGAATGTCGGGAAAGGGAAGGCACCGATAGACGGAGCCATAGAGAGGAACCAAGGGGCAGAGTCGTAGAAATGCACCGGTCGAGGCAAGTGCCGGAAGAAGATCATCAGAGCCAAATGTCAGGCATGGGTCTAATGAAGTTATTTCGAATAGTTTGGTGCCGAAGGCAAGGCTAGTCTACGTGGTGTGCCAATCGATCGCCGTATAAGTCGGTGAGGCCCCATGGTAGACACTTACCGGCCATTCTGTTCGGTTAACGAGTTAGGTTCATTGCCCCAAGTCCGGTTAAGGCTTGGTCTAGGTTGTATAGTTACTTTTTGTGAAATGTAATTGTACAAAGCTCGTATATTGTATCACATGATTATTCCTTCGAGAAATTTTTAATATACCAAAGATACGCTCGTCATCGTCATATGTCGAGGTATTTTTATATCGGAGTTACTCATATATTGTCCAAGTTTTTAGTACATTGCTCTCCGTTTCCGCGGTACTCTGAAGTAGCACCTCAAGTTTTGTTTGACTTTTATAAAAACAGGTGTCATCCGACACGATTTATGCTACAGAATTTGGGGTGTTACAAGGGGCATTTTGGTAAATAGTTATTTAATAAGGGTTATCTCTTCTATCGTATATACTACTACATCGTATATACTACTACATCTAATCTTAAATATAGGACAAACTTTATAGTGTATTTTACACTATAAACTTTGTCCTATATTTAGGACCTGAGGAAATATAACTCATGGTGCGAAATAACTGTCTCACCTATATATATATATATATATATATATATATATATATAGATACACACACATGTTCCATATGTCATGGTGAGAAATAATCGTCTCACCTAATATATGTGTGTGTTTGTATATACATCCTAGTGGGATTAATCATCCTGTAAATGGAGGAAATCACCAAGAGGGGGTGAATTGGAGATTTTAAAAAATTCTTTTCAGAACACCCAAACTTAAACAGAAAAACAAGGTAAAACAGAGGAGAGGGAGAAAAGCTTGAACAAGAGGATTTATATTGGTTCAGTCTAAATCCTTGACTTATGTCCAGTCCCCAGACACTCTGGGATTTTCCACTATCACTCAGATCAGTTACACACTCTCACTCGAAAGTTATCCTCTCACTAGGATACACTCCCCCTTACAAGTTGTAAATTGATAATCCCAATCTCACAGTCCCACAACTTGATATTCTTACAATAAATGATAATCAATGATAAACTCTCTAAAAGAGCAGATGAAATAATCACTAAAGTACAATGTATCAAAAGATACTTTGCAAGTAGGTAGAAAACACTAAATGTAGTTGAAACTTAATAGCTTTTCGTTTTCTGTATTCTGGTTGTTGTAGAGACTTGAATGCTACAACTTATATATGAAGAGAGTATTAAATGACCGTTGGAATCATTAATGTAACCGTTGGAGACATTAATCTAGCTATTAGGTTGAAACTTGGTCCAATCTCTCTTGCTTTGAGTTAATCCAGGTGCTCAGCTAATCTTGTTGACTTTCCTTCAAATTAATCCGTTGGGAGGTGAAGCTTCAATAGAGGGAAAACACATTTAAACCTTTGCAAAGTCTAGAGAATGATTTTCCAAAAGGATGCTAAGTTTTCTGGACAAGCAATAAATGTATTGACGTCACCTTTTGCTTTAAGCTTAATCTTCATTCTAATACTCATTTAATCATTTGATGCTTACTAACAAACTGATTAAACATAGTTAAGAATAGTAATGAGTGATGATAAGAAGTATCTAGATCAAACATGAAGATTTCACAAATTCGAGAAAGTTGATTTTCAAACAGAGCGATACAAACTCGAGTTTGTTCAAGCAAACTGGAGTTTGCAACTTTTACTCAGAAGCCAAACTTGAGTTTAGAAACTCAAACTCGAGTTTGGTTCTTTCTCAAAAAGATCATCGCGATTGAGCTTTGAAGAACATTTTGAAACAGGAGCAAACTTGAGTTTGACAACTCCAAACTCAAGTTTGATAACTCCAAACTCAAGTTTGCCTTTGACAGTAAGTATTTCAACTTAACAAAGACAAATTTCATTTTAAGCTTACAATTGTCAATTATCATCAAAACACGGAAGATGATCTTCTCATAAGCATTCTTTCTCCTCATCCCTCCCCATCTCATCTGGACCGTTGATTAGGAAGATGAGAGAAAAATTAAAGTAGTATTGTGATATTTCAAATTGATTGGACGGATGTGATTTAGAGATAATGAGGGATAATGAGAAAAGGATGATGAGAGAAACCTGACCCTCAAAACACATAGAGAACTAACACGTCCAACCTATATATTATTTTATATATCGTATATTATAATCATATAACTTGTAGTGAGTAATTACCGTCTCACCCATATATCTCCTTTCTCATATATACTACTACCTCTGGTCTTAAATATAGGACAAAATTTGCAGTGCAATTTGCACTATAAATTTTATCCTATATTTAGGACCAAAGGGAGCATAACTTGTGGTGAGAAATAACTGTCTTACCTGTCTATGTACAAGTTCCATATATCAGGGTGAGAAATAATCGTCTCACCTAATGTATGTGTGTGTGTTTCTGTTTGTATATACATCCTATGTATTTATATACAAACACACACACACATATATATATATATACACATAACACAGTGATCAATGAAGGACAAATTGGAATAAAGAAAATTATACCATTGAAAACTAATTAAATATTAAAAAATGTTTTTCTTTCATTTAAAAAAATTATATCAATTTAGTTTTTAAAAAAAACACAAAATAAAATTTGAGAAAATTTTATTTAAAAAATATAAAAACATAGGAAAGAATATTGATTGAGGTTAATTATAAAAATTATGGGAGAAAGAAACATATAAAGTATCGATTGGCACTAATAAAAACCATCACCCAAAATAAGTTCAAGAAATTATAAATTTGATAAAAAAAATAAAATAATAACAATAACAATAATAATAACAATAATAATCAAGATAAAATATTGGCACATATATACTCCTATGATGTAGAGTTAAAGGGAGATACAAAAAAATTGGAATTATTTTCCCAAACAGTTTAGACAAGAAAATATTTAGGGCTAAGAAACATAGCAACAGTCAGTGGCGGCGGAACCAGAAAATATTTTTAGCTCGGGCCAAAAAATAAACATATCGAACTATTTACTAAACAGTATCACATAACATTGAAAATACAAATAAATAATAACCGACAATTATAAATAAAAACAAGATATAAGATGATACTAACATTTTCAATAGATATCTCAAGCAAGAATTTTACTTTTCTCTCACAGCCCAACGAGTACTGAACCAAACATTGTCCTTATAGAGAAGATAAGAGATTAGCTGGGTCAAATTATTGGCTAAAATAAAATATCATACAATAAATACATATATACACTAACAAATTTTAGAAGGTCAGCCCAGGTCAACTGGGGCCAAGGCCCAAGTTGGTCAACAAGTAGTTCCGCCACTGGAAACAGTAAAAATGAAAGGTGTCACGTTGCCATCTATCTCTACACTCGATCACTTGAATTATAAGCGTAGTCGTCTTTTATCAATATTATAAATAGATGCTACTTTTTCGAACATATCCTTGCATTTGTATTTCACAAAAATTAATTACTACTTTTGTATTACATGTTTTTGTGGCTTAAAATTACTGTTTAAGAAAATTATTTGAAATAATGGTGATCCAACTAAATAATTTAATCACATCTTGTATAATCCAATGAATAGATTTCTAAATATTTTTAATAATGGAATAAAAGAACCGCCCTTTCTTCTCTATTGAAAAGGATGGCTCAACATGTTGATAGATAATACTATAATGGGCATAGTTAACCAAAAAGAAGGCACAAATAATGAGAAAGAGATATTTGAGCCACAAATAACAATAGTTGAAAACAAGAGATCAGATCAGAAACCACACAGCTAGCCATCCGATGGTCACATGCTCTTCATGGGGAAGTGGGACGTGGAAAGTTTAACTAGAAATATAATGTAGCATTACCAATATATATATATATATAGAGAGAGAGAGCTTCAGAAATCATTCGTTAAAATATCAATTAATTCATATTTAAATTCAATCTAGTCCTAATTGTAAGAAGTTCTTCCAAATATATCCACAAAATTTAAACTTAAAACTGATTAAAATGTTAAACAACATGAATAATCTCTTACCGTTCAACCTAATATTATATATATATAGGTGTATTTATGAGGAATTTGAATACATAAAATATATACCAGTTTGTTAAAAATATAACTTTTGGTTCATTGGTTGAGTGATTATAAACATCGCATCTCATTATAATTAATTTTTAGGTCACATATGATTGCTCTTATACTGACAGTTCGGATATAATAGTCTTACTGTCTGAAGATTCTGGTGGACTGTATATATATAGATCATGAATAATTTTGTTTTGATTGACTAAATTATAATGTCTTCTCTCCAACATGATCCAATGATGCATAAAATATACTCTATCATATCCTTAATATAAAATATATTTATCTAATTTGATTAGATTAAGAAAGTTAGTTAAGTTAGCTAATATGACATTTATTTCTAAAATACTCTGCTCATCTTTCTTAATTCTTTCATTCTCTCTCCTCATTGATTATTGCTGAATGAGTATCAATAGGGGAAAATTAGAAAAACTAAAATCAACTCTTCAAATATGTTTTATATTGAGGACCGGAGGAGTACAATATTTTGTAAATAATTATTTTTATATTACTTATTTTGTATTAAAAATAAGAATTAATTTTATTCTGATATTCAATGAAATTTATGGATATGCTTGTGTTCATTATACCATACATATTACATAAATAGTATCCTTGAACTTATATTACGTACTAATTATAATTTACTTCAAATAGACTATGAACCCCATGCTTCGCACTGAATCATGAATATATATATATATATATATATATATATATATATATATATATATATATATATATATATATATAGAATATTATTAAGAAAATTACGAAAATATTATCTATTATTACTATTATTAATACATTTTTACTTTACTAAAATTTTCATTTTATATTAAATTAATATTCATAAATAAACAAATATAATGTTGTATAAAAAAATTAGTCTATTTGGATGCCTACTTTGATTAAAAAATTAATGCTGTATAAATGATTAGATGTATAATAGGAGTATATTTAAATAATAATAATAACAATAAATGCAACTACTTTTTAAAGCTGCATCAGAAATCACAAACCACAAGGCACACAAATATATGAATGCTAAAGTGAAGCTTCCTATCATATCTTGTCTACTTAATTATAATTATCCCCCTTCTCTCCCACCATCATCTCTCTCATTGTGGCAGCAAGATGAAGTTCAATTTCATTGAGCTTCTTTGGGGCAAAAATAGCCCAAACCGACAAATTATCCCAAAAGTAACCTTACTTTCCATCTTCGCCATTCTTCTATTCACAGTCACCCCACTTAGTTTCCCTTTCTTTGGATCTCTTAAGAGAATTGTGTTTGCAACAGAACAGTCATCTTCATCATTATCTTCTTCTTCTTCTGCAATATTATTCAACAATAATGTGCAGAATAATAATGCTACAAATTCAATTCTGTTGCCCTCTTCAAGAAATTGTGATATTTTCAGAGGGAAATGGGTTCCAAATCCAAAGGCTCCATATTACACAAACACAAGTTGCTGGGCAATTCATGAGCACCAAAATTGCATGAAATATGGCAGACCAGACACAGAGTTCATGAAATGGAGATGGAAGCCAAATGATTGTGAGCTTCCCATTTTCAATCCCTTTCAGTTTCTTGAGATCATGAGGAACAAATCCATGGCTTTTGTTGGAGACTCTGTTGGTAGAAATCAGATGCAGTCCCTCGTTTGTCTCCTTTCTAGGGTAAGTAATTAATTTTAACCATTCCTTCAATTTCCTCATCTTTATATTCCAATTTCTTCTGTTTATAATTGCTTAAGAGATCCATGAATTGGGGAAGAACACGTCAAACTTGAGTGCAATTTTTGGGTTTTTGTTTAATATATTAGGTAATTTTATGAAAATAGAAAGTAAAAGTGACAAGTAAATACCATTTGATTTTTTTTTAAAATGCCAAAATATCTATTAACTTAGCAAAACGACAAATAGGTAATCTATGATAGGAATATGTGATTTTGAAGTAGGTAATCTATGATAGGAATATGTGATTTTGAAGTTTGAGTGTTAATAATTTGAGAGTATTGATAATTTAAATAACAATTATAAATTTAAGTATACACATTGAAAACTTGAGGAGGTCAAGTTATCAATCTCTATACCCAAGTTGTTAATTCCTATACTCAAGTTTTTAATACTCAAACTTCAAAATTTCAGATTCCTACTAGATTACCTATTTATCCTTTTGCTAATTTAGAAGACATTTTAGAGTTTTTGTAATTCAAATAATATTTTTCTGTCATTTTTTCTAATAATACGCCTTTTTTAATTATTACTCAAGATATCATCACATACATATTAATGCCCCTCTTATATTTTCTATACATACAAGTAGATTGTAGCCACTTCTCTTAATCTTGCCTTATTTAAATAGCCTATAATTATCATGGTTCAATTATTACTCTCTCTCTCTCTCCCCCCGTGTGTGCTATATTTTAACTGAAGCTAGAGAAGTTAGTTGACCTAAACCATCATGCAATTCAAGGGTTAGGTAAATGATCTGATGGCGGCAACATATGTGTGTGTGTCTGTGTGCTAAGGAATCGAATCTTTGGTACCTCGGAAAACTACATCAGATTTTTCATACTTTGTCTACCACGTTCCTTAACTTAGACCCAGATGAAACTAAATCTATCCTTGCTTATTTTATTATGAGCCTTCAATTTCTTTTTTCTTATTTTTAATAACATTTTTATTTAAAAAAAAAAACTGGGTATCGTGAAGGCACTGGTACGTTGTTCGTAAAATTATTATTAGACATTAGATTAGATTTGAATAGTTTGAAGGCCAGAGAACTTATATATAAAAAGCTATTGCCCTTCTATTTATTTAGAGTATTAGTCCTATTAATTTGTAGCACATCATAATATTTCTTTTTTTCACTTAGAATTGAAGTTCGAACCCGTATTCCTAATTTTAAATTTTATCTTTAAGTAGAAAATATAATGAAGAATATTACGAATAGAAAGAGTATGATATGGTAAAGCTTAAAATATACTATATGTATATTTGAATAATAAATTTTGCATGTCTAATAGTAATTGTTTGGCAAGGAAAATCAGACAACTAGTCATCAAAATTTTCTATTATAAATTGCAATGAAGTTACTTAATATAGAATGTGAGCTTTTTATATAAAGTGTGTACTCTCATCTTTCGATTAAAATTGTATTTGTATCCCAAAATATGATATACAAACTTTATCTACACTATAAAACACATACTCCCTCCGGTCCTAATTATAAGACAACATTTGAGAGTTGGTTTTGGTCCTAATTATAAGACAACATTCTAATAATTGTCAATTTTTTCTTAAAATACCCCTATTTTATTCTCTCAAGTGTGTTTGATTTTTTGTGGGTATATGTATGTGGACGCGTATACTCTTCCCGTCAATGAAATTTTTAGATATATATGTGTGTGTGTATCTATGTATGTATTTATGTGTGTGTCTACACACAAATATCTATAGACACTATAGACACACACATATATGTGTGTCTACATATATGTATTTATGTATATATGTGTGTGTCTACACACATATATTTTGTGTGTGTGTACACACAAATATATGTGTGTGTGTGTGTCTACACATATATATTTTATGTGAGTGCGTGCGCGCGCACACACACACATATATATCTGTGTGGGTGTGTATGTACATATATGTATATTTGTGTGCTTGTCAATATGTGTGTACAAATATAAACACTTGGAGAATGATATAGGTGGTGTACTGTGTACACACACACACACATATATATGTGTGTGTGTGTGGGTGTGTGCGTACATATATGTATATTTGTGTGTTTGTCAATATGTGTGTACTGTGTGTGTACATATATGTACAAATATAACTAATTTTATTCAGATATATACATGTATATTTGTGTGTGTGTGTGTGTGTGTTTATATGTGTATGGGGGTATATATGTATGCCTATATGTGTCTGTCGATATATGTACACACATATATATGTGTGTGTATGTATATATAGTAAGACCATTATTTTAATTAGATAGCATGTAGAAAAAAAATAGGTTGGAGAGGCATAAGGTAGGAGCTATTGATTTACTTTCACTAAGGTCATTTTAAATTTATATAAGGACATTTTAGGAAAATGAGTAAAATTAACTAATTTAACTTCTTTCCTTAATCTCCACAAAATCGGTTAAATATGTCTTATAATTAGGACCGGAGGAGTACTATTTTTGACATTATATGATAAAACTATTTTGTTTGCATGACCCGAAAACAGCTAATCTTGAGATTAGAGTATTGAGTACAAATTAAGCTTCTCTAATTTATTAATGTTGTCTTATTAGTCAATGATAGATGGGTGCAGTTCTTTCTACTTGATTTTTTTTTTTTTTTGCTCATAATTCTTTCTACTTGATTGACCTCCTCGTTAGATGACGACCTAGATAGACTTTGTCACCGAACAAGAACACGTGTCTCATTTATGGGCCCAAAAAAGCAACTTTCATTTGCTGGCACCCAAAAAAAATATTCAAGTTTGATTTTTAAGACTTCGAGGGATATTATTAAAGCCTCAAAAAAGTTGAATTGGTTAAGAAGTCACATTACAAATGTTTCAATGATATCTAGTGTCTTTGACGATCCAACCAATTTCTTTTTAATATTAGGGGTTAATTATAGGGAAAATCCTAAGAAAATAACATTTAAATTTTAAAATCTTAAATAGGTAATTTCCTAATAAAACAAGTTATCAATTACTTTAGTGTTTGTTAATCCTATTATTATTGTTGTCAACGAGATTTTAAAGTTTAAGTGATATTTTTCTATCAGTTTCAGTTAATAATAAGTATTTTTTATGAATTATGAGTGTAACTTAAGCAAGCCATGCCCTCTAAAATTAAAACATAGAGATATAGCAAGCCCCCTCTTAAAACGTAAGTAGGATATACGTGACCTGTGCAATTGATCATGAGTTTACTTAAGGGTCAATGCAGGCTGAAATATTTATTGAAAAATTAAACATCTTTTCTCATGTATTATATGAAATCTAAAGAACAAGCCCAGTTATTCATAAATCATGACTTGAGCAATTTATTATAAATTTTATTGTAATATTGTATATTATAGATTGAGTTTTAGAACAGCTTTTAGATAGTTTTAGATAACCTTTCAAGACTGTTCAAATTAATTTAAGGAAATATTATATTGTAGACTGTCATCTATATGATTTGACTTGGACAATTAATTTTCCTTTCAAATATAAGATCCAATTCAAGCATAATTTTAAAATGATTTTCATTGGTTTCCTAAAATTCTTAAATTACATTTAAAAAAATCAAATGAAAATACTACAATAATATATTACCTCTTATTCTAAATGTTCATAGAAGGCTAGAAGTTAAATAACTAATTTATAAATATTTAGAAAATTAGTTAAATTAGTTATTTGTAATAAATGTACATTTATTTTTCTAAAACACTCCATTTAATCATTATACCTCGTTAATGGAAATTTCATTTAATATATAAAATCAATAAGGATAACTTGAGGAAAAAAATTATAAATTGAAAGATAAAGGATTAAAGTATTAAATTTAGGAGTTAAGATGAAAACAAACACACAATTAGCTTCTACAATTATGAGAAATATATTTATGACATAGCTAGAGCCCTATTCATGTTAAATAAAACTGGAAATTAATTTGGTTTGTGATTAGTAAATTATTTTGTCAAATTAATGTTTCTTTCTTCTTCTTGTTTTCTTTTTTTCAAGGCTGAATGGCCAATAGATGCCTCAGAAACAGAAGATGATTATTTCAGAAGGTGGAAGTACCCAAATTACAACTTCACTGTAGCTGCGTTTTGGACTACACATTTGGTCAAATCTAAAGCAGAACGAAACCCTAACGGTCTCCGTCATGTTTACGTCGATGAGGCCGATGAGAAATGGTCGAAAAAGGTGGAGCATTTCGACTACATAGTCATCAATGGAGGTCACTGGTTCGACAAGCCTATGGTATTCTACGAGGAACAAAAAATCATAGGATGCTACGACTGCTCCATCGGCAACATCACCAGAACAAGCAGGTTCTTTGGCTACCTTAAGGCCCTTAAGACAGCACTTAAAACCATAAACAGCTTAGAAAACTTCAAGGGCATGACGATCCTAAGATCATATGCACCATCACATTTTGAGAATGGGTTGTGGAACGAAGGTGGGGATTGTTTGAGAAGAAAGCCATTTAAGAGAAGTGAGGTGAAGTTAGAAGGTGTGGATTTGGAGTTTCATAAGATTCAGATGGAGGAAATTAGGGTTGCAGAGGACGAGGCAAAGAAGAAGAAGAAGAAGTTTAGGGTTCTTGATGTAACACAAGCTATGCTTATGAGGCCAGATGGTCACCCAAGTAAATATGGACATTGGCCGAATGAGAATGTGACTTTGTATAATGATTGTGTGCATTGGTGCTTACCTGGGCCTATTGATGCGTGGAGTGATTTGCTTTTGGAGATGCTGAAGATGGAGGGTGGTAATTAATTAATTGGCATCACTTTGGCCCAATCTTATACTTCGTTCAGTCTTTAAACAATTTACATTATAAATCTTATAAGGATCGAAGGTAGTAGATATTATTATATATGCTTGTTACACGTCCATTTTCATAAGTAGTGTCAATAATTCAGTATTGCATTTTATAGTTTGCAGTCCATTTTTTTATACAGTAATCTTATATTCAAGCAATTTTAGAAAGGGATGGAAGATAGTATCTCGTTTAAAATTATAAAACACTTTTGACTACATAATTTACCCATAGTTAATGGCCATTAAAATTAAACATTTTTTTTCATGTTTACTCTTATTTAATAGGGTGTCTCAGTGTCTCTATAAGAAACACCCTATTAATTACATCCCCAGTTAACGACATTTAAAAAAAAAAAAAAAAATTTACTAACTATACCTTAAAGAACAAAAATGCTTTATACCCCTTTGGTACTATTCATAAGACACTTCCAACATGTTTGAGTGGAATCAAGTATCATTAACTTTATATTAACCCAACCAAAGGATTACTCAGTTAACTGCTGGTAACCCTTTTGGGTCAAAATAAAGTTCCTCATTGGTTACCAGCAGCAGTTAATTGGGTGCTAAATAGGGTAAATTTGGACTTTGGTTCGTTTTAGAAACAGGTCAACAGATTGAATCTTATACCAAGATTGAGTTTGTTTATGTGGAGATTTTTGTGTGATTCCTTACCTACCAGAGCTACACTGAATGATCATTATTTCCAGGTGGATGCTTCTTGTTAGAAATATAAGGTGGTTAATTGATTAGTTAGTGAATTAGTTAGGGCCCTAGTCTATATAAGGGGTTTTAACTAATGAGATTAAGATGTGTGTTGGGTGTGGAGCCCTCACCATATGTGTAGGATGTGGAGTCTCACAAGAGAAAGAGTTAACATGGTATCAAAGCATCTAGGTTAGGTTTTGCCATTTCTTTTGTTCCCCCACCTATCTCAATGCCTCTATGTGTGGCACATTTTTCAAGAAAATGTCATATGTTTTTTTTTTTTTTTTTGATACAAGGCGAGGGGAGGGGGGATCCAACTCAGGACCTAAGGGGGGAAACAATTCCCAATACCACTGCACTACTAGTAGTGCCGGTAGAAAATGTCATATGTTCTAGGCAATTTTTCAAGAAATTATCTCTTAATCTAGCCCAAAGCCAAGAAAGGCCCAGACATGTGTTTAGGCCCACCGTAGAATCCAGATTTGGTGCTGGCTCAGTTCTTGTTTTTCAGATGAAAAGAAGGCCAAAGATCCGTGAGAGTGTAGCCCACGCATGTGACCCGAAGTCTTCCCACAATCCCACTGTTCGAAATCAACTTCATTCTTTGGATCAAGCCCCTGTAATCATCGTCGCTGTGTGTCTCCCCGTGTTAAGCCATACTCGCCGGACCCGTCGATTTCCGCTGAAGCCTGATTCGCCGGATTCTGTTCCGTCCTGAGAGTCGCCGGATTCCCAACATTTTTGAGGTCCGAACAGTTGCTGTTGTCGCAGTCTGTGTTTACTTTCTAGGTTGAAGACGCCGTTATGCGGCTTTCTTGGTTCTTGATGCAATCGATGGACCTGTACTCTCCTGCTAATCTACTGGATGGAACTTGTAATTGTGATGTGGTGGAGTGCCTGTGTAGAGGTTTTGAGCAGCAAGATGTGGAAGATGAGAAGGCTAATACGTCATTGACAGAGTCCCTCTCTCAGCAGTCTGCACATCAAACTTGCTCACGATCAATATCTCTGCCTACTCCTTTGAAGCTTGTTTTAGCAATGAAAGGTTTGCCGTCCCTTTGCTATTCTTGCCAAGTCGTTTTCAAGATTGTGCGAGATTATCAAAACCCATCAGAAATACAAGATCCGGTACCAAGATTCTCAGCCACGGATGATTACTAGTTCGATCTCCGACCCGAGACCAAGAACGACCTGTCTTGTTTTCCCGATCACATTCGGCCCTAAATGTTCTGTCGAGTGCGGTTTGTCACCTCCAGACATCAATCCCGTTCGTGATCTTGCTTGTCTGTCGAGTGTTGTTTTCTCGCCTACAGACATCTGAATCTTGATCGTTCGGTCAAAGGAAGGGGGGTTCTAATGATTCGGAACATATGCAAATGTCGCTCCTATCTTTTTGTAGAGAACCATCGGTGTTCAACTTTGTACATCCAAACTCTGGCTTTATTACAGACTCATTACAGATTTCTTCTCTGGCGTTTCACTTGCAATCATTTGGCTGTTAGAAACATCAGCAAGTATGCTGTGATTATCCAATTTGAAACTTGTATTTTTTTTTTTTTTTTACTGAAGATATTCCAAGAGTATTGAATATGAACTGTCTTGTTGGACTGCCGTGGGGTTCCCATTGGAATCGTGACTATCTTGTTGGCTCAATTTGTTGGTCATAGTCACTTGATTGGTCTCGGAGCAGAGTTGAGAGTAGAGAAATGTCGCCTCCTCGCTCATATCTTCAGATTGGTCTTGGAGCAGACTTGAGAGCAGATAAATGTCACATCCTCGCTCCTATCTTCAGATTGTGTTCGATGAAATGGCTGAGAGGAATGTTATTTCTTGGACCGAGTTGATTGCTGAATATACAAGAAGTGGCTATATGAAATCTGCAGGAGATGTTTGGCTTCTGTTTTTACAAAGATGAAATGTGTGGCGTTCCATTTTCAAATGCCTCTCCTTCTTGGCATTTGACAAATGGAACTGAAGGTTCCGGGTACCAAAAAAAAACGCCTCTCCTTCTTCGCATTGCCGCTGGTGTCAGCACCTCATTCATGTAAAAATGTCATGCCAAATTGGCTAGAGTTTTGGTGATGTTAGTGATTTGGGCCCTCTGAGACTCAGAATGAGATATTAGGTCCTATTGATTTTCCACTTGGCAGCTAGGTTAGACTTGTGGTAGATTGGATTCTTCCTTTTGGTTGTGGCAACTTTGATGTGGAACTGATATTGGGCTTGTGGATCAAGCATTTTGATTTTGATGGATCATCGTGGATATGATGAATCAGTAGCATATGGAGTGGCTGTACAATTTATTATAATTGTTGATGGTATAGTAGGAGTTGTCATTGCTTTTGCCGCTAGAGACATAATCGGAAATGTATTTAGTGGGTTGTTTACTAGAGAAGCATGTTAGAAGTGAATGTAAGAAGATTGTAATGAAGAAATCTTTGTATTAGTTTGTTGATTGAAAACTGTTCAATTTAATTCACCCTACCCCTTATTTTTTTATGTTGTTCAAGTTAGACACATTTGAGATAAATAGTGTTTAACTTGAGGAGACGTGTTAGAAGTATAAGGTGGTTAATTGATTAGTTAGTGAATTAGTTAGGGTCCTAGTCTATATAAGGGATCTTAACTAATGAGGTTAAGGTGTGTGTTGGGTGTAGAGCCCTCACCATGTGTGTAGGATGTGGAGTCTCAAAAAAAAGAGTCAACACTTCCTGTGTTTTTCGATCTACTGATAACGAGACAAGATATCATCTATTCTTCAAGTGTCAGTTTCCATTTGGTCTTCATTCCGGAATCACATCTCCATGGTTGGTTTTGGGAAATAGTCCACCCTTGGTGGATTTGGGCCCAGGCCCAATACAAATGGGCTATAATATGAATAAAGATAAATATGGGTTTTAAAAAGGGAGTTTTACCTTTATATTTTAAAGGTTACATTCTATCAAATGCTAGTACATACCAATGTGAGTTGGCTTAGATGGTAAGGGATCCAGGATTAGGCCATTGGGTCGTGGGTTCGATCCCCTCTGCCGTCGCTGGGACTCCTTTAGTAGGCGATCTCGTAAGTCCCCAGTAAGTGTTCATAGAGCCCGGGGCCGTGCCCTGGCCTTGGTGGGGGACTGATGCCGAACCCCTCCAAAACTTTTTAATATATAAAAAAAAAATGCTAGTACATATTACTTGGGTTTGGGAGTCAGCTCTAATTGACTAAAAATAACTCCCAAGACTCTGTCGGTTCTCTTCTCCTCGGTTCCTCTCTTCGGTAACATTTGATGCATATTATAAGGGATAAGGGTCATATTTATGGAAGTTTTCGCTCAGGAGCATTCAACACCCAAAAGTTTTTTTTGGAGTAAAAATGCCCCGAGTTTAAAAACGTAGCAATCTTACCCTTCCGTTAATTTTGACCGTTAAATTGTTGCTCCAATTTGTAAACTCTCAGGGTAACATTGCTCATAAAAAAAAACACTTTCAGGCAAAACTGCTCCTAAAAAAACTTCAGGGGTAAAATTGCTCCATTTTGTTAACTTCCGGGGCATTTTTTCTCCAAAAAAAATTTTCGGGTGTTGAGTGCTCCTGAACAAAAACTTTCATGGCAAATAAAACCCTTATCCCTATATTATAATCAGCAGCCAAACTTATGATTCGATTCGCGTGAACTACCTGATTGCTTCATCAAAGTCCAGCCAAGCCCCGAAATCCTTCATTCTTATACATATGATATTTAGAGGGCTTAATTTTTATCACTCTATTACAAGTGAAGTGGGCAGTCAAAGGAAGGTTAATTTGTCTTCTCTTTAGATGCTTAATCTTTAGAGTAAAGTACTTTAACTACCCCTCTGTTTTACCTAAATAGCATAAACCTCCCCTCTATTTTAAAAATCCATATAAACCTCCATTAAAATATTAATGCATGTTACACTAACCTTCTTTGTATTTTTGAAATTTCATTTTCATTCATCCAACTGTTAATTGACAATTAAGTTTGACTCTTAAACTTCAATTTTGACCAAAATACCCCATTTAACAAAAGAATTATTTAAACATTTATATTTATGAAAAGATTATACAACCAAAAAATTTATAATAAATAATGTTATAAAATGTATTAATTTCGATTACATTATAAAATTTATAAAAAAATTTTATTTTCCATAACATTTATTGAAATTTATTTATTGAAATTTATTTTTAATAGATAAAAATATATTTTATTTTATCATAGAGTATAAAAGGATTAAGTTTGAGATATCATAAAATTATTTAAATTTACAATATTTAATTTTTGAAATTTTCTTACTAAAACATTTAAAAACATATGCAGTTTGTATATATTTCTGTCAGATGTGGGAGACTTCATCGGTAGGATTGTTCGGATGGACTCAGCGGCAACCAAGGTTGCAAGGGGACGGTTCACCAGGATTTGTGTGGAAGTGGACTTGGCTAAGGAGCTGGAACTAAACTACATCCTAGAGAATAAGCAAAGAAGTATCGTCTATGAAGGGCTCGTGGATGTATGTGGGGCGTGCAAGTTTTTTGGCCACAGAGCAGGTACCTGTTCGAAATCACGGACTGATAGGGATCAACTGGGTGTTAGTCAGAATGGACGGAATGCTGCTAATGTGTGGAAAGTAATAGGTAGGAAAGGGGCTCCTGCTAAGGCGATGGATGATATACCTAATGACACATCCAATGGTTTTTTGCTTCTGCAAGAAACCTCTCAGCAGGGGACAGATGAGGACGACGCTGATTTGAGAATCATTGACACGCCGCTGGACCAAGCCGAGGAGAGTGGGAAGATGTTTGTCGTGGCACCCACTCTCGGCCTCGAGAAGGTCGTCAATGATGCACCGGGAACGTGTTTGGAGCATGAGGGTCCGTGAGGTAATTGTGTGCCAGGGGTCACCGAGTCTAGTGATGAGGGGGTTGAAGTGGGGTCGTATATGAAGGGTGGGGGGATCTCCCTTTTGACCGGTCCTATTGTGGGCCAAGGAAGAGAGGCGAAGACAGGTGTGGGTGAGGAAGTTGAATCCGTGGTAACTAATGACAATGAATCCGTGGAAACTAATGACAAAACAATGATTGGTGATATTGGTTGTAGTGGTTCTTTGGCGGTGGCCAATACGAGTCCAATGAAGAGTGTTGATAAAAACAAAAAAAGAGGGAGATCGGTGGGGAGTAGACGGGCTAAAGCAAAGGTGGGAACTAAGAGTATAGCGTCTCAGGTGCGTGATTCGCCTGTCCCCTCCGCGCAGTTATTATGATTTCGTTCCTCATATGGATATGTAGGGGGCGACCAATGCAGATCTGGGCCGCCAGTTGAGGTTTTTGACCTCAAAGTATAATATCAGTCTAGTGGTGCTAGTTGAAACGAGGACTAGTGGAGATAAGTGCTTGAGTATACGGAGGAAGGTGGGATTTGATAGCTCGTTTGTGGAGGAAGCGAGGGGTTTCTCAGGAGGGATTTGGGTCCTTTGGAAGTCACAAGATATTCAGGTCACTATTTTAAATAATTCGATTCAACATGTTCATATGAAAGTGGATGTTATGGATCACATTTTCCATTTTACGGCTGTATATGGAAGTCCTAGGGAGGAAGAACGTAAAATTCTCTGGGAGTGCCTGGATACTATTGCAGGATCTGCTGTAGATCAATGGGTGGTTGCAGGAGACTTTAATGAGATTACGGATGTGAAGGAAAAAAAAGGGGGTAATGCTGCTTCTGTTGGTCCATGTCGGGTTTTTCGGAGCTGGCTATTAGGATGGCAACTTGATGATATTAAGGCATCAGGGAGTTATTTTACTTGGATGGGCCCAAAGTGGGGACACCTGGATCGGGTCTACAAGAAGCTTGATCATGTTATTGCTAACGCTCCCTGGCGAATGGGTTTTGCCAGAGCAGATGTGGTTAATCTCCCGCGTTATAACTCAGACCATAATCCTATGTTGCTAAGGTTGGATGGTGCTCCAGAAGGTAAACAGGTCAGACCTTTTCGTTTCATAGCTGATTGGATGAATCACTCTGAGTTCCCTAATCTAATGACAGCTCAATGGAAGACTAGAATTGACCTTCCTATTATGTTAGCTCGGCTGGTCTCACCACTGGGAAGATGGAATAGGGAGGTGTATGGTCATATTTTCCAGATGAAGAATTCCCTATGCTCTGAACTGGAAGTGTTGCAACAGAAACGTGAGAATAATGACTCCGCTAGCTGGGGGTTGAAGGAGTTCGAATGTAAAAATCGATTGAATGAGATTTTAAAGCGGGAAGAAATGCTTTGGTTCCAGAAGTCTCGTCACCAGTGGCTAACCGAAGGGGACCGAAACACTAAATTCTATCATCTGAAAACTGTTACTAGGACGAGTTTTAATAAAATAGCCCGTCTGAAGAACGAGCACAGTATTTGGGTGGATAATGAGAAACAACTCAAAAATATAGCCCTAGAATACTTTCAGAGCCTGTTTTTAGATAGGGAGCCCAACCGCAGGTGGCTGACGTCCACCTGGCCGAGTGTGCCCAGTACTTTGATGGACGGATTAAAACATATGCCTTCATGTGAGGAGGTCCGGAGTTGTCTGTTTAGCATGGGAAGTTACAAAGCCCCTGGTATTGACGGATTCCCTGTTGTGTTCTTTCAGAGACAGTGGAGTGTGCTTCATCATCAGATTATGAGATTGGTTGTAGATGTTTGGCACAACCCTTCCCATATTCATTTTCTAAACGATACTTTGATTGCTTTGATTCCTAAAGTGCAGGTTCCGACATCTATGTCTCAGTTTCGGCCCATCTCTTTATGCTTAGTATTGTATAAACTGATCACTAAACTGATTGTGCGGCGCTTGCAACCGATAATGGAGATTGTTATTTCGCCTTACCAGTCCAGCTTTGTCCCCAATAGACAAATCCATGATAACATTGTTGTTGCACAGGAATTGATCCACTCAATGAACAAAATGCGTGGGAGACAATTTATGGCAATTAAGGTTGATTTAGAAAAGGCGTATGATCGTGTGAACTAGAAGTTTTTGCATAACATACTTGAGGAAGTGGGCTTTCCATGTACTATAATTGACTTGATTATGCAGGCTGTTTCTACTCCGTCCCTCAATATTTTGCGGAATGGGGGTAAAACCTCATCGTTCCAGGCTTCGAGGGGAATCAGACAGGGTGATCCCATCTCCCCGTACTTATTTACACTGGCTATGGAGAAACTGTTCCATATTATATCCACGGCTGTTAGTGGAGGGCTTTGGACCCCTATTAAGGTGGGCCCAGGAAGCCCCCCGATTTCTCACTTGATGTTCGCTGAAGATCTTATGTTATTTGCAGAGGCAAATGATAAGCAGTTGGAGACTGTTATGAAGTGTCTATCTTTGTTTGAACAGATTTCAGGATTAAAGGTCAGTATGGAGAAAACTGTCATCTATTTTTCCAAGCATATACCTGAGAATTTGGGTTTTTCATTGGAGGCTAAGAGTGGCTTCAAGAGAGTAAAAAACGTTGGAAGATATTTGGGGGCGTGGATGGTACATGGGCGTGCAACAAAACAGTGTTACCAACATATTGTGGAAAAGGTACGAAGGAAGCTAGGTGGGTGGCAGCAACAGTGTCTGTCTCAGGCAGGTTGAATTACTCTTGTCAAGTCAGTCTTATCTACTATTCCTTTATTCCATATGCAATATGCTAGGCTCCCCCTAAATATATGCAGTGAGATTGATAGAATTCAAAGGAATTTCATTTGGGGCGATTCCCACCTTCGTAAAGCTCATCATGCTTTAAGTTGGAATGTGTTGACTAGCCCAAAGGCCATGGGAGGACTTGGTTTAAAATCAGCTGCAATTATGAACGATGCTATCCTTATGAAGTGTAGTTGGAGGTTCAAAAACGATCATGATGCCCTGTGGGTTCGTTTTTTACGGGGTAAGTATAAGGTACAACTTGGAAACCTGCCAGTGCTTAAAACTGGTGGTTCACCGTTCTGGACTGCTCTATGTAACATTTTTATTAATATGAAGGATGAGGTGGTATGGGAAATTGGAGACGGGTCTGCTATCTTGTTTTGGAAAGATAAGTGGGTGTCCTCCATTTGTTTGCAAGACTATGCAGTCAGATCCATTCCTGCTGAGATGCAAGATTGTGTTGTTAATAGGTTTGTCGACCATCATGGCCGGTGGGATTGGCCTTTATTAAACAGCTTGCTTCCTCGGAACGTGGTTGAGCTAATTAGAGGTATGCTTCCACCTTCTTATGATGATGGTCCAGATCGATCCTTTTGGTTGGCTGGAAGCTTAGCTGGTGTTAGTGTTAAAAGTTGCTACCTTTATTTAGCCGAATCTGGGTTTGCGCAATCTATTATTGATTGTGACATGTGGATAAAGTTATGGAAATGGATAGGACCACCTAGAATACAGATATTTGGGTGGAAATTATTCCATCAGAGGCTCCCTTTAAGGTCATGGATCCGTGCTTGGTCTGATAACGATGGTATGTGCCCACTTTGTCATCTAGAACCAGAGACCAGTGTACATGCGTTTAGAGACTGTCAAGTGGTTAGTGCTCTCTGGTATGAAGTGGTACATGGTGATCAGGTACACACTTTCTTTAGCTATGATTGGACTGAATGGGTAACGGAGAATTGGAAGTGTGATGAAATTACTGTAGGAGGATTTCTTTGGCATGAGCTATTTATTGCTGCTTGCTAGTTTATCTGGAAATGGTGGAATGAATTTATCCATAACACGCAAGATGCGAATAGCAAATATTGCATGAGGCCTATTCTTGAGATACTGGGAGGAGTAAAGTCCAGAATTGACAGAGGAGGGACCCAGCGTGCAGCACAGAATCATGTTAATGTTCACTGACTTTTCCGGGAACTCCTTTTGTGAAACTTAATTCAGATGGGGCATCAAAGGGAAATGAACAGGTGGCAGCCTGTGGGGGTTTGTTGAGGGACCTATCTGGTAGGTGGCTTGGAGGCTTTGCTACATGTCTTGGAAGGTGCTCAGCGATGCTAGCTGAGTTATGGGGAGTTTTGCTTGGGAGGCTGGTTGGAGGCATGTAGTTGTTGAAAGTGACTGTCACTCAGTCATCGCATTACTTTCCAAACAAGGTAATGCAACTCGTGAGTTTCATTTGGTGTCTCGGATACGAGCAATCATTTACAGGCAGTGGGTTATACGCTATGCCCATGTGCTACGGGAGGGCAATCAATGTGCGAATTGGTTGGCCAATTTTGCTTTGACGCATGTGGAGTCTCCAGATGGAACACATTTCTCTGATCCCCCTGCTGGGCTCTATTGCTTCCTTGTTGCTGACTTGGCGGGAGTTCAGCATGATAGGCGACAGCTAAGACTTTAATTTCTTAGTTTTCTTTTGCTTGTGTATTTTCGGTTCTATTATTTTTATCTATCCTTGTATCAAAAAAAATAAATAAATTAAACTTATGTCCAAATAAGAAGATAAAAAAATATATTTTGAAAAGGAAAAAAAATCATAACAATTTTAACCAAAAATAGAGTTTTAGTATCATAAAGGTTAAATTAATAAGTAAAAATCTTAATAAAAATGTTAATTATTATTTTTTTCTTTTTTGAATGTTTTTAACGGTGTCAACTTCCTGGACTTAATTGTATGTTTTGAAAATAGAGGAAAGATTAGAGTAATTAAGGCAATATTGTACTCTAATTTTTAAGTATCGGATTCTTATTCAGGTGGAGGACGTGGTTTCCAGGAGAATTTTGGAAAATGAAGTGGCAGTGTCAGTTTCAGCTCAAAGGGTTCTACGGGACTGTCTAGCTTTAATGAATTTGTTTGCTGCTTATGTGTTTGTTTAATTTTAAGTTGTACTTTCTGTTGACTCATCCTTTTGTAACATATTTGTAATATGATTTAAAAAAAAAATTAACATTTTTTTTTTAACGTTACTCTTATTTATTATACACTATATCTATAGAAAACAAAGTCTATATAATAATAAATTAAATGAAAGGTAAAAAAAAATTAATGATATGACTTATTAAATAATAAGGGGGAAAAACTTCTCTCTGCCTTATAAATATGTCTAGAGGAATTTTTTTTAAACATGAAACTTTAGTGAAAACACCTTGTGTAGCGACCACGCTAGAGTTGCAATTGTTGGACCATAAAGATAAGCATGTTGGATGTATATTATTGGTATCCCCCACACTTATAATCTTGATTATTCTTTTGGATGTCATCAATCAATTCAAAACCAACCTTCATCTTACTTTAATTTTATTAGAGAGAGAGTATGTGTTAATCACTTTTTGAGTCATTATTTATATCTTTTCAAGATCACTATTATTATATTAAAGTTTGAATCGTTGAAAAAGACTAGAAGAAATTGCTTCTTTCATACATGGATGGCAGCATCATATTATCTTTTTTTTTTGTTGCTCACCCGGTTCACCGGGGCTTCGCCCCAACTAATCTGGATACGACCTGCGTCGCGCACCTAACTTTGGTGGGAGAGTCTCCCAACAGGAGGGTTTCATCATATTATCTTGGTTCTTCATTTAATTACACACAACATTATTTACTTTACTTTTTTTTGTTTTAATGCCATCTGACCAATCTTGTTTTGTAATTTTTTTTTTGTTTTTTGTTTTTAGTATATAATAATCATATCCTTAAAGTAAAATGATGCTTTCTAATCTTTTTTATTCGTTAACATTATGATTTGTGTTTGATTGGTTCACTTTTCTATATGTCAGGTAGAAACACACACACACAACACACACACACACACACACACACACACACACACACACACACACACACACACACACACACACACACACACACACACTTGATTAGGTTTAGCTTTAAAAAGTGTTAAAATGTTTGGTTCACTTTTCTATATGTCAGGTTTAGCTTTAAAAAGTGTTAAAATGTGAGTTCAGGTGATAAGAAATTAAGAAACATCATCACATCACACACACACACACACACACACACACAATGTGAGTTCAGGTGATAAGAAATTAAGAAACATCATCACATGACACACACACACACACACACATATGTAAGCAGGGGCGGATCTTTTAAGAGACTAGGGAAAAATAATCTTTAGAATTTTTCTTAATTTTTTTAATATAATGTAAAATTAAATTCCCCCCCCCCCTCTTTTTATATCTTTGGCTTATAATTCAAGTTGTGTTCTATGTGGAGTCTTATATGATTTATGTTAATCTTGTCATTTTTTTTTCTATATTTCATTCTAATTACTTGAAATTTTTAGCTTATTAGTAAAATTTACTTTTGTGGTGTATTCTTTAGTATGCTTTTACCCATTTTACACTACACCTGTGGATGAAGTTTATTGATTTTTCATTCTAAACCTCAGCCTCTTACCGTCCAATGTTGTGGTGTTCAATTACATGAAGTCTATGGTTGAACCAAAGATTCACAATCACATAAATTAAAGCCTCTTGCCTTCCAATGTTTGTGGTGTATTTTTTTATATTTTTTTTCTTGTTTATATTCTTTTACTTTTTAATGCATATAAAACGTTCCTTTAAAAAAAAAAATTCGGGGGCGCTGCCGTCGAATCCCCTACCACTATTTGGCCCCCCAAATTTTTGTCCCAAGCTCCGCCCCTGTGTGTAAGTGAAAAGATCTATAAATTCATTTTATGGTTTTGAGATGAGATAAATATTATAAGTTTTGGTAGACTTAAAACAAGGGCTTTAGGAACAAAATTTCTCAAACATATTTACCGCACGTGTGTTTGGATCATGGGCGGATCTACCTATTAGACAAGGGGGCAAGTGCCCCCCTTGGATTTGGAGATTTTTTTAAAAAAAATAAAATAAAAATAATATATGTTTGAATGATTGTCCACCCTTAAATTAAGTGTCCACCTTTAATACATCAAGACTGTACTTCGTAATCGGATGAGGATGAATAGTTGAATGATTGTTTAATGCCTTATATTGAAAAAAATGTATTTGATAGCAATGATAATAAGATAATTATGATGCAATTTCAAAAAATAAAGCCTAGAAGGATGACATTGTAATCATTTTTATTGTAATATACTTTTGTAATTAAAATATATGTACTTGAACTTATTGAGTGCTCACCCTTCATTGTACTTTATGTAGGTTGTAATACCCTGAAAATCTCACTTATGATAAGTATCATATTGAGTAAATAATACCTATTGGAAATAGGTGAATATGTGATATCAAATTTGTAGGGGAAAAATCTCTTGAAAACTAGAGTGCCAAAATGACGAAAATGCCCTTGTAGGACATAAATAACTTAGGAAAATTATGAAAAATCCTGAGAGGTAGTAAAATAATTATTAAAATTGAAAGAATATATTGTCTCTAATTTTGGTAATTTAATAAATTATAAGCTTGAAAAAATTGTAAAATAACAATTATAAAGTATTTGGAGATCATAACTAACTCCATAATTATTGATATTTTACATGGGAGATAAAATAGCTATGTTAGTTATGATTTTGAGAGGAAGTAATTAGTTCTAAATAAGAAAATTGTCAACAAATAATAAGTGATTGATTAAATAATTATTGGTTAATTATTTAAGCTTGAACGATGAAATAATTGTGATAAATTGTGTAGAACTCTATAATTAATGGTTTATGGCTAGAAAATTATCATAAATATATTTGCTAATTAATTAGAAAATAAAATAAAAATAATATATATATTTTTATGTGTGTGCCGACATGGGGGGAGGAAGAAACAAAAAATGAAATGGTTTGGAGTGTGAAATTAAAACTCTTAATTAAAAATTAAATAAAGTAAATAGTCAAAAAGGTAAATAAACACCGATAGGAATTGGATCCTATCTAGAGAACCAGGAACAGGATTTCTAAAGTCAGTAAAGAATATGAAAGAGTGGATTTTTATCTTGAAGTAGACTGTTCCGGGAGTTATTTCCGAGATCGGTGGAGCATTTTAATAATAAGACGAAATAGGGTAATCTGTGAAAAGGCCGATAGTCACGATTTTGGAATTTGAAGAAAATAAATTGTAACTCAACATCTCGGGAATGAGTTGAGAATTTCTGGACATATTTGGAATCAGTGAATTTTTGTCCAGAGGTTGACGATTCCGGAAGTTGATTCCGTAACCGGCATGTTTTTCCGTAAAACTTCTGCAGGACCGTTGGAACCCTGTATGGAATCAAAAATTTATTTATCCCGGCATTTCTAATGAGTGAGAAAATGTCTTCAAAGTTATAATTCTGAATTTCTGGGATTTTATGCGATTACGCGATTCGGACACTGATCGGGAAATTTTACCGGGCCGGGGGCATAAAAGTACCATGTGACATCATCAAAGATGATGTCACAATGTGCCACCTAAGGGGGGGAGGTTGGCCAAGGGGGTTGGAGGGCCAAGATCTTGCCATTTCATCCAAGTGCGATCCGACGGTCTGTATCCGGTCTGGTAAAGCATGAATAGTAACCTCCAAACTCCTATAAATACCCCTTAGCTCATTTTGAAATCTTCACACCATTTTCACAAGAGCAAGGCCGAAATAGAGAGAAGGAAGAGAGAAGGAGGAGCCCGGGGAATTTTGTAGCGAAGCTCTGAGTAAGTTCTTCGGTACTTAGTCTTAAGTTTTCGTAGTTCTTTCGGTAGTTAGAGTAGAAATGCTATATTAGTCTTTAATCTTCCAAGTATGATTAAATATCATATGTTAGGGGTATTTTAGTCATTATTTCGAAAATCTTTGTGGGGTCGAAGTTCTAGCAAAATTTTGGAAGATTAGAGTTAAAATAGCGAAGCTCTGGCGAAATTCCGCCGATTAGGGGCATCAGGGGCAAAATGGTAATTTGTACCTAAAATGCCTGTTATGATGTGAATCATTAATCAATATGATATATATTTCGAAAATCATGTTGGAGTAGGAGTTATGTTGAAATTTTGAAAGATTAGGGTCAAAGTAACGAAGTGCTGGCGAAATTCCGCCAATTAGGGGGTCAGGGGTAAAATGGTCATTTTGACTAAAAATGTCTGTCGTAATGATAGATCCTTAACAAATACGTTGTTATGTTTATAGGATATCCCTGATTAGGTTCTAACCTACTGTCGTGCCACATACCGACAGAAATACCAATTTCCGTCAAACGAAGGTACGTCCACGTACTGTAACATTAACTCTTATGTTTATGGTATGCATATATGTGCTATGTGTATTGTTATGGTGGTATGTTTATTGAATGCAAATATGTTAGAACAGTTCGGTGCCGAAGGAAAGGCTAGTCTATGTGGGTAAGCCATTAAGTCGTCGTGAACTCGGTGAGGCCCCCATGATAGACACTTACCTGGCCATTCTGTTCGGTTTACGGAAGTATGTACGTTCGCGTACTGTAACACTAACTCTGGTGTTTATTGTATACGTATATGTGATATGTTATGTATGTCTATGTGTAATGGATGATGACTCTGCTGTATGTTATGTACTGTTGATATGTTTACGTTTGCTAAGGGCCACACATCTTATGTGCTATTGGGGTACGTCTGCTAAGGGCCATACGTTTGCTAAGGGCCACACATTTTATGTGCTGTTAGAATACGTTGCTAGGGGCCACACATCTGCCTGGGGGCTTATGTGCTGTTGGGATGCGTTTGCTGTATGGGATACTTGTGATATGAATGTCTGTAATGCATATGTTGTGTATGTAAACATGAGGTTAACCGTTACCTGAGATCCGGTGCGGATCTCAGCTCTTAACATAGCATCAGGGTCAGAAGGACCGAGGACCGAGGAGAGAGGAAAGCAGCAGGTTCAAGGATCCGGCTGAAGACTTTCTGTTGTTACTCTTTACTTTTGAAAACTCTCGGTCACTGTACCGCTTCTGTAATTAGCCAGTGGGCATTTTGAATATATATATATATATATATATATCAGTTATACTCTTGTTCCGATGCTCTACTCTGATGAAAAAAAATTTATACTGCTTTTGGAAAACGGGGATGTTACATAGGTGCATTTCTAATAGCACTTAGCCTTGCTTTTCTAAATAACATATTTGTAAAATAATTACCTCTTTTATTACATCATCAATATTCAATTGATTTCATGAATATTTTTTTGATATTTTTTTTCTTTTCTTGTTTATATTCTTTTATTTTTTTAATGCATTTAAAACTTTCCTTAAAAAAAAAAATTTCGGGGGCGCTGCCCTCGAACCCCTGAGTCCCCCCACCAATTGTGCCCCCCTTCTGTAATTTTCTGGGTCCGCCCCTGGTTTGGATTAACTTATTTCAAGTAAGTTTGCACTATATATAAGATAAATATCTAAGAAATGTTTTATCTCATAAAGCATAATGTTCTGTAATAGAACACAGATGCCTAGCCTCAATGGGCTAGGTATGATTGATATTGGATCAGGTATATCGCCCACTGGTATCTATGGAGGGGATATCAGCGGTGGCTAACGAATCACTGTGCTACACGGGGTGGCTCTTCACCTGAGGGTGGTGTGTGTGCACAGTGAGACTGAATGGTAAAGAATGTACTGGTGAACATGGAGAACATACCTGGTGGGCAACCTCCTATTTATAGAGATTACCTAGGGTTTCGTTCTCCTTACCCTGAGTCTTTCCCACTGTCGTCGTGCGCCTCCCACGTCCTGATCGTGCGCACTCCATGTCCTGTATGATTACTGGATTATCGGCACAGTCAAGGGTGATTGGCAAATTACCTATTTCATGGGAGGTTTCCCGCCAGAGGCACTCCTATTGGGCCTTCGTCTGCCAGACCCATTATTTGAGTCCATAACACATAACAAAGATATTTTTTTAAAAGCTAATCTAAATACCCCTACATAATAAAATAAAATAAAAACCACTTAAAATAACTGGTAAAAATAAGTGAATTTTTTTGAAAAAGAACTTTAAAAATGCTAAAGGACAAAAATGTACTTTGAATATTCATAATACTATAGAGGAATAAGGATTTGAATTGTCCTTTTCAACATTAAATGGAAATGACAAAAATGCCCTCTAACTTTGAAAAACGTGCTCCCATTTTTTATATGTATTTGATAAATTCAAATAAGGTTTTAACAAGTGTTCAGATAAAATTTTCACATATTCCAATTCAAAATAAACCACTTGTTACAATGGCAATGTATTGATTCTCACTTTGATAAAATCTTGTTGGAACTTGTGAAACTCTTATTAAAAGTGAGAGTCAATATCTTAACATTGTAGCAAGTATTGAATTTTGAATTGGAATTTGTGATAATCTTATCAAACTTATTAAAACATTATCTAAACATGTGAAACCCTTATCATAATCAATAACTTGTCATTGTAGCAAGTGGTGATTTATGAATTGGAATTTGTGATAAAATCTTATCAGAAGTTATTAAAACCTTATTTGAACTTGTAAAATTCTTATTAGAATTAGGAATCAACACCTTTGCATTGTAGCAAGTGGTATTTTTGAATTAAATTTGTGAAAATCTTATATATGAACTTGTTAAACCCATATTAAAAATCTAAGCACGTTTTTTTAAAAACAAAGGGACATTTCATTTCCATTTAATTTTGAAAAAGAGGAGAAATCAGACCCTCGCACCTTTCTAGTATTATGAATATTTGAAACACCTTTTTGTCTTTTAACATTTTTAAAGTTCTTTTTCAGAGATTTTTTTTTTCCTAAAAACAAACACTAATAATTAATTAAATCCACTTATATTTGAGTGAAAATCTGAAGGATCGAAAGGATTTCCTCCTTTTCAAAATGCTCTTGGGCCCAACACTATTAAAATCCAAGCCAGCTTTATATTTGGCATGTAGTAGGTTGTTAGCAACGTTGCCATGTTGAATAGGATGTTGCTTGTCTCTGCCAACATTATCAATTTAAAACTACGAGAGTGCCAATCGTTTTTTTAACATTTAGGCCTTGTATGATTTGATAGATGAAGCTAAATGACACTCGTCTGAAATTTATTGGCACCTCAAAAGAATATTTATTTATCAGTAAAACTTCAAATATAATTCTATAATATAATTAATTATCAAATCTAATCCTCCTCCGTGGTCCATCATGATCCATTGAATAAGAATCATGACAATATTGGCATGACAAGATTTGGCATAAAATAGTTGGGTGTAACTAACAAAGAGTTGGTCTAGTGGAATAAGGCCCCACTTGATCCCTCTTGATTTTGAGTTCGAGTCGTAGATGAGACGCTTGTGTTGGGAGGAGCAATCACAAAGTCTGAACCGGATACTGGATGATAATAATAATAATAATAAATAGTTGGGTGTTGAGTAATGGAAAGTTATTGATAAAAACCATTTTAAAATTTATGAATAATTCTATATTACTTAATAATTGAAATAATTAAATTTTTATTTCTTATTGTTTTTTAAAAGAATCTTCAACAGATTTGCGCTGTCTCAATCTAATTAAAGACTAAAAGTTAATTCATTTTGCATATTTTATTGCAATAAAATAATGAAAACGACACCAAGCAACTTGGTAGCTTTGCATGTTAGATGGTTTGTAGTTTTCTAATAATAACCTTTATATTTTTTTATGCAAAAAATTTAGGTGAGTTGGGTCTTGGGGTTCATCAACGCAAGAGCATGCCTCTAGGATCAAAGAGCGTACAGAAAGATCACCCACCCACAAGGTCCTCGCATTGGTGAGATTTCAACTCACAAACTTATGGTGAGCCCTGGGAAGTCCTCATGTTGAACTTTTATAATACTCCTTTCGTCCTTATATATAGGGACGGACCTACACGGGGGGCTAGGGGTGGCCCCCGCCTCCCTAAAATTACAGAAAAGAACCCAACAGTTTAGGAAATAGCAGTTCAGCCTCATAAAAAATTCATTATTTGCACTTTAGTCCTCTCCTAATAATTTCATAGAGGGACTAAAGTGAAAAGATTAATATTTTTATGAGGTTAAAATGTGATTTCCTGAAACTATGGGTTCGTTTATGTAATTTTCGCCCCACCTAATTATAATTGTTGGATCCGTCCCTGCTTATATATATAAGAGCCTTTGAACCAAATCGCTAGATTCTAAACAACAACTAGATGTAGTTAAATGAAACAATTATAAAGGAAATTTAATTTTTGGGTTAAGGTGCTGTAACATCCCATGTTTGAAATGCGGAATTTTTTTTTTTTCAAACAAACAATCAGAGTAGAGCAATAGAGCGAAAGAGTAATTGGATTCTTAGCCAAAACATCAACCATTGTGTAACATTGTAATGATTACAGTAATCCTAAGGTTTAGAAAGGAAATAGTGTAATAACGAGAATACGATAAGATAGAGATAGTCTTCACTGCACGCCTACTCTGGGTATTTGCCTCGATCCACGAACCGTGGTCCTCCTGACCCTGAAGCTACAACTGAGATTCAATTCAACGCATTGAATCTCAGGTAACGGTTAACCTCATACCCAAACAACACAGTAAATAACAACAACAGCTTGCACTATTCACCAGTGCCACGATAATTAGTCGTGTCCTCAGCGCTAGGAAAACAAAACGGCGTTATCAAAACTATAACCCGTATAACGGTCTACGAACATATCATTGACATATAAGTATTTAAGACGTGCAAGATTAGTGTTACAGTACGCGTCCGTACCTTCGTTGGCAACGTTAGGTACTACCGGCGGAAAACGTACTTTCTACGGAGAAACGTGCAAAAGTCCTACAGATACCCAATCATACTTGAAATTTAAAGGCTATTCTAACAAATTCTACCCTTACTTTTAAAAGAACTGCGAAAGCTTCAACTTTTCGGCGACTCGATCCCTACTATGTTTACACCTCTGCATATTTTTTCAACGCAAACAAGGCTCTAAAACATTTGTAGGAATCTTGTCACCTACTTCCTAAATCTAACTAACAATTCTACTAACTACTAAACTAAAAACTAAAGACTAAAAGACTTACCCGTTGAAGACTTTCCAGACAATTCTACAGGGCTTCGCTGCACAATTCCCCCAGAGCTCCTTTTTATTCTTTCTCAACCAAAAATTTCGGCCAAGAGAAGGAAGAAAAGGTGTGAGAATTATGAAGGAGGGGGGGTATTTATAGGGTTTTGAAGGGACAAGGTGGGAATTTCCAAAATTGTTACTTTATGCCCAATCCACTAGTTTTTCCCGATCGGCACCCGATTCGCGTGATTTCGGAGAAATCTCAAAATTCTGGATTTACAACTCAAGACATGTTCTCACTTAGTAGAAATGTCCAAGTTAACCTAAATTTTGATTCCATATAGGCCTCCAATATTCCTGTTGAAGTTTTCTCGAAAAACGTGTCCGAACACGTCCGGTGTCAGAATTCGTTTTCGGGACTATCACACTCTTGGAAATAATTCACTGATTCCAAATATGTCTAAATAAATTCAAACTCATTCCTAAACATTGAGTTAGCATTTATTTTCCTCTTTTCCAAAAATATGCCTATATGCATTTTTCCCTATTTTGTTTTATTAGGAAAATGCACAAACTACTTCGAATTAACTTCCGGAAGAGGTCACTTAAAGGTAAAAACTCACTGATCAATATTTTACCTTGACCTTGGGAATACTATTCCTAGATCTCTAGATAGGATCCGTTTCCTAATTTTTAAATTACTATTCACAATTTTTGCTTTAATTTAATTATATTAATTTTATAATGTGCAACTTGGCCACTTGCTTCTTCTATTTCATTTTTATATATTTTTTCCATTTTCCTTTCTCTTGAATTTCGGCTGGCCCTATTTTAGATTAATAAATATTTATTTTTTATTTAATTAATTATTTAATGATTTATTTATTTACTTTTTCTCAAAAATTCCCCAAAATTATCTAATTGGTTCATTCTTGTATTTAGGCTTAAAAATACCTAAACTCAACTATTTTTCATAGAATTTTCCAATTAATTAGTAAATACATTTTTACTAATATTCCATTAATTTCCAATAATTTTTTAGCTTCACATAATTATTACTGAATTTCCTTTGCCTATGCTTAAGTAATTAGTCCAATATTACTTAATTACTTCATTATCACTTGTTGATAATTTTCTTAATTACTATGCCTTATTACCTTCATACACTTGTATTAACATTAGTATTTTCATGCCTCTTGCATTATTCCATAATTACAAGGGTATTTTGGTCTTTTACTTCTTTTTGAGTATTTTCCAACAATTTCTCCAATTTCATAATTTATAAAATTACAATAATTAAAGATTATATACTCTCCTAACTCACTTGGTCATTTAACTGTCTTTTAGGATTTTTCCATAAATTTTCTAAGTTAATTACCCTTTCTAGGGGCATTTTGGTCATTTTGGCACTTTGGCCCTTAAACTCCCTAATTTCTTACAGAAATTCTACTTAGAAAATAGACTGTATTTATACAAGACCGGAGATTGAAATTTCACTTATCAGAAATATCCAACTTTTATTTATAATATTCCAGATAAATATCCGGGTATTACAGGTGCAAAAATAGGCATATGCTTTTTTCAAAAGAGCGTCCAGTGGAAAATATTTTTTTCAGGCGCAAAAGTAACTACGTGGTTACAAAAGTGGAGCAAAATTAGCATTGACCGTTAGTTGACCGTTATCTACGCTGATGTGGCAGTGGGATCTGACTTTTCCTGTGCCATGTGTTACTCCTTCTCTCTCTTCACCTGCCACCTGTCCCTCTCCCTCTCTGACCCTTTTCCTCTTCCCTCTTTTTCTTCGTCTTCCCTCTTCCCTCTTCTTTTTCTTCCTCTTCCCTCTTCCTTGAAGGTCTGTAAATCCGTCGAATGGAATAGAGCGCCGCCGTTGGTGGGATCGTACTATAGGTGGTCGACAATAGGGATGGGAGTTCGAGACCAAAACCCTAGTCCCAACATTCAACCCTATTTCTTCATTCTTTCCGTCTACGAGCCACCGTCGTCGCACGTCTGTTCACCGCCGGCGTCCTCTTCCGGTCTGAATCTTGTTGTTGTTGTTGTTGTTGTTGTTGTTATTGTTATTTTTTTTCTCTATTTCGTTTTGGTGGTTTTGTTTGTCACTGTGATGTTTGGAAAATTTAAGATTGAAGAATGATCTCGTTTTGCTTCTAGTGGGTTAAAGAAAGTAGATAGTTTGGAGGTTATTTACATGGAAAGGAGGGACTTCAAGGGTTTTTTTTTTTTTTTCAATTCCGGTGGGTTTGTGAATGTAAGCCTTATGTTTTTTTTTAATTGGATTTTTCCCCCTGTCATTGTGTTCGAAGGATCTGGGTTGGGGGGGTTACCGAATCTGGGTTGGGGGGTTCGAAGGATCTGGGTTGGGGGGTTCGAAGGATCTGGGTTGGGGGGGTTACCGGAATCTGGGTAAGGGGGGGATCACCGGATCTGGGTTGGGGGGGTTCGAAGGTCTGGGTGGGGGGGGTTCGAAGGTCTGGGTTGGGGGGGTTACCGGAATCTGGGTAAGGGGGGATTACAGGATCTGGGTTGGGGGGTTCGAAGGTCTGGGTTGGGGGGTTACCGGAATCTGGGTTGGGGGGGGATCACCGGAATCTGGGTTGGGGGATCACCGAGGAAGAAGAAGGTCCTGGTCAAAATGCAAGTTTTGACCAGGGACTTAAATGAAAATTTTAAAAGTTTATAGAGGGACTAAATTAAAATTTTTGAAATGTATCCGGCCGAACTGTAATTTATAAAGCATTAATGTACCACGTCATCGTTCATGTCATCGTCCACGTCATCATTTTCAATTCAGAAAAAGTCAACTAACGGTCAATGCTAATTTCGCTCCACTTTTGTAACCACGTAGTTACTTTTGCGCCTGAAAAAAGTATTTGCCAATGGACGCTCTTTTGAAAAAAGCATATGTCTATTTTTACACCTTAACCCTTAATTTTTCCCTAAAAAGGCCCATATTTATGAATGAGTGTGAGAGAGAGTAATAATGAGAAAATAATAAAATAGAATTGAATGTATATAGTACACTAATTAATCGAGGGAAAAATAAGAAAAATTGTATTTGTTATTGAAACAAACTCAAAAGGGATCTTACATTTAAAGACAAGCTTATTTAAAAAAACTCTTATATATAAGGACAAAGGGAGTAGTATAATAGTATTCAAATGAACTATGTACTATATATATTCATCATTTTTTAAATATGTAACTTTCTACATATTTTACATACTTAAAACCAATATAAAATATAACTTCATGTTGCATATAACTTCAACATAATCAATAAAAAAATATTAAAATATAAGACATTGTGTTATATATGTGTGTGTGTGTGTGAACAAGATAATTAAGTTCAAATGTAACTCTTTGCCGAAGCAGAGCTCACTTTATTTGTCATTATATTAGAAAGGGAATTTGCCAATTAAACAAGATCGTATACTCCCTTCGGTCTAAAATTCAGCTTTTTCCCCAAAATATAAGTCTCATTTAATAAGTCTTTCGACACAATTTTCCAAGGAAAGAAAAATGTGTTCCTTAGGAATTTTTACATTGACGAATTCAAGAAAAGAATGATTATATTGGTTGGCTTTGCTTTTTCTTTCTTTCCTCAACACTCTTTTACTTTTACTTTTCCACGCAGAATGAGTGATGGAGAAGAAACAAGAATGGATGGATTTCATTTAGACTGTTCATTCCAATAAGGACGGTTTCAAAAATATGAATCGTGGCTTCTTTTGTAAAAAAATAACTTAAAAATAAGTTTAAATTTCTAATTTTAATTATTTTATAGACCGATTTCTCATACGACTAATCTAACGAGAGAACATGATGACGTCAAGAGACATACATCATCAAAGGAGAGGATTCTCTCATAAGCAACTTTCTACCCATCCCTCCCCATCCTCCATCCTAACTGTCAAAATCTTGATCCAATGGATCAAATTCTTACGTCAAAAATGAATCTGATCCCTTGGATCAAGATTTTGACAGTCAGGATGGAGGATGGGGAGGGATAGGCAGAAAATGACCAAGGAGAGAAACCGGATCTCATCATCAAACGAGAGATCTTGACATTGTCAAAAGAGAGTGAGCGTGCAACACCGCGAAAAAAACACATTGTACTATTATTCATTTCAAATAACAAACATAGTTTCATGAACAAATGATATCACATTCACATTGGCCTTGCAGGACAACAGTTACACAATCGCAGTTTGTAGGATTTGATTCTTCTCCATACTTCTCCTTAAAAGCAACGACGCAGTCATACACTCCATAGCCACCACAAGTTCCTGATAACATCAGCGTCTCGCGACAAATCTTGGGAGCACCTGACCATTGATACAATAAATATGTTATAAATTGTTTGTTCAACAATGAGGAGCAAAAATCTAGTTAACTAGAGATATGTGTGACTTCATGATTATTAGAGAATAAAAAATATAATGAGTAAGTTTATTTTAAAAAATGGAATTGTTGCATATGAGAATAAGGAATTAATAATGAATAAGGATCTAATAAGAAGGTTAATACCAAATCAGGATATTTTAAAAAATTTCAGCGCTCAAATATACAAAATTATAAGTAGTAGATTTAAAGTAACTAAAATATAAAAATGAAAAAATTTTGATTTAAATATATTTTAAATCCAAATAATTAAAATTAAATCATCAAAATTTATAATTTATCATACTTCACAAAGAAATTTCTATAAAATTCATATATAAAGCCATCGAGTATGATCGGATCCAAAAAGTTATCATGAATTTGAGAGGAAGTTACTACGATTTTGTGAGTTAGAAATATAAAAGCGGTAAACTCGATGTATAAACTTGCGAGTTCAACCGAGTTTATAACTAGCACAAGTTTATCAGCGACTTGACATGATTGTGTAAGCTAAAAATGTAAAAATGGTAAACTCAGAGAGTTAACTTGCGAGTTTAACAACAATGATTGTTACCATGCTATTAAGACCAAACCTAGTCAACTTGACAGACAAATGAACAGGTCAACCCCGTCCCTTAGCAGATCCGGTTAAGAGTTTTGCACGAATCAATCGGATGCAAATTTAGAATTTTTTTATCCTTTGTTAAGCTTAAAACGATATCATTTGCTTTTTTAAAATAATAGCAATCCATTGTATTGTGTTTTTCAATTTTTCAATTTTTTTTTTTAAAAGTTGCCTCAATAAAAGCCCATTAACAAAAGTAATGGTTTAGAGAACTTATGGAGCTAGTATAAAAAAAGGGTATTTAAGAAAAGGAATTATAAAAGTTTATAAAAAAAATATTTGAGGGTCATATTATAAAAATCATGGAGAGTGATGTTTTTATGATCAAGACCAAAGGAAGTATAAAAAGCTAAGGAAAAAGAAAAATTGAAGAAGCTAGTTAATATTAATGGAAGATTGAAGCATACCATCATGAGCTTGAATGCCATGGCCAAAGAAAGACAGAATAACTAGGAATAGAGTGAGAGCAGCTCCTAACTTCACCATTTCTACGTTATATATCTTATGTGGGAAGATGATGGGTAAGTTGGGACTATTGCATTCGGGTATTTATATGAGACTTTTAGTAACCGATTTGAAAAAATAATTAAATTGGTTTTGACTATAATAATTAAATATACATTTATATCATGTAATTAATGTGTGAACAGTTAATGTATATAATTTACATTTATATCATGTAATTAATGTGTGGACAGTTAATGTATATAATTTACATTTATATCATGTAATTAATGTGTGAACAGTTACTGTATATCTTTTATATAGAAAAGAGTTAATGTATATGAGTTTCTTTTGACCATGAAAAAAAAATAGGAGTTTCTGTCTCTATAGGTAACCGAATTCTTGAATGCAAAACATGTGTCCACTAAAATACTATTAAAACTTAGCTAATTATCCATGTTTATCCACATATTGCATAGAATTTGAGAAATCAATCACACTATTTATTGATAAACTTTTTTGCAATAAAACTATTTATTGATAAACTTGACTATGGAGATGGAAGTTAATTTGTTAAAGAAGTGTTTTGGTCGGACAAGAGTGGTGGTGTATTACTCAATGTTGTTAAAATTGAGATCCTATACAAGATCGGGAGGGGGTGTGAAGATCGTAAATCGCGGGATCGACACAGATCGTAAGATTCTATTACCTAAGATATAAAGTTATATTCGACTATATATATGCATGTAAAATAACTAACATCAATTGTAAAACTCATAAACATAATCTAAAAGTAACAATAACAATAGAGTTGTCAACTTGGCAATATATAAAATAAAACCAAAACACCAAAAGTAAGAAAGAGTTCAACATCTCTAATTCAAATAAAGTCATTCAAGTTAATAGGTTCTCAGGCTATATCCTCTTCCACTCCTTCTCCAACAAGTTCATCAACACAATATGGAATGTCCAAATCATTCAAGTTAATAGGTTCCCTTTCTTCAACTTCATTCAAGTCTTCTTCAATTGGACCATTCAAATCAAATTGATCTACTTCTACATCTTCCAAATCTTCTTCATTTTCCACAATCCAATCATCATCTAATTCAAGATCATCGAAATTATATTAAACGGGTTTCCTATGTTTTTTCTCAGCCAATCTTGAGTTAGTCATCACAAAAACAGCATCATTCATTGTCTTCTGCTTCAGACGATTTCTTTTCTTTGTGTGGACCAAAACAAACACAAAGCAATTAGTACACTACTCATATAATATATTACATGTTTGAAATGAAATACAATTCATACTTAGAATTATTGAATTAATCAAATTATACCATCTCGAAGGCATTCCAATTTCGCTCACACCTAGAGGAACTGCATGTCAAGCTTAAGACACGAATAGAAAATTTTTGTAGCTCAAGAACTTCATCCCCATAAGATTCCCACCATGCTACTGGACATTTGGACTAAACTCACTTCCTTGCTAATGGAGACCCTAACAAACCTTGTCGATACTTGATGTTTTCAAGTTGCTTATCAATCACACTTGCACCATCAAGATCCCCCATCATCCTTTGTACACAATCATATAGTCCAAGTTTTAAGTCAAGATCAACTTTAAATGAAGGAGAATAATGAAGTTTGGGGTTAAGGAAATAGCCTACAACATGCAAAGGCCTATGGAGTTGCTTGTCCCATCTTGCATCAATGACATCCCATATAGGCTTGTAACTAAATAATGAAAAAATAATTAGTTTTAAAACAAAGAATTGAAGTCTTCTTGAAACAAATGTTCAATTAAAATAAAACTTAAACACTTACAATTTTTGGACACTATTGAAAGCTTCTTTGTAACATCCCATTTTAAAAGCGATTTTTTTTTTTCAATCAGAGTAGAGCATTGGAGCGAGTGAGTAACTGAACCATAATAAAACATTAACCATAGTGTAATAGTAATGATACAGTCATCCTAGTGTTCAAAAGTAATACATATACGATAAATAAATCTCCAGCCGAAAGCCTACTCCTGCTGCTTGCCCCTATCATCAATCTGCGGTCCTCCCGACCCTGAAGCTACAGCTGAGATCCAATTCCCATTTGGATATCAAGTAACGGTTAACCTTATGCTCAAATAAAACAGTATATGGACAACAGATATTCATAACATAACAGCAATATATCACTACATAAGCACAGAGCAGATACATGATCATAACAATGACAGAACATAAGCACAGAGCAATATGTAAAGTCCAACAACAACAGTCTGCACATATCCAGTGCCACGATCACAACACGTGTCCTCAGCGCTAGGAAAACATAACGGCATTATTATGACTATAACCCGTGTAAAGCTGTATGTATAAATGACGACCCTAAATAGAGCCTCAACCTATGAACGTATCTATAACATATATGTATATGAGCAGCATAGAGTTAGGGTTACAGTACGCGTCTGTACCTTCGTTGACGGTAGTTGGTACCTTTGACGGAAAACGGTACGTTTGACAGCGGTACGACAGCGGTGCGAGATTACAGATATCCTATAAGGATAATATCACATTTATCAGTGATCAACATCATACCAGGCATTTTAGGCCCACAACAACTTTCAATGGGGCCGTTGGATTCACAGACCCCTGTGACTCCGGGGTCTGCGACGCTCGCAGGTCTACCTGGCTCTGCTCAATCCTGGCCTAACGCACAGAGTTCATCAACGATTAATAAAATAATTAATTCAATTTAAATATACAACATTAATTATATAAATAATGTTTTTGTAACTTACTATTATCTTCACAGTGTCTATGGGTGCGTGTGAACTTGCCTATAGTTCATCTGACGGTTCTCCTCCCGAACCTTCTCTTGCTGAAAGAATTAAAAGAATATAAACCTTGTTATTTCAAAAACAAAACAATCATCATGTTAACTTTCAACATACCATCTCACTGTAGGTCACAACAAACGTCTTGGTCCCTGCCGTGTGATGGACTTTCTGATGTGCCCGACTTCTGGTGTTCCTCTGCGACCGAGCCTGCAAGGAGGAGGAAACAAGATATTAAGTGAAATTAATTATTACTTTGATATCTTGTAAAATATATTTAAACTATAAAGTCATTTAAACTATATTTAAACTATAAGGTAATTTAAACTATATCTAAACCATAAATTAAGTAATATTTAAACTATAATGTAATTACAACTATATTTAAACTATAAATTAAGTAATATTTAAACTATGAATTAATTTAAACTAAAACTATATCTAAACTATGAATTAAGTAATATTTAAATTATGAAGTAATTTAAACTATAACTATATCTAAACTATAAATTAAGTAATATTTAAACTCTAATGTAATTACAACTATATTTAAACTATAAATTAAGTAATATTAAAAATATAAAGTAATTTAAACTAAAACTATATCTAAACTATAAATTAAGTAATATTTAAACTATAATGTAATTACAACTATATTTAAACTATAAATTAACTAATATTTAAACTATATCTAAACTATAAATTAACTAATATTTAAACTATAAAGTAATTTAAACTATATCTAAACTATAAATTAACTAATATTTAAACTATATTTAAATTATAAATTAAGTGAAACTATTAATTAATTTAAACCAAATGTAAACTATAAATTAATTTAAACTACATTTAAACAAAATCAATTTAAAGAAAATTTAACCTTCAAATTAAATAATGTTTAAAAAAAATTAAACTATAATTAATTAAAAAAGGTACCTGTCCATCTACACTCCTCCTATAATGGACGAAACCCGCCCAGGCATTTGGGTCCACGCCGTCTGGGACGTTCTCGATCAGCTGCTGCAGAGGTATAGTCTCATCTCCATTTTGCTGGTTGTAGAGATAACCCCTCCGGCTCTTCCAAATTTACCATTTTCATCAGTACGTACCTCTTATGATGTTCGCGCAGTTTAAACTTTTTCTGTATCATAATTTAATTATTAATTATTAATTAATTAAGAAATAAATAAATAATAAACCACAACTTATAACTATTAACATGTAAAATTTAATTAAAAAACATAACATACCTGCAGAATGTCGGCAAACGCCTTGCCCTTGTTTTCCTTCGGCACATGCTTCCAATCATGGAAAAAGATCGGGAACCATGCCCAATTCCCGCCAAATTCTGACAGGAATCGGTTCAACAGGTGACCATCGTTGCCGATCGCCTAGTCCGTGTCCTCATTCCACGGGCTTGACACGATACCCGTTCATCTGAGTGACAACGGCAACATCCAGCGTCCTCCCGCTGGTGTTCCCAAGTCTATCTGCAATATTACAAAAACAATTACTATGACTGCGTTTAAATAAAATTGAATTAAACATACCGAATTTAAATCAATTTTTTCCCAAAAAAGTAATTACATATACCTTCGACATCCACCAAAAATCCGGTGGAACGCGAAGACGCCGGTCAAGGGTTCCCGTGGTCCCGCTCGTTTTCCTGGTTGGTAAACTGCTCCACCTTCTCTATGGGAATCTCAATACGGATCTCCTCATTTTCGTCTAAGTCGTCGAACGACATACATGCGCCTCATTCTCCCCTACGGTCTCTAGGGTCTCCGGGTGTGGGATTGGCTCATTGGCGAAGATCTCGGCAAACTCGCCCTGCACTTGAGAGGGCGGAGGTATATTTAGAGCCCCACGCCCTCTCCTACGGCCCCCTCTACTACTACTGCCCCTTAAAGACCTTTTCTGCGGGGCAACTGCTTTTCCTTTTCCCTTATCTTGAAAAACCATGATGTTGAAAGGTACAAGTCTAAAGGTAGGTTGAAAGGTGAAAAATCAAAACCGCTAGAAATTGTGATTTTTCAAAATGAGAACCACTATTTAAAAACCGCTACATTTTGTAGCAGTTTCCCTAACCAACTGCTACAAATTTAATAACTTTGTCACGGTTAAAACGTCATGTAACACCCCAGTTTTCACAACTGTTTTCATAGCGTTTCGATCAGAGTTTTGAGCGACAAATTTTTTTTTTCATAATAAAGAGTAACTGAATAACATTGATAACAAGTATCCGGTCGTTCATAAGGCCGTACATTCCTCTGAGTGTTTACATCTAACGTAAGTACAACAAAACTAAAATGTCTCCATCTGATCTTCATGCTAGCTCCCTACGTTTGTCCTCGATCTACGTGGCCTGCTTGCTTCTCTCCTCGACCCTCGGTCCTCCGGACCCTGAAGCTATAGCTAAGATCCAATTTAGCGCATTGGATCTCGGAGTAACAGTTAACCTCATGCTTATAAACAAGATATGTACAACGGTATTTCTAATTTCACAAAGATTGATCAAGCCGGTACAACAACATAAAACCGTAATAGTGATCTAAGTACGATTCCTTAATCACAGTGTGTCTAAGTACGGTTCCATAGGCACGGAGTATCTAAGTACGCACGGGGTATCTAAGTACGGTTCCATAGACACGGAGTATCTAAGTACGATTCCTTAGACACGGGGTATCTAAGTACGGTTCCATAGATACGGTGCATCTAGCACCGAATGAATGGCTGTGTAAGTGTCTATCATGGGGGCCTCACCGACTTATACGGCGACTAAATGGCTTACCCACATAGACTAGCATTGCCTTCGGCACCAAACTATTCACACAACATATTATCACATATAATCATTCAATAATCATCAGATTAGTGTTACAGTACGCGAACGTACCTCCGTTGACGAACGTCAGCAATTCTGGTGGAAACG
The DNA here is from genome assembly GCA_025563575.1 of Acacia pycnantha. Classification (NCBI taxonomy): domain Eukaryota; kingdom Viridiplantae; phylum Streptophyta; class Magnoliopsida; order Fabales; family Fabaceae; genus Acacia; species Acacia pycnantha. Next base: position 7,303,237 of record JAMWYP010000002.1, on the reverse strand, counting down.
GCACGTTTACTTAAAAGCAATAAACGTCCCTACAATGCACGTCGGACAACGTAACGGCAGCAGATCAAAGTTTCGATGTCCTATAAGAGTAATATCACTTTTATTAGTGATTTGACATCACAACAGCATTTTAGGTAAAAATTACCATTTTGCCCTATACCCCTAATCGGCGGAATTTCGCCAAAGACTTCGCTACTTAAACTTTTCGGGACTCAATCCCTACCAAGTTTTACCTCTTTAGGCATCTTTCAATGCAATGAGGCCTAAAACAATAGTAGGAATTTCACTCCCTACTTACTAAAACTATCTAACAACTCTACTAACTACCGAACTAAAAAGCTAAAGACCGAAGGACTTACCCGTTGAAGACTTCTGCAAAATTTTTCCAGAGCTTCTCTCTCTACTTTCTCCCTCTAGGTTCGGCCAAAAGGAAGGAGGAATGGTGTGAAAAATATGAAGGGGAGACATGCCTTTTTATAGAATTTTGGAAGGACATGTTGGGAATTTTTCACTTTGTTTACAACCTTGGAAAATCAAACTCAAAATGGTGTTTAATCCTTGTCCATGGGAGCATGCTGGTCGACATGCATGGGCTGAGGTGGCAGCCTCCAATTGGTCCAAAAATTGATGACTTATTGATGTTACAGTCAGCTTCCCACATCAGTAACTTTATTGATGTTAATGTCATATCATAAAACTTAACAAGATCAACATCCTTTTCAAACTACATCGACTAACAATTTATAATAAAGTAAACTTGAGAGACCAAAACCATTTATGTAAAACTTCATAAAACAAAATCAAAATGATCCTAAGGACCAAAGGTATAACCCTTATATAAACGAATATTTATTAAAAAAACTACCCTATCCCTCAATTTCATCCACTTATATAAATATAGATATTTTTTAATAATTCAAAATTTGAAAAAATAAATTATTCAAAATAAAAATAAATAATTAGTCACGTTAATATTAAAAAAAATACTAAAATACCGATAATCACCCACTCTATTTTCATACAATATATTAGTAAAGAAAATACTTGCAAGCAATAATAGAGTATACTCCTATAGTTAAGAGTAAAATACTCTAATCATCCATATACACGGATCTCCCATCTATTTTGAAAAAAACTCATATAAAGTTCCCTTGAAATCAAAATATATATTACACAGACCTCCCTTATATTTTTAAGATTCATTTTCTATCCATCCAACAGTTAGTGGACGGTTAAGTTTGACTCTCAAATTTTGTTTAACCAAAATACCTCTATAAGATAAGAATATCTAAACATTTATATTTTTCAAAAAAAAATTGTGCAACCAAAAAATAATTCTAATATATATTTTCAAAATTACTAATATATTATAAAATTTATTAATTTTAATTACATTATAAAATTTTAGAATTTTAATTTCTCATCATATTTATTGAAACGTGTTTATTTTGGCTTTTTTTTAGTAGATAGAAACATATTTCAAACACATATTTTTGTTATCATATAGTATAAATAATATAAGTTCAAGATATATAATAATACATCGCCATGGCCATTGATTTCTTTTCCTGAAGTTTGCAAAGTTCATAATAAATTAGAGATTTGATTTGATATAAAGGGGAAATTAATAAATAAATTTTATTTTAATACAAATTTTAATTAAAAAATATTTTTTAGAATCTTTTTGAAATATTCTTAATGGATTTAACAGTTGGACGTATATTTTTAAAAAGTGTATATTTTTAAAATAGAGGAAATTGATCATGTTATTAAGACAAAACAAATGGGTGGTTGGAACATTTTACTCTAAGCAAATAATGGGTAATTAAATAAGTATAAGCTTTGCCTCAATTTTGTCTTCCATCAAAATTTGCGTCTATACTTGATAATTATATAAATAAAAAAATTACGTATAATTTTGTTTATGTGTGATTATATTTTCAATAATAACATGATAACTTGATAAGTATATAAAAATAATTCTATAATATAATTAATGATCAAACCTAATCATCCTCCATGGTCCGTCATGGTCCATTGAATAAGAATCATGACAAGATTGGCATAAAACAGCTGGGTGTCACCAACATATAGAGTTTGTAGTTTTCTGATCATAACCTTTATAATGTTTTTGCATGGAACTTGATAGATTTGCATGTTAGATGGTTTGTAGTTTTCTAATCATAACTTTTATTTATTTATTTTTTATGGAAAAAAGTTTAGGTGAGTTGGGTCTCGGGGTTCACCAGGGCCCGGGCATGCTTTCGGACTCAAAAAGCTACAGAGATACTAATAGATCGCCTATTAATAAGGTTCTCATATTGGTAAAATTTTAACTCACAACCTTATAGTGAGCTTTTGGGAAGTCATTGTGTTGAACTTTTATAGTACTTCTTCCGTCCCTATATATAAAAGCTTTTGAACCGAATCGTGAAATTTTTTTTAAAAAAAACAATTAAAAGTAGTTAAATATAATAATTATGTATGAAATTTGTCCTCCCCAAGGCCCATATTTATGAATGGGTAAGAGAGGGAGAGTAATAATGAAAAAAGAATGTATGTAGTATAATAATTAATTGAAGGAAAAATGAGAAAAAATATATTTGTTATTGAGACAAACTCAAAAATGATCTTACATACATTTAGAAACAACCCTATTCAAAATAAAATCTTATATATAGAGACGGATTGAGTAGTTTAATAATTCCTCCGGTCCTAATTATAGGACATATTTACTATCTTTTAAAGAGATTATGAATATGAATTAAATTAGTTAATTATATTCATTTTCCTAAAATACCTTTATATCTTTATATACGTTTCATGTATGTATGTATCAACAATGCAATTAAGTTCAAATATATGTAACTCTTTAATTTGCCGAAGCAGAGCCCACTTTATTTGTCATTATATTTGAAAGGGAATTTGCCAATTAAACAATATCGTATAATACTATACTCCCTTCGGTCTAAAATTCAGCTTTTTCCCCAAAATATAAGTCTCTTTCGTTTGGGATAACAGTGGCGTAAGTGACTTTTTTTAGATTGACTTTTACAAACAGAAGATAGGATAAAAGTCAGATTGTATTTGTGATTTGTGTTTGAGATAATGGTATAGAAGTGACTTTTTTTTCAAATAGGTTCTTGTTTGGAATAGTATTTGAAAAGTCATTTGAGATGGAAAATGACATACATACATACTAGTTGTATATATTGTGATAATTGAAAATAAAAATTTAACTTTAAATTTTGAAAAAATAAATAAATTATTATCAAAAAATTTAAAAACTTTAAAGGACTTAATTAAATATTTTTTAATTGATAAATTAAAATGTATACAAATGTATATTTAATAGTACATTGCTTGTTGGATCTCTTATCCCTAATATTTTTCTGCAAAAACTGAAAAAAGTCATTCCAGAAGATGAAAAAAGTGACTTCTATCATAAGCCATTTTTTTCCAATAAGTACATCAACCCTTAAAGCTATCCTAAACGGTCTAGATTAATTTTTCCCCCCCTTCTGCTGGCCTTATTTTATTGTGTAATGAGCTTTTTGCCTCAATCACGGGCTCACAGCGATGCTAAACTGGACAGTCTTTCGACACAATTTTCCAAGGAAAGAAAAATGTGTTCTTTAAGAATATTTACATTGACGAATGAATTCAAAATAAGAATGATTATATTGGTTGGCTCTGCTTTTTCTTTCTTTCCCCAACACTCTTTTACTTTTACTTTTCCACGCAGAATGAGTGAAGAAGAAACAAGAATGGATGGATCCATCGTTAAACTTTGGATTCACTCTTTACATATTTTCGAAGCAGCCAAAGACTATAAACAATGAGTCAACAATCACTTGTGGAATATATATATATAGTTTATCGTTTGTCATGTCACTTGACATAAGGTTATGTCAAGTCACCCCAAAACTACGTCGTTTTGGGGTTTGAGGAATTAATGAAGAGTGTTTTAGTATTTTTATTTTTGTATTTATTATATGAATTTTACCAAAAGATCCTTCATTAATTCTCCTAACCCCAAAACTACGTTGTTTTAAGAGTTTATTAATTCCTCAAACCCCAAAACAACGTAGTTTTGGTGTGACTTGACATAATCTTATGTCAAGTGACATGACAAACGATAAACCCATATATATATATATATATATTGGTCCATTGTTTTAAAATAAAAACTAGATAGAAATTAAGAAGCCACTCTAATGATCAATTAAAAAAATAATTACTTCCTTCTATATTTAGATTTAAATAACTAATTTACGAATATTAAAAAAATTAGTTAAGTTAATTGTTTGTAATAAATATATGTTAATTTATCTAAAATGTCTCCTTTGATCGTTACCACATTGTTGATAACCCACTTTCACACATGCAATTAATAAGAGTAGCTTAAGAGAAAAAAGTAGCCCATCAAATGAATTGAAATATTATATTAAAGACTAAAATAAACATCCCAACAAGGTAGCTCATGGAACGAGTTTCCCTGCTTGTCCATAGGATATAGGAAGAGGGGGTGCTCGTCCCATTTTTGGGGAGATTTGGCTGTCAGATTTATCTGACGGTCTAGATCTCATTTTTCTTTTTTAATAATTTTTTTCAGCAGTCTCAATCAGTATCTTGAAATATCTTTTTAGTATCAGTTAGTATCTGAAATAATTTTTTAAGATCCTAAAAATTATTTTCAAGATCATGAAGTATTTTTCAGTACCAGTCAGTATCCTGAAGTATTTTTTTAGTCCCAGTCAGCACCTGAAAAAAAAAATTATTCTAATCAGTACCCTGAAAAAAAATTAGAATAAGTTTTTTTTCAGGTGATGACTGGAACTAAAAAGATACTTCAGTGTACTGATTGGTACTGAAAAATACTTCATGATCTTGAAAAAAAAAATAGAAATATTTTAGGATATTGACTGATATTAAAAAAATTCTTTAGAATACTGACTGGAATTGCTAAAAAAAATTATTAAAAAAATGAGATCTAGACCGTCAGATGAGATCTGATGGCCAGATCTCCCCCAAAGCCCCTTGCTCGTCCAAAAGACAAGCAGGGATACTTGTTCCGATAGCTTATATATTTAAGATCAGAGGAAATATCAATATTCAATCTAACTATTTTTTAATTTGGTTTAATTATAATCAGAAGAAAAACACTTTACATTTATAAATAGGGATTATTTCTTAGTTTAATTTGTTCTTCATATTCATCAAATAGTTAATCATTTATAAACTAGGGTTAAAGTCTAATTTGGCCAATAAATTATTGGCTCAAGAGCGTCCAACATAATTAACTATTAAGTAGACCAAAAATACCAACAAACTTTTAAAAATGTGCAGCCAACACAAAAAAAGTTTTACTTAGGAGCGTCCAACACAACGCCGTTAAACAACAAGTTAACGTCCATTATCTAAGGTGCAGATTGGCCAACAAACTTTTACTTCATGAGCGCCCAGAACAAAAAAGTCTTACTCAGGAGCGTCCAGCACAAAATTCTAAATTTTACTAAATTAAAAAGTTTATTTTCTCAATTGTTATTATTCAAAACTACTTGTATAGATATCTATGGACAAAAATTATTCATTCTTCAATTTTGTCAAAATTATAATTTTCTAAAATAAACAAAAAATTTAATTAATAATATAATTATATGATTTAAATAAAACTCAAGGTGTTTTATAATTTATTATATATGTTAAACAAAAAAATTATATGATTTATTTTTATTTTAGAAGAAATTTCTGTGAGGTAAAAAATTCATTTAATGTTAATAAAATTTTCGTAGGCCAAATTGCTCATTAACCTATTATTAAATTGTCCTTCATCAAGCCTCTTAATTTATCTTTTTTTTTCAACAAGTCTCATATTCATATAATAAATAGATCATTTAATTAATAAATATATCATCAAGTTGTCGGATTTATATTATTAAGTATCAATGTTGATATCTATTAAGCTCTTTTTATAAAAATAAAAATTTAATTGATTCCATTTCTTTCAGGATATAATAGATTTTGTAGATTTTTTAAATTTTCTTAACATTAAATGAATTTTTTAACTCACATAAATTTTTTCTAAAATAAAAATAAATCATATAATTTTTTTTGTTTAACATATATAATAAACTATAAAACACCTTGAGTTTTATTTAAATAATATAATTATATTTTTAATTAAAACTTTTGTTTATTTTAGCAAATTATAATTTTAACAAAATTGAAAAATGAGTAATTTTTGTCTATAGATATCTATACAAGTAGTTTTGAATAATGAAAATTGACCACCAAGCGCTTAGGTCAACTGGTAAGAGGTTGTCCTAGCTTAACCACAGGTCTTGAGTTCGAGACGTGGGAATGCAGCAGGTGTGGGTGGTAGAGGCTTCCCCCCGAAAGGGGCCAACCCGGTCTCGGTCCGGATTAGTGCGGGCCGTTGATGTGCCTGAAAGATGGCCTGCCCCAGGATATCGGACACTCTAAGCAAAAAAAAAAAAAAAAACAAATGAAAATTGAGAAAAAAAATTATTTAATTTAGTAAAATTTAGAATTTTGTGTTGAGTGCTCTAAGTAACACTTTTTTGTGCTGGACGCTCCTAGAGTAAAAGTTCGTTGGCCAATCTGCACCTTAGATAACAGACATTAACTTTTTGTAACAACGTTGTGCTGGCTGCACCTTTTTAAAAGTTTGTTGGTATTTTTAATTCACTTAATAGTTAATTATGTTGAACGCTCCTAAAACCAATAGTTTATTGGTCACGCCCTTTAACCCTATTATAAACTATCAACAGACAACAATACAGGCAGCATTTATCAAACTTTAATACAATTAATGCAGGGGACCCACAGGACCACATGTAGTTTTAGACTTTATTCTGCAAACTACATCTGGCCAACTTACTATTTGGACGTAGTGCCGTCAAAGTTTTAATTCCTTAATTATCAAAGGGCCCACCAAATAAAGTGAAAACTTTGGTACATTTTTAACTATGCACACGTGAGTTTATACCTTTATCTTTATGGTTCATTATGTTTTTTTATTTATAAAAAAATTAATAAAATGATATATATATATATATATATATATATATATATATATATATATATATATAAATTTTACCCTTACCAGGGTATATTCTTTCTGGTCCTAATTATAGGACCGGATTAATTTTTTAGAGATATTAAGGAAGTTAAATAAATTACTTAATCATATCATATATTGTGTATCCTTAGATTATATATTAGTCTATTAGTCACTTTGAAAGATAAAAATAAAAATACTCTAAAGTAATTTAATTAACTTTTTTAATCTCTCCAAAATAGTTAACTTAATATTATAATTAGGATCGAGTAAAACTCTAGGAAATACGGTACATCATCAAGTCATGATAATGTTATTGCCTAGTTTTTCTCATATATGCACCGCAATTGCCCTTAAGTAACTTTATAAAGATACTGGAGGGAGTAAGGCTACTCCATTCTCATTCAACTACCCTAGCACATTCTTCATTGTCTTCATCGCGACGCTCGTTCTTCATCGTCTTCCTCGCGACGCCGTGAATCCCTTAAGAAAAATCTAGTTTGATTTTCTGAAATTTTAATCGTTTGGGATGTGGTGGTTGTTGGGGCTGGACTCCATTGTTGAATGGTGAAGGAAGGAGAGATGAAGAAAAAGGTGAACAGTAAAACGAGCTCAGGAGGCTGAAAAATCCAGTAATGAACAGTAAATGCATTTTAGGAAGAAGATGAACAGTAAATGCAGACTTTTAACAAAATCCGTAATGGGATGAACAACTTTCAATGACTATTTTCATATAAACCGTCGTTGAAAGTTAAGAATAAGAAAAACAGTACTTTTGACGACTGTTTTTTCAAAAAAAAAGTCATCAAAAACAATGCTTTTAATGACTGTTTTCTTAAAAACAGTCGTTAAAAGTTTTTTACGACTATTTTTTCAAAAACAGTCGTCAAAAGTGCTTTCTACCACTGTTTTCTTAAAAACAGTCGTTGTAACTTTTTTTTTTTTTTGCTTAACTTTCAATGATGGTTTAACAACTTTCAAAACATTTAACGACTGTTTTTAAGAAAATAGTGGTTAAAAGTATTGTTTTTTACGACTTTTTTTAAAAAACAGTCGTCAAAAGTATTGTTTTTCTTTTTTTCTTTTTCTTTTTTTTTTTTGCTTAACTTTCAACAACGGTTTATATGAAAATAGTCATTGAAAGTTTTCATCCCATTACGAATTTTGTTAAAAGTCCGGATTTACTGTTCATCTTCTTCCTCAAACGCATTTACTATTCATTATTGGATTTTTCAGCCTCCTGAGATTGTTTTACTGTTCACCTTTTTCTTCATCTCTCCTTTTTTTACCTTCCAACAATGGAGTCCAGCCCCAACAACCACCACATCTCAAACAATTATAATTTCAGAAAATCAAACTAGATTTTTCTCAAGGGATTCACGGTGTCGCGAGGAAGACAATGAAGAACGAGCGTCGCGATGAAGACGATAAAGAATGTGCTAGGGGAGTCGAACGAGAATGGAGTAGCCTTACTCCCTCCAATGTCTTCATAAAGTTACTCAAGGGCAGTGTGAACTTTTCACTCGAATTTGCATATCCCTCATAGGTCCTTGTCACTTCTCAGTCTTTTTACAAATTCGGTAGGCTTCTGAGGGTTTTGCAAATTCAGATGGTATTTATTTGTCATTTTCCCTTCTTTTAACCCATTTTCCCCTAATTCTTATTCTTCCATGAAATATTTTCTATTTTTATTTTTATTTCATACAATTGTATCAAAATTAATTCATATATCTTGTGAGAAAGATTAGACGTGACTTACAGATTCGGCCGACACTAATTCTCATGTGCATTGCACTAAGTTTAGAAGATAAATAATTGCTCAAGATCGTCTTTATTATTGAATTTGCTTTGGAGATGCTTTGAAGAACTAATTTTAGACGATATTTTAAATTTTAAATCTAGAAGGTATATATATATATTAATACTAGAAAATAAATTTTTTTCTTTATTTCTTCAAAAGGAATATCAAGTTTAATATCTTACCAAGAATATATACATCTAAAAGCTTCCAGCCTTCACCCTTTGTTTTTACACTAGCAGCTTTTTTCTCATTTTTAATTAATATGCCCACAACTAAGCCATCCTTGTCTCCTAGTTATGATTGAAAGTGTCCTAACTACAAATGAAACGATATATTACATATATATATCTAATATCTACACACCACAAACTCACCAGAAGTTATTGATAAACTTTAGTCGTCATCTTCTCAGCCATGAAGCTTCGTGCCAACGAAATTCTTCACCATGTTCAGCTCACATCATCGTCTGTCAAAAGAATCCTTCTAATTCCAATCTTTCTGTTTCTGATTCTGATCCCTTTTTCTTTCATCAAGAACTCTAACCACCAGTCGTCGCCATCTTCATCTTCTTCTTCTTCTTCTGAGATGGGAAAAACCAGTGATTTGAAGAGAACCAGTAATGAGATGATGAGGGGATGTGATGTGTTTTCTGGGAAATGGGTTCCAAATCCGAGAGGGCCTTATTACGATGATCGAACTTGCCATTCGATAATCGATCAGCAAAATTGCATCAAGTCTGGGAGACCTGACAGAGAGTATCTGAAATGGAGATGGAGACCTGATGAATGTGAGCTTCCATTGTTTAATGCAGCTTTGTTCATGAAGCTTGTGAGAGGAAAGTCCATGGCTTTTGTTGGAGACTCAGTGGCGAGGAACCAGATGGAATCTTTGCTCTGCCTCTTAAGCAGGGTAAGTAAAGTTTTCAACTTAATTAACTTGAGATTATGTTTGGGTTAATTAAGAGGATTTTTGGATTTAGATAAGAGTTTTTATTGGCCAATGGTTGAGATCAGAATTTGGACATGAAAGTGATAGAAGTTAATGTATATTTTTGCTCAGAAGATAGAAGTTAATGTATATGAATGGAATGGATTCTAGTGGTTGTTACAATTGTCAGATAAAGTAACCTTCCAAAATCTTAAAAAATTATTTTCTCTCTCCAAACTATAATTTTTTTCAATTTGAGAAATTTTGGAGAAGAAGCTGGCCCACAAAGGAGAGATTTTGGAAAAAGAAAATTTCCCAAATAAAAAATGAGTTTTTCTATTTATAACTTTCGAAAATTTGAATTTGTTATAAATTTTATATTTGATTTAAATATTGATGATGAGGGGAAGTAAAACTCCTCTCTCTTTCCCTCTGAATTTTTTCCGTCATCACTCCTTTTATCTCTAGAAAAACTCAGCAGTTGATTCCTTGTTGTCGTGGATTTTATTTTTATTTTTTTTCCAAATCTTGCTAGTTTTGGAAACCTGTTGTTCAAAGTAGAATTTGAATAAAGAAATACTTAGCTTGACCAAATCTTCTGATAATTTTATTTATCATTTATCAATATCATATGAATATGATCCATCTTTCAAAATTTTCATTTTACTTTTCGATAATTATAGACACAGAAAATATAAGGTTTGATAACAAGTACAATTTTATTTTATAGTTTAAGTAATGTTTTTGTCCCCAGAAAGAAATTAAAAAACGGATGCTTTGATTTTTTACTGAATAGTCGTATAATAAGTTCACAATGCTCCGCATCATCAACAAAATTTGATGAAGTATATAATATTTCTTCCGGTCCTAAATATAGGATAAAGTTTATAGTGCAAATTGCATTACAAATTTTGTCACATATTTAGGACTGGAGGTAGTAACAAAATGTTAAAGATATAAATTTAAATATTTTTCAGAATTATCAAATCACAATTACGCAAGTTTTTCCCTCATGAACTCAAGCAGAAATATCAACCTAAAAATATTTTTATTCTTTTTAGGTGTCGCACCCAGAGGATATTTCTCTGAAGCTAACAGCAGATACAAGATATTTCAGAAGATACCTCTATGCCAAATACAATTTCACTCTCACAGTTCTGTGGGCCCCATACCTGGTGACCACAAGAGATGCCGAAAACACAGTCCATTCTTACAACAGCCTCATGAACCTGCATTTAGATGAACCAGACAAAGCATGGACCAATGAGATAAAAAATTTTGACTATGTCATCTTCTCAGCTGGCCACTGGTTCTTTCGTCCAACAATGTACTACGAGAAAGGCCACATAGTGGGATGCACCGGCTGCAATATGAACAACATAACAGACCTAACAAACTACTATGGCTACAAAATGGCAATCAGAACAGCTTTTAGGACTCTTTTGAACCTTGAAGGCTATAAGGGGGTGACTATCTTGAGGACATTTTCTCCATCTCACTTTGAGAACGGTCTGTGGAACACGGGAGGGAATTGTCTGAGGACAAGGCCGTTTAAGGAGGGAGAGGTGAAGCTGGAGTGGTATGCTCAGGAGATGTATTTGAGCCAGGTGGTGGAGTTCAGGGCGGCGGAGAGAGAAGCGAGAAGGAAGGGGCTGAGGTTTTGGTTGATGGACATAACTGAGCTGACGCTCATGAGACCTGATGGGCATCCTAGTAAGTATGGACGTTCAAAGGATCAGAATATGACTGTTAATGACTGTGTTCACTGGTGCGTGCCTGGCCCTGTTGACACGTGGAATGAGTTTTTACTCTATATCATGAGAATGGACAGCCTGAGATCCTCTAGTTCAATGTTGTAGAGATTTGTATAACAATATTAAGGTCTAAGAGAGGGGTATACTTTTCTCTGTTCTTCATTGTGGATTCTGGAACATAAAAGCTAAGAAATATATATAATATAGTATATCTTTCATGTGATCAGTTGTAAAGTTTTGATTTTTCACTTGTCTATCTCATATGCCCTTGACGGGCAGGCAGGGATTGAACTCATTTGACTAAGGAAGTTGGAAGGAGAAGTTAAGAGAAAACATCCAAGGAAAATGGAAAGGGGCATGAAGATTAAGTGATAATTTTCCTTCGATACTTCCTTAAAAAAATTAAAAAATTTACCTGAAATCCTTTATTCTCATGCCCTCCTTAGAACAAACTCTCAGATAAGGGAAGATATATCAACAGAAACCTTTCCCTTCATTATCACCCCTGCTATAATACACTCGGGTGGCTTTATGACAATCATCTGATTGTCAGTAGTGGCATCAGATGATATTGATCAAACACTAAAATAGAGAGTAATGGACCAATGAACCATAACAGAGCGCCACGATGACAATCTTGCTCTTGTCAGGTCACCTATGTTTCCTACCTATTCTTAGGGTAACACAAACCCTAGGTAGATATGCATATAGATCGAGAGACTAAATTACTTATCTTCAACTTTAATAGAAACTTCCAGCTGTAAGGCTTCGTTTGGAATGGAACGAAAAATAGGGAGGAGGGAATACTAGAAGAGAAAACTTTCAAAAATAGTGAATATGGAAGTTTTCCCTTATTCTCTTCTCCCTATCCAAACAAAGACATCAACACCGCTGTGGTACACTGACAGCATGGGTTCAACATGTGCCGACAGATAAGAACAATACACATACACTGAGGTCCACATAGAAAAAGGAGAAAACAATTCAGCAGTTTCATACACTAAATGACTAAATATTAATCATAGCAGTGTTTAAGCAATAAGGAAAATAATATTGGCGGAGCTTTATTTAGTCATAAGCAATATCAATCACTTTATTAGAATCTTCTTGGTGTTCAAGTACTCACATTTCTAATAAGCCAGTGTTCCATTTTCAAAATAGAACAGCTATAGAAGCATCTCTATTACAATTCAAGGTATGATCATGTACAGTGAAAAGAATGATACATCTAGCTTCTATTCTAAGAATTTGTATATATATGGTTATTTCTCCCTGCCAGTCAAAACGATATCTTGATAAATACAATTATGTGTAAAGCTAAAATGTAGAGCACAAATGCCGACCTGAGCAGCATTATCCTCTCTTGGCTTTCATTCCTGCCATCAGAATAGTAAGGAAGCTTATGATGACCATCACTATCATAATCTAACAGAGCATGTCCCTTGTCAGATGAGCTTCTACCAAATCGATTTCTAGTTGCATTGGCCTCTGTAATATTGCTTTGCATTCTTCGCCATTGCCCATTCAGTATTTCCAGATCCATCTCCTTCAGATGAATTTCACTAAGTAGGCCCTCAGCTTGTGCCTAAAATCAAAGAAAGGAAGACAGTTTATTAAACTCATATATGCAAAGACTCAATATACAGTTATATATAATAGCGAAGCATTTATGAAGAATGAAGCATGAAGAAAAGACCTGTTTTGCTGCAAGTTGCTCCATTAGACTGTGTAGCTGTTTATCCAATGCCTTCTCTCTTTGAGCTGCATATTAAGGAAAAATTATTGATGCCACTTGAATTTGAAGGATCACATCGAGGCACAGAAAAACTCTAAATATTATTGATCCTTAAGAATACAAGAGAATACAAAGAGGCCTTTATATAGGTAAACTAATAGACTAACCCTAACCCAAGAAACTAATCTAATAAAATCTAATAAGATCAAATCAAATCATAATATCTTAAGATATATTCCTAAAATATAATATCCATATCTAAAATCCTACTAAATACTAAATAATCAACCCTAATAATGTTAATTATTTTAATATTAAACTTTCTATTCTCAACACTCCCCCAAGCTGAATGCAGCTTAAATGTGAGCAGTAACTAACTGCCAATAATTTGCTTCTTCATGAGATCTTGAATCAAACAGGAAGTACCGGGTTCAACCAAATGTCACACCAATGAACTATGAAGCACGGACACTCCTATTTTTTAAAAATATGCGTGTTGGACACTCTGACGCCGTCCAACACTCCGAAACCCCTCGACACTCCTATTTTTTAAAAATATGTGTTAAGGAAATTATAGAAGAGAAAGGGAGAGAGACATAGAACAGAGGGTGATATATGGTTTATGATTCAGAATAAAGCATATGACAGAAAGACACAAGAGTAGGAATAGAAGAGACACAAGAAAGGGATTAGAAGAGAAGAAGAGAGCACCTATGGCTCTCTTACAATGTATTCACACTCATAGCAAAACTGATCTGATGTTACAATAATGGAGGAGTAGGCTATTTATAACCTATAGCCTCCCTCAAGTCCTAACTAATGGGTTAATGACTAATTACCCTACTACTAATCTAGTTTACACTTAGGTCCCTAGGTTCACATTACAATTAGGTCCCTAAATGCACTATTATCTTTACATATCAATATGTGTGGCTTTGAATATTACTGAATTGATGATGAATTTTCCTTTTGTATTTTTTTTAAAAAAAGAGGCATGGCTTTTATGATGAGGCAGAATCTACGATAAGCTAAAGCTGGAGGCCAGGATTTTACGGAATATTGAACTTGAATGTAAAATATAATATATATATATATATATATATATATATATATATATATATATATATATATATCAAAACATGTCCTAACATGTCAAAATTTAGATTTTTTTAGAATTAACGTGTCAGAGTGTCGAGTCGTGTCATATCTCGTGTCTCATGTCGGTGCAACATAGCCGATGAATCCAAAAGTAATAATCCAACCGCTTCACCAAGAACTGAACAACAGGTCTTACGAGGAACCAAAACAACAATAAATGGTCTCACAAGGAACCAAACAAAAGAATGCGAAACTCAAACTCAAATCTAAAACCATGGGTAAAAGAACCTTAAGGCTCTAATACCATATTAAGTTTGAAGGATCAAATTGAAGCACAAAAAATTCTAAATATTATTGATCCTTAAGAATAAAAGAGAATACAAAGATTCCTCTATATATACAAACTAATAGACTAACCCTAACCCAAGAAACCAATCTAATCAAATCTAATTAGATTAAATCAAATCATAATATCTTAAAATATATTCCTAAAATATAATATTTATATCTAATCCTAATAAATACTAAATAATCAACCCTAATAATGTTAATTATTTTAATATTAAACTTTCTATTCTTAACACTCCTCTCAAGCTAAAAGCAGCTTGTATATGAGCAGCAACTAATCACCAATAATTTGCTTCTTCATGAGATCTTGAATCAAATCGGGAGTACAAGCACATCCAAGAATAGTTCAACCAAATGTCACATCGATGACATCCAAAAGTAATAATCCAACAACTTCACAAGGAGCTGAACAACTGCTCTCACAAAGGACCAAAGCATGGTTAAAAGAAACCTAAGGCTTTGATATCATGTTAAGTTTGAAGGATCACATTGAAGTACAGAAAAATACTCTAAATATTATCGATCCTAAAAAATGAAAGAGAATACGAAGAAGCCTTCATATAAGTAAACTAATAGACTAACCCCAATTCAAGAAACTAATCTAATAAAATCTAATTAGATAAAATCAAATCATAATATCTTAAGATATTCTCCTAAAATATAATATTCATATCTAATTCTAATAAATACTAAACAATCAACCCTAATAATACTAATTATGCTAAATTGCTAATATTAAACTTTCTATTCTCAATAATGCCAATACATTTTATGCAAACTATCACTCAAATGAAACTACTGTGAATGCCAAAAGGGGGCAGGCATACTAATAGAATTGATTAGATAAATTAGATGATAACATGTCCTTAAAAAGATTCATGTGACTTTAAGTAGGGTCCGACTTTGAATTAACCAATATCCATTGATTTACATCTGTTTCCAAAATTATATATACTAAAACCCACTTTATACCATTTCCAGGAATAAGTACGGTCGAAATATGAAAAGGATCCGAAGGGAGCACAGATGCTATAGGAAAATATACACCATTTAAAGGAATGAAAGCACCGCATATAAATATGGGGCTGAATAAATATTCACAAAATGTAAATACAGTCATCTCTAATGTACAACAGCGACTGCACGTTATCCCAACAAATTATAAACAGTACAGTGAGGAAGGATTGTTTTGGGGGGGAAATATGTGTAGAAGAGCAAATTTTGGGTACTGATGATCCTTTTCATTCCTCTTACAGTTTGAGGCAACACAAAGATCCCCAACTGACATTGAGCCCAGGTAAAAAAATGTCTGACTTTCTAGAAAAGTAGCCTCTGCTTTAGACATCCATATAAAAAATAAATAAACTGATGACTGATTAATGCAGGGGGGAAGAAGATATACCGGGGGAAGGGTGCTTAAGAGCATTTTCCTGCATTTCAGCCCACTTTTTCTCCAATTTTTGTACAATTTCTTCCATTGAACTCTGAAATAATTATATCACTATTTGTCAACAATAATAATCCCTATTAAATAATAATATAATGGAAATGAACTTTTAAAAAAAGGAAACTTATCATTAAAACTAAAACAGACCAGTTCTTTTTTCTTCTCTTCTAACTTGTTTAGTATAGCAGAATCTGACGCATTTGTATCTGGCCCAGCTTCAAGCTTTATGTCAGATTCTTCTTCCTTCCATCCATGCGATCTCACAGATTGATCAGTATCTACTGAATTTTGAAGTTTTAAATCATCCAGCTCAGCTTTCAGCTTCTTCTCATTTTCATCCATTTCCTGCAGCAAAGAAAAAAGAAAGAAGAAAATATCAAACACAAATATATTTTGCATTGGCATGAAGTATGAAAATGTTGGTAAGAATCCATGTCCATGTCTAGCATGCATGGATATTTGTGTAAGGCATGACACGACATTTCAAAGAGATATAAAGGCCGACAACCATGCTTCTCAGCGAAGTTTCTGCACAAAATTTGGTTTCAAGGAAAAAAAACATAAAAAACATAATATATAAGATGACAAAATTAATAACTATATCTTATAAGCTTGATCCCGCCTTCTCTGGACAGGCATAGATTAATGCAATCGCTTCTTAACAAGGGAATTCAGGTTTCCATCATAATCTTAGGAGAGAAATGATGCCACCAACATAGACAACAATAGAGTATTTGACAAAGAAGGGCAAAGAAGCTTGTTTAAACAAACTTGCAATTCTCACCTCTAACTTCTGTTGTAGTAAATCTGCCTCCTGCACTTTTTCTTGTATCTTGTTCTCACAGTTTGATATTGCTCTCTCAAAATCAGCATTTTCTGCCTGCAGCGTTGCCTCTCTTAATTGGGCCTGCCACATTGTCAAATGCTAATGAGAAAGTTGATTCTACCAGTCACTTACAAGAAACTTTGTGAAGCTTTCTACCAATAATTTGCAAACAGTCTTCGCAATAAACTCTCTCCAAGTGGCACAAATTTTTACATCATTAAAAATGATATATCATGTATTTTTCTTTTTCCTTTCAAGAAATTGTAATACAAACTGAAAATAGAAACTGTTAATCCTCTTACTGATTCATAGATGTCAAATGCAACAAAGATAACAAGATTCAGAGAATTATAATCATAATTATCACTCAGTTGTCCACTTGCCCAGTAATTATCAATCACAAATCGGTCTAGTCTCTTGATTCCCCAAGAATGGCAGAAAAAAACCTTAACAGCAGTTTTATGT
Source organism: Acacia pycnantha (assembly GCA_025563575.1). NCBI lineage: Eukaryota > Viridiplantae > Streptophyta > Magnoliopsida > Fabales > Fabaceae > Acacia > Acacia pycnantha. The sequence goes on along the minus strand of JAMWYP010000002.1, from coordinate 7,285,752 downwards.
TTACAATTATAAAATAGAAACATCTCAAATTCCCAACATCGCTAGTCTAGAACCATGACTGTATCCAGATAACACTAGTTCTTGCAATAAAATCTATGATTAAAGCTATGTGCAATAAATTAAAGCAATTATAACAATAATATATTATTAAATATAACATTTATCTGCGTCGACTAGAACTTCTTTTCTTTTCACCTGAATCCAATTGAACATGAAAAGCAAGGTGTAATCAATCATATTACAAAATACACGTCTATCCAACAAGAGGCAAATCTTGACGAAGAGGTAGCCCCAGTTCATATATCTGAAATAATTAATTGAACTAGAACAAAATCAAACAACACTTAACGAATTACATCAGTCCAATTGCCCACACAAACAAGATTAACTATACAGTATGATTGATGCACAAAAATATCTCACACTAATAAAATCAAAATTCAACAGAAGTCAAATCAAATCAAGATTCAAAGAGCATTGGTTCAAATCAAAGCCGAGATTTCTAACTATGCACATATACAAGACATAAGGTAACTCGATCGCTCATGAATCAGACAAAATCCAAAGGAAAGAGATCCAATATTCACAAAGTAAACAAATACATTACAAAAAGCAAGCGAGTATCAGACGGACTTGTTCCCGCGTCGCCGAGTGGGCATTTAATTGAAGGGCAAGATCGGCATTGGAAGCGAGGCTGTGGGCGAGTAAGTGAGGTAGGCTTTGGGAAATGTCCGGAGGAGGAAGTCTCTGCCGTAGATCCTGGATCAAACGGGTGAGAGATGCTGCCTTCTGATCCAATTCCCGAACGTACTTTTGCTGCTCCGGAGAGAACAGTAACGGGATCCGATTTGACGCATCGCCTCCGGCACTGTCGACGCCGCCACCTCCGACGACGTCGGCTGCCCATGCCAGTAAACCAGCCATGGATAAGTCCCGTACACCTGAGAAGAGTTGTTCCAAATCGAAAGGATTTCTAAGTTGCCGAATGATGACGACAATTGCGCTTAAAATTCAACTAATTTCACAAGGTCACAAAAAAAAAAAAAAACTAATTTAATCTTTTTTTACCTTTTTATTACCAGCAATTTTTTTCTTAACCTTGAACTAATTTCATCTTAATGTCGTATAAACTCAATTGATCAATAATCATAAGAGAATTTTTTAGCAAAAAAAATAATAATCATAAGAGAATAGAGTAATCCGCGGGAAAAAAAACACAAAGAATATAGAATATGTGCCCGTTTGATTTAAGGAAAATTGGGGGAATGGGCAGTTTTTGTCTAGCGCAGCTGTTTGGTTCACATTTTCACAGAAAATGTTTTCCGGCGACAGACCATTTTTCCTTAAGCATGAGAAAATCAGTTCTCACCTATTTTGATAAGAACCCATTTTCCGACGGATCAAGAAAATAAGAAAAGACCAACTTAATTACTCCTCTTCAGCACTAGGAAAAATGGGCATTTTTTTTTCTAGCGCAACTGTTTGGTTCACATTTTCACAGAAAATGTTTTCCGGCGACAGACCATTTTTCCTTAAGCATGAGAAAATCAGTTCTCACCTATTTTGATAAGAACCCATTTTCCGACGGATCAAGAAAATAAGAAAAGACCAACTTAATTACTCCTCTTCAGCACTAGGAAAAATGGGCATTTTTTTTTCTAGCGCAATCGTTTTGGTTCACATTTTCACGTAAAATGTTTTCCTGACGATGCACCATTTTTCCTTAAGCATGAGAAAATCAGTTCTCACCTATTTTGATAAGAACCCATTTTCCGACGGATCAAGAAAATAAGAAAAGACCAACTTAATTACTCCTCTTCAGCACTAGGAGAGAGGAAAAGAGTGACACCAGAAAATATCATGGAAGGAGGAGGAAGAAGCCGCCGACGGTGCAGATGCGTCAATAACCACAGCGGAGGAGAAAGAAGCCGCTGATGGTGGCCTCTTTACTGCCACTGCCGCAGTTCTATTAGTGATGGAGGTGACAAGGATGGAAGAAAGTCAACGACCTATTGGAGGCAACGACTTGGATGAGAACTTTGGTGAAGGAGGGAGGAAGAGAAGTGGGGAGGAGGAGGAGGGGGGAGAGGGAGAGGATGAAGGTAGTGGTTCAGAGGGTGAGAATGAAGAAGAAGGAGAAGAAGACAAGAAGGTAGAGGGTAAAATTGTCATTAGATTCATTATATTTTCCTATCTCATTTTCTCCCAACCAAACAAAATTTTCCTATCAACACATTTTCTTTTCCAGTGCAAACCAAACATCTTTGTCGCAATTTTTTTTCTTTTTTCTTCATTTTCACCCTCTATACCACTACCTTCATCCTCCTCCACCCCCCGACTCCTCCTCCTAGTCCCTTGCTTCTCTTCCTCCCTCCTTTGCCAAAGCTCTCATCCACTACGACATTGCCTCCAACGGGTTGTCAACTTTCTTCCATCTCCATCACCTCCGTCACTAACGAATCTGTAGCGGGGGCAACAAAGAGGCCACCATCAGCATCTTCTTTTTCCTCCGTTGTGGTAACTAACGCACTTGCACAGTCAGCAGTAAAGAGGCTACCGTCTGTTGCTTCTTCCTCCTCCTTCCACGATATTTTCCAGCGTTACTCTCTTCCTCTCCCCTGGTGCTAAAGAGGAGTAAATTGGTCTTCTCACACTTTCTTGATCCGCCGAAAAATGGGTTCCCACCAAAATAGGTGAGAACCAATTTTCCCATGTCTAAAGGAAAATGGCCTACCGTTTTCCTTTGAAAATGTGAACCAAACAACTGTGCCAGACGAAAAATGCCCATTTTTCGTTTCCTTCCCCCTATTTTCCTTGACCTAAATAGGTCCTTAAGGAAAAAATGAATGAGATGAAAAGAGAAGACACAAGAAAATAATACAAGGATATATTGTTAAAATCAACAAATTCATAAATCCCTAGAAGACATCTCTTGACCTGATTAAAGATTTGATAAAAGTACATGCTTGAATCTAGATTTAGGTATTTCAAACGGATTTCAAAAGCTTGAATCTATATTTGGATATTTCAAATGAATTAAAAAAGAAAAAAGAAAAGGGCCAGCGCCAATGGCTTTTTTTTGTTGGGGGTGAGGTTTAATTTTTTTTTTTTTTAAATGGAACCGTGGAGTGGGGTTTGAACCCAACCCACTTTAGTTCTAGAGAGATGACAAGGGATCAAATTGAGATTTAAAAACATTAGTGATTTTATCATAATGTCTTCAAATTTATTTTATTTTTTTAACAAAAAAGCACCTCACCAAAGCATTACCATCAGAGCTCCAACACTTGTGCTTGTTATTTTTTTTTTTTTGGGGGGGGGTTATATTTATTTTTTTAAATGTGAAGCCAAGGTGGTGGGGTCCCCACCTTGGTTCATGGTGGCCATTGGGCTACCAAAGCCTCTTAATACATAATAAATACATGTATAACACAAATAAAGGTGTAATGATTTGATCAAATGAATAATAATATTGACTAAAATGTAATGGTAAACTAATAAATGGTTAATGATATTCACTAAAAACGTAAACAAACTAATTAAAGGCATAATAATATTGACTAAATGAATAATAGTCATTGACTAAAGGTGTAATGATATTCACTAAAAGAATAAACAAATTAACTAAAAGCATAATTGTATCGACAATATGAGTAATGACTAAATGGGTACTGACATTAACTAAAGATGTCAATGGTATTAATTAGGGTTAAGTAGCAAATTTACCCTGGAAGTACATGTCTTTTTTAACGGTCAATATTAGTTTTTTAACGGAAAAGAGCAAGATTGCTACATTTTTAAATTTCGAGACTACATTGTGTCCAAAAAAACTTCCAAGGCAAAATTGCTTATGGGCGTGTACTTCCGAGACAAATTTGATACTTAACCCTATTAAATAAATGAGTAATGATATTCACTAAAGGCATAAACAAATTAACTAAAGGCATAACGGTATTGATTAAATGAGTAATGAGATTAACTAAAGGTGTAATTGTGTAATTTTGACTAAATAAGTAATGCTATTCACTAAAAATATTTACTCATTAGGTTAGTACATTGACACGTTTAGTCAATACCTTTCCTCATTTAATCAAATATTATTAATTATTTAGTCAATATATTTACTCATTTAGTCAATATCATTACACCTTTAGTCAATACAATTCTAGGCAATATGTTTACGCATTTAGTGAATATAATTCCTCATTTTATTAATATTATTATGCATTTAGTCAATGTCATTACTCATTTAGTTAATATCTTTAGCCTTTAGTAAATATCATTACCCATTTAGTCAATAATATTATGTCTTTTTATCAATATCGTTACTCATTTAGTTAATATTATTACGCCTTTAATTAATACAATTACTTATTTAATCAATACCATTACGAATTTAGTCATTTTTATTACTCATTTACTCAACACAATTATACCTTTGTGTTATACATATATTCACTTGTACATATATACATCAAAGAGGCTTGGAACCAAGGTAGGGTGGTTCATATGCCACTCCCACCATATTGGCTCCAAAAAAATTTAAAAAATAATGGTTTAAGGGGAAATTTGCCCATGAATTTTTCTTAAATGTGCACTGAACACTATAAACTTTTTTTTTGTGTAAAAACACCTATAAACTTATTACAATGGAGCAAAAATGTTATCTCATTAACCATTTAGAGTATTCATTTTGATCAAAAATGCTGACGTGAATGCATACGTGGTATCCTAGCTTGAAAAAAAAAATGACAATTATAAATATTTTTGATCCCAAGTCCCTGTCACCTTTCCACCATGGTATGCATCCCATCGATGCCACCATCGTCATTGTTCCCTCCACCGTGTCTCCTTCCTTCCATAGACAACATAAACCAAACCCCCTCTATTGTGTCCAATCTGAAGTATCAGCCTCTTACACTCTCATCACCACCGCTCTATCCACAAGGCCAAATTTGTGAAGGCCGATATGGTGGACTAGAAACCGCAAATCAAAAGCAATATATAAAAATCGATGACCACCAGAAATCGAAAAGCACAAGCAATCAAAGATTTATAATTTTCGGAAAAAATCAAGGGAAAATCCCCTCAGGGCCCAAGTGATCAAGATATTTTCATAAAAAGCACAAAGAAAAATTATATGTCAGAAAAGGTCTTAGGGCCTTTTTTAAGTATTATTTCAGAAAACGTTAACACAACTATATTAGTACAACATTAATAACTAAATCAGTACACGTTAACAACTATATATTAATAACTAAATCAGTACATGTTAACAACTATATCAGTACAACAACATAATTTTTTTTTTTGAAATAATACCCAAAAATGCCCTATAGCCTTTTTTGACATATGACTTTTCTTTGGACTTTTTTTGACAATATATTAGTCACTTGGGTTCCAAGGGGATTTTCCCAAAAATCTATTGGGGAGAGAGACGACAAACAAAGCAATGAGAGACAGTGACACAAGCGATGAAACACAGAAGAAATTGCCTAAAAGAGAAACAAAATACTTTTCAGTTTTAAATATAAGACAAAATTAATTTTTTTTAAAGATTAAAAAACTAATTGAATAACTTTAAAATATATTTTTTTCTTGTAAACTAATTACAAGAATACAATATGATATGATATGACTAAGTAATTTATTTAGATTTTTTATGGTGTTGGACGTAGTTAAGAAAAATGTGTATAGGAAAAAACCCGAAAAAAAAACAGTCACAAGGGAGCTTATGAGCGCCAGAGCTCTTGCAGCCAGCCTGCAGTAGTACTCGTTGATGTGCCATTTTCTTATTTAAAAAACTAAGGGCATTATGATAAAGTCACTAACACTTTAAAATCTCAATTTAATCCCATGTCACCTCTCTATGATTTTCAAGTATCCATAGATTTTTTGGAGTTTTAGTAAACGAAATGATATTTATATTTCTTTTTCCCTTTTCAATTATATTGTCCAGAAAAATAGAATTGTCTCAATAGTTAATTTTCTTTGTTGGGCCCAAAGTTAGTTAATATTCAGAAAATGGAGAAAACAACACAACTGATTAAGAGGCCCAAGATAAGTGAGCCTATATAAGAAGTCCTACAAAAAAGAACAATACAAGCCGATAAGAGCTATAGTGCAATTTGGCCCAACCAAGATGCAACTAACGATTCCAGCCGGCTTATACCTACTTACTTATTTACCAACGAGGTTGACATAAGTGGTAAGCGGCTTGTATCGCTTAAATAAAGTTTCAAGTTCAAGCCTTATAAATATAGAAAAGCCCTGCTGGGAGACTCTTCCACCATAGTCAGGTGCACGATGCAGGCCTAATCCGGATTAGTCAGAGCGATACTGGATGGACAACTAAAAAAAATATATTTTTCTGAATTTCCTCTCTCTCTTACCATATCAATATTGTTTCGGGAATGCAGGGTATATGTAGGGTAATTTAGAAAATTTAATAAATAAGTAAAATGGGTCTTACATTTATGGTGATGAGCACTTTGTGTGTATCATTTGGATAGGCACCAAAAGTGGTTCAAAATAAATATATTTTAACTTGGGGAACCAAAATGATGAACTCCATTGCCCAGCCGGCATTATTCCTTCTTTTAGTTATTGGAGCCGTGTGGGCTCAATTTACAATAATTAGTACTCCCTCCACCCCTAAATATAAAATAAAATTGACTTTTTTTTTAAAGATTAAGAAAGCCAAATAAATTACTTAATAGATCATACTCCCTCCGGTCCTAAATATAGGAACATTTTCGTAGTGTAATTTACACTACGAAAGTGTTCATGTAATTAGAACTAGAGATAGTATGTTGTATATCCTTAAATTATATATTACTACCTCCGGTCCTAATTATAAGACCGGTTTGACTTTTTTCGGAGACATTAGTGAAACTAAATAAGTTACTTAATCATATCATATGTTGTATATCCTTAGATTATTTAGATTATATATTAGTTTATTAGTTAGAGTAATTAGTTTGGAGAAAAAAATAAAAATAAAATTACTCTAATGTAATTTAATTAGCTTCTTTAATATCTCCAAAAAGTCAACTTAGTCTTATAATTAGGACCGGATGAAGTAGTTTATAAGTTAGGCAAAATAATTTAGAAAAAAAATGATAAATATAAATATTGTAAAGTAATTTAATTAACTTTATTTATCTCTCCAAAAAAATCAACTATATTTTATATTTAAAACCAGACAATATTTTCTCAAATATTGACTAAAGCAAAAAGTTAACGGTTCCACCCACACTAAGTATTATGAGTGGATGAGTTGTTGAGCAAAAATGAGTGGATGATCGAGTTCCTTCTTCCATTGGTAACAAATTACTATATATTGTTACATAATATTCATTCATTTTCCGTCATACTTTAGTCTTTGGTCAAAAAAATCCTAACTGGATTTCTTAAAATAATCATCTTTGATGAAGATTGTTCTACTACATCCGGTTCTAATTATTAGTTGACTTTTTTTGGAGGGATTAAGGAAGCTAAATAAGTTATTTATTCATTTCATATATCGTATATCCTTAGATTATATATTAGTTTATTAGTCAAACTAATTAGTTTGAAAAAAAATATTCTATAGTAATTTAATTAGCTTTTTTAATTTCTCCAAAAAAGTCAACTAGGTCTTATAATTAAGACCAGAGGGATTATTTTTTTATAATAAAGTCGGAAGTGATATTTATCCTAACCTTTCTATGGCTGATAAAATTTGGGACCCCCTCTAAATATCTCTCATCAATAAGTAATAGTACAAGCTTTGGTGGTGGTCATATTGAGGTTCACCCGCTTAATTGGTAGTGGCACAATGGGCAACTATAATGACTTGCCTCTCTTATCATGCTTGAACTTATCCAAAAGGCACTGAATTTGAGCAATTCATTGAATTTAATTATTATTATTGACCATGTTGTTGGGTTTTGGGTGTGAGTATTTTAAAAATATAAAATGTCTTCTTATTTATACAAGAAGTCTTGACTATTCATCATTATTCATGAGTCAAATAAATCCAATTATATAGTCTAATTAATATGGATACATCATTCATGGCTTGCTAAGTCTTTAGAAGGTGGATCCGGCTACGGTCCGCTGCAGTGGACCGTCCACTTCCCTAATCTGCCTAATAATTAACTCAAAACCGTACGCGGTATCGTGAACTGCGTGCGGTAAATTATAAAAAAAAAAAAAATTCTACACCATTCAACTTTTCATCCAACGGCTTAAATAAGGAAGATAATGGAAGAGAATGGGAGAGGGAGAGGGCCGTAGACAGATCCTTAGAAGATTGACATGAGACTTGAATTATATGATTCATGTAATAAAATATGAAAAATCATGTAACGTTCAGGTCAAAATAGTGTAGGGCCGGTTTGAAGAGTCTGTCCCCCCTTTTTTTTTCTCGAAGGATCATTAATCTTAATCTTGCTAGTGTATGTTGGGTTTGGGTTTTTTCAATATCCTTGGTCTCATTTTTTTGTCAAGATTTTATCTTCACTTTTAAATTTAAAAAAAGGTTTAGATTTTATATTTTATAAAACTATTATTTTAAACCTAAATAAATAAATTTAAATTATTAAAACATTGGTTTACACAATTCATAACTGTAACAACAAACAAAATTTTTAACAAGTAAATTATAAAATACTATATTAATAATTTTAGAAAATATTAAATCTGAACCATTCATTTTTTTATTTGAGAGTGGAGATGACATTATGAGAAGACAAGAAGAAAAAACATTATGAGAGTATCCTCTTTCATGTGTGTGTAAGTCATTCCTCTCCTTTTTTTTAGTGCATTCGTATGGAGGATTTGGAAAATTTTCAGAAAATCTCCCTATAATTGGAAATTCTGGAAGGTCAGTAGTAACAAAAAAAAAATAAAACAAAACTATTTGCAGGAGAATCTCAAACCCAACGAGATTGGGGTTGGGTTTCTCTCATCATTCCTTATAATATCTAAATCACGTCCGTCCAATTAATACAATACTGTACTACTTTGACTTTTATCTCATTTTTCCAAGCAACGGTCCATATAGGGTTGATAAGCGAAAATGAAAAAAAAAAAAAAGATGAAGAGAGAATCTCCTTCCACGAGATTGTAGCAGCTATTAAAAGCGTAGTTAGTCACACTATCAAAGTCATGAATCTTATTGTTCTCCTTGATACTTTACACGGTAATTTTGTTGTTGTTTTGCTATTTCTTATACTGTTGACTGTTTTGAATTCTTTCGACTCAAAAAAAAAAAAAAATCATAATCACAATGATATCTTTTGCACGTAGGAACTAATTTTGAGAGTACCAAATACTACCTCCGTCCCTAATTATAGGAGCAATTTAACCGATTTTGGGAGAATTAAGGAGATGAGTTAAATTAGTTAATTTTACTCATTTTCCTAAAATGTCCTTATATAAATTTAAAATGACACAAGTTGCCCTAATTATAAGTGTTTCTAATTTGTCTTACGTTAGACATCCATGACATATTAGTTTATATATGTATATTAGTTGCTTTTTATATAGCCATGTGTATACATATATGTGTGTGTATATATGTGTATACATATAGATCTACACACACACACACACATATATGTGTGTGTGTGTGTTCACACATATATATCTACACATATATATATTGACACACATAAACACAAATATACATATATATGTAAACACACATATATATAATACTCCTAATAATAAGTATAAATAGGGGTATTATAGGAAAAAATTGACAAAAGTTAAAACTTGCTCTTATAATTAGGACCAAAACCAACTCCAAAATTTGTTCCTATAATTAGGGACGGAGGGAGTATTAATTTGTCTAGTTTTCTCATGCCCTCTTCTTTTCGAGTGTATACCGTATGCCATAAAAAATAAGTTTAGTCAAATATTAATTTGCTTCATTCCTTAAAATCAAACCTCAATAGTAACGGATGTGCAATTATGATATTATGATTATATGACCCGTTTGAGTTAAACGAATTACTAAGAGGGTATTATAAGATTTTTAATATAAAGTTGATTGATTGTTCATCTAATAATAGTCAAATATTGTTTTACTCCATTAAATTTACATTAAATATTAGTTTAGTTCCTTAAATTTATAAAGTTTATTCTTAGTCCTTTAACTTAATAACATTAACTCTCACTAACAAAAAATATTGACTCAACAATTAAATACTTCCTCCGGTCCTAATTATAGGAACACATTTTGGAGTTGGTTTTATTCTAATTATAAGAGCAAGTTTTAACTTTTGTCAATTTTTTCCTATAATACCCCTATTTATACTTTTTCAATAATAATTAAAGACAATAATAATTTAATAATACACTTATATATTTTATAAAGTAAATAATATTTGAAACTCAATAATGTTATATACACCTCAATTATAATTTTTTTTTCGTATTATACCTTGATGATAATAACAAATAACACGCCTAGTATTGTTATGGACCTAAGTCTAGGCCCATTAGCTAACCGGCCCAGCAGGGGGCAATCCGCGTAAGGATCTCAACCGACCCACAAGGATCCAAACAGAAGGATCTATTCCTACGGGTGGTTGCCTAGATCCTCGGATACACATCGCACGGGATCAGGACCCCTAACCCTAAGGTAACCTCTATATATAGTTGGTTAACCTCAAAGGTATAGAGCTTTTTCTACGCTATCTCTCATTGGCATATACTGCACACAGAGCACACACACCACCCCTTTGGCTAAACGCCTCCAGTAATCCTCGAACTACGTGGACTTTGATCCCTATTCAGGGTGCGTAGGCCCTAGGAATCGCTCCTAGGTCAAGTCCCAATTAACATCAACATCCTGGCCCCTGAGGGCTAGACAATCTGTGTTCTACACCAGAACAGTGGCGCCGTCCGTGGGGATCCGTAAATTTTGATTCCCATGACCAGAGATGGTCAATGATTCCAATTCCCAACTAAAAAATAATCATTGCGTTTTACAGTTAGGGGTTGTGATCATCCCGAGCAAAAAACTCTAAACCCTAATTCCATCACTCTTAATCCAACCGAGATGAATTTAGGGCTTCATACAATGAAAAACAGATCGATAGACATTTTCTTCCTCCATGAGAGAGTCTTCACAGAATCGACATCATTGAAAGCTGGAATTAAAATTTTGACCCAGTTTATCCAGGAGGCAAAAGGAACTTTAACCTCGGTTTGCTCTCATCTGATTCAACTTACCCCTGGCATCGAATTGAGGGCATTTGATCTCCAGAACGTCGATCTCCAGTGCCTCTCTCCATTTTGGACACAACGTGAAGTTACGAGTGGAGAATTTTGCAGCTGACCCTTTCTAAGTTGCTCCATGATCGCGAGCAACAGATTATCGAAACTCTTCGCTCCGGTCTCTGCAAGCAACTCTATATGAGGTGTCCTGATGCTACTATGGTGGTTTGAGCAATTAATACCAGCAACCGATTTCCAGAACCTGTGTTTCTGTGAGAAAAGTCGACGATATGGTGTATACCCAGATAATACTCCGTTGAGATTGATGCCGAGATGCCCAAGTCGATGGAGCCGTGATCCTCTTAATATTCATAGGTGTTTTTGTGAATATATCCTGAGTATCGCGAAGCCGAGATCATACACCCCAAGTCAGTGGAGCCGAGATCCTGTTAGTATTCACAGGTGTTTTTGTGAATATATCCTGTGAGTATAGCGAAGTCGAGATCATACGTCAATTTTGGAGACTGGGCCGAAAATCATGGTTTTGGTGTTCTTTTGGGGATGAATCTGTATTTTTCGGATTCATTGGAAATTTGTGCATTGAACTAGCAGGCTTTTCTTGATTTCTTCTGTGAGTCACCGTGACCTACAGTCCTCCAAAATAGGATCCCTAGGATCAAGAAAATAATTATCGCCAATTACATTCCCGCCTACGCTCCCAGAGTTTCCAAATAAAAATCCCGAAGAAGCGTCTCCATTGCGCTCACTATCCTAACCCCATCGCCGCCCCCTCCTCTGCTAATCTGTTCGGCTAGAACCTCACTCCGCATCGCCGATCAACAATCGGCGGCCGCTGCCTTCAGTCCTCACTGCGCTGCATGTCTCACTATCACTTGGATTGCAACTGTGACCTGCCTCTTCTATGAAGTTGAAGTCGGAAGTCGGAAGCAGAGCTCGGTCTCAGCCTTGTCTCTCACTTGAGTGAGTCGCTTCACTTCCCTGAGTACTGTGTTTTATAGAGAGGAGAAATTTGTTCATTCTCAGTTGCTTAATTTCATCAAGCACAGCAAAGCCAGTCCAAAGGAGCTTCTCTTATGGCATTGTTCTCTCTCAAGGCTTATGGTTCTTCCGTTATATGCATGGCATCATTTAAAAACCACAGTAACGGGACCTGCGTACTTGATTCATCTTACATCCGGCGAGCAGCCGAGATAGCTGACAAATCTGCTGGATTCATTGCTCCCCATCCTAATTTTGGCTGTGTATTAGCTACTGCCTCTGGCAACATTGTTGGGGAGGGGTTTCCTTTATGCCCAAGGTACCAAACCAGCTGAGGTTCAGGCTGTTGAGGCCGCAGGTGAACATTGCTGTGGTGGTACTGCTTATCTCAACATGGAACCGAGAGATTGTCATGGTGACCACACTGCCGTATCTGCTCTTATTCAGTTCATAAATGACAATGTGTGTGAACTAGGGAGGAGTTAAAAGAGTTGTTATTGGAATGAGACATCCCTTACTACATCTGCGGGGCAATGCTGTGCGTGCATTCTGAAGTCAAGGAGTGCAAGTTTTTTTTCTTGGGGAGGATCTCAAAAGTAAACTTACTGAGGAAGCTCAGAAAGCATGTTTTCATGTCAATGCGCCTTTGATTTTCAGAGCTGCTTCACAACTTCCTTTCTCTGTTCTCAAGTTTACCATGACCCTGGATGGAAAAATTGCTACTAGCAGTGGGCATGCAGCGTTGATAAGCAGCAAGCAATCTAGAAATCTAGTTTTCGAACTTCATGATAAGCAGCAAGCTTCTGCGATTTTTGCCATCACCGAGCTCAATAACTCCGCGGTTCTTACGTTCAACAATTCTTAATTGTTTCTAGCTGCACGCCAAAAGATTTTGGGACCCATACTGTTTTGTTGTATTCCAACTTGTGGGAAGAGGTGCCATGCTTGTGATGACTCAGAGATGGTCAACTGGGCTTAGAATTATATTCAAGGGCCTATGATGCTAATTCGCGTGGGTCCATTCTAATTATTGGCAGCAAGGGCATTACAGCAAAGCCATTTCCTGTATCTTGTTAGTAAGGCCTGAAGATTTGCTTGAAAGTCTTTTGAAGAGTCATCAAGTTCAAGAGGCAGTCAAAATCGGCGTTTGAGTGCAACCTGATTTTCTTGGGTGATCAGTTGATGGATAAGGCCAGTATCATCGCACGCTTTGTGTATGATAAATTTGACTCCACGCATCAGGGATGTGAATAGAACTAAGTGGGGAGCAAGATTCCTCAGTGCAGTGCAGATTCTTCAAGCAACGCTCAATGCTTATTGTGCATTCTCAATTGGAAAATTCTCTCTTGGTTTCCTCTTGTCATGCATCGTCAAGGACTACTTAAGTATAAACAAGGCTTCGTCATCAGGTGTGTTTTCTATAAATTACAACTGCAATTATTTTAAGGATATTGTGTTGTCTGATATATAAACATTGCAAAATGACGTATTTGGCGAGGATATTGAGCCTTGCCCATACTATTTATATTGTTGCTATCGTCAACACCCGGCTTCAAGCACCTATCATTTTGGGGAAATTCTTTTTGAGGCACATGTGCAATATCTTGCATGGAAAATTAACCATTTTCATTGGCAACTAATGCATGGCCATGACCGGTTTCCTTTTATTATACTTTTGGCTGAGTCTCTTGTTCTCAATGGCTATAATTGTATGTCAAATTGATTCTACTACTTCGAGTTCTAGCTTATTCTCTCCCAGCATTGGTCAGAAGAATATTATTGTTACTGTTGCTGTCACCAATGAAATCTCAGTGTTGACATGGGTGTTCAATGGAAGCCCGGTATTTTCAATTCACTGGTTGCTACATTACAACTTTATATTCAACATATATAAATGCTTGACTTATCAATTAAATCATTCCTCATCTATGCCGAAATGTCTTCGGCAATTAAAGTTTTTGAAGGAGGACCCCGGTCACACCGAATACGGTTAAAATCCCGGCTCCGTGTAAATTTGAAGGTGGACCCCGGTTACACCAAATCTGGTCACAATCCCGGCTCCGTGTCGCAGCGGCAACCCCGCCAAGTCTATTTACATGTATGAATCCGAGAAATTATTAACCTAGAATCTCAGGGTTCGAGTATCTCAACCCGAAATCTCGGTGTTAGAGTAAATAAACCCAGAATCTAGGGTCAGCACGCAAGCAATCCCGACGATCACGAACAGTCAGATTCGGGTTGGTAAATCAACACATCCCGGCAGCTCAAAGACCTGAACTATCGGTCTGGGGGGCAGCAAAGTGGATAAACAAATTCAGGGTTATTACACTCATAATTGTTCATTTCATATTCCCTCAAATCCACATATCATATGTGTTTCCTTCGAACTATTGGTGCCCTCCCATCACTGGGCGTAAGGGTGCCGTATTAAACTGGATGGAATCCACCTCCAAAAATAGAAGAACGCGGACCCCGGTTACACTGATCCCAGTTAAGACCCGGGCTCCGCGTAAAGTCTTTCGGGAAACGAGAAGCAGGGCCCCGGTTACACCTAATACGGTTGCAATCCGGGCTCCGTGTAAATTTTGCGGGAAGTGAAAAGGCGGCCCCCGGTTACACCTAATACGGTTAAAACTGGGCTTCGTGTAAAGTACAGTAAAGTCCATGTTAACTCCGGATTACAAACTGCAAATAAATAAAGAAACTCTCAATCGAGAGCATTGATTCAATCTCCTCAAATTGCTCTAATGACAAAGACATGAACGAAAGAGCGAATACAGGGTCACTGAACCCGGTCGTAATTCAAATACGAACCCAAGACTAAAACCCGGCTTTTCGGTCGAAGGGAGTTGTCTCCGTAGAGCTATCGCAGCCCAGATGCTTCCTAACTTACTCCGGGATATCAAGCGGAACTGTCATGCCGACCCTGATCAGGTCAAAATGCTCGGACGCTTCAGTGAAAAACGAACCTGGACAGGTGACAACTTCCCTTTATCCTAGGATGACCCGGTCAACGAACCCGGAATTATACGAGGCAGTTTGACTACTGATCCCTCACCACTTTACGGTTTCAATACCAAACATGCTTTCGCAGATTCTGCATATCACATCTATGACCCTGACCCGGTCACTCAATAGTACTCCAAAAACAAATGAGTTCACTATATCAGTTCATCGTGGACACGGATGGAACACTACATAAATATTCGAATTGATCGAGAAGTGACCAAACTTTCATTAATGATCAAGTCGATACAGCTCCAATCAATCAACCCGGAGACCCGGATGACTGATGTAGAGAGATCCTAACGATCATAAAAAGAAAAAAAAGGTGGACATCGATTATGCTTAATACAGTTGAAGTCTGGGCTCCGTGAAAGGGTCATCGAACCCGGTTTTTCAGTCAAGCGAAGCCGTCACCGTAAGCTTTCGCAACTCGGTCGCTTCCAAGACTTAGCAGGAAAGAGTACGCAGAGGGCCATCGAACCCGACTTTTCAATCATGCGAAGCCGTCACCGTAAGCTTTCGCAACTCGGTCGCTTCCAAGATTTAGCCCAGTTTCTAAATTACGCGAGACCGTTGTTTTCAGCCCTTGCAAATATTTTGGACAGTTAACGACGTGCTACGTACCGACAAGGGAATGGACAAAGACTCAGGTTACTCAACCCAAGTCACACTCCGACCTAGGGGCACAAAGCTAACACCGGGGCCAACAAGCCCGGGTCCTCAAACAACATAAGGCCGCTGTCATCAGCCCTTGTATTAACCTAGTCCGTTCCTCTTCAGGACAATTCGGATTTGGGGAATTCAGTGTTGTAAAAAACAAACCCGGATACCCGGATGGTTGAAGAAAAGGAGATCTTGACATCATAAAAAGAAACAGACGAAGTTTCAAAGCAAAATTAACCCGGACTACATGTCTGGGGTAATTCAATCAGAATACAAGTAACTCCGAAGTTCTTTGAAACTCGGATAGACACTTTATCAAAATCAAACGAATGGTAGCAACTCTGATATGATATCCGGATTCAACAACAGATCCACCCTGGAAGCTCAGAGACCTGGACTACCAGGCTGGGGGGCAATTACTATACAGTTGTCAATAACCGGGACTAATGCAAACTCGAACAAGCATTCGAAATGACTTTGCAGAACAAAACACAAACAAGCCAAGTTTGTATTTCACAGTCAATCAAACAATTAATCTCAGCAGCTCAGAGACCTGAACTATCGAGCTTGGGGGCATCTGTTATGGACCTAAGTCTAGGCCCATTAGCTAACCGGCCCAGCAGGGGCAATCCGCGTAAGGATCTCAACCGACCCACTAGGATCCAAACAGAAGGATCTATTCCTACGGGTGATTGCCTAGATCCTCGGATACACATCACACGGGATCAAGACCCCTAACCCTAAGGTAACCTCTATATATAGTTGGTTAACCTAAAAGGTACAGAGCTTCTTCTACGCTCTCTCTCATTGGCATATACTGCACACAGAGCACACACACCACCCCTTTGGCTAAACGCCTCCAGTAATCCTCGAACTACGTGGACTTTGATCCCTCTTCAGGGTACGTAGGCCCTAGGAATCGCTCCTAGGTCAAGTCCCAATCAACATGAACATCCTGACCCCTGAGGGCTAGACAATCTGTGTTCTACACCAGAACAAGTATAATTTAACAATCATTATATTTTTTATTATGAAATTATGATTGTCTATTAATACATAGAATTTTGTCTTCTAATTGATTTAATATTCATTATTCATTATGTATTTTAAATTTAACATATTGCCAATTGACATCCAAATATTAGTGTGTGGGGAAGGGGCGGACCCAGAAAAGTATATAAGGGGGCACAATTGGCGAGGGGATTTGGGGGTTCTGCCCCCAAATTTTTTTTTCTTAAGGAAAATTTTAAATGCATTAAAAAACAAAAGAATATAAACAAAAAAAATATATCAAAAAAAAAAATATTTATGAAATCAAGTAAATACTGATGATGTAATAAGAAAGATAATTATTTTACAAACTTTTCATTTAGAAAAGTAAGGTTAAGTACGGTTAGAAATGCAACTATATAAATTACAATGAAGGGTGGACACTCAATAAGTTCAAGTACATATATTTTAATAACAAAAGTATATTACAATAAAAATAATTACAATGTCACCTTCTAGGTTTTATTTTTTGAAATTCCATCATAATTGCCTTATTATCAATACTATCAGATATATCATAATTATAATTCCCTTATTTTTTAAAATTTCATCATAATTTAAGGGGGGCACTTGCCCCCCTTGTCATACACTTGGGTCCTCCCATGGTGTGGGGTGATTCTAGTCCTTGTATATGTCACGTAAGCTTCTTTGTTCCTACTTTACAATTTAAAATTATTCTGACCTTTTGTATATTGGTGCATGTTCTTTTAACTAAACCAACTTTGTGGAAATACAAACAGGGAAAGCATCAAAAGTGACCCTGCCTCTCTTACTTTCTATACTAGGTGTCCACCCTTGATTCAACTAATTTTGTCTTGATGTAATTTTCAATTTTCAGTAGGGGTATTTTCGAAAAATAATTATAATTAACTAATTTAACTTCTCTCTTTAATCTCTTCAAATTCTGGTAAATAGTTCCTATAATTAGGACCGGATGGAATACTAACATAGCATGTTTAAATTTTAATTATTTAAATAAAGAAAGAAAAAAGTGTCTTCTCTCTATGATTATGACAATGGCGTCTCCCTACACCGAGGGGATGCTCCCGACAATACCATTTAGGAACTTCTTATGTTGATCATCATAAGCATTGAGCCCCAATAATGCCTACAATACCATTAAAATGGAATCACAAATTAGGCAACAAAGCTAGCACAATAATACATAAAATTGGAGCAATTTTTTTTGGGGTAAAAAATATTGGAGCAATCAAAATAATCAAAAACACTGTTTTTTTTTTTAAAATCTTCTCTCCCCAAAAATTTCTAATTTTGAGAGATCCAATTGATGTCAAGCTTGTCTATCCCATAGGAAAACCATACCCTTCAAAAATCACATTATTATCGTTGGTCATCATTCTGGTGGAGGGAGACACTATTGTTGTAGGGTAGAAGACGCATTTTTACTTTGTTTTAATTTTTAAATATATATAAAATCATAATATTTTTAAATAATTAAAATTTAAACATGTTTTTGCCAACATTTAATTCCTAAGTCAATATTTTTTGTTTGTGTAAGTTAATGGTGTCAAAATTAAATAACTAAACATACGCTTTATAAATTGAAGAGAATAATCAAACTGATATCTAATATAAATTTAAAGGACTAAAACTATACTTTAATTAAAATTAAATAAAAATCAAGAAATCTTGAGACAATATGCGATCTAATTGTATTGCAAATGAAATTAAATTAAAATCAAGGCAGCTTGAGACAAGATGCGATCGAATTATATTGCAAATAAAATAGACATCAAGTGGGAAGGAGGCCAGCGAATATGCTTTTAGTGTATTCATGCCTTGCTCTCAAGCCTCAACATCGATTTCAGCAGTCTCTTCACGATAATTAATTTGAAGATAAAAAATAATTATTTGAAAATCTTTGTGTCTTTTGGGAGTGCAAGAGATCCACCAAACCCACTTGATTTATTGCCAGGGTTTTGAAACCCGAACGGACCGAACGATTAGACTCACAAACCGGCGAATTGGTCCGTAAACCGATCTGGTATGGGCATCAACCTGGTTCACTATTTATTATTTTTTAAAAAAAAATCGATTTTTTTTTTTTATTTTCTTTAGAATTTCATATTAATAACCATGAAATCTTCACTTTCTCACCGGTTTGGCCCTAGGTCAGCTCCAATTTGACTCTGGTCTGATCCGCTGACCCTTGACCTAATACTCTAACCAGTTTAGTTGTCAGTCCGAGTTTAATAACCTTGTAATTATTGCTACCCCATAAACTACTATATTAACACACGTGCAATTTAATGGCACCAATTATCAATGAAGATATATATCAATATCATTTCCACCCATTTTAAATACAGGTCATGCACCTCCTAAAAGAAATTACTTAACCATGATATAAGTGATTTGATAGTTAATATGTTTCTTTTCAAATATTATCATGTTACAATTAAAGAAAAGTCTAACAATCCGTCAATCCCTCTAGTTCACAATCAAAGAAATTTTTTAGAAGAAACTTTTGGTACAAAATATAAGAGGTTGACAAGGTAATTAATAATATTTTTTATTTTTATCCCTTGCAAAAAAGAGAGAGATGTAACAGATAATAAATGCATATTTGAAAATCACATAATTTAATAAAGATACAATAGGAAAATTTTATCAATTTAAGACACAATTAATAACTTAACTAACATTTCTTAGTTCGTGTGAATTAGTTTATACTCCATCTGATCCTTATTATAATTTATAAGGCAACAACTAACAAGTATATTTGATCTTTTTTATAATACATTTGTTTGTTTTCAAAGAGCATTAAGTATTTTTTTTTTCATGTATACTCATAATTAATAAGAGTAGTGGGTGAGAGTAATAATTAATATGATATTAGAGTTTAGTGTTATTAGTAGGGATAATATTGAAAATTACTTAAATTTAATGACTTTAATTGTTTTTATTAGTTTATGAGAAATGTTAGTTGGTCCCTTATAATAAGAACCAGATGAAGCATATAATGTTTCTGTATTTTCTAAAATATGAGCAAAGTTGAAAAATATTTCATTTCAAACAGAATTATTAAGTAAACCACCTCTCCTTAGTTCTAATGAGGTGATTAAAGATGACTTATAATATTAATTAGGGGAATTATATAACAATAAGTCATAAACTTATTTTTGTATCTCATGTAATTTAATTAATTTACAGAAGAACATGTATAGTTTTAATATATTGGCGCCCACGTGTGATGTGTGTACGTCGAATTATGTTTAATTTAATCAGGGAGAATATAATATACCTAGATCAGAGGGCAGAGAGAGAAGAATATTGTAAAATTTCTCGTTTAAGAGATTATGTTGTCGTTTGATCTGGTCTTAAATGAAGTGCATGTGCAATTCAAAAGAGCATGGCCAAAGTGATGTTGTCGTTTGATCTGGTCTTATATGAAGTACATGTGCAATTCAAAAGAGCATGCCAGTCGTTTGATCATCTGGTCTTAAATGAAGTGCATGTGCAATTCAAAAGAGCATGGCCAAAGTGATGTTGTCGTTTGATCTGGTCTTATATGAAGTTCATGTGCAATTCAAAAGAGCATGCCAAAGTGATGTTGTCGTTTGATCTGGTCTTAAATGAAGTGCATGTGCAATTCAAAAGAGCATGCCAAAGTGATGTTGTCGTTTGATCTAGTCTTATATGAAGTGCATGTGCAATTCAAAAGAGCATGCCAAAGTGATGTTGTCGTTTGATCTGGTCTTGAATGAAATGCATGTGCAATTCAAAAGAGCATGCCAAGGTGATTCGCGCTTGGTGTTTTCCATTTTCCATAATTCCCTCGTGCTTCGGAACAGTGGCGGAACCATAAATTTTTTTTAGCCCGGGCCAAAAAATAAACATATTGAACTACTCCATTTAGTTCTTATTATAAGACACTAACTAACAAGTATATTTGGTCCTTTTTATAAAACACTTGCTTGTTTCCAAATATCATTAAATATTTTTTTCCATCTATACCCATAATTAAAAAGGTTGTGAGTGAGAGTAATAATTAATATGATATTAGAGTTTAGTATAATTAATAGAGATAATATTGAAAATTATTTAAATTTTTGGACAAATTTAATGACTTTAACTGTTTTTATTGACTTGTGAATATTGTTAGTTGGTTCCAAATAAGGACCAAGGGGAGTATTTACTAAATAATATCAAATAACCTTGAAAATACAAATAAATAATACCCGATAATTATAAATCAAAACAATATATAAGATGATACTAACATTTTATGTATTTCAAACAATAATTTTACTTTCTTTTTACTGCCCAATAAGTAATGAAACAAATATTATTCTTACAGAGAAGATAAAAAATTAGCTAGGGCCAAATTTGTGGCCAAATAAAATATCATATAAAAAATACATATATATACTAACAAATTTTATAAGATCAGCTGGGGCTAAGGCCCCAGCTGGCCATCACTACCTTCCGCCACTGCTTCGGAAAAAAGCAAAAGTTAGGTAACACGTGATGGTTGACATTTAAAGGTTTCATAAAATTTTGTAAACAAATGCATTTTTATGCTTATTGGAAACAACCCCCCACGCGCGAGTGGGAGGTGGATGCACGTGGAGAAGGGGCACCTTGAATTTGTCTCTTCCAAAAAAAAAATTTGTTAAAGGTGTATTTAATAGCATTGATAATAAGGCAATTATGATATAATTCTAAAAAATAAGGCCTAAAAGGATGACATTGTAATTATTTTTATTGTAATATACTTTTGTTATTAAAATATATATATACTTGAACTTATTGAATGCCCACTCTTTATTGTAATTTATGTAGCTATATTTCTATTAGCACTTAGCCTTGCTTTTCTAAATGATAGGTTTGTAAAATAACTGTCTCTCTTATTACATCATCAGTATTCACTTGATTTTATGAATATTTTTTTGATATTCTTTTCTTTTTTTATTTATATTTTTTTTAATGCATTTAAGACTTTTGTTAAAAATAATAATAATTCATGGGCTCCCCCACTAATTGTGCAGATATAAACAAAAAATCCTAGCTCCACTAGTACTGCCCACCCTTCATTATTTTTCTGGATCCGCCACTCCCCCGCTTAGGAATTGAATGAACAGAAAGCAGGCTATTAGAACAGGAACATGAGCTCCAACATTCAAGACAAAAACAAAACTGAAAGATAAAGATTATTCCATATTACTCCTCTGGTCCTATTTATTCCATATAGAGTAGAAAACGAAAAAATTAAGAGAAAAAGTTTTGTTAGTCTTATTTATAGGGTAGAGATAGAAATTTGTTATAAGGATGTACAATTTTATCCTTCATTTATTATTTTATTGACTTTGTTTTTATGTGATATATTATATATTAAATAGGAGTAAAGTTAGAAAGATGTTGAATTCCCCCAGCTTGTCATTCATACCCGTATAAAGAAAGTAATGTGGTGTACGGTTTTTATTTATTGGTGTGAAATATATTGAAAATGGCTTATAAACAAAATTAGAAAAATATATATTACTCTCTCGTTTCTTTTTTATAAGTTATAAATAATTGAATTACATAGATTAAAAAATCCATTAAAATTGGATGACAATAAATATACAAGAAATTCATTTTTCAAAATGTACTCTTATTTATAGAGATTGCGGGTGAGAAAGAAAATGAGTGTTAAAAAATATAATAGAAAAGTAATTAATGTAGAGATATACTATCTCCGATTTTTAATATAAGATATAGTTTGTAGTGCAAATTACACAACAAATTAGATTTTGTATTAAGGGTTGGATGTAGTATACACTACTAGAAAAAAAGGTCTTTACACTACTACAAAAAAGGGCTTTTAGACCGCCTCGTTTAGATCGGAGTATTGAGGATCTGGTCTAAAAAGTATAACCAGTGGCAGTTTCGTAAATATAAATTTTTTTTTTGAACCGGATACTTTAACATAGATCTAAAATATATTATTTAGACCGGTTTCCAAAACAACCGATCTAAAACGTTTAAAAAAAATTTGAAATCTCGATTACTTTTTAAAGTAAACTTTTACGACCGGACATAAACAGTATCTGGTCCAAAATATAAGAAAAACATTAAATAAAAATTTTATTACTTTTAAGATCATACATTAATACGTAATGGTCTAAAGGTTTAACTTTTAAGACCGGTGTTTTAGAATATCAGTCTAAAAAGTTAAAAAAAAAAAGATTTAAATCTCGATTACTTTTTAGAGTAAACTTTTAAGACTCGACGTAAATAGTAGCCGGTCCAAAAGATTAAAAAAAAAATTTATTACTTTTAAGACCGGATGTTAATACGTACCAATCTAAAATGTTAACTTTTAAGACCGACATTTAATAATATCTTGTCTTTAAAGTATCACTGCCAAAAAAGAACCCGCTCCCTATATACTCTCTTCTTTGCGCCAAAACCTGCAATTGCTCTCTCTGAACCTCTCTTCCTGTCGGATTACGTCTCTTCCTCACCCACCTCCACCAGCCTCTGTTACTCTCTTATTTGCTCAAGTATTCGTCTCTCACACAACCTCTCTCAACCTCTCTTTTTGTCATGAAAATGAACAGAGAAAGCGAATCTAGTCCTATTTGAGGCACGCCAGTTACTGATGTGAATCAGAGCGAAACCTGGTACAATTCAAAGTGAGCCTCGTAACTGGCCTTTACGGCGTGGTAGAAGAGGCACACAACTGAAAGAGATTGCCCTAAGTCAAAATGTCGGGGAAAAGATCGAGATTCTATTTGATGGATATTAGAATCCTATTGGCCCTAATAAAAACACATATAGGAGTTATGTCGATCTTCTAGCACACAGCAAACCTAGCATCTTGATAGATGAGTGGAAAAATATCAACAAGGAGAAAGTAAAGGATCTTATTTGGGACTCTATCCAACTGGCAAACGATGTTTCTGACAATTAGACATTGAAAAAGAAGACATTATCGTATTGTGCTAATCGCTAGAGGAAATTTAGGACAATCCTATTTGAAAATTATGTGCATGTCGAGGTTGAAGATGGTTAGCCTCGCCATAATCCTTGCGACAAGTATATATATCTTGATAAAAACACTTTGCAACAATTTTTTCATATGCAAATTACTCCAGAAGCTTTGGTGAGTTTATCTTTAGTTTTTTTTCCTTTTTTGTTTTCTTAAGAAATTGTGCATATATGTGATCTTTTCTTATGTTCATCTAATCTTGTTAGTGAGATGGTTTGGTGTGTAAATAGAAGAAAAATAAAATCTTTCTACTTGTTAATTCTAGCTTCATGCAATTATAGAATGACATTTCCATCCTTTGTCCTATATCAGAGCATGTCTTAGTTCTTATGTGAATATGACTGTAGATGGAGTAATACAGTAAAAGTTCGTCATTGTTCTATTCAAGTCTTGAAACTTAAAGAAATGAATTTGACTAGTGTTTGAGGTTCATATCAAGCAGAAGTTCTCTAATTTCTATTAGTGAGATGGTCTAGAATTCATAGAATTTTTATTCACAGAAAAAAAAGGGAACAAGTGTTGGTTTTGATTAGTTTTGATGATGTCTTATATAGATGCCATTATTAAGAGCAAAAAGATTGAATGATATATTTATCTTCTACTTTGATTAACTCTTATATTTAATGTAGATGTGAAGTTTATTTTAGTAGAAGATCATCAAAGAAGTATCAAATTAGAGGAAGAAGAAGAAAGAAATTGAATCAAAGAAGATGTGAAGTTCAAATGATAAAGAATGATCAAGATGGAAGTTGGAAGATGGAAGAACTTGCTAAATGGAATCAAAATATATTTATTCAAGTTCCTAGATTGATGCTAGAAGTGTTCAAGATCATATGGAAGTTGGAATGGATCAATCAAGAGTTAAAATCAGCAAAAGTTCGGTTTGTGTCGACATAACTCGAGTCATGAAGTCAGTAACTCGAGTTATCCCCTTCGCTACGTTGTTCTTGGTGGTCTGGGATGATTTGACTCGAGTCAAGCATCATTAACTCGAGTCAGGAAATGTTCTTTTCGTCTCTGGACAGGTTTGACTCGAGTCATACACACATAACTCGAGTCAAGGTGTATATCAGCAACTCTGCTGAGCTCAGTTTCGCGTATTCAGCTGGCGACCTATGGTAATTTGACAATATCTCCCAAACCAGAAGTCCGATTGAGATGAAATCAATTTTTGTTTAAACTAGACTTCCAAACGATCCTATTCGCACAATACGAAAGTCCAAAGGAGTTCAGACGAAGGAGATATGAATTATTGAAGTTGACAGTTTGATTTCCGCCACTCCACAGACCAAGCTTCAATGTTTTGAGTGTATCTCACAAACTACAAATCCAATTGAGCTGAAATCAGTGGAATATGAAAATAGACTCAAAGGGCTTTCCATCAAGACTTCAACCAGACAAAAAGGAGTTCAGACCAGGGAGATATGGTCCTCGAAAATTGGATGTCAGTTCAAGATATGCAAGAACGCTGGAAACTGATATTATCTAAATCTCAGATTTCGATTCTGGCATTTAATATTATTAATGATGATCTTTAATGACCTGCTTCTAACCGTTTTACTCATAGTTTTTTCAAACATTTGAGTTATAATACAGGATCATTTTGAAATCATCATGGATCACGCAATATTCTCATATTTATTCAAAAACAGAGCAAAAGAGGCAACTCGCTGGAAAGGTGGGTAATCATCCTCAAAACGGTCGACATGATTAGATTGAAGCTATTTTAGGAAACACCACATCATGGGAAGATATTCAGGATGCCCCAAACGGAAATGTCTCCAACGGGAATATCTCCAATTAATAGGAATTATGCGAGAAGCAAACAAATATGGTATGGGCTGAATGAGTTCAAATTCTAATGCTTCCTCAACGGTCATCTCATGCCAAATAATATAAATACATGAAGACTTGACCAACTAAGATACGAGATGGAAGAAGCGAAAACGAGAAGCACTTGAGTCGTTTATTCATTCTTTCGCTTTTCTTTACGTACAGTATCTTTGATACTTAGAGCTTCAATGTTTATCATTTATCTACTCAGTGAGGAGTTTAAACACTATTTGATTATCTAAACATCTGTAAATCTTAAGGTTGTGGAACCTTAAGTAAGGGAGTACAATTACAACTTGTAAGGGGGAGTGAGTCCGAGTGAAGGATCAGAGTGTGTAATTGTGATTGTAAGTCCCGAGTGTTTCGGGCAAGTGTAAAGTCACGGAGTGTATTCAGGTGAGTGAAATCCCGAGTGTTTCGGGTAAGATAGTGAAATCCCGGAGTGTTTCGGGACTGGACGTAGGTCAAGATCTGGACCGAACCAGTATAAATTCTCTGTGTCAATCTCATCTTCTCTATCTCTACATTGTCTTGATTTATATCTGTTGTGTGGGTGACTAAGCAATTAGCGAAAGAATTTTGTAATCACCTATTCACCCCCCCTTTAGGTGATATTTCACCCTTCATTTGGTATCAGAGCTAGGCTCTTGTTTAAAGGACTTCACAGTCTCAAGAGTTATCAATGGCTATTTTTGGGAGCTATTCGTTTTCAGAAGGTTTTGATTATACTGTTCCACCATTTTTCAAAGATACTGATTTTTGGTTTTGGAAAGCTAGAATGACTAGTTTTATCAAAGCAACTGATTTTGATATGTGGAATGTTTTTATAAATGTCTATGATTTTAAACCGAGAAAGGATTGGAAAGAAAAAGAAAAGAAAATGTTTTCATTGAACATTAGAGCAATGAAAATTTTGTATAGTGCCTTAACCGAAAATGATTTTATAAAAATCAAATGTTGCTCTAATGCTAAAGATATTTGGGATACTCTTGATTCTATATATTCTTCTAACAAATATGTTGAAGTTGAAAATATTGACAGTTCATCTGAAACTATAAGTGCGTATCCACAATTGATGAACAACTGGAAGTGGAGAATGGAGAAAGAGAAATCTTAGATCTCTTCCTCGATCTAGTCAATACAGAAGAACAAGAGAGAGATGATTCCCAGGAAGAGTTTATGCAAGATTGTGTTCAATCATTATCTGGAGCTCAAGATGTACATGTGGTAAACAATTCCATTTCTTCTTGTGTAGTTAAGAAAAATGATTCTGAATATTTGCATAAAATTGTTCTTCAACCATTTACTGATTCTATTTTGAAAAACAAACTTGTTTTCGAAAATCATGCTTTGGAAAATCATGTGGGAAGAAAAAATATACAAATATGGATCATTTGACATTGCATCCACTTGACCAATACAATTCTTGCAAAACTGTTTATAATAAGCATCATTCTATTGTTTGCAATTATTGTGGTGAATCTGGACATATTTCTCATACATGCTATATTAGGAGAAATTATAATGTGAGAAATAAATTTGTTTGGGTTCCTAAAGGACAAGTAAAGTCCACTACTAACAGTCAAGGACCCAAGTATAAGTGGGTACCAAAATATCCATCTAGTACTCCATGTATGCGGGATGATTTGAATATCAATGGACATCAAGGTACGAGAAGAGGAAGAAAAGTCCAAGAGTTTCTCATGAACCTAAAAGGAGAACTCATGGAGAAGCCATTGCTATAACTACAAAGTTAAATTATAAGAAGCAATGGATACAAGCAATAAGGGTATCTTCCACCTCAAGAACAAACTACCATAGAGTACCATTCAAATATCTTGAGGAGAACAAAAAGAGGAAAATCTCTCATGTGCCAAGAAAAAGACTCTTGAAGTCTATACCCCTTGAGAGAGCTTTGCAGAAACCCCATGGAAAGACATATGAAGAACCAATGGGTAAGCAAAGGCAATACTCCAAGTACCTAAGGTAAAGGTATACAATGGTAAAACCTCCCATGTTATCATTTGAAATATTCATTGAGGTTTTATATTCTCAGTAACCTTAGGAATGAACATTGCAAACTAATTTTAAAATTGAGCCCTCACATCCTGATTTATTTTTCAAAGGGATTGCAGTGTTAAATAACTTAATTTTTTATGCATACATGATGATTTGAAAAGAAAGTATCTCTTTTATGCATAAAATCATGTTTAGTTCATTATGCTCAATTATGTTGAATTGATCATATTCATAAGAGCATGCAAATTTTGGTTCCTACAAACTAACGTTGATTGGATCCAAGTAAGGTTGGATACCAAGAAAGAAAAAGACTTATATGGCTTTGTAGGAGGAGAAAAAGCTTCTCAAGAATGCAACATAGAGAAATAATTCAAGTCTTGAGGAAGCTAAACAGGCTATCTTGGATGTTGATGGTGAACATTGGAAAAGGAGTTATCCACATCAATCCATCTCAACCAAGCAATCTTCCACAAGGACAAGAGAAAATACGGTGATATCTAATCCTTACCCCATATTGTGATTATATGAAATTCATATTTGGGTAATGAATACTTGTCCATCATTGCATTCCATTAGCAATCAATCATTTATGACCTTGAAAATGTTTCTAGATTGCTAAATGGACTATAAGTGAATTTGTGCATAACTTTCTGAGTTTATGTCTTTGAAATGCACAATTCTAAATTCTGTTTGAATTTCAATTAACCTTGTTTTATAAAGATACATGCAAACATTTTGAAAAGTATTCATACTTTGAAAGCATTTCGAGATAGATTTGAAAAATACCTTGATTACTTTCAAATGATGTTTTCAAAATGGGAAGTTAATGTTGTATACTTGAATATTGGATATGCTTCAAATCTGTTTTGTAGAATTTTCCCCATGAGTCACATATTGATCTTTGATGTTCAATGTGTTGCTTGAGTGAGTGTGTTATGCCTACTGCATAAATTCTCATTGGCCAAGTTATTCCAAGTTTTATAAATGTTCATTAGTGCATTGAAAGATAATGCATTAACCATTAATGGAATAACTCACTAGGATGATGTTATGGAACTCTAGTCATTTGGACTAATGAGTATGTGTTTCACCTTTCATGATTCCTAGTAGTCATATTGTTACTCAAACTCATCAACTTTGTTTGTTATCCATTTTTGAGTAACTATAGTCAAGTTCTTGCCTTGATATATTTCAAGACTCTATTCAAAGAGGCAAGATTATTTCTTGGTCAATAGCAAAGTCATTGTGCTTATAAATGTTTTGTTGTACTAAGCATGTTTCTTTAATGCTCTCCTTTATGACTTTTGCTTCTGAGAAAATTCTTCTACTTGTTAATCTCAATGTTTAACATGTTCTTCAAAATTGAAGCATTCGGATACATTTTGATACATATTGACTTCCACCTTGTTTAGAGTGAGCATTGATCTTAAATATGTTTTCAAAAATGTAGTTAATGATTCAACTAAAAATATTGTTATCTTGAGTAAAGTTGAATCAGAAAGTGTTTTCAAAGTTGCTATCAAGTCATGGATAGTGTAACTTGAGTCATGTGTGTCGACAGAAGCTTCTGGTTTCAATTTTACTGATATGACTCGAGTCAACATGATATGACTCCAGTCATCTTATCAGCTTTTCGTCTCTGTCTGATTTTATTTGAACCATGACTCCAGTCAAGGATGCATGACTCGAGTCATGTTTTCAGAAGTTCATCTATGTTTGCAAAAACCACAATTATGACTCCAGTCATCCAAAATGACTCGAGTCGTCTCAGTTGAATTTAAGAACATGACTCCAGTCAAGTAACATGACTCGAGTCAAAGCTTGCGAACTTCTCTGTTTGAAAAATTCACATTTTTGACTCCAGACAAGAGATATGACTCCAGTCAACATTTTTGAACTTCTTCTCTGTTTGCGAAAATCGCATTTATGACTCCAGTCAAGTAGAGATGACTCCAGTCATCATTTTCTAAATTTGTCTCTGTTCCAAAAAATCTTAAATATGACTCCAGTCAACATTTTGAAAATTCCTCTCTGCATGAATAAATAGAACTATGACTCCAGTCATCCTAATATGACTCCAGTCATCATAGTTGAATTTAAGAATATGACTCCAGTCAAATGATGATGACTCCAGTCAAAATATTTATAAATGATTTTTTTTTCAAAAATTGCATCGATAACTCGATCATAGAGATATGACTCAGGTTAAGTTTTCACATAAAATTGTTATCGATTCAAATACATATATAGCTTAACTTGAGTGTATCTTTTGAATGTTATTTTTCAAAATGCATTATTATCAATGACATCCTTCCTACTTAAAGTGTACTTCCAAATTATCATTGAGAAATAATATTCTTGGCATGATTTAATTATTACCCTTTTGATTCATTGGATTGAACTTACTTGATTGGGTAAAATTATGTGAAAAGGAGCAATTCGTGTATGAAATATTTGATCATTGTTCATATTTGCGTTTGAAACTCTACTGCAATTATGTCATATTTTGTAATACTCTAAGTTATGCATTATGACAGTATGGTTTATACTCCATAGTTAAGTCATGCAGTTTGGCAGTGTAGTCAATGCTTCAGCCAAAGAACATATATTTGCAGGAGTTGACCAATATGTTGTATTGTCGGACAAATAACATAGGCAAACAAAATAGACCATATCAGTACCTATGTCTGCAAATTATGTGGCATCCCATCACTAACAAGAGGTTTAGACCAAGATGATAAGGAGCATACCAGATTGATGAGAAGCTATGAGCAGAAACTAATTTTGAGATCCTTTGCGAAGTTTATTTGGAATCTCTGCTTCTTAGATGCATTCAAAGCATTTGATAATGGCTAGCCAGTGATGGATCTATGGATTACAGAGAATTATAACTCAAGTGATTGCGATATTGCTTGAGTGAGGTATTGTATCTTGAAATAATATATCATAATCATGCTTGGCTAACTTGATTTCATTCATTCTATTTTATTTCATGAACTTTAGCCCAAGCAGACTCTTTCTAAAATGATCCTTATGCCTTAAACATTTTTATCATCATGAAAAGCATAAGTAATTTCTTCATACCAATTTCAAATCCATCCAAGTGAACTTGAAAGTTCTTAATTCTGATATATCTTATTGTGTTCTTTGGAGTAGGGATAACTTCAAACCTCATAACATTTGGTGTCACAAATTATTTGGTATCTTTAAAGGGAGATTTATGTTTTTAACTTATGCATTCATTAAGGGGGAGCTTCACAATCACATGTGCTTTATATCTTAAAAACTCATCTCCTTTATTTGAAGAAAACCCTTTTAAGCATTCTTATCTACATCTACTATGCTGTATTAGTTTTGATGATGAATTAGTTATCTTAATTTGAAAATATCAAGGGATATTTTGATATCAGGTTGCACTAACAAATCTCTTTGGCAAAGAAAAGTGTTCAATTTGTAGCGGGAGATTTTGTCATGTGCTAGGACATTCCTCAACATACTACAAGGAGAAACTATTATATTGAGGAAAGATGTCTTGATGCTCAATCACACGAAGTTGTGATATGCTCTACAAAGAAGAAGAATAGTTATATGAAGGAAAGGAGAAGGATGGAAATGATGTCATGCAACAAGAAAGCAAGCAAATGGACCTCATCGATGAATCATCAATTTGCAAAATTAACATGAGCATTTCTAATCTCTATCTTTTATATTCAGTAAACTTTGCACATGTTTTGTGTTTATATGCTTTAATTGTGAAAGATTTCTTGAAAACCTCTCCAAATTTTCTCAAATTTTTTTTAGAGAATGGCAAGAAAAATATGCTGGGTTTATTAGTTTTCATATTCATACATATTTTTCTTAAAGTATTTGCCATCATCAAAAAGGGGGAGAATGTTGGTTTTGATTAGTTTTGATGATGTCTTATATAGATGCCATTATTAAGAGCAAAAAGATTGAATGATATATTTATCTTCTACTTTGATTAACTCTTATATTTAATGTAGATGTGAAGTTTATTTTAGTAGAAGATCATCAAAGAAGTATCAAATTAGAGGAAGAAGAAGAAAGAAATTGAATCAAAGAAGATGTGAAGTTCAAATGATAAAGAATGATCAAGATGGAAGTTGGAAGATGGAAGAACTTGCTAAATGGAATCAAAATATATTTATTCAAGTTCCTAGATTGATGCTAGAAGTGTTCAAGATCATATGGAAGTTGGAATGGATCAATCAAGAGTTAAAATCAGCAAAAGTTCGGTTTCGGTCGACATAACTCGAGTCATGAAGTCAGAACTCGAGTTATCCCCTTCGCTACGGTGTTCTTGGTGGTGCAGGATGATTTGACTCGAGTCAAGCATCATTAACTCGAGTCAAGAAATGTTCTTTTCGTCTCGACAGGTTTGACTCGAGTCATACACACATAACTCGAGTCAAGGTGTATATCAGCAACTCTGCTGAGCTCAGTTTCGCGTATTCAGCTGGCGACCTATGGTAATTTGACAATATCTCCCAAACCAGAAGTCCGATTGAGATGAAATCAATTTTTGTTTAAACTAAACTTCCAAACGATCCTATTCGCACAATACGAAAGTCCAAAGGAGTTCAGACGAAGGAGATATGAATTATTGAAGTTGACAGTATGATTTCCGCCA
The DNA here is from genome assembly GCA_025563575.1 of Acacia pycnantha. NCBI lineage: Eukaryota > Viridiplantae > Streptophyta > Magnoliopsida > Fabales > Fabaceae > Acacia > Acacia pycnantha. Next base: position 7,253,323 of record JAMWYP010000002.1, on the reverse strand, counting down.
CTCCACAGACCAAGCTTCAATGTTTTGAGTGTATCTCACAAACTACAAATCCAATTGAGCTGAAATCAGTGGCATATGAAAATAGATTCAAAGGGCTTTCCATCAAGACTTGAACCAGACAAAAAGGAGTTCAGACCAGGGAGATATGGTCCTCGAAAATTGGATGTCAGTTCAAGATATGCACGAACGCTGGAAACTGATATTATCTAAATCTCAGATTTCGATTCTGGCATTTAATATTATTAATGATGATCTTTAATGACCTGCTTCTAACCTTTTTACTCATAGTTTTTTCAAACATTTGAGTTATAATACAGGATCATTTTGAAATCATCATGGATCACGCAATATTCTCATATTTATTCAAAAACAGAGCAAAAGAGGCAACTCGCTGGAAAGGTGGGTAATCATCCTCAAAACGGTCAGACATGATTAGATTGAAGCTATTTTAGGAAACACCACATCATGGGAAGATATTCAGGATGCCCCAAACGGAAATGTCTCCAACGGGAATATCTCCAATTAATAGGAATTATGCAGAGAAGCAAACAGTTATGGTATGGGCTGAATGAGTTCAAATTCTAATGCTTCCTCAACGGTCATCTCATGCCAAATAATATAAATACATGAAGACTTGACCAACTAAGATACAGATGGAAGAAGCAGAAACGAGAAGCACTTGAGCTGTTTATTCATTCTTTCAGTTTTCTTTACATACGGTATCTTTGATACTTAGAGCTTCATGTTTATCATTTATCTACTCGGTGAGGAGTTTAAACACTATTTGATTATCTAAACATATGTAAATCTTAAGGTTGTGGAACCTTAAGTAAGGGAGTACAATTACAACTTGTAAGGGGGAGTGAGTCCGAGTGAAGGATCATCTTGCGAGTGTGTAATTGTGATTGTAAGTCCCGAGTGTTTACGGGCAAGTGTAAAGTCACGGAGTGTATTCAGGTGAGTGAAATCCCGAGTGTTTCGGGTAAGATAGTGAAATCCGGAGTGTTTCGGGGACTGGACGTAGGTCAAGATTTGGACCGAACCAAGATAAATTCTCTGTGTCAATCTCCTCTTCTCTATCTCTACCTTGCCTTGATTTATATCTGTTGTGTGGGTGACTAAGCAATTAGCGAAAGAATTTTGTAATCACCTATTTACCCCCCCTCTAGGTGATATTTCACCCTTCAACAAGCACAAGAGGCGGGTAAAAAGAATGATTGCCCTCATAGAATGTCTCGTGATGGTTACGAAAAGGCTGAAAAAGAGTTGATGGTTGCTAAGCGAAAGAGATTGGAAGAAGAAGCTCAATCCAATCCTTCTGCGATATGTGATCCACTATCTCTAATGCGTCGCGAAGGCTTGTGGTTGTATTCTCCCTGAAAGAGAAGCGAGTCTTATACGAGTGAACAAACTCGTATAGTTGCTGAAAAAATTGTAAGTATTATTATTGTTATTTTTTAGTTACTAAACAAGTTTCATTACTGAGCTTCTCGTTATTTGTATATTACAGGATGAACTTAAAGAAAAAGAAGCAGAGGGATGACTTTTATCAGATAGGAGGAATGATATTCTGAACGTTGTGACGGGAAAAATCATTCATACAGGGTGTATCAGGGAAATTGGAGGAGTGGTAGGCCTAAGGCAATACTTTGGATCATCCAAACGCTATAAACAAAATATGGTTACCCAGGAGGAGATGTAACATATCGTGGCCGCCATGAGTAAGCAAGTAGAGGCCTGAGAAGCTTCATTGAGGGCGATGTTTCAAGCCCGATGAGCAAGATGTAGGAGGAAATGATGATGATTGTGATCTCACATATTGAGACCAGTGTTCCCATGACACATTCACTTGTACCTATGCCGTAGAGCACTAAAGGGAGTTGCATTGTTGGACATCTAGAGGGTCCTCAACCTTGTGACCTTTATTTGGAGGATCTTGATGGCCAATAAGTTGCGCGTGGGACTATCCACAACTTGGATCAACTGTACACCACCAACAAATGGCTGATGATCAAGTCAAAGTGTCAGTTGAAGAGGTGATCATTGTTGATGTACCTCTCCCTCTCCCAACTGGTTATCTGAAGGTTGTGAGTGATGTCAAGGGAATCTTCATCTTGTGGCCAAAGAAGCTTGTACATGTTTCTGATCCACATGAGGAATCCCGATCAAAACCCCTCCTAAAGCTCTAGCCTCTGAATTTGTTGAGAAGCCTTAGTTGGATGCCAAGCAACAAATTATCATTATGGCATTTAATCCATCTTTTCAAATTATATCGTGGACTGTGAATGAAGTTGTTGGCATCCCTGTTAGGATACTGGTTTTCATTGATAGGGAGGATATACTGTCCCTGATAGCTCCTAAATAGGAGCTTACTAATTCAATGATGACTTTATTTTTAAAGTAAGTATATTCTTCTATGAGTTTATAATTTAAATGCATCGTTTAGACCAACATATATACTAATTCCCTAATGGCAATATTGTAGGTACATGCATCATAAGTTGGGTAAACTGGGCAGAAGCGATGATTTTGGCTTATTGTGCCCAAACTATATAAGTAAGACACCCTTAAACCAGAGACACACATACATCACACTGAGGCTGTTAGAAACCAGGAAAAGTTTTACATTACACCATATGTGCATAGGTACATATCACATTTCTTGTCTGTAATTCATTTAATTTTGTTACATATCATTGAGTTCTTATCTGATGTGAATTTTCAGTCGCCATTGGCATTCGGTCTTCTTGTGCATGACCGAGCATAAAGTGGTCCTCTTATGCTTCCTTCACAACCAACTAGGGTTGAATTGGAGGAGACCATGAACGCGTAAGCATGTCATTTTGATTGTCTTATCTGAAATCTCTGCTGTGAATTTTCAATAACCATTATGGATGAATTTGTGATTTTTTATGATAGGGCAATGAGGACATTCCAAACAAATGCTAAAAGAAAGCATTTGTATCAGGCCAAAGACCCTAAATGGGTCACACCAAAGGTTAGTACATATTTGGACACTGCCTTATGAACATGGTCAGTAAGTTATATATGCTCTATTGTTGGTCGAATTCCCTTATGGCAAGTAAACCAGTCAAACAAGTAATAAAGAGTGAGTAGAGTATCGTCCCACAAAGACTGTGATACCGCAGATGATTTCAGTTTCTATCGCAAGTTGTGTATAAGTAAGATTGAGTTTAGTTGTTTTGCTATTACCAATAATAAGAAATAAACAAGTGATCAAGAGTCGAAGGGAAATATTAGTTTAACAATAGGCTGAGCTCAGATTTCATCCTAAGTCATGTCATTCCCCTAGTTTGCCTTTCAACGCATTGCTATAGCAATTATACTGTGAAGCATTTGCAATGCTACAACATAACCATCTTTTGCAACGTTATCCAGTTAACCTACCTCTATCCTATACAAAAGCTTTCGCAATCCTGTAAATATAGTCTTAGCCTTACTCTCCCATATTCCTATGGCGATTTCCAGTTCAGTCTGTATAATTAGCTCTGGGTATTCTGGTTATGAGCAGTAAATCCATTCCTGACATCTACAATTTTAGGTCGAGCCATGAACGGGCTCTCTTAGCAAGCACTACTTAATAGAGATCTAATCCTGACTCCCTTCCGGGTTTTCAAGGACCACTGAAATAGCCCTTAGCGTCCGCTAATCGGCTATGAATTAAAACACTGTTAAAACAAACTGGATTTATTAAATGAAGAACTAACAAACTAGGTTCATTCTACAACTTAAAAATTCATCGTCACTCAGCCAAAGAGAACTTAGTTCATGACTGATGAGGAGCACATAACACAGAGTACTGTAGAACAACCCATAGCAAAATTACGAAAAGTAAAATAAAAACAAAAACAAGAAGCTCATCGAAAGGTTCATAACGTAAGGAGCGTCCTGTCATGTGACGTCTCTACGTCTTCCACGATTCGTCTTACTCCAAGGGAAGACTCGGTTTGATCTACTGTCTCTCGGTCTGTCATCTCTCTTGTTCCTCCAGCATGAGTTTTTAGTTGGATAGAAATTAGTTGACTGCTTTCTATCGTGGCTTCCAACCCCTTTTAGGTTTTGTCGAGCTTTCCTCTTATAATTAGGTTTCCTAGGTTGTACGTGCAGTTAGTTGGGCCTTCCAAATATGTCGGTTCCAAGATCTTAGATTTAGTTGATTGATCTTTTTGTTAATATTGCAGGATTCCTCAAATATTTCTTTCGATCCTCCGCATCTTTTGGATTTTGCTTGATTCAATTACCGTCTTTAAGTGCGCTTGGATGACCTGTCTTAATTTCCTAAAAACTCACGAGGAAAGGTTAGAATAACTTGGCGTATAAGTCTACATCTTTTACGATGCTATAGTATGATGGTTGCATTGTATTGTTGGTGCATGTGTGGGCATACCTTATGCTATAGCATTATATCAACTTCCTTATGCGCTCTCACAGAAAACCACAAAGCAGTCTTTTCTTATGCACATGAGTAGGATAATGATATGAATGCAACATTTTGTAAGTTCTATCCTCTATTTCACCAAAATGTATGAATTCTAGCATAATCCTTCAGTTAATAGGCAATAGGGTTCAAATTCAACATTCAAAACAGTCAAAACACATAGAGAAATCATGGCATAAATATCACTCATCATCTATTCGGTTTTAATTATGTCATGTTCTTTTGTAGACTCACAGACAACCACCGAGATCTAACTTATGTGGCCATTATGTCTTGAGGCACATATATAACATTCATACGAGGCTTGCCTGATAAATTCAATGCAAAGGTAAATGTATTTGATGTTACATATGATATTTCGTGCTGAATTCATTTTCTGGCTTAATTAATGTTACACACACACACACACTTATATACCTATTTATGTTTGCACACAAATTAATTCAGTTTCTACCTTTAATGTTACAGATGTATGACCTTGCTAACCCCTTTTCTAAAGATGATATAGAGGTCATACACAAAGAAACTTGTGAATCCATGTATGAGCTCATACAGTCAGACCAATAGAATGTCCTGAATTCATTATATATATAGGTATTAACAATCTTCTGTAAATGAACAATTTTACAATTTGGTTAATGTTGAATAATTAAACAATTTGTTTATTCTTTTCCAACAAGGAACTTGTGTCCATTTTTTGTTGTTGTATGTATTGGATAATGGGCAAGAATTTTGTCTGGGTGTAATTGGCCTCAATAAGTTGACCAATTTGATGTGGTAAGGAATCCCTGATTGCTCTCTGTATAACTGGTTGTGGTAAGTTGGCAAACTTGCCGTAGCAAGTCAAGAATCTAAAGAAAAATTGACTCTCTTTGTAACTAGACGTGGCAAGTTGACAAACTAACCATAGCAAGTTTTGAAAAAGTACAGTTGCGCGTTTTGATTTCAAAAGCTGCAAAACACTATTTAGCCTAGGGAAAAGTGCAAAAAATTGACTCTCTACACTGGGGAACCTTAGAGCACGAAAAGGAAGAGCTTTGGAGAGAGATCTTGAAGAGTTTGGAGGCTTGGGTGATCATCCTAAGAGAGATTTTTGGAGTTTTACCTTGGTTTTTCTATTTTTCTTCCATTCTCTACTTAGTTTATCATGTATTTTGTAGTTTGGCTTAGCTTTTTTGAATATTTGGACATGAGTAGCTTGGTATCTCTTATTTTGGGATTTTTTTGAACCTTTGTATGAATTAAGACTTGAACATTTCTCTCTTTTGGTAGGTAATGATATATATGTGTTGATTTTATCCTTTGATTAATGGTTTTAAGTGATTGACCACCATTTAGATTGATTTGTTTACTTGGGTTTGACTTGAGAGAGCTAATCTAGGTGCAAAACTTGGTTAAAATCATGCTTGTCTTGAAATTTACATGATAAATGGATAGTTTGTTGGTAAAATAGAGACACATTTACCAACCTTGCATTGTCGATCACATTAAGATTCCTGCTTGAATATTGATTTTCATTAATTGTAACAAGATATTGTGCATTTTAATAAGCTTGGGTTTAACTTGAGAGAGCATGTCAAGTGCTTTTAAACCTTAAACTAACACATATATGCATTGAAATACTAGTAGAGAGGAAATTAATCAAGTTTTAAAAATACAAATGGGAGGAAGAATCCTAGGCTCCATTTAATCCTTGAAGTCAAAGAATCTTTTGCCTTTATCACTTTCAAGTCTTGAAAGTAGTTTTTGCAAAATTTTCTTCCATATCAAAACTTATTTTGGCTCTACTTAATTTAATTTACTAAGCCTCTTGCTTGACCAATTTGTTGATCAAATCTCTGTAAGAATGATCTCTACTTATCACTTTATTACTTGGCGCGATTTGTGCACTTGCGATTCGAACAGTTTCTTAATTTGTTGATATAAAACACTTGAGTGGAGATGTATCACTAGAGTGATAGTTTCCAATTTTATCACCAACAAGTAACTGGATAGTGAATGAGTAATTTTGTGAAAACTTGTCAAAACACTCGAGTGTTAGTACTGCCACTCAAGTGATGACATGGAATTTTATAACACTACCCAGGTACCACCTAATTGTCAAACTATCTTCGTTCTAAAATGAAAAGATCACTCGAGTGATGATAAGTCACTAGAGTACTAACTTTATTTCCTAAACAAGCACCAACAAGGTACCAGACAGTAACTCAGTAATTTTGAGAAAATTTGGCTAAGCACTCAAGTGAGAAATATATCACTTGAGTAATGCTAAAAGATCTTGATTTACCATCCAGTAACCTAACAATGATGACTTAAGCCTGCTTTTGAAAATTGAAGAATCACCCGAGTGCAACAAGTCACTCAGTGATATTTGTAAATATAAGTCATCACTTCTCAGTTACTAGATAGTGATCAGGTTTGTTTTTGAATTAAAAAATGAATCACTCCAGTGTCATAGAGACCACTCGAGTGAAATCTTTCTTCAATGAGGAGTTACTAGATATTGACCCATAGACTTATATAGATTCTCAAAATGACTAGCCATTACCCCTTTGATGAGATGCATCATTACTCGAGTGATAAGGTGTTACTCCAGTGATGTTGATATCAGTCTTTCGAATCAGTGTCTCAGAAATTTTGTTACCTATTCTAAGTGTGATAGAAACTCACAATGATACTTGTTACTATTCCTAAACATTACTAGTCACACTTATGTAGAAGTTTCAAGTGTTTAAACATGGATTAAACACAAAATTACATAAAAGCACTTTTGTATCAGAGGCATTAAATGCAGCGAAGTTCATCCAATCCAAATGCTCTTTTTCACCAACGACTATACCATCTCTCTGACAAATACACTCAAATGCTTCAATGGTCATTAATTCTTTCCAAGCTATAAATACAGAAGCATTCAAGAGCCAACAACCAACGACAAAATTTCACTATTGCATTAAGTTCTTGTGCTATGTTCTTCTAATATTCTTTGATATCCTCTATACTTCAGTGTTTATCACATATACTCTTTGATAGAGCTTTTGTAACTTCATTTACTACTCTTATTGAGAATTACTCAAGGTAGTGAGACCTTGAGTAAGTGTATTTATTACAAAGTGTAAGGAGGAGTGAGTTTTCCTTGAGAAAGAATTTGATTGTATTGAGGCACCAAGAGCCCTGTGAATCTTGGATCGATAATGAAACTCTTAGAAAGGCCTATGAGGACTGAACCAGTATAAATATCTTGTGTCCACCTTCGTTGATATCTCTCTAACTCTACTCTCTTCATTAAATTTCCATTTAAGTTTAAAATTGTTAATATCACCTAATTCACCCTTCTCTTGGGTGAAAGGCTTGAACTAACAGCTGGAGCTTTGGCCAGCTAGCGTGGCTACTTTGGCTTGGCAGCTGTCGGTGACGGGTCACCAGAGCTCCTACGATGAGCAAACTTTTTTTTTATAAAAAAATAAAATAAGACTCGTTATTGTCTTTTTACACACAAAAATTATTTTCATCTCGATCCTTGGGTGTATAGACAAATTTCATAATAGTATGAGGTTGACTAAAATAAATTTAGTCTTATGCAACTTAGCTGAAATTCTCCCTAAAAAGAATATCTCATAGCCTAGAATATATAATTGGCATTCAAAGATTCAACACAACATAATAATGAGCATTAAGATGACGTTGCTTGCCATAATATTATATATGCTCTAATAGAATGATATGTTTTTAAAATAATACCATAAGAATTCAAACCCTTAAAAAGTTATGTTGAAAAAAATTATATTATTTTCAATTAGGGTGAATTATTAATATACACTATTTTATAAAATAATAACATGACGGCCAATACTTGATCTCTCTCTCTCTCTCTCTCTCTCTATATATATATATATATATATATATATATATATATATATATATATATATATATATTCTGATGTTATATATTTTTGTGGTTTAAGGAGATGGTCCCAAGAACCCCTTTGTCGTATAGAGACGGTACGTAATGTGAGGTGCAAAACAGCTGACATTATGTTCCCGTCATGCCCGTTGCCCCCAATGTCGCCAATTGGCAACTCAAAGAATGTTTTCTTTAGCTTTAAATCTAATATTTAATTAACAATTCTTAAATATTAAGAAAATTTATTAAGTTTTACTTTTTTTATATTATAATATAAAAAATAAGGAATAAAATATACATTTGATCATTTTTGTTTATATTAAGTTTTAGCCTAATCTCTTAAGTTTAAAATATGTTGTAATTTTTTAATGTATGTGTTATATTTTTACTCCCTTAATGCTTAATGTTAGCACCATTAGTTTTATGAATGAAAAATACTCATTTAACGAATTTAAATGATGAATCTTTATTAAATGTTAACATAATAATATTTAATTTAAAATTTGTAAATTGAAAATTATTTTAAAAGATGAGTTGTTCACGTTAAAAGTATAGATAAGACGGGACGTATCCTCATTTTCATTTTAAATTTATAAATTTTAAATCGAAGATTAGTGGAGTATTTGAACATTTAATTGTAGAGACAAAATTTAAATTTGATTACTAGACTTCATTAAAAGCCCTTTAGAAAGTTTACGATGTAAGAGGATTAGTCACCATATCAACAGTGGATATTCTAAACCTACAAAAAAAAATTGATTGAGTCAACATTTTTATTAATAAAGCTAACGATGTTCATATAAGGAACAAAAAATATAGGGTTAAGGTGCAGATTTGCTAACCAACTATTACTTGAGGAGCATCTGGTACAAAAAACAATTGAGGGGACCAAAATTACCAATTAACAATTAAAAAGTGAAAAAAAAACACCAAATAATATTTTTTTTAAAAACAACTATCACAATTAAGTTAAAATATGAGGTATTGGCGTAGGACGGTGGCAGAGACACTAGAGAAAATAGTGGTTAAGCCTTCTTGTTGGATAAGGTAAACACCAACAGAGATGGGACCCATGGGAGTAGGCGTTGTGGGAGCGACGGGCGCTGCTTGTGGCATCAAAGGGATGGAACCAGGGTGCAAGGCGTGTGCCGGTCGAAAACTGTAGACTGCTGGATGAGTTCAAGAGGGTGTGTGGAACACCCAACAACAATGGAAGCTTTGGAGACGCCGACGTTGCCGACACTGTGACAATCAATAGAAGACGAAGACACCAAGACACGGGGTAATAGTTCGTTGGCGAATCTGCACCAAATTGTGTTTTTTTTCACTTTTTAATTGTTGATTGGTAATTTTGATCATCTCAATTGTTTTTTGTGCCAGATGCTCCTCGGGTAATAATTGGTTGGAAAATTCGCACCTTAACCCAAAAATATATTTTATAAACTTGAGAAACTAGCTAAAATGAAAGAATCAAACATACATTTTAGCAAGAAAAATGTGTTATTTTTTCTTAAACATCCTTAAAAATTGTGAACTAATAAGGATAATGTTGAAAATGTAACATCCCGTTTTCAAAAGCAGTATAAATTTTTTTTATCAAACATCATTTCAAAATCATCAGAGTAGAGCAACAGAGCGATTGAGTAACTGATATGTATATATAAAACGCCGTAAGTCTGGCTGGTTACAACAGCGGTACAGTAACCGCGTGGTTCAAAAGTGATGTACAACAACAAAAGGAAGGCTTCCGCCGGAACATCGAAAGGAAGTCTTCAGCCGAGTCTCTACGTGGCCTGCTTGTCTTTATCCTCGGTCCTTGGTCCTCCCGACCCTGAAGCTATATGGAGAGCTGAGGTCCATTGCAATCGGACGCCAGGTAACGATTAACCTCATATTTACATATACAGTATATGGACTACAGACAAACACAACATCAACAAGTATAAGAACACATAGTACAAGTATCTCCAAAACATGAGTACCACAGCGGCACATAGGCCCCTGCAGCGTAACCCTGCGGCACCTAGGCCCCTGAACCCTGGCGGCACCTAGGCCTCTGACAATCGTATCCTGGCAACACCTAGGCCACTAACAATCGTATCCCCATACCCAGCAACCATAACAACAGTACATAAACATACAATACACATAGCACATACAGGCATTTTAGGCATAAATGACCATTTTGCCCCTGATGCCCCTATTCGGCGAAATTTCGCCAGTACTTCGTTCTTTGACTCTAATCTTCCAGAATTTTGATATATCTTTAACCCCAACAATATTTTCGAAATAAACACCTTAATTACCCCTAAAACATGATATCTAATCATACTTGGAAGATTAAAGATCAAACTAACATTTCTACTCTAACTACCGAAAGAACTACGAAAGCTTAAGACTCGGTACTGAAAAACTTACTCAGAGCTTCGCTGCAAATTTCCCCGGACTCCTTCCTCCCCTCCTCCTTCTCTCTATTTGGAAATGCTAAGCAAGTTTTGGTGTGAAAAATTTATGAAGAGGGCTTGGCTATTTATAGACTTTTCCAGGGGCGAATTTGCACTTTTTCTCCTTTAATCTCAACCGTAAGATCTTAGCTCAAACACATGGACTTATCTTGGCCATACACCTACTTGGCCGTCCTCCCTTGCCTCCAAAGTCCACAAATGCAATCATCAAGAGGTGCCACCTTGCTTATTCTAGAAGGTTTTACACCGATAAAGTTCCCAATCGGTGTTCGAATCGCGTAATCTTGTAAAATCTTAGAAATCCGGAATCACAACTTTGAAGTTCTTTTCTTACTCATTAGAAATGTCTTGGTTAACTAAATTTTTGATCCCTTTCAGGTCTTCTCCGGTTCTGCTGAAGATTCTCGAAAAACGCGCCCGGTTACGGAAATCATTTCCGGAATCATCAACTTCGGGACAAAAATTCACTGATTCCAAATATGTCCAGATAATCATCAACTCATCCCCAGACGCTAAGTTATAATTTATTTTCTACAGGTTTCCATTTGGGACTATCTGCCCTCTTTACAGATTACCCTATTTCGTCTTATTCCCTAAGTATTCCGCCGGTCTCGGAAATGACTTCTGAGACAGCTCAATCTGAGATAAAAATCCACTTGTCTATAAAATACTCTGACCCTAGAAACCTTATTCATGGTTTTCTAGATAGGATTTAATCTCTATCGGTGGTCATTTATCCTATTTGCTTTTTCACAAAATATCACAAATTATATTAATATAATACTAATAATATCATGATATTTTTTTGACTAATTCTTATCCATTTGACTCCTCAAAAATTCGGCCAGCTGGTCCATTTTTTAGGCTAATTTCTGAATTTGCCCCTTATTAAATAACTATTTACCAAAATGCCCCTGTTAGAAACCTATTTCCCAAAATGCCCCTGTCAGAAACTTATTTCCCAATCTACCCCTGTTTAGTCGACTAAAACATTTGGTTTAGTCGACTAAATGGAGGGCAAAATTTTTTTTCCAGGCCCGCGATATTTAGTCGACTAAACCAAATTTTTAGTCGACTAAACCCATTTAGTCGACTAAAAACTCATTTAGTCGACTAAATCATTAAAAAAAAGTTAAAATTTCTAAGGCCGTAACTTTGGGCTCTGGAGTCCGAATCAAGCGATTCTTTTTTGATTCCACATAACTTTTGAGATCTATGCACTGATATAAAAATTATCTTCAAATTTAATGAAGAGAAAGGAGGAAAACAAGTGATTCTTTATTGCGCAGAAATACCAACAATTCATTAAATATAATCAAGTGATTTTTAATTTTATATATATATATATATATATATATATATATATATATATATATATATATATATATATATATATATATTATTTGATGTTTTCTTTTTTATTAGATCATATAATATCTCCGGTACAATAAAGATAAGATATGTGTGTGTATACACAATTGATCGCGAGAGAGGGGCGGTGCCACAAGGAAAATGAGATAGAGTGGGAAATGATGGTCCAATCCTAGGGTTTTGTCAGGATAGAGGAAATTAATTATATTTAATTGAGAGATATTTATTGTAAAATTAATTAATCATTATTTCTAATATTATTATCTAATAATAATTAATTGATCTTATTTTAGATTTTAATATCTTTATTTTTCTACCATGTATTTGGTAAACTTTGAATTTCAACGTAACAATTAATACCGGATTTTTGAAATACAAGATATTCAAAATTGAGATTTTCTCTCCATTAATAATATGGATTTTAAAAGAAAAGAGAAATAGGAAAAATATCGACACTAAATTTGTGGGGCTTGATTTTAGGGGGAATAACAGTGTTTGGAAGTTATGCATAAGATCATATGTTGTGATAGCACAGTAGTCAATCTAGTTAAAATCTAGGATCACTAATATCACTATCCAACAGACTCGGTAAAACAAATTAAAATGCTAACAATACTAACAATTCATTAAATATAGCAAATTGGGAAAAAGCCCATGATATATATTTAATGAATTGTTAGTATTGTTGAAGTTAATAATCCCAACTTTTTCTCTACATGGTTCATGTCGCTGATTTCCGCACGTTGCTGATTCCACAATAAGAAGGATTAAGTTATTTATTTTTTAATTTTTTATTGTGTTGAGTGTGCTGATTTTTTATTATATTATTGTAAACATGTGGTTAGCTATTTTTTAGGAAGTAGTGGAGTCATTTTAATTTGTTTTACCGAGTCTCGTTGGTTAGTGATATTAGTGATTATATTTAATGAATATAAAACATCAAATAAAAGAAAACTATATATATATATATATATATATATATATATATATATAATTAAAAATCACTTGATTATATTTAATGAATTGTTGGTATTTCTTGCGCAATAAAGAATCACTTGTTTTTCCTCCTTTCTCTTCATTAAATTTGAAGATAATTTTTATATCAGTGCATAGATCTCAAAAAGTTATGTGGAATCAAAAAAAGAATCGCTTGATTCGGACTCCCGAGCCCGAAGTTACGGCCTTCCGAAGTTTTAACTTTTTTTAATGATTTAGTCGACTAAATGAATTTTTAGTCGATTAAATGGGTTTAGTCGACTAAAAATTTGGTTTAGTCGACTAAATGTCGGGGCCTGGAAAAAAAATTCTTGCCCGCGATTTAGTCGACTAAACCAAATGTTTTAGTCGACTAAACAGGGGCAGATTGGGAAATAGGTTTCTAACAGGGGCATTTTGGGAAATAGGTTTCTAACAGGGGCATTTTAGTAAATAGTTATTTAATAAGGGGCAAATTCAGAAATTAGCCCCATTTTTTATTTAATTTTCGTTTTTAAATTTTATTTAATTAATTAATATTATATAAAATAATTATTTAATAATTTTTTTATATAATTTTTTTACAAAATTTCCCTATTGGTCCATACTTTTTTTTAGGCTTAAAATTACTCAATTTCATATATTTTTCTTCATATTTTCCAATTAATTAGAAAATATATTTTATGCTAATTTTAGCCATAAACCACTAATTATAGGGTTTTACATAATTATCTTTGGATTTTCCTTTGTTTAAGCCCAAATAATTAGCCAGTAATTATTTAATTAATTACCCAATAATTTTTGATAATTTTATTAATTAGAATAACTCATTACCTCACAACTTTTGCACTGACATTAGTATTTTATGTCACATACATTATATTAAAATTCACGGGGGCATTTTGGTCATTATAATACTTTTTAACTTTTCCCCCTTTATTTTTCCAAGGTAATAATTTAATAAATTACCTAAATTAGGGACAATATTCCTCAATATTTCAAATAAATATTTACTTGCCTCTTTATAATTTTCACAGGGTATTTTATAACCCACAAATATTTTAGGGACCTATTTGCAAACTTTCAAACGTTTTAGGGACCTAACTGCACATTATCTAATTTCAAGAGAAATTACCCTAATAACAAGATAAATTCAATACAAGGTGTTTGAGACATCATTTTCACCTATTTTCAATAGGTATAATTTCCTAATTTTTGATATTTACCATAAGTCAGTTTTTAGGGTATTACAGAAAAGATATTAAATATGTAAAACAAAGAAGATTGATGTTCTACATAAACAAAGAAGATTGAGGTTCTATAATTAAGAATAAAGGGAGCCTTATTTGCAAATCCAAATTATTCATGTTCCCACCCCATAAAAAATTCAAATTATTCCAAAACGACAACCATTTATTATTTTCACGCTTTCACTTTATTGACTCCCCTGAATCCTTTTTTCAAAATTTAGATATTTTCACATATTCACCAAAGTAATAGTAGATATTTTCAAAATTTAATAAAATCAAAGAATTTTTTACTTCATTAATCTGTGTCTTACATTTTCCACCTAACTAAATTAGCCTAAAAGGGAAAAATTTAGAGAAATTTTTATTTATATAGAACATTGAAAATTATTAAGTTACATTATCAATATATATAATAAATAATGAAACTCATTATTCATTTTTCATATCATATATAAGGCCAATATATATTAGTTCAAGAAAATTTAAAAAAACATATGTGTAATTTACTAAAAAAAAACCAATTACAAGTTACTTCAAAATATGGCAGATACATGATGAACCTCATGGTGCATTCCAGCTAACGTGATTTGGTTTTGCATGATGCATGCAATGCTTTACAATATTTGTTGTTTTCAATAAATATGAAATTTGTTAGAAACATACTAAAAGGAGTGTAACAAGGACCCTCAAATTACAAATGTGAACTTCCCATAAATTTTAATTAAAAAAAAGTAAAGATATAGCTAGCATATAAAAGTTTGAATAGGAAATAAATTAAATAAGCCCAAAATATAAATTTGAACTCGATCGCTAGCACCTTTGCTGCTGCTTTTACACTCAAAGATAGAAATCAAGTCTTAGCTGTTATGTTGAATTCACAGCCTTTTATTATATGTTTGTTTTCTTGTTTAATAATAAAACTGCCCTTTAATAATAATAAAAATTAAGTCTGCAGATGTCAGAGTAATTAATTATACAATAATTCCATGCATGCTTAGAAATTATTACTCCCTCCAGTCTTAATTATAGGAATACATTTTGGAGTTAGTTTTGGTTATAATTATAAGAACAAGTTTTAACTTTTGTCAATTTTTTCCTATAATACCCCTATTTATACTTATTATTAGGAGCATCTATATATGTGTGTGTGTGTATTTATGTATATATGTGTGTGTACATATTATGTATATTTGTGTTTATGTGTGTCAATATATATATGTGTATATATATGTGTGTGTGTGTGTATATATATATATATATATATATATATATATATATATCTGTGTGTGTGTGTGTGTGTGTGTGTACCATTATTTCAATTAAAAAGCGTATGGAAAGAAAAATTGGTCGGAGAGATATGTGGACGGGTTGTAATTCACTTTTACTTATGTCTGTTAGCTCCAATTGATGTTTTGATGATAACTAAGATTTCAAATAAGATAAGCAATGAAGAAAGAAAAGAAAAATATATCAACTTAGTCAAAATCACGTTTTTATCAGAAGAATCAATTTGTTTGTCGAAAACCTCGAGTCGATATTGAGCCTCGAGGCAATCCATTGAAAAATAATACAAAATCTTCATTTGCCTCGAGTCTACAAGAAGTCTACCTCGAGTCGGTAGCCTCGAGTCTAAAGAATCTCCGCCCGAGTCTTCATCACTTAGAACACATAAACAGCCTCGAGTTGGGTATGTTACCTCGAGTCCAGTTATTTAAAAATATGGTGATAAATCGTTTTTACCTCGAGACACCAGAAAATCTACCTCGAGTTAGTTGCCTCGAGTCAAAGTAATCACTGCCTCGAGTCAACATACATTTGCATATTCTAAAGAATCATAAGCTGCCTCGAGTCTAACACGTATGCCTCGAGCCTATTACTCAATGAGACTCGAGCCTCTAGAACTTATGCCCCGAGTTAATCACCTCGAGTCGAAATTAAGATTGCCTCGAGTCAATTCGCTTCTGAATCAATTAATTTGATGAAATTCTTATTAATTGCCTCGAGTCAGTATGAGTGTCACCTCGAGGTAATCATGTCTCTGTTTTATTCATAGATTGCTATGTGTTGTGATTGAATGAACTATTTCTTATGCAAATCATATTTTCTGTTATGAATACTTGTTATCGAACGAAACCAGTTTGCTAAGTGAGTTTCAGGTAATCAGATGTTGAATCTTCAAATCTTGCGTAAAGCAAGTGTTGTGTCAGAAGCATTTAATACGAACCAGTCCTAAAACACGAAAGAAGAACATGGATACCTGAGCCTCAAGAAAGTAATTCAAAATTACTTTATCAATATTGTGAAAGCCTAAACAGGAAAATCAAATAACGGATGACAACTAAGGATATTCAACAATCTCAGAATACTACGAAGAAACAGAGAGCAACGGATACATGTATATCTCACAACGGCTCTTTGCTCAGTTTCACAACGGATCTTCGCTCAGTCTCACAACGGCACAAATGAAACTCACTATAAAAGGAAAAGGCATTCAATTTCGCCAACCACCGGAAATACACTGCGCATTGAATTTGAGCCTACCCAATTTATTGTTTCTACTGTTCCATTAATATCTCAGGATATTATTCAGTACTTCAGTGTTTAGCTATTATCTACTCAGTGAGGAGTGCATTGTTCTTATAAACAATTGCTTTACTTTTGATTGTGTGACTTAAGGTTGTGGAACCTTAAGAGTGGGTGTAAGTTTACAACCAGTAAGGGGGAGTGAGTCCAAGAGAGTAGGATCATCCTTGTGTTGTAATCTTGTTTCGATAAGATTAGTAAAATACCCAAGGCGTTCTTGGGGACTGGATGTAGACCAAAGTCTTGGGTCGAACCAGTATAAAATCGCACGGTGCTCATTTACAATTCAGTCATTGTTCTACTTCAGAAAAAAAAAAATAGAAATCACCTATTCACCCCCCTCTAGGTGATATTCCTCTTTCATTTGGTATCAGAGCATTGGTTTCTCAGGTGGGCTTAACATCCCGAGAAAAAGATCATGGAAGGAATATTACTTGATGGTGCTTCAATCAACCGACCACCAGGCTTCAATGGCGAACATTACTCGTTTTGGAAAGCAAAGTTCAAGGTGTTCGTGCTGGCAACCGAATATGGTCTCTGGCAAGTAATAGAAAACGGTGATTATGTTCCTACAAGAAATGAAGGTGGTTTCCTTGTTCCAAAAACAGAAGACGAATTCGATGATAGTGATAGAAGGAAAATCACACTCAACAGCAAGGCCGTTTTAATGCTTCAAAGTGCACTTAGCCAGAAGGAGTACTTTCGTATATGCAACCTGACAACTGCAAAAGAGATGTGGAAGGCTTTGGAAATCGCTTATGAAGGAACCTCCGGCATCAAAGAAAACCGAATCAATACTCTCACTGCTGAGTATGACTTATTTCGAATGAAGTCCGGGGAAACTATTGCCGAATTTCAACTTCGATATACACATCTGACAAATCAATTGGCAGCCCTGGGTAAGGTCTATGATCAGCGCTCTCAAGTCAGAAAGATTCTTAATGTTCTGACCAAGGATTGGGAGGCAAAGGTTACAGCAATAGAAGAGGCACGAGGTGAATCAATGGGGTCAGTTGCAGCCTTGTTCGGTAGCCTATCTGAACATGAGAGCAAGATAAGATTCAGGAAGGGTCTAGAAGAAATCAACCATAACAAGAGCAAGGGCGTTGCTCTTAACGCTGAAAAAGAGAAGGAAGTAAAGGAAGATGATATTGACGAGGATGTTGATGAAGAATTAGGAATGATGGTCCAAAGGTTCAAAAAGCTATATAAGAGGAATCAAGGATTCGAAATAGGTTCCAAAAAGGAGGAAGCTCAAGCGAAGTGAATACAAGAATAAAGATCAAATCATCTCGCTATGAATGCGACAAACCAGTCACTACAAATCTGAATGCCCACAACTGAAAGGAAATGAGAAGGATAGAAAGAAGAAATTTACTCACTTCAAAAAGAAAGCATATGTATCCTCTATCTGGGGAGATGGGTCTTCAGAAGAAGAAAGTGATAATGAGGAAGAATCAGCAAATGTGTGTCTGGTCGCAGAGGAAGAAAAGTCCAACAACGACAATGAGGTAAGAGACTCACAACCTTCATATGATGAACTGCTTAATGAATGATCTCCCAATAGACAAAGGTAAATTGAAAACTTTATTCAAAGCACCTAGGGAAGGTAATTGCTATACATTAGAACTGCCTAAGATTAATTCCGAAAGATGTTTTGTTAGTAACTTGGATGAAAGCTGGCTATGGCATAAACGACTTGCTCATGTTAACATGTTACAGTTAGACAAATTAATAAGAAAAGATTTAGTTATTGGTCTGCCCAAAATCCATTTTGAAAACAACATGATATGTGATGCTTGTCAAAAGGGCAAACAAACAAAATCCTCTTTTAAGAACAAACCTGAAATATCAACAAATCGCCCTCTTCAATTACTTCATGGACTTAGTAGGACCTGCTAGAGTAAGAAGTCTTGGTGGTAATTTATATACCTTAGTTGTTGTAGATGATTATTCTCGTTTTACATGGACAATGTTCATGTCATCAAAGGATGAAACATTTGATCTATTCACTGTTTTCGCCAATAAAGTGCAAAACGAGAAAGGTATTTATATTTCAGCTATTCGAACCGATCATGGAGGAGAATTTGAGAACCAAGCCTTTGCTGAATTTTGTGATTGTCACGGCATCGATCATAACTTCTCAGCTCCAAGAACGCCTCAACAAAATGGTGTGGTTGAGAGGAAGAATCGAGTGCTTACAGAGATGGCTCGAACAATGCTTAACGAAAATCAAACATCACAAGTCTTCTGGGCGGATGCAATGAATACAGCAAGTTACATATCAAACCGAGCCTATTTGCGAAAGAAGTTTAAAAAGACTCCTTATGAGCTTTACAAAGGAAGGAAGCCCAACCTAGCTCATCTGCACATCTTTGGCTGTAAGTGCTATGTACACAACAATGGTAAGGACAATCTGGGTAAGTTTGATTCAAAAGCTGATGAAGGCATTTTTCTTGGATATTCAAGTAGGAGTAAAGCCTATAGAGTTTTTAATAAACGTACTCGCATAGTTGAAGAATCTATCCATGTTGTTTTCTGCGATTCCAAAATTAATGAACCTATAGATGATGATGATGAACCACTCACAAAAACCAATTCTTTTCAAAAACTACTCCTGCTACTCTTGAAAATTCTGAAAATGTTTTTGAAAACAATGATCAGAATTCAATAGAGAATTCAGATCAATCTCAACCTAAGGCTTGGAAGTTTATTAGGAATCATCCTCTAGACCAAGTCATAGGTGATGTAAATCAAGGAGTAAGAACTAGAAAAAGCACTTTGAATGAAGTAACCTTTTCTGCATTTATATCAAACATCGAACCCTCTAAGATTGATGAGGCCCTTTCAGATAATGATTGGGTCATCGCAATGCAAGAGGAACGCATCAATTTGATAGAAATCAAGTTTGGGACTGGTACCTAGGCCCAAGGACCATCCGGTCATTGGAACCAAATGGGTATTCAAAAACAAACGTGATGAATCTGCCATTATAGTCAGAAATAAGGCTAGACTTGTTGCCAAAGGCTATAATAAGGAAGAAGGAATTGATTATGAGGAAACGTATGCTCCAGTGGCTAGATTGGAAGCAATACGTGTACTCTTAGCTTTTGCTTGCATCAAATAATTTAAACTTTATCAAATGGATGTTAAAAGTGCATTTCTGAATGGTTTTATACAAGAAGAGGTTTATGTAGAGCAACCTCCGGGTTTTGAAAATGAACATTTTCCTGAACACGTTTTTCGGCTCAAAAAAGCATTGTATGGTCCGAAACAAGCTCCACGAGCTTGGTATGAAAGACTAAGCAAATTTTTGTTAGAACAGGATTCATTAGAGGAAAAGCGGACACCACACTCTTTATTAAAAATAATAAACTAAGTGAAATCTTGGTTGTGTAAATATATGTAGATGATATTATCTTTGGTTCTACTAACGAATCTCTATGTAAAGAATTCTCAAAGAAAATGCAGAACGAATTCGAAATGTCAATGATGGGGGAGTTGAAGTATTTTCTCGGTCTACAAATTCAACAAAGAAAGGATGGAATATTTATTTCACAGACAAAGTATCTTCGAGATTTGCTCAAAAAATTCGGACTAGAGCATTGTAACGGTGCTGACACACCAATGAGCTCCACTGCTTCTCTAGACGCCGATGAAGAAAAGGGAAAAGACTTCAACATAACCAAATATCGAGGAATGATCGGATCACTACTCTACCTAACAGCTAGTAGACCAGATATACAATTCAGTATGGGAATGTGTGCGAGATTCCAAGCAGCACCAAAGGAATCACATGCCGAGCATGTGAAAAGAATTTTTCGCTATCTCTCAGACACAAAGGAGCTTGGCCTATGGTTTCCAAAGGGACAACAAGAATTTCTGGTTGCATATTCAGACTCTGATCATGCTGGCTATAAAACTGATCGAAAGAGCACTAGTGGTCAATGCGAGTTTCTCGGAGGATCACTAGTATCATGGTTTAGTAAAAAACAGACCATAGTGGCTGTATCTTCAACGTGCTGAATACGTTGTTGTCTCCGGTTGTTGTGCACAAGTCTTGTGGTTAAAACAACGCTTATCTCGATTTAGGCGTGTATCTAAAGGAGATTCCAATTTTCGTGATAACATCGTACAATCAGTCTTGCAAAAAATCCAGTTCAACATACAAGAACAAAGCACATTGATGTGAGACATCACTTCATCAGAGATCATGTGCAAAAGAAGGATATTAAAGTAATGTTTATTCCCACACACCTACAACTCGCGGACATTTTCACAAAACCATTGGCAAAGGATCAATTCACCTTTATCAGAAGAGAATTGGGAATGGTTAATCCCAATGAGTTGTAAGTTATCACTTATTTAATGTTAGCTTTATGTATTTGATGATCAAACAACTACTAACTTAAGCATCGGAGTGTTTAGTTGTGTTTTATGCAGGATCATGTATAAGTATTCAAGCCTCGAGTCAACTGATTGTGCACCTCGAGCCACGATCTATCGAGTATCTAAAAGAACTCAAACAGAAGCAAGTTACCTCGAGGCAGACACAAAAGAACTCCAGTCAAAATACAAACAGAGAGTTGGAACAATAGAAAGCAGTTTTCGCCTCGAGTTAGATATACAACCTCGAGTTCAAATCCAAACAGAAAGATAGACGTTTTGAGAAGCCTTTTTACCTCGAGCCAACATGTATACCTCGAGTCAAATGTCTGAAGAATTAATGATTAATTCATGGTTGCCTCGAGCCAGAGTTCTCCTTACCTCGAGGCTCAAATTTAAATCACGGGATTGGAAAATTATTTTTCACGACCTCGAGTTAATTAGTATCGCCTCGAGTTTTACACCTCGAGTCTACTAATGGTACCTCGAGTTAAGATTCAAAATCCCTGAATCATTTCTCTTATTCGTTATCCTTTTCCTTTCTCTCTCCCGCGTCTTTTCATATCTCTCATTTCTCTCTCTCCTGGTGTCTTTGCTTCATTTCACTCTTCTCTCGTCTCTCCTTCTCCCAACTCAAAACCCTAGTCCAAAATGTCTCCCAAAACAAAAAATCCCAAGGTTTCAACAAAATCAAAATCCAAAGACCCAGACCCTGTTTTTACCACCTCCAAGTCTCATTCGGCTACTCAATCGGAACGACCTCAACGAGTAAAAATGGCTCCTAAACGATTTCGCCCTAAGGTCTCATTCGAAGAAGAAAATCAGGGCAAGCCAAAGAAGTTGCGAATCGAAGAACCAGAGAGAAAATCCGCCGAAGAAACCCGTTGACAAAAAGGCTCGTCGAAAAACAAAAGGAGGTAGCTGTTGCCAAACCCCCTCCACTGAAGAAGAAATACGCTATTGCTTCGTCTGATTTCAGGGGTACTTCACAGAGTCAAGGAGGGTCAGTGTCATTGTCCAAAACCTCAAGGCCATCTGGATCTCCGGTCAGGGTATCTGTTTCTGCCTCCAAAAGTTCTAAATCTGCTTCGAAGGTATCTGAGTTACCCTCAATCTTTTCCATTTACCAAACTCTCAGCCCTCCTGCAGACTTTGATAATACCCTTATGTTATTTTCAACCGAGGATAGGAATAAGTTCTGTAAGGATTATGCCTCTAGAAATTTCTGTCCTGTTGTTTCTGTAGACCTGGAAAAGCTAAAATCTGAATGTAACTTGGATTTATCACCTTGGTACCAGAATTATGCATCCTTTCTAGGAATTCATGCCTCTTATAGTCCAACCATAGTTAGAATCTTCTATTTTAATATGACAGTGCACACCCTGTTGGATAAACATAATCACATTGCTGATGAGAGAATTTTCACCACTGTAAGACGAAAACGAATTGAAATTACCCCTGATTACTTGAATAACTTATTGCAAATTTCAAATCCACCCCGTTCTCCTCAAGTGCACTATGATAATGAACAAATCTTCAAAATTCTGTGCCCAGATGACCCTCTGAGTGAACCCATAGGATCTCTCTCCTTTAATCCTGCTCAATTGCCACCTAAACATCGGGTCTTGTGGTATATCTACTCAAGGAACTTTGTTCAGAAAGGCAAAAACTTCACTCATTTTACCCAAAAAGACTATACCATGTTTTCTTCCTTTGTGGCCCAAGTTCCTCATAACCTTGGTCATTGGATTTTTGGGGAAATGAAGAAGTATGCCATGCATTCCAAGAAGAAATCTCCAATTCCTTTTCCTAGTTTAGTATCTGTTATTTTATTCCATGAAAAAGTTTGGTACTTGGAAAAGGATGAGTTAGCTAAGCAACCCGAGGAGTTTGGCCAGCATATTCTCAACTTAATGAGGATCGATTTCCAAGAAGGTTCTGGCCAGTCTAGAACTCCTGCACCCTCCAGGTCCAAAACCTCCAAACCCAGAGCTCCTGCTTCTAGCCAACCTCAAAATCGTCCTGAATCTGGCCCTGAATTCTCCTCTTATCCTAATCCATTCTCTCTGGGACCACATATAAAAACCATTGTGGAAAAAGCCATTGCAGACAGTCTGGATCCTATTCACATTTCACTGGCAGCTCAAAATTCTCTTGCAGTGAAATTGGAATTTGAAATTGGGAAGTTGGTTCAAAAGGCCACTAGCATTGAAGACAACCAAGAGGCTCTCCAACAGGATGTTGAGGCATTAAAAGATAAAGTTGACAACATGTATGGACATCTGGATGATTATGGGCAATCCATCACCAATATGCATAATACTCTCTGGACCCTAACTCATAAGTTTGAAAACTTTATGGCTGGTAGTACTTCATCCACCATTCCACCTATCAAACCACCTTCACCTTCATCCCCTTCTCCATCTTTTGCCTTTCACACTTCTCCTGTCCTCACATCTTCTGATATTCCAGTCTCTCTGCCTCCTCACACCTCTGTTCCTATAAACATTACCTACTCTGGCTCTTCTACAGCAGAGTTGTTTGGAGAGGATGACCTAGATCACCTCCTTTCCACCTCTCATCTTCTTTCCTCCTCTTCATCTATTCCTGTTCCTACCACACTTTATGTCCTCTCTTCCTCTCCTTTACCATTCCCTAGTTCATATCATCCTTTTTCCTCTCAATATCAAAAATCTCCACTGTAACTCCCTTCTTTTTGATGGATGCCAAAGGGGGAGAAGCATCAAGAGAAAGAAGATACAAGAAGAAGATGCAGCAGAAATGTTATTTTGCACTATGTTTTCGCTTTTGATATGACTCTTGTTCTTAAAGTCTGTGTTTACTTTCTAACTTATGATTTATGTTGAAAACATTCTCTGGTGAAAGCTTTAGGTTATCATTCTCAATTCTCTGCAACTAAGTAATATTTAATTTCTGTTCGAATTGTTTTACTGATAAAGCCTATCTTCTTTCTCAAATATTGTCATCATCAAAAAGGGGGAGAATGTTAGCTCCAATTGATGTTTTGATGATAACTAAGATTTCAAATAAGATAAGCAATGAAGAAAGAAAAGAAAAATATATCAACTTAGTCAAAATCACGTTTTTATCAGAAGAATCAATTTGTCAGTCGAAAACCTCGAGTCGATATTGAGCCTCGAGGCAATCCATTGAAAAATAATACAAGATCTTCATTTGCCTCGAGTCTACAAGAAGTCTACCTCGAGTCGGTAGCCTCGAGTCTAAAGAATCTCCGCCCGAGTCTTCATCACTTAGAACACATAAACAGCCTCGAGTTGGGTATGTTACCTCGAGTCCAGTTATTTAAAAATATGGTGATAAATCGTTTTTACCTCGAGACACCAGAAAATCTACCTCGAGTTAGTTGCCTCGAGTCAACATACATTTGCATATTCTAAAGAATCATAAGCTGCCTCGAGTCTAACACGTATGCCTCGAGCCTATTACTCAATGAGACTCGAGCCTCCAGAACTTATGCCCCGAGTTAATCACCTCGAGTCGAAATTAAGATTGCCTCGAGTCAATTCACTTTTGAATCAATTAATTTGATGAAATTCTTATTAATTGCCTCGAGTCAGTATGAGTGTCACCTCGAGGTAATCATGTCTCTGTTTTATTCATAGATTGCTATGTGTTGCGATTGAATGAACTATTTCTTATGCAAATCATATTTTCTGTTATGAATACTTGTTATCGAACGAAACCAGAGAGCAACGGATACATGTATATCTCACAACGGCTCTTTGCTCAGTTTCACAACGGATCTTCGCTCAGTCTCACAACGGCACAAATGAAACTCACTATAAAAGGAAAAGGCATTCAATTTCGCCAACCACCGGAAATACACTGCGCATTGAATTTGAGCCTACCCAATTTATTGTTTCTCTTGTTCCATTAATATCTCGGGATATTATTCGGTACTTCGAGTGTTTAGCTATTATCTACTCAGTGAGGAGTGCATTGTTCTTATAAACAATTGCTTTACTTTTGATTGTGTGACTTAAGGTTGTGGAACCTTAAGAGTGGGTGTAAGTTTACAACCAGTAAGGGGGAGTGAGTCCAAGAGAGTAGGATCATCCTTGTGTTGTAATCTTGTTTCGATAAGATTAGTAAAATACCCAAGGCGTTCTTGGGGACTGGATGTAGACCAAAGTCTTGGGTCGAACCAGTATAAAATCGCACGGTGCTCATTTACAATTCAGTCATTGTTCTACTTCAGAAAAAAAAATAGAAATCACCTATTCACCCCCCTCTAGGTGATATTCCTCTTTCATTTGGTATCAGAGCATTGGTTTCTCAGGTGGGCTTAACATCCCGAGAAAAAGATCATGGAAGGAATATTACTTGATGGTGCTTCAATCAACCGACCACCAGGCTTCAATGGCGAACATTACTCGTTTTGGAAAGCAAAGTTCAAGGTGTTCGTGCTGGCAACCGAATATGGTCTCGGCAAGTAATAGAAAACGGTGATTATGTTCCTACAAGAAATGAAGGTGGTTTCCTTGTTCCAAAAACAGAAGACGAATTCGATGATAGTGATAGAAGGAAAATCACACTCAACAGCAAGGCCGTTTTAATGCTTCAAAGTGCACTTAGCCAGAAGGAGTACTTTCGTATATGCAACCTGACAACTGCAAAAGAGATGTGGAAGGCTTTGGAAATCGCTTATGAAGGAATGATAATTGAATATTTTATACACTTATTTTTGTCTCTTGAATAATAATTTAGGACCCTTTAGCTAATAAATAATGGCTCTTATGTTTATTTGGGCCTTGGGCCTTTTATTGCATTTTAGCCATTTTTAATAATAAAATTCCAGTTTTGTGTTGCTTCACTATTTCTACCATAACTCTTGAACCAGACATCGGATTTGCCTCATTTTTGTCTCATATTTCAGATGATTCAGAGAGCTACAATTGTTATGAAGACATCAAGAGCAAATTCGGTCAAGAAGGCGGTCAATTTTGGAGCCAAAGTCGGATGTACAATTCTGGATTTATTTTGGACCCGAATTTTGTAATTTAAGTCCAGTTTTATTTTATTTCTGTTTTGGGCTAAAACTATGAGAGCCCATTTCGTTTTAGGTTATTTTTAAGTATGACAGCTGCCACAAACATATTCATTCACGTTTTTAACATTAGAGTGGATCAAAATACAAGTTTTCATTTTCTCTCATCTGTTCTTCATGTTCTTCGCGTTCTTCGTGTTCTTCGTTCGTTCTTCGATTTTCCCAGCCATGATCGGCTAAACTCTTGTGATTAACCCAACGATGAGGATTCCATGATTCATCCAGAGAACTCGTGCCTAATCCGTAACTACTCGATTCTGTTTTCATCTTATCGGATTCGATTTCTTCACTATTGTTATTAAACAAGCCCGCTGCAAATTCGTTGGGAAACGACCCAGGTTCCCTAATTCTACAAATTAATTACGAACTTGGTTGTTTTGGGAGATACGGCAATTAATCTTTCCAAGGAACCTCCGGCATCAAAGAAAACCGAATCAATACTCTCACTGCTGAGTATGACTTATTTCGAATGAAGTCCGCGGAAACTATTGCCGAATTTCAACTTCGATATACACATCTGACAAATCAATTGGCAGCCCTGGGTAAGGTCTATGATCAGCGCTCTCAAGTCAGAAAGATTCTTAATGTTCTGACCAAGGATTGGGAGGCAAAGGTTACAGCAATAGAAGAGGCACGAGGTGAATCAATGGGGTCAGTTGCAGCCTTGTTCGGTAGCCTATCTGAACATGAGAGCAAGATAAGATTCAGGAAGGGTCTAGAAGAAATCAACCATAACAAGAGCAAGGGCGTTGCTCTTAACGCTGAAAAAGAGAAGGAAGTAAAGGAAGATGATATTGACGAGGATGTTGATGAAGAATTAGGAATGATGGTCCAAAGGTTCAAAAAGCTATATAAGAGGAATCAAGGATTCAGAAATAGGTTCCAAAAAGGAGGAAGCTCAAGCAGAAGTGAATACAAGAATAAAGATCAAATCATCTGCTATGAATGCGACAAACCAGGTCACTACAAATCTGAATGCCCACAACTGAAAGGAAATGAGAAGGATAGAAAGAAGAAATTTACTCACTTCAAAAAGAAAGCATATGTATCCTCTATCTGGGGAGATGGGTCTTCAGAAGAAGAAAGTGATAATGAGGAAGAATCAGCAAATGTGTGTCTGGTCGCAGAGGAAGAAAAGTCCAACAACGACAATGAGGTAAGAGACTCACAACCTTCATATGATGAACTGCTTAATGAATATAATGTTATACAGACGAAAGGGTAGAAAGAAAAAGGGTGAAAAGCTATATCTGAAATATTTCCAGAAAACTGTCCATACCTCTAATCCTTTTGCACATTGTAATTACTGTAATCGCAAAGGTCATAGCACTTCATCTTGTTTTCATAGAAAAGATAGAAGAGATAGGCCTGTAGGAAATTATCAGTGGGTACCTAAGGGAACTTATGTTTCTCAGTTCCAAACTAACCTCAAAGGACCCAAGAAAAGGTGGGTACCTAAAACCTGATCTCTCTTGACTTGCAGGTATGTCTGAGTGCATCAAAAACAAATAAATGGTATATTGATAGTGGATGCTCAAGACACAGGCAAAATCACTGGAGTTGGAGAAATCGGAACAAAGGATGGACCACAGATTAAAGATGTCTATCTGGTGGAAGGACTCTGTCATAATCTTCTAAGCGTCAGCCAGAGTGCAGATAAAAACAATTGGATTCTTTTTGATTCAGAAGAATGCCTCATTGTCAGTAAGAATGATCTCCCAATAGACAAAGGTAAATTGAAAACTTTATTCAAAGCACCTAGGGAAGGTAATTGCTATACATTAGAACTGCCTAAGATTAATTCCGAAAGATGTTTTGTTAGTAACTTGGATGAAAGTGGCTATGGCATAAACGACTTGCTCATGTTAACATGTTACAGTTAGACAAATTAATAAGAAAAGATTTAGTTATTCGTCTGCCCAAAATCCGTTTTGAAAACAACATGATATGTGATGCTTGTCAAAAGGGCAAACAAACAAAATCCTCTTTTAAGAACAAACCTGAAATATCAACAAATCGCCCTCTTCAATTAAATAGTTCCTATAATTAGGACCGGAGGGTATACTTTCTTTCTTTTCTTTTGGCGGAAAGTTTGACTTTAGATGGTACATTATTAATTTTTTTGACCTATGGGAAATATGTTGTGCCAAACAAGGTTTAGGGATATCAATCTAGTTCTATTTATAAGTCATTTTTAACTAAATTACATATATCAAGGAGAGATAGTTAGCTCAATAATTATGGGGTACATTGTAACAACCCAATTTCCAAAAGCAGTATAATTTTTTTTTTCATTAAGACATCATTTTAAATAATCAGAGTAGAGCATCGGAGCGATTGAGTAACTGATATGTACATATAAAATGCCGTAAGTCTGGCTGGATACAACAGCGGTACAAAAACCGTGTGGTTCAAAGGTATAATACAACAGAAAGAAATCTTCAACTGGATCTTCTACGTGGCCTGCTTGCTTCTCTTCTCGGCTCTCCGGTCCTCCGGACCCTGAAGCTATAGCTGAGATCCAATTTACCACATTGGATCTCAGGTAACGGTTAACCTCATGCTTATAAACAACACATGTGTGACAGATATTTCTAGAATCACAGCAATGATCCATATAGGCAAACAATACAGCATTATCATAACAATAACCCGTAAAAACTGTAGTAGTGATCCAAGTACGGTTCCTTGGTCACAGTGCGTCTAAGTACGGTTCCATAGACATAGTGCATCTAAGTTCGGTTCCATAGACACGATGTATCTAAGTTCGGTTCCATAGACACGGTGCATCTAAGTACGGTTCCATAGACACGGTGCATATAGCACTGAATAGCATGACCAGGTAAGTGTCTATCATGGGGCCTCACCGACTTTACGGCGACTATTTGGCTTACCCACATAGACTAGCCTTGCCTTCGGCATCAAACTATTTACACAACATATCAACACATATATGCATTCAATAATCATCAGCGTTAGTGTTACGAAGACGCGAACGTACCTTCGTTGACGGCGTAGGTACTTCGGCGTAAACGGCACGTTTACGGAAAACAATGGCGTCGTCGACAAGAAGACGTCGGACAGCGTAACGGCAGCAGTTCAGAGTTTCTGATTCCCTATAAGAGCAATATCACTTTCATTAGTGATTTGGCATTACGACTGACATTTTAGGTAAAAATTACCATTTTGCCCCTATACCCCTAATCGGCGGAATTTCGCGGCGACTTCGTTATTTTAACTCTAATCTTCCAAAATTTTGCCGAACTTCGACCCCACCAAGATTTTCGAAATAATGACTAAAATACCCCTAATATATGATATCTAATCATACTTGGAAGATTAAAGACTACTCTAGCATTTCTACTCTAACTACCGAAAGAACTACGAAAGCTTAAGTACCGAAAAACTTACCCAGAGCTTCGCGCAAATTTCCCGGACTCCTCCCCAGAGCTTCTCTCTCTAACTTCTCACTAAAACCGAAATTCTCTCTTGAATTGTGAAGAATGAAGAGCAAAGGGGTGTCTTATTTATAGGCAAAAGTTATGGATTTCAACCGTTGGATCTTCTTTCGTATCGACGGCTCAGAGATGGTAGATGTGGCCTTATTGAGAATCACTCATTTTCCTTCCTTCTCCTCCACCAAAAACGTTCATATGTCATCTTTTCCAAAGATGAGGTCATCCCGATGATGTCATCAACTTGTCTTAGAAGTATTCTACCGATAAAACCCCGATCGGTACCCGATTCGCGTAATTTCGGAAAAATCTCAAAATTCTGGATTTACAACTTTGAAGACATGTTCTCACTTACTAGAAATGTCCAAGTTAACCTAAATTTTGATTCCATATAGGGCTCCAACAGTCCAGGTTGAAGTTTTCTCGAGAAACGTGTCCGAACGCGTCCGGTGTCGAAACGTATTTCTGGAATCACCAACTTCTTCAGAAAAATTCACTGATTCCAAATATGTTCAGATAAATTCAAACTCATTCCTAGATGTTGAGTTAGAATTTATTTTCTTCAAATCCAAAAATATGCCTATATACATTTTTCCCTATTTCGTCTTATTAGGAAAAAGCACAAACGGCTTCAGAATTAACTTCCGCAAGAGTTTAACGGAAGATAAAATTCCACTGATCAATATTCTACCCTGACTTTGGAAATCTCATTCCTAGATCTCTAGATAGGATCCGTTTCCTAATTTCTAAATTATTATTCATCATTTTACTTTAATTAATTATATTATTAAAATATTTGCAACTTGCAAAAATTATTTTTTCATTTCATTTTCATTTTTTTTTCTTTTTTTTCTGCCCAATTTTTTTTTTATTTCGTTTTTTTTATTTTGATTAATTATTTAATTAATTAAATAATTATTTTTACAAAATTTTCCCATTGGTCCATTCTTGCATTTAGGCTTAAAAATACCTAAACTCATCTATTTTTCTTCAAAATTTCCAATTAATTAGTAAATATAGTTTTACTAATTTTAAACCAAAAACCACTAATTTTAGGGTTTTACATAATTATTTCTGAATTTCCTTTGCTTATGCTTAAGTAATTAGCTAGAATTACCTAATTACTTAATTATCACTTGTTGATAATTTTCTTAATTAGAATATCTTATACCTCATAACACTTACATTGACATTTGTGTTTCCATGTCTCTTTCATTATATTAGAATTTGTGAGGGTATTTTGGTCATTTACCACTTTTTGATCATTCTTATTCAATTTATCCAAGTTTGTAATTTATTCAATTATCACAACTAGAGGCAATAAACTCCCTCAATTTTAATAATTATTTCCTCACCTTTTAGGATTTTTCATAATTTTCTTAAGTTATTTATGTCCCTTAGGAACATTTTCATCATTTGGCACTTTGGCCCTTAGACTCTCTAATTTCCAAGAAATTTTTCCTTAGAAAAATATACTATATTATCACAAGTCTTGAGATTATATACTTGCTTACCAAAAATACCCCTTTCATTTATCCGGGTATTACATACATTTTCAACTTTACTCTCATTTATAAATAAGCATCTTTCAACTCTTTCTTCTCTCTCTATTTGCATTGATATATGGATAAAATTGTCACAATCTTATTTATTACCCTGAAAGTGAACTTATAAATAGGATTACATTTTTCGGTCAAAATAGACTTATAAATAGGATATATACCAGAAAGAAAGAAATAAACATAAATTTTGTCAACCTTCATGTTTGTTTGGAAAACCCAAACACCAGCCAACTAAACAAGAGAATCTTGGGATCCGGTTTCTCTCATTTTCCCTTTTTCTCATTATCCCTCATTGTCGCCATCCGGACCGTCCATTTTTTGATCCAACGATTCAGAGGAAATTTCCGAAAAACTCTTGTGGGAGAAAAGGTGAGTGCCAACTACATTGAGTTTTGAATTTTGGATGTTGCTGTAATTTATGGTACGTCTTTTAATTTACTACTCTTTTTTTACTTACAATTGGGTAATCTTCAATATTAGTGCATGCATGAAAAATATATGGTTTAAGGTACAGATTTTCCAACCAACTATTACTCGAGGAGCGTTTAGCACAAAAAACAATTGAGGGGACCAAAATTACCAATCAACAAAAACAAAAGTTGGTTGGCGCTCAATTGTTTTTTGTGTCAGACGCTCCTCGGTAATAGTTGGTTGGCAAATCTGCACCTTAACCCAAAATATATTTTCACACGAGTATGGCTTCTCTGACATTCAAAAACAAAAATTTGGATGTAAATTTAGTTGAATGCTTTTGTTACTCTTTTGCTCCTATTTATAAATCGTTTTTAGCATATTTTATATAAACTGAAAAAAAAAAAAACCTTAAATATTATAAATTCTACCTTAAAATATATAGAAAATTTTTAATTTTACCCCTACTTAATTATATGATACCCTATAAAAATAAAGTCTATACACAATAATAAATTAATACTAAAATAGTACATTGACATGAAAATATAATAAAGTGACTTATAAATAGGATAAAATTTTATCTTTGCCTTATAAATAGAATTATAGTTGTAATATGATAAAATTTGTTAATTTTTTACAATGAGAGAAAGTTAAAAATATAAAGCTTTTTCCTTTTTCCCATTTAGACTAATTTTACAATTCCAAAAGATTCTTCTTCTTCTTCTTTTTTATCATTCCACTTACGTAGGTATGCACCAAAAAAAATTATATCATAAATTAAAATTCTCTTCTAATTTTAATTTTATTTTGATTTTTAAGATAGGATTTTAATTGGGGCAACGACTCTCACCAAGATTAAGACAAATTACTCAAATATAATTATATAGTACTCTTTTGGTTCTAATTGTAGGACTTATTGGGAAGTATATTATTCATCCAAAGTGTAAAACTTATTTCACATGTTTATCATTTTTTTCTAAATTAGCTCTTAACAATATAATAATCAAGTATGAGAGAGAGAAAATTAAGGAATATGATTAGAGTATTTTAGAAAAATATACCATATTAATTAACTTAACTAACATCCTTAATCTATTCATTAGTTAATTATGTTTTATATTAA
Source organism: Acacia pycnantha (assembly GCA_025563575.1). Lineage (NCBI taxonomy): Eukaryota > Viridiplantae > Streptophyta > Magnoliopsida > Fabales > Fabaceae > Acacia > Acacia pycnantha. The sequence continues at coordinate 7,220,290 of JAMWYP010000002.1, read as the reverse complement.
GGAGAGAGTAATAATACTGTATAATTTTTCCACCAATACTGGCAAGAAAAATATTAATCTTTCATAGTTCGAATCTGATTTATTCTATTTATAAATTCATTTCTATAATACTCAGTTAATACGATCACTGTTTTTCTATTTCTATCAGGGAAGTAGTAATTTCTAATAAAAAAAATGGATTTTCCTTAAAAGAATATCAAAGGAAGAATCACAAGTGAGGAACCAAAAAAATCCGCCATAACCAAAAAATGTAGTAGGATATGGGTATTAATCTATAACGTTGTGAGTTTAAATACCATTATATTATAGATATAAGGATCTTATTGAGTTAATATACAATATTGTGAGTGCGATATAAAGATCTTATTGGTTTGTGATTTGTAAGAAATTTCTTTTTCTTGGCACACAGATTCTCCTATTAGAGATTATCATGTTTGAATCATTATCAAATACAAAATATGAGTAACTCTTCCAAACAATACAATATTCAAACCTTAATATACTATATATTGTGATAAACTATGTTGATTTTTTTTTTTTTTGATATAGAAATTTTAGGAAAGGGGTTGGGTTCACCCACGATCCAAGGATAGGGCGAAACCTCCCTTCTTTCTAGGTGATATCGATGTTGGGTAATTAGACACTAAATATGAGTAACTCTTCCAACAATACAATTCAAACCTTAATATACTATATGGGATAGGTTATTCTGCCTACTCTTATTTTACCTACCTTTGCCTACCTCTCTCAATGCCGTTAGATCATGATCTCATCCAACGACAGAGATTTAAGAGATAAAATAAACCCTTTCACTCTTCCTCTCTCCCACCCTCTCTTCCTCTCCTCCACTGGCATCTACGAAATTTCACTATAGAAACTCTCCTTTTCACCAAGAAATTAAAAACAATGACGGATTTTCCAGGAATGGGTATATCAGATTTGTAGATCGGGAGAAAGTTACCCTCGGCAAGCATCGAATTTGGTTTTTATATTATTCATCACTCACAGCGCTTTTACGAGGAACCGAAACCGACCGAGCATTCTATGGAGGAAGAAGATAAATTATTGTGAAAGGGGGAATTCGTTTGTCAAGAATAAATAATAAAATTATTATCAAAATAATAATACTCTCTGCGTATATCCAAATAAATGGTATTTAAAAGTGAGTGAAGGGCCAATGTTTAATTCAGAATTGCACTGCATAAAGGGAGCTGACAAAATGACAATGGCGGATGCAGGGTCTGGGCAGATGGGCTATTATGGGAGCACGTGTGAAGATGATGAGAAAACAAATGACCATTTAGACCACAACACGGGCACCGCCGCCACAAACTGGAGACGATGAGAAAGCAAATGATCATTTAGACCTAAACCTTTCCTTATAATTATACTCTGTACATGTGTGTGTGATGTATTCATTAACAAGGTTTATTTGCTTAATCAGCGTATTATCATTTGTGAATTAATTAGCACAAGGACACTTCAACTTCGACTTCGATTTGCAGTTTTTTTTTTTTATCGTGAGATTTGCAGTTCGATCGAGTTATTTATCTATTGTGTTTAATTAGACTGGGTTGGACGGGATTGATGAAGTATAAGTATGCAGCAAATTATGCAGTTCTGACTCAGTCGTCGGAGTGAGACTACTCTGAAATTCTAGGGTTTCCGAGCAGAGGAGAGGGAGAGAGAGTGGGAGGCAATGGGAGAGAGGAAGAGAGTGGGAGGCAATGGGAGAGAGGAAGAGATAAAATGTTTATTTTATCCCTCAAATTTCTGCCGTTGGATGAGATCATGATCTAACGGTATTGAGAGGGGTAGGCAGAGGTAGGCAAAATAGGAGTAGGCAGAATAACCTATCCCATACTATATTGTGATAAACTATGTTGATTTTTTTTTTTTTTTTTAAATATAGAAATTTTAGGAAAGGGGTTGGGTTCACCCACGATCCAAGGATAGGGCGAAACCTCCCTTCTTCCTAGGTGATACTGATGTTGGGCAATTAGACACTAAATATGAGTAACTCTTCCAACAATACAATTCAAACCTTAATATACTATATTGTGATAAACTATGTTGATTTTTTTTTTTTTTGATATAGAAATTTTAGGAAAGGGTTTGGGTTCACCCAACCATGTTGGGCAGGGCGAGCCGTCTATTTCCCCCAGACGTTTACCTAGGCATCTAGGAGTTAGAATATCTCTCCTAACGTCTTGACCAACTCTAGAATTGAACCCCCTTCTTTTGATAAGAGTGTCCAATTCATTTACCAATTAAACCCAAAGATTAGGGGTTAAACTATGTTGATGATCTGTAAGTAATTTTAAAAGCGGATTTTTGACCCTTGTAAGCCATACATCTAACCCCATCTACAACTTTTTTTTAATGGAAAAAAATAGGATAACGGTCCTTACAGGTACGATTTATTGTCATTGACCAAATCACAAATCCACACGTTTCAAATTTAAATCTTTCAAGAAAAGCTGCAGGGAAACGCATCCATCATTGTCCCACCTCCTCCAATCATAAATTTAAGATTCAGTTGATTTTATTTTTAGAGAGATTAAATATATTAATTAACTAGCTTTTTTATTTAAGACGGGAGAAAGTGTTGTCCTATTTTCAACATTAATTAATTAATACTGAGTACCATCATTTTATTTATAAGTCCAGTTTGACTAAAAAAATTTGGTCCTATTTATAAGTCCATTTTGACTAAATAAATGAGATTATGACAATTTTGCCCATATTAATGATAATGAGAGAGATTGACTAGTTATATTGGAAAAAGAAAAAAATGAGAGAGATTTGACAATAAATTTTAAAAAGTACACATTTATAAATGAGGGTAAAGTTAGAAATTTGCTCTATAATCATTGAGATACCTAACTGTTATTGGTATGTTAGATTTGGGCAAACTGAACTTATAAAAAGAACCAAAGTGGTAATGTTTAATGGGAGTGATCTGTGGGCAAAATAAATAAATAAACGGGGACTGATCTATTTATTGGATTACTACCAAGTGGCAACATTTTTGTTGTGACCAAAAAAACATTTTTGTTGAACGATCAAATTGGAAATTTTCAATAATGACGACGACGAAGATTCTGACATCTTAGCCTTATAAATACCAACACTTTTCATCATCATCATCACACCCAACCACGCCGTCTTCTTCCTCATCAATGGCTTCTCCATTTCTCTTCCCCATAACCCAATCCACTGTAATGCCAGACCCTTCCTCTTTCTTCTCCCCTAACCTCCTCTCTTCGCCTCTTCCCACAAACTCCTTCTCCCAGAACTTCGTCCTCAACAATGGCGACCAACACGAATACTTCCACCCGTACCTCATTAAATCCGCTAACTCCTCTCTTTCTTTCTCTTACCCTCTCATGTTCTTCTCCACAGCCCTCCTGTACCAAGTGTTCGTCCCTGACCTCACCATCTCATCCAAATCCAGTTCCTCTAACAAATCACATGTGATCTCTTCCTTTAGTGATCTCGGTGTCACTCTCGAGCTTCCCTCTTCCAATCTCCGATTCTTCCTCGTTAAAGGAAGCCCCTTTATCACCGCCGAGGTCACACGGAGGACCTCGGTTTTTCTCTCCACCGTCCACGGCATTTTGTCACTCTCCTCCAGCGATTCTCTCACGAAACACACCATTAGGCTTGATAACAACCAGACCTGGTTCATCTATGCTTCTTCGCCGGTTCATTTCAGGCGCACATCGTCGTCGGAGATTACCTCTGATGACGGGTTTTCCGGGATCATTCGGATTGCGGCGTTGCCGGATTCGGAGAATCCGAACTCCGAGGAAACTTTGGATCGATTCAGTTCCTGTTACCCTGTTTCCGGCAACGCGGCTCTGAAGAAACCCTATCGTGTTGAGTATGAATTTCAGAAGAAAGGAGGATCTGGAGATTTGCTTATGCTCGCTCACCCACTTCATCTAAAGCTTCTTTGTGAAGCAGAAAGCGATTGTACCATTCTTCACGATTTCAAGTACAGAAGCATCGACGGCGACCTCGTCGGAGTTGTCGGAGCTTCATGGGTTCTGAAAATAAACCCAATTCCTATATCCTGGCATTCCACCAAAGGAATCAAACCAGATTCGTATAAAGAAATTATCTCTGCTCTAATTAAAGACGTGAAGGGTCTGAATTCATCAATCATTACAACCAATTCGTCTTATTTCTTCGGGAAGCACGTCGCCAGAGCTGCTAGACTCGCACTCATAGCAGAGGAAGTTTCTTATCCTCAAGTAATTCCAAAAATCAAGAACTTCCTGAAGCAATCCATAGAGCCATGGTTGTATGGAACTTTCAAAGGAAATGGTTTCCTCTACGAGAAAGAATGGAAAGGACTCGTTACCAAACAAGGATCTACAAGCTCAACTGCAGATTTCGGATTTGGGATTTACAACGATCACCATTTTCACTTAGGTTACTTCATTTACGGAATCGCTGTTCTTGCTAAGATTGATCCCGATTGGGGACAAAAGCACAAGCCTCAAGCTTATTCATTAGTTGAAGATTACACCAACCTGGGCGTAAAATCAACTTCAAACCCATATTATACACGTATTAGATGCTTCGATCTTTACAGTTTACATTCATGGGCTGCGGGTTTAACAGAGTTTGAACATGGCAGAAACCAAGAGAGTTCAAGTGAAGCAATAAATGCTTACTACTCAGCAGCTTTAATGGGGTTGGCTTATAAAGATTCAGACTTGGTGGAAAGAGGTTCAACACTAACAGCTCTGGAGATTCTTGCAGCTCAAACATGGTGGCATGTGAGAGAATCGAACAAAATGTACGGGGAAGAGTTTGTGAAGGAGAATAGGTTAGTGGGAATCTTGTGGTCTAATAAGAGAGATAGTATATTGTGGTGGGCTCCTGCAGATTGCAGATCTTGCAGGCTTTTGATTCAGGTTCTGCCATTAACGCCGATCACAGAAGTGTTGTTTTCTGATGTGGGGTATGTGAAGGAGCTTGTAGAATGGACAGAGGTTGAACAGAACGCTGATGAAACAAGGACTGGTTTTACATATGCATTGGAAGGGATATATGATAAGCAAAATGCTCTGAGGAAGATCAGAAAGCTGAGCAATTTTGATGATGGCAATTCTTTGACCAATCTTCTTTGGTGGGTTTACAGCAGAGGAAATAAGAATACGTACAAATATTGAAGAAAAAAACAGAGGACTCTTCTGATTTCTTTCATGTAACGTTGTTAGTTGTTTTTTGTTTCATTATCATTTGGTACTATTCATTTCTGAATTGATTTCTGATGTACCATTATGTAATCTTATTGGAATTTTCAGATAATGTTTAATACCAATAATAACAATAATGATGAGGCTTCTGCTTATTGCTTGACATACTGAATCTATACAGATCTATATCTAGAAGAAATGTCAGTCGTGTGTAGTTTGTGCAGCGAATGCAATAAGTCAATGGGATTTTAGATATTATTGACTCTGATCATTATTTACCACATTTATTTAAAAAAATCTATTTGTTTTATATTTTTCTTCAAAATGGCGTCAAACTCAAAAGTCCAAGATTATTTGTTGAACAACGATTATACGTTTAAAGGAAAGTCAACGCTTTAGAGGGAGAATAAAATAAGATAGTGCCCCCTCTTGTAGATTCTTAATAGAGTAAATGTGCAAAAATATATATGTGTTTTACCTGAAGGAGCACCTAATATCAAGTGTTTTTTTAGGGGCAAAAATATACATGTGGTTATAAAATAGGTGCAAAAGTCATACCACTGTTAAATATGACTTGACGGTGTTAATTTTGGGGTGGGACCCACACTATTTTCCTGAAAAATACCAAAATACCCCTAACTAAAAAAAAAAAACTGCTCCGGGCTTCTTCCTCCTCCTTCAATCTGCAATGCTTAGACTCTTTTTTGTCCTTGGCTCGTCATGAAGCAGTGGAGTGGATTCTTAAGGTGAATGCTCACCATGGCTTCTCTGCTCTTACTTCAACTCTGGCCATTAATTATTTGGATAGATTCATTTTAAGCTTCAATATTGAAATAGAGAAGCCATGGATTATCCAACTGGTTGTTGTTACTTGTCTCTCTTTAGCTGCCAAGGTTGAAGAGACACATGTCCCTCCTCTTCTAGACCTTCAAGTACATCGTTGAAAAATTCAACCTTTGATCCTGTCCTTTCATTTTATTAAGGTTTTTGTTTTGTTATAAGAACACAGATGTCTAACCTCATTGGGTCAGTGGATGATTAATATAGGATATGTAATACTCTCCGAGATGTATATGAGCTAACACCGAAGAAAAGATGATTGTTCAGTGATGCCTATGAGGAAGACACCAAAGAATATCCGATGATTACTGTGCTATATGAGAATGGTGATTTGTCAAAGGGGGTGGGCTATATGCACAGTGAGACTGAATGGTAAAAAGATATGAATAGTGTATGTGCACCTGATGGGTAATCTCCTATTTATATGAGATTACCTCTAGGGTTTCAGCCCAAAGGCCCTGCGTGCCTCCAGCCTCTTATGCCTGCTCCACTATCTATGCATGTCTGCTCCACTACCTGTACTATCCATAATGATAGACATAGTTATAGGGTGATTAGCATTTTACCTGATTATGGAAGGATTCTGTCATAAACTGCCTCTACAGGGCCGCATACCACTAGGCCCAATATATTGGTCCATAACAGTTGCCCCCAAGCTCAGTGGTTCAGGTTTCTAAGCTGCCGAGATTAATTGATCGCCCACCCTGGATTTCGTGTATTCGAGTTAATTTCCACTCAGCTGTTTTCTGAGATTCTTTGGATTCGAATTCGCTTTAGTCCTGCCCCCTGGCCTGAATGCCAGGTTTGGGCTTCGACAATCATTCATTTGCTTTCATGATGACTGGGATTATCTTTGCAATTTTAACTCATCTTGCCAGCTTCACAAACTCTTGCCACGTACTACCCCCAATCCGGGGTATCATGTATGCATGCAAGCATGCGAAAAGGCTTGACTCTTCGTTGAATTAGACAGTTGTTCGCTTGCTCATGTGGTAGCGTATAACCGCCACTTTTCATTTAGTGGTCACTCCAACTGTCTTTGGTTTTCATGCGCATTCAATGCCCACGCCTTTCGTATCAGTCATTATTGCATTTCTTGGAAAGGAATTTGCTTTCCGATTGGAATGGCATTAAATACCCTTGACGCTTTGGATTCAAAACACCTATATATTTTCCTTTCCTCTTCTCACTTCCTTCTCACAAACTTTTATGCTTTCTCACCCCACTATTATCTCCTCAAATTTATTGATGGGTGGCTGTTCCAGGCGAACTAAACCATCTAAGATGAGGGAGTCAGGCTCTACCAATCCTCCTACAGCTTCAAGCATTCCGGCAGCGTGGGGGAGCAAAGTAAAGATGAAGGAGAAAAGATTTTACATAACGCCAAGGCTCCTTCTTGCTAACTTCCAACTTCAGATATATTTGCCAGTCTTCATCCACATTGCTGGACGAGCATCTGAGAGCCTAGATATATTTGCCAGTCTTCATTCTCCTGGCTCAACTTCAACTGGAAACTCTAAACTTCAATAGGGATCTTCACCACACGATAACCTCTGAAGCTTGTCCAGTATTGGGAAGTTCATACTGCGAACTTGCAAATTGCTGCTGATGAATTTGAAGTTCACACTGCAAACTTGCAAATTGCTACTGATGAATTTGGGTGCCAACTATCTGTGACAGATGGGAAACTCATGTTGCGAACTTGCAAATTCTGCCTAACTGCCGTACTTTTGGCTTTGTAATTTCTTCTTTGAATCGATAACTCAGTTTATTTTCCTGTAAGAACATCATGTAAACTATTCAACCATTAATGGAAAAATATTTACTTTTGTCGCAAATTTCATCTAACTTGCTCATTTCGAATACTTGTCTGAGTTTGATTTCCGCCCTGGCTTGTATTGGTCTCGGTTATTGGTAACACGCTTTTCTACCAACAACTCGTTATCCAAAACTCTGAGCTACCGGGGTGCATTACTGATTTAACCTAGGTCTCCACACGGACCAACTAACCCGGACTTTGCATATCCGAGTTATTTCCATTCTGTTGTTCTCTGAGAACTCTTTTAACCGACTTTACTTTCAACCCTGCTGAATTTAATCCAGGGTACCATGTAAGAATATGATATGATCAAATCCTTTTGTCAGCGTAGTTGACGTCATGGTGTAAAATCACCTTTTCACGCGCAGTAGCGACCTCTGTCGTATTTGATATTAGTGCCCAATTAATGCACGCATCATTTCGTATTAGTCATCATTACATTTTTCAGAGGGAAATCAGAGAGAACTTCTCACTTCCACAGAGCTCTCTGCCCTCTTGTACTTCTGAACTGTCCTCAACTTGTTCAATAGCCAGGTATTCTCACTGCTTCCATTCCTTCTTTAGTATCGTCTGACTTCACCTAGTCTTCTATTGCTCTTCCTTTTGAGGTTGCCATATAACCTCATCATTCGATCTTCTGGGTATGCAACTAGGGTTTTTGGGACAATTTTCATGATCCTTTGGGTTTCGAACTGCTAGTGTTACAACTCACTTGTCTTGATAGCGACTTCGGCAAGTGCACCGATCGTTATAAGTAATAAAGTATGTGAGAAAGAGATCGTCCCACGAGGAATAGTACTCCAACCACTAATTCGTTATTTAAGCTTTAGTTGGATCAATGAGTAATAGGGGTTGATTTGTAACCAAACAGAATTTTTAAGGAATTTAATCAAGAAAAGCATTCAAGATTAAGAATCTCAAAAACGGTTGTTTAGAAAAGATGATCAATAAAGAAAACGCAGCTAGGGCATAGAATTCTCCTATGTTCCTCTAAGTATTTGAACTAAGTCCCTAATTGATTATTATTCTCACGACTGACGACCAATTCTCTAAAATTAGACTAAGTCCCAATGTCTTGATGCTACCTTAATCGGTTATCTTTGAAAACAACCTAATGTAAGATTGAGCCCGTTTGGATGAGCTTTTTTAAAAAATGACTTTTTTTCATTGCTTTTTAAAAAAATGCTTTGATTAGAAATTAAGCTATTTTACGCTTGGATACACAATTTAAAAAGCACTTTTAAATAAAAAAAATTGTTTGGATGTTAAAATAGAGAAACACTTTTTTATTAGTAAAATTACTGAAATGTACATATAAAAGCACTTTTTTTTTTTTTTTACATTCGTTTGGATAAGAAAGCACTTTATGTTAAAATTTTAGAAATATTATATTCAATAATTGAATTTAAAATTATAATATAATTGAATTCTAGTAATATTGAAATTAAATTGTTGATACAATTTTTCATTATAGATCAAAGTTGTTATCAAATATTTCTTTTAATTTATATACTGAAATGACTGAAAAACAAAAATTACTAATAGTCCTATTGCACCATATTCCAAAAATAGAAATAATATTTATTATACTACAAGTTACTAAAAGCTAACGACACACTCGACCTCTATTTAACAATTGATCTCTAATAGTATTCCTTATTTCTTCCATCAGTCTAATAGAGTCTGGAGTTGGCCCTTCCCATTCATATTCTCTATTATAATCATTATTATTCTCAAACTCATCAATGTTCTCAAATCTTGTAAGCGTATCTTTATCACAAGAATCCATTCTCCTTATATAATTATGAAGAGCAAAGGTTGCCCATATGATAGCAAATTGAGTTTTAAGCTCAAAGTTGGTCATATTCTGCAATATCCTCCACCTTACTTTACAAACTCCAAAGGTTCTTTCAATGACACTTCTTAAACTTGAATGACAATAATTGAAAATTTCATTTTGTGATCTAAAAGTTGGGGCCAATTTGAATTGAGGAAGATGATATCATGTATTTCTATATGGCCCTAAAAACCCTTTGAAATTAGGATATCCAGAATCAACAAGGTAGTATTTTCCTGTAATAAAATGTCGTTATATTTGGAACAACTGTATAATAATAATTGCCATCATTCACAATAAAATTAAATAATTACCTTCAGGAGGCTGGGGAAAATGTAAGTGCGGCTTTCTGAGATTGTATCATGTACAGAGCCTTCCCAACCCACCAATGCAAATGTAAAGCACATATTAAAATCACAAACAACAAGAACATTTGTGGTAGTTATTCCATTTCTGCCAATAAAAGGAATCTTTTTATCAACAAGAACATGAATAGCAATGTGAGTGTCATCTATAGCTCTTATACAATCCTTAAAGTATGGCCAATATCGTTTATCTTCCTCAATAAATTTTGGAGCATCTCTAAACATATTATCAGCAGGCTTAATAATTTGAAGTCCTAAGTTCTCAACAGAGCTTAACACACGATTAAATTGCCTCTACACTGTCTCTCCAGAATGTTGAAATCTCTCTTCAACGTCTCTGCAAGTGGCTCCATGACCAATCATGTACAAAAACATGGCCACGACTTCCTCAGCACTGACATGCTGTGTTGGCTTTAATCCAAAGTATTGAGTCAATTCGCCCACCAAATTTCTAAACACATGCTTTCTCATCCGAAATTGCTCAAAAAATCGATTTTCATTTCCTCTCTTCAATTCTTCTATCCATCCATGTCCAGAAAGAATTGATGTTCTCTTTTTCTGTTTGTGTACATATAGAGAACGATAATTCGAGATACCAACAACAACTACTCTAGTTGCAAGTTATGTATTCTTCTTCATAATATATAATCTATTTGCATTTTCATAGTTATCCTCTCTGTGTCAGAGATATCAAACATCCTGTGCAACCAAACAAAGAATATCACTAAACAATTATGATCATATTGTCTAAACAAAATAACTTTGTTCCCATAATTTTCCAAAACAAATGTCTAATAAGTGCAATGAATAGACCATAACAACAATTCAGGTTCAAAGATTATGCCATATAATCTTATATTCAACATCAAATAGAAATTCATGTTTAAGTTCAAACATAACACTATACTATAAACTATCTATAGTTTTGAACATCTTCAACTCCAAACATGCTCAAAAATGAAAGAGCGAGCTCAGGTTCATTTTCCATGTAATGAACAAACGCCTCTCTATTTTGTTTCTTGAAAAAGATTCGAGAGGCCAACATGTATGTCGGGCTGCCCTTCACCAAACCCGGCACATCTTTTAACAGAAGAAGACATCTACTCATGCTAAAATGGTCATTTGCATATGATGTTTGTGAAACTTGGTCAATATTTTCAAGGATCCGGTCAAGGGAGTGTTGCAATTTGTCAGCTATCCCTTGCCTTTTCTCTCCTTTCCTCCCTCTCTTCCTTTTTCTTGGATCATTGTTTCGTACACTTGGCCTCTGATTGTGATCGGAGGGATGTTCCCCAGTAGCCCCTTCACCCACCCCTTCATCCTTCGTAGCATGATCATTATCATTAATTGGCTCATCATCTATGGCTTCCTCATGTGACAAAATGCGTTTGCGCGGCATAAAAACAACATAACCAGTAGCAACTACATCTTTAAAACATATTTCCATCAAACTCAGGAATTTTGGACCTTGTTCCTTCCAATTCAAATATTTTGGATTCTCCTGTAATGAAAATGAATAACCAATTAGTAAGTAAATTATAAACTAATGCAGTTATAAGTTAGCTTCCCAATGTTGCAGAAGTTCTTAAAAGCAAGGGCAATTGCCCAACCATCAGGGTGAAGTTGGGAGGGGGCAAGGTGAAAATGGTTTAGAAGGTTGATTTGAAATTCAGTAAAAAGGAAGCTGAAACCAAGACGAGAAACGCAATCCCGGTAGAAGAAGAAGAAGTGAGGGTCGTTGTTCCTAGCTCGGTTGTTGGATACTGATTCCTTAGAAGAGGGCAAGAGGATAGAATAATCTTCTCCGTTACACAGACCTATCTCGATGAGTTTCTCGATGGTCATTGTGTTTGTAGTATTTGACACTTCGTCGATAACCCAAGGATCCGGAATTTTTGAAGCTTCGGAAGGACTTGCAGAACCGGTTCCTTTTCTCATGGATCGTACAACACGGCGCAAAGGCGAACCCATATATACCTATATGCAAAAAGGTAAAAGTCAGAAACGAAAATATACCTGAGCTAAAAGAGTTATAATGAAGAAGATTGAAAGGCATCAGGCCGGGATAATTCAAGGTGACATGGGCCGAGATAGCTTGTGTGATATATTTATGTCGTCATTGATCGCAGGGATCAAAGGTGTTTCCTGGATGAGATTCCGGTTCAGCTCGTTTGAGCTCTAGGGCATGAGTTTCAGGAGCCGAGATGGTAATGCTATGAACCCACCTTCGACTGGAAGATGGAGGGGCAGAAGATTCAGGGATGGTGGCATCTAAATCATGAGCTACACATGGTTGGGATTGAGCTCCAGATCTATTCCCACTTTCCCGAGGCTTGCGAAGGAGTGCCTCTTGTTTTTCTTCATCAGTGCAAGGCATAGTCCAGAGCCAGACTTTCTGCCCACCTGATAGAGTTTTAAGTATTTCTCTATCCTCTTCTGAAAGTGGATTACCATGCATATCTAGAGGTGGAGGGCTATTTCAACCTACGAGCACCTTAGAGAAAAGAGTTCAAGTGAAAAGGGAGAAAGGGGAGAAATTTTAGGGTTGAGACATGATAAGTATATATTTTATAATTAAATAAGGATAGATTCTGGGATATATTGGATTGAATTTATTAATATTCTACCTATTTAATAATATTGTATATATTTATCTATCTTTTAATTAAATATAGGATAAAATGATATTATAACAGAAAATCTATTGATATCCTACTTATTTGTGCAGGAGATATTATGTGATCTAAGGATGCAACAAATCAAATTGAAAAGATATAATATAATATATTATTATATTATAATATAATCTTATATTATATGATAAAAAGATGCACATCGGAAGCAAATATATATATATATATATATATATATATATATATATATATATATATATATATATATATATATTAGAGGATTGATTGCCGCAAGAAAAGACGCAACAGAAAAAATAAAAGAAAGATTGAGACGACGCAGAAAACGGAGAAAAAGGAACGAATAAAAGAACCGAACGAAAGACGCCGCGAGGGACGAAATTAGGACGCTGAGAACGAGAACAGGCAGACACGGAGACACGCAAATTTTGGTTTTCATCTCTTTTCTTATTTTGTTAACTTAGCCATGTTTGGCTAGTTTCCTTTAGTAGTTAGGGCGAGGATGAACCCTATGTGAATTTAAGATATTTATTTGGAATCTTATTTGATTATTGTTTTCTTGACTGAATGGATTACTTGTGCTTAACGCTTTCTTAAAGAGTGATCGCCTTTTAGATTGTTCATAGGTTAGTGTATGACAATAGAGATGTTGGTACATTTAACTAGAACCGTTAATCCATCATAGAATTGCATGACCTAGACATAGGCTTACGAATTTATGCGATCTTATAATTCTGGTAAACAAATTGATTTTTCTAAACAATACTAATATTCACCCAAATGACTTCTTTTTTTCTTTTTTATAAAAGAAAATTAAGGAAGCTGAATAAGTAACTTAATTATAACATATGTTGTATTATCTCCGATTCTAAATATAAGACGCAATTGACTTTTTTGTAAAAATTAATGAAGTTGAATAAATTACTTTGAGGTATTTATTATTTTTATCATTTTTCTTTAAACTAATTTTCCTAAATTATAAACTACTCGTCCAGTCCTTGAAATAAGACATTATTTGGGGAGTTAATCTTAATCCTAAATATAATATAAATTTTTCATATTTGATAATTTCTTTTCTAATTTATCCCTATTGATTCTCCCTTAAAAACAATCAATGAGAAAAATGAATGTGTGAAATTGGAATTAAAGAAGGTAGTGAATATGGTGTTTTTAAAAGATACACGTCATATTAACTAACTTAACCAACTTCTAGATTAACGAATTTTCAGATCAGATTTAATAACAATAATGATAAGGCTTCAGCTTATTTCTATATATATATAAGTCAATGGGATTTTATATATTATTGAGAATCTAATTGTGTTTATATACTTCTTGAAAGCGGCGTAAAACTCAAAACTCCAAGATTATATGTTGATCAACGATTATATATTTAAGGGAATTAGGTCAACGCTTTAGAGGGAAAATAAAATCTCCCTTTGATTCTAAATATATGAGAAAGTTTATAGTACAAATTATATTACAAACTTTTTTCTTATATTAGTACTCCCTCGGTTCCTCATATATATTCTTAATATAAGACCTATTTAATTTTTTTTAGAAAGATTAATGAAATTGAATTAGTAACTTAATTATAACATAGGTTATACTATCTCCGGTCCTAGATATAAGACTTGATTGATTTTTTTTAAAAGAAATTAAGAAAGTTAAATAAATTACTTTGAGATATTTATTTTAATCGTTTTTCTCTAAACTAATTTGTCTAACTAATATATAATCTAATGATACACAACATATATTATGATTAAATAGTTTATTTAGCTTCCTTAATTTCTTCAAAAAAAAAAAGTCAACTAGATATTATATTTAGGATCAGAAAGTATATTATTATATTATATATTAGTTTATAAGTCATACAAATTAGTTCGATATAAAATTATAAATATAAATACTTTAAAATAATTTATTTAACTTCTTTAATTTCTTTAAAAAAAATCAATTGAATTATATATTAAGAATCGAAGGTAGTAGTACTAATAGTTTTGTAGACGGCCGGGTAACGCTTTTTTAAGCTTCTAAATATATTTTTGAGTAGTTTTATAAAATTATTTTTAGTACAAGTTTTGAATATAAAAAATAAAATAAGAAAATCATTTTTGATGATTGCTCTAAAAGATTATATTTGGAAATAAAAAACATAAATACTTGGTTTAGAACCGTTGTTCTTAAAATTAATTTCGACTAACGAGCTAGGAAGATAACACAAATTCTAAATCATGAAATTATACCTTTTAACTACAGTGACGACCGGGGGACACTGAGTTAATATACAATATTGTGAGCTAAATAAGTTATTATAGATATAAGGATCTTATTGAGTTAATATACAATATTGTGAGCGTGATATAAAGATCTTATTGGTTTGTGATCCGTAAGTATTTTTTTTTTCTTAGGCACACATGTATTCTCCTATTAGAGATTACTACCTTCGATCGTAATTATAACACTAGTGGAAAAAAGGCTTTTAAGACCGGACAAAAAAGGTACATTAGGACCGGACCCGCGAGCAGTCTTGTTCCAGGCGGTATTAAAAGTCGACCTTTAAGACCGGACTTTTACACGGTCTTAAAGATTTTCTTTAAGACCGGACATTTTAAACCTTCGGTCTTAAAAGTCGTACTAAATAAATCTGAAATATTTTTGGTTCGGTCCTAAAACTCAAACTTTAAGACCGGACAAAAAGTCGACCGCTCTTAAAAGATCCAAATATTAAGACCGGACAAATATCAATCCGGTCCTAAAGATAGCGGACTCTAAGACCGGAGGAATAATTACCCGGTCTTAAAAGACTGACTTTCAAGACCGGATTGTTTCAATGGACCGGTCTTAAAAGACCAACTTTTAAGACCGGCTTAACACCTTTAAGAGCGGTGTTATATATACATCCGGTCTTAATATTTGAACATTTAAGACCGTATTTTTTATTTGCGGTCTAAATTTTCCCGTATTTTTCCCTGTTTTGTTCTTCCCGATCAATATATATACACAAATCCACCATACAAAACAGACATAAAAGTCGATATACTTTAAGCTACAAGCTATGAACATGAATAAATTGAATTGGGAAAAAGAATACAAATATTATCCACCATGAGTTATGTGGCCTCTTAATTAAGTCTAAAACAACTAAAGTAATTTATAAAATAAGCTAACATATAACTAATTACAAAGGCAATGAGTTACAATACATGCAAGACGTAATTCAACATACAAATGTAGTCCAATATATTATTCACCATGCCTTCATTTGATTCCCACCCAACAACGTAACATGCATCCTCTTTTATAACATGCCCCTTTGAAACGGATCCTCGCCACAAAAACAAAACAAGAACAAATTCATATTCAATGATGACATTGTTTAATTAAGAACATAGACAAGATATAATAATTGTTAAAACCTTAAAGTTTTCTAAGAATACTGCATATGAATATTAATTACCTTATGAATTGACACTTTTATAAAGTGATATCCTCCCATATCCCTTCTTGATGATCATTTCTTATGCCGGTTCATTATCCGCTTCATCTTCTTCGTTCATGTCCTAGACCCCTTGTAAAAGGAGTACTCTCGGGAAGATCACCATAATTTGAATGACTTTCCTCATCAATATCAATGACCCTCTTTCCTTGGAGAGCTACGAGACCACATTTTATTTTCTTGATCGGTGATATAGAACACTTGTTTTGCATGATCTGCCATAATAAAAGGTTCATCTCCAAAACTTCTACTATTGACATCGACTAAAGTGAATCCTAGTCGATCGATCCGAACACCATTATTGACATTAACCCACTTGCATTTGAAGATGGGAAATCTAACTTTGACATAGTCCACCTCCCAAATCTCTTCAATAACCCCATAATATGGCATGACCGCCAATTTAGGCCTCTTGTCTTTCGAATCGGAGAAGTGCATAGA
The DNA here is from genome assembly GCA_025563575.1 of Acacia pycnantha. NCBI lineage: Eukaryota > Viridiplantae > Streptophyta > Magnoliopsida > Fabales > Fabaceae > Acacia > Acacia pycnantha. The sequence goes on along the minus strand of JAMWYP010000002.1, from coordinate 7,203,622 downwards.
TTCACCTCTAACATAACACCACTGCTCGGACCGTGCTCCTATCATCTAGGGACTTCGTGTAAAATGTATAACCATTGATCACATACGAATTCCAACTTATGACATCAAACTCGGGACCACGTGCTAACCATTTCATTGTCTCAGAAACACATTCAGATCCCTCGACCTTTTGTTTGAACCAGTTTGCAAAAGTTCTGTTATGCTCCCTAATCAACCTTTGTTCGGTCATTCGATGGTTCTCTTTCCTTACAGCCTCTTTATGTGCAGATATGCTGGCTTGAACTTCATCAACATTATTCAAGATGTATAAGTGGACTTGTGACAATTCATCACAATCCACACTCTTTACCGAAGCCCCACGTCTACCCCCTTCAGCGTTCTTCACATACCCTTTTAGGAATTTCATAGATCTTTCAATAGGGTACATCCACCGTAAATGGATAGGGCCGCACAACTTTATCTCCCTCACTAGATGAACAATGAGATGAACCATGATGTCAAAAATGAAGGAACAAAAAGCTTTTCAAGGTGGCACAAGATAAGATATCCTTCATTCTCCAATTCATCCAACTTTTCAATCTTGAAAACTTTACTACAAACCGCATTGAAGAAGAAACAAAGTCTAGTCAAAACGACCCGAAGATCATATTCGGCGATCCCTCGAATAGCTACTGGGAGTAGCTGTTGCATCAAGACATGACAGTCATGAGACTTTTGGCCTACTAATTTCAAGTCCTTCATCGAGACAAGCCTCTTAAAATTTGAAGAATACCCCGAGGAAACTTTTGTGCCATGTAAACACTCACAAAGCTTCGTTTCTCATCCTTAGACAAAGTATGAGAAGCCGGGGACAATAAGTTCTCTTCCCATATGGCCTTGGATGCAAGTCTTCGCGTATTCCCATTGCTTGCAAATCCAATCTTGCCTTCACACCATCCTTCGAACTACCTTGTATGTTGAGAAGCGTGCCCACAATACTATCACATACGTTCTTCTCCACATGCATGACATCAATACGGTGTCTCACATCAAGATTGCGCCAATAGGGAAGATCAAAGAATACGATCTCTTCTTCCATATATTTGTTTCTTTTCTACTCTTTCCATGCTTACCGAAGATGACACTGATATTTTTAACCTTTTCATACACTTGCTCCCCAGTCAATGCCACCGGAGCTTCTTCATACTCTTGGCCACCAAAAAAGGCCTTCTTTAATCGACGATATGGGTGGCCCCGTCTAAGAAATCTCCTATGTCCAAGATACACCGTCTTTCTTCCATGTTGAAGTTGATGGTAGCATGTGCCTTCTTCACAAACCGGACATGCTTTATGGCCTTTACACTATACTCCGACAAGTTCCCATATGTTTGGGAAGTCGTTTATAGTACAAAATATCATGGCTCTCATTCTAAAGACCTCCTTCTTGAAAGAGTCAAAAACATCGACACCTTCTTCCCACAACTCCTTCAAGTCTTCGATCAAGGGCTCTAGGTAAACATCTATGTCATTTCCGGGTTGTTTTGGTCCCGAAATCAACATAGACAACATGATGTACTCTCGTTTAATGCATAACATAGGAGATAAGTTGTAAACAATCGGGACTACGGGCCATGAGCTATGTATGCCGCTAAGGCTTCCATAGGGATTCATTCCATCCGTGCTAAGGGCAAGCCCGAGGTTCCTAGGTTCTTCGCCGAAGTTCGGAAATAATTGATCGATCTTCTTCCATTGAGAAGAATCGGCCGGATGTCGAAGCCGTCCATCCGAAATCCTCTCATCTGCATGCCACCTCAGATTTTTTGCATCATTTTCATTCGCAAACAACCGCTTGAACCTTGGTATGATTGGAAGATACCACAACACTTTTGCAGGCCCCTTATCTAACTTGTACCGTGGGGTTTCACACATCGGACAACTCTGCTTCTCTTCAAACTCTTTTCTATATAATACACAATCATTCGGGCATGCATGGATCTTTTTGTACTCCATCCCCAGTGGACAAAGTATCTTCTTAGCATCATAGTAGCGATGCGGCAACACGTTATCATCCGGAAGCATGTCCTTCAAAGCCTCAAGCAATTCTAAAAAACTCTTGTCGCTCCATCCATGACGTGCCTTCAAGCTTACCAATTTCTATACGGCGTTCAACAATTGGTATTTTTACACCCACGGTATAGAGGTGTCTCTGCATCACCGCACATATTACCATATGCATGTGATCGCTCAAAAGCCTCTTCTCCTACATCACGGATAATGTCCTCTATGCGATCATCCATATCCGTGTCATTATCATCAAAGGCCACTTCCCATGTTGTTTCCCACTTGATGGCACTTGTTCACCATGCCATACCCATACTGGGGGATGAAGGTCTTGTGGACTAACTTTGTAGCATATGCGTTTGCCGAGTCGTCTTACTTCTCCGCTCACGAACGTTGATGTTGCGAGACAAGACAAAGCAAGAGTAACCTAAAAACACTTGTTGGTCAGTTGGGTAGGTCTAAAGTGCAAATATAATCTTCAAAAAACAATATTCGTTAACAACAGAGAATACCCATAACAACATTACACCGATTTCGTTAAACCCATGAAAAACCAATAACGATAAGCTGGAAAGTAATAAAGTTTTAACCGAAACATCTCTTACAGCTTCGTCTATAGACGTTTAGCTAAGGAACCAGAGAGTGATTGTCGAGAAAGGTACGCGAAGCAGCGACGAAGCTGAGAGGGAAATTTCGAGTCGGAACCTCGAGTATTCACTTTCGGCGCGACAAGAGTTCGAGAGGGAAATTTAATTTTTCCGCGCGACAAAGATACCTTATTTAGCTTTTTGGATTTTATTAATACCGGTTATTAATTAAATGTCCGGTCCTAAAGATACAACTAACATTTTAAGACCGGAGTTTTAAAATTATCCGGTCCTAAAATTTTATTAGATTTTTAATTTTTAAGACCGGAGGTTTATAAAACATCCGGTCCTAAAATTCAAATTATCTTTAGATCCGTTACTTATAAAATAAAATGTCCTATCTTAATGGCCTTCGTGATTGGTATATTAAATCAATAAAATAAATGATATTTTTGGACAAAAATAAAGCAAAATTGGAGAATAAGTTTCTTTAATGAATTACTTGGAGAAGAGCCAAAAATTCATACGGTGTTCTTAATGTTTCTTACATTACTTCGAATATATACACAACAACAAAAACACAAATGAAAAACAAGCTGAATATTATCATCCACAAGAATCGATGAACAACCTCGGCGATTTCGGCGTGAAGAGCATTAATTTCCCACGGAGATCAGCAAGTTGTTGTCTTATTCTCTCCACCCGCAATATGAATGGATCATTACGGGAGAGCGGAGAGGGGTCGAGGTAGGCGCGCTGGGCCAACGAGTTGGAGAGGGGGATTACGAACATCTGCATGGCCGGCTTCAAGATGACGGTTGAACTCAAGCAAGAAAAGGATCGGCGAAAGGATCGAGGGGGTGCGGCATGAGCAATCTCTTCATCATCCGAAGAAATAACAATGGGTCCAACGACCCGAGAGTCTTCGGAAACAATACGACGCACCGTCATTTGGAGGAGGCGCACCATATAATGATCTAGCCATGGCACGAGAGTGAGGCGTGTATGCACCCCTACGAGCGCTTTGCTTGTATCTAACCATGGTTTGAGGATTTTGAGAAGTTGGGGCGAGAGCTAGGAAGTGAGGAGTTAACAAGGACAAAGAGGAGGTAGTGTGTGGAGTATATAAAGACAGATGGCAGGAGAGATAAACGTCGATGATGAATTCGTCAATTTACTTTTATACAAACTTTTAAGACCGGACTTTTATCTTATATCCGGTCCTAATTTTAATTCAATTACTTTTAAGACCGTCCTTTTATCAAATATCCGGTCCTAAAACTCATTTAAGACCGATATATTACTTGGTATCCGGTCCTAAAACTAATTTTTAATTCAATTACTTTTAAGACCGTCCTTTTATCAAATATCCGGTCCTAAAACTCATTGTTGAAATGAAAGTTCATTCTTTTCAAGAGTCCCTTCCCCATTGTTGAAATGAATTCAGAGTCTCTTCGGCTTCCACATAAACTTCCCAACTAGGCGTCTCCTCGTATTCTGAGCAAATATGCGTCTCCTCGTTAATGTTTCCGGCGTTTCACATTCTTCAGGATGGGTTCTCTATTTAAACCCGTTGTTACTTTCTTAACATTCATCTCCATCTCCTCCTAGAACCTCCACCGTAATGGCTTCTCCACCACGACGAGGTCCTCCTTCTGGGCGAAATCCTGAGGCACCTCCATATCCTCCTCCGTTGCCTCCGAAACCGAACTTCCGCGATGCCGGAGCACTGATAGCCCGCGTCGATCATATAGACCGAAGCTTGGGCAAACTGTTTCAGTCTATCACGCCGTCAACAACAAGCCAAAGCGGTACTCGACGCCAATGACGTTGAGTACCATACCTCGATGACGACGTCTCCGACCATTCCCTCCTCCGACAACGATGGGGAGGATTAGAATTTTTAAGTTTTTTTTGTATCACGCCTTATGAGGCAGCGAAAAAAAATTATTAAATAAAATTTTTATTTCCCAATCGCCTTCCTTGTTTATCTTTAACTTTATGTTCTTTTTCTCCGACAACAAGAACAAACAAAACATTGTCCTATTCGTGGTGATCAATCTTAAAAATTTGCGAATAAAGTTAACAGTTGCGACCATACAAAACAAAACAAAAAAACATTATTTACCTTTTTCGAATAAAAACAAACAGAGTGACGACTATTCTCAAGTTTGGACCATCGTTGTCTTCCCTCAACTTTTCCAGATGTGATGAAAATTTTCAGTGTCGTTTTTGTTATCTTCTTTCTTTTTCCAACTAAAAGAAAAGGGACACCGATGACGTTCTTCACATCCGTAAAAGTTGAAACGAGAACAACGAAGCACAAAACTTGAGAAGAACGCCGTAAACATGGTTGCCTTGAACCCTAACGATATGTCTAAAAATCGAGTCACCAACTCTATTAAAATGAAGAATATTAGAACCGGACGTTTAATAAATCCTCGGTCCTAAAAATTAAGCCTTATTTTAAAATTTAAAGTTAGGAGCGGACAACTAACAAATATACGGTCCTAAAGGTTTCGGCAATCTATTAAATAAAATGAAGACTTTTAAGACCTGACTACTAACAAATAAACGGTCCTAATAATTTAGCCGTATATTTTCTATACTTTTAGGACCGTACTTTTAACAAATATAAGGTCCTAAAAGTCTCTACCCAAATTTTTTAGAATTAGACGAAGACTTTTAGGACCGGATATTTGTTAAATATACGGTCTTAAAATGGACGAAGACCTTTAGGACCGTACTTTTAACAAATATACGGTCCTAAAAGTCTCTACCCAAATTTTTTAGAATTAGACGAAGACTTTTAGGACCGGATATTTGTTAAATATACGGTCTTAAAATGGACGAAGACCTTTAGGACCGCACTTTTAAAAAATATACGGTCCTAAAAGTCGCGAATACTTTTCAGAGACTCATCTGGCTCATTTTCAACATCCGCCTGTACCTCAAATTTCAAGCACTAAATAGCTTTATCCACCATCCCATTCATTCAGAAACCCAAAATGGACACACACAAATTGTTCGAAAAAATAAACAAATTTATTATTGAATTACATTGCTATATTTACAAATGAATTAATTAGCTAGTCGAAAAAATAAACATATGTACGTAGGCTATTGTTGCTACAAAGATCATATATTATTTACAAATGAATTAATTTAGGACATTAATTATTGTCTTGACTTGGATTTTCTAAGACTAGTTTATACAGATATTCACAAAAACCTCGCGTATGTGCTCGATTTCATCATCATCAAATGGCTCTTCACAGCAAACCTCTCGTAACATCAAAGACAAAATGAATTAACATATTATGTGCATATTTCATATGTAACATTAAGCCATCAATGATCGAATTCAGCCATAACATCTTACCCTTAAAGTGACTTTAGTGTTTCCTCGTCACAATATCATATAAGTGTTTCATGACGTACGGGCCACATAAGTTCGATCGTTCGGTTGTCGACGGGTCTAAAAATAACAATAAATATATATAAGAGCATATATAGCTTATCGACCAACTTCGAAGGCAATTATGTCATGTCCAATTATGTACTAACCTTAATTTTGTGCCATTTAGGATCTCGTGAGCCGAGCACCACGCTTTTTTACATCAACACTAAGGTCTTCATGGCACTATCATCAAAATCGAAATTTATCAGTAATGTTCATTGAAAATTCACAACAGAGATTTCGACAAGACGATCAAAATGACATTCTTACTTGGTGATCATCACCGCAACGTAGTCGATGGATCGCCGTGAGTGGAGCATAAGAAGATAACATAATGCAACTCCATGTTCATGATGACCAACCGCCGTGGTTGCTGAAAATTCACAGCAAAGAAAGTACTCGGTGATATATATATATGTAGCATAATTATATTAAGTGAATTGCGACAAGTATATATGTATACCCGAGCCAGCTGTGGAAACAAGTACACCTTTCTTTGCACTTTACACAACCTATTTGATATGTACTCTGTCTCAATTCCAGAGGTAGTGTTGTGCTTGCATACACCGGGCACAAGAATCCAAAATCCGAAATTCGCCTCTTGAACTGGTTTCGTGCATGCACCTACAAGAATGACATCGATGAGGGAATTAGTATATATGTATATATGTGTGTCTAAACGGTGCATTTCAATTATGTAATCAAGGAAGAAGATACTTACTTCATAAATAGTTGAACACATGCACTAGTAACCTCAGCTCCGGAAGCAAAGATGGACTCTACATCTTCATTATCAACTAAAAGCGGTTGAGGATGAGGGAGGCCTACTACTTCATTGACAGCCACGATTTATCTTTAAAACATATTTTGGCTACCAAATCTTTTATTTTTTCCTTGGCCGTCAAGTTAGAAGTAGGGGATGGAACTTGAGGAGGGGGTGGAGCTTGAGGAGGGGGTGGAGCTTGAGGAGGAGTAGACATCTACAAGCTTCACCGGCCAAGAGATGAAGGTTCCCTTGACATCACTCACAACCTTCACTCATCGGTTGGGAGAGGGACAGTGCATCAAAGATCACCTCTTCAACCGACACTCGACTTCATCATCACCATTTGTTCGTGGTGTACGCTTGATCCCAAGTTGTGGATGTCCCTTTAGCAACCAATTGTCTATGACCATCACGATCCTCCACATACGATGACAAGGTTGCTCGACTGACTCGTCCAACAATGCAGCTCCTCTAGTGCTCTCTCCGCATAGGTTCACCAAGGTGTCAAGGGATCCACACTGGTCTCTCGCCGAGAGCTCGGGAGGAACTTCATTTTCTCCATCTCCTCCTTCATCTTGCTCATCTCGCATTGAAACATCCTCAATGTAGCATCTTTCGCCGCCGATTCCTCACTTAATTTGGCCGCCTAATCCATCTCCTCCCTGTAACCATACTTTGTCTGTGGCGTTTGGATTTACCAAAGTATTGCTTTAGGCCTACCCGTCCTCCAATCCCCCTTACACGCCCGCGTGATCTGGTTTTCCGGCCGCAATGGCCGAACATCATTCCTCCCGTCCGACGCAAAAGATCCTCTCGCCTCTTTCTTTTTAAGATCTTCCCGTAAGATACGTATAACGAGAAGCTTAGTGATGAAACATGTTTAGTAAGTAAAAATAACAATATCGATACTTACAATTGTTCAAAGAACTACACGAGTTTTTTCACTGTGTAGGCGCCGCTTGGCTTTTGCCGAATATACAACCAGAGCTCCTCGCGACGTATTGGAGATGGCGGCCGGTCAACTACCGTAGAAGGATTGGATTCAGCTTCATCTTCTAATCTCTTCCGTTTGGCCGCCATCAAATCTTTTCGGCCTTTTCATATCCGCCGCGAGAAGCCCCGTGTGGGCAATCATTCTTTCTCCCAATCTCCCGATATTTTTCCCTTATTTTCGTGAATCGGGATTGAAAACAACTATATATCAATTATGAATTCCAGCCATGTCACTAACAGAAATTAGAGAACTTCTGCTTGATATGAACGTCAAACATTAGTCAAATTCACTTCATCAAGTTTCAACATTTTACTTAAGGAAGATGTAGCATTGTAGAAGAAATTGGGAAAACCAAAGGAAAGGGAGTTGCGTAAATGCCGCCAACTCGGTCAATTCATTCATTCATCATAAATGGTTCCTACACATATTAGAATAACTAACTAACTAACAAAGAACGCCTAACCATGGCCATTACACGCTTTACATATCAAACTTGCATGGAACTAGGACATGCTCCTCTCATGCGGGACAAAGGCAGCAAATGTATACTTCTATTCACACACCAAACCATTTAACTAACAGATTAGATGTACACAATAACATTCACATATCCTCACAAAGTTAATAAGCAAACAAAAGTGCAAACAAAACTAAATATAACTCACCAGAGCTTCAGAGTGGTCCGCTTCGAACAAATTGTTGCCAAGTTTGTTCATCAATAAATTTGTACTTGTCCTGTGGTTGATGGTCGCTTCTCCTCGGCAAAAATATAAGTGTTAGCCGAAAGGTCTTAAACTTCCGAACCGCTCAAAGACAATAAGACAATGTTGAGTCTTTGAACTTCTCGACTCGTGGACGGTGAATGTAAGCCTGATAGTGTCCCACATAGGATCCTTTATTGTTTTTTGGTCCACATTTTTCCACTCATCACCAAAATGCTAACCTTGCTGCGTACTAGAGCGCCGACAAAACTAGTATATGTGCTTTTATTAGGACCGAAAGGTTGCAAATTTTCATCAAAATGAATCTCGAGCTTCGTCCCAAGATTCGACTAAGGGATACTTCCATCATTCGTGTGCCGCTTCTACCACGGCGTGCACGGCGCCGAGGAGGCTCAATGTGAGATGAAGAGGGTTCGTTTGTCCGACCCTCCCGGTCAAACCAAGATCTGGAGTTTCAAGAACACGAGTGGAATCGTTTTCACCGTTCATTTTCAAGACAAGAAGAGAGGAATGCCCGAGAAAATGAGGGAGTAACAGAGGCTAACGGTGACGCGGGCGAGGAAGAGAGGTAATGGAACAGAAGGGTTTCGCAACGTGAACGGGGGTTCTTCGGAGAGTATGAGAGTGACAATGTGAGAGTGACAAAAGCTTCCGCGTGAAGTTAACGTTTGGCGCTTCATTTTTAAGACCGGACAAATACACATATACGGTCTTAAAAGATAACCTTTAAGACCGATCTCTATATATGTCCTATTCTTAAAATTAATTAATTTTTATTCAAACTTTAGTACCGGCCAAATTTTTGGTCCGTTCTTAAAAGTCTAACTTTTAAGACCGGTCATTCTATAACTATGGTCTTAACATTTATTACTTTTTTATTTAAACTTTAGTACCGGACAAATTTTAAGTTCGGTCTTAAAAATCAAAGTTTTAAGACCGGCTTTTATATATGTTCGGTCTTAAAACTTTAATACCTTTATATTTATATTTTTCCGTATTATTTTGGAGTGTAGAAAATATAAGTCTCGCTTTGATGAGATTTCTACATAAAAGTATTTGATATTTCAATTTTTTTATTAACATTTTTAAGGTAGGTTGTTATTTTAACAGTCTGGATAAGATCTATGAAAAATTGATCGAATAAGAAGTTCTTTATATTTACAAATATGCCACCGGTCACATATTTAGGACCTGGTCGATAATTAGTCCTATCTTAATGAGGCGTCCTTCATTGTGTAAGAAGTTCTTTTTATTTACAAACTCGCCACTGGCCACACCATTAAGACCAGGTGCTTCGTTTATCCGCTCTAAATGAGGCGGTCTTATAGCCCTTCATTGTTTAAGAAGTTCTTTTTATTTACAAAACTGCCACCGGTCACACCTTTAAGACCGGTGCGTCGATTATCCGCTCCAAATGAGGCAGTCTTAAAGCCCTTTTTTGCACTAGTGTAACTATAAAATGTAGTTGACTTTTTTTGAAGAGATTAAGGAAGCTAAATAAATTACTTAATCATTTTATATGTTGTGTATTCTACTATTCTTATATTATATATTAGTTTATTAGTTAAACTAATTAGTTTGAAGAATAAAAATAAAAATACTCTAAAATAATTTAATTAGCTTCCTTAATCTCTCCAAAAAAGTCAACTAAGTCTTATAATTAGGACTGGAGAAAGTATCACATTTGAATCATTATTAGACACTAAATATAAGTAACTCTTCCAACAATACAATTCAAACCTTAATATACTATATTGTGATAAATTATGTTGATGATCTGTAAGTAATTTTATAAGCCGATGATTTTTGGCCCTTGTAAGCCTTACATCTAACCCCCACAAAAAAAAAATAGGATAACGGTCGTTACAGGTACGAAGTACGATTTATTGTCATTGCCACAATCACAAATCCACCCGTTTCAAATTTAAATCTTTCTGCAGCGAAACGCCTAATCATTGTCCCACCCCCTCCAATCATAAATTTAAGATTCAGTTGATTTTACTTTTAGAGAGATTAAATATATTAATTAACTACTCCCTCTAATCTTTATTATAAGACAGACTAATTTTTCATACAAATCAATAAAAACTGTTAAAGTTAATAAAGTTGTCCTAAAATTTAAGTAATTTCTAATATTACCACTACTAATTGCACTAAACTCTAATATTATATTAATTATTACTCTCGCCCACTACCCCTATTAATTATAGGCATACATGAAAAAAATAATTAATTTTCATTGGGAACAAGCAAGTGCCTTTAAAAAAGACTAAATAAACTTGTTAGTTGGTGTCTTATAATAAAGATTAGAGGGAGTAGCTTTTTTATTTAAGAGGGGAGAAAGTGTTGTCCTATTTTCAACATTAATTAATTAATACTGAGTGGGAGTGTTCTGTTGGCAAAATAAATAAATAAATAAATGGGGAATGATCTATTTATTGGATTACAACGTGGCAACATTTTTGTTGAACGATCAAATTGGAAATTTTCAATAATGACGACGACGAAGATTCTGACATCTTAGCCTTATAAATACCAACACTTTTCATCATCATCATCATACTCAACCACGCCTTCTTCTTCATCAATGGCTTCCCCATTTCTCTTCCCCTTAACCCAATCCACTGTAATGCCAGACCCTTCCTCTTTCTTCTCCCCTAACCTCCTCTCTTCGCCTCTTCCCACAAACTCCTTCTTCCAGAACTTCGTCCTCAACAATGGCGACCAACACGAATACTTCCACCCGTACCTCATTAAATCCGCTAACTCCTCTCTTTCTTTCTCTTACCCTCTCATGCTCTTCTCCACAGCCCTCCTGTACCAAGTGTTCGTCCCTGACCTCACCATCTCATCCAAATCCAGTTCCTCTAACAAATCACATGTTATCTCTTCCTTTAGTGATCTCGGTGTCACTCTCGAGCTTCCCTCTTCCAATCTCCGATTCTTCCTCGTTAAAGGAAGCCCCTTTATCACCGCCGAGGTCACACGGAGGACCTCGGTTTTTCTCTCCACCGTCCACGGCATTTTGTCACTCTCCTCCAGCGATTCTCTCACGAAACACACCATTAGGCTTGATAACAACCAGACCTGGTTCATCTATGCTTCTTCGCCGGTTCATTTCAGGCGCACATCGTCGTCGGAGATTACCTCTGATGACGGGTTTTCCGGGATCATTCGGATTGCGGCGTTGCCGGATTCGGAGAATCCGAACTCCGAGGAAACTTTGGATCGATTCAGTTCCTGTTACCCTGTTTCCGGCGACGCAGCTCTGAAGAAACCCTATCGTGTTCAGTATGAATTTCAGAAGACAGGAGGATCTGGAGATTTGCTTATGCTCGCTCACCCACTTCATCTAAAGCTTCTTTGTGAAACAGAAAGCGATTGTACCATTCTTCACGATTTCAAGTACAGAAGCATCGACGGCGACCTCGTCGGAGTTGTCGGAGCTTCATGGGTTCTGAAAATAAACCCAATTCCTATATCCTGGCATTCCACCAAAGGAATCAAACCAGATTCGTATAAAGAAATTATCTCTGCTCTAATTAAAGACGTGAAGGGTCTGAATTCATCAATCATTACAACCAATTCGTCTTATTACTTCGGGAAGCACGTCGCCAGAGCTGCTAGACTCGCACTCATAGCAGAGGAAGTTTCTTATCCTCAAGTAATTCCAAAAATCAAGAACTTCCTGAAGCAATCCATAGAGCCATGGTTGTACGGAACTTTCAAAGGAAATGGTTTCCTCTACGAGAAAGAATGGAAAGGACTCGTTACCAAACAAGGATCTACAAGCTCAACTGCAGATTTCGGATTTGGGATTTACAACGATCACCATTTTCACTTAGGTTACTTCATTTACGGAATCGCTGTTCTTGCTAAGATTGATCCCGATTGGGGACAAAAGCACAAGCCTCAAGCTTACTCATTAGTTGAAGATTACACCAACCTGGGCGTAAAATCAACTTCCAACCCATATTATACTCGTATTAGATGCTTCGATCTTTACAGTTTACATTCATGGGCTGCGGGTTTAACAGTGTATGAACATGGCAGAAACCAAGAGAGTTCAAGTGAAGCAATAAATGCTTACTACTCAGCAGCTTTAATGGGGTTGGCTTATAAAGATTCAGACTTGGTGGAAAGAGGTTCAACACTAACAGCTCTGGAGATTCTTGCAGCTCAAACATGGTGGCATGTGAGAGAATCGAACAAAATGTACGGGGAAGAGTTTGTGAAGGAGAACAGGTTAGTGGGAATCTTGTGGTCTAATAAGAGAGATAGTGACTTGTTTTGGGCTTCTGCAGATTGCAGATCTTGCAGGCTTTTGATTCAGGTTCTGCCATTAACGCCGATCACAGAAGTGTTGTTTCCTGATGTGGGGTATGTGAAGGAGCTTGTAGAATGGACAGAGGTTGACCAAAACGCTTCTGAAACAAGTACTGGTTTCACTTATGCATTGGAAGGGATTTATGATAAGCAAAATGCTCTGAGGAAGATCAGAAAGTTGAGCAATTTTGATGATGGCAATTCTTTGACCAATCTTCTTTGGTGGGTTTACAGCAGAGGAAATAAGAATACGTACAAATATTGAAGAAAAAAACAGAGGACTCTTCTGATTTCTTTCATGTAACGTTGTTAGTTGTTTTTTGTTTCATTATCATTTGGTACTATTCATTTCTGAATTGATTTCTGATGTACCATTATGTAATCTTATTGGAATTTTCAGATAATGTTTAATACCAATAATAACAATAATGATAAGGCTTCTGCTTATTGCTTGACATATATATTTTTTTTTTTGCTCAAGCTTGACATATATATTCAGATCTATACAGATCTAAATCTAGAAGAAATGTCAGTCGTGTGTGGTTTGTTCAGCGAATGCAATAAGTCAATGGGATTTTAGATATTATTGACTCTGATCACACATTTCTTTAAAAAATCTATTTGTTTTATATTTTTCTAAAGCGTTGACTATCTTATTTTATTTAAATGTATGTATTTATACGTTTAAAGGGAAGTCAACGCTTTAGAGGAAGGAAAGTCAACGCTTTAGAGGGAGAATAAAATAAGATAGTGCCCCCTCTTGTATATTCTTAATATAACACCATAACACCCAAGTGACTTTTTTTTTATAAAAGAAAATTAAGGAAGCTGAATAAGTAACTTAATTGTAACATATGTTGTATTATCTCTGATCCTAAATATATAACATAATTGACTTTTTTGTAAAAATTAATGAAGTTGAATAAATTACGTTGAGGTATTTAATTTTATCATTTTTCTTTAAACTAATTTTCCTAAATTATAAACTACTCATCCAGTCCTTGAAATAAGAGATTATCAGGGGAGTTGATCTTGATCCTAAATATAATATAAATTTTTTATATTTGATAATTTTTTTTTTTCTAATTTACCCGTAATGATTCTCTCTTAAAAACAATCCAGGAGAAAAAGGAATGTGTGAAATTGGAATTAAAGAAGGTAGTGAATACGGTGTTTTTAAATGATACATCATACACGTCATATTAACTAACTTAACCAACTTCTAGATTAACGAATTTTCAGATCAGATTTAATAACAATAATGATAAGGCTTCTGCTTTTATATATATATATATATATATATATATATATATATATATATATATATAATTACTTTGAGATATTGATTTTAATCGTTTTTTTCTAAACTAATTTGTCTTACTAATATATAATCTAATGATACAAAACATACATTATGATTAAGTAGTTTATTTAGTTTCCTTAATTTCTTCAGAAAAAAGTCAACTAGATCTTATATGTAGGATCATAGAGTATATTATTAGATTATCAAATTAGTTAGGTATAAAAATTATAAATATAAATACTTTAAAATAATTTATTTAACTTGTTTAATTTCTCAACAAAAAAATCAACAAAATTATATATTAAGGACCGAAGGTAGTAGTACTAATAATTTTGACGGGTAACGCTTTTTAAAGCTTCTAAATATATTTTTTTTTTGAGTAGTTTCATAAAATTATTTTTAGTACAAGTTTTGAATATAAAATAAAAATCATTTTTGATGATTGCTCTAAAAGATTATATTTGAAAATAAAAAACATAAATACTTGTTTAGAACCGTTGTTCTTAAAATTAATTTCGACTAACGAGCTAGGAAGATAACACAAATTTTAAATCATGAAATTATACCTTTTAACTACAGTGAGCCTCTAAAGTGTCCCTTGAAACTTGAATAGCATGATGGATTAATTATGAGAAAATTGCCTATGAATACTTGTTTGGACAGTCGTTATTCTTTATCTATGAAAACATATATAACGTTAAATTCAGGGTTTCGGACAATTATTTTTTTAAATAGGTATTTATGAGCCTTTTTTTCTTTTATTTTCGTACGAACTCACAAAAGTGAATTTCACTAATTTTTTTTTCTTAAATTTCTTTTCTTCATTCCCAGATCAGGAGGAGATCAGCATTTGACATGGGAGCCCGCTCTGCGCTTAAGAATCACTATCGTCCACTTCTTCAATACTATGCCGTTTTGACACAGATTTGTGAAGGATGATATTTTTTTAAAAAAAAATATTTTAAGGTACTGACAGATACTAAAAAAATATACTGAATGATACTAAAAAATACTTCATGATCTTGAAATTTTTTTTTAGGATCTTAAAAATATTTCAGGATACTAGCTGATACTAAAAAGATACTTCAACATATGAGCGGTATTGAAAAAATACTTCATGATCTTGAAAAATTATATTAAGATCATGAAAAAATATTTCGGGGTACTGACTAGTACTAAAAAATATACTTCAAGATATTTTTTTAAGATCCTAAAATAATTTTTCAAGATCGTAAATTATTTTTTCTGTACAGTCAATATCCTAAAAGTATATTTTTAGTACCATCCAATACCCTAAAATATTTTTTAAGATCCTAAAAAAATTCAAGATCATAAAATATTTTTTAGTATCCTGAAGTATCTTTTTTTAGTATCTCTCAGTATCTTATTATTATTACTTTTTTTTAAATATCATCATTCACAAATCTGTGCCAAAACGGCACAGTATTAAAGAAGTGGACCGCAGTGATTCTTAAGCGCAGAGGATGCAAGTGGCTCCCATTTGGCATGTGTAGACACTAGACAGTAGACGTTGTTAGCTTTTTTTTTTTTTTGGAAGTTTCCGTTTATAATTGCTTTCCACCTAAAAAAGAAAAAGAAAAAAAGAAAAGAAAGGGGAAAAGATGCATAAATGTAAAGCACGTTGCAGGCTTACTCTTTTTTTGGAATTTCAGATCACGTTTAATATTGATAATAAATTTTTTTTTTTCACATGCTCTTGCACTCTACTCGTTTTTCCTCCAAATTTGCCGTCATCATTGGCAAGGTCCCAATTTATATTTATTTTTATTGTTTGGTTTGTAAGTGTCATTTTCCTAAAGGTCAGTGGTGTAATTTGATCATCATGTACAATATTTATTTTAAATTTTTTTAGTTTGTTACGTTTCTTGATGGTCTAAAATTATTTGTTGAACATTCCATGATATGCATTCATGGATAAGTCGATGGTTTCTTTTTTTTTTCTTTTTATAAAAAAATAAATAAATAAAAGAAGCTAAGAGTTCTTTTTTTTTTTATAGGAGTTAAGAGTATTTTCCACCAACAGAGAAGGGTTCAAATTGTGCAGATCAAATATCACTTCAATAATCTCATTATCATTTCTGGAAATATTTCTAATTTCATTGCCAATGAAAAATTTGTTATTTATTTAGAAATTTCTTCATAAAGCTATTCCTTCTTCATAAAATTTGTTATATATAATTTTAAACCCTTTTTTTTTTTTTGGCATAAATACAAATACAAAATAAAGATATCCTCATCGGGTCCTTAAACTAAGACAAATTTTTAGAGTTGATTTTGGTTTTAAATATAAAACAAAGTTTTAATATTTATATATCAATCTTTCTCTAATTTACTCATATTAATACTTCCTCAACAATAATCAAGTTAGGTGTGAGACCCGAGTCGGATCCGGACTAGTCAGAGAGAAGCTTTGGTGAACCGGGTGGAAAAATAATAATAATAATAATAATCAAGGAGGAGAAGAAAGAGAAAGTTAAGGAAGGTAACTAGGGTGTTTTAAAAAATACATATTACATTAACTAACTTTCTTAATATAATACAATTAAGTATATATGTCTTATATTTAAGACATGAGCTGTATATTGTAAATATTGGATTTGCTTCCATGGTCAGCAAATACGACAATTTATTTGAAGGCAAGGTTCAAGTCATAATCTTCACTGTGGCCGGATGACATATTTTAGAACAACCTTACATTGGATTGAAAATTCATTTTTCTTCTCAAGCTCCAAGAAAGGATCAATTAAAGGTCTTTTGCTTAAAAATGAGTTTCTACCATCAAAAGGGATAAACAAAGACTCAGCCAGTGTTCTCTATGAAGATCTAATTTATCTTTTGAAAGAGTTTTTTTTTTTTTTTCAATAGTAACCAATAAGTAGTACTCCCTCCGGTCCTAATTATAAGACCTAGTTGACTTTTTTGGAGAGATTAAAGAAGCTAATTAAATTAGCTTAAAGTATTTTTATTTTTATCTTTTTCTTTAAACTAAATAGTTTGACTAATAAATTAATATATAATCTAAGAAAACACAACATATGAAATGATTAAATAACTTATTTAGCTTCCTTAATCTCTTCAAAAAAGTCAACTAGGTCTTATAATTAGGACCGGAGGTAGTACCTACTACAACTCCTAGTGTTTTTTTTTTTTCCTTCTTTCATTTTGTAGTGTCATATTGCTTTAATGGTCCTTTTATTATTAATTCATTTTTTTTATCTTTTATAAGAAAATGTGGAGAATATTTTTTTTATTCTATTTATAAATCACATCATTAAATTGTTTTATATAAATGGATAAATTTACCCTTCATTTATTGCCGTGTAGACTTTGTTCTCATAAGGTATATTGCATAGTATTAAATATGTGTAAAGTTAAAAAAATATTAAATTTTAAGGCATAATAAATGAGATTAAGTTTTTATTATTCCAGTAGTACTTATTAATAGGACAAGAGAGGTATATTAACTTAAGTTGGTAATGAAACTTTATATTTTATAACTTTAATTTAGATAAGATGAAATACAATATAAAAAAAAATAAAACTGGATTTTTTTTTTAAGATAATGGATTTTATACACCTAAACAATCATTATTATTGTACAGTAAAAATTATATATAATTTATATTTGGATCTACTTTCTATACCCAATTGGGTAATTCCGATTACCTTAATTAACCATTTATAGTTAATATCAAAGCATTTGAAATTGACTTTATGTAAAGCAATATAATAGAAGTAAAGCAATGGATGGAATTCATTTTTCCATTTTTTTTAATTTTAACATTTTCTTTTTATCTTTACCCAATATCTCGTACTCCGAAAAGAGAAAGAATAATGCCATACCTTTCTTGGACACCAACGTTCAGAAACCTAAGTCTCTTTCTTGTGTCGATCAAACATACATTCCTAATCCAAGATTCCTTTCTATCATTTTTATTTTTTTTTACAAAATATAGGTATCCTCCTATTAGAAACAATCCTCTTTGAGGCACTATCAGATACTAAATATGGGTATCATCTTTTGAATCTGCATGTTGTGACTTTTTTATTCCCATTTCCAGTTGCCATTGTTCAACTGATTTTATAGAAGAGAACATTTTTGTTTTATTAAAACATTAATTTTATTTATGATTAATTAATTTGTTTTAACTTTGATCTGATTATACTTTTGACAATCAATCAAAAAACTAGTAGCAGCGAAGGTGTTTTTTTTTTTTTTTAAATATGTGAGAAGAAAGTAAAACGTACGTTTTTCTCTCAAAGCAAAAAGGCACAGCGATTATTTTAAATAAAATGAAGCCACTTAATATTTAAATTATTAATATAAAATTTTTTCTAAATGCAATAAACATCACTGAAAATTTTTATTGAGGTAAAAACTTGAAAGAAGTTAATTAAGTGAAAATATTATCTAAACATAGATTTAATACTCCCTCCGACCCTAATTATAGAAGCAAATTTTAGAGTTGGTTTTGGTCCTAATTATAAGAGCAAGTTTTAACTTTTGTCATTTTTTCCTATAATACCCCTATTTATACTTTCTCAATAATAATTAAAGACAATAATAATTTAATAATACACCTATATATTTTATAAAGTAAATAATGTTTGCAACTCATTAATGTCATATACACCTAAATTAATTATTTGTCAATATATAAGCATCCTGCAATACTTCTGTGTGAGCAAATCACTTCTGCACCTTTTTCCCTAATATAAAAGTCCTGCAAAATTTCAAGATTATCATTAAAAACGAAAAAAAAAAAACTAATTCAAATGGATAAGATGGAGTGGGATCACTACAAAAAAAACCATCTTTTGTCGCGGTCCAAAATAACCGTTACTAAATTCCATTTTCTAGCGGTTTTGTCCCTAAACCGTCACTAAATAGTAACGGAAGCCATGACGACATGACTTCGGCTATATTTGTAGCGGTTGACTCGAAAAAAACCGCAACAAATTTGGCGCCACCTTGGCGAGCAATGGCGGGAATGTTTGTGGCGGTCAATTTGTAGCGGTTATTTGAGTCTAACCGCTACCAAGTTGGCGCCAAGGTTCGCGCCAACTTTGTTGCGGTGATTTTGTAGCGGTTTCTTCACCATAACCGCTACAAATAAACGAAAAGACACAATTTTGTCGCGGTCACCAGGAAGAGCGACTTCAACCGCGGCACAAGCTACATTTTTGTAGCGGTTCCATAGTTAACCGCTACAAATTTCACATTATAAATAAAATATAGGGACAGTACATCGTTATAAAAATTAAAGAAATTACTAAATCTCGCTTGTAATCGAATGAACTATCTCGCTTGGTCGTCGAAGACATGCACATATCAGCAGCTCTGATCTCCTATCTCGGGTGATAAGAGCTGCAGATATTTGCCTCTCTCTTCCTTGCGAGGAAATTCGTTCATTGACAAGCGAATGTTTACTCATTTCTTTGCCGTTTAGACTTCTACTCTTCTGAGAACAGTCCAACATGCGACCGGAGATTGGGTTCCATTATAGCCACCTTTGTCTCACGAAAATATCTCTGATGAAAATGACTCAACAATTTTTTCGTGGGAGATCGGCGGCTATATCGAATCCGAATCCCCACGGACATGTTGGATTATTTTCGGTTACGTCATTATGTATAATTTATTAGTGTGGACACTTTTAGAAAAATTAAAGAAAAAAAATAAATGAATTGAAGGTTTGTTTTTTAAATATTTGTAACAAACTAATTAGTTTGATTCTTAAAGTTTATGAATCAAACTAATCAGTTTGGAAATTTTTTTGCAAAAAAACTCATTTTGTAGCGGTTAATAAGAATAACCGCGACAATATGTGGACAAGTTGTAGCGGCTACAGAATCTGAAGGGTCTTCTTTTTTGTAGCGGTTTTTGTAGCGGTTACATCATAACCGCTACAGAATATCAACGGTCAGCTATTTTGTAGCGGTTGTTGTGGCGGTTATTTTACAACCGTTACAATTATGTAAACTTTGTAGCGGTTCCTTTGTATAACCGCTACAAAATCGTACGACTTTATAAGCCGTGACACACCATTTTCAAAGTCACTTCCAACGGTTTGAGTTTTCACCGTTTCTACCTTTACCCAACGGTTTGAGTTTTCACCGTTTCTACCTTTTACCCAACGGTTTGAGTTTTCATCGTTCTTACTGTTAAACTTACACCTTTCAACATTATGGATTCTGGACGAGGTAAGGGAAAGGGAAAAGTAACTGGCCTACCGAGAAGGGGTTTAAGGGGCGGTAGTAGTAGAGGGGACCAGACGAGAGGGCGTGTGACCCGACATATACCTCCGCCCTCTCTGGGGTCGGGCGAGTTTGCCTCGCTCTTCGCCGATGAAGAAATTCCAAACACGGGGACCGTAGGGGGAGATCGAGAAGCAAGTTTGTCGTTCGACGATTTAGACGACGAGAATGAGGACATCCATCTTAATATTCCCATAGCAGATGTAGAGCAGTTCATCGACGGGGAAAACCAGCGGGAGCACGGGAACCCCCGACCGGCGACTTCGCGTTCCACCGGATTTATAGTGGATGTCGAAGGTATATGTAATTAGTTATTTTGTGAGAAATTAATTTAATTTCGGTACGTTTGATTCAATTTTTTGTAAACTTGCAAATAGTCACGGGAACATCAGCAGGAGGACGCTGGATGTTTTCACTCTCACTCAGACGGACTGGGAGATGGCCGGGTGTCGGGTCGTAGTCCCGTGGAACGACCAGACAGACCAGGCGATTGGCAACGGCGGTCACCTGATGAACCGATTCTGTCTCGAGTTTGGTGGCCATTGGGGTGGTTCCCAATTTATTTCAAGGATTGGAAGAAAGTGACAAAGGACACAAAGAACAAGGCGTTCTGAGAGGTTCTACAGGTAGTCAATATTGTTTAATTAAATTGTACATGTTAATAGTTATAAGTTTTAGTTTATTTCTTTCCTTATTTGTTTTTTAATTCATTAATAATTAATAATGAAATTATGATATAGAAAAAGTTTAACCTGCGCGAACAACACAAGAGGTACGTTATGATGAAAGTGGGGGAAGGGTGGAAGAGCCGGAGGAACCGTCTCTACAATATTATGAATGGAGACGGCACTATTCCTCTGCAACAGCTGATCGAGAGAGTCCCAGCACGGCGTGGATCCGATCGGTGGGCGGCTTTCGTCCAATATAGGAGGGGTGCCGACGGGCGAGTACATTTTATTAAATTAATTAATTGTTTCACTTAATTGATAATTTAAATTGAGTTTAGGGTTTAAATTTAAATTTTGTTTCCTCCTCCTTGCGAGCTTTGTCGCAAAGGAACACAAGAAGCCGCGCACGCAGAGAGTCCATCACACCGCAGGGGACCAAGACGTTTGCGGTGACATACGAGGAGATGGTATGTTATTATTTAACATGATCATTGTTTTGTTTTTGAAATAACAAAGTTTATATTGTTTTAATTCTTTCAATGACGAAGGCTCAGGAGGAGAACACACACACGGACTATGGGAAGTTGTGGACACGCACCCATAGACACGCAGATGGGACGCCGACCTCTGAGGCAGCAGAGGAGATAATAGTAAGTTAAAAAATATTATTTATAAAATGAATGTTGTATATTTAAATTGATCGTCCGTTATTTTATTAATGGTTCATGAACTCGTTGGGGCCGACGAGGAGGCCAGGAATAGGCGCAGGCAGGAGAGCATCGACCGTTGGTGGGACCTTCATAACTCGAACTGGACTTCTGTTTGTGGTGTGCTGAACAAGCTGTGTCCTGACGCACGCCTTCCAGCTCCCGAGCCTCCCCCTCCGTTCCTCTTTGATGATTCTAGCCCACGTGCTGCTGATGACGACAAGGCTGTCAACTCTGGTCGTGGACCACCCCCTCCTGAGACAGACCCCCCTGAGACAAACCCCATCGAGAGGACTTGATGATCATGCTCCTGAAATGTAGACCTTCTTTTTTTTCTCTTTTCATGTCCAAACAGAGTTGATTGAGATAACTATATTTCATTATATTGTTTTCTTGTTGATCACGTTTCTTTTCTTGTTGATGGGTTTTTTTTTCTATTGCTTTTTAAAAAAGTGCTTTAATTATAAGTTAAGCACTTCTAATGTTTGGATATACCATTTAACTCATGATTGACTAATCAGTAATATATTAACTCAATTAATCAAATGATTAGTTGAGACACATATGATTAATTAAGCAAAAGCAAATTTTGGCGTCAAAGCTTTGTGCTTTTTTACTAATTTTGTGCGCAAAAGCAAATTATTCCATGACTAATCAGTATTATATTAACTTCTAATTCTGTGCTTTTCAACTTGCGTGCGGCCTTGATTTGGACGATAAGCGACTTTCCTGGCCTCGGGACATTATCTGGGTAGAATGTGCATACCGGCCTTGCGTGCCCAGCTTGCAATTTTGACTCTGACTCAGTGCGCCTTCCCCACAGTCGTAAGTGGTGCTTCATGGGTCATCGGAGGTTTCTCGATGGTACGCACAGGTTTAGGTTGCAACGCAATCGTTTTAATGGGCAACAGGAAAAAAGAGGACCCACTCGAAATTTATCTGGTGAAGAAATCATAGAGCAGCTTCAGGATGTTGATGTTGAGTTTGGGAAAAGAACGATCCGGCAAGGGCGGGACAAAGACGCCAGGCTTCGGTTCTATGCCCCAAAGAATGGCGAAAGGTTAGTGTCTTCTTCACTCTTCCGTATTGGAAAGATAATTTGCTCCGACACAGTCTGGATGTCATGCACATTGAAAAGAATGTGTGCGACAATGTGTTGTACACGATTCTCAACGAACCAGGCAAGTCCAAAGATCATCTGCAGGCCAGGAAAGATCTACGGGAGATGGGCGTTCGTGGAGACGCGTGGCCGGATGAGCATGACAGATTTCAACCGGCAAGGTTTACCCTGACAAAACCGAATAAGGAAATCTTTCTCGCTACCTTGAAGAAAATAAAAGTTCCTGACGGGTATTCAAGCAACATATCACGATGTATTGACTTGCAGTGCTCGAAAGGTTACAGGGTCAAGAGTCATGACTCACATGTGCTTATGCAACAGCTTACTCACGCCATGAAAATACGCTGCCTCTCGATGTGTCTCTCGTTTTGGTCGAGCTTTGTACTTTCTTCCGAAAGCCGTGTTCCAAGGTTTTGATAGTGGAGGAGCTCGACCACCGCAGCAGAAAATCATTCTTACGCTTTGTCATTTGGAGATGCTCTTTCCTCCGTCATTCTTCACGGTCATGGTTCACTGACGGACACCTTGTTCAAGAGACAAAGCTTGCTGGCCCGATTCAGATCCGATGGATGTATCCTATTGAGAGGTACTTGTTTAAAAATAATTACTTTAGCATTACTCCCTATTCGCATGTTTAACCATTGATGCATCGGAATTTTTCCTTGTCTACTTTACGGGTTTCTTGGGAAACTTAAATCTTACGTGAGGAATAAGGCGTGGCTGAAGGTTCAATAGCGAGAAGGTTATATCGGGGATGAGGTCTTGTATTTTTGTTCCGTACTTCGATGACATTGAGACGTCATTCAACCGACCGCCTCGTGTAGACGATTGTCCCGAGCTCGAGCCCGAGCCGGAGCCGGAGGCAACAGAGTTGTTAATCCCTCGTGTTGGTAGAGCGGTTGGCGGGAGTGAGAAATTCAAACTCACGGCACTTGAGAAGTTTCAAGCACACCGACATGTCTTGATTAACGCACCAAAGTTGAACCGTACCTTCGATAAGGATTTCATTGCATACTATATATTTCCTTACATTTTATACATACTCACATGTCATTACATGTTTAATTGCGAGGAATTCGGGAGTCATGTGAAGCGTGAACCGAGGATCCGTACACGTACATCCTCCAAATTGATAGAAAGGTCCACGAGAGAATTCCAGAGTTGGTTTAGGAGGAGAATAATGAACGACCACAACCCGCACTCGCCAGAATTCGAGCTCTCGCGCTAGGCCCTCTTGACCACGCCCTAAGATATACGGCATACAATGTCAATGGTTTTAAGTTTTGCACCGTCGCACGAGATCGGTGATTGCGACCCAAAACTCGGGTGTATATGGCACGTTTGGGACGAGGAGTTATGCGAGCAGCGGTGACGGAACATGCGGTTCGGTGACGTCCCGTATTATGGAAAGCCGCTTGATGTGGTCGGGATAAGTTACACGTGCCTTTTCACCGTGACGTTGTTCAAGTGTTTGTGGGCGAATACCACAACGTCCGGGGGACTCACGACCGACGACTTAGGGATCACATCGCTGAATTTCTCCCGCCTATTCACGGTGGTCGGTCACGAAGATGACGAGCCGTATATTCTTGCATCGAGGCCCATCGGGTTTATTATGTGGCCGATGAGAGGCACAAGGATTGGAATATGGTGGTTCACTTAAAGCCTCGGGACCTTTACGACATGGGCGATGGTGATAACGTCGCATACGATTGTGAGCCGTTCCAGCCCGCCAGCTTCGAAGACTTCTTCCCAGACGGCGATGACAATTTACCTATAGTTCGATACGTTTTTAAATTTATGTTTTATAAAATAGTAACATTTAATTAAAGTTTTAATTGTGTTCAAACATATTGACCTCACGCGTAACATTTTATGCAAACTTTCCTTGTAGGGATGGTGAAGAAGATTGAGAGAAACACTTAATGCCTATGCTGTAATATGAAATCTTTTTAATATTATGTTTTTTTTTTTAAAAAACTCAGAAATTACTTTGTAGCGGTTATATAACCGCTACAAACACTTAAAAACCGCGACAAATTAAACCGCTACGAGAATCGCTACAAAAACCCAAAACCGCTACTAAATACAATAACCGCTACAAAAAGTGAGAAACCAACCGCTACAAAATGATGCGCAGACCCCACCATAAATACCCCCACCCAACCTCATTTAATATGCCTCAACTTCTTTTCTACCCACGTTTTCTCTCAGTCATCTCAAATATTTTTACGTTTCAGAACATCGTGAGTTTGAAAGGGGTAAGTACCGTGTAACCGGATCAATTCTAATGTTTCTCATACTAATTTATAGTTCTTGTACTAATTAAAGTTTGTTATTTTGCAGTTGAACGGGATATATCTTTCAACTTTCCCTATTCTTTCATATACATTATTCAATTGATTTGTACATATAATTTTTAAATATTGAGTATTGTTTTAATCACCTCATTTCTTAGTACTTATTCTACTTACATAATCTTATTATTTTGTTTCTATACATGCACCTTATATATTTAAATTTCATAATTTACTACCTTTTATTTTTAATAAAAAGATATATTAATAATAATTACTGAATTACGCCGATAAATGATTTTTTTTTTAAACCGTAATGAATTTGTAGCGGTTACAATAACCGGTACAAAATTTCAAATAAAAAGGCGGGTTATTTGTAGCGGTTGTAGTAGCGGTTTGGGACCGCTACAAATATTCAAAAGCACATGATGACGTTGTAGCGGTTTATGTGTATGTAGTATCGGTTTTTTTTAACCGTTACAAATCGGCTTGCCACAGGCATTTTTGTCGCGGTTCCTCTAACCGCTACAAATGTCGTTTGTCACGTCAAAAACCGTTACAAATAAGTCATTTTAACCGCTACTAATCATCGTTTTTTTTGTAGTGGATTTGGATAAGATGGTTTAGAGTTCAATGTAATAAAAAATTAAAGATAATTTAAAGACATACAATGAATACGGTAAAGGAGTTTAATTAACAATTAATGGAAGATAATCCCTCAAATGAAAGAAAAAATCAATTGTCGTTAGCATGTACGTATCATTCCTGGAATCAAAATTCAACTATTTGATACTCCACTGTGCATAATTGCTGTAATCTCTTTTTTAATTTTTAGAGGGGTATTTTTAGAAAATACACATAATTAACTAATTTAACTTCCTTCCTTAATCTCCCAAAATTCTGGTAATTTGCTCTTATAATTAGGGACGGAGGGAGTATAAGAAAGGGTATGTTTAAGTTAGTGATCAAAAACCACGTTCACATGAGTCGAAATAAAACTCTACTCACCTACTTATACTTCATACACTCTAAATCACGTTGGAAAAATAACTTCTACTGCTAATCCAAACAGATACAAAAACGCTAGCCCTATTTTATACTCCTTGGTCCTAACTCCTAAATGTAGTTAATGAAGAAGTTTATTTCAGTTTTAAATATAGGACAATTTATAATCTATTTTTTAAATTATCTCTATTAATTGCACTTATTAGAAAGCTGGGTTACAGTAACTAGATTAGAGTGGAATCTGCAGGTTATGCTGGGGGAATTTGGTTGCTCTGGAATGAAAATAAAGTTTCTGTGCAGTATGTGAACTCTTCTACCCAACTTCTTCATGTCAAAGTCTTACTAATTTCTTCAAACACCTGGTTCTGGTTGACTTGTGTCTGTGAGGAACCTTGTTATAGAAAGAGAAGATCTTTGTGGCAAGAGATTAGTAGGCTGAATGACAGTGTTCAAGAACCATGGATCATGGCGGATGATTTTAATGCTTACCTGGACCTAATTTCACTTATATGAGAGAATTTGGTGACTGTATTGCAAGTTCGAATTTACTGGAAACTGAGGGTGTTGGTGAAAGGTACACATGGGAAAGGAATTTAATGAAGGAAAGAATTGACTGGGCTTTCTCTAATGTGGAATAGAATAATTTATTTCCCTTCACAAAGGTGCAACAGTTGAGAAAATTTGGATCAGATCATAGGCCATTATTTATTAAAACTACTCCCAATACTGCTAGTAAATATTCTAAAGCTTCGTTCAGGTGTCAAGCAGCATGGTTAATGGAAGAAGACTTTGTGGATGTGTTTAGGAAAGGTTGGGAACAGGAGTCCAGGCTAGGTCTGAAAGTCCAAAGTTTCATGAGAGAAGCATAAGCGTGGAATAGTTCTCGCATTGGGAATATTC
Organism: Acacia pycnantha; assembly: GCA_025563575.1. Lineage (NCBI taxonomy): Eukaryota > Viridiplantae > Streptophyta > Magnoliopsida > Fabales > Fabaceae > Acacia > Acacia pycnantha. The sequence goes on along the minus strand of JAMWYP010000002.1, from coordinate 7,176,448 downwards.
CAAGGAAGAAAGGAACTGCTGAAGAGAATAGAAGGAGAGGAGAAAGCAAGGGCCAGAAGGGATAACCAACAACTAGTGCGAGTAGAACAGCTTTGGAGATGGAGAATGCCAGAGAAGATCAAACTTTTCATGTGGCTATTTATGCATGAATGCATACATACAACGGATTTGAGGAAGAGGAAGGGCCTGAGTGACACTACAATCTGCCCATATGGTTGTGGGGAGGATGAGGACGCTATGCACTTGATGAGAGACTGTTCAAGCGCAGCGGAGAGATGGAAATAAATTGTAGCACCTATACACTTGGAGCTTTTTTCTCTCTACAAGGAGCGGCTTGGCTCAAATGTAATCTTAAGCGAGAAGCAAGATCAGACAAAACAAAGAAAATCCCTTGGCTTACCTTGTATGGAAATGTTTGTTGGGATATATGGACAACACAGTGTAAAATATTATATAATTCTAATGATGTTTGTATTCCTAGGGATGCCTATGATTCTCTTTACAGGGCTTGTTGGGATAAAGACTTGATTGACCATTGCACCTTCTATGGAAAAAGAAACATAACAGACTACTTAGGAGATGAACCTTCCCTATGGTCATGTTAAACTAGAGGTTGATGGTTTTGCACTTCAAATAGCAATGAGGGGAAGCGATAGAGCTATCAAAGACGAGATTGGCATTTGGATTTGTTGTTTTAGTTGCAAACTTACATCGGTTCCCCCTACAATTGCTAAACTACTAGGGATTTTGAACGGTTTGAGTCTATGTTAGATCAGAGGATTTGAGAATATTGTTGTGTACCCTGATTGCATAGCAGCCATTGAGTTTTGTATTAAAGTATGTTTGGTTTGAGAGAAGGGAGGGAGGGGAGAGAATTTTTTTACTTTGTTTTAACCAAATTGCCCATGAAAATTTTTCAATATTCCACAACTGTACTCTCAACAAAAAACCTTTTTCTTCTCATTAATGACAATTTGGTAAAAGTCTTCCCTCCCTTTCCATTCTCTCCCCTCAAACCAAACACATCCATGGGAGATGTGATGAAAATCACCCATATAAGGATTTTACACAGGGATTGGCAAGTTATTCTATTCCATAGCTTTAGGGAATTTTTGACTTCGGCATATTACTTAGCTAAGATGTCATATACCTTGGTTGAGTCCTTTAATATCCTTGATCAATCCCGACTTGATCTTCCAAGGGTGGATCTTGATGAAGGAGTTTGAACTCTTATTTTTGCTTTCCGATTGAATAGCAATGATATCCAATTTTTACTAAGAAAAATCACATTTTTTAATAAGAATAAAATAAGTAAAAAAATATTAAATGATTTAACTATCATTTCTTAGTTCGTATAAACTAGTTAACAACTGGAGGGAATGGATTACCATATTATTAACCCCTTGCTTAAAATTTTAAGGGTTAAGTATCATTTTTGCCCCAAAAGTTTTTACTGATGAGCAGTGGGTATCCGGAAGTTTTTTTAAGAGCAATTTTACCCCCGAAAGGTTACAGAACGTAGTAATTTTGCCCCTTCGTTAATTTTGACCGTTAAGTTTAACTGATTTGCACATGTGACATCTAATAATTGCCACCTCATCAATCAAAATAGGGTTAAGTATCATTTTTACCTTGGAAATTTACGTTGAGGAGCAGTGGGTATGTAAAAGTTTTTTTATGAACAATTTTGCCCCAGAAGTTTACAAAACTTAGGACCCGTTTGTTATAAAGAAAGTTTGGGGAGGGAAATGAACTTTGGAGGAGGGAAAGGAAAGGAAATGAAGATTTGAAAGATGAGGGAAGATGACTTGAGTTGTTTGGTAGGAAGAAAATGAAGAGGGAAAGTTGGTAAGGAATTAGGAAATGTCTATTTTACCCTCAAAAGAAATTAATTCAAAATAATAAAAAAATATTTTTTTTGCTAAAATATATTTTAAAAAAATATTTTATTGTTAAGTTCGAACTTTTGAAGAAAAAAATTCACCAAATTTGAACTTTCCCGCCAAATTTGAACTTTTCCGCCAAGTTTGAACTTTCCCGCCAAGTTCGAACTTCCCGCCAAATTTGAATTTCAGGGATAAATCTGTCAAAAACCATCTTCCTGGGAAGATGGCAGCTTTCCTTCCATTTTCGGAGGGAAAGCATCTTCCCTCAAATAAGGGAAAATGTCCAATTCCAGTGAGTTGCTGACTGGACTTTCTTTGTAACAAACACCCAAAATCCATGGGAAGATTGAGATCTTCCATTTCCCTCCCTGGACTTTCTTTATAACAAACGGGTCCTTAGTAATTTTGCCCTGTTGTCCCCAATGTTAAATTTGACTGTTAAATAAGTCAAACAACACATGTATCATGCCACCTCATCATCCACATCATTGAGCCCAATATGACGTGGCATCACACCTCGTCATCTCTTTCTTCCTCTCTCCCCTTGTATAGATTGATCTAGGTCACCCTCCCCTATTGTGAACCACGACGATAGTGGGTGGTTTCTTAAAGAAATGGTTGAAGAGACTGGTGTTTCAATTGGTACAAATATTTTACCTATACATAGTGATGATGGGGTAAATTGGTTGGAGGTTGAAGTGGGTACACTAACAAGTTTGATCAAAAAGTGGCGTCATACCTGGGTCCTGAAAGAAAGGGTTGGAATGGAGACCAAGTGAGTTGGCAAGAAAGAGGGAGAGAGAAAAGAAAGAGTTACAATGGAGACCAGTGATTTGGTAAAGAATTACTTATTTTGATTGATGAGGTGGCAAGCATTGGGTGTCACATGTGCAAATCAATTAAATTTAACTGTAAAAAATAACGAAAGGGTAAAATTGCTACGTTTTGTAAACTTTCGAGGGGAAAATTGCTCCTAAATTTTTTTTTTTCAAATACCCACTGCTCCTCAGCGAAAACTTCCAGGACAAAAATGATACTTAACCCTATTTTAATTGATGAGGTGGCAATCATTGGGTGCCACATGTGTAAATCAGTTAAACTTAATGGTCAAAATTAATGGATGGGCAAAATTGCTACGTTTTGTAAACTTCCAGGACAAAATTGCTCTTAAAAAAACTTCCAAATATCCATTGCTCAAAAAAAAAAAAAAAAAAAAAAAAAAAAAACCTTTCTGAAGCAAAAATAATACTTAACTCAAGTTTTAACATAAAGTAGCACTTTCTTGGCAAGGAGGGGATATGAGCATATATCCTCTTTGAAATAGTTATCTTATGATAAACAAACTATATTCATCATCCCTTTCTTTTTGCATCGGTTTACTCTTCCCTGGAATATAACTATCCCCTCATCTCCCGTCTTCCAACTAACTTAACTCTCAATTCCCATTCCAAACATAACCAAACCAAACCAATCCCACTTTCTTCATTCCCTTAACTAGCAACCAATGCCATCGCTTGGAAGTAAAATAGAAAGAGAGGTCCGTAGATTATTTAAAGGACGCAAAAAGTCCCCACCGCCACCACCGTGTCCTCCGCCGCTACCTCCACCTCCTCCTCCGCCGCCGCCGCCTCCTCCTCCGCCGCCGCCACCTCGTCCTCCGCCACCACCTCCTCCTCCTCCTCCACCACCAAAGACTCCTTTTCTTTTCCCTCCAGCTAATTCCACAATTGTCCCTGATCCCTCCAAGTTCTTCACCCCAAGCCTTCTTTCAACCCCACTTCCCACAAACTCCTTTTTCCAGAACTTCGTTCTCAACAATGCTGAACCTGAATACATCCATCCCTACCTCATTAAACCCTCTCTCTCCTCCCTCTCTCTCTCCTACCCTTCTCTCTCCTCCTCCTCCTCTTCCATTTCCCAGCTTTTCACCGCCGATCTCACCATCTCCACCACATCAGACAAAACCGATCACCATCATGTTATCTCTTCCTTCAGTGATCTCAGCGTCACTTTGGAATTTCCCTCTTCCAATATGCAATTCTTCCTAGTCAGAGGAAGTCCCTTTTTAACCGTAAATATAACAAATCAAACACTAATTTCGATCTCCACCATTCATTCTATCCTTTCGCTTTCTTCCAATAATGGCTCCCTCACCAACTATACCCTTAACCTCAGCAATGGCCAAACATGGCTTATATACACCTCCTCGCCCATAAGTTTGAACCAAAGCCCCTCCGAGATTACTTCAGCTCAAGACTTTTCGGGAATAATAAGGATAGCTTTATTGCCAGATTCAAACCCAAAACTCCTATCAATCCTCAATCAGTTTTGCTTTTGTTATCCTGTATCTGGGGATGCAACATTCACAGAGCCATTCTCTTTGGTATACAAATGGGAAAAGAGAGGTTGGGGAGATTTGTTGATTCTTGCCCACCCTCTCCATCTTCAACTTCTATCTGCAAATCAATGTGAAGTTACTGTTCTACATGATTTCAAGTACAGAAGCATCGATGGTGAACTTGTTGGTCTAGTTGGAGACTCATGGGTTTTGAAGACAAACCCTGTTCCTATTACTTGGCATTCAACCAGAGGCATCAAGCAGAGTTCTTATGATGAGATCGTTTCAGCACTTTCTGAAGATATCGATGCTTTGAGTAATCCTTCAAGAACAACAATATCATCATCTTCTTTCTACTTTTCTGGCAAATCAATAGCTAGAGCAGCGAGGTTGGGTTTGATAGCTGAAGAGGTGAGTTTTCTGGAAGCCATTTCTCCAGTAACCCTGTTATTGAAAGAGACTATTCAGCCATGGTTGGATGGTACTTTTGAAGAAAATGGTTTTTTATATGAAAAAAAATGGAAAGGGATCGTCACAAAACAAGGTTCTAAAGATTCAGAAGCAGATTTTGGTTTTGGAATTTACAATGATCACCATTACCATCTGGGATATTTTCTGTACGGAATAGCGGTTCTTGCAAAGAATGATCCAGCCTGGGGAAGAAAGTACAGACCACAAGCGTATTCATTAATGGCGGATTTCATGAACTTAGGAAGAAGATCAAACTCAAACTATCCTCGCTTAAGGTGCTTTGATCTTTACAAGTTACACTCTTGGGCCGGTGGGCTAGCTGAATTTGCTGATGGAAGAAACCAAGAGAGCTCAAGTGAAGCTGTGAACGCGTACTATTCAGCAGCATTAATGGGTTTAGCATATGGTGACACCAATTTGGTAGCCATTGGAGCCACACTTACAGCTCTGGAAATTCATGCAGCACAAACATGGTGGCATGTGAAGAAGAAGAAGAAAAAGACTGATACTAAGATGGTGTACGAGGAACAAGAAGAGTTCATGAAAGAGAACAGAGTTGTTGGTGTTGTGTGGGCAAACAAGAGAGACAGTGGACTCTGGTTTGCTCCTCCTCAATGGAGAGAATGCAGGGTAGGGATTCAGGTTCTGCCATTGTTGCCCATCACTGAGGTGTTGTTCTCCGATGTGAGATTTGTGAAGGAGCTTGTTGAATGGACCTTGCCTAGTTTGAGAAGCAGGAAAGGTGTTGCAGATGGGATGTTAGGGTTTGCCTATGCCATGGAAGGAGTTTATGATAAAGAAAGTGCGTTGAAGAAGATTAAAAGCTTGAAAAGTTTTGATGATGGAAACTCGTTCTCTAATTTGCTGTGGTGGGTTCATAGCAGAGGTGATGATCAAGCAGAAGATGATGAGGTTGGTCATGAAAAATACTCTTGGTTCAATCATTACTGTCGTTAAGTTAGTATTATGGTTTGTGTGTGCGTAAGATATTGATTATTATCTTGGTAAATTACTTTATTTTCTCATCAACTAAATGTAAGATCTATGAGTATTGTTATTACATTTTTATATTCCTGTCGTGTTGAATGTATGCTAGTAGCAATTACCTTACTTTAGATGCTCTTTTTACTTCTGGAAAAACTGCATATCTGGCCCTTTAATTTAATGTAAGGTCCCTTAAATTTATAAGGTCTTTTCAGTCCCCTTCTATCCTAACTTTCCTAACAAAACATGTTGGCATTGAAATTTTAAATGTTGATAGAACAGTATCAGTTACTAACAAATAAGTTAAAATTTTAAAAACAATAATGATTGACACAAAAACGCATTATTTAAGACTAACAATGCTAGGTTAAGAGGAATGAAAACATAGTTTATAAAATTAAAGGTTAAGGACTAATTTTGTCTTGAAAGTTGTCTACAGTAATTTTGTCCTGAAAGTTTTTTGAGAGACAATTTTGCCCCGGAAGTGTCAAAAAATGAGAAATTTTGTCCTATCCGTTATTCCAATTAATTTTGTCCATTAGTTGACCAAATATATTAATATAGTAGTCCACATGCTATCAACGTTATTTTTTTTCCTCCAAAGTTACATTTAAAATTTTTGTAAAAATTTTCACCTTAACAAAAATGATGTAGATGACATAAAGATGGTCAGTTTAATATAAAATTTAATCAACTAACGAATAAAATTAAATGGGATAACGGTCAAGGAAAAATTGCTCCTTTTTTTACACTTTCAGGGTAAATTTGCCCCTCAAAAAACTTTTGCCCCTCGATGACAATTTCTAGGGCAAAATTACCCCTGACCCTTAATTAATGAATTAGACCAAAACCATATTTAGGTTCTCTTTGTTTTAACTTTTTAGAAATGCTTTTACAGCGTTCGAGGTAAGCATGTAAGAGATTTTTTTTTTTTTCAGTTTGCCGAAAAGTACTTAAAAACACTTTTTTTTTTAATCTTCCTAAACGAGCACGTTTAAAGCATCAAAGAACCTATTCCCTCCGATTGACACTTCAACTAATTCATCATAATCAATAAATGCTAGTTAACTCATTAAATCTGTCTTAAATTGATTTTTTTTTCAATTTTACCCGTATTAAATTATGTTTCAAATAAGAGAAAACATAGAATAAGTCATATTTAAATAGAGCTAGTAAAATGAGCCGGCCCAACTCTACAGGGTTGGCCCGCCATTGGCTCGTGCCTAAACTGGCTAGCCCGTTTAGGCCCGAGTAAGAAAAAAGTACAGAATTTCAATGGCCATCCCTTTTTACTTAAGGGCCAAGGGCTGGTCCGCTGATTTTAGGCCCATTTAACATATTTTCACTTTTTTACATGTTTTTCAAAGAAAATTAAGTTAGAACAATAAAATATCTAATTTAAAAATAAATATTATGAAAATTAAGTTCAAAGACCAAACATGATCAATATTTAACAGCACACATAAATACTAAGTCCAAAAACTACTATACATAATCAAATAAATAACTAGATAAAGTCATAAACTAAACACTAAACAATATGAATAAAATTATCATTTTCTTCTCCATCATCACTTTCAATATATAAAAATGATTATTAGCGTGGTTTTAGGTAATAAAGATCATAATTTCTTTTCTTTAAAAAAAAAAAACATTAACGGGCTTAAACCGGCCAGTATATTTAAGCCTGAGCCCTACAGAGCTGGCTCCATTTTAAGGCTCTAAATTACAAGCTCGACCCTTGATTTAAACATGCTTAAAAGGGCTGTGCGACTGGCTCAACCCGTTTTTCCAGCTCTTCATTTAAGCATTAACTACATAGACAAAATTGATAAATAAACATTAATTACTCTCTCAGTGACTTATATTATGAACCAATTAAGACATTATTTTAGAAGTGACTCATCTTATAGACAAGAGGTAGTATACTTGTTGTTTTCCCTCGTATGCTTAACCCTAATTCTAGCCCTTGATTTATATGTATTTTACTAATTTATATGTATTTTATATTTGTTATATAGTTATTTGTTCATTTAAGTACAAATACATAGATAAATAATAACTATACTCTGATTTTATGATTTGGTTTATTATTTTTTGCAGATATAGATTATAGATGTATTCATGATACGGGAGAAGAAATTAAAGGTTAAGGGCTAATTTTGTCTTGAAAGTTGTCACCGAACGGTAATTTTGTTCTGAAAGTTTTTTGAGAAACAATTTTGTCTCGGAAGTGTCAAAAAATGAGAAATTTTTCCTTGACTGTTATCTCAATTAATTTTATCAATTAATTGACCAAATATATTGAGATGGTAGTCCACATGCTATCCACATTATTTTTGTTGACGTGTAAATTTTCTTTAGAAGTCCATATATCATCTACTTCATTTTTTTCAAAGTTACATTTTAAATTTTTGGTGAAAATTTACATCTTAACAAAAATGACTAGATAATACATATAGACTGTCAGCTTAGTATATTTAGTCAACTGTAATACCCTAATTTTCATAATCCATATAAACATTATATTTTGGCTAATTATTAGCAAAATAACAAAGGTGAATATGAGTCTCAAAAAAATATAATCTATTGATTATATTTTTGTCTAAATTTTACTTTGGAATTAATTAACCAACGGTTAATTATGAGACAATATTTAGGGGCTATTTAATGGGATATAAATAGCACATAAAACAATAATTAATTTATAATGAAATTATCATAATTAAGCATAGGCTTAATTTAATCATGAGAGAGGCAATTAGTAAAAATTATTGGGCAATTAAACTAACACTAATTAATGAGGTTTGTATAAATCTTATATTTAATCCAAGAGCCCCAAATGGACCACATATGCACCTAGCCTTGTGGTGCAATATGAGCCAAGTAATTTTGAGATATTTTCTAAAGTGTTATTCCTAAGTCTTCATGTAACTAAGTTAACCAATGGAAAATATAATTAAGAAGCAATTAAGACTTCTAAAGGCCATAATTTTCGAAAATATGAAGGCCAATGGAAGATGAGATTAAATTACTAATGATACTCTAATAACTTGGATTATGGAGTAAACCCATTTAATCAATGTAAGATTCAATGCAAGGGCAATTAAGCATTGGATTAGGGATTAATTAAGCTTTGTTAATCAACTTTGAAAAGTCAACAAAGGCAATCCTTGAACCACAAGAGGCCAACAAGGCTTGTAAGAAAAAGTTGTGGAGAGTGAAGTGGCCAACAATGCAAGAAGAAGTTTGGGGAAAATAGAAGAGGAAAGAGAGAGGGAGAGGAGACGAAAAATTAGAGGAAGAAGAGAGGGTCATGTGGCCTAAACTTCCATCACATATTCAAAGGGAAAATTAGAGAATTTAAAGAAGACACATAGGTCTCATTGAAGCCACCAATTTTACTTTACCAAAGAAAGGAAGAGAGGAAGCCAACAAGGCAACATCCATGGCCAAAAAAGGGCCATGGATTTCGAATGGCTAAGGAGGAAGTTAGGAAATTTTATTGCCAAATGGGTCCTTGAACTTTTGCTATAAATAGAGGCCTTAGCTCTTCATAATTCTCACACCAAAATCAACCAAAGTGGATGAGTTTTAGAGAAGCAAGAGTAGAGAGAAAAATCATAGTGGGAAGCAAGAAGGAGGAGGAAGCTCTTCAAGAGGTAAGCAAGCTTTTAGTTTCTAGTCTTTAGCTTTTGTAGTTCTTGAAGTTCTAGGTTAAGTTCACAGTTAGTTTATGCTTTGATCTTAAATGTTCTATAGTAATTTTATTTTCATGTTTTTACGGTTAGAAATAGCTTTATTTCGAAAAAATGATGAAGAAAATGTTAGAGTAAAATTATTGGAAGATTAGGATCAAAGTAGCGAAGCTCTGGCGAAATTTTGTCGGTTAGTAATTCCCGGAGTCAGGGGTAAAAACGCCAGTATTTTATGTTGAAGACGTGGTTCTAAAATTCTGAGAAAATTCATGGTTAAATTATACATATACATATATATAGATATACATATATATATATATATATATATATATATATATATATATATATATATATATATATATATACATATATATATATATATATATATATATATATATATTTCCAAATATATAAAATATGTATCATTTGGAGTTCTACATAATGAGATAAAAATTCCTAAAGTTAGGCAATGCTTTTCTGGAAAAATTCTGGGCAGAGGTTGAAAACTATTAAACTGGGAATGATATAATTAATATGGGTAAAAACAAGTATTTTTCCTCAAAAGTAGACATGATAAGGATTCCAAGGAATTTTACGGAATCTCGTTTCGATTTTTGTAGAATTAATTATGATTTTTCAAAGATGCTGAAAAATCTATCCAGAAATTCCTGCAATTCGTTTTTAAGAAAAGTAAGGGCAAAAATGGAATAACAAGTCCACCAATGGTAGAAATGTCAAAATGGGTGAAAATATCATTTTTGATATTATTCTAGGAAATATGGTATTAATTATAATATCATATAATATATGGAAAAGGAAATAATCCGACGATAACATATAGGATATCCGGGATCAAGTCCGGAGTTGGGTTCAAAGGTCGGGCAAGATAGTCATTACTCGGTGAAAGGTATGTACGCGTACTGTAACATTAAATTTGATGTTTATTGAATGCTTATATGTGATAGATGATAACTTTACATTGGCTGTGCGCTTATGTACTGTTGGGGATACATCTGCTGTGTGCTTATATACTATTGGGATACATCTGCTGTGTGCTTATGTACTATTGGGATACATCTGTTGTGTGCCTATGTACTGTTGGGATACATCTGCTGTGTGCTTATGTATTGATTATTGTTGAAATGCCATGAATATCTGTCATATATTGTTTACATAAACATGAGGTTAACCGTTACCTGAGGTCCAATGGGCATTGGACTTCAGTCTTAACTAATAGTACAGGAAAGGATCAAGGATCAGAGAAGGCACCGGTAGATGGAGCCGTGAAGAGGAACCAAGGGGCAAAACCATAATAATGCACCGGTCGAGGTAGGAGCAGGAAGAAGTTATCAGAGCCTACTTTCTGGCATGGATCTAATAAAGTTACTTCGAACAGTTTGGTGCCGAAGGCAGGGCTAGTCTATGTGGGTCAGTCAATAAGTCGCTGTGAACTCGGTGAGACTCCCATGATAGACACCTACCTGGCCAACCTGTTTGATTAACTGAGTTAGGTTCATTGCCCCAAGTCTAAGTTAATGCTTGATGAAAGTATGTATAGTTACTATTTGAAAATTGTAATTATACAAGTCCTGTACTATTGTATCACATGAATATTCCTTCGGGTTATTTAATATACCAGATTATGTCAGGCATCATATGTCGGGACATTTTATATCAGTTACTCATTGTCCAAATGTTAGAATGCTCTCCGTTTCCGCAGTACTCTGATGTAGCATCTCAAACTCTGTTGATTTTTCTAAAACCAAGTGTCAACCGACACGATTTATGGTGTGGAATTTGAGATGTTACATCAACTAACGAACAAAATGAACTGGGATAACGATCAAGAAAAAATTGTTCCTTTTTTTTACACTTTCGGGGCAAATTTTCCCCTAAAAAAAACTTTTGCCCCTCGATGATAATTTCCAGGACAAAATTACCCCTTGACTCTTTAATTAATGAACTAACCAAAAACCATATTTAGGTCCTCTTTGTTTTAACTTTTTAAAAATGCTTTTATAGCGTTCGAGGTAAGCATGTAAGAGTTTTTTTTTTCCAATTTGCGGAAAAGTACCTAAAAACACTCTTTTTTTAATCTTCCTAAACGAGCACGTTTAAAGCACCAAAGAACCTACTCCCTTCAATTCATAATATAAGACACTTCAACTAATTCATCATAATTAATAAATGCTAGTTAACTCATTAAATGTGTCTTAAATTGATTTTTTTTTCAACTTTTTACCCATATTAAATATGTTTCAAATAAGAGAAAACATACAATAAGTCACATTTAAATAGAGCTAGTAAAATGGGCCGGCCCAGCTCTGCAGGGCTAGCTCGCCATTGGCTCGTGCCTAAATTGGCTGGCCCGTTTAGGCCCGAGTAAGAAAAAAGTACAGAATTTCAATGGCCATCCCTTTTTACTTAAGGGCCAAGGGCTAGCCCGCTGGCTTTAGGCCCATTTAATATGTTTTCACTTTTTTACATATTTTTCAAAGAAAATTAAGTTAGAACAATAAAATATCTAATTTAAAAATAAATATTATGAAAATTAAGTTCAAAGACCAAACATGATCAATATTTAACAGCACACATAAATACTAAGTTCAAAAACTACTATCCACAATCAAATAAATAACTAGATAAAGTCATAAACTAAACACTAAACAATATGAATAAAATTATCATTTTCTTCTCCATCATCACTTTCAATATATAAAAATGATGATTAGCTTGGTTTTAGGTAATAAAGATCATAATTTCTTCTTTTTTTTTAAACATTAACGGGCTTAAACCGACCAGCATATTTAAGCCTGAGCCCTACAGAGCTAGCTCCATTTTGAGGCTCTAAATTACAATCCCGACCCTTGATTTAAACATGCTTAAAAGGGCTATGTGATTGGCTCAACCCGTTTTTCTAGCTCTTCATTTAAGCATTAACAACATAGACAAAATTGATAAATAAATATTAATTACTCTCTTAATGACTTATATTATGAACCAATTAAAACATTCTTTTAGGAGTGACTTATATTATTGACAAAGAGCTAGTATACTTGTTGTTTTCCCTTGTATGCTTAACCCTGATTCTAGCCCTTGATTGAGACTAACTCGACCAACTGATGACCTAAATTAAACGCTCATATTGGGCCTAGGGAGGTTGGGCCTTGTTGGTCCAACAAAATAGACGTTCGACCGCATCTACTTGTCAAATGATGACCTAAATTAAACGCTCATATTGGGCCTGGAGATGTTGGGCCTTTTTGGTCCAACAAAAAAACGTTGATCCGCAACTGCTTGTGGCTACTGTGATCAATGTTGTCAAAAACTAGTGTAAAAACTTACGTTTTTACGTCTTTACTAGGGTCATACGTGCTAAACCACAAGTAAAAACTGTCATAAGTAGAAACTGGTAGAAACTCCGCTCAAACACTTAAAAACTGTAAAAACTTACGTTTTTACCGTTTTTACTTTAATAAAAAAAAGGATGAAAAGTTTTTTTTCCTCGAAAAAGGATGAAAAGTTGAAAACTCTATTTTCATCGTACATCTTGGATTCGGAATTACTGGAGAGTGGAAACTAGATAGTTATATATAGTTTTTAACGTATTTCCATAATTATAAACGTAAGTTTTTTAACATAAGTTTTTTTTTAATGTTTTATATAGTTATATGACTTATATTTTTTAAATATGAAGTTGTTCATTAAATTTTGAGTAGTGATTTATAATTTTTTTCCCATATATATATGTATAATTTTGAGCTCTGACCTTAAGTAGTAGAAAGTAAAAAATTTACGTTTCTTGTCGTTTCTACGATTTACGTTTCTACTACCCCTTTCCGTGTCTACGTAGAAACTCGATTTTAACAACATTGACTGTGATGACTCTGGATTGGAAGATGAACTGCACATCTTTTGAGCATCACATCTCATCATGGTCTAACGAAAGGAGTTAGTCTCTCACAACATAACAAATCAATGTCCGAATCTCTGTTAAGAAAGGTGCCAACATTTAATGCTCGACAGTGACTCAAATAAGATTATGGGTTAATATGAGATTACAAGGGTTATTGGATTGCAAGCTTCACTCGAATGTTAGGCCATTGGGATGGGCTTGAAGAGGAAGAATGAGCTTTTTTTTTTTTTTTTAGTTGTCCATCCAGTATCCAGAGTTTCGTCCTGACTAATCTGGATCCGACCCGCGTCGCACACCTGGCTATGGTGGGAGAGTCTCCCAACGGGGCTTTTCTGCATTCACAAGGCTCGAACTCGAGACCTTACTTAAGCGACACAGACCGCTTACCACTTGTGTCAACCCCGTTGGTAGAATGAGCTGTTTTCTAAGAGTATTTGAAGGAGGTAAAATTGTTATTCTGATACTTTAGCAAAAGAAGATTATCAGACTCTTCTCCATTAGATGTCTGTCCGACTCATGTACAGACTTTGGTTGACAAAGATTGTAATGAGATTTAATGCCCTTTTAGATCAATATTAATTTTATTGAGCTGTTGCCTTCATTTTCAAAAATAAAAAAGCATAAAAAAATAATTGATCTACTGCAACAAAAAATTAATTAGTTGACCTCAGTTTTTAAAATTGCAACTAATTAATATCGGTTTTATATTATCTTACTTTGGCTTACGCGACAGGTTTTTTTGTAAGTTACCATATTGCCATGCAAACAAACAAACAATGCAACACTGAACATGAATTATATATTTTCTGAGCAAAAAAAAAAAAAAACGAATATTATATATTTCGAGCTAATAGCTGGCAATTCAGTAGATAAATTTTAATTCTTATTTAAGGTCAGATTAATTCATTGATATGAAGTCTTCTAATTCTATCCTTTTTTTTTCACAAAACAATTGTCCATTTAATTCATTCCAAACTGGCTTAAATTAGTTAATTTTACTCATTTTTCGAAAATGTCATTGGATAAATTTAAAATGACACAAGTAAAAATGAATCATCAGCCCCTGCCACATACCTCTCTGACCTAAAATTTTCCTTTCCACACGATTTCTAATTGAAATAATGGTCTTGCTATATATACATATATATGTGTGTATATGTATATGTTACGGACCCGTTTGAGACCCATTTAATGTATGACCCAATAAGAGACAATTTATATCAGAATCCACCTATAATCAAACAATTGTCCATATATTCAAAAAAAATCATCCTCACCTTCCAAAAACTCATTTAGAGTGAGATCGTAACCTTTTATTTATAAAAGAACTTTCATGTTATTAGGTTATGAAACTCAGAGACTATATCTCAAAAGATTATAATAACAATAATAAGTCACAAGGCTATGAAGCAAATAGGAGAAGGATATATGAAAGAATGAGATAATAAGGACGAAATATCTATTGTTCAAAAAAAAAAAAGGACGAAATATCTAACAAGACAATATTGCTTACCCTATGATTTAAAAGCTAAAATGACGCATTTTATTTTATTAATATTAAAATGTGATGCTTCTAGGCATGTCAGATTAATTATGCCACCTTAATGATCACTTGTCTCACTAATCTAACGATGAATCAGACATGTTTGGCATGGCTGTGGTTGAGGCAAAAAGCTCATCAAACAGTAAAATAAGTCTAGCGGAAGGAAAAAAGTTAATATGGATCGTTTGAGATAGGTTTAAGGGTTGATGGACTTATTGTAAAAAAGTAGTTTATGATAGAAGTCACTTTTTTTAGCTTCTGAGGTGACTTTTTTCAGCTTCTAGAGAAAAATGTTAGAGATATGTGATCCAATAAGCAATGTCCTATTAATATATATATATATATATATATATATATATATATATATATATATATATATATATATATTTGTATGTATTCTAATTAGGGATTCAGAAATTAGGCCAAATTACTTCTATATCCCTTAGTTATTAAAAAAAACACTATTGGAGACAAAAACAATATTGTTTACACGCAACGTAAGAATCCTAACGGGGAAAAAAAAAAATCATTGGAGGCCTCTAAACTAAAGTTTTCTTCTACTATTTTGTAAGTTGGATATGTTCCTTCGCTTTCTCTGTTTCTAATTTTTCTTTAATCAGTGTTTGTGTTTGATTTTTTTGTCCCTTTTTTGGGTTCAATGTATTCCTCATTGAGGTGATTCACACTTGTAGGTTAAATTTTAGGCTTTTTGACCAAAATAATTTTTTAAATAAAAAAAATTACCAGATTAAAGCTCTTCTGAAACTATTTCTCAAACTAATGTCTACGTCATTAATGACATAGAAATTTCCTGCGCCATATTAATGGCGTGAGAAATCCTCACGCCATTAATGCATCAGAATCCTGACACTATGTCAGGATTCTGACCAATAGCATAGGAAATCCTCACGCCATTTAGTGGCGTGAGGATTTCCTGCGCCTTTGATTTAAAAAATACCCAGTTCCGTTCAGATTTCTTACGCCACTTGTAGCGCCTTGTCAGTCAACGCCTCCAACTGCATTACTTTGATAAATAGTTTGGAATGTGATTTAATATGGTAAATATTTATTTTAAAAAAAAATATTTTGGTCAAAAAGCCTAAAATTTATCCTGAAATGCTATGCTTAAAAGTGCCATAGAAAGCAAACGTCATCCAAATCCTCAAATTCCACAGCTTCTTATTTGCCCTAAATGGTCATATTCTCGCTTGAACCCTTTCTTCGTTGACATAAACAAAAACACAATTGTTCACCTTAAAAGACATCTATATCCCACAAGCCAATCTGTTGTAGGTACGGTTGATGGTTTGTTAATTATGCTTCAATACACAGAAACCTATATTTTCCCCTTCTTCTTCAACCATGTGATAAGACGCAGATTTTGGTTACCCATAATGAAAGATCTAAATGACAATATGATGATAAAAACGGCGGCGATAGCAACGACATCTCAGGGTGTTGTTCACACTCCTCAAGACATACGAGAAAGAGCAATGATAGTAATAGGTGTGACATCCAACTTCTTCTAGTTTTTCCTTTCCTCTTTTCTTTGGATCATGGGTTAGGTGTATTATTAAAAAATAACTAATATTTAAATATTCTAGATTGGGTCATTGACCTAATTTAAGATTTATTGAGTTTACCAACCTTATATAGGATTTTTCTATTTCAACCGTCTTTATAAGAGATTCTCCCTAATTTTTTTAATCAAAATTTAAATTTTTATCTTCAATTATCATAATATATACAACTAATATTTATATATAGTATTCAATAAGATTTATGTCATTTTCAATCATTTTCCATCTTAAATTACTTTCAAACGCTATTCCAAACAAGAACCTATTTGAAAAAATGTCACTTATGTCACCGTTATCCTAAACACAAATCACGTTTATAATCTAACTTTTATCTTATCTTCCGTTTGTAAAAGCTCATTTGAAAAAATTCATTTTTGCCACCATTCTCCTATACCAGCACTATAAATTTCTTCTCACTTTCCACAGTTTTAAAAATCCCCTGAACTTTTTTAATGATGCATATAATTCCCTTATAATTAATTTGACTGTTATTTTCATTAAATTGATAGGAGGATTATTTACCTCTAATTTAAAGTTGAGAAGTTATCTACTCATAATTAATTTTTTTAGAAATAAATGTGAAAATTTATTGTAGCTCCAAATAATCCATGTATACGGCATCAGAAAGGGCACACTACTTCCTACACAAAAAAATACTCCCTCCGGTCTTAATTATAAGAGTTAGTTGACTTTTTTGGAGAGATTAAGGAAACTAATTAAATTACTTTAGAGTAGAGTATTTTTAGTTTTATTTTTTTTTCAAACTAATTAGTTTAACTAATAAACTAATATATAATATAAGCATACACAACATATGAATTGATTAAGTAACTTATTTAGCTTCTTTAATCTCTCAAAAGAAAGTCAACTAGCTCTTATAATTAGGACCGGAGGTAGTACTGTACAACCGATGAAAACCTCTTTTCGTCAATGGTATGTCAGTTTTTTTTCTAAAATAACATTTCAAATAATTTGTATTGGAAACTGCCTATTTATGAAACTTCTTTAAATGTGTAGTCAATATAGATGGTTAGAGAAAAATTATAAATTTGAGAAATAAAGCTAATTGAAATGTTACATATAGAACTAAAACAAATCTTTCAATTAGCTCATACATCTAAAATTAGATGAAATATCAGGTTTTCTTAAGACCTTTATCACGATTCAATTGTTTAGGTATGTAGTTAGTAACATGTAAAATAAAAAATTTATAGAGATTCTTAGTCAAGATTAAAAATCCAATAAAGTTATTTGTATTAAGGTTTAAATTTAAGGAAATTTTGTATAATTTCTCCTTTTTTATAATAATTATTTAATATTTGATACTACTAAATTAAATATGAGTAATATATACCAACAAACTATTGATTGATGCGGTAAGAACCTCACCTTGTAAGAAAAAGAACACAGGTTTAAATCCTGAGAATCACACTTATTAGTAGAGGTGAGGAGTGAGGACCCCAATTGTTCTCTAAATCTCGAGAGAGAAACCCCTGATCTAATAATAATAATAAAGACTATTATATGATTTCATTGAAGATAACATTATTAATATGATGTTTCCATTCATTAATCCACATCATTAGTATATAATCATAAATATCAACTTTAGCAAAATTCATCTACTACCTCTAGTCCTAATTATAAGAGCTAGTTGACTTTTTTTGGAGAGATTAAAGAAGCTAAATAAGTTACTTAATCATTTCATATGTATTGTATTTTTAGATTATATGTTCGTTTATTAATCAAACTAATTAGTTTGAAGAAAAAACTAAAAATAAAAATATTCTAAAATAATTTAATTAGTTTCTTTAATATCTCAAAAAAAGTCAACTAACTCTTATAATTAGGACTGGAGGGAGTATCTCTCAATTTCAAACTAATTGAAATTTTTGTAACATTGTTGCTCATTTACCATACTAAAGTGAAAAACGTTTCAATAAAGCAATGAATTATTATAATAAAATAGCAAATGATAGAACTAATAGAAATGTTGCAAGTTGACCTTCCTAACTACCAAAAAAAATACGTCACGTGCAAGCGGATTTAGGTAAGGTTCAAATTCAAACATAGAACAAAAAAACATAATAATAATAGAGGGGGAAATAAATCAAATTCTATAATCAAGTGTTTAACCACCTAATTCAACAATTGATTTGTCACGTCAGGTTCATGTTTTCGTCAAACTCTTGAGCTATTCAAATAATTAATCACCAACAAATTTTATATCTTCACGGACTAATTAACTACTACCTCCGGTCCTAATTATAAGAGTTAGTTGACTTTTTTTGGAGAAATTAAGGAAGCTAAATAAGTGACTTAATTATTTTATATATTGTGTATCTTTAGATTATACATTAGTTTATTAGTCAAATTAATGAGTTTGAAGAAAAAAATAAAAATAAAACTCTAATGCAATTTAATTAACTTCCTTAATCTCTCCAAAAAAGTCAACTAGCTCTTATAATTAGGACCGGAGGGAGTAATATTTAACTCATTTATTGGGATCTGCAATTTTGTTTTGTTTTCTTATAGTACACGCATTTTTATTCAGACTTTAATATTATAGAATTTTTCTCAACACGTTACTATTGGCAGATGGATCCATGGGACTATAGAAGTGAAGATTGAGCCATACGTAGGAGCCAAATTATTTAATTCTTCTTCTAGTTTCAAACGTAAGACAGCCAAATATCCGTTTGATGATCTAAACTAAGGTCATTTATTTATTTATGACACAAACAAATCCTTCAACTAGAAGACCGAAAGGAGTTTCTTTTTCTTTTTTAAAAATAAAAAATAAAAATAAAACCTGGATTACTGCACTCATACCACTCTGGTCTTATTTATAAGTCTATCTTGACCAAAAAAAAATTTGGTCCTATTTATAAGTTCATTTTCAGGGTAATAAATGAGCTTGTGATAATATTATATATATTAATTGTACCAATGAAAATAGAGAAAGATTGATAAAAAAAATGAAAATAGAGAAAGAATAAAGAGTTGAAAGATACTCATTCATAAATGAGAGTAAAGTTAAAAATTTACTGCATTGGTACGTGTGATTTAGTTAAAAATGACTTATAAATAGAACCAAAGTGGTACTCCTTTTGGTTCTTATTATAAGACACTAACTAACAATTTTCACAAACCAATAAAAACAATTAAAGTCAATAAAGTTGTCTTACAATTTAAATAAATTTCAATATTACCCCTACTAATTGCACTAAACTCTAATATTATATTATTATTCTCACCCACTACCCCTATTAATTATGGGCATACATGGAAAAAAAATTAATGCTCCTTGGAAATAAACAAGTACTATATAAAAAAGACCAAATACATTTGTTAATTGGTGCCTTATAATAAGAACTAAAAGGAGTACAAGATGAGGCCAATCATTTTAAGGGGCTCTCATCCTCCTGCATCCTTGTGAGTACTGCTGGATGGAGGTTGATCAAAGACGCATAAGATTGGGCCTGTTTGGAGTGGCTTATTTTTTAGTGTTGATGTGTAAAAATTTCAGTGGCTTTTAAGAACGACCCAGTAAGAAAAAGCCCAATTTTTCCTGTTTGGATTGCCCATTGCGTTGGCTGAACTTTAAGTCAAAAAACTCAAAAAGCCAGTTAAGGAAAAAGCTCCAAAATCCAGCTTTTTCCATAATGCTCTCAGCTTTTTGACGTGGGCCCCGCCACTTCTACCACCATCAATCCAAATACAAATCTAAAACGTTATGAAGTAATTTAGCTGGCTTATCCGCATGGTATCTCTCATCATGTGGTGTACAAGCACCTGTGAATCTCGACAAAGAAGGCTCCTACCCTCTTTGATTACTATCACAGCTCTTGATAACTAAGTTAATGGCCTTAATGTATTAGCCAAAAAAACAGTTAATATCCGAGTCCACATTATGGGTGCAAAAAAAGTTTGACCATGATACTGGTGTTATAGATAAATATTTCTAAATGCAGAACTGGAAACTACTTAATTTGAGATATTGGGTGCAAAAAAAAAAAAAAAAAACTCAAAAAACAACATATAATTTAAATGTGAATAAATACAATATATAAAAGATTAAAAAAAATGCTCATATCTCTATTAGAGGTATAAGCACATAAGAAACACATAACATATATGCACATAATGTGGACTCTTAATATCCTCAATGTAATTAGAGAGAAGGAAAATTTTCCTATATCATTTTAACCAAAATAAATGAAGCCCTTGGATGATTAGTATTCTCTCCGGTCCTAATTATAGGAGCAAATTACCAGAATTTAGAGGGATTAAGGAAGGAAGTTAAATTAGTTAATTATGTGTATTTTCCTAAAATACCCTTACCCAAAATTTAAAATGACAGCCTAGCTGTGTATTCATTCTTTCTCTTCAGAATCTATTGATCTCTGCTTTCACCAACATGTTGCCCGATGATTTGCTGTGAAATTGCAGAGATTTAGAGGAAGAAGACAAAGAAGAAGAAGTGGCCATTGAAGAGAGAGCCTAGCTGTGCATAATTAATTAATTACTTCATATATATATATATAGAGGTGTATTATTAAATTATTATTGTCTTTAATTATTATTGAGAAAGTATAAATAGGGGTATTATAGGAAAAAAATGATAAAAGTTAAAACTTGCTCTTATAATTAGGACCAAAACTAACTCCAAAATTTACTCTTATAATTAAAACCGGAGGGAGTATGAATTTAGCCATAGCTGGAGGGATTCTGGTAAGTTTGTAGCTAAAACCATAAATCCATATTTTTTTATTGATACAGACAAACTTTGCATCCACTTTTTTTTTTTTTCCATCTTCTAGGACTGAGTCATCCACTTCTTATTTGATAAAACGTTAAGGAAGACAAAACTTGGTTGCTAAATATGGGCATGTCAGTAAAAAAAAAAGGGTATGTCAGGTTGCTTGTTTTTAAAATAGTTTTTTTCCCCCTTAAAAACTATTTTTTATTTTATTTTTTGTTTTATAAAATCAGAGAACAGGCTGGGGATATTGTATTTCCATTAAGAATAATTATGTAAATATATAAAATCATTCCTTTTTTTTGCCAGTATATAAAATCATCCTTTTACCGTTTACTTTACCATTTTAAATCATTTTATATATGTTTTTCAAAATAATGATTCAAATATTTTTTTTAATTTTTTTTTCATATTCTATTCTAATAAATTATTCTATAGGATTTTTCTAAAAATATAAAATAAAATCAAACACGCCTATGTTGTTCTGGATTTTTGGGGGAAGTGTTTTTTAAAAAAAAAAAGAAAAGAAAAAGAAAACTGGGTATTATTAAAAATTAAATACAGTTGTTACAACTTACTAGAGGTAGTATCACTCTGGTCCTATTTATAAATCCATTTTGACCAAAAAATTTGGTCCTATTTATAAGTCCTATTTCAAATAATAAATGAGATTATGCCAATTTTGCTTATATTAATTGTACCAATGAAAATAGAAAGAGAAGAAATAGTGGAAAGATACCCAATGAAAATAGAGAGAGATGAAAAAGTTGAAAAATAAACATTCATAAATGAGGGCAAAGTTGAAAATTTACTTCATAATCATTGAGTTAACTAAACTCTCCTTGGTATGTGTATTTTGGTCAAAAGGGATTTATAAATAGGATCAGAATGATATATCACAAAAACTAGAAAGAAACATTATCATCATTCTCCAATTCATTGAATCAAACGATATTTTTATATTTAAAATAATTCAAATATTTTAATTTATTTAAATATATTATAAAATATTTAATGACCAAATTAAAAAAAAAATCATTATTTATTTTAAAATTAGTTATTGAGTTGACACTGATGATATCTTTATTATCAAATATGTTTTAAAAAATTATTACGTACTCGTAGTATATTTGGTATTTTGACTTTGACGAATTAAAAAATAAAAATTTAAAAATTAATTTTAAAGAATAAATCTAATACTATTATTTAATTAAATTAAATTAAAATAATTTTTTGCAATAAAAATATTTTTCGGATAAAAATTAAAGGACTATGGCCAGCTGTGATTAAATTAAATAGAAGTAACTGAATAATGTTAAATTGAGGTATTATGTTTATAAAAAATATAATATATTGGTTTAAATTTTGTCAATTAAAAAATCCAATCAGAAAGCTACACATAATTTAAGATTTGAAAATTCTCTAATATAAATTAATAAATAATACTACATTCGGTCCTAAATATATGACAAAATTTATAGTGCAATTTACACTACAAACTTTTTACTATATTTAAGATTGGAAGTATCAAATATTAAAATCTATTAATGAACTGTTTGGTATGAAGGGAGAGGAGAGAAAGTAAGCTGAGGGGAAAAAAATCAGTTAGATTTAAGGGTCAAGAAACAAATCTATCCATGAACTCTTGTAGAAAGTTCATAAGTAAATTTGCATCTTAATCCTAGATTTAAAAAAAAAAAAATTATAACGGAAAAGTTAAAAAATTTTAATTAATTTTTTTTCTTGTAACTTCCTTTTATTAAAATTTTGTAACCCTATTCTTCTAATTTTTTAAACTCAACTTATAAAATATTTTCCTCCCCCTCCTTCCCTCCAAATCTCTCATACCAACAAGCCTAAAGGACGTGTTTGTGACTTGATTGTTGATGGTGCCTGGCATCTTGACCCCATCTCTCAATTCCTTTCGGATGAGGTCAGATCTGCTATCTACAGTATTCCCATACATACCAATGGCTTAGAGGACAAACTTGTGTGGCACAATGCTAAGAATGGGGAGTTTACGGTTAGGTTGGGGTATAAGGTGGAAAAAGTTAGACAGACGCTGGGAGCTTGCAAGGCTGGATCTTCCACTGTGGTTCCCTCGGATTGCTGGAAATTTGTGTGGAAAATTAAAATAATTCCACGTGTACAGCAGTTCATTTGGAGGCTCTTAAATAATGCCATTGCAACTAATGATGCTCTATTTCGAAGGAGAAGATCCTTGAACCGCTCTTGTCTCATTTGTGAGGAGGCAGAGGAAACTCTTGAACACCTCTTCTTTCATTGTTCATGGACCCGATGCATATGGTTTGGTTGCCACTTAGGGGGCAGATTTGAGTGCGCTGCTGTAACCAACTTTAACAGCTGGTGGCTTAGTATTTTTGGTATGTCTTCCTTGAACTCTTATGATATATCTCTTATTAGCTGGATATTGTGGTTTATTTGGAAACAAAGGAATGCAAAAGTCTTTAATTTTATTGATCCAAACCCCTTTGTGGTGCTTGAAATGGCTAAATCTAGTGCATCTGAATTTCTGGCTAATGCTGATCCTATGAAGCTGAACTCGGATTTAATTGATAGATCTCCCGAGGTGTGGATTGGTGGGTTCCGCCGGTGGGGGACAGTGTTAAGATAAACTGTGATGGGGCTTTTCATGTGGGCCATGAGGAGGCAGCTATTGGTATCATTTGTAGAGATCGCCTTGGCTTCTTTATATGGGGTTTTGTGGACAAGCTGAAATCGATTTCTGCCTTTATGACCGAGGCCCTAGCGCTTAAAAGAGCATTGCTGATTGCTTTGGATTTAGGCTGGACAAAGCTATTTTTGAATCTGATTGTCTTATGCTTATTACTTGTGTTAATTCCAAGTCATCTGCCTCATATGACTGGCGTTGTAGAAGTATTATTCATGACATTATTAACCTTCTCACTTCCAAAGTTGGGTTCTCGCTTTCATTTACTCCTCGTGGGGGTAACCGTGTTGCTGATCAACTTGCAGCAATTGCTTATAAGGAGGTGTGCCCTGTGGGGTGGGTTTTCCAACCACCACCTTCTTTGATTCCTCTTCTAACTTTGGATGCGAAACAGGCTAATCTAGCCAGGAATGATGGCTCTCTACCTAGTGCTGTGAGGGGTGATGAGTTTATTTAGTTATTGTCTTTTGTTATTTGGACGGTCTCGGCCTTTGTTTGTTTTTCTTGCTGGTTTGTGGACTCTTTGTATTTAATGTCTGTATCTGTTTGTACTGTCATGTTGAAGTGGTAATTTATCTCTTCTTCGAGCAAAAAAAAAAACAAGCCTAAAGGAAACAGGGGACCTGAAAATTTGTTATGACAGAAGCTTGTGATGACTGATGAGGAATAATTTTGTTTGGCCAATTGATGCAGGAGAATGTAAAGTGGCTTTAATTTTAATTCTTTGATTTATAAGCTCATATAATTATTTATTGCCGACAAATGTTCATAATCACTGCCAATTCAATGCAACATTCGATTCTATCTCTAAACCATATATTCTATGCTTCCCATCTTATTATTATTATTTTTATTATTATTATAACAAAACGTGACATGCATGGAATCCCTTTATTTTTTAATTTTTCATTTATCTATTTCTTTTTTGCATTATATATAATTATTTATTTATTTACTTACTTAAAAATTCTGCATATTCTTTTGGGTGTCAACCAGAAATCAAATATATTAAAAAGAAGAAGAAAGAAAGAAAGAAGGAAGGAAGCAGCAGCATATTTCTATGGAAGGCTCCTTACAAAATAAAAGGCTATAATTAATTTGCTAGAAATTCTGTTGTCTTATTGACTACTTCTACGTTCTACCAGAAATTTTAGACTCATATTTCATAGAAGCCTTCGATTTAAAAATTTACGTAAATAAATATCTAAAATGGTGTCTTGTTGACTACTTCTACCAGAAATTTTTTGACTGTGATTTTATTGAAGCCGACAATTTAAAAAATTATATAAATATCTAAACCAGGATAATATTTCTTCAAAAAAATATTGCATGATATTACCTCAAAAAAGTAATTATTTAACCAATTAAAAATAAGTTTCTTGTGTAATTATATTTTTCTTAAAAAATGAAATATTTTAAAAAATGTAAGAACATGATTTTTTTTTCCAAAAAAATGCGAGAACATGATTTAACTTTTCTAAGAAATTGACAACTTATTTTATAAGAAATATGTGATTTAGGATTTTATAATTTTAATTTTTTTTTTTTGACATTCCACCTTTAAAAAAGGAATATTATTATTATATTTATAGTTAGTATAAATTCTGCCAAGATAGTTATTAGTTAGACTCTTTCGTTTCTTACTTGGCAGATGAAAGTGATGATCGACACTTCTCTTTCCTTTCTGGAGCCGTAAACAGATTCATGTGGCTCGTGATTCTTCCCGTTCGGACCGTCTTTTTACTTTGCCCGTCCATCACTGCATGTGCTGTGGAAGAAGACTGAGAGGTTGGAGCACAGATTTTATTCTAAAGCCGCCTCCACGTTTTTCTCTTCATCAATTTTGGAGCGTGCTCTCTTTGCTTCCATTCTCTTGCCATATTCCGTGGAATAAGCTTTTCTCTGAGCTTTAAAGTCCTACAAAGTTCCTCTGCTCGGTGATCCAATTGTTTTGTTTTTTCATATCCTTTCCTTCTTTGCTGTGTGTGGATTCTTATTTGCGATCTGAGGTTGCTCATACTTTTCAAGTGGGCCATGATGCGAGGGAAAAACTAAGGCTAATGCTGGAAGCTGGATTTTCGGTTTGCATCTTGAACTGGGTTCATGTTCTTACTTTTATGGTGAATTTTGTGTTTACTTGAGGATCTTCGGGTACTGCAGGATTGATTCTAAGGGTTTTCTGTTTTTCTCAGGGGGTTTTGATGTTGACTTTGTCCAATTCCTTGGGAATTGAGTCTTTCAACGTTGATTCATGAAGGAATTTGCGCATTATTTGCAGTGAAAGGGTTTATGTGAATTTGAATTTGAAATTGATAGTTGAATTTGGATGTCTTGCGGACTCTGTATTTCTGAGAAAAAAAGAGATTGAGCTATTGGAGATTTGAGTGTGTGATTTTGGAAAGTAGTGATGGAAGTGTTTTGGAAATTAGTTTCTGAGTGAAGATTTTTACAGCGGTAATGGCGTCGGCTTCTCCTTCTCCCAATTCTTCCCCCTCTGCAGTGCCGCCAACTTCTGCGAATAACACAACACCACCACCTTCATCTACAAATTCTTCTAAGGCTCCTCCTCCTTCATCTCCTAACCCTTCAGCTAAACCTCCTTCTCCGGCAGTGCCTTCAACTCCACCTCCTTCTCCGTCTATTTCTCCACCGCCGCCATCACTACCGGCATCTCCTCCACCTTCAGCTCCCACAGCCCCTGCTCCAAATGCTACCGCACCAACCCCTCCGAGATCATCCCCACCACCTCCATTGGCTGCTTCACCACCAAATCCTTCACCTCATCCTGCAGAAAATCCTCCTCCCTCACCTATTTCTCCAATTCCTCCTCCTCCGGCCAATAACTCAACACCACCACCGTCTGGTAATCCTTCTCCGCCACGGGGAAAGCCACCGGAAAGTACTCCTTCGCCCCCTTCACCTGCACCAACTCCATCAGTTTCTAAGTCTCCTCCTTCCAAAACGCCTTCAACTCCTTCAGTCCCTCCTCCAAAGTCTTCGCATACTCCTCCACATAATGCATCTGCAGCTAACAGGCCCCCTGCACCCCTACCCCCTTTTCCAACGGCATCACCCACTGGTAGATCATCTAATCATAGAAATACAACGACAAAGAGTGCACCTTCAGGAGGAACAAATAATGGACTAGTCATAGTTATTGGCATTATAATTGGCTTTGTTGTCCTCAGCTTTCTTGTCATGGCGGTGTTGTTTGGCTGGAAACGGAAGAGGAAGGAAGCAAGACTGAAAGTTGGTTATACTACGCCTTCCCCTTATGCCTCATCTCATAACTCAGGTATTAATTACACTGTGCACTGCCAGCTACAAGGAATATATGCTGTGTTGGTTGCTCTTTGCTCTTTGTTGGCAACCACTAATATGTTTTGTTCAGAAAAATATAAAGGATTTCTTCATTTCTACATAAACTTGAATAGTAGATTGTTTGGGAGTATAAAATAGGATTCTAATTGCTTCATACTCTCAGCAAAGCATCATAGAAGTCCCCATTATCTTATTACCACCTGTTTTCTTTAAATCTAGAATGCCAAAATGAAATTCTGGGAATCGCTTACCCTACACCAGAAGTCTACTTATTGATAACCGTTGACAGTTAATTATCAACTGTTTTTAGGGTGATGAATGTTGGAGCATTGCTTGCATGAAATCTGTACTTAAATTGTTGTTGTACTGTACTCTATCTGCTATATCTTCAGAAATATAACCAATTTGATACTTGAAAGGGGAAAATTTAGTTTATGATGTTTATAGTTGCGTCTAAAAGGCACAAATTCATCACTCATGTCGGTGGCCCAAAATTATATTCAGTTTGGCCTTATTTTTACTTTGGTACTTGCTATCCATTCCCATTTTAACTCACGGTTAGGTTAAATATTAAGCAAATCATTATAACTAACATTTTTCTTTCTTTTCATTTATAATTTATATTTTAACCTGGCTATTTGGATTTTGAAGTTTTCTGGCATTCTTGTAAATTTTATAAAATTTCTTTTTTCATATCTTGTTACAAATTTTAGGCAATAAAGGCAGTGAAGCCTGAACCATCTTGCTATAACTTTTATGTACTTTGTCTATGCGGCCAATAGTTGTCTTGGTTTTCATAATTATGACGCCTAGGTAATAATTAGATAAGATATATATCCTGTGCGTTGCACAAGATCTAAGAAATAAGTTATACTTTTCATGATTTATGAATAGTGTGACTAGTTAGAGATTTTTTATGTAATATTGATGCTTTATAAAATATTGAAGCTAGAAAGATTCTACACTTTTATTGTACCGTAAATTTTGGCAGATTGTTTCCTTTATATATACAACTTTTTAAATTGAGTAATGAATGAATGTGTAAAGGAGTGCTAGATTAATTATTTTCAATGTCAATTTGTTTTCTTCCAGGCGCAAGGTTCTTAAGGCAACAGTCTTCCCTTTCTTATAATGGCGGAGGTAGTGATTTCACATATTCACCATCAGAACCAGGTGGACTAAGTGGTTCAAGATCGTGGTTTACATATGAAGAACTTGTTCAAGCAACAGATGGGTTTTTGGCACAAAATCTGTTGGGTGAAGGTGGATTTGGTTGTGTCTACAAAGGCTTTCTCATGGATGGAAGAGCAGTAGCTGTGAAACAGCTCAAAGATGGAGGTGGGCAAGGGGAGCGTGAGTTTAGAGCAGAAGTTGAAATTATTAGCCGAGTACATCATCGCCACCTTGTTTCCTTGGTGGGCTACTGTATATCTGAGCATCAGAGATTGCTTGTCTATGACTATGTTCCCAACAATACCCTTCATTACCATCTCCATGGTAAGGTGTATATCTGATTAAATGATATGAATAAATAAAAATACAATCTTAATTAATTCAACACAGATTCTTAACTTCAAAAGAACTAGTGTTAGGTTTGATATCTTCTTGATGCACACCATTGAAAAAATTCTCATTATGAAGTTTATTCACTTGCTTGATAACTATTGATAATGAACGCTATTATCATTACTGTTATCTGTTTAAGTTTGAGCTAAACTAAGAACTACTTAAAACATAATGCACCCTTCTCAATTTGGTGTTAATAGAACACAAGCTGATTTCTTTAATTTATTTTCAAATCCAAAGCAGGTTGTTCTAAAAGATCCAACAAATATGCTGTCATGGATTCTTGATTCTGGCTCAAAGCACAATTAAATCCTCATCTGTATTGGTCTGAAACTGAAACTTGACTTGTATGTTTAAAATTTTGAAGGTCAAAACAGGCCAGTCATGGATTGGGCTACAAGAGTGAAGGTTGCAGTTGGTGCAGCACGTGGAATAGCTTACCTACATGAAGACTGTATATTTCTTCTACCTTCCTAGTTTTATTCAGTGCACATTCCATGTTTTGAAGTTCTCAAATGTGAGAAGATAGACTTGATTTAGAGCATTTCTGTGGTAACATTTTTCTATGGCTGCGCAAACTTTTTAAACATGTTTTTCCTTTTAATTTAAAAATGAAGTTTTTGTTTTAGATTTAACCCATATGTAATGTAACTGGAAAACCTGTGTAACATTTAGTTAAGTACATAAAAAACTTCAAAAGTTTTCCAACTGCAATGAAGATGGTAACATCACCTAACTTTGTTTTTTGTAGTTAACCTTCTCTTTCTGATTTTGTTTGATTGACTTTTCAGGCCATCCACGCATTATTCACCGAGACATAAAGTCATCAAACATCCTTCTTGATAACAACTTTGAAGCTCAAGTAAGCAACTTTCATACTTTGTATATTCTGATGTAATCACTGTGATTTACATTCATTTATTGTTAGCCTCAACAGCTGATTTTGTTAAAGCAGTATAATATTAGGGAATGACCAAAGTTATTCAGTGTATTTACAGTACATTGCTCACCAAATTTATCCTGTTTTCTTCTTAATGAAACTTGAGATTCTTTTTTGCGGTCTGATCAACAGGTTTCCGACTTTGGGCTTGCAAAATTAGCAATGGATTCATTTACACATGTAACCACACGAGTGATGGGGACCTTTGGGTAGGTAGACCACCTTTATGGTTAAGCACCAATCATTTAATTAAGTGCATAGTAATAAATGATATGATTATTCTTTTTAATTTTATCATTTGCTCATGTTTATCCTTATTGGAATACATGCATCACGTCTATCATTAGCCATTACTCATTGTCTCATCATCCTGTAACTGGAAGAACAAGTAGTTGTGCATGGTCTGCGAATATAGTTACCAACTCTTCTAGTGCTTAGTTTGAATCCTAATTGGGAATTTTATTTGTGATTTGGAGTTATTCATCTCTGGTGCTGTGTCGTATTGGTCTGTGGTCTACCATGTGGTGTTGTCCTGTTTATTATACGGGTCCTGGTCGTCCCATCATGTTCATTTCCATTATGAAAAGTAATGCTATGAAGTTGAACTTCAAGTCATTTGGTAAAAAATGGTGCACAAGTATGTTTTTTTCCCTCTTTTATCTGATGGTCGGTTGATCTGAATCCCAGGTACATGGCACCAGAATATGCAACAAGTGGTAAACTGACTGAAAAGTCAGATGTTTATTCATTTGGGGTTGTGCTTTTGGAGCTAATTACAGGTCGGAAGCCTGTAGATGCCTCTCAGCCTACTGGTGATGAGAGCCTGATTGAATGGGTGAGTTACATAAAACTAAGCACAAAAATTAGGCTTTTTTTATTATCTTCAGTTGTGATCTTAGCAATGTAAACTGTCAAAGACCAATAGAGCTCAAAAGATTATTAAACTTTTATGGAAAGGCCAATGAACACTTTTTGCTTTTTTACTTTTATTTTTTAATTTAATAGGCCCTACTTGTGCTAGATTGCATGGGTACATTAAAAGGGTGGCCCAATGCGCTAGGCTCCCACCAGGTGGGGTCTAGGGAGGGATAAATGTATGCAGCCTTACCCCCACAAGTGGAGATGCTGTTTCTAGGATTCGAACCCGTGACTTTCAAGTCACATGGCAGCAAACTTACCGCTGTGCCAAGGCTCACCCTCTAGATTGCGTGGTTACATTGAAAAAAAAAAAAAATTGCATGCAATTTGATAACAAAGTACCCTCGGTTGGCAACCCAAAAAAAAAAAGATAACAAAATACCCTCTATTTTAGCAATGTATATGATGATAATGTGCACATCTCGTCAAATGAAAGAACATAGGACTTGGGGCATGGATTTATAGCACTAGATCTTGTGCTTAAGTTTAGCTTTCCCAACCCAAAAATTAAGAGAGAGAGACTTTCAGGTAAGGTTGGGGATGATAGAGATTGAAATCTTGACCACTTGATCATAGAGACTGATATCCACAGATGGACAGACAGAGTTAAAGGGTATTCACTGGTATGTGTAAGTATTAATATATATATATATATTTGTACACACACACACACAAAAGTATACTCTGTATATATATGACCACCATGCACTGATATGTATTGAAATGCATGGTTTTGGGGACAGAAAGGCACTAGGATAAAGGAAATACATTATTATATATGTATAGAGTTTAGGTAAGGGTAGAGTTTGTTTTTATTAAATTATTTGTGTTTTATCAATTTATTAAAGCACTTATGTTAATGATCAATGTTAACTCTTCATTAACAAAAATAGTAGTGGTATGATAATATTTTTATATTACATAAGTAATATATTTTTTCTCAAGTTGTTGGGACTAATAACACTACTTGCATTTTGCATTTGAGATATCATTGTGAGAGGGAGAAGGAAAGGGAACAGGACCTCTAGCAGATTAAACATGATCATTTCAGTAATAAGCTAACCTATTTTCTTCAGGCTCGACCTCTATTGAATCAAGTGCTTGATAATGAAGACTATGATATACTGGTAGATCCACGACTCGAGAAAAACTATAATAGAAATGAAATGTTTCGGATGATAGAGGCTGCAGCTGCCTGTGTGCGTCACTCTGCAGCAAAAAGACCACGAATGAGTCAGGTAACTTGTTAAAAAATCTTTTAGACATGAATTGTTTAATCTTATTCTCTCAGAACATTCCATGTATGTACCTCTTCAGAGATATTAAATGTGCATGCTTTCTTTTTGCGCATCATTTCCTAGGTCGCAAGAGCTTTGGATTCGACAGACGAGTTTTCGGATCTCTGTAATGGAATAAAACCTGGCCAGAGTACAACCTTTAATCCTTCACCACCATCGGCACAAGTCAGAATGTTTCAAAGGATGGTTTTCGGTGGGGCCAGTCAAGATTTCAGTTCCAGTTTCTTTAACGATTCCCAGAGTAGCTGGAGAAGCAGAGACCAGAAGGACTCAACACAACATGATCTCCCAAAATAAAGGGATATAATAAATTCTTTTAAAATAATGATCTGATCAATTATATATAAAATTTTGTTAGGGAAATATATATACCTACTTACAAAATGCCCACGCCCACCTGAGCCTTGCCATGGTTGGAGAAGCTGCGACGTTTGTTCTTAAACTGGGATGGAGCACTCTCACTTCAATTTGTGCAAGACCGAGTCCTGAGGCGTTTTTGATGTAAATATCACAGGATCTCTAGTCTGATTTTATTTTATTTTTCCTTTTTTCGTACATGAGTTTCCTCACTGTAAAGCTCTAGTTCTGTATGACCTAAAAGTTTTCACCCACATACACGTATTTGTCGGTGTTAAAATGTAATGTCTTTTGCTTTTGCTTTATGATGTGAAATTGAGGCTCAAGACATTGATGTTGTATGAACAAGTATGAGTTCAACAATCTTTTGTAGTCATACCCTGCTCTCAATAGTTCTTTAGTCCCATCCAGCAAAAAATTAAATTTAGTTTATTTGAGTGAGTTATAAACTCCTAATGGAAGAGTTGTTCATATTTGGTATCCAATAATACCTCAAATATGATTGTCTTCAATGGCAGGATAACTGTGCTTTGAAAAAAAAAAAAAATTTATCTGCACGTCAACAATAGTCATGATGTGGAAATTAATCTATCTCGTAATGCCTTATGCGCACCGTCAGTCATTTTCTCGACAGGTTAGGTTAGTTTGTTAGAAACTTTTTGACCTTTCCATATTGTGGTTCAGACTTCAGAGTTCAAATAAATCAAGTGATCCGCCCACCAATTTTCTAATTCAACAGAACAGTGATTAATAGTCACTATTTTTATTTTTAATCACCCAAAAGCCCAGCTTGTTAGTCAGCTTATGGCCTAACGGCGGACTCGCCCTTACTAACGCTATATCGAAGATTCTATTCCTCAAGCTACCACTTGTAATCCAGAAAATAAAATAAAAATTTCAAACAGTTAAAACGACTCAGCTAGAAATACATTAATATCAACATAACATGCAAAATCTAAAGCAGCCAGAATCCAACAGAACTACAATTAGTAGACATCTTCTATGTTAATCAAAGCTTCAAACTGGAAGAACCACTCGACTATAAGTCTCCTAGAGACTACAGAGCTAAGTAAATAACATATTTAACAGCTAGAAACAACTTACATATGTACAACTGTGCAAGATTGAGACTTTAAAATTGTCTGAACGTGAGATTCAGACGACCAGGACGAAGCCCGGTAGCTACCAACAATTCCCTTGGAGCTGAATTTGGAATAATACATGAAACACCATGAAATACGAGTCGAGATTTACCTCCAAATATCAATACGTCTCCTGATTCTAAAACAACCTTCTCTGCCTTCTCCAGATCCCTCTCTTCCCCATACAGGAATTCTGCAGAATCTCCCACAGAAAATGACACAACAGGCAATCCTCTACGCAGAGAGTCTCTGCTTTCGTCACGATCCTGCATAGGGTAGTTTCAAAATGTAATCTAATGTCTCCTCATTTTTGCGTTTATAACCCTCAACAACAAAAATTTCCAACTCCTTTCTATCTAAAATGTAAGTACAAAAATTTCGTACTCCTTTCTATCTAAAATGTAAGTCATGTTTCAAAGAAGTATTAGCCAAGTATATTCTATGTCCATGTAGCATTGCATATAAAACAGAGGTTAATAGAATCATTAGTCCCTTAAGTTTATTCTCATTTTGGTTTCCGTTCCTTAAGTTTCAAGTCATAGGTTTTGGTTTCTTAAGTTTCATTACGTTTAAGACATTGGTTCCTATAATTTAATAAAAACATGGACCATTTTGCCCCTTGATAAGAAACCAAAACTGATAGTTTGAAACTTAAGGGATTAAAACCAAAATGAGAGTAAACTTGAGAGACTAAAGATAGTATTAACTATTAACCCAAATACAATAAAAATCCAGAAATTGTATGAAAAGAAGTGGAATGATGCAAAGTCTACAAGAGCTGACCTGATGAAGGCCAAGCCTTCCATGGGCACTATAAAAATTTACTATGCATAAGTCTGGAGACATTGAAGGGAGTACATCTTCCACGTCGGTTGCTCTAAATTTTTTCTTACTGACATTCTGTGCTTCCTCAATTGCCAGATTGGCCAAGTCCCGGAACTCATCAGGAATATTTGGGGGTTCACAACCGTCGATTGATCTTTTATTTCCATATTTTCTGGTCTGAGGATCCCAGTCCAGACCAAGACACATCATCTGCAATCGGAGTTTTGCCCCATCTTTGTAACCTGGCTGGTAGAATCCCCCAGGTCCCTGACCAAGCTTATGACAAATCTTAACTATTTCAACCTAAAACAGAATGGCAGTAAGTATCACACATTCAATTCATTAGATTCATATTATGTAAAATGACACATATTTTTCAATATAACTCCAAAGAGTTACAAGGTTCTCTCAAGATAATGACATTGCAGAACAAGAATCGA
Source organism: Acacia pycnantha (assembly GCA_025563575.1). Classification (NCBI taxonomy): domain Eukaryota; kingdom Viridiplantae; phylum Streptophyta; class Magnoliopsida; order Fabales; family Fabaceae; genus Acacia; species Acacia pycnantha. The sequence continues at coordinate 7,141,771 of JAMWYP010000002.1, read as the reverse complement.
GGAAGATAATGTTTTTACAAAAAATATCCTTTCAAGAAAAAAAAAAGGTGGCCCGGTGCACAAGGCTCCCATCAGGTGGGGTTAGGAGAGAGTCAGTACTTAGTCTTATCCCCACAAGCAGAGAGGCTGTTCTAAGGATTTGAACTCGTGACCTCTTAGTCACATGGCAACAACCTTTATCGTTGCTCCTTTCAAGAAAAATAGTAGCAAAATTTGAATTATGAATCTGTCTGATTTATTTCAACAGTGTAATATCCATAATCAATATCAAATTCATATGACTTTTTGAATGAGTATGATGCAAGTGAGGCAAGGAAATATAGAAAATAAGAAACACCTGATTCTTGTGGGATAAGTAATGTTTCAAGAGAACCATCCCGGGTTTCAGCATAATCTTTTCTGTTACTCCCTCCTGCACCTCAGTGTAGCTTTTTGTGTTTGCATGCAAAGAAATATCCAAACCAGAATTATGTCTTCTATGAAAACAAATGTCAAATGGTTTAATATCTGGCGGATCTACCTTGTAACCAGCTAGGGCAGTGTTCAAATTTCTTTGAGCAGCACGGGGCCTCTTGACATAACCATGCTCACTGTTCTTCCATAAATGATTAGGAAAAGATGATTTTCCTTGATGTCTTGAAATGTTTGATGCTGGAAATCTCTCAGCAGGAGACAAACTATTATGACTCACAGAACTAGGGCAAAAATCAGGCAACAAGGTTCTATCCACATTTGTATGCATGAAGCGAATGTTCGATTGTACAGAATGAAAAGGATTTGACATAGACCTAGGTTCAGTACATGTGCTGCTAAAATTTAACGATGGGTGTGATGAAGAACCCTGCAGATTCATGCTATATGGAGGTTGGAGTTGTACTGGAATAGTGCCAATCATTATACATCCCCTCTGACATAGTTTCTTTAGAGGAACTTTCTCTCTTGTGCGCACTTCAGTATCACCAGAAAATTGTGGACCATAATTTGCAAAACTATCCTGCATTTTGAATCCAGTAAAATTGTTTTAGTTTTGAAACTATATGTAGATACCAGAACTAGGGTTAAAATAATGAATCTTCAAGTTGAGATTTATTACTGCAGGCACAAGGATATAATCCCAATTGAAGAAGGTAGTTTCACATAAACTAGGATACTCAGGGAGATTAGTTCATAGAACAACTTATCAAGAAAAGAAACAAATATAAATCCAGTGGATCTATATAACCAAGTTCAGATCATAAAAGGAAATAGGACCATGAAATTATCTAACTAGAAAAACAGAGTAAGCAATTCCAGCAAAGCACCACATAATTATATCACTAAACAAGATTGTTCCCGCGAAAGGCTGAAGTACAGATTATCAGAAGTCAGAACCATGGCCCTTTTGACGGCAAAGACATTAATTCAAATTCAGCTAAGTGACACTTCATTACATTAAAATCTGAAGCAGAACACATGCAATACAGTTTCCTAATTGGTGTCTTCTATGATCGAATACAACTACCAGAAATACAGAAACGCTTGAAAAGTGTAGTGTTTCTTAACAATGACAGAGAACAAAATAGTGGCTTCATTAAACATTGAGAATCAATAAAATCCCATTAATTAAAAAAGTTCGCTCTTCTGGCATTTCACGTTCGGATTCTTCACATCAAAAAGCAAAAAATAGAAAAGGTAAACGCTTACGGATTTCTCAATATCAGGTTCAGTGCTTCCTTTCCAGCTTTTGCTCATGATTTCCGAATGCGAAAAACTAAGAGAAATTTGGCGGAAAACGTAGCGACCCAAGGACGGGCGAGAAAGAACCAACAATGGCAGAGTGAGAGTGTTCGGCATTTGGCGATTAAAGATACTTATGATAAGGAAAGAACTCTGAACCTCGGCGTTCGAGTCTCTCGGGAGTCGGGACACGGAAACGATTGAACGTACGCAGAAGTGATATCGAAGCGTTTACCGAATTAATGGCACGAGCTTTTAGATACTAGGCACTTTTAACACATTGAAGGAAGGATACTTATGATAAGCAAAGAATTCTGAACCTCGGCGTTCTTGTCTCTCGGGACACGGAAACGATTGAACGTACGAAGAAGTGGTATCGAAGCGTTTACCGAATTAATGACACGAGCTTTTAGATACTAGGCACTTTTAGAAAAAAGAAATGTACTGGTAGTTTACTTAATTTTTTTTTTTTTTCAGTTTTATCTTTGTGATTAATACAGTTTTCATCTTTTCCTGCTCAATATATCTCGCCATCTCAAATAACATTCTTAATGTAATTAAACATATTTCCTAAAAAGAGCAAGAGTGAATTTTTTATATTTTATGACATATTAAATGACTTAACTGTTATTTTTTATTTCTTGTGATATAATTAAAATGAAACTCCTCTTATCCTAAATGGCCATATATGGAAGAGACTTGTCTCTTTTTTCTCGATTTGTCCGTGTCATCCTTACGCAAGGCCGTGCTAGTCTTCTCTACATCATTCCAATTTTATTAGATGTCCCAGAAGAGACCTTGTCCTTTTTTTTCCTTGCCATGGGGAAGAAACTAGTCCTATATGAAAGAAACTTACACTGTTTGTAGCAAGTGATGTATAGAATTGATAAATTTTTTATATTTTCCTTCAGTAAAATTATATCTCATCCTACATTTATAAACTATTCTCTTTCCAATAGAACAACAACAACAATGAAGCATTAATCTCACTAGGTGGGGTCGGTTACATAGATCAAATGAAGCCATTGAGTTCTATCAATGGCTCAATAACTACATTAAGTGTTATCTTCGGTCTTCCTCTATCTTTTTTAATGGGGCCACAAAAAACTTGATCTACCCTCCTCACTGGTGCATTCAATGGCCTCATCTATACATGCCCTAAACACTTCAAACGATTTTCTACATTTTTTTTTTTCAATAGAAGTCACTCCCACCCTTTCTCGTATAAATTCATTACAAATCTTATATTTCTGCGTATAAACCCACATCCATATTGACATCCTCATCTCAGCTCCCCCACTTTGTGCTCATGTAGTCCCTTCACAATCCACTATTCACTACCATAAAAGTATTGTTAGTTGAATAGCAGTACAATAAAATTTTCCTTTGACTTTATCAGGTACTTTTCAATCACAAATAATTTCAGTAGTTTTTCTTTATTTAAATCACCCAGCTTCAATTCTATGATTAACATCTCCATCAATTTCACCATCCTTTTGTAGAATTAATCCCAAATATCCTAACTTTGTCACCTTGGGAATAACCTGATCTCCCAATTTGACCTCAAATCACTTCTTACCCCCTCTTATCAAAAGTGCAATGCATATATTTTGTCTTACTCCTAATCAATTGGAAACCCTTTAACTCTAAGGTTCTTCTCCATAACTCAAATTTAGAATTAATTTCTTTTTTTTTATCTCAGCCCCAAGAACAATATCATCCGCAAAAAATATGCACTTGGAGATTTCTTCGAGTATACGCTCAATTAGAACGTCTAAAACTACGTTATACAAATAAGGGCTTAATGTTGATCCCTAACGAAGGCCAATCCTTATAGGAAAGTCCTTTGTTGCACCTCCAGACATTCTCACACTAGTTGTTACCACTCATACATATCTTGTATGACCTTAAAATATGCAACACGCACGCCCTTTTTTTCTAAGGCTTTTCAATGTACATCTCTCGGCACGCAATTATGAGATTTCTCCAAGTTAATAAAAATCATATGTAAGTCCTCAATAGAAGCGATTTATTTACTAATGGGGTTAATAGAAAAGTATCGGAGCAAGGGAAAGGAGTTGGTTCTCCAAAATGCGAGTCTCCAATCTTAATATGTGCTCAATCACCTTTTCCTACAATTTCATTGTGTGGCTCATAAGCTTTATCCATTTGTAGCTAGCGCAATTTTAGATATCCCCTTATTCTTGTAAATAGAGACTATAATGTTTATCCTCCAATCATTTCGCATTTTCTTTGATCGTAAAATCTCATTAAAAAGTTTAGTAAGTCAGAACATACTCCTTTTTCGCCAAAACACACTCCACCAATCAAGAACAATGACTTTACAATTTTCTATTTTCTTAAGAGCACCTTTAACATCACCAATGTGGATCCTACGATAGAACACCAAATTTTGTTCACCTTCTCTAATTGACAAATCCTATAACTCAGGTTGAACCTCCTCTTCCCTCATTGAACAACTTCTAGAAGTATGCCTCCCATCTATCCTTAATATTTCCACTAGAAACCAAGACTTTGCCTTCTGCATTCTTTATACAACTTAACTGATCCAAATCTCTTTTCTCTCTCTCAATTCTTTACAATCTTGTAAATCTTTCTTTCCCCAGTCTTTGTCCCTAACTCCTTATAAAACTCCTCAAACCCTTTAAAACTAGCTTCACTCACTGCTTTCTTAGTCTCCTTTTTAGCCATATGGTACCTTTCCAATTTTCATCATAGTTGAACAAGTGCATGGCTTTAAAACAATCTCTCTTATTCTTAATTTTCTCTTACACATTCTCATCCCAACACCAAGTCTCCTTATCTTGATGGCTAAAACCTTTAGATTCTCCCAAGGTATTTTTAGATTCCCGACCTACGTCCAGTCCCCAGACTCTCCAGGATTTCATTAACTCAAATGATTACACACTTTGTAACTCTAGGAGTAATTCTCTCACTAGAACTTACTCCCCCTTACAAGTTGTAATCAAATGTCCCAATGCCAAAGTCCCAATACTTTGAGATTCTTACAAAGATTGATAATCAATAAAAAAAACTCTCTAAAAGAGCAGATGTATAAATACTAAAGATTTAAATATCCGAAGATATTATCTAATTGATTAGAAATAGTAAATGCTTATATCACTAATTGAATGCGTAGAGTTTCAGTGGTTGAAGAATTAAATACTTCTGGCTTTTATAGTTGATGACATTGATGACCGTTGAAGAGAGATTGATGAGCCATTGAGTGTAATAAATTTATCCGTTGAAGTCAAACGTTACTCAGTCTCTTCGTATTCTTTCGATGCTAGCCGTTATTCTTCATTGACATTCTTTATTCGATTTGTCTGTTAAGACTCAGTTGGAATGTTGAATGGAAATGGCCGGAATACTTTATGGTTGCTCAGAAGATCAATTTCCACTTTCGTGCTTTATCTCTGCTAAGCATTTCATGCGTTCTAACACAGATTTGCTTTAGAGGAATTTAATGTTTAAACCATGTTAAACTCATTTGAAACTTATTAACAAACTGATTAAACTTTGTTAGGATCAATAATGATCAATAATATGAAGTACCCAAAGAATAATCAAAAGTTTTCAGATTACGAGAACGATGAATTCAAAATCTGTGGAATATGACTCGAGTCATCCAAACCATAACTCCAGTTGCTTTAACACATCTTCAAATCACAGAACAATTTTAGAAAAACTTGACTCGAGTCATGTATGACTTAACTCGAGTAATCTAATCTCAAAATTCATTAGGAGCTTTCTGTGACATGCTTGACTCGAGTTGACTCATATATGACTCGAGTCATATCAGTTTCCTAAAAAGCTACTATTGTGCTTGGTCTTTGAGAAAACTTGAAAACATGCTATGACTCGAGTCATTAAGTGACTGACTCAATTCATCCCTGAACGATAAGAAATATTTGAAAAGTTCTAAGATGAAGCACAATCATATAACTTGAGTCACACATGCTTGACTCAAGTCATAAGCTTTTCAAAATTTGTTTTTAGCAAAACTATGACTCGGGTTAAATGTTTCTGACTCGAGTCATTTCGTTCAAGGATTATTTTGCTTATGACACAAAGAGGTATGACTCGAGTTATAAAATGCTGACTCGAGTCATATCAGCAAAGAAGGACATATTATTATTGAATCAAGTTAACTTTTAAATTTAAACACATGGGTTTGAATCAATAACAATCTTTTTTATTTTCATTTGTCAGTTATCATCAAAACATACAGAGAACTAACACTTCTGAATCTGTTACAACAATGCAATTCATTCCCCCTTGAAAAGGTGTTCTTTCACAAATTCTGCCAGTTCTTGGAAATATGTAGTTCCTAAGATACATGATGTTATTTATTTCATTTTCATTTACATGTATTTTGGCTCATGTTAGTTCATGTAGGTAGTTCACGAACCTTTGTATGATGAATAGTTTTTTGATTAAATTTGTTCACATGTTAATTGCAAGATTGAGATATTTTTTTAATTAATTATTGTTGTTATGGATTCATATGATGGGCCTAGAAAGTATGTGGCCCAACAAGGGCACTTCATGACAGAATCCTCTTATAATCAACTAAAACACTAATCACCCTGTAATCTCGGCACAAATCATGGATAGTACATGTAATGGAGTTGGCATACACGGTGAGTGGAGTAGACACCAGGACGCACACTGCATAAGGGCCAAAACCCTAGAGGTAATCTCTATAAATAGGAGATTAACCATAAGGTACACACATCCTATTCATATCCTTTTACTATTCTGTTCCACTATGCACACACCCACCCCCTTTGGCTAATCGCCATTCTCGTGTAGCACAGTGATCTTCTGATATTCATTGGTGTATTCCTCATAGACATCACTGAACATTCTCCTTCTCTTCGGTATTAACTCATACTAATCCCAGAGAGCCTTATAGATCCCATATTAATCATTCACTAACCCACTGTGGTTAGACATTTGTGTTATTAGAACAAAACATTGGCGTCGACCATGGGGAACTATAAACTTCAATTCCCAAAATGTAAAAAGACCACAAACAACCACTGACAATGGCCTTAAGAACCAGAAGTCGTAGTCAGGCAACTCGGCAAGATCAATTGCCAGAAGAATAGCCACAACAACAACATCAAGAACAGACAGTTCAGCTTGCTAATTCGGTTGCTCCAGATTATAACTGTGTTATCATGGAGGCTGAAGGTGAAATGGCGGATACTGGAACTTCTCCAGCTCCTAAACGGGCTATCCAGCTAGTAGTCCAGCCACAAGCCTCGCCTCCAGAATTTCAAATTGAGAACCCTGATATCTGCTTGTTACATAATGTGATGGGGTCGTTGTTGCAACGAATGGAGAATATGGAGACCCGCCAGCTGTTGGGATCCATACACGTAGCGGAGTAAAACTTTTACGAATCTCATCCAAGGATTGCTCAACGACGTTTAAATCAAGGTTTAGGGTTTCTGAATCGTACCTATGTAGAACAATTGGACTGGCGGGCTACCTTCTCGATCAGCAGAAGTCGACTCTTAGAATCGCCTTCCTCTACCGGTATCCACACGAACAGCCTTCAGAAACACGAACGGAAGCGTGCTAGCGCCTTTGAACTGTGCGTCTCTCTATTTTCTATCTAGGGTTTCTCACGGCTTTTCTAATACGCTTGACAAAATGTCTCGTAGGTTTTTCTAAACCTAGTAGGCGTATGATATTCAAAATTTTGAATTTGGATTAAAAAAATATATTAATTAAATCTATCTGATAGATCTAATCTAATCTATTTATTTAATCAAAATTAAAAGCCTTCAGATTTAATTTATCTCTATAAATTAAATCCGAGAAAAGATATCTTTATTCGAAAATTAAATCTGAGATACAATATCTCTATTTGTTTTAGATATTTAATTTATCAAATAAATTAAATACAAACAAATATTATATAATAATATAATAATCATTATTAATTAATATTATTATATTAATTTTGAATTTAATATATATATATATATATATATATATATATATATATATATATATATATATATATATATATATATATATATATATATAAAATCCATCATAGATTAAATACAGTATTCATTAAATCTTAGACTAATCTAAGATTCAATGAATTTGGACACTTTTGCTCGTGTTGGACTATTTTTGTGTGTGACCCTGCAGGCCCACATGAGATTGGCAGTGGGCCAATACTGTACCAGCCCACAAGTCGCAAGCGGCCTCTAGCAAGACATTGCGACTACCCAATTCATATGGGAATCGATGATACGATACAACCTATCGTACAACCATGTCATGTCCCTTTTGTCACGTGATAATTTGGTCAAGGATGAGGCATGGAGAAAGTCAACTTCCTGTTCTTGACCATTACTTTCTCGATTCTTGAGTAGTCTAACAATTGAAATGGAAACTCCTTTCCATCGTAGTATGGCCATACATTTCTTAGACTCACTCATCGAGGGGCCCAGTATTATCTCTCTACAAATGTGAGGGACAAATTCCATCTTGACCATTCACATTCCTCTGTATGAAAACCACTGATCCCGATCATAGCCTTTATCATCACCCGGTCAAATGTGACTTTTGACTAAGTCAAAGATCAGCGACTCATCATGTAGGAATCCATGATGATCTCAGGTCGACGGGCGTTGTGACGCGGTTATACATGAGAAAAGCTTATGACTTATTCTATGCAGCTTTCTCATAGTGGGTCGGTCCAGCACCTTGTACTCTTACAAGTGCCTATGACTTTGACTCATATCTCCATACTCATCAAAGTCATACTGGTCTTCGCTCCCACGTAGATGACTGACCAGGGACATTTAGGATAATCTATAAGATATATCCAAGGATCAGTTATCACTATAAACATGCAAATGAAATGATAACTAAAGGAGAATACTTTAACATAAACATCTAAAGTACAATGACTTGCCCCTAGGCCATAATTTCCAACAGACTCCCACTTGCACTAGGTGCAATCATTAATTACCCTAATTCTCATTGCCCTAACATGACGCTCATGTTTGGCTTGTGCAAGCGGCTTAGTAAGAGGATCAACGACATTGTTTTCTCCTGATACTTTGCATAATTTTTGTATAACCTCTATCATTGATTCCTCTGATAAGATGAAATCGCGTGAGTATATGCTTGGTCCTTTGATGTGACCTAGGCTCCTTGGTCTGCGCAATAGCGCCGCTATTGTCACAGAACAAGTCTATTGGATTTGAGATGGTAGGAACCACCCCTAGTTCATTAATGAACTTACTAATCCAAAAGGCCTCCTCAGTGCATTCGATCTTTGCTATATACTCATCTTCTATTGCAGAATCGGCTACGGTGCTCGCTAGAGCTCTTCCAGCTTACCGCACCACCATTCAAAATGAATACATATCCAGATTGTGATCATAGATCATTTTGGTCAGTTTGGAAACTTGCATCTGTGTAACCTGTCACACAGAGCTCATCTTCCAATCCACCATATACCAAGAATAAGTCCTTAGTCCTTCATAAGTACTTTAGGATATTCTTGACAGCAGTCCAATGACCCTCACCGGGATCTTGTTGATATTTGCTGGTCATACTCAAGGCAAATGAAACATCCGGTCGAGTACATAACATGGCATACATGATAGATCCAATGGCGGAGGCATATGGAATCTTACTCATGCGGTCTCTTTGATTTTGTGTACTAGGACACAAATCCTTACTGAGATGAATGCCATGAGACATGGGCATGTAACCCCTTTTGGAATCCTACAAGGTTCATTGATGATTTGAATGAATCCAAACTCTTTGACTACTTCATCAAAACGATAATTCCAACTCCGAGATGCTTACTTCAATCCATAAATGGATCTTTGAAGCTTGCAAACCTTACCAGAGTCCTTTGGACGCACAAAACCCTTAGGTTGTGTCATGTACACATTCTCAAGGAGCTTTTCGTTAAGGAAGGCTGGTTCGACGTCCATTTTCCATATTTCATAGTCATAATATGATGCAATGGCAAGAAGGATTCTGATTGATTTGGCCATTGCAACTGGGGAAAAGGTTTCATCATAGTCCACACCATGAGTTTGAGTGAATCCTTTTGCAACCAGTCGTGCCTTGAAGATATTTACTTTGCCTTCCATGTTAGTTTTCTCTTTGAAAACTCACTTGCACCCAATGGTTTTTACACCTTTAGGTGGCTCGACTAAGGTCCATACCTCATTGTCGTATATGGATTGCATTTCAAACTTCATAGCGTTAAACTATCTTTCGGAGTTTGGTCCCACCACGGCTTCTCGATAGGTAGTTGGCTCATTCTGCTGAATGAGCAAAACATCACGGCTTCCAATAATCAGAAATCCATATCTCTGAGGCTGTAGCCGTGTTCCATCGGACCTACGTGGGCCTTGTGTTACTTGAGTAGGCTCAACAACTTGTTGTGAGTATTCTCCATTTTCCATCTGTGGTTCTATGTCGTCTTGTGGCTCTCGAACTTCTTCGAGGTACACCTTACTCCCACTGGTTCTTTTAGAGATGAACTCTTTCTCCAAAAGGACACCATTTCGAATAACAAACACTTTGTGATCGGTAGGATTGTAGACATAGTATCCTTTAGTTTCCTTAGGATACCCCACAAAAAGACATTTTGAGGATCTGGATGATAATTTATCAGAGGCTTAGTATTTAACGTAAACCTCACATCCCCAAATTTCAAGAAAGGACAAACTGGGTTTTCTTCCCAGTCCATATCTCATATGGTGTCTTTTCAACTGCCTTTGACGAAACACGATTCAGTGTGAACGCAGTTGTTTCTAGGGCATGGCCCCAAAAGGAAGGAGAAAGATCTGTTTGACTCATCATAGATCGAACCATATCTAATAGAGTTTGATTCCTCCACTCGGAAACATCATTCCTTTGAGGTGTTCCTGGAGGAGTAAGTTGTGAAATGATCCCACAACTCCTAAGATGGTCAATGAACTCTTGGCTCAAATATTCACCACCCTGATCAAATCGAAGTGGTTTAGTTGTTTTGCCAAGCTGTTTTTGAACTTCATTTTTGAACATTTTGAACATTTCAAAAGTTTCAGACTTATATTTTATTAGATAGGTATACCCATACCTACTAAAATCGACTATAAATGTAATGAAGTACAAATGACCTCCTCTAGCAGATGTGTTCATTGGTCCACAGACATCAATATGTATGAGGCCCAATAAATCAGTGGCTCTCTCACTGTGCCCGGTAAAAGACGCCTTTGTCATCTTTCCCAATAAACAAGACTCACATGTATCAAATGATTCAAAATCAAATGAGTTAAGAAATCCATCTTGATGGAGTTTCAAAATGCGTTTCTCATTTATATGGCCTAGACGACACGCCATAGGTAGGTCGGATTCAAATCATTTGACTTGAACTTTTTAGTAGTTATGTCATAGATTCGTCCATTCAGTTTTCTACTGTCTTTGAGACCCTACATTTATACAAATGTGAGATCCACATGTAGTATCTAATACCCATGTTGAGGAAGTAGAAAAGCGAATACCTATGACATAGATACTTGAAGCGATAGCCCCGCTATCCTTCTTGTTCTTCTCCAGATCTTCGAGGTAGAGTTTGCAATTCCTTTTCAAATGACCAAGTTCATTGTAAAAGAAGCAGACTCTATCCTTTGAAGGTTTTTCCTTCTTGGCTTTCCATTTCATACCCCTTCCTTTCTGAACGGAGAAAACAGTATTGGGCCTGTCCTTAAGGCTCAGCTTAGCAGTTTTGAGCATCCCATGCAGTTCAAAAATTGATTCCTTCATGTTGTTCATGTTGTAATCCATGACAAAGTTATCATAACTTCCTGGGAGTGAGTTCAAGATCACATCTGTAGCTAACTCCTGGGACATGGAGAATCCAAGCCTCTCAAGGTGATCAATGTAGCCCTTCATTTCCAACAAATGAGGACTAACTGATTCACCTTTAGCCATCTTACAAGAAAATAAGGCCTTTGTGGTCTCATACCTCTCTTGCCTTGCCTGTTACTGGAACATTTTCGTAGGATGAACAATCATCTCAGAGGCCTCCACATGTTCTAGATCTCTATTGAGGTCTAGAAGCATAGTGGCAAGCATCAGACATCCTGTATCCATAGAGTCATCCTTATGCTTCATATAAGCATTAGTTTGAGCTCTTGGATCAGCAGTTGCAGGCTCGTTAGGAATGGGTTGAATGATGAGATACTCTTTTCTTTCGTGTATAGGATCAACACTTAAGTTCCCAAACATGTCAAGAAAGTTTGTCTCATCGAGTTCGTCCTTCTCAAGGACTGATCGCATTGATGGTGTTGAAGTATTACTAGACTACATGATTCTACAACTAAAGATATGCAAAGTTTAAGTAGTAACCACCCACTGAATTAAGAACCCTCATTATAATTAGTGGGCTAAGATTCATATTTGGCTTAAATTTAAGTCCACTTTGGCAGGACGCTTAAATTAAGTTATTTAGGTAGGCAACATCTTTGCCAATTACATCACATGTAACTCTTAGATCTTTATGGGATTCAATCATCATATGACCTGGCATGTTTAATCCCATCTAATGCCTTGAGATCCAAAACCGTTTTGATAATCTCAATTAAGTCAGGACAATAATGAATATTGAGTATCACCATTACTCACTCTTGTCTCACCAAGATAACTTAGATGCATCCACTTTGGTGGAACATACAAATGGGCGATCTAGGTTTTGACAAGCATTCGTTTATTGGTGGCATTATGACTTAAGGTTTTATTTAGAGGGTATTATCTAGATTAATCCTATTAATTCTACTTATATGAATGCAATCACTATTGTATCTCATATAATATCTAAATTAATTATGAGTGATCTAATCAAAACATAATTAAAACTCTAAATTTATTATGAGTGGTCTAATCAAATCATAATTAAAATTCTAAATTAATTATGAGTGATCTAATCAAATCATAATTAAAATTCTAAATTAATTATGAGTGATCTAATCAAATCATAATTAAAACTGTAAATTAATTATGAGTGGTCTAATCAAATCATAATTAAAATTTTAAATTATTCATGCAAGGATCAAATCAAGACATAATTAAAATTGTGACACAACATGGCTCATACTTAACCTAAAATCCTCTCAAGCCAATGAGAGGACTTCCCAAAAAAAACAAAAGAAATACATCAGGAGAAACCTCGTTTCAACATACGAGGGGAGTGGGATGAGAAAAAAATGTATATAAGAGTATTTAGAGAGAGAGGCATGGCTCGCAGGCCATATTTAAAATTAACAACAATTGTAAAACTCTAGAGCCATGTTGTTCACCATACCTAAACAACATTTGAAAGGTAAATCACTACATACATTAATTCATACATTTATGAAATAAAATATTATGATTAAACTTATCATGATTTAAATTCTCTAATTTATATTATATTATATTATAAATACAATATAATATCATGATTTAATTCTCACGCTACGAAAAATCAGCCAGGATCCTGTTAGATTTTTTTTTTCAAAATAGCATATTGTTTTCGAAAATAATTTCCCAAAAAAAACGTGATTTTTGAAAATAATTTCCAAGATTGAAACCCTAAAAATGACATTGTTCTATTCCGATCTAGTGACCAAACGTTTTGGTCGTGTGATCAAGAAAGAAAGGCGTCGTCCGAGAATCATCGACGTTCGATCATCATCGAGCGTGTCTGACGATTCCTACCCCAACGTCCCCAGCGTGATCGAGTTTCCAAACCTTTCAGAAACGCGAATGAGTGTTTTAAATGCATACAGGATTCAATTAATCATATATCGATTTAAACACATACATGGATTCGGCTTAAGCATACATGTATCTCATACATAAACACACGTATAAAACCTAATTTAAACGCTCTGTTGAGTTGGCTCTGAGGCCACTGTTGGGATCTGTACACGCAGCGGAGTAAAACTTTTACGAATCCCATCCAAGGATCGCTCAACGGCGTTTAAATCAAGGTTTAGGGTTTCCGAATCGTACATATGCAGAACAATTGGATTGGTGGGCTACCTTCTCGATCAGCAGAAGTCGACTCTTAGAATCGCCTTCCTCTACCGGTATCCACACGAACAGCCTCTGAACGGAAGCGTGCTAGCGCCTCTGAACTGTGTGTCTCTCTATTTTCTATCTAGGGTTTCTCGTGGCTTTTCTAATATGCTTGACAAAATGTCTCGTAGGTTTTTCTAAACCTAGCAGGCTTATTATATTCAAAATTTTGAATCTGGATTAAAAAAAAATATTAATTAAATCTATCTGATAGATCTAATCTAATCTATTTATTTAATCCAAATTAAAAGCCTTTAGATTTAATTTATCTCTATAAATTAAATCCGAGAAAAGATATCTTTATTTGAAAATTAAATCTGAACTATTTGTTTTAGATATTTAATTTATCAAATAAATTAAATACAAACAAATATTATATAATAATATTATAATCATTATTAATTAATATTATTATATTAATTTCGAATTTTATATATATATATATATATATATATATATATATATATATATATATATATATATATATATATCCTAGATTAAATACAGTATTCATTAAATCTTAGACTAATATAAGATTCAATGAATCTGGACACTTTTACTCGTGTTGGACTATTCTTGTGTGTGACCCTGCAGGCCCACATGAGATTGGCAGTGGGCCAATACTGTACCAGCCCACAAGTCGCAAGCGGCCTCTAGCAAGACATAGTGACTACCCAATTCATATGGGGATCGATGATACGATACAACCTATCGTACAACCATGTCATGTCCCTTTTGTCATGCGATAATTTGGTCAAGGATGAGGCATGGAGAAAGTCAACTTCCTGTTCTTGACCATTACTTTCTCGATTCTTGAGTAGTCTAACAATTGAAATTGAAACTCCTTTCCATCATAGTATGTCCATACATTTCTTAGACTCACTCATCGAGGGGCCCAGTATGATCTCTCTACAAATGTGAGGGACAAATTCCATCTTTACCATTCACATTCCTCTGCATGAAAACCACTGATCCCGATCATAGCCTTTATCATCACCCGGTCAAAGGTGACTTTTGACTAAGTCAAAGATCAGCGACTCATCATGTAGGAATCCATGATGATCTCAGGTCGACGGGCGTTGTGACGCGGTTATACATGAGAAAAGCTTATGACTTATTCTATGCAGCTTTCTCATAGTGGGTCGGTCCAGCACCTTGTACTCTTACAAGTGCCTATGACTTTGACTCATATCTCCATACTCATCAAAGTCATACTGGTCTTCGCTCCCACGTAGATGACTGACCAGGGACATTTAGGATAATCTATAAGATATATCCAAGGATCAGTTATCACTATAAACATGCAAATGAAATGATAACTAAAGGAGAATACTTTAACATAAACATCTAAAGTACAATGACTTGCCCCTAGGCCATAATTTCCAACACCAGCGACTCCAAAGGCAAGACGATATCCGGTCTATGCAGGAGGATACAAACCGCCGTAATGCCCTCTAGAGGCAAGAGTAAAGACAGAGAATACAGCAGCTGCTGCTGAATGAACGTGTTGAATGGGTGGAAAACTCGGATTGTAGTACAAGATGAGAAGCTGTGAATCCTAATTGGGCTTTTATCCTCGTCTAAGACGTGGACCAGGATGCTTCGGGCCCAAGCCAAGCTAATAGGCGAAATCAGGCAAGTTTTCAAAGGGAAAGGAGGAATACGGCAATCAGAGGCCTGAATCTAGTAGGCGAATTTTAGATAGTAGACCCCGGGGGAAGAGAAGTGATCCAAAAGCAAGATATGGGAGTTATACCCCGTTGAATGTATCACGAGCACGAGTCTGAAAGGAGGTGGCTCAGACTGAGATGAAGAGAGTAGAAAGACCTCGGCCTTCTTTCAGTCGACCGGGAGCAGACCCATCTCGGTATTGCGCATTTCACGATAGCCCGGGACATACCACGGACGAGTGTTATCACCTCTGAGATGTTATAGAAAGGTTCGTCCGGGGTAGGAAGCTGCGACAATACGTGGTAGAAGCTCTCGGACAGAAAAATAAGCGCAAAGAACCAAGCCACAATGAGAACCCATTGT
The DNA here is from genome assembly GCA_025563575.1 of Acacia pycnantha. Taxonomy (NCBI): domain Eukaryota; kingdom Viridiplantae; phylum Streptophyta; class Magnoliopsida; order Fabales; family Fabaceae; genus Acacia; species Acacia pycnantha. The sequence continues at coordinate 7,125,898 of JAMWYP010000002.1, read as the reverse complement.
GAAGCAAAAGAAGACGAACGAAAAAAGATTGAAAGCTATAAATGATGATGATGAATATCCGAAGGCCGACTTCGAGTGCAGTTGAATGATTATTGATTAAGTTGCATTTATTTCGGGCCTAGTGATGGGCAAGTTTTGTAAAAACAGAAATACCTTCTTTCAATCAATGATATTAACCTTTTGTCAAAGGGAGATCACCGAGATTATGGTTAAAACGTACTCCTTCAGGATGCGATAACACCGAGATAACGGTTAAAACGATTTTCTAGGGAACATATGTGTTTTCTCGAAGAAACGATAACACTGAGATAAAGGTTAAAACATACTTCTTCGGGATTCGATGACACCTAGATAAAGGTTAAAACCGTGCTCCTCCGGGATGCGATAACACCGAGATAAAGGTGAAAACGTACTCCTTTGGGATGCGGTAACACCAAAGCAAAGGTTAACGCCGGATACGGTAAGGCCGAGATAATGGTTAAAACGTATTCCTTCAGGATGCGGTAAAGCCCACAATGGTTAAAACGTGCTTCTTTTGGGACACGGTAAATCGACGAAGCCCATTGTGGCTATGATGCATCAAAGCTTAGGGTAGTGAAGTTAGCCGTCACAACGACCCTGATCAAGTTGGACTGTTTAGAGTTTGGTTGTGACACTGAACCTAGACATGTGACGGATGAATTTTACCCCTGATTGATTTCTGGTCAGCCACACCGGAGCATCTAGTTTCTGGGTGGTCCCAGACCTGTATTCTGCGCAGTGAATTTCTGACTCTGGCCAAGTCATAGAACTTTGAAGATAATTTCAAATTCATAAGATGCAGCGATAACAAATGCAAAAGCCTAACTCGGAAGGATATTCAGAGTGAAAGAGGCACAAACAGATTGAGCAATTTTGCGTTAAAAGTAAGTATTTATCCATTAATGTTTGAAGTCTTTGCATGATATTTTTACTGAAAGATAGTCGGGTTATCAACCCAAGGAAGAGCTACAAAATCAGGGGCCCTTGCACCCCAGGAGAAGGAATAAAAGTTGATGCGGGGAAAAATCAAAAACATAAAGCATGGCAGTTCAGCAAAATTGATGTTTGCCACGGCTAATTAAATCCCCTAATGTTGGATGAGCTTCAGATAATCTCCGTTTGGTGGAAGCCGCCAAGTGTATCTCAATTGAGAGGCTAGCGAGAAGGAGCCCCGGTGTCTTGATGGACTTCTTCACTTACGTCATCCCCTTGGTTTTCCTCTAAATGGCTTCCTGAAACAGTGTCGGGGGAAGGAAAGAGCGGAATTATCTTATCTCCTTTGATTATTGACATATAGTCCATCTCGGAAGTGTTGAAGTTGACATCTGGATTTAGCATCCGAATCTATGCTAGGGCATTCTCAAAGGATTCTTCGACAGATTTCACTATTGCCGCGTCTTTCGCCTCGATGGCAGAGTTATCAACATCCAAAGAATCTCGGCAGCACTCAACTGAGCCCGGAGTTCTTTCTGCTCCTACAGCAACAGATTTATAGAAGACTTGTCCCTGCCATGAACCTCACGGTATTGGTTCAGATGATAGATTGTCGTGTTCAAATCTATTTTGGCTGTCTCTGCCTCCTTTTTCATCTCACTCTTGGCTGTCTCGGCAGCCTTCACTTGGTCCAGGGCATCGGACTTGACAGATTTTATCAGGGCCTTTTGCTTTTCCACTTCCGACTTCATCTCTTAAAACTCGGCTTCCCAAGAGGCATACTGAGCGTTCACAACAATAAAAGCTTGAGCTAAGCCGGTAAATTGCCAGGTGCATCACTCTAAATCTTTGATTTTTTAAATCTTGGCGTCGCCATATTTAATTGGCTTAAAGAAGCACCGTGTAGGACAGATGATGTGGCAGAGCTCAAATGGGACACTATGGTCCCAGACAGCCCCATGGGGGAACCCCGGGGATGGAGGAGGCGGAGGAGGAAGATTTGTAGGAGGCGCAGTGATGGGAGCCTTCACGATAGGCGTTTTAATAATGACAGGTTCTTTGGATTTTTGAGAGGAGCTTGATGGGCCGACTATTCCTTTCTTGACCGGGTTTACTGTTGGAGCAGTGGGTGGGGGAGCTATTCTCTTCTTAGGCCCAGGTTTGATGAAACCTGAGTTCACCAGGGCAATGGTAAAGGAAGGTAGTTGTTCCGTAGTTCGATCTACAAAATAAAAGAGAATGGGTAGCCCTTCATTTTCTAAGTCAATCAATGTGCAATACGGCGTAATGAAAATAGATATCCATACCTGCCATAGATCGTTTCTTGGCTCGAGGTTTGGAGATGTGATCGGCTGGGTTCAATGGGTCGTGTTCTAAGACATGATGCTCCAGTATGGATATGATTCCAAGCTCGGCATCAGAAAGGTTTTCGGCATGAAATTCGAAGTCAGAAGAAGAGAGTTTATGATGATCGTAGGTCCAATACAGGGGGAATTTCTCCTCCACCTTCCCAGATTTAGCAACTTAAAGGAACCAAGGTAGACTCTTGGTCTCGGCAGTTACCTTAAAAAAGGCGGATTAAAAGTCTTCAAACCGGTGGGTTAAAGGTTTGAAAAGGGTGCGATCGTGGACACTCTGGATTGAGGTCCAGTCTTTCCTAGAAGGAGCATTACCATTGGCATCTTCATCGGTATTTTGGACCCCAAAGAAGTAAAAGAATACCGGGATGGTACAAGCCAGTTTTTCAGCCTGGCAGAATGTCTCAAAGGCAACGGCGAGTGCCCAACCTTTAGAATGAAGCCGGGAAGGAGTGAGATATAAATGGTTGAGAAGATTGATATGAAATTCAATGAATGGAAATCGAATGCCAAGATGGGTAATGCAATCCCGGTAGAAGAAGAAGAAATGAGGTTCGTTCTTTTTAGTCCAACAGCTGGATATGGATTCTTCAGATGTAGGCAAGCGGATAGAATAATCATCTCCACTATAAAGGTTCGTCTTCATGATCTACTCCATGGTCATTGTGTTTTTTGCATTTAGTACTTCCTCGGTGACCTATGGGTTCGGGATTGTGGAATCCGGTTTAGGACCTACAAAACCTTTGTCTTTAGTCATGGACAGTTTTGCGTGACGGGAAGGTGGACCCATATATATACCTATGATCAAAAAGGTAAAAGTCAAAAACGGAAATTATACTTGAACTAAAAGAATTACCATGTGGAAAATTGAAAGGCAACAAGCCGAGATAGTTCAAGGGGACATAGGCCGGAATGGCTTGTGTAATATATTTATGTCGGCGCATGGCCGAAAGCTCTTAAGCTTCTTTTTCACGACCTTCTTTGAGCTCTGGGGCATGATTCTCAGAAGCTGAGGTAGGAATGTTGTGAATCCATCCTCGATTGAAAGGTGGATAGACAGAAGATTTAGGGATAAGGGCGTTTAAGCCATGAGATACACGAGGGGTGGATTGAAATTTGGATCTATTCCTACTTTCTCGGGGCTTGTGAAGTAATCTTCTTGTTTTTCTTCCTCGGTGCGAGGCACAGTCCAGAGCCAAACTTTCTGCCCACCTGATAGAGTTTTGAATATTTCTCTACCCTCTTCTGAAAGTGGGTTACCGCACGTATCTAGAGGTGGAGGGCCGTTCAAGTCCATGAGAACCTTAGAGAAAAGATTTCAGGAAAAAGGGGAGAAGTTTTGGGGTTCAGAGAAGCAAGTTGTAACGCTAACAGTTCGAAAGAAAGAAGACCCTAAAAATTTACACAGAAACCCTAGTTGCATTCCCAGAAGATCAAATAATAAGGTCCAGAGATAACCTCGAAAGAAAAAGCAAAAGAAAACTAGTTGAAGTCAGACAATACAAAAAATCAAAGAAGCGGTGAAGATACCTGGTTGAAGAAAAAGTGAAGAGGTGCAAGATAACTTTACAAGAAGAAAACTTTGTGGAGATATGAAGTTTTTCTTGAGAATGCAGAGAATCTTTTGAGCATTAAGTGGCAAGAAGAAGAAGGAAGCGGGAGTATATAGACGTTACGAATTTGAAAGGTTAAGGGCAAGAAGGTCAATTCATTTAGGAAAGCAGATTTTCCCCGAAAAAGGTGTAATGATGGTTAATGCGAAACGAGGCGCACATTAATTGGGCACGGATATCGAATATGACAGAGACGGCTACTGTGCGTAAAAGAGGACAGCCTCACTCCATGACGTCAAAAACGCTAACAAAATAATTTGATTGTATTGTGTTCTTGCACAGGTACCCTAGGTTGAAGTTGGCAGGGTCGAAAATAAAGTCGGTAAAAGACTTCTAACGCTAGAATGAGAGTAACTCGGATGCTCAAAACCTGGGATAGTTGACCTGTGTTGGTATCTGGGGTAAGTCGTTAATACATCCCGGTAGCTCAGAGGTCCGACATACCAAGCTGGGGTTCGCAGAAAGGATAACGGGTTGGGTACGAACGCATATTATCGGTAGCCAAGGTTAATACAAACAAGAACGGAATTGGAGCTCAGACAAATGTTCGACATAAGCGACTCAAACTAGTGGCGTAAAGAGTAAATTTGTTTCCATTAATAGTTGAGTCGTTTACATAATGTGCTTACAGGAGAATAAATTGAGTCATCAACTCAAAAAACAAATTACAAAGCCAGAAGTACAGCAGTTAGGCAGAATTTACAAGTTTGCAATATGAGCTTCCTGACGCTGCCACTGGACAAGCCTCAAATGATCTGAATGTTACACAAGCCACTGGAGATCATCGTGCGGCACAAGCTAACGAATGCATATGAGATTGAGATCCCAATTGAAGTTGAGCCAGGTAGATGAAGACTGACAAATATATCTGGACTCCCAGATGCTCGTTGAGTGATGTGGATGAAGACTGGCAAATATGTCTGAAACTGAAGGCTAGTAAGAACAAACCCTAATGACAGAGTAAATCTTTTCTCCCCTGCCCTTGATCTGTATCCCCGCGCTTTCGGAGTGCTTGAAGGAATGGGAGGAGTGGTAGAACCTGACTCCCCCATCATTGATAGTTCAGAAGAACCCTTCAACTAAATTGAAGATGGATAAGGAGTTTGTAAGTAGAAAGTGAGACGGAGGAGTGGAAATTTATAGGCGCTCTAATATGTGGACCCCATTAGAGCGTTATGAGTAATCACTGCAATTCCCAATTAAAAAGCGTTGTGGATCCGAAGCGTTAGAGGATCAGACTTGGGGAAGCTTAAAAGCGTTATAATGACCGTCGTGAAACGATGCAAACATTTAGTAGGTGCGAATTCCAAAGAACGGCGATCGAGGCCATCATGCGTGTAATGGCAATTTTGCATCATGATGACATAAGCATAGTCAAATGGGGTCTGTCGTTTGACATTCTTTCATTACCCCGGATTGGGGGCCGCTCATGGCAAGAGTTTATGAACTCGGAAGGCTAGGGGGTAGGACAGAAGCAAATTTGGATTCAAGGAATCCCAGATAGCAGTTGAACGAAAATACCTCGAACACGTTGAATCCGAGTTGTGTTCAATCAATCTTGGCATCTCAGAGAAGTCAACACGGATTTGCAAAGTCCAGGTTAAGCTATCAATTATTAATCTCGGTAGCTTAGAGACTTAAACTACCGAGCTTGGGGGCAACTATTATGGATTCATATGATGGGCCTAGAAAGTATGCGGCCCAATAAGGGCACTTCATGACAGAATTCTCTTATAATCAGGTAAAACATTAATCCCCCTGTAATCTAGGCACAAATCACGGACAATACATGTAGTGGAGCAGGCATACACGGTGAGTGGAGTAGACACTAGGACACGCACTGCATAAGGGCCAAAACTGAAAGTGGAGCTGAATTACCAAGAGGGGTGAATTGGGGATTCTAAAAACTTTTCGATTTGCTCTGTTTTTGAACACTAAAGCAGAGCTAGACAGAGGATAGGGAAGAGAAGCATGACACAAGGAATTTATACTGGTTCGGTCCAACCTCTTGACCTACGTCTAGTCCCCAGACTCTCTGGGATTTTTCACTATCACAATTGATTACATACTCTGTAACTCAAGAGTAATTCTCTCTCTAGAACTTACTCCCCCTTACAAGTTGTAATCAATATCCCAATCTCCAAGTCCCCTGACTTGATATTCTTACAATGAATGTTTACAATAAATGAACTCTCTATAAGAGTGGATAAAGATAATCACTTAAGTACAATGTATCAAAAGATACTTTACACAAGAAAACTCAAAGAGTAGTTGGAAACTTGAATGATTTTCGTTTTCTATAGATTGGTTGTTGAGAAGAATTGAATGCAACTCTATTTATACAGAGAGAGCATTAAATGACCGTTGTAATCTTCAATGTGATGGCCAACATTAAGAATGAATTAGATGAAGGTTTGGTCTTCTTCTCTCTATACTCTTTTGTTAATCCAGCTGCACAGAAGTTTATGGTTGACTTCTTGACTTTTAATCCGTTGGAAGAGCAGCTACTGGATGTGGAAAGGAAACATTAATCCCTTTGCAACGTGTGTAGAATGATTGTACAAAAGAATGCAAGTTTTCTGGACTTTGCATTTAATGAACTGACATCACTTTTTGTTTTATGCTAATGCTTCATTTAATTACCTTTAAATCATCTGAAACTCACTAACAAACTGATTAAACATAGTTAGGAATAGTAATGAGTGATGATATGAAGTATTAATTTCAAACATAAAGATTTCACAAATTCGTCTAGTTTGAAATTCAAAAAACAGCGACACAAACTCAAGTTTGTTCATCAAAACTGGAGTTTTCATTTTTCATTAAAAGCCTAAACTCGAGTTTCCAAAACCAAACTCGAGTTTTCTTCATCCAGAGAAGAATGTCGTGATTTGGTTTTTGAAGTAAGTTTTGAGATAAGTTCAAAACTCGAGTCATTAAGTGACAAACTCGAGTTTTAGACTTTATGATGAAAAACAAGTTTAAGTCCAAAAGCTCAAAACTGGAGTTTCCAAATCAAAACTGGAGTTTTCAAAAGGTTCAAATTTAGCAGAGCTCTCTGCTTGGCCTAAACTCGAGTTTCCAAAGTGGAACTCGAGTTTCCATAACTCTTTGAAAAATGGAAACTTCTTTGCTTAGTCAAAACTGGAGTTTCCAGATTAAAACTGGAGTTTTCAAAACTTTAGAAACTTTGAGTTCTTCTCTGTAAGTCTTAAACTCGAGTTTCCAAAACTAAACTCGAGTTTCCTCATATGAGAGAAAAACTTTGAAAAAACCTTGTCATATGAAAACTAGAGTTTTCACAAGTTCAGAATAGAGCATTGTTCTTTGTATGCTGTAAACTCGAGTTTCCAAAACTAAACTCGAGTTTCCAACAAAACTTGGAAACTTAGAGAACTCTGTGTTTAGCACAAACTCGAGTTTCCAAATGGAAACTGGAGTTTTGCTAAGTTTGAAATATTGGTATCTTGTCAAAACTCGAGTTCATTAAAACCAAACTCGAGTTTGCTTTGTCTTTGAAAAACTTAGGAGCTCTCTGTATAGTCAAAACTCGAGTTTCAAAACCTAAACTCGAGTTTGTCTAAGTTTGCAAAGACTTAAGCTATCTCTGTCAAGTCCAAACTCGAGTTTTCAAAGCAAAACTCGAGTTTGTCTTTGACAGTAAGTTTTTCAACTTAACAAAGACAAACTTCAATTTGAGTTTACAATTGTCAGTTATCATCAAAACCAATAGAGAACTAACAAAAACCCTAGCGGTAATCTCTATAAATAGGAGATTACCCACAAGGTACACACATCCTATTCATATCCTTTTACTATTCTATTCCACTGTGCACACACCCTAAACCCTTTAGCTAATCGCCATTCTCGTGTAGCATAGTGATCTTCTAATATTCTTTGGTGTTTTCCTCATATACATCACTGAACATTCTCATTTTCTTCGGTATTAACTCATACTAATCCCCGAGAGCCTTACAGATCCCATATTAATCATACACTAACCCACTATGGTTAGACATTTGTGTTCTTAGAACATAACAATTGTTAAGTTTTTATCTTTTGAGTTGTTGTTTTTCATCATTTACTTACAGTTGTCATAGTTTACTTAAAATTATGTGATAGTAAAAAAATAGGGCATTTTTTTCGGATCGGGGTGATTTTAAAATCCTTCCAATCCAATTTTTTTTTAAATGTCACTTTTTAGACTGGTTGTGGGGGAGTCAAGTTGAAAAAACATTTTTTAGACGTGTTTTAAAAAAATCGGTCTAAAAAGTCTGACTGTTCAAACGTGATATGAGCCAAGTCAGGTCTAAAAAGTCAGACTTTGTAGACATGATCTTTGAGCCGCTAGTCTAAAAAGTACTTTTTTAAGACTGGTTGCTCAACCGGTCTAAAAAGTTTGTTAGACTAGCTGTATCAAGACCTGATCCAGAACCAGTCTAAAAAGGGTTCACATTGCATGCTTCTCCCTTATATGCTTCTTATGTGCTTATCCTTCTAATTAGAGGGATGAAAGAAATTTTTTTATATATTTTTATATATTTTATTTATTTAGATTAAATTATATGTTGCATCCTGAATTTTTTTTTTCACCCATTATCTTCAATTAATTAATTTTTAGTCCTGTATTCAGAAACATTTTCCCTATAACACCAGTATCATGAAAATTAATTAATTTGAGATACTTGGTGCAAAAAAAAATTTCAGGATGCAATATATAATTTAATCTAAATAAATAAAAAAATTTAAAAAATAAATAAAATGCTTTCAACCCTCTAATTAGAGGGACAAACACTTATGAAGCATGTAATGTGAATTCGTTTAAAAAGCAGCTATCACGAGGTCTAAAAAGCGATTTTTGCATTAGTGACACTTGTTTATATATCTTCATGTTAACATAATCTAGACATATTGCAATGATAACCCTAAGCTTACAAATGCTTTGATAATAATACCCAATCATGTATAAACTTTTTGGATAAGCTTAATTAACCACTAATATCAAGTAAATTAAATTACAAAATAGATTTTATGAATGCATCCTACAAATCCTAGTTACAATTGAACTTGTTTGCTTATTTTGTTTTCTTCATTTGACTCCACCCTTACAGTAAAGATATCACTTTGTCCCTCATGTTGTGCTTTCTCAAGTTCCCTTTCTTCCTTTCTCTTCCTCACCTTTTCAATTTCTACCTGCATTGACACTTTTCATGAGAACTTTGGGTCTGTATGCAAAATCCAATTCAGTAAGGATAATGAAAGTTCAAAGCATTCGTCATGTTGTTATTAACAAGTTTACCACTCATATTAACAACTGTCGCTGCCCTTATTAACGACACATTCCGACTTTGTAAATAGTTGTCATTAACAAGTTTACCACACATATTAACAACTATCGCTGCCCCTATAACAACACATTTTGACTTCACAAAACAAGACCTGTATCTCAAAATCGCTTCTCTCAAACAAGACGATCTGAGTGTTGAAGAGTATATTAGGGAGTATTGATAATTGAATATTTTATACACTTCTTTTTATCTCTTGATTAATAATTTAGGACTCTTTAGTTAATAAATAATGGCTTTTATGTTCATTTGGGCTTTGGGCCTTAAATTGCATTTTAGCCATTTTTAATAATAAAATTCCAGTTTTGTATTGCTTCACTATTTTTACCATAACTCTTGAACCAGACATCGGATTTGCCTCATTTTTGTCTCATATTTCAGATGATTCAGAGAGCTACAATTGTTATGAAGACATTAAGAGCAAATTCGGACAAGAGGGCGGTCAATTTTGGAGCCAAAGTCGGATGTACAATTCTGGATTTTATTTGGACCCGAATTTTGTAATTAAAGTCCAGTTTTTATTTTATTTCTGTTTTGGGCTAAAACCATTAGAGCCCATTTCGTTTTTAGGTTATTTTAAGTAAGGCAGCTGCCACAAAACATTATTCATTCACGTTTTTACCATATTAGTGGATCAAAAACACAAGTTTCAAATTCTCTCAATTGTTCTTCATCCGTTCTTCGTGTTCTTCGTGTTCGTCATGAACTTCTTCATTTCTGTTCCATTTTTGTTCTGCATAGCCATGCTGGGCTAAGCTTCAGTGATTAGCCCACGGAGTAAGGATTCCACTATCCAGAGGACTCGTTCTTAACGGTAACAAATTCGGTTCTGTTTTGTAATTTCGGGTTCGATTTGCATTCGGATTGGGTGTTAGATTTAATGCCCAGATTGAGAAATCCCAAGGATTAAATTCGAACTGGGTTTAAGTGTTTTACGTGCGATCGTACGGTGACACGCCGCTGTTCGGATAAACGCTAGACGATTGTTTAGTTGAGGAATTTCGGACGAACGCAGAGATTTCGGTTCGTCGAGAATCAATCACGAGTTTGTTCAATTCATTTTCGTCAGGAAGGAAGTTGGTGGAATTCGAAACCACAGGTTAATCTTACATTTATCTGTTTAATCTTCATTTCATCCTGTTTCTATTTCTATTAGCTTTCATTTTAATCTGTTAAACAAAACCCCCATTGTTCTTATTCGTTTGGCTATTATTGTTGTTAATCGAACTTGCTGCAAATTCGTTGGGGAAATGACCCAGGTTCCTATTACTGCAAATCATTTTCGAACTTGGTTTATTTTGGAAGACACGGAAAAAATCTTTCCAAAAATGGCACCGCTGCCGGGGAATTTGCATTGGTTTGATTAGTAACAGTAATGTAAATAGCTTGATTTCGGTAGTTTAGGTGGTTCGGGTGGCTGGGCAGAAATATTTCTGACCCAGATCACTCAAACCAGGTCTTATCCACAAGGAATTGGGCGTTCTAAGCAAGAGTCACTTCCTAGAAGGAAGTCTGGTCTCACCTATTTTCCCCAAATTCCAACGTTAAGACCACTTTTTCGTTGTTTTAAGTTTTGATTTTTTTGATTTCCACTAGTCTGATTTTTTTGGGGTATCTCTGATTTGGTTGAAATTTGGTACAGTGATAGAAAATGGCGAATCGTTAGACCCTCTTCGAAAATGTTTCATTTTCTAAGGGCTATCCTCTGTTTCCACAAATTCCATCGTTTAGGCCACTTTTTCAATTTTTGAAGTTTTTTTATTCCATTTTTGAGTCCCCCAATAGTCTAGGAGTTTCCCTGTCCAAGTCCCAAAAATTTTAAAAATCATTTGATACTGTTTCTGGACTTGTTTTGGTCAATTTCTAGCATAGGTTTTTGCTTTTGTGTGTTTTGTCTTTGTGTCTCTTAGTGTTTTCCCACTTTTTACCACCTCTTGTGGCATTTTCGTAATTCTGATTCTCTGGTGGCATCTTTGTCATTCGAGTATTTGCCAATTCGCTTTGTGTATATGTTGCATGAGTACCGGGAATACTACTAATCCAGAAGATTTGTTGCCATTTGATCCTGAAATAGAAAGAACAATTCTTATTGCTAGAAGAGTTGTTAGGCTAAGTCATAAGATTAATACCGAACTGGATACTCAATTGGAGTCGATTAAGCCATTCGATTGTGTCCATTCTTTTGATCTTTCTGATTGTGCTTCTGATAGTATTTCTGATAGTCTTGTTGTGTTCACTGATTCTAGTAGCAACTTTGCTAACTCAGACATTATGGCAGGAGAACAGGCAAATCATCATACTTTGAAAGAATTGAGTGCACCTGATGTCAATTATCAACCTTTGTGCATCCAATATCCTAATCTTGCTGCTAACTTTGAGCTTAAATCTGGTCTAATACACTTGTTGCCTAAGTTTCATGGTCTTGCAGGTGAGTGCCCCATTAAGCATTTGAAGGAATTCCATGTAGTATGCAACACTATGAAACCTCATACCATTGATGAAGATCATATCAAGCTGAGAGCTTTTCCTTTCTCATTGGAAGGTGGAGCCAATGATTGGTTGTTGTACCTTCAGCCCTCATCTATTGGGAGCTGGGTGATATCCGAGAGGATATTTCTAGAGAAATATTTCCCTTCCTCAAGAGCAACCGCAATCAAGAAGGAAATTGGCAACATTAAACAAGTCATTTGGGAGACTATGCATGAGTATTGGGAGAGGTTCAAAAGGTTATGTGCAAGCTGTCCACACCATCAGATATCTGAAAAAGACTTGATTAACTCTTTCTATGATGGTTTACTGCCGGTAGACAAAGGGTTGGTGGATGCTTCTAGCGGTGGGGCTATGAGTAACAAGACACCTGAAGAAGCCCGAGACTTGATAACCATTATGGCAGATAACTCTCGTGATTTGGCACCGGGGCCAATAGCACTCCTGTCTACCATATTCAAACACCTCCAGTCAGTATGATTCTCGAGATTAGAGAATAGACTTGATGACGACTTCCCTTGTGAGGCGGTTAGCGTGACTCAGAGCAGATGCAGTCTTCCCCTCCTCGTTGGGTACTCTTGTGGGTTTTGTTCGACCCTTATCATTCTACGACTCTTGCCCTACCTTGCATGATCCTACTTACCAAGATCGGTCGGTAGCTGCAGTGGGTGTTTTCCGGAAGGCCACAATACCAACAGAATAATGCCTTCTCCAATACCTACAATCTGGGTTGGAGAAATCACCCCAACTTTCGTTGGAATCAAAATCGAAATCGAGTAACCAGATCGTGCACTGTGCAGGAACTACCGGCGAGAGACAGTGCGGACCACGAGAATTTCCAGCATCGATCTGCACCTCCTTTGCCTTTGCCGGCACCACCTCCTCGACCACCATATGTCCACCTCCACGGGCGGCACAACAACAAGCTAGTAGTAGTGGTGGTTCCTCACTGAAGATATGATGAAGCAATTTTTCACGGCCAATATGCGGTTCCAACGACAAGCGACACTTCCATTCGAGTTTGCAAACACAGTTGGGCAATTGGCAACATCATTGAACCGGCTTCAACCTCGGGGATCCAACTCCCTTCCCTCACAAACAATTCCCAATCCTAAGGAAAATGTGAGTGCTATATCACTACGGTCTGGCAAGCAATTGGAGGAACCTAAGCAAGCTGCAGATGTGACTTCCACATCAGAAAACGAGTTAGGAAATGTGAAGATTGACTCTGAAAAGAAAAAAGCAAAGCAGCAAGGTGAAGATGAAGAAATTCTTATCCCTCTCCCCTTCCCTCAAAGAGCAGTTCAGTCCAAGAAGTTGGCAGATAAAGCACAAGAGAAGGATATACTTGAGACATTCAGAAGAGTAGAGATCAACATTCCTCTCTTAGATGCAGTCAAACAAATTCCTAAATATGTCAAGTTTCGAAGGAGTTGTGCACTAACAAGAGGCGGCGAAGGGAATGAGCGAGTGAGTTTGAACCCAGAATGTCTCAGCACTCATCCAGCCTACCATGCCTCGTAAATGCAAAGATCCAGGGACATTTTCTATCCCTTGCCTCATTGGTAACTATAGATTTGATGATTGCATGCTAGATTTAGGCGCTTCTATTAATGTCATGCATGCATCTGTTTATAGATCTCTTGGTCTTGGTCCTTTGCGTCCTACTGGTGTTATTGTTCAGTTAGCTAATAGGAGTAGTGCTCACCCTTCTGGTTTGGTTGAAGATGTATTAGTCAAAGTTAATGACTTGATATTTCTGTTGATTTTTACATCTTAGATATGGAGGATGAGTCTCCTAGTAGTAGGTCACCAATCATTCTAGGGAGGCCTTTCATGAAAACAACTAGGACTAAGATAGATGTGCATTCTCAATCTTGTTTCCATGGAGTTTGGTGATATATCGTGAATTTCAATATCTTTGATGCCATGAAACATCCTAGAGAAGAGCATTCGTTTTACGTATTGATGTGATTGACGATCTTTGTGGATGATGTTCTTCTTGATTAGTGTCTTGATTATCCCGATTTTTCATCGAGTGATACTCCCATTTGTGCATGTGGTGTTAATGAATGGTGCTCTGTTTGCACTAATTTAGTTAAGGCTGCATTGTTTGGTGATTCTGACTTGCTTGGTGATTCTACATTACTTGTAGATTCTGATATTGATTCTGAGTTTGAGCTTCATCTTGATCTTAACATGCATCCTGATTCTGATTTTGATGAGCTTACTTGATTTTGATGAACTAAATTCGATGTTAACATTGACTGTATAGACATAGTCCTTCGCTTGTGCTTCTTTGAATGTGGCTTGGTATTTCCGGTGTAATGACATCGAGTTGTTGCAACAACCACCCAAGCTTCTTCCTCCACCGAGCAACCGCCCAAACTAGAGTTGAAATCCCTTCCGGACCATCCGAAGTATGCATTTACGGAGGTGAATGAGCAGTTGCCGGTCATTGTGGCAAATAATCTTATGCACGATCAAGAAGAGAAGCTGCTAAGCTTATTGAGGGTGAACAAGAAAGCTATTGGGTGGACATTGGTGACATAGTTGGCATTAGCCCTTCTATGTGCATGCATCGATTCTATTGGAAGAGGACTCTAAGCGGTGAGGCAACCCGAGAGACGCCTTAATCCTCTTATCCTTGATGTGGTAAAGAAGGAGGTCACTAAGCTTCGCAGGCCGGCATCACCTATCCCATTTCGATAGCCGAGTGGGTTAGCCCGGTCCGGTGGTTCCCAAGAAGTCCGGAGTTCTTGTAGTAGCCAATCGAAGAATGAGCTCATTCTACTCGAGTTCAGAATAGTTGGAGAGTTTGCATCGACTATAGGAGACTCAACCAAGCTACTCGCAAGGATCATTACCCTCTACCTTTCATTGATCAGATGTTAGAGCGGTTAGTGGTAAGTCTCATTCTTGCTTCTGGATGGCTACTCCGGATATTTCCAGATCCATATTGCTCCCGAGGACCAGGAGAAGACGACCTTCACATGCCCCTTTGGGACATATGCTTACCGAAGGATGCCCTTTGGCCTCTGCAATGCACCTGGCACTTTTCAGCGTTGTATGGTGAGTATTTTCTTTGAGTTCCTAGAGGACTGCATGGAGGTTTTTATGGATGATTTCACTGTATATGAGTCTGATTTTGATGCATGCTTAGCTAATCTATCTAGGGTTTTGCATAGGTGCATTGAGTCTAATCTTGTGGTGAATTATGAGAAGTGTCACTTTATGGTTGAGTCAGGTATAGTCTTGGGACACATAGTGTCTAGGAAAGGGATTGAGGTAGACCCTGCTAAGATAGATGTTATTACTGCTTTGCCTTACCCCGCTTCTGTGCGGGAAGTTCGCTCCTTTCTTGGTCATGCGAGTTTCTATCGACGTTTCATTCGAGATTTCAAGCAAGGCTGCTCGACCTTTGTCCAACCTTCGCATAAGGACACCGACTTTGTCTTTGATGATGCGTGCAAGGCGGCCTTCGATCACTTGAAGCGTTGCACGACCACGGCCAGTGATTCAGCCCCCTGATTGGCACCTTCCTTTTGAGTTGATGTGCGATGCTTCCAACTATGCGGTTGGTGCTATCTTGGCACAACGGGTTGATAGAGCTTCCCATGTCATTGCATATGCTTCCAAGACTTTGGATTCTACTCAGTCTAATTACACCACCACTGAAAAGGAGTTGTTGGCTATTGTGTTTGCTTTTGATAAGTTTAGGTCATATCTGCTAGCTAGTAGAGTCATTGTTTTCTCTGACCATGCAGCTTTAAAGTTTCTTTTGAAAAAGGCAGATGCTAAGCCACGACTCATCCGGTGGATGTTATTGGTCCAAGAGTTTGATGTTGAGATTCGAGACAGAAGTGGAGCGCAAAAATGGGTAGCTGACCACTTGAGTCGCATCACCAATTCTCCCTCTCACCCCTCTTCTATTCGGGATGATTTCCCTGATGAGCAGCTTCTACAGCTGCAAGTTAAGATCCCATGGTATGCTGATTTAGTTAACTACTGCTGGTTTTGATTAGTTTTGATGATGTCTTATATAGATGTCATTCTAAAGAGCAAAAAGGTTGCATACTACATTTATCTTCTACTTTGACTAATTCTTATATTTAATGTAGATGCAAAGTTTAATGATGGAGAATGATCAAGAAAGGAGACTAAAGAAAGAAGAACTTGAAGTCTCTATGATCAAACAGAAGTTGGAATGAAGCTTCATCATATTTGAGCTACAATGGAGTATACTTTATTGATGGAGAATAATCAAGATTGATGAAGGAAGCTCTTGCACAATATAATGGGAATATCATAAAGCAAGAAGTTATCAAATGATTTTGGGGGATAATCTAGAAGGAGAAAAGAAATTGAAGAAGAAAAAACTTGCAATGCAATGGAATATCTTTATTCAAGTTCTTATATTGATGCTAGAAGTCTCCAAGATCATATGGAAGTTGGAACGGATCAATTCAAAGTTAAAACCATCAAAAATCAGTTCCAGGATGAGCAAACTCGAGCCTATAATGTCTTCAGCAACTCTGGTGCCTCTGGACAAGACAAACTCGAGCCTGTATACTCAAACCTCAGGTTTGGAACTCCAAACTCGAGCCTATCATTAGCAAACTTGAGCCTGTAATGTTTTCATCATTTCTGGCGTCTCTGGACAAGGCAAACTCGAGCCTATAAGTTGACAAACTCGAGCCTACAGCGGTCTTCAGCATTTCAGCTACTCTGTTCAGCGTTTCACTTGGGTGACGTCTGGTGATTCGATGATATCTCCTAAACCAGAGATCGGATTGAGGTGAAACCAGTGGCATATGAAACTAGACTCCCAAGGCGTCATGATGATATATAATTCAAGCCAAAAGGAGTTAAGATGAAGGAGCGATGAATTTATGAAGTTGACAGTGAAATCCACGTCACACAAATGACCAACCTTCAATGTTTTGAGTGTATCTCAAAAACGGAGAATCCAATTGAGCTGAAATTGGTGGAATTGGAAAGTAGACTCAAAGGGCTTTCCAATCTATAGTTGAACTGACCAAAACGGAGTTCAGAACAGGGAGATATAGCCCTCTAAAGTAGACTATATTTTCAGGATGTTGGAAGTTTGCTATCAAGTGAAGCAAACTCGAGCCTATTAGTTGACAAGCTCGAGTTCGCGGGTTACAGAGAGCTACCAGGTCGCGAAAATCATCCAAACTTGAGCCTATAAGTTACACCCTCAAGTTTAGCTCAGTCGAGAGAAGAATTTAGCCTTCAACAACAAAGGGAAACTCGAGCCTACTTAAGCAAACTCGAGTTCACGTCCCGGATGCGAAAAATCAGCGGTTCGAAAGTCTCGTTTCTCATCAAAGAACATCCACATGATTACCCAAATGACTTATACTTCTTCTTAATATTATTTATATCATTTGTGTACATGTTTGATTATTTAAGCTTGAGAGAACATCAATCTTGACAGAAATCAAGATCTAGAAGATGAACTTGCTGCAGATTTTCAGAAATGAGAAAGAGGACTGAATCCAACGAGAAACTTGAACAAACGAAGTTGTCTACTCAATTGTAATGCTTCTCCAAAGGATTCAATCATTCAGATGATGAAATACTCCAACGGACTTAAACAGATTCAACATTCGAATTTAATGTTCATGACAAGTCACTATTCTAATATTCATTAAAAAACGAAGCAAAATGGGCAACTTGACGACAAATGCTTCAAACGAATTGAATTCAGTTGTCTATAAATAGAAGACAGATTGAAGACGAAGAGGCGAGAGAAATAAGCTTACACTGCAACATGCTATTACTCGATCTCGCTTATCATTTACTCTCGATTTTCAATGTCTATATATCATAGAGAGTGAAATGTTTTGTATTGTACTTCGGTGTTTATCCATACACTTCTAAGAGAGAAGATTCATTTGTAAACATCCTATCATTCTATCTGAGAGTTACTCAAGATTGGGTGATCTTGAGAGGGAAACACATTGTGTTGATTACGGCTTGTAAGGGGAGTGAATCCTAGTGAGAGGATTACTTGAGTGCAGAGTGTGTAATCAAACAGGTGTATTGATTACAGTTTGTAAGGGGGAGTAAGTCCTAGTGAGAGGATTACTTCAAGTACAGAACGTGTAATCAAGTTGAAAGAAGATAGTGGATTGAAAATCTCAAGTGGAGCTTGAGGACTGGACGTAGGTCAAGGATTGGGCCGAACCAGTATAAATCACAGATTGCATATTCTCTTCCCTTATCTCTTACATTCCAGCATATATGTTTGAATGATTGTTTATCACTTTATAACTTATTACTGTCATTCAAACTACTTTCAATAAGTTGCAGAAAGTTTCTTAAAGTTCTAAGTTTTTAATCAAACACCCAATTCACCCCCCTCTTGGGTGATAGCCAAGTCTTTCAACTACTTGGTAGCTGGTGTTTTTCCTGTAGACTCCACTAGGGCCCAAACCTTAAAATTGAAAAGTGAGTCTAAATATTATGTTTGGGATGACCCTTATCTGTGGAAATTTTGTAGTGATCAAGTAGTTAGGAGATGTGTGTCTGATCATGAGTTTCACTCTATATTGCATTTTGCTCATGCTTCTGCCTGTGGTGGTCACTTTGGACCCCAAAGAACTGCTAGGAAGGTGTTAGAATGTGGTTTATTTTGGCCTTCCCTGTTTCATGATGCCCATATGTTTTGCAAGTCAGGGAGTATTCCCGTAGGCATGAGATGCCCAAAACCCTATATTGTTTTGTGAGATCTTTGATGTTTGGGGTATTGATTTTATGGGTCCATTTCCTGCTTCACATGGTTACACTTACATATTGCTGGCTGTTGATTATGTTTCGAAATGGGTTGAGGCGAAAGTCACCCGGACTAATGATTCTTCTGTGGTGGTGGACTTTGTTAGGTCTAACATTTTCTGCAGGTTTGGCATTCCAAGAGCTATTATCAGTGACCAGGGTTCCCATTTTTGCAATCGAAGCATGGGTGCCTTGTTACGCAAGTATGGAGTGCTACACAAGGTTTCCACAGCATACCATCCTCAGACCAATGGTCAAGCTGAAGTCTCAAATAGAGAGATTAAGCAAATCCTTCACTCAGCACTTTCATGAGGATCCCAGCTGCTGAGAGAAGCGAGAGATTATCCTCATTGATGCCACTTACCCTCCATAAACCCTTGGGAGTATTCTTCTTTCCTCCCCTCTTTCTCTTTTATTTGTTTTCATCTTTGCACTTTGCTTTTCAAAATAAATACAGTCTCTTTTTATGATTGCTACATGTTATGAACTTGGACATTTTGGTTTTCATGGATCATTCTATTTGGTCTACAATTCTTGACTCTTCGATTACATGTCTTGGTAGTTGATTTGGTGATGTTGATTGCTTGAGTTGGTATTAACCCTGTGAGGTTTTGGGCTGCATGAATGGAATACATCTTTTGCCATTCGTTCTTTCATGTGTGAATCTGCTCCTGATTTTTGTTCTCTAGAACTTGCTCCTTTTCTTTTTGAAACTACATTTTTCACTTACGTGCATAAGTATGATGGAAGCTTGTTTTCTTTCTTTTATTTTCCCACTTTGGCCAAATAGCCTTTCCCTTGCATTATGATTCCTTTGCTAGCCCCTTTGTGCCTTTTGACCCATTCTTTTCTAAGCCACATTACAAGCCTAAGCGTAAAACCATTTCATCCCGCACCTTGAAAATTTGTTGAGCATTGGTTTCACCTTGTTTTGTGTTTAAGTATGGGGGTTGCTCAGGAGTGCAACAATTTAAGTATGGGGGGAGATATTTGATTTTGTCATTGTAAAATTAGGTATACAATGAAAGAAAAGTTTAAAAAAAAAAATCAGAAAAAAAAGAGAAGAAAAGAAAAAAAGAAGAAGAAGAAAAGAAAATACATAGAAAGAAATGGATATATGAGTAAAATAAAAGTTTTCATACATAGAGAATGATTGTGTTAATCAGTGCTCTTTTTGATTTCTTTGGTGCTTAGCCTCTCATTCCATACTATTACATACCTTCACCCTAGCCCCATTACAACCTTTAATAACAAGCTCTCTTGATTTGTGCATGCATGTGTTATGAGTAGTGGAGACGTAGAAGTTGAGCAAGCTTATGGTAGAACAATTTTCTTGAGTAGAATTTGAGCGATACACTTATTTACCCTAAACACTTGAGAGATTGATTAATTGAGAGCATCCTTTGAGAGACTATCTTTTGTGATTAACATCATTGATTGAGATTGCCATGATTCGTAATTTGAGATGAAAGGATTTTGGTCTTGCATGATTGATCTTTTGAAGCTTTATGTCCCTTGATTCAATTTTTGCATTGTTAGCAATTATTAGTAAAGAAGAGTTTCTCCTTTAGGTCTTTTTCTTTAGATTTTGCTCAGGAGTGCAAAAAGATAAGTGTGGGGGAATTTGATAATTGAATATTTTATACACTTCTTTTTATCTCTTGATTAATAATTTAGGACTCTTTAGTTAATAAATAATGGCTTTTATGTTCATTTGGGCTTTGGGCCTTAAATTGCATTTTAGCCATTTTTAATAATAAAATTCCAGTTTTGTATTGTTTCACTATTTTTACCATAACTCTTGAACCAGACATCGGATTTGCCTCATTTTTGTCTCATATTTCAGATGATTCAGATAGCTACAATTGTTATGAAGACATTAAGAGAAAATTCGGACAAGAGGGCGGTCAATTTTGGAGCCGAAGTCGGATGTACAATTCTGGATTTTATTTGGATCCGAATTTTGTAATTAAAGTCCAGTTTTATTTTAGAGTAAATACCCTTTTTGGTCCCTGAAATAACACGCGCTACCCATTTTGGTCCCTGAGTAAAAAAGATGTCATTTTTAGTCCTTAAACAGTAAAAACAAGGTCCCTTTTAGTCCTTTTAGTCATTTTTTGTGGGCATTTTAATCCTCACAAATTCCCAAAAATCATTTTTAGTCCCTAAAAAGGACCGAAATGACATTTTTTTTACTCAGGGACCAAAACGGGTAGAGCGTGTTTTTCCAGGGACCTAAAAGGGTATTTACTCTTTATTTTATTTCTGTTTTGGGCTAAAACCATTAGAGCCCATTTCGTTTTTAGGTTATTTTAAGTAAGGCAGCTGCCACAAAACATTATTCATTCACGTTTTTACCATATTAGTGGATCAAAAACACAAGTTTCAAATTCTCTCAATTGTTCTTCATTCGTTCTTCGCGTTCTTCGTGTTCATCATGAACTTCTTCATTTCTGTTCCATTTTCGTTCTGCATAGCCATGATGGGCTAAGCTTCGGTGATTAGCCCACGGATTAAGGATTCCACTATCCATAGGACTCGTTCTTAACGGTAACAAATTCGGTTCTGTTTTGTAATTTCGGATTCGATTTGCATTCGGATTGGGTGTTAGATTTAATGCCCAGATTGAGAAATCCCAAGGATTAAATTCGAACTGGGTTTAAGTGTTTTACGTGCGATCGTACGGTGACACGCCATTGTTCGGATAAACGCTAGACGATCGTACTGTTCTGTTTGGCTATTATTGTTGTTAATCGAACTTGCTGCAAATTCGTTGGGGAAACGACCCAGGTTCCTATTACTGCAAATCATTTTCGAACTTGGTTTATTTTGGAAGACACGGCAAAAATCTTTCCAAGTATGAGCAACTCCTTATGACTAGTGGCCTTCAAGAAGTTCAAGACAAAAAATTGCTTGTTTTATTGGTGGGTTAAATAACGATATCGTTGAGAAGGTAGAACTACAACCTTTTTGGACTTTTGAAGATGTGTGCAAATTAGCCATCAAAGTGGAGAAACGCTCAAAATCAAAGAAGTCAACTAGCAAGCCATCAAGTTTCTTTAAGAATTACTCTTCTACAGGTGTCTCCTCCTTATCAAAAAATATTAAGGAGGAGGAGGAGGAGAAGGTCAAGGAAGCTCCGAAAGAATTTAAAAAGAAGTTGGATGGAAAGAAATGTTTTAAATGCCAAGGGTATGGCCATTTTCAAGCTGATTGTCCTAATAGGCGGGTCATGACACTTAAAGAAATTGAAGAAATTAAGCATGAATATGAACAAGGTCCAGTTTGGGATGTTGAACAAGATGAAATCCCGAGTGAAGAAATTATCTTAGGAGTAGACCAAGGGGAGCATCTGCTTATGTTACGAAGAGTCTTCCATGCTAAAGAAGCACCTAAAAAGAAAGGCCAAAGAGAACAAATCTTCTACATAAGGTGCACTGTCAAAGAAAAGGTATGCAATCTCATTGTGGATAGTGGGAGTTGTGCTAATGTTGCTTCTGCGTTACTCATTCAGAAGCTTCAATTACCTACCACTCCTCACCCTTATACTTACAAACTACAATGGCTAAGCAGGAATAGTGATGTTAAGGTAACTCAACAAGCCCTTATTCCTCTTTCAATTGGGAATGTGTATCATGATTGAATCTTGAGTGATGTGATTTCTATGGATGCATGTCATATTCTGTTGGGACGTCCTTGGCAATTTGATAAACATGTTGTTCATGATGGTCATAAGAATACTTATTCTCTTGTTGACAATCAAAACAAAATCACACTTGCACCTTTACCACCAAATGAAATTCACGTGAATTTATATTGGGAGGGAAACACAAGTGAGAAAATTAATGAGTTGTACAAACAAAAGGCAGACAAGCATCGTAAATCATAGCAATTCAGCCTAGGAGATCTAGTTTGGCTCCATTTGAGGAAAGAGAGATTTCCTTCGAAGAGAAAAAATAAACTGATGGCTCGTGGGGATGGTCCCTTCAAGGTGATTGAAAAGGTTGAAAATAATGCATATAAGCTGGAGTTACCTGGAGAAACCAATATTTCTGCAACTTTCAATGTTGGCGATTTAACTCCATACTTAAGTGAGAATGAAGACTATGAGGATTTGAGGACAAATCCCAATCAGGGAGGGTAGGATGATACAAAAGTTAGAAGGTTACATCTGATTAGAGAAACTAAAAATTCGTGCTCTAATTTCAAGGCATAGTTTCAATTAGGTTAGAAGTTATTTTGGGTCAAATTATGCTTAGTGGGTCAACTATGAAGGAAAATCAAAGTTTTAGCATTCAAAGTGGAATAAAGAGATTTCTAGCGATAAACTCTTAGGAGTTGGGTTTAGTTATTGTTATTTCTATTTTCTAAGCAACTCTTGGAAGTTGGGTTAGTTATTGCTATTTCTATTTTCTAGGCAACACAACTCTTAGAGTTATATTTCTCTTTGTACTCTCATGTTTTTTTTTTTTGGATAACATTTGAGCAATCACA
Organism: Acacia pycnantha; assembly: GCA_025563575.1. Classification (NCBI taxonomy): domain Eukaryota; kingdom Viridiplantae; phylum Streptophyta; class Magnoliopsida; order Fabales; family Fabaceae; genus Acacia; species Acacia pycnantha. The sequence goes on along the minus strand of JAMWYP010000002.1, from coordinate 7,102,846 downwards.
GACTCAACTAAGTCTTATCAGTGGCAAGGATTCTTTCCAGATCCAGGTCTGCATGTAATACAAGTTGGAAACCTGGTAAAGAAGATAAACTCGCCTTAGCCAAGTAATCAGCCATTGCATTCGCCCATCTACTGATGAGTTGGATATCCACCTTCCAGTGACGGTCCAGCACACTTCTGAGCTCATCAAGTAAAACTTTGTCCTCATGCATTGAGTAGCTGGGACTTCGTAGCAGATCGACTGCCTCTGTCGAATCAACTTCCAGAATAACATCTCTACACCCCAAGTCCCACGCAGTTTTAAGACCATGTATGCAGCCCCACAGTTCAGCAGTTAGGCTATCCCCGTCGTCCCCTTTAAACATGAATCGACGAAGGAAATTACTATGCGCGTCACGAAGAACTCCGCCACTAGCTACACCGGTGGAACGAGAAGAGTATGCGCCATCCGTATTGATCTTGATTTTCCCTGACTCAGGTGGACGCCAGCGGTGCATAGGTTCACTCTCATGCTTTTAATTACCTTATAAAGAGGGGATATTTTGTAATGTAGAGATAGATTTGATAAATGAAAATTGAGTGTTGCAAGTTCTTATACTTGGCTTGAATCTTGTTATCTTTATCTAACCTTAGGTTAGTGGTGAGGCAAGTGAGCTCTTTATCAATTGGGAGGGTGACTTTGCCTTTAATCTCAATTGTAGTGGACTCTTATCTATCTCTTTTTTTTTACTGAGTCTATTTTTCCTCTTTGTTATACCCATAACGTATCAGAGAGAAAGAAAATGATTGGAGAGAAGAAGAAGAATTGATGTTTATTTTGGTCTTTACACAATTAGAATTTGGATTTATGATCTAAATGTTCTATGAGAAATCACTGCAAATTGGATATTTCATGGGACTTTTAGATTGTGTTTTGTCTTGTTTGGGTCTTATAGTGTAATTTTCCCAACAATAAACGACACTTCGTAGGGATATAGCATCCGAAACAGCAACTAAACGGCACAATCCCATCAATCTCGAGCCAAGCACTGTTCGAATCGGTGTTTCTCAATCCTCGCCGAAAGCATCAGAGAAGGGACTCGGATTCTGGCTTCTGTGAATAATCGGTAACTGCTGAAAGCAACAGAGAAGATGGGAGATGATCCGCAGAAACTGAAGCGGATAGCAGCGGCTTCCTATGACTACGATAACGACCCAAGATGGGCCGACTACTGGTCAAATGTCCTCGTCCCTCCCCATTTGGCCTCACGTCCCGATGTCGTCGAACACTACAAACGAAAGTTTTACCAACGCTTCATAGTATGAACTCTTTTAATCTAAGCCCCCACTTCGATTAGTGGATGCTTGTGTTTCATTGTTGTTGTGCATGTGTATTCCCAGTTCTCTGAACTGGACTGAAGTGGTAAATTTCACTCGAAATCAATTCCTTTGTCTACTTCAAAGTTGCTCATTTTCATTTTTTTAATTGTGAATGGAAACCTGAAAATATCATTTGGGCTGTACTTAGCTGTAACCTTCCTTGGTTCCGGGTGTATCTTAGATTGGGTGCTTTAGGTTTCAGAATTATTAATGGCGAAAAAAGGGTGTTATAATTATTTTCCTTCAAGTATCTACTTGCCTATTGGGCATATGAGTTCTTGTAGTTGTGGCCGTATTATTATACAGCTGTTCTTACTTGGGTTTAGATGCCTAAACTCCCAACAAATATGTACTTCATAGTGATAGTCATTGCTTTTGTTTGTATGACATAATTGCTAAACCCTGAATAGTTATCGGCATTGAGCCATATGTTTATCATATTATTTCTTATCATACCCCGTCTCTTATCACTTCAGATTATTATCATCATCTAGGGTTAACGTAGCTAACCTCATCCTGTTGCTAAGTAATTTTCCCTTTTCGGAAGGATCACAAGACCAGTTTTTCCGGTTGTTGATAAAATAAGAACTGATTTCTTTGAAGGTGTACTCATTTGTCATATCTACCCCTGATGGATCAGTTAATGGTTTATTGATGTTCTAAGGATAGCTTAGACATTGATTTTTGGGTCTGCAGATTTCATGTGCTGAGTTGATTTAATTCATTTTCCTAACGGCTTAGGACTGTGTATTTGATTAACTTTTTTATTTTTATTGTTTTAAGAGTAATTTGTTACTCATGTGATCCATACTAGAATTAGACTTGCGCTCTTTGGAGGTAGCCACGAATATAAAAGTTCGCATATATTTTGACTTACCATTAGTTTCCGTTTAGATGCTGCATAATGTATGTACGTCTTATTTCTTAAATATTCAATAGGATCCTGAGCTCTTAGTTGAACCAATGTCTACTAGTGGTTCATCCCAGCCCCCACGACCTTCAACAACAACATCATCATCCGGAAGAAATGAACAAGCTCCCTCCCGAAACTCAGGTAAATTTTTATTTTTAATAATTTCTTGCATTTGTAAAAGCATTTAAAAAGGGGAAAAGATGAAACGAAAATTTTATATGAAGCCTAGCTTGCCTTGTTAGTAATTTTCTTTGGTTCTTCAGTTGAAGATAGCCTGATCTTTTCTATAACTATTGAATTAATTTTCTCACCTGATGCTGCAAGAACAGGATCAACCAATAGAACCTCAGGAACATCTGCAACTGCAGGTCCTCACCCATCTGCTTTGCGCTGGGATCGGCGGACAATTCAGTTTTCTGTTAATGCTTGGGTGAGGTTTTCTGATCATTGCTCAGATATGAATTAATTATTCTTTATTTATAATATATCTTAACCTGCATATGAACAAGTATGCGTCCCTTTACTTCTTTACAACTACTGTATAAGGAATTATGCTAGTAGTTTAGATTTTTTTTAGTTATTAAAGAATTTAGTACAAATTCATTCATATTGCCTCAGAGAATTTGAATAATATTATACTCACATTTATTGGCATTTGTACCATTTATGTAAATTTCTTATAAAGCCATTAGTGATACATCACTTGAAGTTAATTAAACTATATGATTATATCGTAAGATGTATTTGCATTTACAAAATTTAGATTATTAATCAAATAACTCCCATGTGAAATCATTTAAATACTGAAAGTACAAAGACAATTCTCTTTAAACTGTCGAAATCTTCCCAAATACCAGTTTAAGGTTGAGTTATCTAACTCAAATAGGGGGAATAGGACAGGCTAATTCCCCTTAAATATTTAGTCTGAAATGATCACTGTTACTGAGTGCCCGTTTGGGATAGCAGTGGCAAAAGTGATTTTTTTCCAGATGGGCTTTTGCAAACGGAAGATAGGATAAAAGTTAGATTGTAGATGTGATTAGTGTTGGGATAGTGGTGGTAGAAGTGACTTTTTTCCAAATGGGCTCTTGTTTGGAATAGCGTTTGGAAAGTCATTTGGGATGGAAAATAACTGAAAATGGCATAAATCTTTTTTAATACTACATATATATATTAGTTGTATATATTGTGATAATTAAAGATAAAAATTTAAATTTAAATTTGATTAAAAAAATTAATTATTATTTAAAAAATTAAAAAACTCTAAAGTACTTGATTAAATATATTATAATGGATAAATTAGAATGCATACAAATGTATATTTAATAGTACATTGCTTATGGGATAACCTATCCCTAACATTTTTATTCCAGAAACTGAAAAAAGTCACCCAGAAGCTGAAAAAAGTGACTTCTATCAAAAACCATTTTTTTACAATAAGCCCATTAACCTTTGAAGCTATTCCAAACGGTTTAGATTAGCTTTTTTTTCTTCCGCTAGGCTTATTTTACTGCTTGATGGGTTTTTTTCACTGTTTGAAGCTATCCCAAACATGTCCTGATTCTTCTGTGAATTTCTCATATTTAGGTTTTTGTTGTTGCTATCCTTGCTATCATTCCGGTGGTACCTACGAATCTTTCCCAAAGGGCCTATCGACTTTCTTTTATGGGCACAGCTTGCTCTTCTCTGCACTCTCTGTACTCACAATATGGGGTAACTTTTCTGTTATGATTTTGTAGTCAATATTATCCACTTGATGTTTTCAAGTCTAGTCATTTAATGGTACACTGTCTTCTATGTTGCAGAAACCAAGAGCATGGAATTTACAGGCGTTGCAAGTTTACTTTCAACCAATAATTGCAACCAAAGATTTTATCTATTTTGTCTACTGCCTTACATTTGTCACTTCACATCTATGCCTTAAATGTGAGTATTACGAGCTAGTCAATCCCATGATACTTTTGCTTGTGTCTTGGTACTTGTAAATGTAAGTAATATTTCCATTTCTCCATGTAACTTCCATATCTTGCTTTTGCATGATGTGTTGAAATTGCTGTTTCAGTTGCTTTGATTCCCATCTTGTGTCGGTCATTGGAGCATGTTGCCAAATTCCTCAGACATAATTTCAGTCGCTCCACTCTGTACAGGTAAAACTTCAACAATCTATGGTTCTGATGGTCATGTCATTTATTAAGTCATTTAGTGCTAATGTTACAAATCCCTATATAATTTGTAGCAAGTAAAAAACTGAATATTCTCTCTTCATCTATATTACTTGACTGTTGATTTTCAGCTAATCATTTTATGTTTTTGACACTTTTTGTGAGGTCAGTATGATGCAAACAGAATTTAGAAACATCATTGTTGGGAAAGAATAGTGTCATCAATGGATTTATCTCATTATTCTTTATATGATAAGTGAGCATTTTAAAATAAATTGCTTGCATAAGAAATTTATAGAGTATAGTTTTCTTTAGGGTAGACGGGCACCAATTATCTTTGTATTTTGTACTAGTGTTTCATGGTAAGCTATTTTTATTTCTAGTCGATAGCTCAAGTTTTTTTGCTTGAGGCCTTGTTCAGCTGTACGATTCATTGAATTTTCTTCTGATTGCTGATCTTATGTTCTTTATCATTCCTGTTATTTTTAAATTTATATGGATTTAAAAGCTTAGAATTTACTTGCTTGTAAGTTTTATGTAAGTAATATATTTATTTCTTTTTCTAATGTAAACAGGAAATATTTGGAAAATACTTGTGTTTGGGTGGAGTCAAATAATACTACTCTCAGTATGCTGACATCACATGCGGAGATTGCTCTGGGCTTCCTTCTGATCATAGCGCTATTCTCGTCTGTCTCTCAATTTTTTTTCTCTCCTTTTGACCCCAATGTTCCTTTGCTGCAGAGCCTTTTTATATGTTGTAGATATTGAGTTCTTCAAGTAATTGTTATACTTTTTTGAACTATAAATGCAGGTGGCAGCGCAACATAATACAAGCATTTATGTACTGGCAGGTTTGTTTCGCTTCTGTCCAAATAAGTGTGTATTGCATCTACTGAGACGTCAGTATGATTAATGTCGTTATAAATATCAAACTGCTTTGTGCTCGCCCTTTCTTAAACTAGGATGCATATCCCACCATGCACTCTTGACATATATGTTGTGCTTGTTGACGAAGTAAAGCATTGTTGTCACGGCAAAGTGCCACCATATATGCAGCAGTTATGGTGTTGCCAAATTTACAACCCACACTGCACCAGTTTTGTGGTGCATGCTGCATGGTGCTTAGCCGTAAATTAATGCAGGCTTGATGTTCTTCTCTGTTTTCACTTTCTTTTTTCCTTCTTTGTTTTTTCATGATTTCAGCAAACCTGTTTGGGTTGGGTCTTGGCTTTTATTACATGGGACGATGGGAGGGACACTTTTTCTAAATGTTTGGATCCTCTCAACTCCTCTTACCCCATTGAATTAAGCTCCTTTAAATTTGATAGGTCTATAATTACGTCATTTGATGACAAGTTTATACTTGATACATCTAGATCCTGGATAATTGTTGGGAGTTTGCATGAAATGTTTGAGCACGCTACTATTTTATCCATATTTATTTGTTGTCGTGAACTTTAATTAGTTTGTAATATATTAAAAAAACAAATCAGAGCTAAAGTTTCTTGGATTTTCCAACATAAAAGACATGCTGAGGTTTTTGTTTTTGTTTTCTTTTTTGAATATTTCTATTTTGTATAGCTGAGCTGCACAAGTATACCCACCTCTGTTTTTTTGGCCAGAGTATATCCATTTTTCTTATATTGGAGAATTTTTTATTGTAAACTAGATTGTGCATCCCTGTCTTGTATGGAGTTTACGGTGAGCTGTATTGTTCATAGTTTATGAATAGAGCATCTTCCTATACATATAGATTTGTATATATATGATATAAAAATTCCATCGGAGTTTTATCCTTAAAATCGAATGCAACCTGCATGCATGCTGGCAACAACTATGGTACACAAAGTTCGCCACATGTCTAATGGCATGTCACTAGGGCCATGGATATTTAGACAGCAGTCTTGGGCTCACAAAAAAGACTCTTTACACCACTATTCTATCCACTCGTGAAAGTTGTGGATCCCATAGTAATAGGCTTATGCGTAGGAAGATAATTACCAGTTTGACCCAGAAAGTCTTATAAATTTAATTTATTCTTTGGTTGAGAGCTAATTTAAATAATTGATGGAATATTAAATTATTCTTGGTTTTTTATTTGAATCCCAAAAATATTTAAAACTTGTATTAATCTGGAAATGTTTTCAAGTTTTAATGAACATTGTGATATTGATGGTATTGATTTATTTTGAGAATTAAGTGTTAATAGGAGAAACTAATGTTCTAATAGAAGTTTTAAACTAAATCAAAAGATTAGATTTTGCCGCTAAATGCATGCATTGCTTATAAAATATTATTGAGAATGGGAATACTTATATCAGTTACTATTGTTGAAAGAAGTTTTTCAAAATTAAAATTATTTAAGCCTTATCTAAGAGATCAACTTTGTTACAAGATAGATTGAATGAATTAAGCATATTATTAAGAATGGAATGTTAGAATTAATCGACTATAAAAATTTAATAAATGATTTCACAGATTAGAAAGCTAGAGGAATCATATAAATATTGATGAATTACATTTATACTTGGTTTCTCATAATTTTGTCTGAAGCCTTGAAATTTCAAGGCATGACTCTACATGTTATATATTTGGTTTGTCCTTTTTGCAGCTTTTGAAGCTCATGTATCACGCTCCTGTTACTGCTGCATACCATCAAAATGTGTGGGCTAAAATTGGGAGGGCTGTTAATCCATTTATCAATCGTCATGCTCCGTTCTTGAATACGCCATTATCGTCCATACGAAGGTGGTGGTTCAGATAGAAGTGAGGGAAAACACAATAGCAAGTAATTCTGTCGAGAAATTACTCAACTTTCTTTTACTTGCTAGCAGAAACAATACCAGATCAAGGAACAAGTAGCTCTTTTGATCATATATAGAACTGAAGTTTTTTTCATGTTCTCTTCTGGTTGAAAATAATGATTTGATTATGGATTGTGCTTTTACTTAGGAATTTTGTATGTCCAAAATGTAGCTTCTATCAAACAATGTCTCAAATAATTGCATATGTAAAACTGATATGAGATGTACTGTCATTTACATGTCTTGCGTACTCGGTATATGCAAAATTTTGTTCGAGGAAAAGGAAGTGTTCTATAGTGTTTACCCCTAAAAAACTTGTGGAAAAGTGTTTTCCAAAGGCATGTTTCTCTTGCTCATGATTTAGGAAAGGTTTTATGCATTTGTATGAAATTTGAACAGTTATATTGAATATGGATAGTAGATAATGTGACTTTTATGGATTGCAATAACTTGTATATTGATTATGATTATTGGAGCTGGAATTGCCTTGGCTATGCATTAGACTTGTCCTTAATATTTCTTTAGGGTTAAGGTGCAAATCTACCCCGGAGTTTTCGCTGAAGAGCAATGTTGCCCCGAAGTTTTTTTTTTTTTTTTAGATTTAATGTCACCTTGAAAGTTTTAAAATATAGCATTGTTGCCCTATTTCGTTAAAAACCTAACCGTGACCGTTAAAAAATGATGTTGACCATTAACTTTTTAATGAAAATACACAATATTGCTTCATTTTAACACTTATAGGGCAATATTGAACCTTAAAATATTTTCTAGGTAACATTACTCATCAGCAAAAATTTTCGGGACAAATTTGTTCCTTAACCGTATATGATGAGGAGATTTATATTTTAGTTATTTATTGTAGCTACCTCATCATATCGGGATTGGTAGTTTGTGCCTAGGTTATTAAACTTAGACCGGCCATTGAATTGATTTGGGTAGTGGGTCAAGAGTTAGATCGGAGTCAAACCGGAGCTAACTTAAGGTTAGACAGGTGAGGAAGTAAACTTGAGCGATAATATTTTTTGGAATAATTTTGGAATTTGATAACTTTTTAGAATCAAATGATAATATTTTTGAGTGATTCTTTTTACATTAGAAAGTATATATCTCAACCTTTCCATAGAGTCTTAATTTGTAATTTTTAGAAATATGAAGAATTAGATATGAATTTTTTGAAATAAGGAAATTCTAAATAAATATTGAACCGGTTAAATCGGTCGGACAGGAGCGGTTAGATGATCGATTTGACAGTTTCGTAGTTAAACTGGCCGGTCCGGTCTGGTTTTAATGACACAGGTTTGTGCACTTTCTGCTTTTTGTGGATGTGGTAGCTTTTTCTTAGGAAATCTACTTCCGTCTATGTAAACTATGTTCGCTGCAGCTTTTAAAATATTAATAATGAATATAAAAATTGCCAAAATAATAAGTGTAGATAGAAGTTAAAGATATAATGAATAAATATTGAAGTTATATTATATCAATGGTGATGGCCTAAAAACTACATTGGGATGGAGAGAAAATTGGAGAGGTAATGTTAGCTCTCCTTATATTTGGATTGAGGGGGAGAAAAGAGAGTAAAGAAAATGCTCGACATTTACAATAAAAATAATGTCTTTCTTTAACTTTTAACCAATATTTTCAAATAATGCTATGAAAAACAAATTGTTTTTTTTTTCTCTCATGTGGGTGGTGAATTATTTTTCTTCTAATTTTATTCTAAAACCCAAGACCTACATTTTAGTTTTAATTTCATTTAAAATTTAAAATAAAAGCTTTAAACCAAATTAAATAATTTTTCATTTTATAAAAATAACTTAAGACCTAAGGCTTTTATTAAGGAAAAAAAAAGACTTATTAAATGAAAGTTGATCCTAGGACCTGAAAAAGAACCAATTTTGTGTGGTGGATCACATAAACCAATTTATTTTTTATTTGTAAGCAAATGAAAATAAAATAAAATAAAATAAAATGCCGTTGTGCTGCTATCTTGCCCAACCTGTTTGTATGTAGTTACTTCCCTTCTCCTCCAAACTAAAATCTTCAAATCATTCTTTTTCTATGAAGGCCTACTGATTACTCAGGTACGATTTCTCTTAGCAATCCCCCTATTTTAATGTTCTTAAATTCTTTAAAGATTTTATTTGCGTTTTTATTTTTGTCTCCCCTACAAGTTCTAGATAAGGTTCTCAAATTTTTTAATATGATGTTATGTGGTTGGACATGTTTAATTTCCTTCTTATTAGTTCTTTTTTTTTTTGGTATCTTTTTAGAAATGCTTGGCCTCCATGCATATCTGGGTTGTTGCTGGTGTTTTTGGTATCAACATCATATTAGTATTTCCTTGGGGCACTTTTCAATGAGATGTTCCATCATTGCTGCATTTTTCCTTAGTATGTAGGACGTAGGGTATATTGGACTATGCTAATATATACCCTCCAAAGTTTGTAAATATAGTATCCCATTTTGTTTTTATTATAAATGGTTTGAATGTGTTTTGTACCATTGATTTAAGGGATGTGCCAATCGTATGGAAGAGTAAGTACTTCTCATCTTTTATATCAATTTCAAGTGAAAAGAGAAATACAAAATTTTATGTGATTAAGCTTTGTAATGGAAGAAGAGCAAGTTCACCAAGAAACGTTAATCCTGCCCACACATCCATAGTTATACTACGAAGGCTTCCCCAGTTCATCTTTTCCGGTAAAGGTAATGGCCGGAGAGAGACCAACCAAGCCTATTAGGCCGATGCCAATCCTACCAGTGCCTCCATCATCGAAAATGGTGAATCTAAATTTAAAAGAGAAAGCTCCGATAGATCCCTGCCATTATCATTGAAGCTGCCAACGTCGCCGTCGACATCAAATGAGCAGCCTCGAAATGTAAGGGGGAGAAAAATAGAAGGAGGGTTAAATAAGTTTTATAAAATCTCAATCAATCATGATTTCATCCTCCCACCACACTTTTAGCATAACTGAGTGAGAGGGATAGCTTTTGCGATTGGAAATCCTGATCAAACTTCTAAAGTAATTTCTCTAATTTAACCACACCCCTCTCTCGAAATTCTCTCTCCCCATATTCCTTCCATATATTTTGCCTATTATTTTTCAAACAAAGTAGTAAAAATATTATTTTTCCCATTATTTAACATGATTTTTTAAATTATTTTGAATAACAAAAAATAAAAATAAAAATAATATTAAAATATTCATATCTTTTATTAAATCATATTTAATAATAATGATGAAATATTTAAAAATTATTATTAAATATTTAATGATCATAGTTATTTAATGTAATCATCAAAATGCAAACAGATTTATTGAATTCATACTTTTTGTAATTATACATATATAAATGATTTTAATAAATAAAATTCAATTATAATTAAAATTCTTAAAATCACTTTTAAAGAGCATATCCAAACAGAAAATTACGAAATGTCCCTTATAAAGATTATAAATTCATAGATCATCACATTAATAAAAGAAGGCAACCAAAATGATAAAAGCTGACCTTATATGGCTCCTTCTCATACATATTGCATGCAACCGATTAGGACACTTGGATCTCATATATTTTGAAGGAAAAAGCGCATGTCCTGTAAACCGTTTCACCCATCAATAGCAATGATAAGCACCCAGGGCTAATTGCTTTTTTAAACCAGATGATTTAAATTGCTTTTTTTTTTTTTTGCTTTTACTTTATCTTTAACAAAAATTATTTTAAGGTAAAAGTGCAAAAATACACATGTATTTTACCCGGAGGAGCGCCCAACACCACGTGCTTTTTTTAGGAGCAAAAATACACATGTGGTTAGAAAATAGGTGCAAAAGTCACATCACTTGACGGTGTTAACTGTGAAAGTGGGGCCCACACTAATTTCATGAAAATACCAAAATACCCCTAATTTTTAATTAAAAAAACTGCTCCAAGTTCCATTTGGACTCCCCCCACCCAATCCCAATCTGCAACGGGGGCAATTAGGGTCCACTGCAGTGGACCGTTCACTGCCCCATAAAGCCGTGAACCTTAGCTTTTTATTATTATTTTTTAAAAAAATAGCACTACTTTCGGGGGCAATGAACGGTCCCACCGCAGTGGACCGTAGCCGCCCCATCTCGCAACCCCACCATCTCGATCGATCTGGATCCCCCCCCAATCTCGATCTGAAACCACCCCCATCTCGATCTGGACCGCCACCCCCCAATCTCAATCTGAAACCACCCACCATCTCGATCTGAACCCCCCGGTTCAATCTTGATCTGAACCCCCCAGCTCGATCTGATCTGAGATCTACACCCTCTGCTCCACCGCCGACGGACCCCCTCAGCTCGATCCGACGCCCCCTCCATAGTTTCAATCCCTTCAACATCTTGTAGCCAATTCCAGTACACGACAACCGCGATTCGACGGTGCTCCGATTCGACCGATCTCCTTTCAATCTCTGCAAATCTCGACCGATCTCTGCAAATTTCAATCTCTACAAATCGCGCAAGAATCAACAAATTTCCACTCAATTTGATCAATATCTTCCTTTTGGTTCTCGTTTCAGAGGTGTTCTCTGACTTTTAGTTCTTGTTTTAGAGGTACCGACACTCCTTTTACTCTGGGATACCGACACTCTTCTTGTCTCAAGAGTCCAAAGGTGTTCTCTACTTCTTCTTTTTTTCAACAACAAACTATGTTTCGATTTGGTTAGCATAGAGTGTTGGATTGAGTTTTTTTTTTTTTTTTGGAGTTAGGGGTATTTGGCTCCACATTGTTCTATACTGGTTCAATTGATCTGGTTTAATTTTATAAATATGTTTCTCTGCAACTGCAATTCTGTCTAGGCTGAACTTTTGATGTTGAATGTTCATTTTTATGGTGTTGTATATCTCTCTAGTCTTTATAGTTTCGAGCTCGCATAGGTAATAGAATAGGCGAAGGTTGCCAGCAACGGTGAAGGATTGTCGCCGGCGACCAAGAAGGGATAGTGATGGAACGATGAAGCTTCGGATTGTTCATGGCTCTGTTCTGGATCGAAGAATCAGAGGTTTGGAGGGTGAGGGCATTTTGGTATTTTCATGAAAATAGTGTGGGCCCCACCTCCAAAGTTAACACCGTCAAGTCAGATTTAACGGTGGTGTGACTTTTGCACCTATTTTCTAACCACATGTGTGTTTTTGCTCCTAAAAAAAGCACGTGGTGTTGGGTGCTCCTCCGGGTAAAACACATGTGTATTTTTGCACCTTTACCCTTATTTTAATATGTATATAATTTAAAATAAGGATAATCTCTTAACTATCAACTTTTCAAAAAATAAATTTTTATTTAAAAATTTTTATTTGAAAATCTTAAATCTAGACGGTTGAAATTCTATTTGAACGGTATAGATCTTATAACCACAATGAGCTTTGATAGTCATAATTGCGATAAGGGTTAGTTAATTACTTTATATAAATTAAATATTATATAAAATTATACTCCTCCGATCCTATAGGAGCAAATTACCAGAATTTGGAGGGATTAAGGAAAAAAGCTAAATTAGTTAATTATATATATTTTCCTAAAATACCTTTACCCAAAATTTAAAATGACATTGAGGAAACGTTTGTAATGTACCAACGCAATTGCTTAATTCAGGTAAGAAGAAAACTCAATTGTTAAATATTGTTCCGTGAGATAGAAATACATGCTAACGATAAAACAAAAAACTGAACTAATGTTTCTTTTAATTTACTTTCGCTAATACCAGACAGCTTCAAGTATTTGTTTTTCGTCCAGCAAAAATGGAACGGCATTTTTGTTAAATTTTATTTTTATATACTCTATTAACAGCGTTATATAAAATGAAATTAAATCAATGTTTAAATATGCCACGTGAGCTTCTTTGTTTTTTTGACCTTTTAAACTATTTAAGATTCAATTTTAAATCTTCAGCCAACTGTATAAAGAATAAAGAATAAAATGAGATCAATAGTATAAAGAATAAAATAAATGGGTATTAAGAATAACCTGGCTCTGATACTATGTTAAACTAATGAATCTGTATTATTCATTACTAATCAAGTCTCATATACAAGGACTCTTTCTGCCTTATATAGGCTTAAGTCCATTCAAGAATACAACAACTAATACAAGAATACAAGACTACAAGAATACTCATACTAACAAAGAGAATTACAAAATTTTATGTGATTAAGCTTTGTAAGGGAAGAAGAGCAAGTTCACCAAGAAACGGTGATCCTGCCCACACATACACAGTTATACTATGGAGGCTTTCCCAATTCATCTTTTCTGGCAAAGGTAATGGCCGGAGAGAGACCAGCAAGGTCTATTAGGCTGATGCCGGCCAATCCTACCAGTGCCTCCATCATCGAAAATGGCGAATCTAAATCTAAAAGAGAGAGCTCCGATAGATTCCTACCATTATCACTGAAGCTGCCAATGTCGCCATTGACATCAAATGAGCAGTCTCTCAGTAGCCAGTCAGGCTATATTTCCAAATTCAGCGGCGGTAGAGACAGCAGAATCAGCGTGGCTTGAAAGAAGGAGGGAACTCCTCACCAATGTGGCAGTAGCCATGGGTAACCAATGTGGCAGTAGCCATGGGTGATTATGAGAATTTGTAAATGGTAAAAATGGAAATGTAAGGGGGAGAAAAACAGGAGGGTTAAATATATATTAGTTGGAAAAGTATTAGGTGTTTAGGTTAATATAGGTTGATGTGATATGGTAGATCAGAAAGGCGGAATGCCATCAAGTAAAGAAGAAAAAGAAAATAGAAAAAGTTGGGAGTAATAAATATAATTGTTAATTATAAAAATGCAAACAGAATTATTGAATTCATACTTTTGTTAATTATACATATATAAATGATTTTAATAAATGAAATTCAATTATAATTAAAATTCTCAAAATCACCTTTAAAGAACATATCCAAATAGAAAATTACGAAATGTTATGTAGATTATAAATTCACAATAATAAGAAAATCACAGTGGTTCACCGCTAATCCCAAGTGCACCTAAAGTAGGGAAGGAGATACTCTCATTGTCCATTTTCTGCTCATCCCTCCCATCCTTCATCCTGACCGTCAAAATCTTGATCCAATGGGTCATATTCGAATTTTTCAAAAACAAATCTGACCCATTGGATCAAGATTTTGGCGGTCAGATGAAGAATGAGGAGGGATGGGCAGAAAATGGAAGGGAAGAGAAACCAGACCCCTAAAGTAGATCATCGCATTAATAAAAGAAGGCAACCAAAATGATAAAAGTTTACCTTATATTGCTACTTCTCATACTTGTTGCATGCAACCGATTAGGACACTTGGATCTCATGTAATTTGAAGGAGAAAGCGCATGTCCTAAAAACCGTTTCATCCATGAATCAGTTTCAGTAATTATAGCAGAGCAATAAAAGCTAGTTGTCAATTTTTTAAAAAATAATTTTTTATTTAAAAATCATTATTTGAAAATCTTAAATCTAGATGGTTGAAATTCTATTTGAACCGTATATATCTTATAACCACAATGAGCTCTGATACTCATCATTGTGATAAGGAATAGTTAATTACTTTATATAAATTAAATATATGGTAAGATATTGTCACTACTACTTTTTGATCGTTAGATAGAATTATAGAAAATTAGGTGCCTATTTTTCCAAATCTCACCTCCTTTAAATTAATAAAAAAATAAAAAATTGAAATATTATATTCAGGATCAAAATAAATATCAAAATAATTATTTTTATTTTTATTAAAAAATAAATTATTTGATCCTTATCATATTTTAGGAAAAATTAGAATAAAAGACTCAAATGAAAAGATATTTATTGATGAAAACCATAAAAATTGTAATTATTACAAAAATATAAAACTTAGAATACTAAAATGCCCATACAAAATATTCTGCTTCCCTCTTACATATAAAATATTTTTGAAACTAATACAAAATTCTAAATTTCACTAAATTAAACAAAACGTTTTCTCCAATTTTTGTTTTTTTTGAATTACTTAGGTTTATTTTCTTGATCAAGATATTTTAGTTCAGTTATAAACGGACAAGACCACGTGATCAAAATGGCCCGTACAGGTTTCGAACCTGCGACCTTCGCGTGCTAATAACGCTCTCACCAATTGTGCAAATGAGCTAGTAGTAGTCCTTATTGACTTTTTATCTAGACTTTTTTTTAGTAATTCTTTAATTCACAAGTCTACAATACAATACCAACACCCTACAGAACCATTTAAAATTTTTTCTTTGACCATTTACAAATTCATTGCCCGTGATTAATTATTAATCAATGAGATGAATTATAATTTCAAAAATAAAAAATTACCAGAATACACACTGGTTTTACTTTTGGGTATCCGAGTCAACTTGCATAGAATTTTTTTTTTTTATAACTAAAATACAAAATATCTTCACGAAACATACAAAGTAAACATGGTATCTAAAACTATTAACAATTTCTGAAAGAAAAAAAAAAGCAAGTAATGTAAGTTATTAAGTTTTTGGGGCGAATTAAATTGTTTGAAGAATATGTATTGTTTAAATATAGTGATGAATGTAATGAACAGTTGATGCATTACTGGAGTATGATCTGTTGGGAAGGAGTGGTGGTGATATAAAAAAGGGAGAATCCTTACCAAGGCCTAATTAAGGTCCAAAATTGCAAAAAGGGCCCCAACCACTTTCAGCTACCACAAATGACCCTAGGGCCCTTTCTAACATTCAATTTGAAAGCAAAATGACCAAAAAACCTACCACTAAACTACTGAACCGTCAATCTCTCTCTCTCTCTCTCTCTCGACTCGTTTCTCTGCTCGACTATCAGTCTCGTCTCTGAACCGTCAACCACCGTCGACCCACCGAAGCTGCTACGATTGCCGTTGCTGGTTCGCCTATGGCCATCGTCGCTGGTTAGGTGTATTTTATCTGTTACCCTCTCAACCTCCGTCTTTGTTTGATTGCGGTCCGATTTTGCTTCAATAAAAATACTTCAGTTGGATGATTTAGGTTAGACATGCTGATGGATTACTCTGCTTATTTCATTGGAGATTTCTTCGTTTTTGGCGGTAATAAACAAACAAATGCAAGCTTAACTTATTGTACTTGTAAGAAAAGATTTGAAGACAATAGATTGTTTTGAATATATAATTCCTTTTGTCAAATGCAGGAGCCGAATCTGCAGTTCCTCTGCCAACTAAAGTGGAATTATTGGATGGAATCAAGATTAAAATAGTAGCTCTGGGTTTAGAGCATTCATTGGTCACAAGTGGTATGCAATTTGACATCCTTGTTTTGTTTGTTCTTGAGGCTGTTTTCTCTATTTATTTATTTTATTTAGTAATGCTGGTACATGAGAATGGATGGTTTAATGCGATTGCAGCGCAAGTCTCCCATTTGTCATGGGAAGAAATTTAAAATTTATAGATCGGAGTGAAATTTTAGTTAGAAATGGGTTTGGAAATTTTTTTGTTTTTTTGTTTTGGTTCAACCAGTCTTAGCCAAAACCATTCCTGAGTAGGAACTAAAAAGCTATCAAATGATTTTGTAGTGGCTTGGATATGTCAATGTGCTTTGCTATGGTGTTCCCATTAGTCACATTTCGCCGCAAACAATGACGTTGTTAGTCATCATAGTCACATGGTTTGAATATTGTGAAGTAGATTTACACAAACTAATACAAATACGCCATGCAAATCTTGTGCACAGCTTGCACTTAGTTATGTTTTGGATTTCATTCTGGAAACAAAAGAAGGGTTGGAGGGCTGCATATGAACATTGCTTTCATTCTTCTTATTTAGACATACGAAGCTACAACATGTGCTTCCATATTTGGCTACTCACTCAAATCATTGTCCTCACCGAGAAAATCTTAATGCTCATGTGTAAACCTTGGGTCCTAAACTTGGTCATGGCCACGAGTCCAGCATTTTAGGATTCTTAAAAAGTAACAGTTTTATGGCTTCATGTAGAGCTGAATTGTGTATCACCTATCGTTGGATTTTTTGCTTATTTCCTTGCTTAGTTTGCTAGTGACTACCCTTGGTTTTCTCATTTATTCTTGTATGTTGTTTGCTATTGCAACATGAATAGGTTGCCTATTTTTAGAGACTAGTGATTGCACGAATTAAACATAGAATATTTGATAACGTGGAGATATTTAGACTGATCTGCTCCATTCTTTCACATTATATGTTTAAATATCTCTCAGTTTACTGTGTAGAATGTCTCCTATTTAGTATACCTTTCCTATTGCTAAATAATGCTAGTTGAATTTAGGAATCTACTTCTTAATTTCCATGCACAATCTGTTTTCTTTGCCGTACTAGGTTGTCATATTTCAGGGACAAGAGAGCGTCATGTAACTATAGGCTGAGGATTGATAACAATATTTGATATATAATAAAAGATAGGTTGAAAAAGCAGTGAATATGTTGCATCTTGGTATTCATTATCATATATTTGTCTGACTGTCTTTGTTTTTAGTGGATAGTGGGGTCATTTAAGTGATGGTTTCTTATAAGATAGTGGGGTCATTTAAGTGATGGTTTCTTATAGTGGGGTCATAATGAATCCTATCTTCATTATCATATAAGATAGGATTGATAACTATAAGTGATGGTTTCTTATATGTTAACTCATTGTCCATTGTTTCAAGTTCCATTCCATTCTTATTAGAGAACGGTGCTGTTTTCATATTTGGTGAAAAAGGGATTGACAAGTTGGTATGTTTGACAAGTGATGAATTTTTTGCTTGCATATTTTTTTATCATGCATTTTTCCTTATACAACCTGTAACGAGTAATACGTGGGGTACTCTTGTGTTACTGTTGATCTTTTATTTAGATTTCACAATTTTGGTTATTTAGTCATCTTTTTGCCTCTCTATGTGTTGTTGGGCTGGTTTTGTGTTTTTAACATCCCTCTTCTTTTAGGATTATTCTTCTAAGGTATATTTGTTACTCACAGAGAATAGAGGTATTCTTGTTTGGATGGTTTCTATTTTTTACTTGTAGTACTTGTGATTGTGGAGTGTGCTCTTTATTCTTATGATCAAGGGTAATTTTATGTGAACTTCATTGACAATTGTTGTAGGTGCACAAGCAAGAAGGTGTAACATAAGAAGAAGCAACAACAATGAAATCTACACAAAGGGACACAAGGTTCTCCGGGTTCACTAAAGAATTCTTCAAACAACACTTGAAAAGCAAAAAGTGTTGTCCATCATTGAGAGTCCCGTAAGTAGAAGATGAGACATTAAGCAAGATAGTTGTTAGGACACATTGTAGTTAATCACTTGTTGTGTACACGTGCATATGTATTTATGACAAATTTGTATTCATGAGAATGACCTTCAACATTTGTATTTTTGTAAATTGTCTACTGATGCTAACTTGACAATTTGAATTCAATGACAAGAGGAAATTTTTCCTTCTTTTATGATATTTGTTCATGATATGAGAACAAAAGAAAAATATGCAGGTTGTAAATGAAGGTTGGATATAATACACAATTGTCACTGACAACAATAACATGGGGT
Organism: Acacia pycnantha; assembly: GCA_025563575.1. Lineage (NCBI taxonomy): Eukaryota > Viridiplantae > Streptophyta > Magnoliopsida > Fabales > Fabaceae > Acacia > Acacia pycnantha. Next base: position 7,084,068 of record JAMWYP010000002.1, on the reverse strand, counting down.
CATTTACAACAATAACAGGGGTCATTAACAACAATAACATGGGTCATTTACAACAATAACAGGGGTCATTTACAACAATATTAGAGGTCATTTACAACAATAACATGGGTCATTAACAACAATATCAGGGGTCATTTACGACAATATCTATCAGGGGTCATTTACAACAATAACAGGGGTTATTAACAACAATATCAAGGGTCATTTACAACAATATCAGGGGTCATTTACAACATTAACAGGGGTCATTTACAACAATATCAGGGGTTATTCACAACAATAACATGGGTCATTTACAACAATATCAGGGGTCATTTACAAAAATAACAGGGGTCATTTACAACAATATCTATCAGGGGTCATTTACAACAATAACAGGGGTCATTTACAACAATATCAGGGGTCATTTACAACAATAACATGGGTCATTTACAACAGTATCAGGGGTCATTTACAACAATATCAGGGGTCATTTACAACAATATCTATCAGGGGTCATTTACAACAATATCTATCAGGGGTCATTTACAACAATATCAGGGGTCATTTACAACAATATCAGGGGTCATTTACAACAATAACAGGGGTCATTGACAACAATATCAGGGGTCATTTACAACAATATCTATCGTGATCATTTACAACAATAACGGGGTCATTTACAACAATAACGGGGTCATTTACAACAATATCGGGGTCATTTACAACAATATCGGGGTCATTTACAACAATAACGGGGTCATTTACAACAATATCTATCAGGGGTCATTTACAACAATAACAGGGGTCATTTACAACAATATCAGGGGTCATTTACAACAATAACATGGGTCATTTACAACAATATCAGGGGTCATTTACAACAATATCAGGGGTCATTTACAACAATAACAGGGGTCATTTACAACAATATCTATCAGGGGTCATTTACAACAATAACAGGGGTCATTTACAACAATACCAGGGGTCATTTACAACAATATCAGGCGTTTCAGCTGCATTTTTTTCTCATATCATGAACAAATATCATAAAGAAGGAAAAATTTCCTCTTGTCATTGAATTCAAATTGTCAAGTTAGCATCAGTAGACAATTTACAAAAATACAAATGTTGAAGGTCATTCTCATGAATACAAATTTGTCATAAATACATATGCACGTGTACACAACAAGTGATTAACTACAATGTGTCCTAACAACTATGCTGCTTAATGTCTCATCTTCTACTTCTGGGACTCCTCAATGATGGACAGCACTTTTTGGCTTTGCAAGTTTTGCTTGAAGAATTCTTTAGTGAACCGGAGAACCTTGTGTCCCTTTGTGTAGATTTCATTGTTGTTGCTTCTTCTTATGTTACACCCTTCTTGCTTGTGCACCTACAACAATTGTCAATGAAGTTCAAATAAAATTACCCTTGATCATAAGAATAAAGAGCACACTCCACAATCACAAGTACTACAAGTAAAAAATAGAAACCATCCAAACAAGAATACCTCTATTCTCTGTGAGTAACAAATATACCTTAGAAGAATAATCCTAAAAGAAGAGGGATGTTAAAAACACAAAACCAGCCCAACAACACATAGAGAGGCAAAAAGATGACTAAATAACCAACACAATGAAATCTAAATTAAAGATCAGCAGTAACACAAGAGTACCCCACGTATTACTCGTTACAGGTTGTATAAGGAAAAATGAATACGTGGGGTACTCTTGTGTTACTGCTGATCTTTTATTTAGATTTCATTGTGTTGGTTATTTAGTCATCTTTTTGCCTCTCTATGTGTTGTTGGGCTGGTTTTGTGTTTTTAACATCCCTCTTCTTTTAGGATTATTCTTCTAAGGTATATTTGTTACTCACAGAGAATAGAGGTATTCTTGTTTGGATGGTTTCTATTTTTTACTTGTAGTACTTGTGATTGTGGAGTGTGCTCTTTATTCTTATGATCAAGGGTAATTTTATTTGAACTTCATTGACAATTGTTGTAGGTGCACAAGCAAGAAGGGTGTAACATAAGAAGAAGCAACAACAATGAAATCTACACAAAGGGACACAAGGTTCTCCGGTTCACTAAAGAATTCTTCAAGCAAAACTTGCAAAGCCAAAAAGTGCTGTCCATCATTGAGGAGTCCTTAAGTAGAAGATGAGACATTAAGCAAACATAGTTGTTAGGACACATTGTAGTTAATCACTTGTTGTGTACACGTGCATATGTATTTATGACAAATTTGTATTCATGAGAATGACCTTCAACATTTGTATTTTTGTAAATTGTCTACTGATGCTAACTTGACAATTTGAATTCAATGACAAGAGGAAATTTTTCCTTCTTTTATGATATTTGTTCATGATATGAGAAAAAAAAATGCAGCTGGAAACGCCCCCTGATATTGTTGTAAATGACCCCTGGTATTGTTGTAAATGACCCCTGTTATTGTTGTAAATGACCCCTGATAGATATTGTTGTAAATGACCCCTGTTATTGTTGTAAATGACCCCTGATACTGTTGTAAATGACCCATGTTATTGTTGTAAATGACCCCTGATATTGTTGTAAATGACCCCTGTTATTGTTGTAAATGACCCCTGATAGATATTGTTGTAAATGACCCATGTTATTGTTGTAAATGACCCCTGATATTGTTGTAAATGACCCCTGATATTGTTGTAAATGACCCCCGTTATTGTTGTAAATGACCCCGTTATTGTTGTAAATGACCCCGATAGATATTGTTGTAAATGACCGATATTGTTGTCAATGACCCCCGTTATTGTTGTAAATGACCCCGATATTGTTGTAAATGACCCCGATATTGTTGTAAATGACCCCGATAGATATTGTTGTAAATGACCCCGATAGATATTGTTGTAAATGACCCCGATATTGTTGTAAATGACCCCGATATTGTTGTAAATGACCCATGTTATTGTTGTAAATGACCCCGATATTGTTGTAAATGACCCCGTTATTGTTGTAAATGACCCCGATAGATATTGTTGTAAATGACCCCTGTTATTTTTGTAAATGACCCCTGATATTGTTGTAAATGACCCATGTTATTGTTGTAAATAACCCCTGATATTGTTGTAAATGACCCCGTTAATGTTGTAAATGACCCCGATATTGTTGTAAATGACCCTTGATATTGTTGTTAATAACCCCGTTATTGTTGTAAATGACCCCTGATAGATATTGTCGTAAATGACCCCTGATATTGTTGTTAATGACCCATGTTATTGTTGTAAATGACCTCTAATATTGTTGTAAATGACCCCTGTTATTGTTGTAAATGACCCATGTTATTGTTGTTAATGACCCCTGTTATTGTTGTAAATGACCCCATGTTATTGTTGTCAGTGACAATTGTGTATTATATCCAACCTTCATTTACAACCTGCATATTTTTTTTTTTTGTTCTCATATCATGAACAAATATCATAAAAGAAGGAAAAATTTCCTCTTGTCATTGAATTCAAATTGTCAAGTTAGCATCAGTAGACAATTTACAAAAATACAAATGTTGAAGGTCATTCTCATGAATACAAATTTGTCATAAATACATATGCACGTGTACACAACAAGTGATTAACTACAATGTGTCCTAACAACTATGCTGCTTAATGTCTCATCTTCTACTTCTGGGACTCCTCAATGATGGACAACACTTTTTTGCTTTTCAAGTGTTGTTTGAAGAATTCTTTAGTGAACCGGAGAACCTTGTGTCCCTTTGTGTAGATTTCATTGTTGTTGCTTCTTCTTATGTTACACCTTCTTGCTTGTGCACCTACAACAATTGTCAATGAAGTTCACATAAAATTACCCTTGATCATAAGAATAAAGAGCACACTCCACAATCACAAGTACTACAAGTAAAAAATAGAAACCATCCAAACAAGAATACCTCTATTCTCCGTGAGTAACAAATATACCTTAGAAGAATAATCCTAAAAGAAGAGGGATGTTAAAAACACAAAACCAGCCCAACAACACATAGAGAGGCAAAAAGATGACTAAATAACCAAAATTGTGAAATCTAAATAAAAGATCAACAAGAACACAAGAGTACCCCACGTATTACTCGTTACAGGTTGTATAAGGAAAAATGCATGATAAAAAATATGCAAGCAAAAAAATGAGTTAACATATAAGAAACCATCACTTATAGTTATCAATCCTATCTTATATGATAATGAAGATAGGATTCATTATGACCCCACTATAAGAAACCATCACTTAAATGACCCCACTATCTTATAAGAAACCATCACTTAAATGACCCCACTATCCACTAAAAACAAAGACAATGACAAATATATGATAATGAATACCAAGATGCAACATATTCACTGCTTTTTCAACCTATCTTTTATTATATATCAAATATTGTTATCAATCCTCAGCCTATAGTTACATGACGCTCTCTTGTCCTGTTTTACTGATTTCCTTAAGTTATCATAGCGTTGCATTGAAAACCTTAGTACCCTGCATATTTACAAATGGACAAGAGAACATCGGTAGAGAAGAAATTTTAAGCTCTGACAATTTCTTCATTGAAAAACTAAAGCATGATTTGTCACTTTTGACCCCCTCTCATGCGTGCTGAGGGAAAACCGCCCATTGAAATGTCCATTTATATATACTATATGATGATTCATCCAACATAAAAAAGCAACCAATGCATTACAGTGAAACTCGAGATGTATTAAATATCTTCTTTGCTCAATAAAATGTCTACTGAAATATGACAACCTAGTACGGCAAAGAAAACAGATTGTGCATGGAAATTAAGAAGTAGATTCCTAAATTCAACTAGCATTATTTAGCAATAGGAAAGGTATACTAAATATGAGACATTCTACACAGTAAACTGAGAGATATTTAAACATATAATGTGAAAGAATGGAGCAGATCAGTCTAAATATCTCCACGTTATCAAATATTCTATGTTTAATTCGTGCAATCACTAGTCTCTAAAAATAGGCAACCTATTCATGTTGCAATAGCAAACAACATACAAGAATAAATGAGAAAACCAAGGGTAGTCACTAGCAAACTAAGCAAGGAAATAAGCAAAAAATCCAACGATAGGTGATACACAATTCAGCTCTACATGAAGCCATAAAACTGTTACTTTTTAAGAATCCTAAAATCTTGGACTCGTGGCCATGACCAAGTTTAGGACCCAAGGTTTACACATGAGCATTAAGATTTTCTCGGTGAGGACAATGATTTGAGTGAGTAGCCAAATATGGAAGCACATGTTGTAGCTTCGTATGTCTAAATAAGAAGAATGAAAGCAATGTTCATATGCAGCCCTCCAACCCTTCTTTTGTTTCCAGAATGAAATCCAAAACATAACTAAGTGCAACTGTGCACAAGATTTGCATGGCAGTATTTGTATTAGTTTGTGTAAATCTACTTCACAATATTCAAACCATGTGACTATGACAGCTAACAACATATTGTTTGCAGCAGAAATGTGACTAATGGGAACACCATAGCAAAGACATTGACATATCCAAGCCACTACAAAATCATTTGATAGCTTTTTAGTTCCTACTCAGAATGGTTTTGGCTAAGACTGGTTGAACCAAAACAAAAACAAAAAAATTTCCAAACCCGTTTCTAACTAAAATTTCACTCCGATCTATAAATTTTAAATTTCTTCCCATGACAAATGGGAGACTTGCGCTGCAATCGCATTAAACCATCCATTCTCATGTACCAGCATTACTAAATAAAATAAATAAATAGAGAAAACAGCCTCAAGAACAAACAAAACAAGGATGTCAAATTGCATACCACTGACAGCCAATGAATGCTCTAAACCCAGAGCTACTATTTTAATCTTGATTCCATCCAATAATTCCACTTTAGTTGGCAGAGGAACTGCAGATTCGGCTCCTGCATTTGACAAAAGGAATTATATATTCAAAACAATCTACTGTCTTCAAATCTTTTCTTACAAGTACAATAAGTTAAGCTTGCATTTGTTTGTTTATTACCGCCAAAAACGAAGAACTCTCCAATGAAATAAGCAGAGTAATCCATCAGCATGTCTAACCTAAATCGTCCAACTGAAGTATTTTTATTGAAGCAAAATCGGACCGCAATCAAACAAAGACGGAGGTTGAGAGGGTAACAGATAAAATACACCTAACCAGCGACGATGGCCATAGGCGAACCAGCAACGGCAATCGTAGCAGCTTCGGTGGGTCGACGGTGGTTGACGGTTCAGAGACGAGACTGATAGTCGAGCAGAGAAACGAGTCGAGAGAGAGAGAGATTGACGGTTCAGCAGTTTAGTGGTAGGTTTTTTGGTCATTTTGTTTTCAAATTGAATGTCAGAAAGGGCCCTAGGGCCATTTGTGGTAGCTGAAAGTGGTTGGGGCCCTTTTTGCAATTTTGGGCCTTAATTGGGCCTTGGTAAGGATTCTCCCTATAAAAGCACAAAGACAGAAGAAGCATGAAAATGGAAAGACATCCACATGTGAACATGCTTTCTTGTAAGATATGCTTTGAGATTACACACACATCACATTCTTGATCTAACGATGAAAAAGTGGTAGTGACATTGGTAGTGACAATATCTTATCCCTTTTTTATATATGTTAAACCAAAAAAGTTTATATAATTTATTTTTATTTTAGAAGAAATCTATGTGGGTCAAAAAATTCATTTAATGTTAATAAAATTAAAAATATGATAAGTTATTATATCTTTTTTCTAGAATAATTTATTATATCTTGAGAAAATATGAAATGACTTTTTTTTTTTTAAATTAAAGAGGTTAATTGGTATCAACGTTTATAAAATAAATGGGCAATGATATATTGATTATATGAATATGAAACTTGGTGAAAAATAAACATTAAAAAATAGAGTAAAATACTCTAACTACCCTTGTATTTTGCCAACTCATATAAACCTCATTTTAAATAAAAAATGTGTTACACAAACCTCCCATAGATTTTAAAGATTTTATTTTTATCCATCCAACCATTAGTTGATTGTTAACTTTAACTTATAAACACTTTCTTTTTTCTTTTTTCCTTTTTACCAAAATACACTTATTTAATATAAGAATTATTTAAACAATTATATTGACTAAAAAAATTATACAACCATGAAATAATTCTAATATGTTTTCTTTTTTTCAAAATATCTACTATATTATAGAATTTATTAAATTTTTGTAGTACAAAATTGTTTCTATAATTAGGATCGGAGGTAGTACTTTTTATTTTTTACATTAAAAATAGCATTATTTTACAAAATTATATGATGATGTTGCAATAAGGAGAACGCTCCTTCATTATTGCTTCCAAAGTGTTGGCGTAGCCGGGCAGAAGCCATTGTCTGCCATTAACTTATGTTCAATCCTTAGTTGTACAAGGCACTCGACCAGCAACTTGTCTTCATTAGCTGTCCACATGTGGAACTTAGCCTTTTGTGAGTCTTCTATTGTACTACTACACAAATCGAAATTGGTTACTCCATGTGTCATGACACGTACAAATATATAAGTAACAGTTTAACCTGCTCCAAATTAGGCTGTTATAAACACACATGGATAGTACCATTTTATAGCAGTGCAAACAAACATTTTATAAAGACAATCACGGGGATGTTTATGAATTAATACAGGAATCATAATCATCTATGTGCCAAATAAGCATTATAAATGTCAGTAGCCAGACTGTCCCTAAAATTGTTCCATCCAACAAAGGTTTCCATCGTTGAAATGAGAGGAATTTCTTGAGTTAGGTTTAGGAGTTCGAATGAATCGAGTCGTTCATCTAAGGGGTCGAGGACAGTCGATCTTCGAATAAGGTTATGGAGCACGCAACATACCAAATATATCTGTTCTGAATCTTTACCGGGTAGGATGAAGGGCTCGGAGGATTGCACATCTTAACTTTAGAATGTCAAAGCACCATTCAATGACATTAAAGCATTCCGCGCGGGGTCTAGGGTTAGTGTCCTCGTCTCCACCCATTTAGGTAGTAACACTGGCCGCGGTAGGGTGCAAGGAATCTGTCACTGTTAGTGTATTCGACATCTACTAAGTAATAATTCCTTGAACATCAACAACTTCATCTTAGTTTAATCGAAGCCAAACTTGGTAACAGTTCAACGCAATCAAAAACTGAACATTCTCAAACGCAACGGATGGAACTTTCAAACCACGTCTCCTCCTTATGGCATCCCTTAGGGCCCTTTCATCCGCAGCTGATCCTTCCCATCCAGGCAACACAAATATAAATTGTCTATCTAGCGAGCATACTATTCATCATTATATCCCCTTTTCTGTTTCAATACCGACCCTTTTGCTGGGCAAACACCTGTACTCGTATATGAGTACCATCTAGAGAACCCAAACACTCCTGTCATTAACAACATTTCTATGAAGACGCAATGAACATTTGAACCGCAAATTGACATAAGCAAAGTCCTAAGTATTTACCTTAAACAATTTCCAACGATCGTTCGTGTAGTTCTCTCTAATAGGCTCTGCTATCTTAAAAAGCTCATGTTGCAGTTTAAGGGTGGCATTCAAAACAAGCTTGAAGTATATGCATATTGTTTCACCCAACCTTCCAAACTCAAATTGAACTAATCAGTTCTTCACATGATGAGCCAAAATGTGCAAAAACATGACAACTTGTTCATTAACTAACATGTGCCTCGTAGGTCTTAGCCCTCCAATTGTGTCCTGCATGTGGCACAGGCTGTCAAATGTCGCTTTGTTCATCCTAATTTGGTTGAAGCAAGTCGTGTAGCTGCTATATAGCATTGCTCTAAGGTTCGCTTTGTTAGAGTGGAAATATAGTCTAAATTAGCTATAAAGGGTTTCCCTCATACGCCCACTAAATGCCGCTGCCACGCCACAACCATTTTCCTTACATCCAAAACCAGAGCTAAACATCCCGCCAACACTTCAACTAAACACTCATCCATTTCTTGGTCTATCGCTTAACTCAACGCAAAAACTAAGGATGATGAAAGTAAACAACAACAAAACAACCGAAAAGATGGAGAAGGATCAACACACTTGTTGTGTGAGAGCGATCGAGATATATCGAGCAGATAGATTGACAAGAAGATCAAGAAGAGAGGGCGCTAACGGAGAACGACGGAGGGAGGGACTGAAAAATATATTCAAATTGAGAGCCGGAGGCAATGTTCTTTGTGTTGATTCTTTGTCCATTAGAGAAGTGTCTGCCTAGCAATCCGGTTCTGTGTGTCCATGAGGGACATTTTTAATTTTTGGTATCTTTTTAGAAATGCTTGGCATTCGTCCATGCATATCTAGGTTACTGCTTGTGTTTTTGGCATCAACATCATATTAACATTTTCTTGGGGCACTTTTTAATGAGATGTTCCATCATTGCTGCATTTTTCCTTTGTAAGTAGGACGTGGTGTATATTGGACTATGCTAATATATATATACCCTCCAAAGCAATTGTAAATATAGTATCCCATTTTGTTTTTGTTAGAAATGGTTTGAATGTGCCTTGTACCATTGATTTAAGTGATGTTAATGCATCCTGCCCATCGCTTGGAGGAAGAGTAAGTACTTATACATCTTTGATATCAATTTCAAATGGAAATAGAACTACAAAATTTTACAGTGACTATTTGGTTTAGCAATAAGAGCTCAAATAAGCGCACGTGATCCTTATAGACGTGGTTTTGTTTATCTTGTTTGAATAAGTTTTATAAAATCTCAATCAACCGTCTCCTACCACACTTTTAGCATAAGTGAGGGGGAGCTTTTGCGATTGGAAATCCTGATGAAACCTCTGCAACATCAATCCCGATCAAACTTCCACAGTAATTTCTCTAATTTGACCCCACTCCCTCTTTCAAAATTCTCTCTCTAACTATTCCTTCCACAGATTTTGCTATTATTTTTTAAACACAGTAGTAAAAATATTATCTTTCCCATTATCTAACATGATTTTTTAAATTATTTTGAATAAAATAAATAATAAAATAAATTTATATTAAAATATTCATATCTTTTATTAAATCATATTTAATAATAATGATTAAATATTTAAAAATTATTATTAAATATTTAATGATCATAGTTATTAAATGTAAGGGCTTAACATTTCTGCAGCTGTGGTAGGAAAAAAAAAACCTGCGGCAAGGTTAAAATGGTGTCGTTTCTTCCTCTTTCCTCCTCCCTTTCTCTCCGTGATTATTTTCTCCTCATAGCTTTGACTTAGATTCTTACACAAACGCAAATCATTCTTGAAGATATCATGCAGTTGATATATGTTTTTCACAAACGCAACAAATGAAAAAAAAAAAACGGAAAAACGAAATCATGATTCATTACACAAAACGAGTGTAATTTCTAATTTATAATTTTTATGAACTAGAATTCGATTTTCCTCGGCATGAACAAATTATAAGGAAGTCAGCATTAATAGTGTTTCAAAATTTTGTGTCTATCTTTATCATTGTGCGATGTGTTAGAGGATCCTGTTAGGTGAGTGAAGACCTTGTAGCTCCGTTGTGGAACCTTGCCGCAAATAGCCAGAACCAAATCAAAATACAGAGGAAGCTGAACCAATGCGAAAAACGTCACTGGCAAGAACGTCGCCACGTATATCGGATAAACGGCGAGATGAAGAACACTATTGCGCTGTGAATCGACTTGTCTGAAAGCACTCTCTTTCACAAACTCCATTTTTTCTCAGAAGGTTAAACACAAGAGGCCAAGGGGGGGCCATGGCCCCCCAAAAAAAATGTTCAGAATTTTTTTATAAGTAAAAACTCAATGAATGCTTTTTTATACTTATGTACAAATTTTACATAGTTGCATCCATGTATTTGATAATGACATCGTCTCCTTTTAATTGTCATTTTTTGTCAAAACTATCAATTGTCATTGAACATACATACTGAACTTCTGTATTTTAATACCAAAGAGGTTGAAAAATGAGTTTTTTTCTATATTTATATTTAGCAAGATAATAGTTAATTATATTGTTTAAATTGTTTATAGATTATTTGGAAAGCGATAAAATCTCTGAATAGCTCAATACTTTTATTATAAATCTGAATATTTTAAAAATATTATATAATAAAAAAAATTTTAATTAGTTATATATATACATTTGGCCCCCAAATATTTATCTCAAGGTCCGTCCCTGCAAGAGGCTGTCTATTTTCTACGGTCAGAAGCACCACGTTTTTGGAGAGAAGCATCTAAAAAGGTTGTTGTTTTTTCAATATCTCCAGCGATGTTTTTCTTCCTCCACACCTCTCTACCCCTGAACCCTCCTCCCTAAAAATTGCCCGGAAGAATTGGTTCAAAAATTGCCCGGAAGAACTGGTTTTTTTTCATAATCTTTCCTTTGCAATGTTCTGTCGGTGGGTGGGTAAGGGATTTTTTTTTGTGGGCCCTCTTCCTTTCTGTCTTTAACTCAGTGTGTTAATTATTAATTAAAAAAATGAGAAAACACCCTCGCTGCAGAATTCTTGTCTACCGCTGAAGTAGAAATGTTTATCCCTAAATGTAATCATGAAAATGCAAACAGATTTATTGAATTCATATTTTTGGTAATTATAAATATATAAATGATTTTAATAAATAAAATTCAATTATAATTAAAATTCTCAAAATCTACGAAATGTCCCTTATAAAGATTATAAATTCATAATAATAAGAAAATCATAGTGGTTCACCACATAAAGTTGATCATCACATTAATAAAAGTTTACCTTATATTGCTACTTCTCGTATATATTGCATGCAACCGATTAGGACACTTGGATCTCATGTGTTTTGAAAGGGAAAGCGCATGTCCTGGATCAGTTTCAGTAATGATAGCAATGATAAGCACCAAGAGGTAATTGCTTTTTTAAACCGGATGACTTAAATTGCTTTTTTTTTTTCTTTAACAAAAATTATTTTAATACGTATATAATTTAAAATAAAAATAATATTTTAACTGTCAACTTTTCAAAAAATAAATTTTTATTTAAAAATCATTATTTGAAAATCTTAAATCTAGACCGTTTAAAAATTATTTGAACCGTATAGATCTTATAACCACAGTGAGCTCTTATACGCATCATTGTGATAAGGTTTAGTTAATTACTTTATATAAATTAAATATGGGGTTTAAACTTCTCATGTTGCATGAGAAGAAAAAGATTCCTACACACACATGAAATGGTGGGACCCACACATATATATAATTATCATTATATATATGTGTGGGTCCCACCATTTCATGTGTGTGTAACATGAGAAAACACTTCTCCTACAACATGAGAAGTGTTTTTCCCATTAAATATTAGATATTATAAAAAATTATGCGCCTATTTTTCTAAATATCACTTCCTTTAAATTAATATAAAAAATAAAAAATTGAAATATTATATTCAGGATCAAAATAAATCTCCAAATAATAATAATTATTTTTATTAAAAATAAATTATTTAATCCATATCATATTTTAGGAAAAATTAGAAGGGAAAATTCCATTTAAATACCAAATGAATTTGCAAAACCCTCAGAAGTCCTCCGAATTTGCAAAAAGACTAAGAGGTGATAAGGACTTTTGAGGGTTATGCAAATTCATACAAAATGACCATAATGCCCTTCCTCTCTCTCTCTCTCTGCCTTCCCTCTCTCTTCCTCTCTGAACCAGGACCACCACCACAGATTCATTCAGCTCCGCATGACTACGCGCAGCGAAGTGCACGTTCGCCACCGTCTACCTCCACCGTCGACGTCGACGACAACGCCGCACCGGCCGACACCGGTGAAAAAAGGGGAAAAAAACTGAAACACGAATGAAACACGAAACAGAAACAAAACGGTAAATTTTTTTGATCGGTCAATCCGGAAGAAATTGGAAGAAGAAGATGTGAAGGAAGGAAGGAAGGAAGGAAGGAAGAAGAATGAAGAAGAGAGAAAAAAAAGTGACACTTTCAGTGCACTCGAGTGTGCACTGAAAGTGCACTCGCAAATGAGTGTGCACACTTGAGTGCACTGAAAGTGTGGAACTTTTACAAAATTCATAACTCAATTTACAAATCTCATAACGCAATTTACCATTTGCATAACGCAATTTACAACGTTTTTTTTACAAAGTTCACACTTAGATGCCTGAATGAAAAACCAAAGTTAAAGAAACTTTTACAAAATGCATAATGCAATTTACAAATCTCATAACGCAATTTACCATTTGCATAACACAATTTACAACGTGTTTTTTACAAAGTTCACACTTAGATGCCTGAATGAAAAACCAAAGTTAAAGAAACTTTTACAAAATGCATAACGCAATTTACAAATCTCATAACGCAATTTACCATTTGCATAACACAATTTACCATTCAGGCATCTAAGTGTGAACTTTGTAAAAAAAACGTTGTAAATTGCGTTATGCAAATGGTAAATTGCGTTATGAGATTTGTAAATTGCGTTATGCATTTTGTAAAAGTTTCTTTAACTTTGGTTTTTCATTCAGGCATCTAAGTGTGAAACTTTGTAAAAAACACGTTGTAAATTGCGTTATGCAAATGGTAAATTGCGTTATGAGATTTGTAAATTGCGTTATGAATTTTGTAAAAGTTCCACACTTTCAGTGCACTCAAGTGTGCATACTCATTTGCGAGTGCACTTTCAATGCACACTCGAGTGCACTGAAAGTGTCACTTTTTTTTTCTCTCTTCTTCATTCTTCTTCCTTCCTTCCTTCCTTTTCTTCTTCCTTCCTTCCTTCCTTCACATCTTCTTCTTCCAATTTCTTCCGGATCGACTGATCAAAAAAGTTTACCGTTTTGTTTCTGTTTCGTGTTTCATTCGTGTTTCAGTTTCTTTTTTTTTTTTCCTTTTTTCACCGGTGTCGGCCGGTGCGGCGTTGTCGTCGACGTCGACGGTGGAGGTAGACGGTGGCGAACGTGCACTTCGCTTTGGTAGTCACGGTGGAGCTGAATGAATCTGTGGTGGTGGTCCTGGTTCAGAGAGGAAGAGAGAGGAAAGGCAGAGAGAGAGAGGAAGGGTATTATGGTCATTTTGTATGAATTTGCATAACCCTCAAAAGTCCTTATCACCCATAACCCTCAAAAGTCCTTATCACCTCTCAGTCTTTTTGCAAATTCGGAGGACTTCTGAGGATTTTGCAAATTCATTTGGTATTTAAATGGAATTTTCCCAAATTAGAATAAAGGACCTAAATGAAAAGATATTTATTGAGAAACACCATAAAAATTGTAATTATTTAAAAGGGCCAAATGCAAAAATATAAAACTTAAAATACTAAAATACTCATAACAAAATCTTCTACTTCCCTCTTACATTCTATCCCACATTCTATTTTTGAAATTAATACAAAATTTTAAATTTCACTAAATTAAACAAATTTTTTCTCCATTTTTATTTTTCACAACCTGCTTAGATATCTATGAATAAAAAATTATACATTCTTCCATATTGTCTATATATATATATATATATATATATATATATATATTTTTTAAATCAACAAAAATTTTCATTAAGAATAAAAATCATATTATTTTAATAAAAATTCAAGGTCTTTTATAATTTTTTTATATATGTTAAACCAAGAAATTTTATATAATTTATTTTTATTTTAGAAGAAATCTATGTGGGTTAAAAAATTCATTTAATGTTAATAAAATTAAAAATATGATAATTTATTATATCCTGAAAAAATATGAAATGATTTTTTTTTTTTTAATAAAAAGAGGTTAATTGGTATCAACGTTGATAATATAAATGGGCAATTTGATTATATATTGATTAATTAAATGATATATTGATTATATGAATATGGAACTTGGTGAAAAATAAACATTAAAAAAATATGAGTTTAATTGTTGTTAATTAGATAATATATTGATTACATGAATATTAAACATGGTGAAAAAAATTTAAAAAAAGAAGAAGAACACTTTTATTTTTAGTTATAAATACAACAGATAATGTATGAGGTTTTGGTTAGAGGTAATTTGGTAATTTTAAATTTATGTTATGATGTTTAAATAAATATAATTTTTATAGTCATTTATAATAAATATTAATTTTTCTAAGTCATTTATTTAAAATTTCCCCATATTTTAACTCCATTACATTATAGCTCATTTCTTAAAATTCAATTCATTTAGTATCCATAAATGTAGGTGCTTTTGACAATTTCAAACATTAATAAAATCTGGGCAGTTCTTGGCTCAAGCGGCAGAAAAAGCTGACATGGTGTATACTCATTTTTTATGAAAAAAAGGACTTGTTAGATAGAAAGGGAAGTGGCATAAAGAGATGGGAGGAGGATTTTTAGTTAGGAGTTTCTCCAACGTGATTTATAATTCATGAAAATTCTACAACGTGAATTAGCGTTTGTTTGAGAAACCTAGAAAAACACAATTTTAAATACTTTTAGTAAAATGAGATAAAATTCCTCTCATATTTTTAAGTCGAACATCATAAAAACACTTTTAAAAAGGTAAAACAAATTCACATTTTTTATGCTTCTTCACTTGAGGATTACCATTTCAATGTTAAAATATAGGGACGGGCTTATAACAAGTTAAAGGGAAAAAGAAGGATAAATATCATCTGAATTAGTAAAGTCCTAAAATGTCTATTAAAATTTTGAAAGGTTACAAGGGAGGAATCTGAAATTTTGAAATATTATCCTTTTACCAATATGCCCCTCAAATTTTTTATTTTTTTAAAATAAAAGAACCAATGCCTGTGCCAAAGTTCCACCGGCTAGCCCATGTAACATCCCCAAATTTCTAACAATTTATAATAACATAAAATTTCCAAAATCATAAATAATTGAGAAATTTAAATAAACCAAAATTTAAAAATGTTACCGCCGGACTTGTACTAAGACAAGCACAAGGCTAATTACATTAAAATAAAACTAAAGGCTAAGGTTCAACTAAAGGAAATATGTCTAATGCATTTTATTGAATTCATAAAAATTCTATAAAGTCCAGAATTAGTTAGAAATCTCTAAGTCGTTATCCTCACAGCCCACTACTAACCCCATCATTTGTACCTTGTTTCTATTAGTTCTTAATATGTGTTTTGATGATGATTAACTTTAGAAACAATATATGTTATATGGCTTAAATCAAAATGGCATAATTCAATCGAAAATTTGATGATTATCTGTAAAAAAAAAATTACTGTCAGATTGGCTCGAGCCAATGCTCTGTGACTCAAGTCAATCCCTTGTTATATATTGCAAAATTGCCATTTTGACTTGAGCCAACAAAAACGTTGTCTCGAGTCTAGGCCTTGACTCGAGCTAGCTTATTCTCTGACTCGAGCCAAGTGCTTAAAAAAATTTGAAAAATGTTGTTTGATCTCTTCAATGACTCGAGTCAGCTCTTCTTAACTCTAGCAAAAAATATTGACCGTTAGTTTTGAAAATGGTACTTGACTTGAGCCAACACTTAGTGACTCGAGCCAAGAACTTGTATCTCA
This sequence comes from Acacia pycnantha, assembly GCA_025563575.1. Classification (NCBI taxonomy): domain Eukaryota; kingdom Viridiplantae; phylum Streptophyta; class Magnoliopsida; order Fabales; family Fabaceae; genus Acacia; species Acacia pycnantha. Next base: position 7,067,572 of record JAMWYP010000002.1, on the reverse strand, counting down.
ACTTCCAAATAATTTGTATTCACATTTGACTCGAGCCTGTTTAGTTGCCTCGAGTCTAGAGGTCAACTCGAGCTTGGATGTTTTTGCCTTGAGTTAAAATTAACAATTGTTTAAACAAATGATCGATCTTGACTCGAGCCAAAGCCTTGACTCGAGCCAAACTTTCATCTGCCCCGAGTCAGATAGTGTTTTCAAATAATCCTTGTGCCTTGAACGATGGATTGACTTGAGCCAGTGACTCGCTTGACTCGAGTGAATATTGCTCAGTTCTTAAAATTAATTTACAAGTTCTGAAATCTTTTAAGTATGTTTTTGGATTCTTTATATCATCGATTAATATTGTTCTTAACTTCATTTAACCAATTTGTTAATGAGTTATAGATAATCAGATTGCTTTTACTCTCTGCGTTTCAAATAAAAGCATCCGATGTGTCAGAGCATTTAATGCACTTACCTGTTCGAGACACCAACCAACGGATATACCTCTGAACAACAGAAAGGCGTTCTGGGCAAGAATATTTCATTCTCTTGGCTGGTTTCCAACGGTCATAATCAAATAAATTAAAGAATTAAAGAATGTCTGTAAACATTGATAATCTGCTTCTCGTTTCTCTAACGGCTATATTCATGAATCACAACGGATTCATTCAAGCTTCACCAACGGTCATAAATTGCAACACCTATAAATAATAGAAGCATTGAATTCTCAACTACCAAAAACGTTGTGCATTCAACTCAAACTTATTGCAATCTACTGTTTCATCTGATTAATTAATATCTTCAGATATCTTGTACTTCAGTGTTTATCATTTATCCACTCGTGAGAAGTTTAAACACTATTTGATTATATGTTTAGTTGTTAAATCTTAAGGTTGTGGAACCTTAAGTGTGAGTGTACGATTACAACTTGTAAGGGGGAGTGAGTCCAAGTGTGAAAGGATCATCCTAAGTTACAGAGTGTGTAATTGTATTCATATTTGAAGAGTTAGTGGAAATCCCAAGGTGTGCTTGGGGACTGGACGTAGGTCGTTGAGTTAGACCGAACCGGTATAAATTCCTCTGTGTCTATTATACTTTCTCTATCGTTATCTTATTTGTTTTTGAAACTTTTAAGCGAAAAGTTTTATTTTTGTAATCACCTATTCACCCCCCCCTCTAGGTGATATTCCACCTTCAGTTTCACTGAAAATCTGCTCCTCTGAAGGATCATTGTAGTCACACAAACACAAAAATCAGAAAAGATGGTAATCCTAATCAAAACACAATCAAATATAATCAAATCCAATATACAAAGTAATTGAATCAAATATCAATTTCTATATTCATCATATATATACACATCCAATCAAATATTATTCATTATCTTTATCAAATCCATTTAGCATAATTAGTGGGGAGGGGAAACATGGTAGACTCGGAAATCCTGCCAGTCTACCCTGTGACCCGGAAACTTACCAGTCACAAATCATCAAATTGTCCATCATTAAAAACATCTTTTCCTAGTGTGCACACCTCTTCCCAAAGTTGTCAGACACCACTTTGAGAAGAATGGATAATATCTTTTCACATCATATAAATATCGGACGCATAAAGCCCAAAGGTTGTGTTCATCACTTTAGGAGGTACCATCCCAAAGCTATCCTGCCATTATTAGTTCATTACAATCACATACAATCAGGAAAATTCAATCTTGTCACAATTATCTTATTTAAAAATTTCTTCATTGAATATATCCATTGCTCAAGAGCATCATAACTTTCCAAACTCTTCAAAAGTATAATAATTCAAATATTTGATATCAGATCCAACTCATATTTATTATTATAATTCAAATATCTATCTGAGTAAAGTCCAAATCCAACTATCATTTCCATCATCATAAGCTACAGGGTATCAAAATCATAATTTCCCTATCAAAAACTCATATAAAATTAATCCAAGACTTCTAGGGATTAAGATTACCTGGTCTTCGTGCTTCTAGGAGGAAAATCGATTAGAGAAGAGAAACAATTTGAAATAAGAAGAAAGAGAAGAAGAGGATAGGAGAAATGGAGAAATGTTGAGGATTGTTTGGCTAAGCCCCTATTTATAGTTAAAGTTTTGTAACCAAGACATTAATTATCACAGGTAATATCAAAGTCATCATTAACTATCACAGGTAATATCAATGGTCATCATTAATTATCACAGATAATATCAAACGTCATCATTAATTATCACAGATAATATCAATGGTCATTGTTAATTATTACAGATAATATCAATGGTCATCATTAATTATCACTAATATTATTATTATTATTTATTATTATTATTATTATTATTATTATTATTATTATTATTATTATTATTATTATTGGGTTATCACATTCTACCCTCCTTAAAATAAGTTTCGTCCTCGAAACTTAAAAGTTTGTGCCTCCCACACCAACAAAAATCAAGCAAACTAGATGGTATAAAACATTGAGTTATAAGATACTACGATTTTTATATATGTATTTCTGTACTAATGAATTACCAACTCTCTCCCCCTAAAAGAAAAGTTTCGTCCTTGAAACTTAATTGCGTACCTTCTTCAAATAAATATGGATATTTATTGTGCATATCGTCTTTTGCCTCCCATGTTGCTTCTTCGACCTTTTGACTCCACCACAAGACTTTAACAAGTTTGATTGTCTTGTTTCTCAACATTCTTTCACTTTTATCAAGAATATTTACGGGACGCTCTTCATACGTGAAATTCTGATCTAACTTGATAGACTCAGGCTGAAGCTTGTGAGAAGGATCCGATATATAATTCTGGAGCTGAGATACATGAAAAATGTCGTGCACATTCTCCAATTCTGTGGGAAGAGCTAATCTGTATGCCACTTCACTAATTCGTTCAATGATATCGTATGGGCCAATATACTTAGGACTCAGCTTGCCTTTTTGTTTGAATCTCATTACCCCCTTTATTGGTGATACTTTTAAGAATACTTGTTCTCCAGTCTCGAACTCTATGGGTCTTTGCTTTTGATCGGCATAAGACTTTTGCCGATCCTAAGTTGTTTTGATCTTGTCTTGAATTACTTTAACTTGTTCCATTGAGTCTCGAATCATGTCTGGACCAACAATGCTAGCTTCACAAAAATCATTCCAACATAATGGACTTCTGCACCTCCTACCATATAATGCTTCGTAGGGCGCCATATTGATGCTCGCATGGTAGTTGTTGTTGTAAGAGAAATTGACCAAGGACATCCCCTTGATATCCTCGGAGATGCGTGCGAGCATTGTCAGTGCAAAGAAGACATATCCCATTACCATTGACAATAAATATTTGGGGGAGTTTATGCATTTGGAGTGTTTGGATATAGAGTTTCTTCAAGTTGCAATCATGTAAGTTTTTTCCCCCTTTAATTATTGCAATAATTTTTTATGTTTTATATATTTAACAATAGTTATCATTTTATTTTGATCATAGCGTCTGTCACGACATGTGCGTCCAGAATGCCCGAACGGGTTCGTATGGCTTCTTATGTCCTGCAAACACGAGTGAGAGGAATAAGTTAGTCAGAAGGGCGCTTTATGTCGGTTTAACAATGAGCGACGGAGAATTGCCTTGTTATCTAGCGCCAATAATTGAAGGGTACGTATTTTAGTTTTGTCTATATTACATTTTTTAGAATAAATTGTTTTCTTGTCTTAATTTAATATTAATATGTATATGTTGTAGTCGTCATTGGACCCTGGTTGTTGTTTGTCCCGCCAAGAACGCATGTTATTGGTTGGATTCCTTAGGTGGCAAGCCAAACGACGACATCAAAACCATATTTGCCGAGTAAGTAAATTTTTGTCTAAATCATCAATTCTTCTTTTAAATGAATTGTTTTCATGTCTGTTAATTTCCATTTTAATGATAGGGGTCTCAAGACGTATAGACAGCTTTCTGGAGCAAAAGAGCAGGGTCGACCGAAGTGGTATTATCCAAAGGTAAGTAGTTTCAATTCAAGTTCTTTCATTGACACAGTAACTTTCGATATGCCTTTATTCGTTTTAACAAGTTGCTTTTGATTTATAGTGCCCTCGACAACCAGGGGACACCGAGTGCGGATCCTACGTTATCCATTTCATGCAGTCCATCGTTTCCACCGGACGTCTTACAGGTTTTCAACATGTACGTGATCGCTCCATGATTCTCAAATTATGATATTTTTGTAGATTGCACACTTGAGTTTTTAATTATTTCATTCACTAGTGAAGTACTTCATTGGTTTATCTTATATATGGCTTGTTTTCCAATTTACAGATTTTTGATAGTGTTGCTCCGTTCTCGGATGAAGAAGTCGATACAATTCGAGACGTTATGGCTAGACATCTTCTGCAATACCTATAGGTATATATGTGAATTTGACATTGTTGTTGTTGGTAGTGCACTAGATCAAATGTATAGTGCAAATTTGACATTGTGTTCATGCTCATGTATAAATCATTTTGACATTGTTGTTGATGCTCATGTATTTCAAATGTATAGTGCACTAGTTTATATATGTCTCACTGTGGTGGCTTGTAAATGAAGGAAGGTTGTTTTTGAGCACTGTGGTGGCTTGTAAATATTGTTTTCCTGTTTTGCAGACAATTTGGGAATTATATAAATATATAGTAGTCATTTAAAAAAAACTAAAATAAGGCGTCCTGAAATTCAATTCAGGACGCCAAAAAATCATTTAAAGAGTCCTTAAATAAATTAAGGACGCCTCATATGACATTTTTAAAAAATAAAATAAAATAAGGCGTCCTGAAATGTAATTCAGGACGCTAAAAAATTTCATAAGGAGTCCTTAAATAAATTAAGGACGCCTCATGACGGTCCTGAATCCTGCTCATATGAGGCGTCCTATATTAATTAAGGACGCCTCATATGAGGCATCCTGAAATTTATTCATATGAGGCATCCTGAAATTTATTCAGGACGCCAAACGTTAAAAAAATAACTTCCCTACTCGAGACGTCCCTCTGAAAAAAGACGTTAATTGGGTCTTATTTAGGTCGTTTTTTCGTTTATTTGTAGTAGTGATATTCATTATTATAATTCAAATATCTATCTGTGTAAAGTCCAAATCCAACTATCATTTCCATCATCATAAGCTACAGGGTCAAAATATTAATTTCCCTATCAAACTCATATAAAATAAATCCAAGACTTCTAGGGACCTAAGACTTCTAGGGATTATGATTATCTGGTCTCCGTGCTTCTAGGAGGAAAATAGTTTAGAGAAGAGAAAGAATTTGAAATAAGAAGAAAGAGAAGAAGAGGAGAAAATAAATGGAGAAATGCTGAGAATTGTTTGGCTAAGCCCCAATTTGTAGTTGAAGTTTTGTAATTAAGGCATTAATTATCACGGGTAATATCAAAAGTCAAATTAATTATCACCGGTAATATCAATGGTCATCATTAATTATCACTAATATCATTTATTTTATTTTATTATTAAATTTTTTTTGGGTTATCACAGCCCACCTTGCCGAAGCTTCAATGTCGACGTCCGGAGCTCCGATGAAAACTTAAGTAATGATATTAACTACTTGGAGATAAAGACTGACTACTTGAGCTCCCTAAGCTTTATCAGGCATCATTGACAAGTTGAATAAAGACAATGACAAAATTGAGTATAGAGATTGAAAACTTGCACTCTCTAAGTTGCTAATGGCTATTCTCAATTTGTCATTGTCTTTATTCAACCTATTAACTATGCTTGATAGGGTTTAGGGAGCTCAAGTAGTCAATTTCTATACTCAAGAATTAAAGCCCAAAAAATCTCACCTCCCTTCTTCAACCTTCTTATTCACCTCCATACCCAAGAGCCAAGAATCATAGCTCATAAAATCTCACCTCCCTTTTTCAACCTTCTTCTCTTCCTCCTCTATACCCAAGAGCCAAGAATCATAGACAAAAAACATAAAAAGATGCCGACTTAAAGATGTAGTAGGTCTCGATGCTTTTCTTATTCCTTTTCTTCTTCTTGTCTCTAGCAGTGGCCCCACCCTCTTTCAAGAGACGACCTATCTCAGCCTTCGAGATCTTCTTTAGTTTGAAACTCATGCCTTCGGAAATCCATGCATTTGTCGAGATGGTTACGAAATACAGCTACCAATCATCGTCTCTGAGATAAGGGAAATACACGCATTAGCTTCATAGCTGCGTCCCCCCCTCAATAACCGTGGTTGTCGACAAGATGGTTGGGAAATACATAGCCATCGATCATCGTCTCTGTCCGTGGGCATCGGCCAATACTGAAGCTACCACGGGTGGAAAAAAGGCTTTTAAGACCGGACAAAAGAGGTATCGTAAGACCGGACCCACGTCAGGTCTTATTCCAGGCGGTATTAAAAGTCTCACTTTTAAGACCGGACTCGAACCGGTCTTAAATAGTTTCTTTTAGACTGGACATTTTAAACATTAGGTCTTAAAAGTCGTACTAAATAGTTCTGAAATATTTTTTGTTCGGTCCTAAAACTGAACCTTTAAGACCGGACAAAAACTCGACCGCTCTTAAAAGATCCGAATATTAAGACCAGACAAAGATAAATCTGGTCCAAAACATAGCGGCTTCTAAGACCAGACGACTAATTACCCGATCTTAAAAGACTAACTTTCAAGACCGGATGATATATACATCCGGTCTTAAAAAATGAAATTGTAGACCGGACTTATAAATAGACCGGTCTTAAAAGACCAACTTTTAAGATCGGCTTAATATCAAATATGTACACCTGACCTTTAAGACCGGACATAGAAATGCATCTGGTCTTAATAGTTGAACATTTAAGACCGGCTTATTTATTTCCGATCTAAATTTTCCCAATTTTTTCCCTGTTCTGTTCTTCCTGATCATATATATTTTACACAAATCCACCACCCAAAACAACACATAAAAGTCGATACTTTAAGCTACAAGCTATGAACAATTATGAATAAATTGAATTGGGAAAAAGAATACAAATATTATTCACCATGAGTTATATGGCCTCTTAATTAATGATTATACTATGACTACAACAGCTAAATTAATTTATACAATAAGATAACTTACAATCACAATGAGTTACAAATACAGCACGTAAATCAACATACATGCCCAATATATTATTCACCATGCCTTCATCTGATTCCCACCCAACAACGTAACATCCTCTTTTATAACATGCCCCTTTGGATCGGATCCTGCCACAAAAATAAAACAAGAACAAATTCATAGTCAGTGTGACATTGTTTAAGAACATGGAAGGAATATTATATAGTTAAAACCTTAAAGTTTTCAAAGAATTCTGCATATGAATATTACCTTATGAATTGACTCTTTTATAAAGTGATATCCTACCATAGTCCCATATCCCTTCTTGATGATCATTTCTTATGCCAGATTCATTATCTGCTTCATCTTCTTCGTTCATGTCCGGTAGACCCATTGAAAAAAGAGTACTCTCAGGAAGACTAGAATTTGAATGACTTTCCTCATCAATATCAATGACCCTCTTTCCTTGGAGAGCTACAAACCACATTTTATTTTCTTGATCGGTGATATAGAACACTTGTTTCGCATGGTCTGCCATAATAAAAGGTTCATCTCCAAAACTTATACTATTGACATCAACTAATGTAAATCCTAGCCGATCGATTTGAACACCATTATTGACATTAACCCACTTGCATTTGAAGATGGGAAATCTAATTTTGACATAGTCCACCTCCCAAATCTCTTCAATAACCCCATAATATGGCATGATTGCCAATTTATGCCTCTTGTCTTTCGAACTGGAGAAGTGCATAGATTCAGTCTCTAACATAACACCACTGTTCTGGACTGTGCTTCTATCATCTAGGGACTTCGTGTAAAATGTTTAACCATTGATCACATACGAATTCCAACTTATGACATCAACCTCAGGACCACGTGCTAACCATTTCATTGTATCAAAAACACATTCAGATCCCTCGACCTTTTGTTTGAACCAGTTTGCAAAAGTTCTGTTATGCTCCTTAATCAACCTTTGTTCAGTCATTCGATGGTTTTCTTTCCTTACAGCTTCTTTATGTGCAGATATGTTGGTTTGAACTTCATCAACATTATTCAAGATGTATAAGTGGACTTGTGACAATTCATCAGGATCCACACTCTTTACTGAAGCCGCTCGTCTACCCCCTTCAGCATGCTGACGTTTTGGAAGCCCAATATGTCTTACTTTGGCCAAATAATTTTGACAGAATTCCATGGCTTCTTCAGAACCATATTTCTGAACAATTGATGCTTCTGGACGGTATGCGTTCTTCACATACCCTTTTAGGAATTTTATAGATATTTCAATAGGGTACATCCACCATAAATGGATAGGGCCGCACAACTTTATCTCCCTCACGAGATGAACAATTAGATGAACCATGATGTCAAAAAATGTAGGAACAAAAAGCTTCTCAAGGTGGCACAAGATAAGATATCCTTCATTCTCCAATTCATCCAACTTTTCAATCTCGAAAACTTTACTACAAACCGCATTGAAGAAGAAACAAAGTCTAGTCAAAACGACCCGAAGATCATATTCGGCGATGCCTCGAATAGCTACTGGGAGTAGCTGTTGCATCAAGACATGACAATCATAAGACTTTTGGCCTACTAATTTCAAGTCCTTTATCGAGACAAGCCTCTTAAAATTTGAAGAATACCCCGAGGGAACTTTTGTGCCATGTAAACACTCACAAAAACTTCGTTTCTCATCCTTAAACAAAGTATGAAAAGACGGGGGACAATAAGTTCTCTTCCCATATGGCCTTGGATGTAAGTCATCGCGTATTCCCATTGCTTGCAAATCCAATCTCGCCTTCACACCATCCTTGAAACTACCTTGAATATTGAGAAGCGTGCCAACAATACTATCACATACGTTTTTCTCCACATGCATGACATCAATACAATGTCTCACATCAAGATTGGCCAATATGGAGGATCGAAGAATACAGATCTCTTTTTTCATATATTTGTTTCTTTTCTACTCTTTCCAGTCCTACCAAAGATGACACTGATATTTTTAACCTTTTCATACACTTGTTCCCCAGTCAATGCCACCGGAGTTTCTTCATACTCTTGGCCACCAAAAAAGGCATTCTTTAATCGACGATATGGGTGGCCCCGTCTAAGAAATCTCCTATGTCCAAGATAAACCGTCTTTCTTCCATGTTGAAGTTGATGGTAGCGTGTGCCTTCTTCACAAACTAGACATGCTTTATGGCCTTTTACACTATACCCTGACAAGTTCCCATATGCTGGGAAGTCGTTTATAGTACAAAATATCATGGCTCTCATTTTAAAGACCTCCTTCTTGAAAGAGTCAAAAACATCGACACCTTCTTCCCACAACTCCTTCAAGTCTTCGATCAAGGGCTCAAGGTAAATATCAATGTCATTTCCGGGTTGTTTTGGTCCCGAAATCAACATAGACACCATGATGTACTTTCGTTTCATGCATAACATAGGAGATAAGTTGTAAATAATCAGGAGTACAGGCCATGAACTATGTATGCTGCTAAGGCTTCCATAGGGATTCATGTCATCAGTGCTAAGGCCAAGCCTATGGTTCCTAGGTTCTTCGCCGAAGTTCGGAAATAATTGATCGATTTTCTTTCATTGAGAAGAATCGGCCGGATGTCGAAGCTGTCCATCAGAAATCCTCTCATCTGCATGCCACCTCAGATTTTTTGCATCATTTTCATTCGCAAACAACCGCTTGAACCTTGGTATGATTAGAAGATACCACAACACTTTCGCAGGCCCCTTATCTGACTTGTACCGTGGGGTTTCACATATCGAACAAGTCTGCTTCTCTTCAAACTCTTTTCTATACAATACGCAATCATTCGGGCATGCATGGATCTTTTTGTACTCCATCCCTAGTGGACAAAGTATTTTCTTAGCATCATAGTATCGATGTGGCAACACATTATCATCCGGAAGCATGTCCTTAAAAGCCTCAAGCATTTTTGAAAAACTCTTGTCGCTCCATCCATGACGTGCCTTCAAGCTTTCCAATTTCAATACAGCGTTCAACAATTGGTATTTTTTACACCCAGGGTATGGCGGCGTCTTTGCATCACTGCACATATTACCATATGCATGTGATTGCTCAAAAGCCTCTTCTCCTACATGACGGATAATGTCCTCTATGCGATAATCCATATCCGTGTCATTATCATCAAATGCCACTTCCCCATGTTGAGACCCACTTGACACTTTTTCACCATGCCATACCCATACTGTATAAGTCTTACAAAATCCTTCACAAATTAAATGTGTGTGTATAACCTCAGGACTTAGTCGCCTCTTATTCAAACATTTTACACAAGGGCAATAAAACTTCCCCTATCATCATGGGCATTTTGTTTAGCAAATTCTATAAATTCCCTCACCCTATTCTGATATTCAATACTCGTCCGTAAAACATTTATCCAACTGTGATCCATAGTAGAATTCCTATAGACGGAAAGATTTAACATACATAATCCAAAAAAATTGAAACTTGCATATAAAATAAGCCAACTCCAAATGCAAATATATGCTCAATGTCGGTTATGTCTTCTATTTTTTTTTTTTTTTTTTTACGGAGGAACTTGCCCATTAAATGCATAATAAAGAATCACTTTTGGTCATAAATGCATCACAGTGAATCCAAGAACCAAAATAAATGCATGACGAGGAAATTAAATGCATGGCAAGAAGGTCTTGTGGACTCACCTGTAGCATATAAATTCAAAAGCGTTTGCTGAATCTTACTTCTCCGGCCACGAACGTTGATGTTGCAGACAACAAGAGTAACCTAAAAACACTTGTTGGTCAGTTGGGTAGGTCTAAAGTGAAAATATAATCTTCAAAATACAATATTCATTAACAATAGAGAAACCCACAAGAACATTTCATCGATTTCGTTAAACCCATGAAAAACCCAGAACGATAAGCAGGAAAATCATAAAGTTATATAACCGAAACACCTCTTACACCGGTCCTAAAGATATAATTAAATTTTTAAGACCGGAGGCTTAAAAGTCTCCAGTCCTAAAGTTTTATTATTCATTTAATTTTAAGACCGGAGTTTTATAAAACATCTGGTCCTAAAAGTCAAATACTTTTTAGACCAGTTACTTATAAAGTGTCCGGTCTTAACGGCCTTGGTGAGCGCAGTAGCAACTGAATGAATAAAATAAAGGAAAATTGGAGAATAAGCTTCTTTAATTACTGGAGAACAGCCAAAAAAAATACACAAGCTTAGTTCTTAATGTGTCTTACATTACTGGAGAATATGCACGTACACAAGAAAAAAAATACAAAAGAAAAACAAGCTGAAAATTATCAAAAACAAGAATCTGACTGAACATCCTAAAGCTTATTATCGTCCAATGCCTTGGCGATATCGGCGTGAACAACATTGATTTCCCGTCGGAGATCAGCAAGTTCCTGTTTTTGTTGGTGCAGCCACAATGCAACATTAGAGGAAAGAGGAGAGGGGTCAGAGGTAGGCGTGCTGGGGCCAATAGGTTGGAGAGGGGGAGCACGAACCTCTTCATGGTCTGAAGGCTGGAGGGGGCCGACAATCTCTTCACCATCAAGAATACGGAGGAACACAGCAAGGATAGGGTCGGCAGAAGGATGGAGGGGGTGCGGCAATCTCTTCATCATCCGAAATAACAATGGGTCCAACGACCCGAGACTCTTCGGTCACAATAGAACGCACTCTCGCTGGAGGAGGCGCACCGTATAACGATCTAACGATGGCACAAGCTTCAGGTGTAAGAGCACCCCTACGATGAGTTCTCTTGTATCTAACCATGGTTTGAGGCTTTGAGCAGTTGGGGCAGAGAGCTAGGTAGTGAGGAGTTAGGAGGTAGTGAGGAGTTAATAAGGACATAGAGGTAGTGTGAGGAGTTAATAAAGACAGAGAGGTAGTATGATGAGTTAATAAGGACAGAGAGCAGGAGAGATACGCATCTGATGTTGAGAATTCGTATTGAACTAATCGGTTCTTTACATGATGGGCCAAAATGTGCAAAAACATGGAAACTTGTTCATTAACTAACATGTGCCTTGTAGGTCTTAGCCCTCCAATTGTGTCTAGCATGTGGCACAGGTCGTCAAATGTCGCCTTGTTCATCCTAATATGGTTGAAGCAAGTCGTGTAGCTGCTATATAGCATTGCTCTAAGGTTCACTTTGTTAGAGTGGAAATCTAGTCTAAATTAGCTATAAAGGGTTTCCCTCATACGCCCACTAAATCCTTACACCCAAAACCAGAGCTAAACATCCAGTCGACACTTCAACTAAACACCCATCCATTTCTCGGTCCATCGACTAACTCAATGCAAAAACTAAGGATGATGAAAGTAAACAACAACAAAACAACTAAAAAGATGGAGAAGGACCAACGCACTTGTTGTGTGGGATGCATCGTCGTCGTCGCCAGCAAAATTCCACTTGCCCTCTCTATTCTTCACCGCTCTCTGTTTTGCCAACTCCAGTTGTCGACTGGGTTAAATCCTCTGCCTTTTTATACCATGTCGCTTCACATCAAGGGACAATGGGACTTTCGTCCATTTTTCGATGGAAAATAGGTTCCCACCATTTTTTGTAGGAACCCATTTTCATTTAAAAGTGGGAGAATGGGCGCCCGGAGGAAAAAATTTTCTTGGGAAAAATTCGATCCAAACGACCACCATTGGATGGAAATTTCAATTTTCCAATTCCTGCTCCTCATTTTCCTTGATCCAAACGGACCCTTAAAGATTTCATTTTCAATTTCCATTTCAAACTACAAGAACTAACATTTCAATGTAATAAAACATTTCAATATGAAAAAGTAAAGGGACTAATTTGTAATAAGTCAAACATAGTGAATCATAAGCAAGTTAAAATAAAAATACGGGTACAGAAGGATGAATTTTTCCTTATTTTTAACTACTACACGATTCAGTCACGTCTGTCGCTTTTCTCCGTTCTCGGTGATTCATCGCGATCCCGCCGTGGAGATATCCGACGCGCTCTCTCTTGGGCACACTTCTTCGTTCTCTATGTGCTGAGTGCCACCCGCAGTTCTTTCGTTTACAGTGTGAGCGATTGAGATATATCGAGCAGATAGATTGACAAGAAGATCAAGAAGAGAGGGCGCTAACGGAGAACGGCGGAGGGAGGGACTGAAAAATATATTCAAATTGAGAGCCGGAGTCGATTTTGTTTGTGTTTATTCTGTATTTCAAAGTCCCCGGTATCCATTAGAGAAGTGCCTGCCTGGCAATCCGGTTCTATGTGGTTTGAAGGAGGCTGTTTGGCTTAATCGAATACTCGTTCTCATTTGAATTACGTGAGTGTTCATCTGCATCCTGACTTTGTCTTCTCCTTACTCCAAAATTTATTGGCTCCTACTTCTCTTATTGTGATGCTTCTCTGGAATTAGTCATTGGCTCCTGTATGAAGGCATGATCTGAGATATATTGTGATAGAATTTTTCATGTGCACCGAATTTATGTTAATGCAATATATACTTACTAATAGGCATGATTTCTGGCTGTAAAATGGAGGGTGAAAATTTATTCATACGCGATTTTTGTTGAACTCTGAGGACCATGAATAAGTTTTGTTCATAATTGTCTTTCGTCCATGTGCCATTATTCTTGCTATGTGTGAATTGCGATTAACGGATGCGTGGATAAGAATATTTTCAGACCTTACTTCTGTTGCTGTTTTTTGATTGAGATCATGGTGGTTGTCATTACTATTGTTCGTTTTCAAAATATGAATAATTTTTTCAGGGCTAGGTTGCCCATTCTCCTTTTCTATTTCAGAGTATAATGATATGGATGCCATGAAGCTCATTTGATATCTTTGGTGCAATTGAACTGCTGTTGTTGGTTAAGATAGTTTATATGATAGATTTACACAGTTGTAGTATAGTTTATGTACTCTATTAATTGGATTACACAATTTTAGCCCTTGATAGTCATAAACTAACAGCTCATCCTTTAAGAAAGGTTGCTCTGTCCATCTTGTTTGGTTTGCACCATGTTCAAAATTTGATTGGAGTAGCTCACTAAGTATTTGGTGGCTTTGCGATAGCAGATATCTGTGGCTTGGTGGTTTAGATGGCAAGGGCAAGAGATAGAACGGAGGATTTTAAAGATGCTGTACGGCAGAGTGCTTGCTCTTTGGGGTATGATGAGGTTAGTTTACCCCCTTGATTCTCCTATTCTGAATGCCCATAAATTCTGTTGCTAATAAATTATAATTTAAGTTTTAACGTAGTCTACTGCGGTCAAGTAAAATGTTTATTTCAAACAAATTATCTGTCATGAATCTTGAGAATGGTGCATTGTAATTGGCTATTGTTGCTGGATCATTGTTCTCTGGTGCTGTTCATTTTGGTCTACATATGCAAGGCTAGTCAATTTTAATGGTGTCACGGTCCTTTTTCTCTCACCTTAGTTATTCATTTAACCTTTTCTTTTAGCGTCAACAAATCATATGTATCTGGATTGGATCTGTTGCTTACCTTATTGAGGTGTCTTTTTGGGTGATGAGGGTTTTTTCAAAGGGAATCTTTGTTATATTACTGCCTGATCTTATATATTTTGATTCTTTTGTCAGGCCAAATTGGCATCAGTCATGGCTTCTTTTATCATTCACAAACCTCGGCAAAGGTTACCATTTACTAAAGCTGCATTAAAGACGGTAGACTTTACATTGCCAGTCCCCCTCTTCCTTATTTTCTTTATTGAAAATGTATTCATTACATGATCAGCACTGCTGTAATATGGTTGTAGAACAATGTGCTGTATTGCTATTGTCTTATTATCCACTAGGAAAAGAAGGCAATGCTACATTTCGCATCTAAATCAATTATTTTTTATCTTTCACCTTAATCTTTTTTTCCCATTTTTTTTTTGTTTATTAGCTTGAGAGTATTGGAGAATTGGACCAGTTCTTGCTGAAGCACAGAAAGGATTATACAGATCTGCACCGCACAACTGAACAGGAGAGAGATAGCATAGAACATGAAGTAAGCTATGTGATTCGACCTGAAAAACTAGTTCCTGATCATATTGGATGTATTGTATATACATTAACACTTAGAGAATACAAACAGGGATTAATTGTCCTGCTTTGACTAATACATTATTAGATCAAGCTTGTTCTGTCAATCTGCTTCCATTCCATCTGGATTTTTCTTGACTCAGTAATATCTCCGAGTTGAGAGTTTCAACTCATTTCTGCAAGGGGTATTAGTTTCTCATGTTGTTGAACGCACAGGACCATGTTAAATAACTGTTAGAAAATTACAGTAGCCCTTTATTGGTATATAAAATTAGTTAGGCATCTTTTAAAATATATTGTATAGACTTTTAACATGATTATTTTATTTGTCCAGGTCAGTGCTTTTATTAAAACTTGCCAACAGCAAATTGATGTTCTCAAAAACAGTATTAATGATGAAGAGGAGAACTCAAAAGGTTGGCTTGGCATTGCAGCTGCAAAGTCTAATGCTGACACTATAGCCCACAAACATGGGGTGGTAAGGACTTTTCTTTATTTTTTCCTTTTTAATTCAATTATTAGTTGATTCTGTTGAGGAATGAATCCATTTTTAGCACCCTAAAGAAGGAGAAGAGCTCTTATCCATTTGTGCAAGTTGGTTAAATGGGTTTTGAATATTTATCTAAAATAGACATTTCATGTGGACTAAAAGCTGTCCAATTGATATCCTTGTCTGTACTTCTAGCATTCCCATTTTCTACACCAGTCAAAGTTTGAGTATTATGTTGAATTTGTTTTATGCTAAAATGTTGCTTGAATTAAAGTGTTTAATTACTTTTTTTGGGTATTAATTTTTTGTTTGTTGCTTTCTTGACTTATAGGTTCTAATTCTGAGTGAGAGACTACATTCAGTAACTGCTCAGTTTGATCAGCTTAGAGCTGTACGCTTCCAGGATGCTATTAATAGAGCTATACCACGAAGAAAACTTAACCGTATGACAAAAAAGGATTCTGCAGAAGCTTCAAACTCAGGCAATGTGGAGCTCAGAGAAACTGACGAATCACGCCATGAGCCTCTAAGAGTCCAACAGCAACTCTTGGATGATGAAACACGTGCCCTTCAGGTTATCAGAATTCTCTTTCTTACTTTCGTATGAGTTTGTATTGGCCTTCATCTGTCATTTACACAGCCACTGGCACAATAGAGAAAGATATAATAGGAAGATACAGAACAAAGGGAGGGAGGGGGAAAAAGTGAATGAGAGGGAGAGGAGCTGTGCCTCTCAATTTCAGAGTTAGAGAAGTAAAAAATACAATCATCCAAATCTGGTTTTCATAATATGCAAGGATATATATATATATATATATGAATCCACTTGTAAAATTTCCTAAACAAGAAGGAAACTTACAACTTGCTTAG
This sequence comes from Acacia pycnantha, assembly GCA_025563575.1. NCBI lineage: Eukaryota > Viridiplantae > Streptophyta > Magnoliopsida > Fabales > Fabaceae > Acacia > Acacia pycnantha. Next base: position 7,051,106 of record JAMWYP010000002.1, on the reverse strand, counting down.
CCAACATAAAAATATATCTAGGGTTTCCTCTTAATAAGTTTTTCCCCATATTTCCTAACTATCACTCTTGTTTTGTGATCGTTTGAGATTCTCATCAGAAACCCTTTGCTTGGATTCTTTTCTTGCAGGTGGAATTGACTGGTCTTTTAGATACAGTTCAAGAGACTGAAACAAAGATGATGGAAATGTCTGCACTAAATCACTTATTATCTACCCATGTTTTGCAACAAGCTCAGCAAATTGAGCTGCTATATGATCAGGTTAGATGTCACATTTGTCACCCCCTTTTACTTTATTATTTAGCTATTTAGGGGTGTTTGCTGTTATGTTTATCTGGTGTCATGGATCATTGTCACTTGTTAGCCATAGTTGCCTCCTATTTCTATCTTATATATCTCTAGCTTGAATTTTCTGTCTATTCTTTTCTTCCTCAGTAGAGTGGAAATATGCAGCTTTCATAAGCTAAGTCTTTTATATTTGATAATTGAAACAATCCAGGCCACTTGAAGAAGTGCAAGAACCTTGTTGCTCTTGTGAATGGTGGAAAGACTCAGGGTTGAATATTTTACTTGTTTAACTCTGTCCCTTGCATATATGTTGGAGACTTTGATAATTCAGCCTACACTTGAAAGTATAATTGACTTAACTATATTTGGGTGTCTAGACTCAGGGATGCTACGTTTAAGATATAGGGTTGTATTTTACTGTAAATACACCTCCCCTAATGGAGAAAGAGAATATGATCACCATAAGTGCATTCTGTATTTGCAATACAAATAGATCATATAGTCTTCAAAAATAACATTAATATTCATGTATTCAAGGTGTAAGTTTTTGGCAGATTGTATGCTAGATAAGTGGAGTTATCATCCCTTCTATCATTTCAAGGTTCATGGATGAATAACATAAACGGCCAGCGTGTTTAATCTTAAACTCAAAGTATGCCATTTCCTATGTCAATGGAGAATAAAGTAGTATAGAATGCCCTAAGTCCTACACTGAGTACTATTGGATGTTTGATGGGGTAATTAAGTGGGTTAGTTTCCACTTTAATAGCTTGCTTTTGAAGGAAGGTGCTTCACCTTATTTAAGCGCCCATTGTATACCTTTAATGAAAGATGGAATATAGGCTCAGTTTTCTTTTCTCATATCTGAAAAACTTGAGGGATTTTATTTGTAAAGCAAAAATATAAAATTCCAGGTCTTTATTGTCAGTAGGATAAGTCCGTTTTCTGGCTTCTTAGGAGTTGCATCTGCTGTCATTTGTTGGATGCCTGATTATTCGTTTAGAAGCTTGATTAATTAATTAAAAGTTTGAGATATTTTACTTTTCTGGTAGGGAACATTTAAATCTCTTGCTTCTTGTACTCAAGTGAATTCATAGAATGGAGACAACAAGAGTATGAGTTGTCTATGAAGGTTTTTGAGTTGATTTTCCCCCCATTCTATCTTTTATTAGTGAAGTGCGTTGAGCTCCATTCCATGTATCGCTGTTCAGACTTGGCCATCAAATAGCACTCGGATTTTGGCTGTATATGATGCCCGTTAGTTCTAGCAGTCTTGTGCTTGAGGTCCCAAAGTTTGCTATGGCTACTAAATTCCTGTTGTACACAATTTTAACTCGGGCATTCTTTAATCTTATAAGCTTCAAACTTACCTCTTGGTAGTATCCTAAACTCAAAATTCATTCTCAAGCTCAGATAATTTATCTTACAATTCTGGAACCATCACACTGTTTAAAATGGCAACAGAGTCGGCAGTTTAAAAGTTAAATATTTGTCCTTGATGTTTAACGACTACTGGAATATGGTTTATACCCAGATGTTAAAGGCGATACTAAATTCCACTAGATTTAGTCTGGTCACATGTAGTTCAGTAACTGCTGGCGTATTGGTTCTTCACAATTATTTCAAAGTTGTATGAGATGTATTATTAATAGTTCTTAATTTCGCATCCTGGCAGGCTGTTGAAGCTACCAAGAATGTGGAGCTTGGTAACAAAGAACTATCCCAAGCCATTCAGCGGAATAGCAGCAGCAGGACATTTCTTTTGTTATTTCTTTTTGTTCTCACTTTTTCTGTCCTCTTTCTTGATTGGTACAGCTAAAGACATTGCATTTATTTCCCCTTGGTAATTTGATTTTCACAGCACTCTGTTGCTTTATTTTTCCCAATCAGTTAAATATCCCAGTGTTATTTTCCTCTGGGAAGATATTCTTGTCCAGATTTGATGTGTACAATGAGGTGAAAGAAATGTAAATACACTGAGAGCTATCTAAGGGAGAAATTTATCTGGGTGGAAGAAACTTGGAAGATGCCTTGCTAGAGTTCTCTCATTTGTGTCCACTCTTTTTATTGCCCCACTTGTAATTTTGTTTAGCTGAGATTTGGATGAATATCAATATACTACACCTTGTCCTTTTTTTTTTTTTTTTAGAACATCCGATATCCTAGGGCAGGCCATCTTTCAGGCACATCAACGGCGCCAGACCGGGTGGCCCCTTTCGGGGGAAAGCCTCTACCAGCCTCTACCACCAACGCATGCTGCATTCCCACGTCTCGAACTCAATACCCATGGTTAAGCTAGGACAACCCTTTACCAGTTTGGTGGTTACTACACCTTGTCCTTAATATATAGGTATGAGCTCTTATATTAAGGAAATGAGGGAATATAATATGTAGTATTATTTATTAAGCCTGATATGCATGGCTTTGTTGCCTTTCTTGTGATTTTTTTTTTGGAGTGGTGTTCTTGAGTCACAATAGTTTTTTTATTTGAAATATATGATAGTCGTGATAATTTTTTATCAAGATATAGGGTAATTTGTAATGGAGACTTTCCCCCAATTTTCCGTTTTTTATTGGATCAAACCTTTGACCATATAAACTATAAAGTGGGGGTGGAGGAGCAAAAATACCCTTTATCTTTTTCAAAACTAACTACTGAGATCATAAAAAAATTATGGGTGCAAAAATACCTATATGATGTTTTTTTTTTTTTTTGATAAGATATATGATGTTAAATGAAAGATGGAATAAAGGTGCAGTTTTAGGGCTATTTTAATATCATCGTAAGTGTTTTTGCACCCAAAATTTGTTTAGGGTGCCAGTAGCTGTTTTTGAAAAAGATAATAGGTATTTTTGCTAATTGACTAATTAGGGAAATAAAGAAAGCTAAATAAATTATTTAATTATAACATATTTTACATGATTTTTATAAAAGACTTATGGGTATCATCCAAGGTAAATTATTTTGGAAAAAAATGATAAAAATAAATATTTTAAATTAATTTATTTAAGTTCCTTAATCTCCTCAAGTTAATCAACGGGCTCTTATAGTAAGAATAAGAGATACTAAATTTTTGTAAATATCATTATTGGAAGCATTATGCACCTTATGAGAGAGCCTTGTGCATTGACTTTTGTTTTCATTATTGGAACCTCCTTCAATTAATTGAAGTTAAACGGAATAGAAGAAGAAGAATAAGAAGAAGAAGGTCATTAGCATGAATAGTTCTTGTCAAGTCATATAAAATTAGTACTCCCTTCAGATCTAATTATAAGACCTAGTTGACTTTTTTGGAGATATTAAGAAAGCTAATTAAATTACTTTAGAGTATTTTTATTTTTTTCTTCAAATTATTTAGTTTGACTAATAAACTAATATATAATCTACGGATACACAACATATAAAATGATTAAGTAACTTATTTAGCTTCCTTAATCTCTCCAAAAATAGTCAATTAGGTCTTGTAATTAGGACAGGAGGTAGTAATTGTTTATATTATAAAAAAATTGAAAATTATGTTGTTTTTTTTTTACTCCATCAAATTTATTGCAGAATCTGTAGAGGTTTGGCTAGTTTGAGCTAAGCTAAAATATTTATGGATGAAAGAATAAGAGGATTGAATTTCACAAAGTAATTTTAATTATCTGACTATAGTTAGTGTAAATTATTCATGCTTCACCTAATTAATGTTGGTGGAGCCTTAACAATCCATAAATAGAAGTCTACTTATGTTGGTGTGATTATTAGAATTTAGATTCTAGGGAAAATTAGAATGAAGGACCTAGATGAAAAGATATTTATAGAGAAGGACCATAAAAATTGTAATTATTTAGAAGGATCAAATATAAAAATATAAAATTAAAATTACTAGAATGCCGCTAACAAAATCTTCTACATTTCCTTCTACATTCTCTTCTCCATTATATTTTAAAACTAATACAAAATTCTAATTTCCATTAAATTAAGCAATAGTTTTCTCAATTTTGTTTTCCACAACTTGAATATATATATCTATGAAAAAAATTACAAATTCTTCAATTTGTAATTTTAAAAAAAAAAAATCGACAAAATTTTTAATAAAAATGGAATTAGATAATTTTAATAAAAGTCAAGCACTTTTATAATTTATCATATATGTTAAACTAAGAAAGTTTGTATGATTTATTTTTGTTTTAGAAGCAATTTATGTGGGTTAAGAAATTCATGTAATGTTAATAAAAAACTTTAATAAATAATTAACCTATTATATCATGAAAAATATGAAATAATTATATTTTTTATTTTATAAAAAGAGCTTAATTGATATCAACGTTGATAATATAAATTGGTGACAAATAAAAATTAAGAAAAATATGAGTTTAGCCGTTGTTAATTAAATAATATATTGAAAAAAGAAAGATATGATCATATCATAATAGGAAATTTTAGTTATTTATTTTAAGTATGAATACAAGAGATAATACATGAGCTTTGATTAGGGACAATTTAGTAATTTTAAATTTAAATTATGATATTCGGTCCTTCTAAGTAATTACAACTTTTATGATCCTTCATAATAAATATTATTTTTTCTAAGTCTTTTATTTTAATTTTCCCTAGATTCTAATTTTCATTCATTCTTTTTTTTAAAAAAAAAAATGTCGCAGTTGATTTAAGAAAAAGGAAGTGAACTTCTTAAACAAGTACTTAATTACTCTATTTTTGACATGTATATATAGTTTGGTCGGATTTTTTGCATGGTACAAAATTTCAGAAGGGAACTACACTATTTATCACTCTATTAATGTAATTTATCGTATTTTTTAAATATATAAGTTATAATATTAATTATTTTAAATTTTAAAGTAATAATTCAAAATTTAAATGATTAAAAATTAAGATAATTATTAAAAATTGTCATATCAACAAAGACAGCGTCAATTAATGTCCAGTTAAAAAACTTAACATTAAGTGTACATATAATAATTAGTTCATTACATATACATTTCATTTGCTTTGCTTTCTCTCCTCTGTTTTGATCCATGAAGACTTTAAAATTTTTAAATTCTCTAAATATTATTAAAAATAAATAATTTTGAATAATTTTAAAATATTTTCTTCATACTAAGCTTAAATTTTTTTAATGTCCTATGTGAAAAGGGGGTAACTCCTCAAACTGCCTGAAGAAGCAGGTATTGCAGTAGCTACTGAATCTTCTATTGATACATGAACAACTGTGTGGACTAGAGCTGGGAATCAGGGCCGGCCCGTGAAGGGCCAGGGCCTAACAGGGCCGGCCCTCCAGGGCCCGAGGTAAGAAAAACACCTGTTTTTCAAAGCCCGGCCCGAGAGCACCAGGGCCAGGGCCGGGCCCCCTCCAGGGCCCGGAAATTACTATTCCAAATTTTAATTAATTTTCCTATTTTTTTTAAAGAAATATAATTAATAAATTACATCACAAATCATCCAACAAATAAGCACAGTCACTAATCCATAATCAAAAGCAAACTATGTTCACAAATAACTCACATAAAACATAAGAAACATATCACTAAGCGACATTAGTATGATGACTATTATTGTAACAAATAATTTAATCTGTTAAACATAAGAGTAATTTTATTTGCAACAAATAATAAACCAAATCATAAAATTAGAGTATAGTGATTATGTATTTGTAGTTAAATGGTTAAATAACTCTATAACAAAGACAATATATATATAAATTAATAAATTAAAAAAGCAAAAAAAGAAAAAGCTACAGTGAAAAGGGCCTGCAGGGCTGGCCCGTTTAAGCCCGAGGCCCTCCAGGGCTGGCCCTACAGGGCCAATTTCAAATATTTCGTCTATTTTTCAAGCCCGGCCCTTGACGGGCCAGGGCCTAAACGGGCCGGCCCGATTGGCTCGGCCTGATTTCCCGGCTCTAGTGTGAACCGATGGACTTATCGGTCTTAATCATTACAAAGAACATCCTATAGAGTTTATCCTATAGAGTTTAGGCCAAAGCTAGGGTCATAAATATTTTCAAAATATGTTACAATATTGAATTTGTTAGGATGATTAGTGTTAATCATCTAGTAATTAGATTACCCTAAAAGTTCTACATAAAAGGTCTTAGTCAAGAGGTTAAGGGGATTGGGATATTGAGTTCTCACCAAGATAAGAAAAAGTTTCTCTTTAGAAGGAGAATAATTTGAGCCTCCTTCAAAATCTCTAGAGTTATGTTTAGTTGTTAATACATTTAAATGTGAGATGATCATAGTAAAACACAAGTTGGTTAATTAATTGTTGTATTGCTTTTGATGAAACTTGTAATCATCTAATGAAATATTTATGATATTTTTTTTTGTTGATATAAAAAAGATTTATGATTTGATTCTTACAGTTTATCATTTCATGAGTTAGTAGTTTATCAAAAAAAACAAAAAAAAATCATGAGTTAGTTTGGATGGTATTAGAGCAGGCTGTTTTCTTGGGCCAAGATTGTTGAGTTCTGACATGAAACACGCTTTAAGCCCAATCTTGAAGCATGGCTTTGTTTTATGTTTTTTTTTTTTTGGCAAAATCTTGAAGCATGGCTTCTTGTCCTTTGCTGGCAAGCAGAGCGGGTACACGACGGCCGGGCTGTCAGTGGATCGCTTTCTTGATTCTGTGATCATTTCTGCCCGGCGTTGTTGCCTCCGTTATCGCCATTTCAGCACCCAATCTTCCATTTTTGCCGCCGTCAGGTCAGTTTCGACGGAACATCGTATTCTTCATTGTGGGAATCTGTGTTGAAAGCCCATGACGGAGAAAGAATGGGAGAGCACCGTACTCGCCTTTGCCGTCCAATACCCAATCTTGGGTGTCCTGCCCTCGTCGGAGCCTGTGTTGAAGACTAGTAGTAATGGAATGTTGAGCTCGTCGCTATCAATGTCTGTGTCTATTGTGTTTGCTCGAGAAAGAATGTCCTGGAGCGGACAAATTTTGGAGTGATAACTATGAATCAATTTACCCTGGATTCTTCAACAACAGAAAATACCTTAGATTCTTGGATCTATTTCATTCTCCTAATCTCAATATCCAGGTTTTGACATTTGATGCCTCAGTTAAATTGATATGCCTGCTGCCACAGTTGAGGCTTGACCACCTATTGCTAAAAATGATTGTTTGGCTCCAACTAGCATTTCGCAGGGGCGATCAAATCGATATCGTGGAACCAAGAATCATGGATTTGGTAGAAGTGGCTAGGAATTATCCTCATGATTTTGAGAAGTCACTTAATTCTGGGTTGATGACTTGCATGTTTGAAATTGCTGGGAGCGCAGATGACAATTTTCTCAAGTGCCAGCCGATTGGAATTATTAAGATACTCCAAGAACGTTATTCAATCGAGGTTAGACACTTCGTTGATCAGAAACTTTCTAAGAAGTTTAAACCTCTGGTCTTATTTATAAGTCCATTTTAACCAAATCTCACGTACCAAAAAAAAGGTAGTTAACTCTGATTATGATTATGAGGTAAATTTTTAACCTTACCTTTATGATTGGGTATTTTTTTAACTATTTCTTCTCTCTTTATCTTCAATATAGGTAAAATTGTCACAATCTCATTTATTACATGAAACTGGACTTATAAATAGGAATATATTTTTTAGTTAAAATGGACTTATAAAGAGTGGTATATTGGAGAATTGGTGTGCTTGATGTTTCGTTTTGCAGATGTTCCTTCCTGGTTTGATATGGACGCGGAATCGAGTGAACTTATGGGCAATGTTGTTAAGACATAAAGTCTACGTAGAAACAGTAAGGGTGAGCAACAACATAAAATCGTAAAACATAAACGAAACGTAAGACAAAAATAAAATAAAAAAATCCAACATATATAAAACCAAAACACACTAATACATTAAAGTCATCACAAATTTAAGTCCAAATACTAAAGGAAGTAATTAAGTTCAAACCCAGTCATCATAATACATATTAAAATCAAAACACCAAGGGCAATAAAATTATAAAAGAGATCAACATCTCTAATTTAAGTCATTGGAGTCAAAGTCCGTTTCTATGTTTTGACACTACGTTTTTACAACATTGCTTATGGGGATCTCAAGGAATTTCAAACTGGGAAATTCCTTACTACTTGAGTTTGTACATATTACTTTCCTTTAGAACTGAGATGATACCACAGTATTTGAATTCAGAAGATTGGCGGACACATCATGCAGGAGTTATTGCGTTTGATGAGATGAAACGTGAGGCAAATTTCAACTTGGGAACAATTAGTGTTTTTCTACCAAGCTCTGAAAGGAGGTTGTGATGAAGAGGTAATAATTGTGGGAATGGATTGGTCAGATTCAAGTTCAGATTGTTTTGGGCTTATCTTTTTCATTTTCCATTGAGGATTGATATAGATAAAAGTGAAAATTGGTTGAAGTTTGTGGATATTTCTTGCCTTGATTGGTTGTCCTTGATTTTGGTGTTTCATGAGCTCTACAACAGTTGTGATCCTAGATAAACTCCTTTGGCTTTTATGGATGGGATTTGTGAGGTAAGGGGAGAATAAATTGTTGGAGTGTGTTGTCACCCAATAGAAGCATTGTCTTCAAGCACTAATGGGAGTGAGCTCGTATATGAAGGTAGAGGCTGTTGTTTCATCCTCTAGAAGCTGTCAAGTTTTATCAGATTGGGATTTTTTAGAGGAGTTGCTGACAACAATTCTTGTCTTAATTTCTGATCTTGCAGACAAATACAGTTTGGGAGCAATAGTTGAAAAAGAGCTTAGATGTGAGCAAGAAGGCCTACTAGAATGGGTAAAAGCAATGGTGTTGGAACACAATTACAGATAGCATATGTTGAAGGAGCTATGGTCATAATCAAGGAGCTGAGAAGTGGTGCTGTTGCCTTTATGTTGAGTTCTACAATGAGGCTATGCAATACTTGATTAGGGGGCAACGATGGCAAGGTTAACTGGCATGCATTTATGAGCAACAATAATACAGCTTTAAACAAACGCAATGGGCAAGAACAGAGACAAAAGTGATGAGTTCAAGCAATCATTTCATGAGTCAAGTTGATGAAGAAGATGACTACAATGTTATGATCTAGTTGATCAAAGTTGTGCTTTGTTCTAACTTTCCCTTATTGTGTATTTTACAAGTTGATGCTTTAATTAGGGTAAGAATTGTCAACTTGAGGTGGCGTGTTGAAATATTGAATTTGTTTGGATGATTAGTGTTAATCATCTGATTTCTAGATGATCTTAAAAGTTAAGTACCATTTAGGTCCTATTTATAAGTCTCTTTTAACTAAATCACACATACCAAAGAGAGGTAGTTAGCTCAATGATTATAGAATAAATTTTCAACTTTGCCCTCATTTATGAATGTATATCTTTCAACTCTTTTTTATCTCTCTATTTTCATTGATACAATTAATGTGGGCAAAATTGTCATAATTTCATTTATTACCTAAAATATGACTTATAAATAGGACCAAATTTTTTGGTAAAAAAGGACTTATACATAGGACCAGAGTGGTATATATGAAGGGTCTTAGACAAAAGGTTAAAAGTATGTGGAATGTTGAGTCCTCACTAAGGCCCTGTTTGTTACACGGAAGATTTGAGAAAGGAAAGGAAAGGAATGGAAGTGAAAGGAAAGGAAAGGAAGATTAGGAGGGAACTTTAAAAATGTGAGTTGTTTGGTATACTAGGGGATGGAAGTTAGTTGAGGGAAAATGAAATGTTTGATATGAAGATTGGGTGTTGGTTAAGTGGGAAGATTATGTGAAATTCCCAGAATGCCCCTAAATAAAAAAAAAGTTTATAACTGATTAATTGGTTAGAATAGTGCGACATTTAAACGTTCAAACGTAACAACTTCTATCAATTACTCGTTCGAACGAAAAATTTGACAGTAGGCACCCTGCTGAATCAGATTATGTGACAGTACGCTTGACAGTTTCAATGTAAAATTTTGCTACTTGTACATATTCCATAGTCAAACATATGGGAATCCAGCTTGTTGCATTACATAAAAACAAATTGCAAAACAGTAAAGAAGAATATTGCAGTTGATATTAATCACTTTTCCATTTACATTAATTGAGTACATCCCCTACACTAGCCTAATTACATATAGCCTGAATGACAACACATTGACAAATTTTAACTTCAACAGTTCACTACGCACAAACTTTATCCCATGTTCAATTGTATACTATACCTCATTGAACATGGTCCAAAGTTTGCGCTAATACATATAACCCTGGCCTATACAAAAAATAGATATGGACTGATGCGTTTGCGCTGATGCATGTACAAAAAATAGATTCGTGTCCAAAACTTTGTGACACATTTGACTTACCCCTGGCTAATGACCAAAAACAAAAACAAAAAGGGCCAGCTATGTACTCCACACTATAACACTACACTAGTATGTACTGCTAATATAGTTTCTACTGCTATAGCAAGCTAAGGATCCATGAAGGCTTAAACTATGGAGGAATCTTTCCAAATGCAGTCAGCAGTTTGTCACACGCAAGGATCTTTATATATGCAATGTTTCTCTCATTCCAAGTCAAGTCCTCAACTTGCAGTAGGTCTATGAACAAGTCATCTCCTTTGGTAGCAAGTTCAGTTTGCCTATCTTGCGTTGACATCATATTTCCTAGCTTGTCAAACACAGTTACGATGGTCTTGTCCAATTGTGTGACTGTTTCTCACAAGGCCTCAGCAATGACTTCTGCATTGTTTAGTTTGCGCTTCTTCTTAGGACAAACAGAAGCATCAGTTGGATTGATTGGGGTGGGAAGAGTTTCATGAATTGTTTGTGAGAACTCAAATTCAGCACCAACATTATGTGGTGTTTCTAGAAGATCCTCATCTTCAAGATTAACTTCTTCCTCCATTCCACCAGGGCACTATCCTTCATCATCGACAACCTGATCCCTTCCCCAAACCATGCATAGAGAGTCAAAGTTTGGTAAGGCTTTGGTTCGAAATTCCTTTGCCTTTGGATGAGCCTGCACTTTTAACAAGTAGGTGAGTTGTTGAGATGGAAGTCATGTGTATTATAGAAGTAAAATAATTTCAACACAATTGTAGGATCATATACCTTTAGATACTCATCCCACATCTCTTTATCTGCAGTAACAAGTTTTGTCTTCAGATCCCAATCAAATCCATAAGGTTAGGCAAGTAAACAATGTCATATGCCGCCTTCCATAGCCGCTTCAATGTCTTTAGTCTAGAGGTGATGTGAGGAGTTGTTTTGATGCCACATCCAAGTAGCTTGTCCTCCATCATGGGCTGCAAGGCATTTGCATATCCGGCCTTGAACTCGTTGTCGACCATGAACTTTTAGTCCATTCTCAAACTAACTAGGCATTCCACCAAGACCCTATCCTCAATTGCAGTCCACATTTTGATCCTCTTCTTGCTTTCCTGTTCAGATGGATCCATCTAAAAGAAAACATTGATTGAGGCAAAATATTGCAAGTACCCTGATTTTTAACATAACAATAAAGTAACAAAAAACCACACCACACCACCCACAAAGGAAAAGATGAAGTTAATTGAAATTCAGATTGACATATCACATGGTTGTCGTTTTTAACATAAGCAGACGGAATAGAATGTCCTTAAACCTAGCAATACTTGTGTACAACAATATCAGTTATCTCTAAGTGCCACAAAGGCAGCAAACATGTCATTTGCAACATGTTCCTTATAATTATTCCTGACATCACTGGTTTCCATAGGAACCAAGGGCGTGTTGTCAATCATTGGAGGTCCAGTCTAGAAGGACTCAAGCTGCTCATCAAGGGGATCTTGAACACTCTCTCGACGAATGAGATTATGGAGCAAATAGCAAGCAACAATGTATCTATTTTGCAACTTCACTGGGTAAAAAGATGGGGTCCTCAATATTGCCCACCGTAACTTGTGTATGCCAAAGCACCTTTATATTACATTTCGGGCTGCAGAATGTCGCATGTTGAAACACTCATGTGCAGTTTGGGGTTGGTATCCTTGTCTCTACTCATTAAGGTGGTACCTTTGACCTCTAAAAAGAGCCAAAAAACCCTAGCAATTACTGTACCTTGCATCCACCAAGTAGTAGTTCCTTGCGCAAACAAATACAAGTTAACGAACAAAATTATAACTTATTAATTGTAACCAACAAGCTCACCCTCACACCCGTACCTAGTAGTACTCTTAGCCCATGTGGTCTCTTTATATCATCTCCCAACACCCTCCCATCAGCAGTTGAGCCTTCCTACCCGAGCAAAACATATATGAATTGCCCATCCGGTGAGCATACCCCAAGCACATTAGTTGTTACCTCTCCTCTTCTATTTCGGTACCTCCCCTTGTGTTCTGCAGGGACTTGAACACGTATGTGCGTACCATCCAATACACCAAGGCACCCCTTCAATGACAAAAACATTATCATGCTTAAGGTCAAACAACACTTTTAAAATTCAATTAAATTTCTCACACAATAACATAATGTACATACCTTAAACCACTTCCAACGATGATCATTAGAGTCCTCTCGAATCGGCTCTAATTTCTTCAAAAGCAATTATTGAAGTTTAACGGTAGCATTGAGCACTAGTTTGAAGTATCTACTAATGGTTTCTCCTGACCTTCCAAACTCAAACTAAAGGACTCTGTTCTTCACATGATAGGCCAATATGTGAAGGAACATAGCCACTTGCTCATCAACTAGCATATGTTTAGTTGCTCTCAATCTGCCAATTGTGTCTAACATGTGACACAATTTATCAAATGTTGCCTGGTACATCCTAATTTGGTTGAAGCAAGTGGTGTCACTACTATATATCATCGCCCTCAAATTCACTCTCTTGGCATGAAAATCTAATCTAAATGTCCTATATGGTAAGTGCCTCGGTCTACCTACTCCCACAGCTACTATCATCGTCACAAGCAAGGTCATCACTGCTAGAAGCAAAGCTAAGCACCCAGCCAACATTCTAACAATTTCCCATGAATCTGGCTCCATACCTACACAATTTTTCACCACACCGATTTCCTTTGTATCATAATTTACTACTCCTCTTTACAAACTATCACTATTTAACATTCAAATATTTCTATATTATATTTCATCCCATCCGCTCAATTTACACCACTACTTATGACCCAACATCACACTCACTGAATTAACGTCCCACATCTTATATACTTCAACTGTGTTAATTTTGTATATCACGTATTGTGCTTGCTTTTTTTTTTCATTTCAGCTTTACAGATTTACAAAACCCATATTTGATTTTCAGTCCGCATACAACTACCCAACATTAATTTCATATCTAAACACACTTCACATTATTCCCACATTTATCATTCACAAAACCACAACACATTGTACACAAACAAACAATATATTTTGATTGATTGCCAATGCATTCAACCGTGTAAATCGTTAAACGGTGTTTGTGTCTCATTAACACACAAGAATATAAAAAAGGACAAATACTCGCCTGTGTCTCTATCCCCCAACTGGAAGCATATAAACTGTGTATGTGTCTGAAAATTGCTTCATAATGCATTCAACTGTGTGTGTCCCCCCCCCCCAGCTTGAAGCAACAGGGCTTCCCCAAGCTTAGACACATATCAGTAAATCACACATAAATTGATTTCGAATTAATACTGACCTCAATTGCAGCTCGGTTCCCCTTGAGTTCAGCTTCTCCTTCGCCTCTAACGCCCATTGTAGTTCCAAGCTTCTTCACTAAATGCTTCCTCCAGCTCGCGCCTTCCTCATCGTTTTAAAGAGCTACAGTTTTTTCAAGGGGCTTTTTTGTCCCAAATTTTCACTCTTCCGGGAAGTTTTCAACCTTCATACCTCTTTCGGAGGGATTCAACCTTCCCATGGTTGATGGAACTTCTAGACTTGCGGGAAGTGTAGTCGATGGAAGACACGCGCCCAAATGTGTTTTTTTGGTTGGAACCTTCTAATGTTCCCTTTCCATCGCCCAAGTTCCGTCTAACAAACAGGGCCTAAAATGAGAGAAAAGTTTCTCTCCGTAAAGAAGATAATTTGAATCTGCTTCAAAATCTCTAGAGTTAGGGTTGGTTGTTAATTACCTTCAATTGAAGGATGCTAATTATAAAACTTAAGTGAGATAATTTATTGTTGTATTGCTCTTGATAGAGCTTGTAATCATTTAGTGAAGGATTCATGATTTAATTTTTGTGGTTTATCACTTTATGAGTTAGTTTACAAAATAAATGCAAGCATTAAGGAGCATAGGAAAATTTTAGTAAGATTGGATTTTAATTTTTGTAAGGGTAGTAACATTGGATTTAGTTTAAATACTTTTTTTTGACATAGTCTGCCTTCATTCCAAAAGAGAGGAGGTTCGATACCTGCTAGTTGATGTGAGGGCTTCATTGGTGGCGATGTGTAAGTATCTCTGTAAGCGCTCTAGAGGCGTGCTCTGGTCCTGGTAGGATACTGGTGTCTACCCCAACCTAAACTTGTTCATAAAAAAAAAAAAAAAAAGTTTATGTATGTAAATACATATAAATATCAAGATGCAAACAAAATAGTCTTTTTTTCCTTTTTATTTTTGTTAAAATTCACTCATCATCTATTATATTCGCTATGGGAAATTTGAATTTACAACCCCACATTTTAAGAAAAAATTTAAAAACTGTGTGGTGTCATTTGGACTATAGAATAATTTTTTCTATTAACATAAAATATATAAATAAAACATTCGCGTGCCTAAATATTCCTTCATCTCACCTAATTAAATAATGTTGGTCACGAAAGTTCTAGCTTTGTCCGTAGAAAAGCATTGAATTATACTATATTTGAATGGATCCCATATTGTCACGTCATGATTTTTCATACGAACATGTCCTTATTATGAGCCGCAAGCTGTGCAAGAGATTCTCCAACACTCAAGCCAACATCTTAACTGATTAAGACTTAAGATAATTAATTAATGCTAATCCATTATTTATATGTTCAAGCTGTTCATAAGTTAGTGGCACGTGGAAAGATTATTGCGGTGATTATTATAGTCTTCTTTGTCGTCACCACTCACCATTATTCATATCTTCAAGACACCAACAACTTATTAGCAGCACGCAGCAACTACTCCTTTATCTTTTTTTATAAGAACCCATTTATCTTTCTTTTTTTTATAAGAACCTGGTAATCAAATTACGTGTGTTGATAAAACAATTAAAATTGGTTAAAAGTAACAAACATGTAGGAAATAATTAAATTATTAAGTGGACAAGTGAAAAAAATAGAGTAGTAATGGGACAAAATATGAAAGAGAATATGTATTAATTAGGGGTTTATTTTGAACCAATTTTTTTTTTCTTTTACATATTTATTACCTTTAATTTAATGAACTTGTTGATCTATATGATATACCACCTCTAATATTTAATATAAGATTGGTTTATAGTGTAAACGATGTATTATATTAAAGATAGAAAATTATATTTATTTGTATCTTGTAAAAAAGTACGGTAAGTAGAGACGGACCTTAGTGAATACAAGGGGAGCCATGGCCCCCCCCAAAAAAAATTTGTTCAAAATTTTTCTTTGCACAATGGAAGCTAGAGGTTCAGTCTTATTCGACTTGATATAATCCTAAGATATTTCGTAAGATATATATATAATCCAACATGCTTTGAACTCGTTAGGTACCACCAGATAGGCTGAGACGGACCTTTGTGAATACTAGGGGGAATATAATGTAAAATTTAATGTATTTTTACACAAGCAAATATTTATTCCAATGCTATGGCTCCATCCCAAAAAAAAATTGTTCATAAATTTTTTTAATTACTTAATGAATATACATTTGGCCCCCGAAATATTTATCCTAAGTCCGTCCCTAACGGTAAGAATGCAATTTTATGAGTAAATATTTAAAATCATAGACAAGCAAATTGTGTGCCACCACCTTAATCTTTTGAAGCACACCCTTCCACACTTTGCTTTTGACTCCCTTTTGAACTAATCGGGCAATCATGCCAATGTAATTTTCTCAAGTCAGGGCATTAAGTTATTTTCATTTTTAATTTAATGCCTATGCAATTTGAAATCAGCTTCATCTATAAACATCTAGCTACACACACGCACATTTATATATAAATATACTATAAAATGTATTTAAAATTACATAATATAAGTTTTCTTTTTTTGGCCTGAAATATACGTTTGATTTTGATTACCGCACGGAAGCAAAAATAAGTAGTTAAAAGAAAATTGTATGACTTATAATTACCAAAAGTATACTTAATGAAGTAAAATTAACTCAAGTGTCATTACCAAAAAAAAAAAAAAAAATTCAAGTGTGTCTATTAATAATGGACAAGAGTAGCATAAAATGGACAAAATTATAACGAATTCAAATTATCAGAACTAAAAAACGTTGCATACGACGGAAAGCACACTCGATTGGGATTATTTTTAAACGTATTTAATCCTTTAAAAATAATGGTTAAATGAGCAAAAATATACATGTGCTTTATCTTCGGGAGCGTCCAGTACCATATACTTTTTTGGGAGCAAAAATACACATGTGGTTACATTTTAGGAGCAAAAATCACACTACTGTTAAAATCTAATTTAACGGTGTATTTGTAACAGAAAAATGTCATATTTACAACAACATTTAAACACCTGGATTTTGAACCTAGAAATGTCATTTACAACAAAAAAAAAGACTATATTTACAACAGGAAGTGCTGTATTTACAACAAAATTTTAAATCTGGTCATATTTATAACAGAAAATGTCATTTTTACAACAACTTTTAAACACCTGGATTTTGAATATAGAAATGTCATTTACAACAGACAAATGCTAGATTTACAACAGGAAGTGTTGTATTTA
Source organism: Acacia pycnantha (assembly GCA_025563575.1). Classification (NCBI taxonomy): domain Eukaryota; kingdom Viridiplantae; phylum Streptophyta; class Magnoliopsida; order Fabales; family Fabaceae; genus Acacia; species Acacia pycnantha. The sequence goes on along the minus strand of JAMWYP010000002.1, from coordinate 7,033,963 downwards.
CAACAAAATTTAAAATAGGGTCATTTACAACAAAAAAGCCATATTTACAACATGCTAGATTTTAATGGTGGTGTGACTTTTGTTCCTAAAATGTAACCACATGTGTATTTTTGCTCCCAAAAAAAGCATATGGTGCTAGGGGCTCCCGAGGATAAAGCAGATGTGTATTTTTGCTCATAAACCCAAAAATAATTAAAGTGAATATAATTTTAAACCGTACAATTTAGAACTTTTGATTTTAGGGAAAATTCATACAGGGGCCCAATTAAGGCCCAAAATTACAAAAAAGGCTCCAACAACTTTCACATACCAAAAAGGGTCCTAAGGCCTTTTCTGATATAAATGTTAACAACTAAAACAGCCACATTAACAATAAAATCAATACCCGTTAACAACTAAATCAGTCGCATTAACAACAATATCTTAACAACTAAATCAGTCACTTTAACAACAATATCAGCCCCGGTTAACAACTATTTTTGATAGATCCCGGTTAACAACTAAATCAGTCAGATTAACAACTAAGGTTTTAATAAAAAATCCCAGAAAAGGTCCTAGGGCCCTTTTTGGTATGTGAAAGTTGTTGGGGCATTTTTTAAAATTTTGGGCCTTAATTAGACCCCTGTATAGATTTTCCCTTGATTTTATTATTAGAAAAAAGAGGCGTACCTGTACATGCTAAAAAAAAAAAAAAAAGCCGAAATAACAATAGGCTTCACTTTTTATGCTTGAATAAGGGTTCTGAATTTATGAATTAACCCAAGAAGTTCAGTTGTGTACTTTTCTACTTTTTGTAAGAGACGAGTTCGTCTATGCCAGCAAAAAAGAGAAAAAGAGGGTGGGTGGTGGGAGAGAGGAGAAGGAGTAAAATGATTTATTTTATCCTAATCTAATGGTATTGAGAGAGGTAGGTAAGATAAAAGGTAGGCAAAATAACTCATCCCTATATTTAAAATTTTAAATGGATCCCGTAATGACACGTCATGATTCTTGATTATGAACATATTCTAAATTATTATGAGCCGCAAACCATGCAAAATATTCTCCGACACTCAAGCGCCATCATATTAATTGATTAAGACTTTAATTAATTAATGCTAGTTCTATAAGTTTCTGGCGGGAAAAAAAACTGTTTATAAGTTAGTGACGCGTGGAAAGATTATTGCCGCGATTATAATCTCCTCGTCACCATTCATATATCTCCAAGACTTCAACAATTAAGAGGAAAGTCCTATAAATAAGAGAATCTTTTAAGGAATATAATATTCCTATTTATCAATTAAAAGACGGTAATTATAACCTTTCTAAAAATTTTCTGTATTTTCTTTTTTCTTGGACTAATACTGAATATAAAACTGTAGAAATACAAACTCAGAGTCCATTACGGTTTAATTCCTTCATCAAAGCCCACCTCTTACTTAATAGGTGTATTATTTTTTATTTTTACACACATTAATTATTAGTTAGTCTCACTATATTAATTATGGAAAATCCTAAGAAAATACCACTTGAATTTCGAAATTCTAAATAGGTAATTGCCCAACAAAATGAGTTGTCAATTGTTTAACTGTTCTTATTAATCTCATTACTATTGTTGTCAACTTGATTTAGATTTTAAAGTTTAAGTGATATTTTTCTGTCATTTTTTCTATTAATTATCCACTCAATTATCCTCTATTTATAAATAAGTGTGTTTTTACAAAAATTATACTAGTTTTTACATATATATTACCTTTAATAACTTTTTAATTTACATGAAATGCATGTTTGAATCTCATTATAAAAAAGGATAAGAAAAAACAATTTTTTTGAATCAAAATTTAAAATCATAGACAAGCAATCATCTGTGTGTGCCAGTTCGAGCTCATAACTTGACAGGTGAGAGCACCATGCTCTAACCAACAAAGCCCAAGTCGTATGGCTCATAGACAAGCAATCAGTTGCGTGCTACCGCCTTACTCATTTGAATCACCCTTCCACGCTTTGCTTTTGACTTCTTTTTGAACTTACGGCCTTTGGTGCAATCCTATGTAATTCAAAATGAGCTTAATCTATATAATATATCACTCTGATCCTATTTATAAGTCCACTTTGACCAAAAAATTTGGTCCTATTTATAAGTCCATTTTGACCAAATAAATGAGATTGTGACAATTTTGCTCATATTAATGATGATGAGAGAGATTGGCTAGTTATGTTGAAATGAGAGAGATTTGACAATAAATTTTAAAAGGTATCCATTCATAAATGAGGGTAAAGTTGGAAATTTTTTTTATAATCATTGAGATACCTAACTTTCCTTGGTATGTGAGATTTGGTCAAACTGGACTTATAAATAGGACCAGAGTGGTATGTGTGTACATTTGTCAAGAGCTTATAGCTCATGTGTCTATACCCCGCCACATGTTACCAAATAGGGATGGATGTGTGTAGCTTCCCTCTAAGGGAGTTTTAAGTTATTCAAATGAAAAAATATATATATATATATATGTATAAGTTTATATATAAATATACTATAAACTTAATTTATAGAAAATTACATAATATAAGTTTGATTTTAACTATGACTAAACAAAAATCAGTAGTTAAAAGAAAATTATATTATTGAATATATACAAAATTGTTCGAACTACTCCCTCTGGCCATTTTTATAAGTAGTTTTTATCCTTGTTGTGAAAAGCGAACTGGTAGTTAAAATTAGTTAAAATAAATAAATATGTAAAAAATGTTATGTTTCTTTCAAATATGCCCCTATTTATGAAAAGAGCATAGGATAGAGAATGAGTAACAAATATGAGAAAGTATGAGTATAAAACATGAGAGAGAATGTGTAATAAATGAGTAAATAAAAGAGAATTAGTCGTGAATGAGGGATAATTAATATAAATATATGTATTTAATAGGGGAAAAAAAGAAAAAAAAAAGTAATTTAAATTTTGAGACAGAAGGAGAAAGTTACTTATAAAAAGGACCAATCATGAGAAAATGAAAGTTGCGTATAAAATGGATTGGAAGGAGTATATCATTATTAAAAGTCAATACTACATTAAAAAAATGAATTAATTAATTACTTATAATGTTTTTTGGAAAAAATTACTTATAATGTTTAATTGTAAGAAAGAGAAAATGGAAAAAAATATTAAATACTTATACTCTAAATATTATTAAACTGGTTTTATATGTTGAGCTTAGTTAAATTAAAGGGCAAATGTGTAAAAATACACATCTACAAATCTTGCATGTGTGTCTAACACCATGTACAAACGTTAGGTGTAAAAATACCTATGATCTTTAAAAAAAGAGAAAAAAATGACAGCTCGGTTAATGAAGGAAAACATCCATTAATTTATGATTTTGTGGGCATACTTTACTACTTTTTCAATAATTATTTTAAGGGCGAAGGTGCAAAAATTACCTATCTATATATCCTACATGTGCGTCTGGCACCATATATAATTCTTGGGGGGCAAAAGTACCTATGATCATTAAAAAAAGGGGAAAAAATGACAGCTCTGTTAATGAAGGCAAACGTCTATTAATTTCTTGTTTTGTGCACCCCACTTTAACCATTTTTAAATAATTATTTAAAAAACACTCGCCCCCTCTCTCTTGTAACATCCCATTTTGAAACGCGGAAATTTTTTTTTTTTTTAAAACCAGAGTAGAGCAATAGAGCGAAAGAGTAATCGGTTCATAGCCAAAACATCAACCATTGTGTAACATTATATAGATTACAGTAGTCCTAAGGTTTAGAAAGGAAATAGCGGAATAATAGAGTACGAATAACGAAACGTTAAGATAAAGATAGTCTTGTTGCACGCCTACTCCGGTACTTGCCTCGATCCCGATCCGTGGTCCTCCCGACCACGAAGCTACGGTGAGATTCAATTCATCATATTGAATCTCGGGTAACGGTTAACCTCATACCCAAAAAATACAGTATACAGGCAACAGATATTTCTAGAGCTAATACAACAGTATATCATAAGCATACAATAGATGCATGATCATTATGCCGACAAAACATAAGCACAAAGAAATATGTAAAGCCCCATAAGGTAAAATATTAACAATAACAGCCTGCACTATTCACCAGTGCCACGATACTCACTCGTGTCCTCAGCGCTAGGAAAACGGAACAGGCGTTACCAAAACTATAACCCGTATAAGCTGTACGTATAACGGTCTACGAACATATCATTGACATATAAGTATTTAAGATGTGCAAGATTAGTGTTACGATGCTGCGTCCGTACCTTCGTTTGCGACGTTAGGTACCACCGTGAAAACGTACTTTTACGGAAAACGTGAACTTCAAACGGTTCGTCGGACAATGTGACGGCAGCAAATCGAGAGATTCGATATCCTATAAGAATAATATCACCTTTATTAGTGATTTGACACTATAAGCGGCATTTTAGGTAAAAATTACCATTTTGCCCTTCTTCCCCTAATCGGCAGAATTTCGCCAGCACTTCGTTACTCTGACAAATTTTCTTCCCGAAATTTTGCCAGAACTTCGACGCAACTATGATTTTCGAAAATAATGACTAAAATAGCCCTCCCATATGATACCCAAATCATACTTGAAATTTAAAGGCTATTCTAACAAATTCTACCCTTACTTTTGAAAAACTGCGAAAGCTTCAACTTTTCGGCGACTCGATCCCTACTATGTTTACACCTCTGCATATTTTTCAACGCAAACAAGGCTTAAAACAAGAATAGGAATCTCGTCCCCTACTTCCTAAATCTAACTAACAATTCTACTAACTACCGAACTAAAGACTAAAGACTAAAGACCGAAAGACTTACCCGTTGAAGACTTCTGCAGAACTTCCCCCAGAGCTTCTCTCTCTACTTTCTCTCTCAAGGATTTCGGCCAAGAGGAGTGGAATTCGGTGTGAAAATTTTGAAGAGAAGGCATGGGTATTTATAGAGAATTTTTAGGGACAAGCTTGGAATAATCAAAGTTGTTTTTACTTTTCATGTCCAACTTTTCCACATGATTTTTGCCCTTCATTTTTCCCTTCTTGGCCGACCTCCAAGGTGATGTGGCAGCCTCCCATTGGCCCAAAATGGTGACTTGGCTTGCTTTATGCCCTAGTCTAACCGTTTTCCCCGATCGGTACCCGATTCGCGTGATTTCAGAGAAATCTCAAAATTCTGGATTTACAACTTTGAAACCATTTCCTCACTTACTAGAAATGTCCAACTTAACCTAAATTTTGATCCCATACAGGGCTCCAACAGTCCAGTTGAAGTTTTCTCGAAAAACGTGTCCGAACGCGTCCGGTGTCGGAATTCGTTTTCGGGATTACCAATCTCTTGGAAATAATTCACTGATTCCAAATATGTCTAAATAAATTCAAACTCATTCCTAAATATTGAGTTAGAATTTATTTTCCTCATTTCCAAAAATATGCCTATATGCATTTTTCCCTATTTTGTTTTATTAGAAAATGCACAAACGGCCTCGGAATTAACTTCCGGAAGAGGTCACTTGAAGGTAAAAACTCACTGATCAATATTTTACCTTGACGTTGGAATTCTCATTCCTAGCTCTCTAGATAGGATCCGTTTCCTAATTTTAAAATTACTATTCACAATTTTTACTTTAATTAATTATAATATTAAAATAATGTTGCAACTTGTCTACTTGCTTCTGATTTCATTTTCATTTTTTTAAAATTTATTTGGCCCAAAATTTCGGCTGGCCCTTTAATTATTTTAATAAATATTTATTTTATTTTATTTTATTAATTATTTAATGATTTATTTATTTAATTTTTCCAAAAATTCCACAAAATTATCTAATTGGTCCATTCTTATGTTTAGGCCTAAAAATACCTAAACTCAACTATTTTTCACAAAAATCTCCAATTAATTAGTAAATATATTTTTACTAATATTCCACTAATTTCCACTAATTTTTGAGCTTCCCATAATTATTACTGAATTTCCTTTGCTTATGCTTAAGTAATTAGCTCAATATTACCTAATTACTCTTTTTATCACTTGTTGATAATTTTCTTAATCAAAATGCCTCATTACCTTCATATTCTTGCATTAACCTTAGTATTTCCATGCCTCTACATTATTCTATAATTTGTAAGGGTATTTTGGTCCTTTATTACTTTTGGCACATTCTTGTATAATTTCTTCAATTTCATAATTTATTAAATTACCATAATTAGAGATAATATACTCTTCTAACTCACTTTGTTATTTAAATACCTTTTAGGATTTTTCCATAAATTTTCTAAGTTATTTATGTCCCTTAGGGCATTTTGGTCATTTTGGCACTTTGGCCCAAAATTTCCCTGATTTCTTACAGAATTTAACTTAGACTAATAGGCTAAATTCACACAAGTCTGGAGACATTAATTTCACTTATCAGAAATATCCATTTTATTCATAATATTCCAGATAATAAAATCCGGGTATTACATCTCTCTTCCCACCCCCTCCTCCCTTTCACAATTCTCTCTCCCCCCTTTCCAAACTAGAGCCCCACCTTCACATTGGCAATGACTCTCTCTGGCCACCTACATGGACGCCGCCTTGGTGCTACCCGGTCCCTCCAAATGCCCTTCCATAGGCCATCATCTGAACTTTTCCCTTCATTAACAGAGACAAAAATCAACGAACATTTGCCTTCATTAATGAAGATGACATTTTGTCCCTTTTATTTAATGATCATAGGTATTTTTGCACCTAATATTGTATGTGGTGCTAGACCACATGCGAGATATATGTAGATGGGTATTTTCGCACATTTGCCCCTTAAAATAATTATTAAAAAATTATTAAAGTGGATGCACACAATCATAATTAACAGACGTTTTCCTTCATTAATAGAGCTGTCATTTTTGTCCCCTTTTTTGATGATTATTGGTATTTTTGCACCCAAGAATTGTACATGATGCCAGACACACATGCGACATAATATAAGTATATGTGTATTTTTGTACCTTTGTCCTAAATTAAAACAAAAACTTATATTATAAACCAGATGAATATATTAACTATTATTAAGGACTAAAGATATCTTCTAAAATCACCTTATTGGAACACTATTTCAATTTTTTTAGGGAAAATGATTTTTTTTTTCAATTTGTCTCTGTTGTATTAATGGGTATTTACTAAAAAGAAAATGGTTGAAAAATCCCTATTGTAAAAGTAATTTTCAAGAGATATATCTGAGGACCTAGGTCTTTGCATTGGCATCTTTGGTAGATGCAACTCTTGTTAAGCAATGTGCAACATTTGTTTAATTATGTATAGATATTTTTTCATTTTACATATAATTGAATAATGTTGTTGAAAATAGGTTGCACTTAAGTCATTAAACAAATTTTAAGCACATTACATAATAATTTTTGTAATGGAATATTTTTCAGCAAATTTTAAATTATTAAATTTTGTTGATATGATTAATTACATATTATCTTAATACTTTTAACATTTATGATTTATAATGACAAAAAAAAGTGATAAAATGTATATTTAATGAAGTAAAATTAATTCTTATAAGTGTGTACTTCCAGTTCTAAATATAGGACACAATTTGTAGTGCAATTTACACTACAAACTTTGTCTTATATTTTGGGCTAGAGGAGTATTTTTTTGCCAACAACTTACTGTTTCTTAAAAAGGGATTAAATTATAATTGATTCAAATTATATGAACATAAAAATTAATTTTTAAAGACTAAATGCCAATTTAAAAACCGAATAATATTAGAAAAATAAAAGTATATATATTTTCCTTATTTTAATTTCAAAAGATGCCTTAAAAATTTAAGTATTTAATTTATATTAAATTATAGGGAAAATCCCAAAAAAGAACTTTAGAAATAAGAAATGACAAAATAGTGTTTCAAATATTCATATTATCAAAGTGGCTAGCTAGAATAAATATTTACAAAGTGGTGAGGGTGGGGTTTGAACCCCCACCACTTTTTTTGCCCAAAAAGTTCATTTCAATATATATTAGGCAAACAAATATATATAAGTTAACATTTTCTCTTTGATTCAAACCCATTAATAAGTTTTTGTAAGGAATTAACAACGGTTTGCTAGGTTTTATCAACTTCCGTTTATTAAGTAAAAAATTCATACTATCATGTCATTCACACATTTTGTTAAAGAATTTACAACATTCGATTAGGTTTTAACATCTTTCATTTTCTCAGATTTTTTTTTTAGGTCATTCACAAATTTTGTTAGATTTTATCAACTTATGTTTTCCCAAATAAAAATTCAAACTATCACGTCATTTACAAGTTTTATTAAGTAATTCAAGACATTTTAATAGGTTTTAACAACTTTTGTTTTACCAAAAAAAAAAAAAAAAATCATACTACCAGATTATTCACAAGTTTTTTTTTTTAAAAGAAATATTCTACATTTGACAATGTTTTAACACCCTGTAAATTTTTTTATAGGAAAACCAAAATGTTAAAACCTTGTCAAATGTGATGAATTCCTTAACAAATTTTGTGACTTAATAGTGTTTTTTTTTTTTTTTGAAAAAACAAAAGTTGTTAAAACCTAATAAAATGTTGTGAGTTCTTTAACAAAACTTGTGAATAACTGATAGTGAGTTTTTTCTTGGAAAATGAAAAGTTGTTAAAACTTAATCAAATGTTGAAATTCCTTAACTAAAATTGTGAATGACATGATAGTGTGAATTTTTTATTTGGTAAACGGAAGTTGATAAAATCCTAACAAAATATTGTGAATTTCTTAATAAAATTTGTGAATAAGCTTGAGCCAAAGAGAAAGTATTAGCTTGTATATATTTCTTTGCCTAATATGTATTGAAATACATTGGTGGCCTAATGACCAGTAACCTTTTGGACAAACAAAGTGATGAGATTTAAACCCCACCCTCACCACTTTGGCAAATATTTATTCCCGCTAGAGCTCCAACGGTTGGGGTATTTGCCAGCAGCAGGTTGCCAACGGTCGGCCAGCGACAACAGTGGGGTTAATGCATTTAAAAAAAAAAAAAAAAAAAAAATATATATATATATATATATATATATATATATATATATATATATATATATATATGTATATATGTAAAGGCATTTTTATTATTTTTTTAATTTAAAAAAATTGGGACTAACACTTTTATGATATTATAAATATTTCTTTAAGTATTTTTAAAATTCATTTAGTGGAATTTTCAGTAAATTATAAAATTACAATTTTTTATATACCATCAGCGTCTGCAGACAAATCCGCCAAATTTTTTTTAATGCCAGCTGTTTTGCAGCTCACATGACCGTTTCTATGCGACAGAAATCGTTGTGGACAGAAATTTGACGCAGACTAAAATCCATAATATATTTATTTATAAAATCTGAAATTTTTTGACCAAAAAAATAAAATCTGAAATTAAATTCACCTGGTCGTTACGCTCACGAGGAATCGAGGGTGAAAGCAACTACCATGGCAAATGGCCACTTCTCTTTGTCCTCGCCGGTGCCTTCCTTAACATAAACGATGATTTGCTATTCTAGTTCGTTCTTATCCCATTCCCAAAGCCGGTTCTCTCTCTCTCTCGCTCTCACGTCCAAATGTCAAAATTTTATTGATTTTCAAGATTTGAAGCAATTAATATGTTATGCCATTTATTCCCTCCTAAACTTCCAAATCAAACTGAGGCACGCAAATCGAGGTTGTTCTTTTATCTTCCATACTTTTTGAATTTTTTCATTCCGTTGCTTGCTCCAGCATGGCCCCGTCGACGGTGACCTTGACCGACCGCCGTCGAGTAATTTCAGCACTTGGTGGTGGGAGAGCTCTGGTGGATTTGGATTCGGTAGAGCTGAGGGGAGAAAATGGCTGTGACTGGTCAGGTGGGAAGCGCGTGGGAGTCGCTGGGAGAAATGGCCAGCGCTCTAAGCCTGCTCGGCAATTGTCGTTTAAAGAAAATATTAATCACATAGCTGCCGAGACGTATTTGATTACTCGGCTTGCTTTCACGCTTCTACGATATTTGGGGTACTTGATTTCATTGATTATTCGCTGCAAGTAGAATGTTTGTGTTCGAAATTGTGCATTGTCTATGTTTTGATTGTGTTCACGATTTGGTAGTAGCATTTGATGTTTGCTAGCGATGAATTACGCTGGAAAATCCGTGTTTGAAGAGGTAATTGAAAAAGAAGAAAACGATAGTTCTTTAGGCGAACTTAAACTCCAGCAGCTTCGGGCCAAAAAGAAAAAATTTGCAGCTGCGACAATTGAAGTCGTAATGGGAGTGTTCTGGTATTGTTTGTGGAAGAAAGTTCAGGTTGGTGATAGCTATCGAGATGGGAAATGGTGTTTATGACTGTTTGTCTTCCTGTATAATGATGGAAATATTAGCGGCAAAAGCAGTAAACAGATGGTTATGAAGTTGATATAAGAAATTAGCATAAAAACATTGGAGTGTTTGTTACATGCAGCATAAATAATTATTTATTATGTTGTGGGGCCTTTTCTTATATTTGGAATTGAACGCAGCAGACGAAAATCCAAGTTCCCCCCTGTTCTTGATGAACATGACTTTAAAAAGTCACCAAATCATACCACGTAATTGTTGATATCAACAATTGTTTTTGGGATTTCAAAACAGAGTTCTCCTACTACAATAGATTTTGATATGGTCAGAGTTAGTTCAATGCAATATTGTAACTCAGTAAAATGCAATCGGAGGATGTTGATGAGGAGAATTGACGTTTATTGAGTTTATGAATCACTATCCTATGGTTTTATTTTATTTTTGTGTTTTAAACTTCTGATTTTTTAACAATGTTGTTGTTCTAGTTAGTCTACAATAATCTTCAATATTTACATTACTTCTCAGAATGCTTTCTGGAGTTGATATTTATTTTGACGTGTTAAGTGTTCTGGTGTGACATGGAGTTTAGTCATGTTGGTAACTTGTGCTCATCTGGTTTACTATTGATATTTTATAGGATAGGTTATCTCTGGATTACACAATTCCTTGCCCTTGGATGCTATGCCATGCTTCTTCTGCCTGGTTTTGTACAAGGTATGTATTACGTTATTTGTGCATATTTTAAGCACTTTATTTGTGCCAATATCGATGGTCTGTGTTATTCCTTTTCCTGCTTTCCTCTCGTTAGCCTTTCTGTAAAGTATAATAGATTTGAAAGAAATGGAAGACTAGGCTGTCTCCTGAAATAAAAGGAATAGAATGGACCTGTGTTCATTGCTTACACTAGATAAGCTGTGTGATCTTGCTTCTGGTACCCAGGACTTATTGGTGGTGTCAAAATTTCCTTCCTTAACACATTGGACTCAAATTCACCCAAAGTTAGAAGTTGCCTCTCTGCAAAGCAGAGGAATATATTATTATATGCCACATTCTGAGGAAAAAGAAAATCACCAGTACGTGCCTAGTAATTCTACAGTAACCATCTATATATATATATATTGATAGTGTGCTGTAGCTCATACTATATAGCTTGTAGCTCAATGTTGCAGCTCTTGGCGGCATTATGTCGTATGTGAAGCCGGCAATATAAGTAACTTGAGCCTGTGTTAGACTGATATTTTAAGCATATAGGTCCTTTCGAAAGACCTTAATCAGATGGGTTTACTGTGTCATCATAAAAGAATGATCTATTATGTGATCTAAAAACACTATATGTGCGAAATTTCTCTATGCTATGTTGGCTTTCTTGATATCTAGTTCTCCTATACTACAAGTTGTGATCTCTCCTGCCATGGAAGGGTTTGAAATTCACTATGATTAAAAAAAATGTCTATTATATGGTTGTACGTAGCCACACTGCATCAATAGAATGTAACACTCATTTTCTTCACTATCTTTACAGTTGGATATTATTATTTTTTCTCAAAGCGGGTAAAACGACGTATTGTTTATGGAAATATGCCAAGGAATAGGTAAGTTTAGTAAAAATATGGTAACTTTTAAACAAAATTTTGTTTATACACTGTGATGTTAATTATCTTGTTTATTGAATGCTAATTCTAGTTTCATGTTGTACGCTTGCAGGATGGATCTGTATTTACCTGCTGATATTCATGAACCCAAACCAGTTTTGATATTTGTAACTGGAGGAGCATGGATTATTGGGTGAGTGACTTGAGATATCTGCTTGATATTGCTTCCATTTATTTGTTGGGTTACTTCACACGTTAATTTTTACCCAGAAATTAAGGTATCTGGTGGAGCATGGTCTGTCCATGTTTAAGCATTTCTGTCAAAGTAGCTTGCTGCTGCCCTACTTAGGGAAAAGTTATACTCGAGTCTGTAATATCGTGCAGTTTAATATTTGGACAACAAATTTGAAGTGTTGCTTTTATGATGACTAATCCAAAGTCATAGTGAACGGACTTCCTATTTTGTTGGAAATAGACTGGGTTGTGGACCTGACTTTTGTCAACTTTTAAAGTGCTGAAGATTTGTAAGTTAAAAAAAGATGGAAACCTGTTCCATGTTCATGTCTTGTCACTTGTAAATGCTAATATACCTTTTGAATTGGCAGACATTGTTGTCTCTATTTTAACTGAATCTATCTGAATACTTGCATTGACTATGAGCATGTGTTTAGATAATAGGAGTTTGCATATACATGTGACAACTAACAACCTAATCTAACTTGTCATATTTTATTGCTACTTTAGTGAGGGAGCATACAGGGTAGTTTTGAAGTTGGATTTAAAACCAGACTCTGATTAATATTTTTAATATGGGTTCATGTATATTTAGCTTAAAAATAAGTTTCTTGATTTTATTTTGATTTAGGTATAAAGCATGGGGTTTAGATAATAGGAGTTTGCATATACATGTGACAACTAACAACCTAATCTAACTTGTCATATTTTATTGCTACTTTAGTGAGGGAGCATACAGGGTAGTTTTGAAGTTGGATTTAAAACCAGACTCTGATTAATATTTTTAATATGGGTTCATGTATATTTAGCTTAAAAATAAGTTTCTTGATTTTATTTTGATTTAGGTATAAAGCATGGGGTGCCCTTTTGGGATTGCAGTTGGCAGAAAGCAACATCATGGTGGCATGCATTGATTACAGGCAAGTTGACTCGTTTCATCTTAATGCCGTGCACGAATGACACTTCATTTACCTATAATCAGACTTGATATGTTTTCTTCTGATAAAAAAATATTGCAATTGTTTGTAGTCTATTTTTAGGGCATTTGTGTTCAGGGTTTCAGGCTATTCATAACCAGAGGGAAGTAAGCATTTGTGTTCAGGGTTTCAGGCTATTCATAACCAGAGGGAAGTTTGCCTCACGCTACGATTTTTGTTTTGTTTCAGATTACATTTTAATAAACTATACTAAAGCAAAGTGTAGGGGACTATTGGTAATTTTGCAAGGTTTTAGACCCATCGTTCCTGTTGCCTGTTGTTAATCTACAATTTGTACTGGAAGTATTCGTTTGTTTGTGATTTAAATAGGATAAGTGCAACGTCTCATTTTTAAGAGAAGTATATGCTTACTTGATATGGTTAACAATTTAAATATAGCTTATAAAATAATAACATAGTTTGCGGGGTAATTGATCTTGTCTTAGATGCCCCTAGGACTTAAAGGGTGATGTCAACATAGTTGAGATTTAAGATGCGAAGTCTTTGGTATATTTAGCACTTGATAGATTTATTATGAATTTGTGAATGCAGAAATTTTCCTCAGGGAACCATCAGTGATATGGTAAAAGATGTCTCACAAGGAATATCTTCCATCGTTAATACTATAGCTGATTATGGAGGTGACCCTAAAAGGTAACAGGCTACTATGCCTTATTCCACTGCGTCACTGCACATTCAATTATAAGATTTATTTATTTTTAATTATTGATAAATTTATTATAGGATTTATCTGATGGGCCAATCTGCTGGTGCTCATATTTCTTCTTTTGCATTAATGGACCAAGCAATTCGAGAGTCTGGAAAAGAAGATAGTGTTTCTTGGAGCGTCTCCCAGATAAAAGCTTATTTTGGTTTATCCGGAGGGTAAAGCTTAGTTGCTTTATGAATTATGAGGATAGTCATATATCTAGATTGCATAGTAATTATACAGTTCCTCATTAGTAGCTCTCAAATCATCTCTTTGATAAACACATAATATCTGTTTTTGATATTTTATGAGGGTTATTTCCTTGTGGTAGTGGCCAGCAAGTTGCCATTGCTGATTGTTTAACTGAACCTCAAATGTTTCACTCCTTTTACTCTTGTGGTCATAGGCATTAGATTATGAAAATGGATTCAGAAACCCTTTCTCTGAATGGAAGTCAATGACTTTTAAGATTGAATATGAAGAGCAAATCTTATGACCACTGTGACGCAATCCTCTAATTTCCTTCTAAGCTTCTGGTGATTATAAGTAATGGTTGGAACATGCTTGCTGTCTACCTTGATGAACCATATAATAGGCTTTTGAATGACAACCTTAGTTTAACAGAGGATGTTGCCGTGCTAGCATTCTTATGCTCAGCATTGTATATATAGCATCTCCAACATTGCAATATCTTGAATAACTTTCTGGCTGGCAGTCTTTTCTGTGTGATAATGTCAGCATAATAAGATATGATTTGAGTAAACCACAGTTTACATGCTAAAACAAACTAAAATGGATTTTTAGTATGGGTCTACCTCATGGGCGGTATGGATCTTTGGGCTTGAAAACTTGAACAGAGTATATGCTCATCATATTAAGGGATGGATCTTCATTGATCTTCATTTTAATTAATAAAATATGAAAGAGGGCCTGCAAGGACTGAATACTCAACTACTTTAACTCAAGTTTAGGTTGTAAAGTGAAGGTCTAGGATTGGTTTTACTAATATCTCTTGCATGCTTGAATTGATGAAAAATTATTTGATAGGCAAATTGGTGGAGTTTTCTAGTCTAACTGCTAATTTTTGCTCACATGTATATTTTCGTTATGGCTCTCACATTTTCTCAGGAAGACAATTTTTTGATGAAAAAATTATGGTTAGATGTTTTGTTGGTTTGGATAGTATGGCTATTGATAAATATGCTCTGCTTGTGAACTACGTTCACTGATCAGTTAGTTTATACATGATGAAGAGCACGTCTATTAATCCCATCAATTTATGTTTACAGATACAACTTAATTGATTTAGTTTGTCACTTTGATCAACGTGGCTTGTATCGTTCCATTTTTTTAAGGTTTGTGCCCTTGAACTTTATACCATCTATACATACCTAGTTTTCTTGCCCTATTGTTTCCCCTCCCCTTTTTCTCAAAAAATGAAAAAAAAACCAGGTTTTTGTCTCCTTATTAGATTGAGTTTCATTGCAGCATAATGGAAGGTGAAGAATCATTGGAGAAATTTTCTCCTGAAGTCAAAGCTAATGACCCACGTAATAAAGATGCCATTCCTCTCTTGCCCCCAATTATTCTGTTTCATGGAACTGATGATTATTCCATTCCAGCAGATGCAAGGTATATAGTCATAAAAACTCCCTGTTTTCAGAACATCTATTATGAGTATAATTTACTACATATTGAAGGAAAATTGGGAGAGTATTTTTGTGATATTTTAACAATCGAATACTACTATTTCATTCGTGCTATAAATAAAACCTGATGAGTTCATAATATCCTCCAATTAAATGACTTTAATGGTATTTTAGTTTGATTTTTCCTTCCTGCTGTGTTAAATATCTTTAGTCAGAATACCAAATGTTATATTTTACTTTTATCTACCAAATCTTAATTCTATATTTTTCTTTGCTAGACTAGCAAGTATTTTGATAGAGTAACAAGTGCTTTTGGTTTTATTTAAAGGAAAATCAGTGAAAAGTCCATGATTAAAAATTTCATTGGCTAGAAGGACCTGAAAGTTGGAAAAGGTCTAAAATCTTTCAAAGTGCCTATACTTTGTGTATGAAAACATATCATGTCATTCAAGTTCTTTGGGCCAATAAAATTTTGAAACAGGGACTTTTCATCGATTTTCGCTTTATATTATCACTTGGTGATATTTATAAGTGTTTATTTGCAGTAAAAAGTTTGCTGATTCTCTGAAGAACGTGGGTGCAAGAGCTGAGCTGATTTTATATGAAGGAAAAACACATACAGATCTATTTCTCCAAGTAAGTGACAAGTGTTGGCAAATACTTTTGGTATTTTCATTTCAGTACTTCCTCCTGTCGTTAATATAGGATATATTTGGGGAGATGATCTTATTCCTAAATATAAGACATATTTTTCATATTTGTTAATATTTTCCTAATTTACCCCTATTGAAGTTCCTTAACAATAATCAAGGAGGAGAGGGGATTAAGAAAGATGACTAGGGTGGAGAATATTTTAGAAAATACATGTCATATTAATTAGTTTAACTAATTTCCTTGAACTAATCAAATTAAGTAAATAAGTTTTATATTAATGACTGGAGGGAGTATTAATATAGAATATAAAACCCACATGGAGCTATGCTATTTATAAAGTTTAAATAGTGCAACTCTTCCTGGATCCTTTGTATGGAGTACTCTTCTGGTCTTTAATATAAGACATATTTGAAGAGTTGGTCTTGATCTTAAATATAAGGCATAATTTTCATATTTGTCATTCTTTTTTTAATTTACCCCTTGCTCCCTCAACAATAATCAATGAGGAGAGGGAATGAGGGAATTAAGGAAAATGACTAGGGTGTTTTAGAAAATATATATCATGCCAATTAACTCAATTAATTTCCTTAATCTAATCAAATTACGTAAATATGTCTTATATTAAAGAACAGAGGAGTAATATATTTTTCTCTTCCAATATCTTTTTTTGCATCTCATAAGGGAAATATGTTTGGTTTGTTGGTGAAATAATACATATTTAATACGGTGTACTGCAATTTCTGACCTCTGCGTAACAAATCTATGTTATCAGTTGTGTAGAACTATAGGCGAGCAGTCTTGTTAACTTGAATTGAACTTCTATATATTGTCTTGATATAGGCTGTATTAGCTTTTAAGCCTAAATTTGGCTAAACCATGGTTTAGGATATTTAGCTTGGATTTCAGTTTCATATACTTAATGCAGGTTATTGATAAATTCATATAAAGAATAGTCTTCCACTATGACCCTAGAAGGAGAAAAAAAGATTAGTCTTGTACTTGAACACATGTTACACATTACAGGCTGTCCGTTTACTGTGGAGTTTAAACTTTTATCTCTATTTTATTGGACTGATAAATACTGCATATAGCTTGCCGCATCTTTTTTCTTCAACAAGACGAAGATGCGTACTCATTAAACACTAGATCTGCTTTATTTTGTTTTAATTTATTTTCTTGCAGAGATACTCTTTTCCCCAAGGGATTTTTTCTCTTCATATAAATGTGAACTATATTGTTGGATCCTATTGATTGTCCAATGAATTCTTCATGTTGATCTTGAACAGGATCCATTCCGAGGTGGTAAAGACGACCTGTTTGATCATGTAGTTTCTATCATACATTCTGGTGATGAGGAAGCTCTTGCACAGGATGCGATGGCACCTCCAAGAAGGCGGTTTTGTCCTGAGTTCTTATTGAAGTTGGCCACCAAGATCAGTCCTTTCTGAAGCTTCTGGTAATTATCCGGATTCCTTTAATGCATTGATCAGGCTCATCTGAAATTTACTTCACTTGAAATTTGGACAGTGGAAAGGTCAGACTCCATATATCATGTGTTGTCTCAGATGAGTTAAGACTCCATTTGGAAAGATGAAAAAGTGAGAGAAAAATAGGGTGAGACAATAGTAGAAAGGAAAACTTCCAAAAGTAGTAAAAAAATTTACTCATATGGTCCTTAATATAAGACTTATTTAACTATTTTGATTAGATTAAAGAAGTTAGTTAGGTTAGTTAATTTGACATGTAGTTTTTAAAACACCTTATCCTCTTCCTTAATTCCCTCCCCTCTTTAACTTAATTATTGTTGAGAGAGTATCAATAAGGATAATTTGAGAAAAATAGATAAATACAAGAAATAAGTTTTACATTTAGTATTGAAATCCACTCCCAATATAAGTCCTACATGAAGGACTAGAGGAGTACTATTTTTTAGAGTTCTCCATGCATTCTTTCCTATACCTCAGTTTTCTTCCCATCCAAACATAGGGTAAACTTCAGCGATTGGAATCTTCTTGATTCATGCATTTAGAGAAGAGTGACTAGAAAATGTGATTGTGAACGGGCAGACGACATGTAAGGATCTGAATAATATATCTATGTATGTTTGTCTATCTTGTATGTCAGTTTTGAATCTCTTCTTTATATTCTTTTTTCTTTTTGAGCAAACCTCTTTTGTATATTCATTTGGGCATTTATTTATTGCCATGTAATTTATTTATTTTTGCAAATTCATGTAACCATTTATAATTATGATTGAGCTTGATTCTTGGCAAAAATGATTGGTTGAGATATAGATAATATAAGTAATCAAATTTTAATGTTATGGAAATACAAAAATCCATTTCCTAGAAAATTTTAATTTTGCTATAGTTTTTTGAGAAAATCACACAGGTCTCAAGGACTAGAAAAAAATATCAAAAAAGTCCTAATGAATATTCTCCTATCTAAAAACTCCTAAGGGATTGCAGTGATATAGTTTTCAAATGTAAAATTACTTTATTGCCCCCATTGATTAAAAAAGGAAAAGAGAAGTAGAAAGGCTTGTCAATGATCACTTTATGACTTGTCAATATAGACACATATACTTGTCAACGAGAGTTGTTTTAAACTATATCGGAAAAATGACATTAGTTAACATAGATGAGCTTGTCAATGTAGGCTCATACACTTATCAACGAGAACTATTTTAACTTGTATCAAAAAAATGACATTAATTAATATAGATTGGCTTGTCAGGACCTCTCTATGACGTGTCACTATAGGCACATACACTTGTCAACGAGAGCTATTTTAAATTAAATTGGAAAAATGGTGTTAGTTAATATAGATGAATTTGTCAGTATATGCACATATGCTTGTCAAAAGAGGCAGATACACTTGCCAATGTATAACTTGTTTGTATAGGCACATAAACTTGTCAAAAGAGGTACATACATTTGCTAGTGTATAACTTGCCAATACATGCACATAACTTGTCAAAATATGTACATACACTTGTTAGTCTAAGGGCAAATTGACTTCGACTCTCAATTACTAAAAGCAAGAAGGTAATTTCATATTTAGAATCTATATTACTGAGGTTTCTAGGGAATTTTTAGATAGGAGAATCTACAGTAGGACTTTTTTGATATTTTTTCCAGTCTTTGGGATCTGAGTTTGATTTTCAAGATTTTTTTCGGTTCATAAAATGCATGCTTGTGTCCACTTGGGTTCGTTATTGCACCAACAAAACCAACTTCTATCAGCTACTTAATTGTATGTCGGATTGTCTCAGGAGATTTACAAGCCTCCTCATGTGTCAGGGTAAAATCTCTTCCGTGCAGTCCTTTGCATAATGTCCCGGTTTCCCATGTTTATAACAAACATTTTGTTGAGTCAAACACAACCTATCTTTGTGATTTCTGTCACATGGGGGCATTCTTTTCTACAAGCTCTACTAACACAGTGAGAACTTGACTTCTCTTTATCTCTCCTTGACTTGATCAACTCTAGTCATTGCTCCTTCTCTAGTAGGGAGCCTTTAATTTTGATTTAGTGGCTGCTTGCACTTTCTTTTGACTATTTTATTTACTGAGATAACAACCCTCATTTCTTAGCTATGGCAGTGATTGAGTGGTGGTTTAGTAGCATAAGAGACTTTACTTCAAGTCCTTCTTTCATATCTTGGACTTGGGGATATTAAATCCCTACATATTCTTGGCCACTACTTTTACTCTTTACTCTTAGCTTTTATTGGGAAAGTTAACTCTGTTTGGCTTGCCTCAGTTGTTTTTTTTCTCTCCCTTTCCGAGGACTTGTTGCATGTATCTGAGCAACATCAACTCCGCTTATATGGTCTCAACTGCTTTACGCATAAGGAGTGTTTACACTCTCTTTCTAGATATGTGGCTTTGTTGCTCAAATAATGGATGTAACAAACATAATTAAAGGAAGAGAAGACAATGCTCTTATAAGAGAACCTTTTGGAGGGAGGAGAGTTTTATTCTGTGTGTGATATATACCGACCCTTTTCCCTTTCAATCTCACATTCTATATATAACTTATGTAGAGTCACATAGGAATAGATGTAACTCTTAAACATACAGTTTTATAGAAATAAACATAACCTTTAAACTATATAAACGGAGATCTCTCTTTATGAATGCATATCTCTCCATATTTGTATAATAACCCCTCTTTGATTCAGGTCTGGGCCCTAATCTACTAAGGGTGAAATAATAAATTACAATAGAAATAGTAATAAACAATGATGACGTGATGTGATTATAAAAATTTGAAATAAAATACAAGAAACTGCAAAGCAATATAATTTATATGAAATACGAAACTAGAGGGGAATTATTGGTGCACATATTGATGTTCCCCTTTGCCTTTTTTTTTTTTTTTTTTGCTCAGGAGTTCCCCTTTGCTTATTGTAATACATTTACATGGTACCAAATAATTTAAATCTTGTTGATGATTGGATGACGTGCTTTACACATTGCCTCTAAAGGCATAACTTTTGGCATAGTGAGCCCTGCTCCTTCTGTCATATCAATTTCTTCCTCATTGAATCGTTTCCATTCAAAGCATTGAATCAACAATCCCAAAGTCATTCCCACTGTTCGTTGAGCTAAGCCTGATCCTGGACAAGCTCGTCTTCCCAACCCAAATGGAATTAGCTTGTTTGCTTCTCCTTCTTTCTCAAACCTCTCTGGCTTAAAACTTGTAGCATCACTCCAAAATTGAGGATCTCTGTGGATGGCCCAAGCATTGACCAACACCATAGTGCCACGTGGAACATTATATCCTACAATAGTGCAGTCATTTGAAGCCTCATGTGGAACCAACAATGGTGTAGCAGGATGCAACCGAAGTGTTTCAGACATAATGTTCTGCAGATATGGTAGTTTCGACATGTCAGGCTCATCTATTAATCGTTCTTGCCCAACTTGTGAGTCTATCTCTTTCTTTGCTTTTTCCAACAAATGAGGATTGTTTAACAAACAAGACATTGCCCATTCTAAAGTCACGGCTGATGTATCCGTTCCAGCAAGAAGCATAACCTACATGTCATGAATACTCACACAATCAAGAATTTTCATTACATCACATAAACAAAAGGTACAAAATAGTTTTTCTTACCAAAATGAGGCCCTTGATAATCTGATCCGTATAGTACTCAGGCTGTGATTCTTGGAGACTCAAGAGATGATCGATCATAGTATTTGCTCTTTGCTTTTCGTTTCGATGCTCCTCAATAAGTCCTTGCAAGAACCCATCCACTCTCTTTGCAAAACTTTTAAGCTTGCTCTCTAAGTGATCATAGTTCAACCACCTCAATATGGGCATAAAGTCTGCAGGATTATTTTCCCCTCCTAATGGCACCAACTCCTTTATGATCTGTCTAAACTTTCTTGCCTCTTCCACATCCCCAACTTCATGGTCATCTCCCCAATACCTCTTACCTGAAATCATTCTCATTATAGTGTTGAAGGTCATCTCTGAAAATCTTGATTTCATTTCCACTTTGGTGAACTCTTTATGTGAGACTTGAGCAAGCTTTTGCACCAGCCGCTTCATCTCGTCCCTTCGCATCTCTGAGAATTTGTTGAGACGGTGGTTTGATAGCACCTCGACTGCCGTGATGCGGCGGAGGTTGCGCCAGTGGTCGCCGTAGGGAGAGAGGTTTAAGGTGGTGCAGTTGTAAGCGACATACTCACCGACAAGAGAGTGGGGCCTATTTGCCAGGACGATGTCATTTTTGGTGAAGCATTCTTGAACTGCAGAAGGCGATGAGACAACGACCACGAGGTGAGAGCCAAACCAAAGAGAAATGACTTGGCCATGACGTTGAGAAATCCGGTGAAAGGCTTGATGGAGTGGTTTGCTGAGTTGGTGAAGGTTGCCGAGTAAGGGAAGAGAAGGTGGACCAGGTGGGATGTTTTTGAACTTTCTATTTTGGAGGAAGAACTTGAGAGTGAAGAGGAAAACCACAGATGGAAGGAAATAATAGAACAAGAAGGTGATCATGATTAGTTCGGTACCTTTTCTTTTGTGGACTACTTTTGTTCAGTGATAATTATCGATCTTGAGTCGTATGGAGTTATGTGTGTTCGTGTCTCTATATATATATATAATATCTGCTTTGTGTTAGTTTGATGTTACGTAATATGTTTCGTTTAATCATAGATCTGAAGGATAAGCTTCCAAAGTTCCAATTACGTCATCTGATACGCAATATTTGATGACTTTTTGTTTTTACGTTGCTCACTCGGATAATACTTTTCACCTAACCATTTAAAATTTGAATTCAAGAAATTTACAGCCTTACTTTATGTATTCGTGTTTGCAATGGAGTTGCAGAATCGAAATTTGATCTTGCTTCTCTGGTCTCTTCTGTCTCACAAAAGTCATTTTTCTGGCCGTTTGTCGTTTTTCTAACACGACATTATCCCATTAATTTGTCTGTTTCTTTTACTATTTGGAAACTTTGATAATTCCAAATACTCCGCTCATCCTATTTATGTGATGGAGGGAGGGTGAGTATGTTTTTATCGTATTTATTTATGAGTTATATTATTAAATTTTTTATATGAACACAATGATATAATTTTACCCTTCATTTATTCTTTTATTTGATCTCGTTAAAGGAATAATTTCTTTTATGACTTAAAGAATAAAGTTTTCATCTTTTCTAACAAGTAAATTTTTTAGGATAATAACTTATATTCTACTTCTTACAAGGTAAGACTATTTATCACATTAATCAACAGCTTATTTGTTAACATTTATTTATTAATATGTAGAGTTTATTTGGGTAATATATATTAAATAGGGAAAATTTGAAAAAGAAATAATAATGGATTTAAGCCATGACACGTGGTGTTATGGGTGCCCTGCAATGGCGTTTGATCATGATAGGAGTATTTTGATAAAGCATAACCCCCTAAATCAAGTTCTTTGTCCTTTGAACCGAAAAGCAAATTTTTAAAAAATAGTTAAAATAGTAAACATATACGAAATATTTTTTTTTTTATAAATGTCATCGACATAAACTCAAAAGATCTTATATAAAAAAATATTGGGAAAATTCATTTTAGGGCCCTTTTAAAAGAAAAAAACCCTAAAAAAGCCTAAAGATTCTGACAATCTCAGAAAAGGTCCCAGGGCCTTTTTTGGGATTGTCAGAATCTTGGGTGAGTTGTTAACAGTTCTGATATAGTTGTTAACGGGTAGGTCATTAAAAATTAAATCAGTACCTTTAACAATAATTTTCTAACAACTAAATCAGTACCGTTAACAACTATATCAGTACTCCATTAATAACTATATCAGCCCCGTTAACAACTCACGTACACTCTGAAAATCCATCCCAGAGTGAGATTGTCAGAATCTTGGGGCCTTTTTTGGGTTTTTTCCTGTTAAAAGGGCCATGAAATGAATTTTTCCAAAAACATAAGCATATTAAAAAAAAAAAAAAAACTGGTGGAGAGAGTCTAGAAGGTCAGGATCCAATTATCAAGTTGCAATTTCGTCATTTGCTAGTAATAACTGCCCTGAGATGTTCATGTGCGGTCAACACCTATCACTGACTGATTGAAAAATAGGAAAATTTCAATCAACCCAATCAATCCCCATAACATTCTAAAAGTTGATTATTGTCTTTATAAAAGACATCAACTAACAACTTTTACAAATCAATAAAAACAGTTAAAAATAATAAAGTTTTCCTAAAATTTAAGTAATTTCCAATATTAACCCTATTAATTACACTAAACTCTAATATTGTAATACCCTCAAATTTCTAACAATTTATAATAACATAAAATTTTTAAAATAATAAATAATTGTGAAATTTAAATAAACCAAATTTGGGAAATGTTACAACCACACTTGTACTAAGACAAGCGCAAGGCTAATTACATTAAAATAAAACCAAAGGCTAAGGTTCAACTAAAGGAAATATGTCTAATGCATTTTATTGAATTCATAAAAATTATGTAAACTCTAGAACTAGCTAGAAATCTTTGAGTCGTTATCCTCACTGCCCATGCTAACCCCATCATTTGAAACCTGTTTCATTGAAAATCTGCTCCCCTCAAGGATCATCGCAGCCACACAAACACAAAAGTCAGCAAAGTTGGTAATCCTAATCAAAACACAATTTATATAGCTCAAATATATTAATCAAATCAAATATATAATCACATAGTAATTGAATAAAATAACAATTTCAATAGTCATCATTCTATATATTCACATCGAATCAAATATTATTCAATATCTTTTTAAATTCATTTAGCGTAATTAGTGGGAAGAAAACTATGGTAGACCCGGGAAACCTGCCAGTCTACCCTGTGACCCAGGAAACCCTGCCAGTCACAAATCATCACATTGGCCATCATCAAAACATCTCTTCCTAGTGTGCACACCTCTTCCCAAAATTGCTACTAGTATCCTGGAAAAGCCTGCCAGACACTACTTTGAGAAGAACGGATAATATCTTTTCACATCGTATAAATATCGGAGGCATAAAGTCCAAAGATCATGTTCATCACTTTAGGAGGTACTATCCCAAAGCTATTCTCCCATTACTAATTCATTACAATCACACACAATCAGGAAAAAATCAATCTTGTCACAATTATCTTATTTAAAAATTCCTTCGTTGAATATATCTGTTGCACAAGTGCATCATAACTTTCCAAACTCTTTAGGAGTATAATAATTCAAATATTCGATATAAGATCCAACTCATATTCATTATTATAATTCAAATATCTATCTGAGTAAAGTCCAAATCCAACTACACTACTAGAAAACAATTGATTAGCGACGAAATTTTTTATGTCGCAAATTTAGGGGTATTTGCGATGGAATTTCAATTCCATCGCAAAACCAAGGGTTTCCCAACGGAATTGGAATTCCGTCGCAAAAAGCAAGGTTTTGCAACGAAATTGAAATCCCGTCGCAAATACCCCTTTTGGGTTTTGCGACAGAATTCCAATTCCGTCCCAAAAACAAGGTTTTGCGACGAAATTTCTATTTCCATTGCAAATCGGTGCCATTTTGCACCGCTGGTTTGCGACAGAAATACATATTCTGTCGCACACTTTAATGAGTTTGCGACGGAATTTTATTTCCGTCGCAAACTCATTTTAAATTTCCCAACTTCTTCTTCCTCATTCATTTTTCATGATCTGTCCTCCACCTTACGTCGTCGTGCCCCCACCCTCGGTGTCCACTGACGCCCTTGTCACCACCCCTTCTTGTCTTTGTAACATCCCAAATTTTTGGAATTTGGAATAACCGCCTTAAATATGTCATTTCGTGCGTACATGAAAGTGTTCTTTCAAAAAATACGTGATGTTACTATTCACGTATACGACACTATTCATGTATACGATACTATTCACGTATACATAATGAAAATTTTGGTTTGAGTATATGAGTAATTACTGGAATTCAAGGCCCTATTTTTGGGAGTGACAAATTTGGAATTAGTATTTTATGGGTCATGAATAGTGTCTACTATTCATAAATACGTATTTACTATTTATAAATACGTATTTACTATTCATGCGGGACCCACGTCAAATTATTTCTCCTCTGTCGACAGATTTGAAAATTGGTCACGCAGGACCCACGCAATAGTAATTTACTATTTGTGCATAGTGTCACGCATAGTGAATTACTATTTGTAAAATAATATAATATTTAAAGGTGTGGGACCCACAGACAATATTTTCTCCATAGCCGACGCGGTTTCACGTGTAGTGTTGAAAATTTGGCACGGGGAAAATTACGTAAAATGACCCAGAGGTGAAAATTACACTTAGGGACCCATTTTCCTCTTCTTTAAAAAACGCACGCTCATTCCTTGATTGAGAAAACTTTGCAGAAGGACCCTGACTTCAAAAGGAAAGTGGCTGTCATTCAAGATTTGCATGAGATGTCGAGCTGACTTTTGAAAATGAAACTCCGAGAGTAAGCATGTGTAGTTGAAAGTAATCTCGGAAAGGGTGACTCTTTGGGAGTATTAGCATTTGAATCATTTTGATTAAAGGTTGAGTACCTTGAGAAATTAATTATAGTGATCCTTTGGGATACCATGAAATTGATAATATGGTTTTGGTAATGATTAAGCATAGGCTTGAATCTGATCTAAACTGAAATAATGTTTAGATTGAAATGTGATTGAGGTTGTCTTAGGTTTCAATACCAGAAAGTAGAAACCCTGATAACATTGATTGATGGTCACCTTTATGGTAACCGAATGATGATGGACTATGTCTCAGTGAATATTGAGAACTGAGGTAGAATTAGAACCTCGTAGAAATTGTTGAATTTTATTCATATGTTTTGAGGATTAGGTTAGGAATTGTGAGTTACAATCCTAACATGTACAATGAGCATTGTTAAAGAACATGATTTCTTAGCTCAACTGATATTAAGGTTTTGTGAGTTGAACTATGAATATTGTTGAGGTTCTAGCAGTCGGTTTATGAATTTGACAATGGTTGATTTGGAATATTTGAGCATAGTGCCTAAATGTTGTAAACTATAAATCATGATGCTTATACAACGTTTATTTGGGTATGGTCAAGTTTTCAAAACTAGGTGAATGAGCCTAAAGTTGGATAAACATCCAGAGGGATTGTTATCAACTGAACTATGACCTAAGAATCTAACTTGATAGATGAGTGATTCTTTGGGTATTTGATTTGACCTAAATGAATTGAGGTACTAGAATATGGAACCTGTATGTAATAAGGTATTTCAAGGTTGTTAGCTATTGATATGGCCTAGGGGAAAGATTTTGATTATAGATTATCCCCTTATAATGTATGATTGAGAATTAGTTCCTCGATGGAACTGAATGATAGCCAGAACCTTAGTAGCCACAAGTTATGGTTCCATGGTTGGGACAGATAACTGTAGAGATATTGGTGGCTAATGAATTCCTTAAGGTATAGTAGAATACCAGATAGGAAAAGATGGGTACATCCATGTTGAGAGTGTACGGTGGATAAAGACACCTATGGGACCAGTATGTCCTTAGGTTGTCAAAATTCGATATGAGAAGTCCATAGATACAAAATAACCCTAGATGAGGTTTATTTGATGCAATGTATCACCATAGGGTACTCCAGTGTTGTGTGGATTACCATTGGGTGTGTTTATGATGTGTTATATCTGTGATAAAGATACATGGTGGGCAGTAAGATCTTTGGGACTGGTGTCCCATAGGGCCGCTTGTCTTAAAATGGAGCTGCGTGTTCCACAGGGCTGTGTGTCCTGAAGGGCAAGTGTTGTGAAGTAAGACTAGAGAGTCTTATGTGTGAATATTACACCTAGACACAAGAAGAATGAAGTCGTGGTATGGATATAGTTATGCTTGGTAAGCATACTTATGAAAGAAAGTTTGGTGGTTTGAGGCGATACTTCCTACTGGCCGAAATTGTATACCACAAAAATAAAAATAATAACAACAACAACAACAACTACAATTTCAACTACAACAACAACCACAACTACAACTACAACAACAACAACAATTACAACTACAACTACAACAACAACAACTACAATTTCAACAACAATTACAACTACAACTACAACAACAACAAGTACAACTACA
Source organism: Acacia pycnantha (assembly GCA_025563575.1). NCBI lineage: Eukaryota > Viridiplantae > Streptophyta > Magnoliopsida > Fabales > Fabaceae > Acacia > Acacia pycnantha. The sequence continues at coordinate 7,006,190 of JAMWYP010000002.1, read as the reverse complement.
ACAACAACTACTACAATTACAACCACAACAATTACAACTACAACAACAACAACAACAACAACAACAACAACTACAACTACAACTACAACTACAACTACACACCTGAGTGATTTGAGAATGGTTATATGGTAATCCTTAGGGATGCCATGATAGACCAAATAAAGAGATGATTGAGATAAGTGTTCTATGGATTACTTGAGTAGCCAAGGACAGAGGCTAAAATAAGTTTAGCAATGATGACCTTCTAAGAACAATTGTCTGGTTCCTGGATATGTATGAACACTGAAAAGTTGAATTTGCCAATGCACCTACTGAGTTTGTGGAAATTTCGAAAATAGAGTTTCGAAAGAAATGTTTTGCAACTGAATTTGAGACCAGGGTAGTGGTCGCTTTTGAAATGATGTTGTTTCATAGAAGGGTTTGGTAGAACCCAAGTATGAAATTGAGTTTTGAACTATGTGGTGTGAGACAGTACAGAATTGGAAGAGGTCAGAAACTGTAGTAGACGTACTCAATTTGCTGGATCTTGCCATATTTTTTAGAATGTTTTGAATCGCTAGCCATTGTGGAAAGCTCTTTTGAGAAGAGTAGTTTTTGGGAAGCTGATACTCGCACCAGCAGTGTATTTATCTAATCTTAGTACTTTTGCCTTGTAGGGGCGTGTGTTTTGCCTTGTTTGGTTGGGACCCACGCAGATGTTTGGAGTAGTGCTCCTAGACACATATTTTTTCCCAGGTGGGGATTCTGGTGGGGTAGCCCGTTAATGTGCCGGTGTGTACACCGAGTCCTGAGAAAGGATGGAAATTCTCCTACATTGGCCAACAAGTGTGCTGCCACTGCGGTGGTTTGTGTATGAAAAGATTGGGATAAGCCGTTGTACTGAAAGGTTGAAGTGGTGGCGAGAGCTTTTAAAATTGAGAAATGAGTAACTCATTAATATGTGTCGGTAATAAATATTTTCTGAAAATAGTCTGACAGTGAATGTATTTTCAAAAATTTGTTTTGGCAGCAATTAAGTTTGAAAATATGATGGCACTATTACTGCTTGTGTAGTGCATGTCGTGAAATGTACTGCAACCACAGAAATTTTCAATGAGTGAAAATTTGAAAATGAGACAGCATAGTTGAAATGGAAACGGTGCAGTTGATGATTGTATGGGTATTGGAATAGAAACTGTTAGAATGGTCTAGAGATCTGAACCAGATAGGTCAGATAGTAATAACCAGCTATAGTGCTGAGCAAAGTGAAAGTAGTCTATGAGCTTAGATTGAAGAAGCTCGAAAATGTGATAGAGACTCGGGGCTATAAGACCTGTGTGTTTAGTACTATGTGGGATGGCCACGGATATTGTGAAATTTAGACTAGTATGTCTAGAGAATGTTGTGAGGCGGTAAGACCTGGTGTGCAAGTTTACATGGGGCGGTGTCCCTAGGCCATAAGACCTATAATGCTTAAGCACCTTGTGGAATGCTGATTGACATGGTGACTTTAGACTAGTGTCTAGAGTATAGCTTGAGACTGGGAGAATATTCAGACAGTACTAGTGATAGTTGAGATGCTTATGGCATAAAGGTGAATCCTGAGCAGTAAGGCCAGTATATTTAGTGTTGTGGTAGTGGAATGAACTAGAAGGCGGATTGTAACGGGCAAAGAAGCCTGCGTAACCAAGTGCTCAGAGAATGACTAGAGGGTCCTGTATAGTTGAGAACTATATCTGGGTACAGAATGGATAAAAATGTGGTATGATGAATTGTGTGCTTAGTGAGCATGCAATAAAAAGGAACAGACTGAGTGTCTATAATTATTTCCCCGATTATATGTTCAAATTTCGAGGACGAAATTTGTAATACCCTAAAAATCCATATCATAATTTAGTAAAATATACCTATTGAAAATAGGTGAATATGAGGTCTCAAATATGGGAAGGGATTTATCATAATTTCTAGGGCAATTTCTAGTGAAATTAGAAGAAATAAAGAGCTAAACTGCCCTAAATGAACTAAGAATCATAAAATATTGTGATAAATCCTAAGAGGCAACAGAATAATTATTAAAAATCAGAAAGTAGGTTGTCTTTAATTTAGACAATTTATTAAATTATTTCCTTTGGAAATAAAAGAAAGAAAAATCAAAAAGTATTGTGGGGCTATAATTGACCCCATGATTTTTAATATTTTATGTGAGGCATAAAATACCAATGTAAGTCCAATAGTTGTGAGAAAATAATTAATCCTAAATAAGAAAATTATCAATAATTAGTAAGGGGTTAATTAAATAATTATTGGCTAATTGTTTAAGCATGATTAAGAGAAAATCCAAGGGTAAATATGTAAAACCCTTTAATTAGTGGTTTATGGCTAAAATTAGCATAAAATATATTTGCTAATTAATTGGAAAAGATTAAGAAAAATATTTTAGATTAGGTACATGAAAATCCCTAATCCTAAAAAGTTGTTAATCATGTGATTAGGGCACTAATTAGACTTGTTAATCAAATGGGATAAATTAAATAATTACTAAGGGATAAGATGTAATCTTGAAAAGTAAAATCAAAGGTTTAGAATTATTCTAGTAATTTTAAAAGCCTAAATCCATGTTAAAAGAAATGGACCAATGAGAGGATTTTGGGGAAAATAAATATTAGATAATTAAATATAATATACATAAAGTTAAAACAGAAAAATAAAATAAATAAATAAATAAATATATTATATATATTATAGCTGGCCGAAATTTTGACATGAAAAGGATAAGAATGGAGCAATTAAATATCATGATATTTATGTATTATAATATTAAAATAATTGTGATATTTGTGTAAAAAGCAAATAAGATAAATGATCATCGATAGAAATTAAATCCTATCTAGAAAACCATGAATTAGGTTTCTAAAGTCAGAGCATATTATGGACAAGTGTATTTTTATCTCGGAGTGGGCTGTCTCCGAAGTCATTTCCATAACCGGCGGAATGCTTAAGGAATCAGACAGAAAGGAAATAGGACAGATATTAGAAAGGAGAGTCTATGGAAAATAAATCCTAACTCAAAATCCATGAATTAGGTTGCTAACAACTGGACATATTATGATTCAGTGTATTTTTGTCTAGAAATTGACATTATCCGAAGTGATTTCCGTAACCGACGGCGTTCGGCTTAGAATCTTTGGCAGGATAGGAAATACCTTGAATGGGATCCAAAATTTAGTTAGCCCAGATACTTTTAAAGAGGAAGTTTAGATCTTCAAGGCTATGCTAAGGAATTTCTGAGATTCTTCAAGATTACGCAATTAGAACACCGAACAGAGAACTTTATCGGTTGAATACCATAAAGCACAAGATGACATCATCAGGATGACTTCACTTTTGGAAAAGATGACATAGGGGGACGTTTTTGTGGTGGAGAAAAGAGGAGAATGAGTGATGTTCAAAGAGGCCACAACTACCTCCTCTGAGCCGTCGATATGAAAGAAGATCCAATGGTTGGAATCCATAACCTTTGCCTATAAATAGCCTTCCAAGGTCACTTCTTTTCTCACAATTCAAGAGCAAGTTTCAAATTAGAGAGAGATTTTAGAGAGAAGGAGGAGTTCGGAGGAAATTGTAGTGAAGCTTTGGGTAAGTTTTTCGGTACCGAGTCTTAAGTTCTAGTTTTCGATTCGGTAGTTATAGTAGAAATGTTGTTTTGATCTTTAATCTTCCAAGTTAGTTTAGATATCATGTTTTAAGGTTAAATATGATATATATTTCGAAAATTATGTTGGAGTAGGAGTTATGTTGAAATTTTGGAAGATTAGAGTCAAAGTAACAAAGTGCTGGCGAAATTCCGCCAAATAGGGGGTCAGGGGTAAAATGGTCATTTATGACTAAAATGTCCGTCATAATGACTGATTACTAATAAATGCAATATTGTCCTTATAGGATATCTCTGATTACGTTCTGACCTACTGTCGTACCGTATTCCGACAGAAGTACCGTTTACCGTCAACGAAGGTACGTTCGCGTACTGTAACACTAACGCTGATGTTTATGGTATGCATATATGTGGTATGTATGTTGTATGTGTAGAGATGTTATACTGTTGAGTGCATATAGAGGTTAGAAGATATGTCTGAATGCTGGGGGCAATATGTCCGTATGCTGGGGGCAATATGTCTGTATGCTGGGGGCAATATGTCTGCATGCTGGGAGCAATACATATGCATTGGTTGTGATAGAGCGATTGTATGTGCTGTTGATATTGTGAATGTCTGTTGTCTGTATATGTATATATAAACATGAGGTTAACCGTTACCTGGGGTTCGTATGCATTGGACCTCAGCCCTTAACATAGCTTCAGGGTCGGGAGGACCGAGGACCGAGGATAGAGGCAAGCAGTCCGCATAGAAGATCCGGCTGAAGACTTCCCTTTTGATGTTCCGACGGAAGCCTTCCTTTTGTTGTTGTACATCACTTTTGAAATACTCGGTTACTGTACCGCTGTTATAATTAGCCAGACTTACGGCGTTTTATATATACATATCAGTTACTCAATTGCTCCGTTGCTCTACTCTGATGATTTTAAAATGATATGTGATGAAAAAAATATACTACTTTTGAAAAAGGGATGTTACAAAATTTTAATTAACGGGGGAGAAATGTAACATCCCAAATTTTTGGAATTTGGAATAACGGCCTTAAATATGTCATTTCGTGCGTACATGAAAGTGTTCTTTAAAAAAATACGTGATGTTACTATTCACGTATACGACACTATTCATGTATACGATACTATTCACGTATACATAATGAAAATTTTGGTTTGAGTATATGACTAATTACTGGAATTCAAGGCCCTATTTTTGGGAGTGACAAATTTGGAATCAGTATTTTGTGGGTCATAAATAGTGTCTACTATTCATAAATACGTATTTACTATTCATGGGGGACCCACGTCAAATTATTTCTCCTCTGTCGACAGATTTGAAAATTGGTCACGCAGGACCCACGCAATAGTAATTTACTATTTGTGCATAGTGTCACGCATAGTGAATTACTATTTGTAAAATAATATAATATTTAAAGGTGTGGGACCCACAGACAATATTTTCTCCATAGCCGACGCGGTTTCACGTGTAGTGTTGAAAATTTGGCACGAGGAAAATTACGTAAAATGACCCAGAGGTGAAAATTACACTTAGGCTATGTTTGGTTGGAGGTGAGGGAGGGAGGGGAGGTGCCCCTCCCTAGTGTGAAAAGTCAGATATGTCCATGATGTGACATGCTTCCAAAGTTAATGTGCTGAAAACGATGCAAAAAGTTATGTAATTTTTAAAATTTCTCATGGGTAATTTGGTCAAAAATTTTCCTCCCCTCCCCTCCCTCCCCTAACCTTCCCTCAAAACAAACATAGGCTTAGGGACCCATTTTCCTCTTCTTTAAAAAACGCACTTTCGTTCCTTTTTAGGAACGATGCAGAAGAGAGAAAGAGGAGGGAATGAAAGATCATAGGGAGAAAGAAGAAGGAAATGGAAGAAGATGATACAAAGATCCGTGAAGAGTAAGGTAATCTCTTAAGCTATGGATTTGTAATCGCTAGTGCTTCACTATTTCTACTCCCTAATTGTAGAAAGCTCTTCTGTTTAGTGTTTTTGCGAGATATGGCCGAAGGTTAAAGAGGTTATGGAAAAGAGAGAAATCTGCAAGATTTACTGAAGAAGGATTAAGGTAAAGCTTATAATGCTCTTTCCAGCTTAATATTATGCATTTTTCTGAGGATTAGAGAGCACATATGATGGAAATTGGACGGAAAATGCAAGTTATTATAGTAATTTACGCCTTTGGAAATAATAGTAAATTTGCTACAATGAATTTATTTACTAATGCAGTAAATATTTATTTACCGTCACAGTAAATATTATTTACCGGCACAATGAATATTATTTACCGGGGTAGTAAATCAATAGTAAATTACTATTCATGAATCGACACTATTCATGTATACGTCACTATTCATGTATACTGAGTACTGTTGAAATAGTGCCACTGTAGCAGTAGTGTTACTGTATCAATCCACTGTTTGGAACTGTAGCGGAATACCGTACTGTAGCAGTATACGGTACTATAGCAACCATAGAAGTTTTCCAAAGTTTTGAAAATGGTATTTAAAATAATACCTTGTAATTTAGAAAGGAAAATGTTGATGGATTGGAAAACTATGAGAAGCATTAAAACAGTTTATATGGTATTAGTATTGTTTAACATGAAGAAGTGACTGATGACAATGATAAACGTTTATAGGAATACTTTGGCACCTCTACTGATCCTAGCATCTTCTGACAAATTAAGGATTCAAGTTTGAGGTGGGTAACTGTAATCTTGTTAGCATATATGTATGTGTTCATGTATTTAGCTGATCATGTTTAATAGATGATTTACATGTTATATTTATTTCCTAGCTATGGATTTTGAGGCTGCGTGTCTCATAGGGCTGCGTGTCCTATAAGGGCTGTGGTCCTTGGTTGTTAGCTGCGGTTAACGGTGCTACTTGTTTTACTTGTAAATGATTCTATGTTTAACATGTGCTATATTGTCATTTATGCTTCATATTTGTTCATGAGATTAACTATTACCCCTGGGGTTCATTCATTTGAACTCCAGATCACATGAAAGAAACAAGAAGTGGATCGGGATCAAGAGGAAAGATGCAGCTGTAAGGATTACAGCAGATGGTACTTTTTGGAAAAGTGTGTGTAGATGGACGGTATTTCATCGTTTATCATTTGTCAATTTTGGATTACTGTATTAAGAAGCCATTATGGGATAGATTCGAATCGCGAAAAATTCATCCTCATGTTTTCGAACTAAGTTAATTGTTAAATTTTTAGTCCACAATTAAGTCGTCCAAATTATTTTGATGCCTGTGCGCTATAACTCTGATAAAGTAGGCGTAATTAGGACGGGCGTTACAGTCTCCGCCGTCACCGCTTTGCCGGGTAAGTTTGAAATTTTGTTCCTAGCTTTTTTATCATTTATTGTTAGATAGTTGCTTTGTATTTGGACATGTTTGCCTAGGTTTATATACTTGATTGAGATCCTTTGGTATAATGCCTTGGTCAAATTTTAATGTTAGTTCCTTAGTTTTGTTTTGTTGATGACTAACCTTTGGAAAACAAAGATCTAAGCAAAATAATTTGAACTTAGTCAAAAATGAGTTTTTATCAGAAAATCAATTTGCCGTCAAATTAACACGAGCCAATGCTGCAGCCTCGAGTCAAATATATTTGCCTCTATTCAAAAATGAGTTTTTATTAGAAAATCGATTTGCTGTCAAATTAACTCGAGTCAATGTTGTAGTCTCGAGTCAATATCTTTGCTTCTGTTGCAAAATTGACATGTTGCCTCGAGCCTGTGAGAAGTCTGCCTCGAGTTTAAGCCTAGACTTGAGCCAGCATTTTCTAAGACTCAAGCCAATGGTCTTTATTTAAAGATTTTTTTAAAATCATTGCTGTCTTGATTCGAGCCAGTAAGCATTGCCTCCAGGCAAAATCCTGACCGTTATATTTGAAAGTCAAAAGTGACTCGAGGCAACACTTAATGCCTCAAGCCAGAGCTCTGTCTATCGTATTCCAAAATGCTTTCATTCACGATAGACTCGAGCCTGATTTCTTACCTTGAGTTTGGAGACTAACTCGAGCCACGTATTTTTGCCTCGAGTCAATACTCTTCTGTATGGTTTATTAATCATTTGTCATGGACTCGAGCCAGATTTTTGTGTGCCTCGAGTCTGGGGCAAGACTTGAGCCTATGATTTATTTTCCTCGAGTCAGATAGCAATTTCAAATCCTCACCATGTCTTGATCGATGCATTAACTCAAGCCTGTGATAAAATTTCCTCGAGTCAAGTTGTTTCTATTTTGAAAAATACTTATCCTCAATCTAAATATCTCTGAGTATCCTCTTTAATTCTTCATATTATCTATCATTCATATTCTTAACTACATTTAATCAGTTTGTTAATGAGTTCCAGAGATCAGATTGCGAATTAAGACTGGATTTTGAATAAAGCAAAATGACGTGTCAGAGCATTTATTGCACTTACCTATTCAAGACACAACCAACGGATATACTCTAAGAAACACAGAAAGACGTTCTGGAAAGTTATTTCATTCTCTTTGTTGGGCTTCCAACGGTCATACTCAAGGAATAAAAGAATTAAAGAATGTTAGTAAAACATTGATGATTCTGCTTCTCGTCCTTCTAACGGATATATTCAAGACTCACCAACAATCATTAATTGCAACACTTATAAATACCAGAAGCATTGAATTCAAAAAGGATCAAAACTTTGCGCATTCAATTAGTCTCAACTACTACCTACTGTTTCATTAAACTCTCTTAATATCTTCGGATATTATCTTGTACTTCAATGTTCATTTTTCTATCTACTCGTGAGGAGATATTAAACACTTATTCATTTTCTATTTGAATCTTAAGGTTAAGGAACCTTAAGTGTAGGTGTATGATTACAACTTGTAAGGGGGAGTGAGTCCTAGTGAGAGGATCATCCTGAGTACAGAGTCTGTAATTGTAACTGTTTTGAAGTGTTAGTGAAAACCCAAGGTGTGCTTGGGGACTGGACGTAGGTTGTTGAATTAGACTGAATCAGTATAAATTTCTCTGTGTTCATTTACTTTTTGTTACTTTCATATTCGCGTTTGCAAATTTTTACCGAAAAGTTTTTGAAATCACCTATTCACCCCCCTCTAGGTGATATTCCATCTTCAGTTAATACCAATATATAAATGATCATATCTTGTCGAATCTTAGAGCTCATTGGAAATTTTGGAACCTTGTTCCAGTTTTTCACCTTTTTTTGGCATAAAAGGGATAATCCAACCTATCAATCTTTATTCATCCTCTACATTAGAATGTGAGTATGAAACACCCACCAAATCCATGAGTAATCGTTCATATATGACCCTTTAGGAGAGATATCAAAACGACACAAATTATATTCACGGTTCAAGCTAAATTTTGTAAGCCAAAGACAAAGACTTTTGCCTGAAAGAATAATTAATATATATAATTATTGGTTGAAACTTCCAATTATTTGTTACATGGGTGAAACTTTTGTGTGAGGTTTCGTGTTCTTCTTTATTAATTATAATGAAGTTCTAGATAGTTTATTTAGAAAAGCAAAGTCCTTTACAGCATAAGCATCTCTGTGTTCAGTGTAACATCCCAATTTTTCAAAAGCAGTATAAAATTTTTTCATCAGAGTAGAGCATCGGAACAAGAGTGTAACTGATATGTATATTCCAAATGCCCACAGGCTAATTACAGAGACGGTATGATAACCGAGATTTTTTAAAATAACAACAGAAGTGTCTCCCTGGCAGTCCTTATGCCGTGGCAACAAAAGATAGTCTGCAGCCGGATCTCTACGCTTGTTGCTTTCCTCTCTCCTCGGTCCTCGGTCCTCTTGACCCTGGCGCTATGTTAAGAGCTGAGGTCCCATGCATATGGACCCCAGGTAACGGTTAACCTCATATTTACATATATAATGAGGCGTCCTTCATTGTGTAAGAAGTTCTTTTTATTTACAAAACTGCCACCGGTCACACCATTAAGACCAGTGCTTCGATTATCCGCTCTAAATGAGGTGGTCTTATAGCCCTTCATTGTTTAAGAAGTTCTTTTTATTTACAAAACTGCCACCGGTCACACCTTTAAGACCGGTGCGTCGATTATCCGTTCCAAATGAGGCAGTCTTAAAGCCCTTTTTTGCACTAGTGTGTGTAGAACTATAGGCGAGCAGTCTTGTTAACAATTGAATTGAACTTCTATATATTGTCCTGATATAGGCTGCACCATGTCACGGTCTTAGACAAAATCCTCCCAAAACCGTGCCGGCCTTAGCTTGATCACTCCCTTGATCTTGGCTAAGTCAGCCGAACCCTCACAAGTAGGCAAAGAGCACAAAGACAAAGAGAACTTTTTAGAGAGAGAAGCAAACTTAGAGAGAGAAGCTCTGGAATACAAAGAACTTGTATTGCTCTTGGATGGTTACAAATGAGGGTGACACCTCCTATTTATAGGCATCCACCTCCTTAATGGACGGTTGAGATCAAAAGGATCCTACAGTGGAGAATAGCTCTCCAGAACCTTCCCTAGAAATATCTAGATCTTTATCTCTTTCATGAGAGTTCTAGAGATTTCTATTCAATTCTATATTTATGTACAAATATCTACAACAATCTTGAACTATCTAGAAACCTCCTTAGAGTGTTTTTGCAAAAGATTATCTAGCGTTCCTCGAGATGCATGACAACCAGCTTTTAAGCCTAAATTTGGCTAAACCGTGGCTTATGATATTTAGCTTGGGTTTCAGTTTCATACACTTAATGCAGGTTATTGATAAATTCATATAAAGATTAGTCTTACACTATGATCCCAAAAGGGACAAAAATAAATAAATATTAGTCTTGTACTTGAACACATGTTTCACATTACAGGCTGTCCGTTTACTCTGGAGTTTAAACTTTTATCTCTATTTATTGGACTGATAAATACTGCATATAGCCGGCCGCATCTTTTTTCTTCAACAAGACAAAGATGCGTACTCATTAAACACTAGATCTGCTTTCTTTAGTTTTAATTTCTTTCCCTGCAAAGAAACTCTAATTTCCCCAAGGGATTTTTTCTCTTCATGTAAATGTGAACTGTATTGTTGGATCCTATTTCTTGTCCAATGAATTAATTATTACATGATAATCTTGAACAGGATCCATTCCGAGGTGGCAAAGACGACCTATTTGATCATCTAGTTTCTTTCATACATTCTGGTGATGAGGAAGCTCTTGCACAGGATGCGATGGCACCTCCTAGTAGACGGTTTTGTCCTGAGTTCTTGTTGAAGTTGGCCACCAAGATCAGTCCTTTCTGAAGCTTATGGTAATTATCCGGATTCCTTTCATGCATTGATCATCAGGCTCATCTGAAACTTACTTCACTTGAAATTTGGACAGTGGAAAGGTAAGACTCATATATCATGTGTTGTCTCAGATGAGTATACTCCATTTGGATGGATGAAAAAGTGACAGAAAAATAGGGTGAGAGAATTGTAGGAAGGAAAACTTCCAAAAATAGTAAAATAATTTTACTCATATGGTCCTTAATATAAGACTTATTTAATTATTTTAATTAGATTAAAGAAGTTAGTTAGGTTAATTAATTTGACATGTAGTTTTTAAAACACCTTATCATCTTCCTCAATTTCCTCCCCTCTTTAACTTAATTATTGTTGAGGGAGTATGAATACAACAAATAACAAATAGGTCTTACATTTAATACTAAAATCCACTCCCAATATAAGTCCTACATGAAGGACTAGAGGAGTACTATTGTTTAGAATTCTCCATCATATTCTTTCCTTCATCGTTTTCTTCCCATCCAAGCATAGGGTAAACTTCAGCGATTGAAATCTTCTTTATTCATGCATTTAGAGAAAAGAGTGTAAACTTCAGCGATTGAAATCTTCTTTATTCATGCATTTAGAGAAAAGAGTGACCAGACAATGTGATTGTGAACGACGGACCACATGTAAGGATCTGAATAATATATCTATGTGTGTTTGTTTGTCTTGTATGTCAGTTCTGATGAATCTCATCTTTATATATATTTTTTCCTTTTTGAGCAAACCTCTTTTGTATATTCATTTAGCCTTTATTTATTGCGATGTAATTTATTTATTTTTGCAAATTTATGTAACCATTTATAATTATGATTGAGCTTGATTCTTGGTAAAAATTATTGGTTGAGATATAGAAAATAGTAGTAATCAAATTTTGATGTTATGGAAATACAATAATCCATTTCGTAGAAAATTTTAATTCTGCTGTAGTTTTTTTTATAAAATCACACTAAGGTTCTAAGGACTAGAAAAAATATCAAAAAAATCCCAATGAATGTTCCACTATCTAAAAACTCTCAAGGGATTGCAATGATATAGTTTTCAAATGTAAAATTACTTTATTGCTCCCATTGATTAAAAAAGTAAAAGAGAAGTAGAAAGGCTTGTCAATGACAATTTTATGACTTGTCAATATAGATACTTATACTTGTCAACGAGAGCTATTTTAGATTATATTGGAAAAATGACATTACTTAACATAGATGAGCTTGTTAATATAGGCACACACAATTGTCAATGAAAGCTGTTTTTTGACCCAAAAAAAAACAAGAGCTATTTGAACTTATATTGAAAAAAATGGCACTAGTTAATATATATGGGCTTGTCATGGCCACTCTATGATGTGTTACTATAGGCACATACATTTGCCAACGAGAGTTGTTTTAAATTAAATTGAAAAAATGACGTTAGTTAATATAGATAGACTTAATTATCAGTATATGCATATATACACTTTTCACAAAGAGGTATATACACTTGCCAATGTATAATTTGTTTGTATAGAGGCACATAAACTTGTCAAAAGAGGTAGATACATTTGCCAATGTATAACTTGCCAATACATGCACATAAATTGTCAAAATATGTATATACACTTGCTAGTCTAAGGGCAAATTGACTTCAACTCTCAATTACTAAGAGCAAGAAGGTAATTTCACATTTATAATTTATATTATTTAATATTTCACATATAAAATATGATTGAACCATATTTTATATGATTTTTCAATATTTAATTGGGATTCTTAATGGATTTTGTCATAGTTGTTGAGCTTAAAAGATCTTTCTTGTGATAAATTGATATTAAGAGTAAGTACATTAAATTTAGACTAAAAGGGCAAAATTGTCATAAAATTGTTATTACTCTTAATCTTTGATTTTTCTGAGAATATTTGATGCAGATTAATTAATTTTGATTGTAAGTGGTTGAAGGAATTAAATCAAGTTGAAAAAGGAAATTTGGGCTCAACTTATAAAATTTCATTTTAGTCCCTGAATAGAAGTTTTCACTCTTTGCAATTTGGTCCCTGGTCAAACTCTGCGTTTTGACCAGGAATTAGGTTCAGCTTTATATTGGATATTAAACCAGAGGACCCGAGAGAGTGAGCCAGCGCCGTGAGACCTTCTTCCTCTTTCCTTCGATCTGGGTCTGTATCTTCCTCGTCGCCGGCGACGTTCCACTCTTCATTCACCGTCGCCGGCGACCACGTCTTTCCCTTCAACCACCGTTCACCACCGTAGAAGACACAAGAGAGGGGAGCCCGAGATCAAAGAAGCTTCAGCGCCGGCGAGCTTCGTTGCTCAGTACACCGTCCTTCATTGCCGGTGAGATCGAGCTTTGCAGAGCTTCAGAACCACCACCATCGATCTCTTGCTTGGCGATTGTGCAACTTTCCGGTGAGAGCTTGAATTTTCCGGCCACTTTTCCTAGATTCCGGTGAGATGATGAATTTTTTCGGCGAGTTCTCAGATAGCAATGGAGGGTTGATTTCCTTGCTTCTTGGTAATGATGATTTGTTCTTGAGCTCTATGGACTACATAGGGGAGTTTTTCCTATCATTCCATAGTCTAGATTTATATATACTGATTGCCTAGATTTAGGAATTTTTGTGTACGATTTTGGACTGAGATTAATGATTATTGTCTCTTATGGTTTGATATTTGTGACTGAGATTGGATTTGTAATATGAAGATTATATGTATTTGAATTGCTTTGTGGTTGCAATGATACTATGTTGATTAGCGTGATATTGTCTAATTAATGTGGTTGATTTGTGCATTTGAGGGACTGATTAGTACTCAATTCCAAGAAGACTCATTTTTACATTATTCCAATCTTAATTACACATTAAGTGGTTTTAAACAATATCTCAAGAGATAGTGGTTAGCTACGATTGTAGGAGCTATTATTAATTAAGAATATTGGACTTAAGTGATATCTTGAGGTTTTTCTAATTAAGACTTAATGAGTATTAACTTCATAATTTTTGAGCAAGGATAGTCACTTCTTCATTACCAAGATGCATCCATTATTTATATTTCCATTTTCATATTCCATTCTATTTTATAAAAATACCAAAAATAATAGTTAACATTTAATTAAATTGCATTTCTATTTTAGTTTATTAATTTAAAAATCCAAAACCCAATCCCCCTTTGTTTCCATTGCATTTGCATGACATTTAGATTACTTAGGATTCAATAAAAGGCTCCTCGAGAAGAGAGAACGATCCTAGGTTTGCCTATACGCAATCCTTGGTTAATTGTTGATTGTGGACCCCAAGGCTAATGACAAAAGGTCTTCATCAAATGGCGCCGTTGCCGGGGAGCTAAGTAATTGGCTCCCTAGGTAATCTAATTGTCAAATTTACTTTTGACAAGGGGTTTCTCGTGTGAAGCTTGTTAGTTTTGCATTTTTGATTTTTCATTGTATATAGTTTAGGGTTTTTGCATTTAGGTAGCTTGCATAACATTCATTGCATTGTCTCTACTTGGTAGCTTCTGTGTGGTGTGTTTGTATCCAATTCAATATGATTTTGAGCTTATTTGTTTGAATTCACCATGTCTCCAAGTTAATTCATAGCATACTTGCATCTTTAATCATTTTGAATTTCCCCCCCCCTTGCATTTGTATTTTCTTAGATTCATTTTCTTAGTTTTTATAGTTTATAGTTAGATAGTTATCTTGTAATTCATTGGGAATTAATTGTATTGAATTTTCATGGCTTGGTTTTATGACAATCATAATCTACCTTTCAATTCTCACTCTTTTGTAGACAATCAAGAATGTCATGGTCCATTCCACCACCCATTACATGAACCACTCCACCAACCTTCATTTCAACAATATCATCAACCCTCTCACTTACCATACCATCCTTCATTCCATCCCACTTCCGGACCATGCCATCCATCTCATGAATCCTTATACCCATTTGGGCCACCTTATGGACCTCACTCTCAACCATGTGTGCCCAACCAAGAACCTTCCATTTGTGAAGTCATTGGAGATTTTCAAAATCAAACAGCTTGGGCTATAAATGAGGAGTGGTCACATAAGGACAACTTTCATCAACAAATGGAATCTATTCTTAGAAGAATGAACACCAAGTGAAAATGAGTGAGAGATTGGGAAAAGAAATTGAGCAGCAATCACAAGTGTTGAAAATGAATTTTCAAGAAAACCATTCTCTCATGGTCACACAATCACAAGAAGTGAGGCAAGTACAGAAGCACATTGAAGAGTCTTCCCTCCCATTTGGTAATGATCTTATCCTTGTAGAAGTAGGCTCTCATACTACTCTAACTAATGAAGCAATTCATGATTTGAGTGACGATGAGGTGGACGAGGAAATCATTGTTGAATCCCCTCAATTATTTGAAAATGTAATTGCTTAACCAATTGCCTTTAGTAGTAGTGATTCGATTGTACCTGTTGATGAGTGTGCTCCTATTTCTACATGTGATGCTTTAACTGTTGAAAATGCTTCTCTTCATAGTACTAGTGATGATTGCAATAAATTGAATGACATATTTTCATGCTCTTTTAAGGAATGTCAAATATGTGTAGATTGTTATCATGAAAAATGTCATTTACTTGTTGAGCTTCGAGAGAAAGCATTTAGTGAAGTGGTTGATTTCTACCATTGATCATAATACACCGTCTTGTACTATTGAGGATAGTAAGCATGTCAATTGTGAAAATGTTGAATCAAGCATGGATGCCAATGTTGTTGATGATGTTCTTGCTGAATGGCATGTTGATTGTCCTGATTTTGCATGTGCGAGTGATTCTGCCATTTGTGCATGTTCTGATAATGAATGGTGCTCTGTTTGCACTGATTTGGTTAATGCTACATTATTTGGTGATTTTGAATTGCTTAGTGATTCTGCATTACTTGTGGATTCTGTTGTTGATGTGAGTGAGAAAGATCATAGCCTAGGATACCACATGCATAAAATTCTCATTGGATCACTTCCTTGTAGTCTTGTTGGTGACAAAGATTCTGAAATTTTGATTGATAAAATTCAACATGTTGATGAATCTTTCCAACAAGTGTTATCTTGTAATTTGCCACCCGATTTAGAAAAGAACAATGATTGCTTTGAAATTTTGGAGCCCTCGGGAGGTGATAATTTCAAAAATTCTCCTTCTTCTTCCAATCTTTTTCCTTCCATCTCTTGCGATTGCAATGCTGATATGGTGTACTCCAACACTAAGTTGGATTCCATACCTTCCATTTTGCAAGTACAAGAGAATTTTCACAATATAACTGGTTCCTTGACTCCTACTGATGGGAGTGTCATTGATTTCCTTGGATGTGATAGTTACATGGAGAGTTTAGTTCCTAAAATAAATTTACGTCACTTGAAATCTCTCCATGTTGCTATTTTTGGATGGGATACTGCTATTTGCTTGTTTTCTTTGCAGGCACATTCTTGGAAAGGTCGTCAGGGGAGCCAATCCTTACCATACATTCTTGGACCCCTTTTAATTGATCCTGAGCCACCTCCACCAAGGAAATTCAACAGAAGAGAAGATGTTTTTAAAGACAAATGCATGATTCTCATTGGGGATGAGAACTTCTTTTTCAAGCGACTCAAGATACTCTAATAAAGGTTGTCTCTTTCCTCACTTATTTTCTTCCTAATTCATTTGATTACATGGGCTTAATTGTTGTATGAGGAAGATAAGTGTGGGGGAGGGACACAATCCAGTAGAAAAAGTAGAAATAATGTAGTTTAGTAAGTAGAATAAGAACTCCCTATGTATGCTTTGCATTCTTTGACCACTACCATAGTTAATTACCATTGTGCCTTGAATTTCAACTTATTTATCATTATCTTTAGAGTGGTTTTATTAACATTGAGGAAAATGTGTTGATTAAGTGTGGGGGAGAGATATACATTTCGAATATCATTGATTGGTTGTTTTTAAATAAGAAAATGCCAAAAGCTATTTTTTTTTTTAAAAAAAAAGCACATGTCCTAAGTGATAAAGGGTCGCATTTGCCACTTTAAAAGTGTAAATTGTGAGAAATTCTTTGATTTTTCAAAAGATATGGAGCTTTGGCAAATCAACTATATTTTGTTTCTCAAGTGAATTGGAAGAGAAATGAACCCACAATTGGATTTTTTCTTACTCCTTATTTTGAAAAGAGAGTTTATTAATCATTAGTGCATTTAAGACTTGAGCATAATTATAACTGATTGCAATGTTTTCATTAATTGTATTTGTAAGGTTAGCACTTGGAAAAGTAAAGTAGATGTTTTGTGGTTAGTTTACTATGCAATTGATTGTGTTAGAGTGAGCATTAGAGAAAAAAAAACCTTGTTGGAAGATTATTTGAGCCTTATATTCTTTTCATGTTTGCAAGTTCACTTGGTTTTTCACTTTCTAGAACTTGTTTCAACTCCTTTTCAAAATGGTATTTGCTTTAGTGTGATGAAAATGAAAGAGGCATTCGATTTTAATCCCTTCACCTAAACACAAACTTACATTCATCTACCCTTTGCTCACCCTTCTTGAGCCATTCCTTTGTTGTATGCATGTCATTACTCGTAGTGTTCATAGTATTTGTAAAAAAACAGTGAATTGCCAATACAAAGTTGAACAATGTATATATTGAAATACCATGTATATGAAAAAGAATGAAAAAAAAAGTATTGAAAAAGAAAAGAAAACAATAGAAGTGTTTTGTAGATAAATTGGAAAAGAAGAAAGAAAGAAAGAAAATATCAAGAAGGCATTTGTTCATGAATTTTCAAAAGAATTGGCAAAAGTTTGTAAAGAGTTATTTAGATGCTTTGAACTTGGTTATTAATTAACTTTGACTTGCATATCAACTATTTTGTAAAACCCCGGTTTTCACAACTGTTTTCATAACGTTTTGATCAGAGTTTTGAGCGACGGAATTTTTTTTTATAATAAAGAGTAACTGAATTACATTGATAACAGTGTATCTGGCTGTTCATAAGGCCGTACATTCCTCCGAGTGTTTACATCTAACAAAACTAAAGCGTCTCCGTCAGGTCTTCATGCTAGCTCCTCACCCTTGTCCTCGATCCTGAATCCCTTGGATCCTGTGGCTATGGTAAGAGCTGAGGTCCAATGCAACCGGACCCCAGGTAACGGTTAACCTCATGCTTATGAACAATACATGAACAATAGGTATCTTTAAAATTACAGCATTGATCAAACCAGTACGTCGTATGATCATTTAATAACAACTACAATAACATGTAACGTTAAGTCTGTCTGCACCATTCACCCGTGCCACGATGTACGGTCGTGTCCTCAGCGCTAGGAAAAAAATACGGCATTACTATGACTATAACCCGTAAAAATGTAATAGTGATCTAAGTACGATTTCTTAGACACAATGCATCTATGTACGATTCCATAGACACGGCGCATCTATGTACGATTCCATAGACACGGTGCATCTAAGTACGGTTTCATAGACACGGTGCATCTAAGTACGGTTCCATAGACACGGTGCATCTAAGTACGGTTCCATAGACACGGTGCATCTAAGTACGGTTCCATAGACACGGTGCATATAGCACCGAATAGAATGGCCAGGTAAGTGTCTACCATGGGGGGCCTCACCGACTTTACGACGACTAATTGGCACACCCACATAGACTAGCCTTGCCTTCGGCACCAAACTATTCATACAACATATCATCACATATATGCATTCAATAATCATCAGAGCTTGTGTTACAGTACGCGAACGTACCTCCGTTGACGAACGTCGGCAATTCTGGCGGAAACGGCACGTTTTACGGAAAATCGTACTTTTGACAGAAAACAGCAGAATTTCGGCGGCACAACAACAGTACTTGTTCACAGATATCCTATAGGGAATATATCACATTTTTTTAGTGATAAACATTATAACAGGCATTTTAGGTAAAAATTACCATTTTGCCCCTATTCCCCTAATCGGCGGAATTTCGCTAGCGCTTCGCTACTTTGACTTTAATTTCTTCCAAAATTTTGCCAGAACTTCGACCCAATCATGATTTTCAAAATTTAGGAATAAAATACCCCTATCATATGATATCTAATCATACTTGGAAGATTAAAGACTAATCTAACATTTCTACTCTAACTACCGAAAGAACTACAGAAGCTTAAGACTCGGTACCGAAAAACTTACCCAGAGCTTTGCTGCTTTTTCCCCCAGAGCTTCTCTCTCTAAAACCTCTCTCTATGTTTTGAATTTGCTAAGGCAAATGGTGTGAAATTTCCAAAGGCTTGCTTGCCTATTTATAGAAAAATCTAGGGACATAATGGTCTTTTTTGAATTCAATCTACACCGTCGGATTGCACTTGGAGAAAATGGCTTGATCTTGGACCTTCCCTCTCTTGGTCGACATAGAGGGCCTATGTGGCAGCCAATGACATCATCTTTGATGATGTCATGGCTTGCTTTATGCACTTGATCCGACAGAATTTCCCCGATCGGTGTCCGATTCGCGTAATCGCGTAAAATCCTAAAAATCCGGAATTACAACTTTGAAGACATTTTCTCACTTATTAGAAATGTCCAGGCTAAATAAATTTTTGATTCCATACAGGGTTCCAACGGTCCTGCGGAAGTTTCTCGAAAAACGTGCCCGTTTACGGAATTCACTTCTGGAATTGTCACTTTCTGGACAAAAATTCACTGACTCCAAATATGTCCAGATAATCATAAACTCATTCCCAGATGTTGAGTTACAATTTATTTTGTTCAAATTCTAATTTTATGACTATCTGCCCTTTTATCAGATTTTCCCTATTCCGTCTTATTACTTAAGTATCCTACCGATCTCGGAATTGACTTCTGTAACAGCTCAATTCGAGATAAAAATCCACTCATCAATATTATATCCTGACTCCAGAAACTTTGTTCATAGTTTTCTAGATAGGATCCAATCTCCATCGGTTTTTATTTACTTTTTACCTTTTTAATTTAATTAATTTTTAATTAGAGTTTATTATTTACACTCTTCCTTCATTACTATTTTATTTTTTTTACTTTTTCCCTACACCATGTCGGCACACACACACAAATAATATATAATTTTTATTTTATTTTTTAATTAATTATTATATACTTTAATAATTATTTTTACATAATTTTTTACAATATTTTTTCTTATTGGTCCATACTTGTGTTTAGGCTCAAAATTACCTAATCTCATTTATTTTTCTCAACATTTTCCAATTAATGAGCAAATATATTTATGCTAATTTTTAGCCATAACCCACTAATTTTTGGGTCTTACATAATTATCTTTGAATTTCCCTTTGTTTATGCTTAAGTAATTAGCCAATAATTACTTAATTAATTTCTTAACCATAGTCGATAATTTTCTTAAGTTACTTATGTCCTATAAGGGCATTTTCGTCATTTGGCACTTTGGCACTTAAATTCTCTAAGTTCCAAGAAATTTTCCTTTAGAAAATAAGATAAATTTAACATATTCTTTGAGACCACATGTTCACCTATTTTTAATAGGTATTATTTCCTAATTTATGATATTTACCCTAAGTGTGATTTTTTTTAGGGTATTACATATTTCCTTTTTCTAATTTATTCATTCCATTTAGCCTTCATCCATCATTACAAGCCTTCTAAGTCCTCTTGATTCATTACATTAATTGCTATTAACAGTGGAGATGTTAGAGTTGTTACAAGCATATGGTAAGGTGTTGATCAAGTGAGTTAGAGTGAAATTATCCCAATCAATGAGGTGAGATGAGTAAAACGCCAATACTTTGAGAGTTCTCTTGTGCTTCATTCTAATATTTTGGGTTGTGTAGTTAGCTAATTTTTTTTTACATCCTTGATTATGACTAGTGTTGGCTTGAAGAATTTGATTAATTAATTCATTGTTTTCTAATTATGAAATTGCTCATCTTTTAAATACATTAATGATTTGGACTTGGAATCTTGTACTCAATCGCCTTTGTTCAGGAGTACAAATGTTTAAGTGTGGGGGAATTGATTGAACCATATTTTATATGATTTTTCATTATTTAATTGGGATTATTAATGGATTTTGTCATAGTTGTTGAGCTTAAAAGGTCTTTCTTGTGATAAATTGATATTAAGAGTAAATACATTAAATTTAGACTAAAAGGGCAAAATTGTCATAAAATTGTTATTACTCTTAATCTTTGATTTTGCTGAGAATATTTGATGCAGATTAATTAATTTTGATTGTAAGTGGTTGAAGGAATTAAATCAAGTTGAAAAAGGAAGTTTGGGCTCAACTTATAAAATTTCATTTTAGTCCCTGAATAGAAGTTTTCACTCTTTGCAATTTGGTCCCTGGTCAAACTCTGTGTTTTGACCAGGAATTAGGTTCAGCTTTATATTGGATATTAAACTAGAGGACCCGAGAGAGTGAGCCAGCGCCGCGAGACCTTCTTCCTCTTTCCTTCGATCTGGGTCTGTATCTTCCTCGTCACCGGCGACGTTCCACTCTTCATTCACCGTCGTCGGCGACCACGTCTTTCCCTTCAACCACCGTTCACCACCGTAGAAGACACAAGAGAGGGGAGCCCGAGATCACAGAAGCTTCAGCACCGGCGAGCTCCGTTGCTCAGTACACCGTCCTCCATTGCCGGTGAGATCGAGCTTTGCAGAGCTTCAGAACCACCACCGTCGATCTCTTGCTTGGCGATTGTGCAACTTTCCGGTGAGAGCTTGAATTTTCCGGCCACTTTTCCCAGATTCCGGTGAGATGATGAATTTTCCGGCGAGTTCTCAGATTGGAATGTAGGGCTGATTTCCTTGCTTCTTGGTGATGATGATTTGTTCTTGAGCTCTATGGATTACATAGGGGAGTTTTTCCTATCATTCCATAGTCTAGATTTATATATAATGATTGCCTAGATTTAGGAATTGTTGTGTATGATTTTGGACTGAGATTAGTGATTATTGTCTCTTATGGTTTGATATTTGTGACTGAGATTGGATTTGTAATATGAAGATTATATTTATTTGAATTGCTTTGTAGTTGCAATGATACTATGTTGATTAGCGTGATATTGTCTAATTAATGTGGTTGATTTGTGCATTTGAGGGGCTGATTAGTACTCAATTCCAAGGAGACTCATTTTTACATTATTCCAATATTAATTCACTACTACAAAATACACTTTTAACGTCCGTTTTTAATATACTTAGACGACTGATTTCAAAGGGTCGTAAATGTAATGGTCGTTAAAAGTTTGACTTACAACCACTGTTTTTTTAAAAACAGTCGTTGTATCTTCAACCACTGTTTTTAAAATAACAGTCTTTATATACTTTTTTTCCAAATTGATGAGCAGTGGCAGAAAAGCATTCCAGCGAGAAAATTGGAAAAGCCAAAGATAATAACAACACAATGGGTAGGACCAAGATAGAAGAAAGGAAGAAATTAACTTGGTCATTAATTTCTGCAAAACACACACACACACCCACTTTTATGGCTTCTGTGATGTCTCCAATCACAATATCCACGAATTGGTGCTTGGAGTAACGTTGAAGATCACTGATATTTGAGACAAAACATGCTCCATAGTCATTGGACCAACGCTGAATAGGTTCATTGATCTGGACAACAATGATTTGGCTTCTTTATTCCCCAGTTTCTTCTTCCTCTGAACATCTGTCACATTCTTGTAATATCTTCCAGCAGACTGAAACATTCACAAAGAAATGGTTTTTGCGTAGGTATATCAAATCAAAGAGGAATAATAACATTAGGAATGAATTAATAAATGAGTACCAGCAGCTTTAGGGAGAGAACGCCAAGAGCCTTCACCATGGAGGCGAATATAATCGATAAGGCGTTGGTCTTCCTTTTTGGTCCAAGCACCTTTGTTTGTATCTAGCACAGGAAGAGAAGTTCATAGAGCGAAATTCAATTTTTGGAGTGGGAAAAGAGAAGATTCATCTTTTAGACTTTTTAGACTAGACTTTTTAATAAATTTAACCACCGTTTCTTAGAAAAAGTCGTGTAATCTACTTTTTTTAAGACTGTTTTTCTTGAAACAGTCTTTAAATGTTAAGACAAAATTTCAAAAATGCCACCGCCTCCCAAATAATAAAAAACAATGGCGGGAGAATCAAAATGTATTTACACGGGCGGTGTTCCTTAGCATTTTTAATAAATTTAACCACCGTTTCTTAGAAACAGTCGTGTAATCTCATTTTTTTAAGACTGTTTTTCTTGAAACAGTCTTTAAATGTTAAGACAAAATTTCAAAAATGCCACCGCCTCCTAAATAATAAAAAACAATGGCGGGAGAATCAAAATGTATTTATGCGGGCGATGTTCCTTGGCATTTTTAATAAATTTAACCACCGTTTCTTAGAAACAGTCGTGTAATCTCTTTTTTTTTTTTTAAGACTGTTTTTCTTGAAACAATCTTTAAATGTTAAGACAAAATTTCAAAAATGTCACCGCCTCCCAAATAATAAAAAACAATGGCGGGAGAATCAAAATGTATTTACGCGGGCAGTGTTCCTTGGCATTTTGAATACATTTAACCACTATTTCTGAGAAACAGTCGTGTAATCTCTGTTTTTTAAGACTGTTTTGCTTAAAACAGTCGTTAAATGTTAAGACAAAATTTCAAATATGCCACCGCCTCCCTTTTTACCTCTGTTTTCAGAAAAATGGACGTTAATTTGGGGTCGTTAAATTTACTTTTTGTAGTAGTGATTACACATTAAGTGGTTTTAAACAATATCTCAAGAGATAGTGGTTAGCTACGATTGTAGGAGCTATTATTAATTGAGAATATTGGACTTAAGTGATATCTTGAGGTTTTTCTAATTAAGACTTAATGAGTATTAACTCCATAATTTTTGAGCAAGGATAGTCACTTCTTCATTACCAAGATGCATCCACCATTTATATTTCCATTTTCATATTCCATTCTATTTTATAAAAATACCAAAAATAATAGTTAACATTTAATTAAATTGCATTTCTATTTTAGTTTATTAATTTAGAAATCCAAAACTCAATCCCCCTTTGTTTCCATTACATTTGCATGACATTTAGATTACTTAGGATTCAATAAAAGGCTCCTCGAGAAGAGAGAACGATCATAGGTTTGCCTATACGCAATCCTTGGTTAATTGTTGATTGTGGATCCCAAGGCTAATGACAAAAGGTCTTCATCAATGCACATAAATTGTCAAAATATGTATATACACTTGCTAGTCTAAGGGCAAATTGACTTCAACTCTCAATTACCAAGAGCAAGAAGGTAATTTCACATTTGTAATTTATATTATTGAGGTCTCTAGGGAGTTTTTAGATAGGGGAATCTATAGTAGGACTTTTTTGATATTTTTTCTAGTCCTTGAGACTTGAGTTTGATTTTTAAGATTTTTTTGGGTTCATAAAATGGATGGAAAGGCATGCTTGTGTCTACTTGGGTTCATTATCAACAAAACCAACTTCTATCAGCTACTTAATTGTATGTCGGATTGTCTCAGGAGATTTACAAGCCTCCTCATGTGTCAAGGTAAAATCTCTTCCTTGGTGCAATCCTTTGCATAATGTTCCATTTTCCACATTTATAACAAACATTTTGTCCAGTCAAACACAACATTTTAGGAAGAGATCGAAGAGAGTTATTTTGGGGGATAATTAAAGGAAGGGATCAGAAGAGAAGATAATGCTCTTACAAGAGAACATTTTAGAAGGGGGAGAGAATTATTTTGTGTGAGATATATACAGACCCTTTTCTCTTTCATCTCACATCCTACATATAGCTTATGTAGAGTCATATAGGAATAGATGTAACACACTTAAACATACAGTTTTATGGGAATAAACATAACTTTTAAACCATATAAACAAAGATATCTCTTTATGAACCTATGTCTCTCCATATTTGCGTAATAACCTCTCTTGAATCAAGCTTGAGCCTAATCCACTAAGTGTGGAATAATATATTACAATAGTAATAAACAATGATGATGATGATGTGATTATAAAAATTTGAAATAAAATACAAGAAACGACAAAGCAATATAATTTATATGAAATATGAAACTACAGGAGAATTATTGGTGCAAAGATAGATGTTCCCCTTACCTTATTGTTATACATTTACATGGCACCAAATAATTTAAAGCTTGTTGATGATTGGATGACGTGCTTTACACATTGCCTCTAAAGGCATAACTTTTGGCATAGTGTATTACACCCCTACTGGCCTCGCCCTTTCGGGTGGCAGGTTAGAGGGATTCCTTTTAATTGTTACATTTCCTTGGTTATTAGTCCATTTTAACTTATATCAGAGTGAGTGCAACAGAGCATTATACCGGTTTGGACTACCTACTGTACTGGTAAAAGTAAAATAAACAGAAAGTAAAAGTCCTCGAAGAGTTAAGGGTACAGTAATTCAAATATAAAAACCAAAAATTTAAGTACAGTCATTCCTAAAAATACAATACAAATCATAATAGGGCATCCCCTATTCTTCTCCTGCATTGATAAGCCCTATCTTTGCAAAAAGGTTCTTCCTCTTCAGGCACGTACCCTTGTAGTTTCAGAAATGTCTGGAGTCCAATAATGGCCCCCAAAGTAACCATCAATACTCATGCACTAAATGTGAGATGTGTATGTATGCAACCATGAAATATAGATGAATACAAATAATATGCCAAATTTACCACATATGCTTCGTACCGTCGAGCTGCCTTACCAAGGCAGGCCCCGGAATTATCGGAATCACAAGCCAGTCCCGTTGGGCCTCCACATAGGCAAACCCTGGCAGGCATCTTCAGCTCTAGGAACACAATCACTAACATGCTCTGTATACATATTTGGCAAAACACATACAAAAACACATATGGTAAGCATCACATACAACAAAACACATAAAAGTGTCTGAATAAAGTGGTTACTACCTGGTGGGGTATGTACCGTCTTAAAATTCTATTGGGTCCACTAGCTCCCAAAATGTGGTTCAGACCTAGATAACACCAAAATGACTTATTTTAGTACTTTCCAAAAAATACCCTTACATTTTTCACAAAAACCGAGCCTTTACTAATTTTCCAGCAAGTCCAGTGGTTTTGGCCCAAATTCTATGATTTTTAATAAATTCCAAAAAAATCATATTTGCATGCAACCAGCTCCATATGAACCATTAAGATGTCTATTATTCATAAAAAAAATATTTTCAGAACCCAAAAGTACAAATATTGTGACTTGTATCTCAGTTTCCACACTCTGGTCGAAATTAATCTGTTGTCTTCTGAACCAACTTTACCAATTTTTATCTCCTAGTAGAAAATCCAAATAATACAAAATTATACATCAAGGTGAACCTTAGGATGTTTCATTTATCCCTGTAAAATTTCAGCTCAATCCAAGTTCATTTACTATTTTTAAGACCGAGTTGAAGCTTTGCTGCCCCAGAATCCCAGAATTGGCAGCAAGCTAGTTCTTTAAGGTTTTTCGGTGTTTTTGAGTTCGGAAAGTTAAACCATAGATTAACCCCAAAAAAAAACATGTTTTGAAAACATTGAGACCATAAAAAACACCAAAATCATATTGAAATACCATGCCCTAACCTCTTGAACGAAAACCTTAAGTTTAAGCTTCAAAGGTTTGGGTTTTCGGTGTTTACCTGAATTGGAACTTTGCTTGATGATCCTTGGAGCTTGGACCTTGCTTTGGCTATGGAAACTTGGCTGAAACCTTCTCTCTTTCCTCTGAAATTTCGTGCTCCTTTATGGTTTAGGAGAGAGAGAGCATGTGTATTTAATAATGGTAAAAGTAACTGATCAGTCCGGAATAACTGGAGTAAAACCCTGTCTAGTAACTAGTAAAATTCATCTGAATTTTTGAATTTATCCACAAGAAAATCCAGAGGATTCTAGGTTCTGGACAGGTGGCGCATCCCCATGGAAAATATCTAGATTTTTACTTTTCATTTGGGGAAAATTACCTACTTTGACCCGAAATTTAAGAAAATTACCAATTTTGGCCCGGAACTTCTTTATTATTCTTTTCCTTTTCCCCAAGTTTTCTAGACACTTCTTAGGGCCATGTGGCGCCATTTTGGGCCTAAAAATCAGATCCCATGATTTTATTTTATTTTCCCCAATTTATCTGATTTATTCTCTTTTTATCCAGAAAGTGGGTCCCGCACTTTGACTTTGGGACTGATTTTCTTTTTCTTTTTCTTCAAGTAAGTTTATAATAATTATGGAGGCTGGGTGGCGCCACTTTGGGCCCACCAAATCTTCCCTCACCTATTTGTCAGGCTTTTTCCACTTTATAGGTCCAGTCTCCTTCTATCGGTCCCCACTGGTCAACCGAGTGCTATCCTTTGTATTTTTCTTCAACTTTTTCAAATGTTTTCCTTTGAATGGAATTTCATGTGTGGCGCCTCCTTGACTACCAATATGGCCCCACATCTGTCTCCTTCAGTCTAAAAGAAGCCCCTAATTGGTCCCCATCGGTCCCCTTTCTACCGGTTAACATCCTGTGGGACCCGTATTTTGTGTTTGGGCCTGAGTATGGATAAAATCATCTGATTTTTTATTCTCTCTCCTGAGTGGACAAAATTCAATGCTTAAGGGGTAAGGAATTGACTTTTCTACCCCTATAATTATTACTCAGCTTTTGCTTTTCAATCCCACAATGACACATGTCCTCTAGCAGTGATTACATTGACTCCTTATCTTCAGAAACGCAGGGCATCCCTGATTGTCCTGAAATTGCTGTATACTTACTTATACCGGCATATTTTCACTCAACTAATTGTCCTATACTTTAGGAAATAGTTAGGTGGCATCTTTTCCAACCAAATTTATACCGTATGGCTCTTTTGTGCCCCTTTTTCCACTGGCACTTTAATTCTACGGTTTATACACATTAGGTCCACTGACCTGTATAGCCAAGTTACTTAGTCCTTGAGAGGCTTCCTGTCTCTCGTCATTCTTGGGACTCTTCCCGAACCGGGCTTAGTTGTCTACCCCCTTTAGGCTTATTTTTTTCGTCTCTAATCCCGAAATTCAGTATATTACATAGTGAGCCTTGCTCCTTCTGTCATATGAATTTCTTCCTCACTGACTTGTTTCCATTCAAAGCATTGAATCAACAATCCCAAAGTCATTCCCACTGTTTGTTGAGCTAAGCCTGATCCTGGACAAGCTCGTCTTCCCAACCCAAATGGAATTAGCTTGTTTGCTTCTCCTTCTTTCTCAAACCTCTCTAGCTTAAAACTTGTAGCATCACTCCACAATTGAGGATCTTTGTGGATGACCCAAGCATTGACCAACACCATAGTGCCACATGGAACATTATATCCTGCAATAGTGCAGTCATTTGAAGCCTCACGTGGAACCAACAATGGTGCAGCAAGATGCAACCGAAGTGTTTCAGACATAATGTTCTGCAGAACATTTAAACATACTAATCAAGATTTATTTTATCTATACTAATCAATATCCCCATCAACTATATCTATACTAATCAATATTTAAACATACTAATCAACATTTTAATCTACATAATCAAATCAATATTTAATCTATCTATACTAATCAATATCAATTACATATTAATCTATATACAATAATCTATCTCAAACATTTAAACATACCTAAACCGTGAACAAAGGGAAGAACAAAGAACGTTGGAAAACCACCACCTACTCCGACGAGCAAGCGAAGAACCACCACCGCACCAATACAAGCAAGGAGGCGCCCGAAATCGCAGTGGAGCCGGAAATCGCGAGGAAGGCCGGAAACGAGAGGGGAGGCCGGAAAACGAGAGGGGAGGCCGGAAAACGGAAGGGCAGCCGGAGAAATCAATGGGGAGGGGAGCTGCGCGGAGGGGGAGGAGAGGGGGCGCGCGCGCGGGAGGAGGAAGACGCAGAGTCTCTTAAATGAGACTCGCGATTTTGCGACGGATCGCGGCCCGTCGCAAATTGCGACGGACCGGACCGTCCGTCGCAATATTTGTGCGACGGACGGTCCGGTCCGTCGCAATTTGCGACGGACCGACGGTCCGCCGCAAAGGGCGTCGCCCTTTGCGGCGGACCGACCGTCGCGCCGCAGTGTCGGTGGGCACCGACACTTTGCGACGGACCGTCCGGTCCGTCGCAAAGTGCGACGGACCGGGACCGTCCGTCGCAAAGGGCGGACCGATTCGCCCTTTTGCGACGGACCGCCCGCCCGTCGCAAAGTGTCGGTGGCACCGACACTGCGACGGACGGTCCGTCTGCTCGCAAACTGCGACGGACGGGCGGTCCGTCGCAAAAAGGGTGGACCGACCGGTCCGCCCTTTTGCGACGGACGGACCCGGTCCGTCGCAGTTTGCGACGGACCGCCCGTCCGTCGCAAAGTGTTTGCGACGGACGGAGTTTCCGTCGCAAACTGCGACGGAACGCACCGTCCGTCGCAATTTTGTTGCGACGGACGGCCCTGTCCGTCGCAAACTGCGACGGACAGGGCCGTCCGTCGCAAAATTTGCGACGGAATGTTCTTCCGTCGCAAATATTTCATTTTTGCGACGGATAATATTCCGTCGCAAAAATCCGTAGCAATTTCGACTTTTTCCAGTAGTGATGGTAGTTTCGACATGTCAGGCTCATCTATTAATTGTTCTTGCCCAACTTGTGAGTCTATCTCTTTCTTTGCTTTTTCCAACACATGAGGATTGTTTAACAAACAAGACATTGCCCATTCTA
Organism: Acacia pycnantha; assembly: GCA_025563575.1. NCBI lineage: Eukaryota > Viridiplantae > Streptophyta > Magnoliopsida > Fabales > Fabaceae > Acacia > Acacia pycnantha. The sequence continues at coordinate 6,976,518 of JAMWYP010000002.1, read as the reverse complement.
AAGTCAGGGCTGATGTATCCGTTCCAGCAAGAAGCATAACCTACATGTCATGAATACTCACACAATCAGGAATTTTCATTACATCACATAAACAAAAGGTACAAAATAGTTTTTCTTACCAAAATGAGGCCCTTGATAATCTGATCCGTATAGTACTCAGGCTGTGATTCTTGGAGACTCAAGAGATGATCGATCATAGTATTTGCTCTTTGCTTTTCGTTTCGATGCTCATCAATGAGTCCTTGCAAGAACCCATCCACTCTCTTTGCAAAACTCTTGAGCTTGCTCTCTAAGTGATCATAGTTCAACCACCTCAATATGGGCATGAAGTCTGCAGGATTATTTGCCCCTCCTAATGGCACTAACTCCTTTATGATCCCCAACTTCATGGTCATCTCCCCAGTACCTCTTACCTGAAATCATTCTCATTATAGCGTTGAAGGTTCTGAAAATCTTGATTTCACTTCCACTTTGAGGAACTCTTTATGTGAGACTTGAGCAAGCTTTTGCACGAGCCGCTTCATCTCGTCCCTTCGCATCTCCAAGAATTTGTTGAGATGGTGGTTTGATAGCACCTTGACCGCCGTGATGCGGTGGTCGTTGCGCCAGTGATCGCCGTAGGGAGAGGAGACTAAGGTGGTGCAGTTGTAAGCGACATACTCACCGACAAGAGAGCGGGGCCTATTTGATGTCGTTTTTGGTGAAGCATTCTTGGATTGTAGAAGGTGACGAGACAACGACCTCGAGGCGATCGAGAGCCAAACCAAAGAGAAATGACTTGGCCATGACGTTGAGAAATCCGGTGAAAGGCTTGATGGAGTGGTTTGCTGAGTTGGTGAAGGTTGCCGAGTAAGGGAAGAGAAGGTGGACCAGGTGGGATGTTTTTTAACTTTCTATTTTGGAGGAAGAACTTGAGAGTGAAGAGGAAAACCAGAGATGGAAGGAAATAATAGAACAAGAAGGTGATCATGATTTGTTTGGTACCTTTTGGACTACTTTGGTTCAGTGATAATTATGGATCTTGAGTCCTATGGAGCTATGTGTGTTCGTATTATATATATAGCTGCTTGTGTTATGTTTGATCTCACGTAATATGTTTCGTTTAATCACAGATCTGAAGGATAACTTTCCCTAGTTCCAATTACGTCATCTGATACGCAATACTTTTCACCTAACCATTTAAAAGTTGAATTCTGGGGTTGAACTTGAAGAAATTTCATAGAGTTGGAGAATCGAAATTTGATCTTGCTTCTCGGGTCTCTTCTCTCTCTAAACATCATTTTTCTGGCCGATTTAGTTAATGGTAAAATTTTACCCCTCATCTATTTTTTTTTTTCCTAACTTAAAGATTAGAAGGTTTTAAACTTTCTAGTGAGCTTCTCAGAATAAAAGATGGTTCATAAAAAGATAAGCGATTCAAAAAAAAAAAAAAGAAAAAGAAAATATCAGTGAGATTTTAAGGAAGAAAAAAATATATCAAAAAGTTCCAATCCCAAATTCTCTATCAAAAATGTCTCTAAGGACTTTTTTTATATTAATTACGGAATTCCTATATCAAAAAAGTTTCGTTGTCAAAATAATTTTTTATATTGTTAAAATAAATTTTCCTGTTGTTAAAATTTCTTTATGAAAATATTGTTGTCAAAATGACTTTTCATGTTGTCAAAATGGTTTTTGCTATTGCTAAAAATTTTCCAAGTTTCTAAAATTTTAATAATATGAAAAGTCATTTTGACAACAATATTCTCGTACAAAAATTTTAACAATAGAAAAAGTCATTTTAACAGTATGAAAAGCCATTTTGACAACGAAATTTTTTTATATTGGAATTCCATAATTAATATCAAAAAATTCCTTAAGAACTTTTATAATAAAGATTTGGGGTTGAGATTTTTTTAATATTTTTTCTCTACTTTAGAACTTCACTCATATTTTCCAAAAAAAAAAAAAAAAGTCTGGCGGAGAGAGTATAAAATATCAGGATCCAATTCCCAAGTTGCAATTACGTCATCTGATACGTAACAACTGCACTGAGATGTTTATGTGTGGTCAACACCTGTCACAATTGACCGATTGAAAAATAGGAAAATTTCATTCAACCCATTCTATAGCCACGTTATTTCCAGAATCCCCATAACGGAGCCACGTTATTTCCAGCATCCCCATGACATTCTAATGCTTCATTGTATTATTGCACCCCCTAAAATGAAATTAAATTTTGAGTGAAAAGACATTAGCCCTTGCTTTTTGTTTTAGAGTCAACAATTTTTAGAGCTCTAGGCCACCGGCTATTGGAGTATGGAACGAGATCCTCTCTTTAGTCATTTTTTTCCTCTTCTTTCATCAGTCTAGATCTTGGAAAAATAAGAAAAAAAATAAAATAGTATTATATTGATTGGACGAATATGTTTGGCATAGCGGTGAAGGAGGAAAAATCCAAACACACAGTTTAAGCTAAGTGGAGATTTTGGACTGTTTGGAATAGCGGTGATCTCAGATGGACTTATTTTAAAAATTGCTTTCTAATAGAAGTCATTTTTCTCGGCTTCTGATATGACTTTTTTCAGCTTATGGAGAAAAATGTTAGAGATAGGTCATTCAATAAAGAATTTACTATTAAATTCCATTTGTATGCATTCTAATATATTAATTAGACTATACATTTGTATTCATTTTAATTTATCAATTAGAATATAGTTAATTGAGTACTTATTAAGAGTTCTTAAGTCTACAACTATATCTCACCCATTAAAATATGATCAAATTGTTGTGATATTAAGTGGATAAGTGGAGAGAAAAGTTAGTAAAGAGACCCTTCTCTCCTAACTGCTCACTCCTGATGTTACTCACCTTCCCTAAAACATCCCATAATTAATTTCTCCAAACAACCAAAACAAGCAAATATAAAACAAATTGATCCTTCATTTTGACGAAACATTTCTTTGATGCGTATATATAAAATTAAAGTCCTTTCCTCCCCTCGCGTTGAATATATATATATATCACTCTAACCCTATTTATAAGTCAATTTTGACCAAATCTCACATATTAAGGAGGTGGTTAACTCAATGATTATGAGGTAAATTTTTAACTTTGCTGTCATTTATTATTAGGTATTTTTTAACTTTTTCTTCTCTCTCTATCTTTATGAGTATAATTAATATAGATAAAGTTATCACAATCTCATTTATTACATGAAACTTGATTTATAAATAGAACCAATTTTTTTTAGTTAAAATGAATTTATAAATAGAATCAGAGTGGTATATAAAATCTGGTTTTATATATATAAAAAGTTCTTTCTGTCTCCTTATTAGATTGAGTTTCATTGCAGCATAATGGAAGGTGAAGAATCATTGGAGAAATTTTCTCCTGAAGTCAAAGCCAATGACCCACGTAATAAAGATGCCATTCCTCCCTTGCTTTCATGGAACTGATGATTATTCCATTCCAGCGGATGCAAGGTATATAGTCATAAAAACTCCCTGTTTTTAGAACATCTATTATGAATATCATTTATTACATATTGAAGGAAAATTGGGAGAGTATTTTTGTGATATTTTAACAATCGAGTACTACTATTCCATTCGTCCTAAACCTGATGAGTTCATAATATCCTGCAATTAAATGACTTTAATGGTATTTTAGTTTTATTTTTCCTTTCTGCTGTGTTATATTTCTTTGGTCAGAATACCAAATGTTATGTTTTACTTTTATCTACCAAATCTTAATTCTATATTTTTCTTTGCTAAACTAGCAAGTATTTTGATCAAGTAATTAACATGTGCTTTGTGGTTTTAAATAAAAGAGTATTAGTGAAAAGTCCATGTTTAAAAATTTTATTAACTAGAAGGACGTAAAAGTTGAAAAAAGTCTAAAATCTTTCAAAGTGCCCATACTTTGTGTATGAAAACATATTATGTCATTCAAGTTCTTTGGGCCAATAAAATTTTAAAATAGGGACTTTTCATCGATTTTCGCTTTATATTATCACTTGGTGATATTTATATGTGTTTATTTGCAGTAAAAAGTTTGCTGATTCTCTGAAGAACGTGGGTGCAAGAGCTGAGCTGATTTTATATGAAGGAAAAACACTTACAAATCTGTTTCTACAAGTGACAAGTGTTGGCAAATCCTTTTGGTATTTTCATTTCAATACTTCCTCCTATCCTTAACATAACATAGGATATATTTGGGGAGATGATCTTATTCCTAAATATAAGATATATTTTTTATATTTTTCAAAACTTTCCTAATTTACCCCTATTGAAGTTCCTTAACAACAATCAAGGAGGAGAGGGGATTAAGACATATGACTAGGGTGTAGGTTATTTTAAAAAATACATGTCATACTAATTAACTTAAGTAATTTCCTTGAACTAATCAAATTAGGTAAATAGGTTTTATATTAAGGACTGAAGGAAGTATTAATATAGAATATAAAATCCACATGGAGCTATACTATTTATAAAATTTAAATAGTGCAACTCTTCTTGGATCCTTTGTATGGAGTACTCTTTTGGTTCTTAATATAAGATATATTTAAAGAGTTGGTCTTGGTCTTAAATATAATATACAATTTTCATATATGTCATTCTAAAATACATGACCAGAGTGTTTTAAAAAATTCATGTCATGCTAATTAACTGAATTAATTCCCTTAATTTAATCAAATTACGTAAATATATTGTATATTAAGACTAGAGGGAGTAATATATTTTTCTCATCAAATATATTTTTGTGCATCTCATAAGGGACATATGTTTGGTTATTAATTAAAGATATTAAATACGGTGTATGCAATTTCTGCCCTCTGCGAAGCAAATCTCTGTTTTCAATTTCTGACCAGAGCAGTCTTGTCTTGGACTAATAAATACTGCATATAGCTTGCCGCATCTTTTTTCTTCAACAAGACAAAGATGCATACTCATTAAACACTAGATCTGCTTTCTTTTGTTTTAATTTCTTTCCCTTCAAAGAAACTCTAATTTCCCCAAGGGATTTTCATGTAAATGTGAACTGTATTGTTGGATCCTATTGCTTGTCCAATGAATTCTTACATGTTGATCTTGAACAGGCGGATCCATTCCGAGGTGGTAAAGACGACCTATTTGATCATGTAGTTTCTTTCATACATTCTGGTGATGAGGAAGCTCTTGCACAGGATGCTATGGCACCTCCGAGAAGACGGTTTTGTCCTGAGTTCTTGTTGAAGTTGGCCACCAAGATCAGTCCTTTCTGAAGCTTCTGGTAATTATCCGGATTTCTTTCATGCATTGATCAGGCTCATCTGAAATTTACTTCACTTGAAATTTGGACAGTGGAAAGGTCAGACTCCATATATCATGTGTTGTCTCAGATGTATAAGAGAACCTTTTAGAGGAAGGAGAGTTTTATTCTGTGTGATATATACAGACCCTTTTCCCTTTCAATCTCACATCCTATATATAGCTTATGTAGAGTCACATAAGAATAGATATAACTCTTAGACATATAGTTTTATAGAAATAAACATAACCTTTAAACCATATACACGAATTGAAGATCTCTCTTTATGAATGCATGTCTCTCCATATTTATATAATAACCCCTCTTGATTCAGGCTTAGGCCTTAATATACTAATTAAGGGTGAAATAATATATTAAAATAGTAATAGTAATAAACAATGATGACATGATGTGATTATAAAAATTTGAAATAAAATACAAGAAACTGCAAAGCAATATAATCTATATGAAATACGAAACTACAGGGGAATTATTGGTGCACATGTAGATGTTCCCCTTTGCTTATTGTAATACTTTTACAAGCTACCAAATAATTTAAAGCTTGTTGATGATTGGATGACGTGCTCTACACATTGCCTCTAAAGGCATAACTTTTGGCATAGTGAGCCCTGCTCCTTCTGTCATGTCAATTTCTTCCTCATTGACTCGTTTCCATTCAAAGCATTGAATCAGCAATCCCAAAGTCATTCCTACTGTTCGTTTAGCTAAGCCTGATCCTGGACAAGCTCGTCTTCCCAACCCAAATGGAATTAGCTTGTTTGCTTCTCCTTCTTTCTCAAACCTCTCTGGCTTAAAACTTGTAGCCTCACTCCATAATTGAGGATCTCTGTGGATGGCCCAAGCATTGACCAACACCATAGTGCCACGTGGAACATTATATCCTGCAATAGTGCAGTCATTTGAAGCCTCATGTGGAACCAACAATGGTGCAGCAGGATGCAACCGAAGTGTTTCAGATATAATGTTTTGTAGATATGGTAGTTCCGACATGTCAGTCTCATCTATTAATCGTTCTTGCCCAATTTGTGAGTCTATTTCTTTCTTTGCTTTTTCCAACACATGAGGATTGTTTAACAAACAAGACATTGCCCATTCTAAAGTCACGGCTGATGTATCCGTTCCAGCAAGGAGCATAACCTACAAGTCATGAATACTCACACAATCAGGAATTTTCATTACATCACATAAATAAAAGGTACTCCCTCTGGTCCTTATTATAAGGCACCAACTACCACTTTCTCGCGGACCAAGGAATGGAGGTTAAATCATTAATTAGATCTAAAAGTAATAAATGTTTACAACTTTACCCCTACTTTAATGATGTAGGTTTAAATGAGTCAGTTAAAAATGAGGGCATAATGGAAAAATAGTAATAAATGAGTTAGTTAAAGTAAGTTGGTGCCTTATAATAAAGACCAAAAAATGTTGGTGGTTGGTGCCTTATAATAAAGACCAGAGGGAGTACAAAATAGTTTTTCTTACCATAATGAGGCCCTTAATAATCTGATCCGTATAGTACTCAGGCTGTGATTCTTGGAGGCTCAAGAGATGATCGATCATAGTATTTGCTCTCTGCTTTTCGTTTCGATGCTCATCAAGGAGTCCTTGCAAGAACCCATCCACTCTCTTTGCAAAGCTCTTGAGCTTGCTCTCTAAGTGATCATAGTTCAACCACCTCAATATGGGCATGAAGTCTGCAGGATTATTTGCCCCTCCTAATGGCACCAACTCCTTTATGATCTGTCTAAACTTTCTTGCCTCTTCCACGTCCCCAACTTCATGGTCATGATCTCCCCAATACCTCTTACCTGAAATCATTCTCATTATAGTGTTGAAGGTCATCTCTGAAAATCTTGATTTCATTTCCACTTTGGTGAACTCTTTATGTGAGACTTGAGCAAGCTTTTGCACGAGACGCTTCATCTCGTCCCTTCGCATCTCCGAGAATTTGTTGAGACGGTGGTTTGATAGCACCTCGACTGTCGTGATGCGGCGGAGGTTGCGCCAGCGATCGCCGTAGGGAGAGAAGGCTAAGGTGGTGCAGTTGTAAGCGACATGCTGACCGACAAGAGAGCGGGGCCTATTTGCCAGGATGATGTCGTTTTTGGTGAAGCATTCTTGAACTGCAGAAGGCGACGAGACAACGACCACGAGGCGAGAGCCAAACCAAAGAGAAATGACTTGGCCATGACGTTGAGAAATCCGGTGAAAGGCTTGATGGAGTGGTTTGCTGAGTTGGTGAAGGTTGCCGAGTATGGGAAGAGAAGATGGACCAGGTGGGATGTTTTTGAACTTTTTATTCTGGAGGAAGAACTTGAGAGTGAAGAGGAAAACAAGAGATGGAAGGAAATAATAGAACAAGAAGGTGATCATGATTTGTTTGGTACCTTTTCGTTTGTGGACTACTCTAGCTAGTTGGGTGATAATTATTGATCTTGAGTCCTATGGTATGTGGGTTCGTGTTATATATAGACGCGCACACACACAGAGCTGCTTGTGTTACGTTTGATCTTACGTAATATGTTTCGTTTAATCACAGATCTGAAGTAACTTTCCCTAGTTCCAATTACGTCATCTGATACGCAATACTTTTGACCTAACCAATTAAAATTTGAATTCTGATAGTTTTTTTTTTTGTCAGAAGAATTCTGATAGTTGAGCTTGAAGACATTTACAGCCTTACGTTATGTATTCTTGTTTGCCATAGAGGTGTCGAAATTTGATCTCTCTTCTCGGGTCTCTTAATGGTTCTATTATTTATAAGTTTATTTTTATCAAAATAATTTGATTCTATTTATAAATTCACTTTCATGTAATAAATGAGATTGTGACAATTTTACTCAAATTAATTATACCCATGAAGATAGAAAGAGAATAAACAATTGAAAGATATACAATCATAAATAAGAACGAAGTTAATAATTTACTTTATAATTATTATGTCAAGTTGTCAACTACCTCTCATTGGTATGTGAGATTTGATTAAAATAGATTTATAAATAGGATAAAAGGGGTAAAATTTTACCCTCATTTATTTTTTTTATTGGATTTAGCGAAGGGTGTAAAAAGATAAGCCATTAAAAAAACAGAGAGTCTGGCGAAGAGAGTGTAGAAGATCAGGATCCCATTCCCAAGCTGCAATTACGTCATTTGATACGTAATAACTGCCCTGAGATGTTTATATGCGGTCAACACCTGTCAGTTGACCGATTGGAAAATAGGAAAATTTCACTCAACCCATTCTATAGCCACGTTATTTCCAGCATCCCCTCACATTCAAATCCTTCCTCTTATCTTTATTATAAAATACCAACTAATAATTTTCACAAAATAAAAAAAATAGTTAAAGTCAATAAAGTTGTTAATTTTTATATTATTCCTATTAATTATACTAAACTCTAATATCATATTAATTATTACTCTCACCCACTACTCTTATTAATTATGGGCATACATGGAAAAAAATAATTAATGCTCATTGGGAATAAGCAATTGTTTTATAAAAAGGACCAAAGACACTTCCTAATTGGTACTCCCTCTGGTCCTTATTATAAGACACCAACTAACAATTCTCACAAATCAATAAAAACAGTTAAAGTTAATAAAATTGTCCTACAATTTAAGTAACTTCCAATATTACCCCTACTAATTACACTAAACTCTAATATTATATTAATTACTACTCTCATTCACTACCCTTATTAATTATGGGCATACATGAAAAAATATAATTAATGCGCTTTGGAAACAAGCAAGTGTCTTATAAAAAAGATCAAATATAATTGTTAGTTGGTGCCTTATAATAAAGACAAGAGGGAGTACCTTATAAAAAAGATCAAATATAATTGTTAGTTGGTGCCTTATAATAAGGATTAGAGGGAGTACTCCATTATATTATTGTACTCCCTTAAATGAAATTAAATTTTTAGTGAAAAGGCATTAGCCCTTGCATATTTTTTGATGAGACTCAACTGTTGTTAGAGCTCTAGGCACCGGCCACTCGCCACTGAAGAATACATCTGTTTGGCATAGGGGGGTGGGAAAGGAAAAAACCCAACATAGAGTAAATCAAGTGGAGAAAAATCAACCGTTTGGGATAGTGGTGGTCTCAGATGAGCTTATTTTAAAAAAAAGTGACTTATGGTGTAATACCCTCAAATCTGACTTAGGGTAATCTCCCTTGAAATTAGATAATTTACAAATAGGTCCCTAAAACGTTTGAGAATTTGCAAATAGGTCCCTAAGCACATTGTGGGTTATAAATACCCTGTGAAAGCTATAAAAGAGGCAAGTAAAAATCTATTTAAAATAGGGAAGGATATTGTCCCTAATTTAGATAATTTATTAAGTTACAAACTTGGAGAAATTGTAGAAGAATACTCAAAAAGTAAGGAAATGACCGAAATACGCCAGTAAATGCTAAGATAATGCAGGAGACATGAAAACAAAAATGTCAGGGCTAAAAGTTATGAGGTAATGTGGTATTATAATTAAGAAAATTATCAACTTGTGATAATTAAGTAATTAAGTAATATTGGGCTAAATTACTTAAGCATAAGCAAAGGAAATCCATGGATAAATTATGTAAAACCCAAGGATTGGTGGTTGTTGGCTTAAAATTAGTAAAAATATATTTGCTAATTAATTAGAAAGTTTTGAGAAAAATAGATGAGTTTAGGTATTTTTTAAGCCTAAATGTAAGAATAGACCAATAGGAAAATTTTGTAAAAAATTATGTAAAAATAATTATTTAATTAATTAAATAATTAATTAAATAATAAATAAATAAATAAATAATAATAATAAATAAAAAAACGAAAAAAAAGGGCAGAAAAAAAAGGAAAAAAAAAAGAAAGAAAGAAAGAAAAAGAAATTAAATAATATTTATGTATAAGATTTTATGCAACTTGCCATTATTTTAATATTATAATTTATTAAAGTAAAAATGATGAATAGTAATTTAGAAATTAGGAAATGGATCCTATCTAGAGATCTAGGAATGGGATTTCCAAAGTCAGGGTAGAATATTGATCAGTGGGATTTTATCTTCCGTTAGACTCTTACGGAAGTTAATTCTGAAGCCGATTGTGCTTTTTTCTAATAAGACGAAATAGGGAAATTCTGAGAAAAGGCCAGATAGCCAAGAGGACGAAAAGGTTATGTTGTGACATTTGAAAAAGAATTGGGAATTTTCATGGACATATTGGGAATCAGTGATTTTTTCTGAAGAAGTTGGTAATTCCAGAAATACGTTCTGAAACCGGACGCGTTCGGACACGTTTCTCGAGAAAACTTCAACTGGACTGTTGGAGCCCTATATGGAATCAAAATTTAGGTTAACTTGGACATTTCTAGTAAGTGAGAACATGTCTTCAAAGTTGTAAGTCCAGAAGTTTGAGATTTCTCCGAAATCACGCGAATCGGTACCGATCGGGAAATTCTATTAGACCGGGTTTAAAGCAACCCAAGTCACCATTTTTGGACCACTCCAAAGCAGCCACATCACCCATGAATTTCGCCAAACAATGCTCCATGGACAAGGATTTTACACCATTTCAAGTTTGAATTTCCATGGTTGTAAACAACTTCAAAAATTCCACTTGTATCCCTTGAAATCTCTATAAATAGGCATGCCTTCTCTTCAAATTCTTCACACCATTCTTCTTGCTCTTGGCTGAAATCCTAGAGGGAGAAAGAAGAGAGAGAAGCTCTGGAAAAATTGTGAAGAAAGTCTTCAACGGGTAAGTCTTTTGGTCTTTAGCTTTTAAGTTCTAGTTTTTAGTTCGGTAGTCGGTAGAATTGTTAGTTAGATTTAGGAAGTAGGGGATGAAATTCCTATTCTTGTTTTTAGGCCTCATTGCATTGAAAAATATGCCTGAAGAGGTAAAGACATGGTAGGGATCGAGTCTCCGAAAAGTTGAAGCTTTTGTAGTTCTTTCAAAAGTAGGGGTTGTAATGCTAGAATAGCCTTTAAATTTTCAAGTATGATTGGATATCATATGGGAGGGCTATTTTAGTCTTTATTTTCGAAAATCAAAATGGCGTCGAACTTCTGGCAAAATTTTGGGAAAATCAGAGCCAAAGTAACGAAGTGCTGGCGAAATTCCGCCAATTAGGGGTATAGGGGCAAAATGGTAATTTTTACCTAAAATGCCGGTCGTAATGTCAAATCACTAATGAAAGTGATATTACCCTTATAGGATATCAGAAACTCTGATCTGCTGCCGTTACGCTGTCCGACGTGCTGCTGTTGGACGTTTCGCTGTTTTCCGTAAAACGTGTTGTTTCCGTAAAAAAGTACGATTTCCGACGGAAGTACCGTCTACCGTCAACGAATGTACGTTCGCGTACTGTAACACTAACTCTGATGTTTATGGTATGCATGTATGTATGGGTGTTGTAGATTTGTTATACTGCTTGAGTGCATATAGAGGTTAGAGAATATGTCTATATGCTGGGAGCAATATGTCTGTATGCTGGGAGCAATATGTCTTTATGTTGGGAGCAATATGTCTTTATGCTGGGAGCAATATGTCTGCATGCTGGGAGCAATACATATACATTGATTGTGATAGAGTGATGTTAGTAATGTTAATGTCTGAAACCACGCGGTTTCGTCTCACGTTGTAACCAAATGGACTTGCGGCGTTTTATATATACATATTAGTTACTCAATCGCTCTGTTGCTCTACTCTGACGATTTTGAAATGATGTTTGACAAAAAAAAAATTTATACTACTTGTGAAGAGTTGGGATGTTACATATGGTATAAGTCACTTTTTTCAGCTTTTGTCGTGACATTTTTCAGCTTTTAGAGAAAAATATTAAGGATAGGTGATCCAAGAAGCAACGTACTATTAAATATATATTTGTATACATTCTAATTTATTCATCAGCATATATTTAATTAAGTACTTTAGAGTTCTTAATTTTTCTAATAATAATTTATTTATTTTTATCAAATTTAAATTTTTATTTTCAATTATCACAATATATACAACTAATACACACACATATCTTAGATGCATATATATGAAATTAAAATCCTTTTTGGCAAAAGGAAAAGTTCTTTCCTCCCCCTGCGTTGAATATATATATAGGTTTTTGTCCCCTTTAATAAAGAAGCCATTCCTCTCTTGCCCCCAATTATTCTGTTTCATGGAACTGACGATTATTCCATTCCAACAGATGCAAGGTATATAGTCATAAAAACTCCCTGTTTTCAGAACATCTTTTATGAGTATCGTTTACTACATGTTGAAGGAAAATTGGGAGAGTATTTTTTTTGTGATATTTTAACAATCGAATACTACTATTTCATTCGTGCTAAACATGATGAGTTCATAATATCCTCCAATTAAATGACTTTAATGGTATTTTAGTTTTATTTTTCCTTTCTGCTGTGTTATATATCTTTGGTCAGAATACCAAATGTTTTATATTTTTCCTTTTATTTCTATATTTTTCTTTGCTAAACTAGCAAGTATTTTGATCAAGTAACAAGTGCTTGTGATTTTATGTAAAGGATGATCAGTTAAAAGTCCATGTTTAAAAATTTTATTGGTTAGAAGGACCTGAAAGTTGGAAAAGGTCTAAACTCTTTCAAAGTGCCTATACTTTGTGTATGAAAACATATCATGTCATTCAAGTTCTTTGGGCCAATGAAATTTTGAAACAGGGACTTTTCATCGATTTTCGCTTTATATTATCTCTTGGTTATATTTGTAAGTGTTTATTTGCAGTAAAAAGTTTGCTGATTCTCTGAAGAACGTGGGTGCAAGAGCTGAGCTGATTTTATATGAAGGAAAAACACTTACAGATCTGTTTCTCCAAGTAAGAGACAAGTGTTGGCAAATCCTTTTGGTATTTTCATTTCAATACTTTCTCCTGTCCTTAATATAAGAATTTGAGGTGATGATCTTATTCCTAAATATAAGACATTTTTCATATTTGTTCAGATTTTCCAAATTTACCCCTATTGAAGTTCTTTAAGGATCATTAGGGTGTAAATTTACCCCAAATTTACATGCATGTTCCTCTAATTAGAGGGATAAGACATTTTTTTAATTTTTATTTATTTAAATTAAATTATATGCTGCTTTCTGACTTTTTTTTTTTTTTTGCACCCAATATCTCAAATTAATTAGTTTTCAGAATACTGGTGTTATAGGACAAATATTTCTGAATGCAGGACTGGAAACTAATTAAATTGAGATATTTGGTGCAAAAACACATTTTAGAAAGCAACATATAATTTAATATAAATAAAAAATATATATAAAAAATACAAAAAAGTGGCTCATCCCTCTAATTAGAGGGACATGCATGTAACAAGCACATAAGGGAGAAGCACCCTATATGCTTCCGTTTAGGGACCGGAGGGAGTATTAATTTAGAATATAAAATCCACATGGAGATATACTATTTATAAAATTTAAATAGTGCAACTCTTCCTGGATCCTTTGTATGGAGTACTCTTCCAGTCTTTAATATAAGATATATTTAAAGAGTTGATCTTGGTCCTAAATATAAGACATATTTTTCATATTTGTCATTCTTTTCCTAATTTACTCTTATTGATGCTCCCTCAAAAATAATCAATGAGGAAAGGAAGTAAGAGAATTAAAGAAAATAACTAGGGTGTTTTAGAAAATACATGTCATGGTAACTAATTTTCCTAATCTAATCATATTAGGTAAATATATTTTGTATTAAAAATTGGAGGGAGTAATATATTTTTCTCTTCCAATATCTTTTTGTGCATCTTATAAGGAAAATATATCTAGTTTAATTTGTTGGCGAAATAATATATGGGTTTATCGTTTGTCATGTTACTTGATATAAGGTTATGTTAAGTCACCCCAAAACTACGTCGTTTTGGTAGTTCATTAATTCCTTTAACCCCAAAATGACGTCATTTTGGAAGTTAGGATAATTAATGAAGGGTGTTTTGGTAAAATTGATATCATAAATACAAAAACAAAAATACCGAAATACCCTTCATTAATTCTCCTAACTCCCAAAACGACGTCATTTTGGGATTAGGGGAATTAATGAACTCCCAAAACGACGTAGTTTTGAGGTGACTTGACATAACCTTATATCAAGTGACATCACAAACGATAAACCCATAATATATATATAATACATATCTTTTCTTCAACAAGACAAAGATGCTTACTCATTAAACACTAGATCTGCAAAGATACTCTAATTTCCCCAAGGGATTTTTTCTCTTCATATAAATGTGAACTGTATTGTTGGATCCTATTGCGTGTCCAATGAATTCTTACATGTTGATCTTGAACAGGATCCATTCCGAGGTGGTAAAGACGACCTATTTGATCATGTAGTTTCTATCATACATTCTGGTGATGAGGAAGCTCTTGCGCAGGATGCAATGGCATCTCCAAGAAGACGGTTATGTCCTGAGTTCTTATTGAAGTTGGCCACCAATATCAGTCCTTTCTGAAGCTTCTGGTAATTATCCGGATTCCTTTTATGCATTGATCAGGCTCATCTTAAATTTACTTCACTTGAAATTTGGACAATGGAAAGGTCAGACTCCATATATCATGTGTTGACTCAGATGAGTAGACTCTGTTTGGATGGATGAAAAAGCGAGAGAAAAATAGGGTGAGAGAAATGTAGGAAGGAAAACTTCCAAAAATAGTAAAAAGAATTACTCATATGGTTCTTAATATAATACTTATTTAACTATTTTGATAAGATTAATAAAGTTAGTTAGGTTATTTATTTATTTATTTTGTTTTTTTGTTTTTTTTGCATTGGCGAGCAACGCTTGCACGAAGGGATCAAACCCTGATAGGAAAGCCAGCTAAGGCAGGCGTCAATGCCATTTGCGCTACTAAGGCGCAGGCTAGATTAGTTAATTTGACATATAGCTTTTAAAATACCTTATTGTCTTCCTTAATTCCCTCCCCTCTTTAACTTAATTATTGTTAAGAAAGTATCAATAGAGATCATTTAGGAAAAAACAAAAATAGATGACTATAAAAAATAGGTCTTATATTTAATACTTAAATCCACTCCCAATATAAGTCCTACATTAAGGACTAGAGGAGTACTATTTTTGAGAGTTCTCCATCATATTTTTTCCAAACATAGGTTAAACTTCAGTTATTGGAATCTTCTTGATTCATGCATTTAGAGAAAAGAGTGACCAAAAAATGTGATTGTGAATGGCGAATGAGATGTAAAGATCTCAATAATATATCTATGTATGCCTGTATGTCAGCTCTGAATCTCTTCATGTTCTTTGTTTTTTTAGCAAACCTCTTTTTGTATATTAATTAGGCCATTTATTTATTGCTATGTAATTTATTTAATTTTACAAATTCATGTAACCATTTATAATTATGATTGAGCTTGATTCTTGGTAAAAATTATTGGCCGATATAGATAATATTAGTAATCAAATTTTAATGTTAAGGAAATACAAAAGGGTTAAGGTGCGATTTGACCAATAAACTATTGGCTTAGGAGCGTCCAGTACAATTAACTATTAGTTGGACCTTAAATACCAACAAACTATTTAAAATGTTAAATTTGCACAAAAACGCTAATCTCTCACATGTACATTTGAAACAAAAAGCACGCCTTGCCAGATTTACAGCTTTGACAAACCATCATCTTCTTTCTCTTACTCTATTCAGCTTTAACTTCTTCTTCCACAGTCCCTCTTCTTGTCTCTCCTTCTTCTTCGTTACAGCACGACCTTGCAGCACAGCACGACCTTGCATCTTCTGCTGCAACGCCATTTTTCACCTGCTCCAATGTGTTGTGCAGTGATAACGTTATGGCTTCTTTCTCCTGTGCCTCTTTACACCACGCCTTGTTCTCTTCCTCCAGCCGGCTTAAAAACTCTTCTAACTCCATTCTCTTCTTCGCTGCTTGTGCAATTTCTTCGTCTTTCTGCCTCAACATGTAAACCACGTCTGATTCAACTTTTTTTTAGCAACAACGCTACTTGCTGCTTCCTCTATTCTTGCAGCATCATTTGCAGTTTCTCATTCTGTACCATTCACAGAAGTAACATTCAAATTAATCTCCACACAACCCGTAAACCGCTTGACATGACACAAATAATAAACAAAAGATTTAAAAATGAACTCTAACCTGGAGTCTGATGTAGTGATCAATATCCTGGCTCTGTTTCTGGAATTGAAGGCATCCAAGAGCAAAAGTGGGGAAGATGAAAGAATGATAGTGTCTTTATAAAAAACTGAAGGCATACTTTGAGGATGGGCTTAATGATCTCAATTTGGCTAGAATATAGAACAAGGAAGCTGATATGGAATTCACACGAAGCGTTAGAGATGGAATAAACCACCAGTAAGCTGTTAGATGAGATTGCAAAACTGAGTGGGTATATTTAAAACACTAAGCAATTTATTTGTCTTTAGTGGATTTCATTGATATCCTTCAAGAGATTAAGTTTAAAGATTATTATTATTTTTAAAACCCCTTGAAACATCAATTCTTTAATCTCAACAGCAGCATAGTGTGGATTTGAGTTATACAAATTCTAAAGAATATACAATGATGCTTAAAGTAGTAACTTAGGACATGTACAATGGCAGGAATATCTAAAAATGAGACACTATCAAGATTACCTAGAACAACATTTGCAGTAAAAGAAAAGATTAAGTACAGCTTTAAAAAAATGAGGTCCTTGCGATGGTGCAGCAATGATTGATAAATATTAAAATTGTATAACAGAAAATGGCACTAGAAAATAGAAACAGTTGGGGTTTAAACATGGTACAATGAATTAAACTAGGAAATCAAAATACCTGCAAGCATTTCACAATCACTTATCTGTTTATATCTATATATATTAAAACATACAAAAATATGCATCAACATTCTCCAAATATACATACACACACTTATCCTAATTCTGAAATTTCACCTATTTGACTTCATAACATTGTGGCACACAATTTATTTTAAAGCTTCAAATCGAAGTAATATGTATAGTTGTCTACTTCAATGTTTTTATTTAAGAAAAAAATAAGGTTGCCATGAGTTTATTTCCTGCCTCAAATGGGAAAAATGCTTACAGAAAATTAGTTACATTTCACTCTAATAACAAATAAAACGTTCTGTCCATTTCTGGACTTAAGACTTTCCGTGAAAACCCATTAAATAGTAATACAACAAAGAATGACTTTAAATAACCTTCATGAGATTCAAAACAAAATGCCATAAAATCTTCTAACAGCAACAAAGTGTAAATTATAAGTGCACAAACAATACAATTTGGAATACATTCTAGGAGCTAATGGTAACTCACGAAATACAGTTAATTTAGATGGCATTTGAATACAAATGGAATAGACAACTAAACAAGCATTAAAAACTCATCATGTAAATTGAATCAAATCTTGTGTGTTCAGTGTCTTGGAAATATAATCATGTACATTTAATTCTGTACCGTGAAATGACAAAGGCAATATGATTTTGGCTGATAAGGTGCTACTAAATGATTGAAAATAGTTTCAGGTTGATATCTACTTGATTGAATACATTGGTTGCTATTTTAGAAACAATACAATATATTTCAGGGAGCAGAGCCCACCCATGGAGACTCTTAACATGATCAAGGGTAAAATCAATATTCATATAGAAAGAAAAATAAATAAATGGGGAAGTTCTCATACAAGAACAAAGAATGGATTTTCTAGCTAAAAGCAATTAAAACAAGCTATGCAAAGGATACAAAAGAATTTTATTACTAAATGATTCTTGCCTCTCTTCTTTTTTTCCCTTTTAAACATTAGAAAAGTTTCTCACTTCATAAAATGGTAATACCACACAGAGGAACACACCACACCCCTTATGCACAATCTCTAATATAACCTATCCTTAACAATAAAAAAAACTATGAACATAAGCAACTTGGTAAAGTTAAATTAATAACAACAGCAACATGTATCACTCCAGAAATTAGGAAGTTATAAAAATTTATTTTCTCTCTGTTTTATTGCTAAGTTATAACAACAGCAACAACATTCTGTATTCAGTCTTTTCAAAGATGTTTTCAAGCCTGTGTGGGATCGGTTAACATTTATAAATGAAAAAGATCTAATCTTGAAAACTCTTAAGGAATATTTCATATGAAAGGTCCCAATATGAAGGTAAGCAAATAATAACTCAAAACTACTTTCAAGCATGCAAAGAGTCTACATCTTTCAAATTTTTTCTTTTCAGTACAATTCAGCATCTTTTTCCTTTTAGAATCAATTCTTTCACCATTTCCATGCATGAATCACAATTATTAAATATTTCACATATTAAAGGATCATGTTTAAGTTCAAAGTGCAAGAAAAATTTGTATAGAAAACCCAAGAAGAGCAAACAACATTAAATAAGATCCTTGTTCTTTACTTATTTCAATATCAATGTGAAAATGAAATAGTTCAAATAAAAGTTAAATGTAACGCTATTCACTCACCTGTTATGCTCCCAAATATATGACATACCCCTACCCAGCCACTTTTGCATAGATATAAACTCTTTAATCCCCTAATATCCAAAATAATGTCATTGACATTGTCATTTTCTTTAACTCAAACTCTAAAAACTTACAATATTCATTTAAATAAAAATCCATTTTTTTACACTTAAATTGTAGCTATTTATCCCATAACTATCATAGTTAACGTCCAAGCATTACCCAGACATTTCAGCAAACACTTTATACATATCTTCATCATTATCATGAAGTTGGAAGAATTCAAAATTAGATCTCATCACAAGATTTATGTTAAAGAATCAAGCAATCATCCAAACACATGCAACTTCTTATCTCACAATTGGAGTCATTCCATAATTTGGACTATGATACTTTCAGAAGTATCTTGATTCTCATTTTCAGTTTTAATTCTCCTCTCAAACATTTTATAAAACATCTATCATGCATGTAAATAAAAATCAACAACACAAGCATCCTTTTCCATAACTTTCTAACCCCATTGCCACAAAATTTCTTCTATCATTTTATCAAACATTTTAAGTGCATTCTAAGAACAAACATCATGCTATATAAATGAGCAATCATGTGACCTTCAAACATCAAAATAGATTACACAAATTCGTCTTGTCCCTCTTGAAACATCTAACAAATATAATATAAAATATCTATTGCAAGATCACACTCCTTAATGCTTAAGCTATGAAAAAACCCCCAAACTTCACTCTTTCTATTTCTTTTCGAACGACCAGCAAAAAAATAAAAAATGAAGGGCTTCAATCCCTTGCTTTATTTAAACCCCACATTAGAAGAGGTAAGATATATGGCAGCACTTTGAAGAACTTAAGGTATTAACCCATTCACACACACACACACACACACACACACATATATAGCAGCAATTTTGAAGAACGGAGGAAAGAAGAGAGTTTCGAGCACACCCACGTACCCGATCCATAGCAGCGACTCAAAAAAACAAAATATGAAGAGGCTTCAGCGAATGGTTTTAGGCTTGAGCCATCACAGATTGAACGTGTACACACGGCTAACGGAAGAGGAAATTGACATTGAACAAAATCAGAGAAGAGACAAACGTTTCAGCGATTTGGGCAAGGAACGGAGACGCCAACGGTCGAACTGACGGACGGCGGTGAACGTACGACGGTGAACGGACGAACAACGGCGAGGAAGGGCAGAAGGTCAGAGACGAATGAAGAAGCTGGAGTTTTTCACACAAAGCTTCTGCTCTCCCTCTGTTTTACCGTAGCGATAAAAATCTGATGTGCTGTGTTTTTTTTTTTTTTTTTTTTTTTTTACAAATATAAGGCTATTTTGGTAATTACCGTTGACCTGAGACAAAAATTAAAAATCATACCTTGCTGTAATACCCTAAAAATCACACTTAGGGTAAATATCAAAAATTGGGAAATATACCTATTGAAAATAGGTGAATATGAGGTCTCAAACACCTTGTATTGAGTTTACCTTGTTGTTAGGGTAATTTCCTTGAAATTAGATAATTTGCAATTAGGTCCCTAAAACGTTTGAAGATTTGCAAATAGGTCCCTAAACACATTATGGGTTATAAATACCCTGTGAAAGCTATAAAAGAAGCAAGTAAAAATCTATTTGAAATAGGGAAGGATATTGTCCCTAATTTAGGTAATTTATTAAGTTACAAACTTGGAGAAATTGTAGAAGAATGCTCAAAAAGTGGTAAATGACCAAAATACCCTCACAAATTCTAGTATAATGAAAGAGACATGGAAACACAAATGTCAATGCAAATGTTATGAGGTAATAAGATATTCTAATTAAGAAAATTATCAACAAGTGATAATTAAGTAATTAGGTAATTACTTAAACATAAGCAAAGGAAATTCAGGAATAATTATGTAAAACCCTAAAATTAGTGGTTTTTGGGTTGAAAATTAGTAAAAGTATATTTACTAATTACTTTGAAATTTTGGAGAAAAATAGTTGAATTTAGGTATTTTTAAGCCTAAATGCAAAAATGGACCAATAGGAGAATTTTGTAAAAAATTATGTAAAAATAATTATTTAATTAATTAAATAATTAATTGAAAAAAACGAAATAAATAAAAAAAAAAGGCAGAAAAAAAAAAAGGAAAAAAATATAAAGATAATAATAATAGAGTTTGCAAGTTGCAATTATTTTATTAATATAATTAATTAAAGTGAAATATGATGAATAGTAAATAAGAAATTAGGAAACGGATCCTATCTGGAGATCCAGGAATGAGAATGTCAAAGTCAGGATAAAATATTGATCAGTGAGTTTTTATCTTCCGTTAGACACTTACGGAAGTTAATTCTGAAGCCGTTTGTGCTTTTTCCTAATAAGACGAAATAGGAAAATTCTGTGAAAAGGCCAGATAGCCAAGAGGACGAAAAGGTTATGTTGTGACTTTTGGAAAAGAATTGGGAATTTTCATGGACATATTTGGAATCAGTGAATTTTTCTCTAGAGATTGATGATTCCGAAAACGAGTGTCGTAACCGGACCCGTACGGACACGTTTTTCGAGAAAGACTCAACTGGACTGTTGGAGCCCTATATGGAATCAAAATATAGGTTAAATTGGACATTTCTACTAAGTGAGAATATGTTTTCAGAGATATGAATCCAGAATTTTGAGATTTCTCCGAAATCACGCGAATCGGGTACCGATCGGAGAAATCGGTCTGAAAGCTTCTGGAAGGTGACACATGGCCACCTCCCATTGGCCAAACCCTTTATTTTGGAGCATGGATTTCGGCCAAGTGTGAAAGGGAAGAAGGAAAAAAGAGGTTTTTTGAAAAGTTGCTTTGGACGGCCCAGATCGCTCCTTACAAAGTTGATCCGACCTTGTTTGTGTTGAAAAAATATGCAGAGGTACAAACATAGTAGGGATCGAGTCGCCGAAAAGTTGAAGCTTTCGCAGTTTTTTCAAAAGTAAGGGTAGAATTTGTTAGAATAGCCTTTAAATTTCAAGTATGATTGGGTATCATATGGGAGGGCTATTTTAGTCATTATTTTCGAAAATCATAATTGCGTCGAAGTTCTGGCGAAATTTCAGGAAGAAAATTTGTCAGAGTAACGAAGTGCTGGCGAAATTCCGCCGATTAGGGGTATAGGGGCAAAATGGTAATTTTTACCTAAAATGCCAATCGTAATGCCAAATCACTAATGAAAGTGATATTACTCTTATAGGACATTAGAAACCTAGATCTGCTGTCGTTACGCTGTCCGACGTGCCGCTGTCAAACGTTTCGCTGTTTCCGTCAAGAAATACTAATTTCTGTTAGACGTACTGTTTACCGTCAACGAAGGTACGTCCGCGTACTGTAACACTAATCTGATGTTTATGGTATGCATGTATGTGCTAGGTGTGTAATACCCTAAAAATCACACTTAGAGTAAATATCGAAAATTGGGAAATATACATATTGAAAATAGGTGAATATGAGGTCTCAAACACCTTGTATTGAGTTTACCTTGTTGTTAGGGTAAATTCTCTGGAAATTAGATAATTTGCAAATAGGTCCCTAAAGACGTTTGAAAATTTGCAAATAGGTCCCTAAACACATTATGGGTTATAAATACCACGTGAAAGCTATAAAAGAGGCAAGTAAAAATCTATTTAAAATAGGGAAGGATATTGTCGCTAATTTAGGTAATTTATTAAGTTACAAACTTGGAGAAGTTGTAGAAGAATACTCAAAAAGTAAGGAAATGACCGAAATACCCCCGTAAATGCTAAGATAATGCAGAGACATAAAAACAATGATGTCAATACAAAAGTATGAAGGTAATGAGGTGTTCTAAGTAAGAAAATTATCAACTTGTGATAATTAAGTAATTAAGTAATATTGGGCTAATTACTTAAGCATAAGCAAAGGAAATTCAGAGATAATTATGTAAAACCCTAAAATTAGTGGTTTTTGGCCAAGAATTAGTAAAAACATATTTGCTAATTAATTAGAAATTTTGAGGAAAATGGATGAGTTTAGGTATTTTTGAGCCTAAAAACAAGTATGGACCAATAGGGAAATTTTGTAAAAATTATATAAAAATAATTATTAAATAATTATTTTATATAATATTAATTAATTAAATAATTAAAAAAAAACGAAAAATAAATTAAAAAGGACCAGAATATGGACCGAAATGTTGGAGCAAAATTGGATAAGAATTTGCAAAATAATATCTAGATATTATTGTTGCAAGTTGTAATATTATAATATTATAATTAATTAAAGTAAAAATAGTGAATAGTAATTCAATAATTAGGAAACGGATCCTATCTAGAGATCTAGGAATGGGATTTCCAAAGTCGGGAAAAATAATGATCGGTGGAATTTTGTCTTCCGTTATACTCTTCCGGAGAAAATTTGAAGTCGTTTGTGCATTTCCTAATAAAACAAAATAGGGAAAATGCATATAGATATATTTTTGGATATAAGGAAAATAAATTCTAACTCAACATCTAGGCATGAGTTTGAATTTATTTTGACATATTTGGAATCGGTGAATTTTTCTCGAAGAAGTTGGTGATTTCGAAATGCATTACGGCCTGACACGTTCGGACACGTTTTCGAGAAACTTCAATGGACGGTTGGAACCCTGTCTAAAGTCAAAATTCAAGTTTAAATAGATATTATTGATGAGGAAGAGAAGGTCTTCAAAGTTGTAAATCCAGAATTTTGAGATTTCTCCGAAATCACGCGAATCGGTACCGATCGGAGAAATCGGTCTGAAAGCTTCTGGAAGGTGACACATGGCCACCTCCCATTGGCCAAACCCTTGACTTTTGGGGCCAAAATTTCGTGCAAGGGCTGCTTGGAGGAGGATGAGCCACCTCCCAAACCCTAAAATGCATGGTTGTAATCGAATGGAAGTTTTGGAGAAAATTACCTAAGTTGGCCCAATCTTTTCTATAAATAGGGGCATTGCTCTTCATTCTTCACACCATTCCCTTGTGGATTTTGAAAGTTAGTGAGAGGTTTTAGAGAGAGGAGCTCGGGGAAAATTCGCAATGAAGCTCTGGGTAAGTTTTTCGATCAGAGCTTTAAGCTTTCGTAGTTCTTTCGATAGTTAGAGTAGTAATGTTAGAATAGCCTTTAAATTTTCAAGTATGATTGGATATCATATGGGAGGGCTATTTTAGTCATTATTTTCGAAAATCATAGTTGCGTCGAAGTTCTGGCGAAATTTCGGGAAGAAAATTTGTAAGAGTAACGAAGTGCTGGCGAAATTCCGCCGATTAGGGGTAGAAGGGCAAAATGGTAATTTTTACCTAAAATGCCAGATATAGTATCAAATCACTAATGAAAGTGATATTACTCTTATAGGACGTCAGAAATCCGATTTCTTCTTTGTTATCTTTGTCCGACGTGCCACTGTTAGACGTTTCGTTGTTTTTCGTAAAACGTGCTAGAATAACATCAACGAAGGTACGTTCGCGTACTGGTAACCTTAACTCTGATGTTTATTGTATGCATATGTGTATATTGTCCGTCATGCCTGTACTCGATTGTACTTGTTGTTCGTCATGCCAATTGTCTGTCATGCCTGTACTCTGATTGTACTGTTGTTTCGTCATGCCTATTGTCTGTACATCTGATTGTACTATTGTCTGTACATCCGATTGTACTATTGTTCTGTACATCCGACTGTACTATTGTCTGTACATCCGACTGTACTATTGTCTGTACATCCGACTGTACTGTTGTCTATCATCCGACTGTATGATTGTCTGTCATCCGATTGAATTGTTATTGCTGTACATATCTGATATGTATATCCTATGTCTGACCATAGTAAATGTTGCCAAGAGTCTAAGAATGCCTGTTGTACATATATGATGTATGTAATCATGAGGTTAACCGTTACCTGGGGTTCGATGCATGGACCTCAGCTCTTAACTTAGCTTCGAGTGTCATTACTTTTGAAACACTTCTGTATCGCTGTTTAAACAGCAAGACATACTACCATGGGTATTTTAATATATATATCAGTTACTCAATAGCTCCGGTGAACTACTCTGATCATTTTGAAATGATGTTTAAAGAAAAAAAAAATTATACTGCTTTAGAAAAGTCGGGGTGTTACATTTTGGTATCAGAGCAGTAGTCCTGGCATGAATTTTACCATGTTATTACGGACAGATTGGTGCCGAAGGCAAGGCTAGTCTAAGTGGGTGTGCCAATCGGTCGCCGTATAAGTCGGTGAGGCCCCCATGGTAGACACTTACCTGACCATTCTGTTCGATTAACGGAGTTATGTTCAAAAGCCTTTTCAAAATTTTGGAGCATATTTTGAAAATGAGTACTGATATAGCCCAAGGTCGGTGTACCACCTCATTTCGGTGTCTTGGTTTGAACCGGTATACCATTACGAACAGTGTACCACTTTCTCGCCGTACATCACGCCCGATAATCCCGATATCGATTTCGATAACCCTAACATTAGTCTCCGATAATTCGATAATCCGATATCGGTTTCGATAACCCCGATATCGGTCTCGATAATTCCGATAATCCCGACATCAATTTCGATAACCACGATATCGGTCTCCGATAATTTCGATAACTTTGATATCGGTGTCCGATAACTCGATAACTCGATATCGCTTCCAATAGCTCGATAGCTCGATATCGGTTCCAATATCTCGATAGCTCGATATCGTGTCCGATAGCCGTGATAGCTCGATATCGCCTCCGATAGCTCGATAGCTCGATATCGGTCTCCGATAGCTCGATAGCTCGATATCGGTCTCCGATAGCTCGATATCGGTCTACGATCATTCGATAATCACCGGTTCGTGCTGGATGGTGATTCTTTCCTAGCACCAGCTTATATGCGAAGATAGGCCACGCCGGATGAGACTCCGAGACCAATAAAGATAAGTACATGCAGTATTTGACTCATGTATAGGAACTTCCGATACGTGTTTCCGTACCCGTTTTGAGTAGAAAGAACCAACGAGAATCTAACGAAGGAAAGGATCGAAACCTGGCTCCGTGGTTTGGAGACGATAATCATATGTTTTTACGAATATCCTTGGTGGCCGGTGTCAGTGGAGTACTTCAAAGGAGACCTCGTAGTCTTCATAACGTATGACCATTCGAACTTTCAGATAGCTTTACCCCCGAAACTTGAGTAGATCTATGTGACGTGTTCCATGTTTCTTCAATTCGACCGTGATCGTGTCATTGAGTAGGAGGTATTTTGTGTTATCATGGTGTGTGGGAACCATGGAAACATTTAAAGTATCTTGTGTTGCCATGGTGTAGACCAAGGAGACATTTTGGTATTTGTGGTGTTGACCGCGGTGTATGAGCCACGGGAGACACTATATATCAAGGTACGATATGACAGGATCTTTATGGTCAAACCAAAGCGAATTCTCGATTTTCAAGAGGAGCGGCTGACAGATAAATAAGGATCCGACACGTGGAGTCCAAAGTCCGAGTAGGACGGAGTTTAGTTGAGTACGGAGTTTTAGATGGTATAGTCCGACCACGGGATAATACGAGGTTTAGTGGGTAAAGTACAAATTTCGAGGACGAAATTTTGTTTAACTGGGAGAAATGTAATACCCTAAAAATCACACTTAGGGTAAATATCGAAAATTGGGAAATATACATATTGAAAATAGGTGAATATGAGGTCTCAAACACCTTGTATTGAGTTTACCTTGTTGTTAGGGTAAATTCTCTGGAAATTAGATAATTTGCAAATAGGTCCCTAAAGACGTTTGAAAATTTGCAAATAGGTCCCTAAACACATTATGGGTTATAAATACCTGTGAAAGCTATAAAAGAGGCAAGTAAAAATCTATTTAAAATAGGGAAGGATATTGTCGCTAATTTAGGTAATTTATTAAGTTACAAACTTGGAGAAGTTGTAGAAGAATACTCAAAAAGTAAGGAAATGACCGAAATACCCCCGTAAATGCTAAGATAATGCAGGAGACATGAAAACAAAGATGTCAATACAAAAGTATGAAGGTAATGAGGTGTTCTAAGTAAGAAAATTATCAACTTGTGATAATTAAGTAATTAAGTAATATTGGGCTAATTACTTAAGCATAAGCAAAGGAAATTCAAAGATAATTATGTAAAACCCTAAAATTAGTGGTTTTTGGCCAAGAATTAGTAAAAACATATTTGCTAATTAATTAGAAATTTTTGAGGAAAATGGATGAGTTTAGGTATTTTTGAGCCTAAAAACAAGTATGGACCAATAGGGAAATTTTGTAAAAATTATATAAAAATAATTATTAAATAATTATTTTATATAATATTAATTAATTAAATAATTAATAAAAAACGAAAAATAAATTAAAAAGGACCAGAATATGGACCGAAATGTTGGAGCAAAATTGGATAAGAATTTGCAAAATAATATCTAGATATTATTGTTGCAAGTTGTAATATTATAATATTATAATTAATTAAAGTAAAAATAGTGAATAGTAATTCAATAATTAGGAAACGGATCCTATCTAGAGATCTAGGAATGGGATTTCCAAAGTCGGGGAAAAATAATGATCAGTGGAATTTTGTCTTCCGTTATACTCTTCCGGGAGAAAATTCTGAAGTCGTTTGTGCATTTCCTAATAAAACAAAATAGGGAAAAATGCATATGGGTATATTTTTGGATATAAGCAAAATAAATTCTAACTCAACATCTAGGCATGAGTTTGAATTTATTTTGACATATTTGGAATCAGTGAATTTTTCTGAAGAAGTTGGTGATTTCAGAAATGCATTCTGAAAGGTCTTCAAAGTTGTAAATCCAGAATTTTGAGATTTCTCCGAAATCACGCGAATCGGGTACCGATCGGAGAAATCGGTCTGAAAGCTTCTGGAAGGTGACACATGGCCACCTCCCATTGGCCAAACCCTTGACTTTTGGGGCCAAAATTTCGTGCAAGGGCTGCTTGGAGGAGGATGAGCCACCTCCCAAACCCTAAAATGCATGGTTGTAATCGAATGGAAGTTTTGGAGAAAATTACCTAAGTTGGCCCAATCTTTTTCTATAAATAGGGGGCATTGCTCTTCATTCTTCACACCATTCCCTTGTGGATTTTGAAAGTTAGTGAGAGGTTTTAGAGAGAGGAGCTGGGGGAAAATTCGCAGCGAAGCTCTGGGTAAGTTTTTCGGTACCGAGCTTTAAGCTTTCGTAGTTCTTTCGATAGTTAGAGTAGTAATGTTAGAATAGCCTTTAAATTTTCAAGTATGATTGGATATCATATGGGAGGGCTATTTTAGTCATTATTTTCGAAAATCATAGTTGCGTCGAAGTTCTGGCGAAATTTCGGGAAGAAAATTTGTAAGAGTAACGAAGTGCTGGCGAAATTCCGCCGATTAGGGGTAGAAGGGCAAAATGGTAATTTTTACCTAAAATTCCAGATATAGTATCAAATCACTAATGAAAGTGATATTACTCTTATAGGACGTCAGAAATCCTGATTTCTCTTTGTTATCTTTGTCCGACGTGCCACTGTTGGACGTTTCGTTGTTTTTCGTAAAACGTGCTAGAATAACATCAACGAAGGTACGTTCGCGTACTGGTAACCTTAACTCTGATGTTTATTGTATGCATATGTGTATATTTTCTGTCATGCCTGTACTCTGATTGTACTGTTGTTCTGTCATGCCAATTGTCTGTCATGCCTGTACTCTGATTGTACTGTTGTTTCGTCATGCCTATTGTCTGTACATCTGACTGTACTATTGTCTGTACATCCGATTGTACTATTGTTCTGTACATCCGACTGTACTATTGTCTGTACATCCGATTGTACTGTTGTGCTGCACATCCGATCATCTTGTTGTCTATCATCCGATCAGTATGATTGTACGTCATCCGATCAATTGTTATTCTTTGTACATATCGATATGTATATCCTATGTCGACCATAGTAAATGTTGCCAAGAGTCTAAGAATGTCTCATTGTACATATATGATGTATGTAATCATGAGGTTAACCGTTACACGGGGTTCGATGCATGGACCTCGGCTCTTAACTTAGCTTCGGGATCGGGTGGACCGAGAATCGAGAAGAAGGACAAGCGGCACGCGTAGGAGTCCCAGTGAAGACTCCTTTCGTCATTACTTTTGAAACATACGTATCGCTGTTTAAACAGCAAGACATACTACCATGGGTATTTTAATATATATATCAGTTACTCAATAGCTCCGGTGCACTACTCTGATCATTTTGAAATGATGTTTAAAGAAAAAAAAAATTATACTGCTTGTGAAAAGTTGGGGTGTTACAAGGTGTATTGTATGTGATAGCTTATAGCTCTGCGGTATGTCTATGTGCTGTTTATATGTTCATGTTTGCTATGGGCGATATATCTGCATGTTTTTGGGCGATATATGTATACATGCTATTGGGCGATATATGTATGCATGCTTTTGGACGATGAGTGCACATATACTGTTGTTGATATGATTGTCATGGTCCATATGTTGTGTCTCAGAAATATGAGGTTAACTGTTACTCGAGATCCGGTGCGGATCTCGGCTCTGCTATAGCGTCAAGCTCCGGAGGACCAAGGACCGAGGAGAGAGGCAAGCGGCCGAGTAGAAGGCGGTGAAGACTTCCTTTCGATGTTCGTATGAATTCTTTCCTTTTGTTAGTATCTGTTTTTGAAATACTCGGTTACTGTACCGTAGTTGTAACCAGCCAGACTTACGGCAGTTTATAAATATATATCAGTTACTCTTCCGCTCAAATGCTCTACTCTGATGATTTTAAATGGGAAAAAAAATTTATACTGCTTTTGAAAAACGGGGATGTTACACTTGCCTTTATGAAGATTTTAACTCAAAATCCTAAGAGACATTTGATCATCTCCAATACCAAGTTACAAGCTTTATTTTAACATTTAACTATAAATAGTAAATACATAATTAGCTTATAATAATATAATATAATATAATTATTTTATTTTATTTTATTTTTTCTTGAGCCATTACACAATAATTAGAAAAAATATTTAAAAAAAAGTCCCAATGAATATTCCCTTATCTAAAAACTTCTAAGAGATTGCTGATATAGATTTCAAATAGAAAATTACCTTATTGGCCCCATTAATTTAAAACGGAAAAGAGAAGTAGAAGGGCTTGTCATTGACTACTTTACAACTTGTCAATATAGACACTTACACTTGTCAATGGGAGTTGTTTTAAATTGTATTAGTTAACATATATAGGTTTGTCAATAATCATTGTATAACTTGTCAATATAGACATATACACTTGTCAACGGGAGCTATTCTAACTTATATTGAAAAAATGACATTAGTTAATATAGATGGGCTTGTCATGGCCACTTTATGACGTGCCACTCTATGCACATACACTAGTCAATAAGAGTATATTTAAATAAAATTGTAAAAATGACATTAGTTAATATAGATGGACTTGTCAGTATAGACACATATACTTATCGAAAGATGCACACACACTTGCCAAAATATAATTTTTCTGTATAGGCACATAAACTTATCAAAAAAAGCACACACACTTGCAAATGTATAACTTCCCAATACAAGCACATAACTTGTCAAAATAGATATATACATTTGTCAGTCTAAGGGCAAATTGACTTCAACTCTCAATTATTATGAGCAAGAATGTAATTTCACATTTAGAATCTATATAACTGAGATTCCTATAGAGTTTTTAGATAGAGAAATCTATGGTGTGACTTTTGTGATATTCTGATATTTGGGATTTGAGTGTGATTTTCAAGATTTTTTTTTTTTTTTTTCATAAAATGGATGGGAAGGCATGCTTATGTCTTAATTGTATGTCGGATTGTCTCAAGAGATTTACAAGCCTCCTCATGTGTCAAGATAAAATCTCTTCCTTGGTGAAGTCCTTTGGATAATGTCCCGGTTTTCCACATTTATAACGAACATTTTGTTTAGTCAAAGACAACCTATTTGTGTGATTTCTGTCACATGGGGCATTCATTTCTACAAGCTCTACTAACAGGAGAGAACTTGACTTCACTTTATCCCTTCTTGACTTGCTCAACTCTAGTCACTGCTCCCTCTCTAATAGGGAGTCTTTAATTTTGACTTAGTGGCTGCCTGCACTTTCTTTTGACTATTTTATTTATGGGAATATCATTTCTGCTTCTGTGGTAGATAAACTTTTATGCAGCAGGAGAAAAACGGCACCGTTTCTGAAGACGAAGCTTTAATTGGGTGAGGATATGACTCCAAACCTATTTTCATTCATTCCCGTAATATGATAGAGATGAAGCTTCTTTTTCAACAAACCCACAAAAAACTCATTTGCTTTTCACGAAAGTAGTTGGAGAAAATTATGAAATAAGATCATGTTCAGGAAACTTAATTAGAATTTTATTTTTTTTGTTTTTTTGTTCCGTTGTTTAAAAAAGAGACACATAAATTAAAAATAAAAAAAGCACTTCACAGGGGTATTTTTCTCAAAACATGGAGCATGTCGAACGTTCTATATGAAGAGAGAAGGAAAAATATGATTATTTTATGTTGGTGCCCACGGAATAGATAAATCAAGATCCAATAATTGAACCACGCACGAAGGAAACATGCTAGTAATTGTTAAAACAATACCCAAATGATCAGGTCTCGCTCTGAAAAATCTCAGTTGTTTCTTCATCTTTCGGATAAGGGGGAAGAGGATTCAGTTGATGTTCATGTCTTCATCATAGCCATCAATCCACTGCTCCAAGTCTTCCAAAAGAAATAATGTTGAGTCTTGCTTTTCTTTCTTAACGCCAGGTTAAGAAAAAGGGAGATTTTGTCACTTCTTAGGTTTCCATTTTGCTGTCCGGCGGCACTTGCAGAGAGAAGATTAAAAGAGGATTAAAACATATAGGGGGATCAAACGGTACCGTTTTTCTAATGCTGCAGAAAAGTTTATCTACCATAGAAGCAGAAATGATATTCCCTTTATTTATTGAGATAACAACCCTCATTTCTTAGCTTTTATTTGGAAAAGTTAACTCTGTTTGACTTGCTTGCCTCAGTTGCTTTTTCTTCTTTCTCTCTCTTTGGGAGGACTTGATGCATCTATCTGAGCAACATCAACTCCACTTATATGGCCTCAACTGCTTTACACACAAGGAGTGTTTACACTCTCTTTCTAGATATGTGGCTTTGTTGCTCAATCAATGGATGTAACAAACATAATTAAAGGAAGAGGAGAAAATAATGCTCTTATAAGAGAACCTTTTAGAGGGAGGAGAGTGTTATTATGTGTGTGATATGTATAGACCCTTTTTACCCTCAATCTCACATCCTATATGTAGTGTATCTATGGTCACATAGAAATAGATGTAACTTTTAAACATACAGATTTATGGGAATAAACGTAACTTTTAAACCAAATAAACGAAGATATCTCCTTATGAACCCATGTCTCTCTATATTTTCATTATAACCCCTCTTGATTCAAGCTTGGACCCTAATCCACTAAGGGTGGATTAATATATTCAAATAGTAATAAACAATGATGATGATGGTGTGACTATAAAAATTCAAAATAAAATACAAGAAACTGCAAAGCAATATAATTTATATGAAATACGAAACTAGAGGGGAATTATTGGTGCCCATAGATGTTCCCCTTTGCTTACTGTAATACATTAACATTGTACCAAATAATTTAAAGCTTGTTGATGATTGGATGACGTGCTTTACACATTGCCTCTAAAGGAATAACTTTTGGCATAGTGATACCTGATCCTTCTGTCATATCAATTTCTTCCTCATTGGGTCGTTTCCATTCAAAGCATTGAATCAACAATCCCAAAGCCATTCCCACTGTTCGTTGAGCTAAGCCTGATCCTGGACAAGCTCGTCTTCCCAACCCAAATGGAATTATCTTGTTTGCTTCTCCTTCTTTCTCAAACCTCTCTGCCTTATAACTTGTAGCATCACTCCATAATTGAGGATCTCTGTGGATGTCCCAAGCATTGACCAACACCATAGTGCCACGTGGAACATTATATCCTGCAATAGTGCAGTCATTTGAAGCCTCATGTGGAACCAACAATGGTGCAACATGATGCAACCGGAGTGTTTCAGATATAACGTTTTGCAAATATGGTAGTTTCGACATGTCAGGCTCATCTATTAATCGTTCTCGCCCAATTTGTGAGTCTATCTCTTTCTTTGCTTTTTCCAACATATGAGGATTGTTTAACAAACAAGACATTGCCCATTCTAAAGTCACGGCTGATGTATCCGTTCCAGCAAGAAGCATAATCTACAAGTTGTGAATACTCGCACAATCAAGAACTTTCATTACATACATAAAAGGTACTATATATCACACTTTTGTAGTGTAAAATTATACTACAAAAAGTGTTCCTATAATTAGGACCGGAGGGAGTACCAAAATAATTTCTGTAACATCCCATTTTAAAAGCGGATTTTTTTTTTATTCAGAGTAGAGCAATGGAGCGAAAGAGTAATTGATTCATAGTCAAAACATCAACCATTGTGTAACATTGTATTGATTACAGTAATCCTAAGATTCAGAAATAAGATAACAGAAAGAAACAGAAAGCGATAAAGTAAAGATAGGCTTCGGCTGCACGTCTACTCCTGATGCTTGCCCCGATCTCCGAACCGTGGTCCTCCTGACCCTGAAGCTACAGCTGAGATTCAATTCACCATATTGAATCTCAGGTAACAGTTAACCTCATACCCAAACAATACAGTATATAGACAACAGATATTCTAGAGCTAATACAACAGTATATCATCACATAAGCATACAGCAGATGCATGATCATTATGCCGACAAAACATAAGCAACAAGCAATATGTAAGCCCCACAATGTAAAACAATAACAACTGCACTATTCACCAGTGCCACGATGTACAGTCGTGTCCTCAGCGCTAGGAAAACATAACGGCGTTACCATGACATAACCCGTATAAAACTGTCCGTATAACGGTCTACGAACGTATCTTTGATATATATGCATTTAAGAAGTACGAGATTAGTGTTACAGTACGTGTCCGTACCTTCGTTGACGTACGTAGATGTTTCTGGCGGAAACTTGTACTTTCTGACGGAAAACAGTGGTTTGTCCGACAATGCACGTTGGGCAGTAATTCGGTAGCAAACTAGGATTTCGACGTCCTATAAGAGTAATATCACTTTCATTAGTGATTTGACACAATAACTGGCATTTTAGGTAAAAATTACCATTTTGCCCCTATAACCCTAATTGGCGGAATTTTGCCAGCACTTCGTTACTCTGACAAATTTTCTTCCCAAAATTTTGCCAGAACTTCGACGCCATTTTGATTTTCGAAAATAAAGACTAAAATAGCCCTCCCATATGATATCCAATCATACTTGAAAAATTAAAGGCTATTCTAGCATTACAACCCCTACTTTTGAAAGAACTACAAAAGCTTCAACTTTTCGGAGACTCGATTCCTACTATGTTTTTACCTCTTCAGGCATATTTTTCAATGCAATGAGGCCTAAAAACAAGAATAGGAATTTCATCCCCTACTTCCTAAATCTAACTAACAATTCTACCAACTACTGAACTAAAAACTATAACTTAAAAGCTAAAGACCGAAAGACTTACCCGTTGAAGACTTTCTTCACAATTTCTCCAGAGCTTCTCTCTCTTCTTTCTCTCCCTAGAATTTCGGCCAAGGCAAGAAAGGGATGGTGTGAAGAATGTGAAGGGAGGGGGGGTATTTATAGACAAAATAAGGGACATAGTTGGAATTTTTGAAGTTGTTTCTTAGCCCTTGGATTCAAATGGAGCAAGATGGCACAATCCCTGCCCTTCCCCTCTTTGGTCGACATAAGGGGGCTGCTTGGCAGCCAAGGATTGGCTCAAAAATGGTGAGTCATCCTACTTTATGCCCGGTCTGCCCGTATTTCCCGATCGGTACTCGATTCGCGTAATTTCGGAGAAATCTCAAAATTTTGGATTCACAACTTTGAAGATCTTCTCTTCCTCATTATTAATATCTATTTTAACTTAAATTTTGATTTTAGACAGGGTTCCAACTGTCCTGCTGAAGTTCCTCGAAAAACGTGTCCGTACGCATCCGGTTTCAGAACGCATTTCTGAAATCATCAACTTCTTCAGAAAAATTCACTGATTCCAAATATGTTCATATAATTATAAACTCATCCCAAAATGTTGAGTTATAATTTATTTTCTTAATTTCCCAAAATGTGACTATCAGCATTTTTCCCTATTTCGTCTTATTAGGGAAATGTGCTACAGGTCTCGAAATTGACTTCCGGAAAAGGTCACTTGAAGGTAAAAACTCACTGATCAATATTTTACCTTGACTTTGGAATTCCCATTCCTAGATCTCCAGATAGGATCCGTTTCCTATATATTAAATTACTATTCATGACATTCAATTATATTATAAAATAATAAAAACATGTGCTTAATTGAAACAAATAATATGATATTAATTCTTCATTCCTATCCTCATTTTTCTTTGGGCAATTCGGCTGGCCCTCTTTTAATTTTAATAAATATTTATTTTTTATTTAATAAATTTTTTGATTATTTATTTATTTACTTTTTCCCAAAAATTCCACAAAATTACCTAAATGGTCTATTCTTGTATTTAGGCTTAAAAATACCTAAACTCAACTATTTTTCACAAAAATTTCCAATTAATTAGTAAATATATTTTTACTAATATTCAACTAATTTCCACTAATTTTTGAGCTTCCCATAATTATTACTGAATTTCCTTTGCTTATGCTTAAGTAATTAGCCATTAATTACTTAATTACTCTTTTAACCATAGTTGGTAATTTTCTTAATTAGAATGTCTCATTTCCTCATAGATTTTATACTGATATCTCTGTTTCCATGTCCTCTGCAATATTATATAATTTACAAGGGTATTTTGGTCATTTTAATATTTTATGAGCATCTTTTCTCATTTTTTCCAAGTTTGTAATTTATTAAATTACCGTAATTAGAGATAATATACTCTTTTAATTCAATTGATCATTATATTGTCTTTCAGGATTTTTCATAAATTTTCTAAGTTAATTACCCTTTGCAGGGGCATTTTGGTCATTTTGGCACTTTGGCCCATAAACTCCCTAATTTCATGCAGAAATTCTACTTAGAAAATAGGCTATGATCACACGAGTTTAGAGATCAAAACTTTGCTTATCGAAATATCCAATTTATTTATAATATTCCGTATAATAAAAATCCGGTATTACATTTCTCCCCCTTACACAAAATTTCGCCTCGAAATTTAATCTATACTAACTAAACTTCGGGCCATGAACTCGGGTACTTCTCCTTCATGTCACTCTCGGTTTCCCAAGTTGCCTCTTCGGTGTCAAACCCTTCCGGACCACCTTCACTATCGAATAGTCTTATTTCTGAGCCGTTTCTCCTTTTGATCAATGATCTGTTCTGGCTCAACCACAAAAGTATTATCATGCCGTACTTCAACGTCTTCGTACTCAATGACATGACCTCGGTCCGGCTGGTATTTCTTCAGTTGTGACACGTGGAAAACGTCGTGGAGATTACTCAGGTTCGGGGGTAAAGCTATCTGATAAGCGACTTCTCCTCGTGCTGCCAAAATTTCGAACGGTCCAACATACCTTAGACTAAGTTTCTTCCTCTTAAGTGTTCTGCCGACACCAGTAACCGGGGATAACTTTAGAAATACATGGTCGCCGACATAGAACTTCAGAGGTCTTCTTCTCTTGTCAGCATAGCTTTTCTGCCTGCTATGTGTCAGACGAATCTGTCCAGCATAAGGGTGATTGACACTTCCGCCCATACAATGCCTCGAACGGGGCCATTTGTATACTAGCATGATAACTGTTGTTATATGCAAACTCTGCTAGCGAAAGATGTTGATCCCAACTTCCTTTAAAATCCAGGGCACATGCTCGCAACATATCCTCCAGCCACAAAATCCATGGTGATGTTCTCCCATTTCCATTCCTACAGCTCTAGTCCTTGTAAAAGACCAGGGGTCGACGGTGTTCAATCTTTACTTTCTGACATGTCAAGCATTTGGCCACGTAATCAGCTACATCTCTCTTCAAACCGGGCCACCAAAGTTCAGATTTCATACTCTGGTACATCTTGACTATGCCTGGATGCAGAGTGTACTTACTCTTGTGAGCCTCATCCAGTACTTTCCGCCTTAATTCATCAACCGGCGGTATGTAGATTCTCTTTTTGTACCTGACCAAACCACCAGGTGATAGGTCATGGTCTTGGGTCTCACCCTTGGAGATCTTCTCACGTATCTCCATCGCCCAATCATCTTGCT
This sequence comes from Acacia pycnantha, assembly GCA_025563575.1. NCBI lineage: Eukaryota > Viridiplantae > Streptophyta > Magnoliopsida > Fabales > Fabaceae > Acacia > Acacia pycnantha. Next base: position 6,939,390 of record JAMWYP010000002.1, on the reverse strand, counting down.
TCTGAGCTTCTTCAATTTCGTCGCACAGATCATACTCTCCTTGACTTACAAGAAGAGTTGCAAGATAGGCATCAGTAACTTCTGTTCTTGCATAATCATATATGCAACTTGCACCGCTACCGACTTCCTGCTAAGAGCATCAGCAACTACATTTGCTTTACCTGGATGATAATTGATCTTCAGATTATAATCTTTAATCAACTCCATCCATCGACGTTGTCTCATGTTGAGTTCCCGTTGATCGAACATGTATTTTAGGCTTTTGTGGTCACAGTACAACTCTACGGTTACACCGTACAAATAATGCCTCCATATCTTCAAAGCAAACACGATAGCCGCCGCTCTAAATCGTGTGTAGGATAGTTTAATTCATGAGGCTTCGGTGACGAGAGGCATAAGCCACCACTCGCCTGCCGCATGAGGACACATCCCAATCCACGCCCACCGGCATCACTGTAGACAACATAGGTCTCATCTCGGATCGGGATAATTAACACCGGTGCCGTAGTCAACCTCTCCCTCAGTTTCTGAAAGCTCTCCTCACAATCATCGCCCCATACAAAGGGTTGATTCTTCCTCGTAAGCTTTGTCAATGGTAGGGCAAGACGCGAGAAATCCCGTATGAATCTGCGGTAGTATCCCGCCAGACCCAGAAAACTACGGATCTCCGTTACTGTCTCTGGCCGTTTCCAATCCAGAACTGCTTCCACCTTGCCTGGATCAACTGCGACTCCGCCGCTTGATATCACATGGCCCAGAAATTTCACTTCCTATACCAAAATTCACATTTACTCAGCTTTGCATAGAGTTGCTTCTCCCTGAGTATACTCAACACACGTCGAAGATGTTCTTCATGCTCTTCTTTACTCTTGGAGTAGATGAGAATATCATCAATGAACACTACCACAAATTGGTCTAAGTGTTGTCGGAAGATACGATTCATGTAATCCATGAATACCGCAGGCGCATTTGTCAATCCGAAGGGCATCACGAGGAATTCGTAGTGCCGTGCACAGTTCTGGCCGTCTTGGAAATATCATCATCTTTAACTCGCAGCTGGTGATATCCCGAACGCAGATCAATCTTCGAAAAGACCGTGGAACCAGATAATTGATCCAATAGATCATCAATCCGGGGAAGTGGATACTTGTTTTTGACCGTCACTTTGTTGAGTTCACGGTAATCAATGCAGAGTCGGAAACTTCCATCTTTCTTTTTCACAAAAAGCACTGGAGCTCCCCAGGGTGATACACTGGGTCGAATGAACCCCTTCTTCAGAAGTTCTTCCAACTGCTTCTTCAACTCTTGCATTTCATTTGGAGCCATTCGATACGGCGCCTTTGATATTGATCCTGTGCCAGGCATCAGATCAATTTTGAACTCCACTTCTCGGACAGGAGGTAACTCAGTGAGGTCCTCCGGGAATACATCAGGAAAATCATTTACCACAGGGATATCCTGAAGCGAAAGGTCAGCTTCTGCTTTAGCTGAGAAGAATACCATGAAGGCATGGCATCCCTGTTTCACACATCGATCAGCTTCTGTAGCGGAGAGAAAATTCAGGCTCACATCAACTTTGTCTCCTAAAAGAATATCTTCTTCTTGCCACAGTCGATCATCGCACCGTTGGCTGTTAGCCAGTTCAGACCGAGTATGACGTCGATGCCGTGAAGAGGTAGACGGATTAGATCTACTTTTGAAACTCGTCTATCCACGTTAACAGTACAGTTCATACACGCATCAGAAGCTAAGGACTTCACACCAAGTGGTGTAGACACTACCGATCAAAAGGTAATCTACCAGCATGCAATCCTAAACGACTTGCACAATCACAAGAAATAAACGAATGATCGGCTCTGAATCATACAATGCCTCAAGTAGATTTCCATTGAGATAGATGGTACCTTGAACCATTTCTGGAGATTTTCTGGCTTCAGTGTTTGTCAATGCAAAGATCCGGCCAGCACTCTGAGGTCTCGTCTCTGCAGCCTTCTCGGGACAATCCCGGCTAATGTGTCCCGGCTTCTGACACTTGAAGCAGACTTGTTTCCCATCACAGTTGGCTCCTGGATGGTACTTCTTGCATTTTGGACACGTCTGGGATCCCGGCTGTCTGGGGTAATTCTGTTGCCCCGGTTGGTAGGGTCTTTTGTTCCCACCCTGGTTATTGTTCCAAGGCGCCTTCCTCTTTTGTGAGGAACCTCCGCGGTTAGACCCACCGCGGTTTGCATTGTTTCCGTCCTGGCCGGGATTTGCGCAGTTCCTTCAAGTTGCGCTCGTCATCTGCGAGATTCCACTGCTTGGGCCATTTTCGGAAATTGCTGAGATACTAACCTTGCCCTTATATCGTACTTCAGTCCGGTTACTAGTCGGTTAGCCTTCCAGCTCTCATTCTTGTGGATTTTTAGGTATGATGAATACCGTGACAGGTTGGTGAAACGGGCGAAGTAGTCGTCGAATGACTCTTCATTTCCTTGCTTGATCTGCAGAAATTCCTCTTCTTTAATTACCTGTGTTGAGGGAGGAAAGTACTGTTCGTTAAACTGTTCAAGGAACATCTCCCAAGTGACTGGGCTTGGCAGGGTTGTGGAAACACTCTTCCACCATCTGTGGGCATCTCCCTCAAGCTTGTATATTGCTAGCTGGGCCATCCGATTTCCAGGGCAATCTATGACTTCAAAAATCTTTTCAAGACTCAAAAGCCAATCCTCAGCTAGCTCACTCTTTCCTCGGAAACCAGGTGGTTTCGGCTTGCGGCTTGGTTTACCCGGTTTTCGGTGGTTCTTTCTCTTCCTCGTCGTGGAGGTGATTGTGACCTTTGATTCTCTGTCTTCTTCATTGTATTCATCATTCTCATTCTCCTCTTCATTATTTTCTTCTTCTTCTTCGTTTTCTTCGCATTTCGATGTGCTTCTAGCCGTCTCGAGCTTCCTCCTCCCGTTGACGTTGTCTAGCTACCGGTGTATCTATGATAGCCCTTTGCTCTTGCAGAGTTCTTCTTAGCTCTTGGACTTCGTTCTCGTCCGGTTGGTTTGGTATATTATTTCTCTCAGGAATTGCTCCTATTTGAGGCTGTCCTCCGCCTCCTCGTCTTCCACGACCTCGGCCTCTGCCTCGGCCCCTTCCTCTTGGTGCACCAGCCCCTCTCATAATGACCATATTTTATTCCTTTTCCTTTATTTAATAACAGATATGTAAACATTAGAAATGACACATTGATTTGTACATCAAAACATATATATTCACATATATTCATTTCATAACATTTTTACATATAAGTTGGTCTACTCCTAATACAAGTCAAACTAGATACAACCATGTTACAACCCCTCTTTATTCAAAACATATTTCACAATCTCCCAGGGGTGCTTGGAGATACAAACTAAACTTCCTAATTTCTACATTCCACAGCTTCCTTGCGCTGATGCTTTCCATCTACATGTAAAGGCGAACCAACCTCTTCAGGTAGCGAAGGTGTATGCTAACACCAAAGATGGGTCCGTCGTCTAACAGCTCGTTAATGAACCTCTTTGAGATTAGGCTTAAAAACACAAGGTATCTACTTTGGATAGTGTTAGTGAGATTCATAGCTTCAACGAAAAGTTCTCCAGTGAGAATGACTAACGTATCATTATCGTTCGGGACATAGTGAAAATCTTACGGTTCGGCTTCTTCGTCGTCAAGAAGTTGGATATCCGGGTAGTCAAAATTATCTCCGACAGAGGAGTGGGTTGAGTCAGTAGGGCTTCCTGGTTCAGGTTGGTCCTCAACTACCAACTCGTTCAGACTTTGACTAAGGGATTCTGGGTTAGAATACCTAGATATAGGATGGTACGATGGGCCAGACTCACTATACTCTCTATAGTAGTAGCTAGGAGTCATGGGATCGGTTTCCACGTGATCTGGATCCCAAGGGGAAACATGTTCAGGGTGATTTTCGAATTCAGGCTCCTCAAATTGTGCATTGTAGGAATTTGGATCTACAGGGAGGTCGTCGTCATTATCTTCGATGGGGTCTTCTTCCGTAGTCATTGGGGATGGGTTTTCAGGGTTCGGGTGCGACGGAGGGATGGATCTCTGGCGGGACGTCTCCATATTCCGTAGTAATTGTAGTATGGGTCTAGGACGGGCTCTTCGTCTCTGTCCATCTCTACACATTACACCAATGGCCTTATCAGTACTCATTTTCAAAAATGTGGTCAAAGTTAAAAGGCTTAAGGACCTAACTCCGTTATCCGAACAGAATGGCCAGGTAAGTGTCTACCATGGGGGCTCACGGGTTAGCAGTGACTTACGGCATACCCACGTAAACAAGCCTTGCCTTCGGCACCAAACTGTCTGTGGTAACATAGTTAAATACTTGCCAGAATGTCATGCTCTGATACCATAAATGTAACATCCCATTTTAAAAGCGGATTTTTTTTTTTATTCAGAGTAGAGCAATGGAGCGAAAGAGTAATTGATTCATAGTCAAAACATCAACCATTGTGTAACATTGTATTGATTACAGTAATCCTAAGATTCAGAAATAAGATAACAAAAAGAAACATCTTTGATATATATGCATTTAAGAAGTACAAGATTAGTGTTACAGTACGCGTCCGTACCTTCGTTGACGTACGTAGATGTTTCTGGCGGAAACTTGTACTTTCTGACGGAAAACAGCGGTTTGTCCGACAGCGGCACGTTGGACAGCGTAACGGCAGCAAACTAGGATTTCTGACGTCCTATAAGAGTAATATCACTTTCATTAGTGATTTGACACAATAACTGGCATTTTAGGTAAAAATTACCATTTTGCCCCTATAACCCTAATTGGCGGAATTTTGCCAGCACTTCGTTACTCTGACAAATTTTCTTCCCAAAATTTTGCCAGAACTTCGACGCCATTTTGATTTTCGAAAATAAAGACTAAAATAGCCCTCCCATATGATATCCAATCATACTTGAAAAATTAAAGGCTATTCTAGCATTACAACCCCTACTTTTGAAAGAACTACAAAAGCTTCAACTTTTCGGAGACTCGATCCCTACTATGTTTTTACCTCTTCAGCATATTTTTCAATGCAATGAGGCCTAAAAACAAGAATAGGAATTTCATCCCCTACTTCCTAAATCTAACTAACAATTCTACCAACTACTGAACTAAAAACTATAACTTAAAAGCTAAAGACCGAAAGACTTACCCGTTGAAGACTTTCTTCACAATTTCTCCGAGCTTCTCTCTCTTCTTTCTCCCCTAGAATTTCGGCTAGGCAAGAAAGGGATGGTGTGAAGAATGTGAAGGGAGGGGGTATTTATAGACAAAATAAGGGACATAGTTGGAATTTTCAAGTTGTTTCTTACCATTGGATTCAACTTTTTCAAGAAGGCAAGATCTTGGCCCTTCCCCTCTTTGGTCGACATAAGGGGGCTGCTTGGCAGCCAAGGATTGGCTCAAAAATGGTGAGTCATCCTACTTTATGCCCGGTCTGCCCGTATTTCCCGATCGGTACCCGATTCGCGTAATTTCAGAGAAATCTCAAAATTCTGGATTCACAACTTTGAAGATCTTCTCTTCCTCATCATTAATATCTATTTTAACTTAAATTTTGATTTCAGACAGGGTTCCAACTGTCCTGCTGAAGTTCCTCGAAAAACGTGTCCGTACGCGTCCGGTTTCAGAACGCATTTCTGAAATCATCAACTTCTTCAGAAAAATTCACTGATTCCAAATATGTTCATATAATTATAAACTCATCCCAAAATGTTGAGTTATAATTTATTTTCTTAATTTCCCAAAATGTGACTATCAGCATTTTTCCCTATTTCGTCTTATTAGGGAAATGTGCTACAGGTCTCGGAATTGACTTCCGGAAAAGGTCACTTGAAGGTAAAAACTCACTGATCAATATTTTACCTTGACTTTGGAATTCCCATTCCTAGATCTCCAGATAGGATCTGTTTCCTATATATTAAATTACTAATCATGACATTCAATTATATTATAAAATAATAAAAACATGTGCAAATTGAAACAAATATTATGATATTAATTCTTCATTCCTTCTTCATTTTTCTTGGGCAATTCGGCTGGCCCCTATTTATTTTTTATAAATATTTATTTTTTTAATTAATTATTTGATTATTTATTTATTTACTTTTTCCCAAAAATTCCACAAAATTACCTAATTGGTCTATTCTTGTATTTAGGCTTAAAAATACCTAAACTCAACTATTTTTCACAAAAATTTCCAATTAATTAGTAAATATATTTTTACTAATATTTAACTAATTTCCACTAATTTTTGAGCTTCCCATAATTATTACTGAATTTCCTTTGCTTATGCTTAAGTAATTAGCCATTAATTACTTAATTACTCTTTTAACCATAGTTGGTAATTTTCTTAATTAGAATGTCTCATTTCCTCATAGATTTTATACTGACATCTCTGTTTCCATGTCCTCTGCAATATTATATAATTTACAAGGGTATTTTGGTCATTTTAATATTTTATGAGCATCTTTTCTCATTTTTTCCAAGTTTGTAATTTATTAAATTACCGTAATTAGAGATAATATACTCTTTTAATTCAATTGATCATTTTACTGCCTTTCAGGATTTTTCATAAATTTTCTAAGTTAATTACCCTTTGCAGGGGCATTTTGGTCATTTTGGCACTTTGGCCCATAAACTCCCTAATTTCATGCAGAAATTCTACTTAGAAAATAGGCTATGATCACACGAGTTTAGAGATCAAAACTTTGCTTATCAGAAATATCCAATTTATTTATAATATTCCGCTTTTCGTTTCGATAATAAAAATCCACTCTCTTTGAAATACTCTGAGCTATTACACCTCAGACCTATTTGCGAGGACGATATATGTCATTTTTGGTGAAGCATTCTTGGACTGCAGAAGGCGAAGAGACAACGACCACGAGGCGAGAGCCAAACCAAAGAGAAATGATTTGGCCATAACGTTGAGAAAACCGGTGAAAGGCTTGATGGAGTGGTTTGGATGTTTTTGAACTTTCTATTTTAGAGGAAGAACTTGAGAGTGAAGAGGAAAACAAGAGATGGAAGGAAATAACAGAACAAGAAGGTGATCATGATTTGTTTGGTACCTTTTCTGTTGTGGACTACTTTAGTTCAGTGATAATTATCGATCTTGAGTCGTATGGAGTTATGTGTGTTCGTGTCTATATATATATATATAATATCTGCTTGTGTTACGTTTGATCTTACGTCATATGTTTCGTTTAATCATAGATCTGAAGGATAAGCTTCCCAAGTTCCAATTACGTCATCTGATACGCAATATTTGATGACTTTTTGTTTTTACGTTGCTCACTCGGATAATACAGGGTGGATGTATCAGGATCCAAATGATTGTGTAGTGTCATTAATGGAGAGCTAGAAGATCTCAGACACAGACACCAACAAAGTCATTGGGACCTTGATCTATCCTATCTATCAACTGGGATAAACCTAGAGAGTCTGATAAATTGAAAATTATGATACTGAAACCATGCCTGTAGAGGAGATCTTGGGCTGAGGTGAGGATCCAGTGGACAGTCCGAGCCTATCAAGCCTTCACGCTTATGCTCAAGGACACTTTAGGATCCAGGCCTTATCCAAAGATATTCAATACTGGCAGATTCAGTATCCTGATTTTCAATACTCTCTCATAGTGGATCGTGGTCTTTGATTCTGTTCTGGTGCACAGGATCCTCTAAAAGAGGCAAGTGCAGAGCATACTTAGAACCTAAGAAGCAGATAATACTACCATACTAGAATATTGGCTTTCAGAAGCAAGAGAGGGAACTTAGAAGGAATTCATAGAAACACACTCGTATTTTTATTTCAAACTGGTTTTGGGTTACAACTGCAAACTTAACCTGCTTATATAGGAGAGTAGGGAGACTACTGGACAAACAGCTAATAATACACTCTCATAAAAGTAGTGAACGAGAATTAAAGGCGACAGACAATAAACTGACAACAGTACAGATACTTTAATAAAGCAGACAGAAAGCTGAGCACGCGTGAAAAGAATAATAAGTACACATAAAACACATGGGATAAACTGGAAACCGGCTGAGACAGGCTACCGACACTTTTCATGGGGACCCTTTGCAGATGGGCTCATGACTTGGGCTGAGATTGTTGTTGTCACTGTCACTATCCATGCCGGACTGGAGATAACTGAGTGGATCCATGATATTGAGATATGGATCATCTTCTGGGCCTGGGCCTGGGTTTTGGGCCTGTGACTGGGAGCATGTAGCTGGATACTGAGATAGTCCATAATCATCTTCATAAGGGTCCTGAGAATCCTGGAGGATGTTTCCCTGGGAGTCAATAAGGAGAGATGGTGCAGATGAGGACGTAGCATAGTAAGAGGACACATAATGAGGTTCTGGTTGGTACAGCTGGGCAAAAGCCTTGTCATCACTGGGTACTGGGCCAAGAATTCCACATTCCTTGAGAGCTTGTTTATTAAAGTCGGAGAGCCGGAGACCAAGTTCCTTAAGATGGGCTGGATCTGGTTGGACCCAATCAAGAAGCTGAGTCCAAGGTTGTGCATTGGTCTTCAGATAGACACCATCGAGTGCCTGAGCATGGTATTCCCTGCGAAGAAAGAACACACAAGAAAATCTTTTTTGTTTTGGTTTTTCAATATGCCAAAGATGATTATTAGTAAGAACATTAAACAATGAGCCCCTCCAAAAGGGGAGAGGGGCAAAGAGAGTGAGAAGCTTGACAAGATTCGACTGCAAATTGTGACTGTTACAGATATAATGATAGACAGGAAGAGGAGCAAGAGCAATGGTACTGGTGTGGAGTATAGTCATTGACCATACATACCAGAGGAGTTCATCAGGTATAGGACCTTGGATGAACGGGATAGTAGTGTATGGGCACAGGACACTGAAATTCTGGGGAGTGGGAATAAGATCAGTTTTGTTGAACAGAGCATGAAGCCAAGAGTAAAGGTTTTCAGTGGCATAGTTATGGAAATCAGTGAAGGAGCGGAGGTTGGTGTTGGGAGGAAGGAGTTCGGAGAGAATTTGAGGATGAGGAGGAGGAGTCTTTTGAGGTCTAGAGAGAAAATCAGCTAGGATGTTCTGTGGTCCTTTGAGATGTTTTACTGAAAATTTATAACGCGAGAACCAATCTTTCCACCGGAGAAGCTGGGCATCTGGCAGTAGCTTCCTTTTAGGGTCTAACATCTTAGGAAAAGACGTATTGTCCATCTCTACTGCAAAGTGGTAGGGGCTCAAGTGAAAGCTAAACTTTTCAATTCCTCGCTTGACAGCAAGGATTTCTTTGTAAGTAGCATGATAGTGCTTTTCAGATTCTTTGAATTGTCCACTGGCATGCCCACAATAATTACGTACCCCATTTACTTCTTCAAGAAGTATTGCACCCCAGTAATCTTCACTAGCATCTGTCTGAAGGATTCTCTGTCCTTGATCAGGAATCTTCAATGGTGGAGGGTTTTGTGCAATTCTTTTGAGAGTAATGACAGCATCTGTCTGTTCTTTAGACCACTGTGGAGGATTCTTCTTCAACATTTTGTACAGTGGTCGGTATGATGGGACAGATGAGGATGAAATCCCTGAGAAAATTAACAATCCCGAGGAACTGTTGAACTTGTTTATAAGAGAGATTATCATCAGGAAACTTGAGCAAATCCTGAGCAATGTGTGGACCTGGACTGTATCTTCCATCTTTAAAATGCATGCCAAGAAAATCAGCTTCAGTAATCCCAATATCACTTTTTTTGGAGGATAACATAACACCATGTTGGGCTATAATCTGATAGAACTGGGCCAGAAGTGACTGATGAGCTTCTTCTGATGGTGAAAATAAAAGAATATCATCGATGTAGATAAGTGCATGGTCAAGGATGGGCTCAAATATTTTAATCATGGCCTTCTGGAATAGTGACGGAGCTACCTTGAGGCCAAAAGGCATAACGGTCCATTGGTATTGGGCATTGGGTATGCAAAAAGCTGTTTTGGGCCTATCTTCGGGAAGGATTCCAAGTTGCCAAAAACCTGCTTTAAGGTCAAACTTGGAAAAGATATGGGCCGAGCCTTTCAATTGTGCAAATAGGGCCATGGGTTTAGGAAGAGGGAACTTATCATCTTGGAGGAAGTGGTTAAGAGGCTTGTAATCAATTACAAGTCTTTTCTTTCCTCGTTTAATCTCAGATGTTTTTTCAACATAGAATGCCTGGCAAGCCCATTCAGACTTAGTAGGCTCAATCAGGCCTTGTTTCAGTAATACAACACATTCTTCACGGGTTAACTTCAAGTCATCAGGATTCATTCCTGGATGTGAGGCCTTGGTTGGGTTGATGTCTTCATTTCTTTTGAAGGGAAGGTGGATGAAGAAACTTTTATTTTTCCATAAAGGAGAAGGGTGTGGAAATTGATCATGGTTGTCAGCACAATACTGGAGTAACTTGTCTTTGGCTTCTAAGTACTGGACCGGAACATTTTGTAATTCATACAGAGAGGGAATCTCTGTCCATGGGCTGAAATTTAATTTCCACTTAATACCATTGGGAAGTATCATAAGATTCTTGGTATGGTGAAAGGCATCAAAACCAAGAAGGATATCTTTGCCAGGGAGATCACTTCCTAGTACTTTGATCTTTAGGGTACATCCCGGAAGAATTTAATACTGATCTTTCTTCTGGTAATCAAATCAATCTTAAAGATCTTTGCATCAGCAGTATAAAAATACTGGTTATGGGGCACCCATTCTTCAGGAGGAAGGATGTGAGGTTTCATCACAGTGTAAGATGATCCTGTATCAATAAAGGCAATTGCAGTAATGGGCTTTGAGTATTTTTCTGGCAAAACTTGAACTTGGATGTTTGGCAATGGGGCCAATGAGACTTTATGTTCTGAATTAAAATTCAGAGATCCAAGGCATCCAATGGATGAAGATTGAGTAAGAGATTGCTGGAGAAAATTAATAGTTCCTGAGGAAGAACAATCTTCTTCTGAATCTTGATCTTCAGAGTCAGAAAAGGATGAGTCTGTTGATTCCTCATAGGAAGGAATGACATATTGTGTTTCACCATTTTGTTCATCCTGTTCTTCAAGATAGTCTTCAATGTTTGCAGAGTTTTCTGAAATCATCAGAATCTTTTGAAGTTTCTGCATCATCTTAATGTCTCCTTTAGTCTTTCTAGGACAATTTCTTGCAAAATGTCCTGGCTTCTTGCAAATGAAGCATTTGGAGCCTTTGGAGAAAGGCTTTCTAGTTTTGAAAAATCTAGGCTTTCTTCTAAACTTCGACCGTCTTGACTTCCTGTAAGGTTTTTGGAAGGATTGGGGATACTTGTGGTAGTGAGACTTCTTTCTTGTGGGACAATGACAGTCCTTGTGATCTTTGCACTTGATTTTCAAATACGGCTTCTTACATCCTGGTTTGAACTTATGGGCTGTCTTCTGCATATCTTTGAAAAACTTATGTTGTTCACAAAGCTTATCAAGAGTGCTTAGAGCAAGTTGGTATATCTCACCAATAGATATTGTGGCTATATCTCTGTCAAGAGATTGGATAATTCTATTGAGTTCTACCTGAAGTTCATCTGGAAGAGAAACAATGAATGTGTGTCGTAGATTAACATCATTCCCTCCATTCAATGCATGGTACTTTTGTATCATTCTTTGATAATGATGTTGTAAGTCAGATCGTTTTAAAGAACAACACTTCATTTCAAAGAATTCTTGCTTTTCTCTTTTCCGGATGAGGTTAAAGTCTCCAATAAATTCTTTGTGAATAGCTCCAAGGAGGACAGCAGCACTCTCAACTTGGACTGCTTGGAGCTTTTCATATGGAGAAATGTTCTGGAACCATTCTCTAAGAGTTCCTGTAAACCTTGAAACGAATTCTTGTAATGCCTGTCTGAGTGGGATCTGTTGTGCAGTAATCTGCAAATCAATCCATACACTAAATTCATGGAGACGAGATCGCCATTTCTCATATGGAAGATCATCAAAAGTGAACCATGGACCACTAGTAGGCTTATAATTGTTATCCTGTCTGGGAGGATTATCATCTGGTTGTTCTACATATGATTCATCAAAACCTTCATAATCTCCTGGTCTAACCATTGCAATTCTGGAGATATCAGCAAATTCAGCTTCAAAACTATCATCAGAATAGTCCTGTGATGAACTTTCTGTTTGTGATTCAGACGAGTCTTGCAAAGGACTAAAGGGGTTGGAATTTTGGAGAATTCCAATGGATGAGGTGTGAGGTGGAGTGGTGGTTTGAGAAGTTGGTACCGAAGTGACTGTGGAGTAGGATGGTGGCTGTGGATTAGAAGAAACAGCTTGTTTAAGCTTTTCTGGTAGTGAAGATGTAGGAATGGTAGAAGGAGGAAAAGTAGGTTCATTGATGGAGATACCTTTTGATCCTGAATGAGAACCTTGATCATAGGTCTGGAAAGGAGTCCAAGGGGGTCTCTGTCTAGGACGGACAGGCTGAGGGTTCCTTGGCTGAGGTAGAGGTTGTGATGGCAATTTTGGTGGTGATAACTGAGCAAAAAGTGGATAATTAAACTTGAATTGTTTGCTGTAATCTGCTGCTTCTGGATAGGACGTTGGAGAAGAGGGAAATAAGGGAGCAGGAATGGTAGAGAAGGAGGGATAGGAAGGATAAGGTTCATATATGGCCTGGGACTTCTTCTTAGCCATATCTAATTCCATCTTCTTCAAATCCTGCTGAATAGCTTGTAGTTCAAGTTCCTTTTGCTTGAACTGTGATCCCATATATCCTCTGTCGATAAAAGCTCTGAGTTCTGCATCCAGTTTTTCAGCTTGTTGTCGATATTGGAAGTATAAGTTATTGACCTCTTCAGACAACTGGTCAAGCTGGAGATACAAACCATCAGTCTTGGTAGCTAAAGAGTCAATCTTTGAATCAATCCGTTTTAAGACTGTATTTTGGCAAACAGCATTCTGAGTCTGCCAATTTAAGACTTCTTCAGCTTGAGAGGCTTGGTGATTGCCTTGGGCATCAACAGTATTGGGAGTCACATAGGGCTTAGATGGTACCCTAGTATTCTGATCATACTTCATCTCAAGAGGAGGAAAATCATGTTCATAAACATTCATCATAGCAATACAAGGAATTGGCTGAGGAGTAGCCACTAGAGGTTGTAAATAAGGTTCAGAAGGAGTGCTCGGAATAGCATCTGGGAAATATTTCTGTACAAGGTCATGGTGACCTGTTTCGAGCATCAATTCAGCAAGAGACATATCCTTTGAGGATTTCTGTGGTGGAGGTGGAGGTTGCCAACGTCGTGTAGAACGCCTAGTGGAGACTGGCTATGGAGGACTGTAGTCATTATCATCATCAAACTTTCTTGGTCTGTGAGATCTGCAATGAGATCTGTGAGGGGACTTGTTCACCTTTGCTTTCTCAAAAGCGTATTTGGAAGGGTAGAGTCCTTGTTCATCATCTGAACAGTCTTCTTCCCACCATTCTGGTGTATTACATTCACATTTAGGGTCACACATACCAGAACCTGGAACATCCCATAAAAAATGACCATTAATATGTGAGACAAAGCATGGCTTGGCATCCTGGTCAACCCAAGTGATGGGTGGACTTTTACTGGAAGGTGTATAAGCTGGCCTAAGCATCAATAGTCTGCCAGGAGGTCTGGGACCAGAGGTACTTGGTATTGAAAAAATGGTTTTTGTGACACCATTTCCAAGATCTTGGGTAGTTGGAGGAGTAGTAGTATGGACATCCGTCTGAGTACCATGAAAAAGACTTTCATAGTTACTTATCCATTCCATAGGCATAATCTGGGCTAGTTCTTCTTTGGGGATCTGGCGAGGGATCTGGATGATGGAGGTATCATTTGCTCTGTTTGAGATGGCAACAAGAGCATCAGTAGTGGAGTTTGGGAGAGAAAGATCAAGAGCATGGTTCTGGAGTCTGTATACAATCTGATGGTGGAGAGTAGCCATAATGGCTTGAGAATCTTGTTCTCTCCAGTAATTTGGATCTGAACTTTGAGGCGTCCAGGCAGAGTTCTGTCAAAGATACTAACATTATAGTCTGGCTGGATGGTGAGAATAACACTGCCATTGCTAAGAGTGGTAAGGAGGGCACCAATAAGAGAGTCATAGTACTTCTTATAGGTGGAGTCGAGAAGAGCAACTTTAGCAGTAACTGGGAGTCCTTTCCGACCATGGAGGGTGAGGACTAGTCGGATAGCACCAAAATGGAGATGGGTATAGCCTTCAGATTTCCATTTGTCAATGAGGTCTTCACCAATTTCGATTGTAGAGTATTGTTCTTGAGCAGTTGCTGGGAGAGTGCATTGTTCCAGTCTGGTAGACTGAACAACTTCTTTAACATCAGGTCTCCGAGTTCTAATCAGAGATCTGATAGAACTAGAGAATGTGTTGGTTCGGTGATAGTAACTGTAAGGGCTCATAAGGGGTAGCTCAGTATTTCCATCAGGGTGATGAGTAACTTCTATGAGATTTTCGATCTTGTTGGAAAGGGTTCTTTTCATGGAAGGAGAAAGTGTTTTAGGAACAAAGGGAGTAATTAAAGAAGAGGTTGAGGGTCTGGATTCACTCATATTTAGGAGATGCTTCTTACTCACCACTATTCTAAATATACTAGCATTATCTGCGAAACGTTATGGCTCTGATACCAACCGGGGAGGGTGGATGTATCAGGATCCAAATGACTGTGTAGTGTCATTAATGGAGAGCTAGAAGATCTCAGACACAGACACCAACAAAGTCATTGGGACCTTGATCTATCCTATATATCAACTGGGATAAACCCAGAGAGTGAATTCAAGAAATTTACAGCCTTACTTTATGTATTCGTGTTTGCAATGGAGTTGCAGAATCGAAATTTGATCTTGCTTCTCTGGTCTCTTCTGTCTGGCCGTTTGTCGATTTTCTAACACGACATTATCCCATTAATTTGTCTGTTTCTTTTACTATTTGGAAACTTTGATAATTCCAAATACTCCGCTCCTCCTATTTATGTGATGGAGGGAGCGTGAGAATGTTTTTTTATCCTATTTGTAATAAGTTATATTATTAAATTTTTTATATGAACACAATGATATAATTTTACCCTTCATTCACTACAAAAAAATGCCACTTTGTGGCGGTTAATTTGTAGCGGTCAAAATAAACCGCTACAAACATGTGAATTTGTAGCGGTTTATCCCGAAACCGCTACAAATTTGTAGCGGTATGACTCGAGCCAAGTGGCGCGCTGGTTCATGAACGACATTTGTAACGGTTATCATAAACTAACCGCTACAAAATATGGCGTGAAGTTAGCGCCAAATTTGAAACGGTTATTTTGTAGCGGTTTATTTATACAAACCGTCACAAATATGGCGCCAGTTTGGCGCCTTATGGCGCGCCATTAGTAGCGGTTTTGAAACCGTTACAAAACGCAAAAAAAAAAAAAAAACCACTACAAATGTGAACCGCTACAAAAACTGTTACATCAACCGCTACAAAGTGTGTAATATTAAAATTTGAATATTTCGAATCCCGCCAAGTTTATTTTTTAAAAAAAATACGTTCATATTTTTAGCGGTTGTTAGTGTAACCGCTACAAAATGTGATATTTTGAAAAAAAAAAATTTAAAAAAATACCAATGAATTTTTGTAGAGGTTTTGAAACCGCTACAAAACGCAAAAAAAAAAAAATCGTTACAAATGTGAACCGTTACAAAAACTGTTACATCAACCGCTACAAAGTGTGTAATATTAAAATTTGAATATTTCGAATCCCGCCAAGTTTATTTTTTTAAAAAAATATGTTCATATTTTTAGCGGTTGTTAGTGTAACCGCTACAAAATGTGATATTTTGAAAAAAAAAAATTTTAAAAAATACCAATGAATTTTTGTAGAGGTTTTGAAACCTCTACAAAACGAAAAAAAAAAAATCGTTACAAATGTGAACCGTTACAAAAACTGTTACATCAACCGCTACAAAGTGTATAATATTGAAATTTCAATATTTCGAATCCCGCCAAGTTTAGTTTTTTAAAAAAATATGTTTACATTTGTAGCGGTTGTTAGTGTAACCGCTACAAAATGTGATATTTTGAAAAAAAAAATAAAAAAAATACCAATGAATTTTGTAGAGGTTTTGAAACCGCTACAAAACGCAAAAAAAAACCGTTACAAATGTGAACCGTTACAAAAACTGTTACATCAACCGCTACAAAGTGTATAATATTGAAATTTCAATATTTCGATTCCTGCCAAGTTTATTTTTTTAAAAAAATATGTTCATATTTGTAGCGGTTGTTAGTATAACCGCTACAAAATGTGATATTTTGAAATTTATTTATTTTTTTAAAAAATACCAATGAATTTTGTAACGGTTTTGTAACCGCTACAAACGGAAACCGATACAAAAACAGTCACATAAACCGCTAAAAACTGTTTTGTAGCGGTTATTGTCGCAGTTAAAAACCGCTACAAAATCCGTTACATCAACCGCGACAAATGTTACGTATATCTCTATAAATATCTCCACCACACCACATCCCATACACTTCTTCATTTCTTCCCACCCGCTTCTGTCTCGTTTTCTCTCATTTCTTCCCAACCCTTCCAAAATCTTTCATTTCAATGTTTTATTTTTTCCTTCTTATAATATTAATACTATGTTTTTTTCCTTATCCAGAACTTTAAGTATATTTCGTCAATATTCCTTCTATCATCATCAACTTTCTTTACATAATCAAATATCATCTAATGTACAACATAATTTTTTTGCTCAGACGTGGACAACACAATAAATCCTTATTATCTACAGATTCTCAATATCATACCTACATAATATTTATACTTATCTAACTTAAGTTAATCAGTTTTTTTAAATATTAACTATTATCATTTAATTTGTCACTTAAATAATAAAAATATTCAACATAATACTATAACAATGGATACAAATTATGATTTTTTTTTTCAATTTTGCAATATTTTGTAGCGGTTGTAAAACCGCTACAACAACCGCTACAAATTTTAATTTAATAACGGATTAAATATTTGTAGCGGTTTTACAACCGCTACAAAATTTGAGCGCCAATTTTTTTTAAAATTCGTCATCTTGTAGCGGTGATTCAAAACCGCTACTAATACAGTAGCGGTTTTATTACATGAGTAGCGGTTTTAGCAACCGCTACAAATCAGCTTGCCACAGTGGATTTTGTTGTGGTTGCTCTAACCGCTACAAATGTCATTAGTTGCACCTAAAACCGCTACAAATAGGTCATTTTAACCGCTACTAATGATCGGTTTTTTTGTAGTGATTTATTCTTTTGTTTGATATAGTTCTTTTATAACTTAACAATAAAGTTTTGGGAAAATTCCAAATAAATACCATTTGAATTTGCAAAACCTTCAGAAGTATGTTGAATTTGTAAAAAGACTGAGAGGTATAAAGGACCTATGAGGGATATGAAAATTCGGGTGAAATTACCATTTTGCCCTTAGTTTTAAATAAATTAAAAAAAAATTAAAAAACCCTCCAACCCCCCCCTACTGCAATACATTAACATTGTGCCAAATAATTTAAAGCTTGTTGATGATTGGATGACGTGCTTTACACATTGCCTCTAAAGGAATAACTTTTGGCATAGTGGACCCTGCTCCTTCTGTCATATCGATTTCTTCTTCATTGACTCGTTTCCATTCAAAGCATTGAATCAACAATCCCAAAGTCATTCCCACTGTTCGTTGAGCTAAGCCTGCTCCTGGACAAGCTCGTCTTCCCAACCCAAATGGAATTAGCTTGTTTGCTTCTCCTTCTTTCTCAAACCTCTCTGGCTTAAAACTTGTAGAATCACTCCATAATTGAGGATCTCTGTGGATGGCCCAAGCATTGACCAACACCATAGTGCCACGTGGAACATTATATCCTGCAATGGTGCAGTCACTTGAAGCCTCATGTGGAGCCAACAATGGTGCAGTAGTATTCAACCGAAGTGTTTCAGACATAATGTTTTGAAGATATGGTAGTTTCGACATGTCAGGTTCATCTATTAATCGTTCTTGCCCAACTTGTGAGTCTATTTCTTTCTTTGCTTTTTCCAACACATGAGGATTGTTTAACAAACAAGACATTGCCCATTCTAGAGTCACGGCTGATGTATCCGTTCCCGCAAGAAGCATAACCTACAAGTCATGAATACTCACACAATCAGGAATTTTCATTACATCACATAAAAAAAAGGCACAAAATAGTTTTTCTTACCAAAATGAGGCCCTTAATAATTTGATCCGTATAGTACTCAGGCTGTGATTCTTGGAGACTCAAGAGATGATCGATCATAGTATTTGCTCTCTGCTGTTCGTTTCGATGCTCATCAATGAGTCCTTGCAAGAACCCATCCACTCTCTTTGAAATACTCTTGAGCTTGCTCTCTAAGTGATCATAGTTCACCCACCTCAATATAGGCATGAAGTCTGCAGGATTATTTACCCCTCCTAATTGCAGCAACTCATTCATGATTTGTCTAAACTTTCTTGCCTCTTCCACGTCCCCAACTTCATGGTCATCTCCCCAATACCTCTTACCTGAAATCATTCTCATTATAGTGTTGAAGGTCATCTCTGAAAATCTTGATTTCATTTCCACTTTGGTGAACTCTTTATGTGAGACTTGAGCAAGCTTTTGCACCAGCCGCTTCATCTCGTTCCTTCGCATCTCTGAGAATTTGTTGAGACGGTGGTTTGATAGCACCTCGACCGTCGTGATGCGGCGGAGGTTGCGCCAGCGATCACCGTAGGGAGAGAGGGTTAAGGTGGTGCAGTTGTAAGCGACATACTCACCGACAAGAGAGCGGGGCCTATTTGCTAGGACGATGTCGTTTTTGGTGAAGCATTCTTGGACTGCAGATGGCGACGAGACAACGACCACGAGGCGAGAGCCAAACCAAAGAGAAATGACTTGGCCATGACGTTGAGAAATCCTGTGAAAGGCTTGATGGAGTGGTTTGCTGAGTTGGTGAAGGTTGCCGAGTAAGGGAAGAGAAGGTGGACCAGGTGGGATGTTTTTGAACTTTCTATTTTGGAGGAAGAACTGGAGAGTGAAGAGGAAAACCAGAGATGGAAGGAAATAATAGAATAAGAAGGTGATCATGATTAGTTCGGTACCTTTTCTTTTGTGGACTACTTTAGTTCAGTGATAATTATCGATCTTGAGTCGTATGGAGTTATGTGTGTTCGTGTCTCTATATATATATATACTATCTGCTTGTGTTACGTTTGATCTTACGTCATATGTTTCGTTTAATCATAGATCTGAAGGATAAGCTTCCCAAGTTCCAATTACGTCATCTGATACGCAATATTTGATGACTTTTTGTTTTTACGTTGCTCACTCGGATAATACTTTTCACCTAACCATTTAAAATTTGAATTCAAGAAATTTACAGCCTTACTTTATGTATTCGTGTTTGCAATGGAGTTGCAGAATCGAAATTTGATCTTGCTTCTCTGGTCTCTTCTGTCTCACAAAAGTCATTTTTCTGGCCGTTTGTCGTTTTTCTAACACGAACTTATCCCATTAATTTGTCTGTTTCTTTTACTATTTGGAAACTTTGATAATTCCAAATACTCCGCTACTCCTATTTATGTGATGGAGGGAGCGTGAGAATTTTTTTTTATCCTATTTATAATAAGTTATATTATTAACTTTTTTATATGAACACAATGATATAATTTTATCCTTCATTTATTCTTTTGTTTGATATAGTTAAAGGTATAATTTCTTTTATAACTTAAAGAATAGAGTTTTGAGAAAATTCCAAATAAATACCATTTGAATTTGTAAAACCTCCAAAAGCCTGTTGAATTTGTGAAAAGACTGAGAAGTATAAAAGATCTATGAGGAAAATGAAAATTCGGGTGAAATTACCATTTTGCCCTTAGTTTTAAATAAATTAAAAAAATTAACAAACCCTTCAACCCCCCATTTGCGGTGGTCGGCGGCGGCTGGCCGACAATGGTGGTTGTGGTCGTCGGCGGTGGTGGGTGTTGTAGGGTTTTTGTTTTTTGTTACGTTTTTTTGACTTATTTAAAACTAAGGGCAAAAGGGTAATTTCACCCGAATTTGTATATCCGTCATAGGTTCTTTGTACCTCTCAGTCTTTTTACAAATTCAACAGACTTTTGGGGGTTTTGCAAATTCATAAGGTATTTATTTAGATTTTTTTCTAAAGTTTTCATCTTTTCTAACAAGTGAATTTTTTAGGATAATAACTTATATTCTACTTCTTACAAGGTAAGACTGTTTATCACATTAATCAACAACTTATTTGTTAACATTTATTTATTATTTTGTAGAGTTTATTTGGGTAATATATATTAAATAGGGAAAATTTGAAAAAATAATAATAATGGATCTAAGCCATGACACGTGGTGTTATGGGTGCCTTGCAATGGCGTTTGATCATGATAGGAGTATTTTGATAAAGCATAACCCCCTAAATCAAGTTCTGTCCTTTGAACCGAATAGTAAATTTTTTTAAAAATAGTTAAAATAGTAAACATATATAAATGTCCTCCACATAAACTCGAAAGATCTTATATAAAAAAACATAAGGAAAATTCATTTTAGGGTCCTTTTAACAGGAAAAACCAAAACAGGCTCCAGGGTCTTTTTCGGGATTGTCAGAATCTTGGATGAGTTGTTAATGAGGCTGATATAGTTGTTAACGGGTAGGTCATTAACAATTAAATCAGTACCTTTAACAATAATTTTCTAACAACTAAATCAGTACCGTTAACAACTATATCAGTACCCCGTTAACAACTATATAAGCCTCGTTAACAATTCACGTAGATTCTCAAAATCTCAGAATGGGATTGTCATAATCTTGGTGCCTTTTTTGGATTTTTTCCTCTTAAAAGGGCCCTAAAATAAATTTTTCCAAAAACATAAGCATATAAAAAAAAAAAACTGGTGGAGAGAGTCTAGAAGGTCAGGATCCAATTATCAAGTTGCAATAATGTCATTTGATAGTAATAACTAATAACTGCCCTGAGATGTTCATGTGCGGTCAACACCTGTCACTTGACCGATTGAAAAATAGGAAAATTTCACTCAACCCAATCAATCCCCATGACATTCTAAAAGTTGATTATTGTCTTTATAAAATGTATCAACTAACAATTCTCACAAATTAATAAAAACAGTTAAAAACAATAAAGTTTTCCTAAAATTTAAGTAATTTTCAATATTAACCCTATTAATTACATTAAATTCTAATATTGTAATACCCTCAAATTTCTAACAATTTATAATAACATAAAATTTCTAAAATAATAAATAACTCTAAAATTTAAATAAACCAAATTTGGGAAATGTTACAACCGCACTTGTACTAAGACAAGCGCAAAGCTAATTACATTAAAATAAAACCAAAGGCTAAGGTTCAACTAAAGGAATATGTCTAATGCATTTTATTGAATTCATAAAAATTCTGTAAACTCTAGAACTAGCTAGAAATCTTTGAGTCGTTATCCTCACTGCCCATGCTAACCCCATCATTTGAAACCTGTTTCATTGAAAATCTATTCCCCTCAAGGATCATCGCAGCCACACAAACACAAAAGTCAGCAAAGTTAGTAATCCTAATCAAAACACAATTTATATAACTCAAATGTATTAATTAAATCAAATATATAATCACACAGTAATTGAATCAAATAACAATTTCAATATTCATCGTTCTATATATTCACATCGAATCAAATATTATTCAATATATTTTTAAATTCATTTAGCGTAATTAGTGGGAAGAGAACTATGGTAGACCCGGGAAACCCTGCCAGTCTACCCTGTGACCCGGGAAACCCTGCCAGTCTACCCTGTGACCCGGGAAACCCTGCCAGTCACAAATCATCACATTGGCCATCATCAAAACATCTCTTCCTAGTGTGCACAACTCTTCCCAAATTTGCTACTAGTATCCTAGGAAAGCCTGCCAGACACTACTTTGAGAAGAACAGATAATATCTTTTCACATCGTATAAATATCGGAGGCATAAAGCCCAAAGGTCGTGTTCATCACTTTAGGAGATATCATCCCAAAGCTATTCTCCCACTACTAATTCATTACAATCACACACAATTAGGAAAAATTCAATCTTATCACAATTATCTTATTTAAAAATTCCTTCGTTGTTGAATATATCTGTTGCACAAGTGCATCATAACTTTCCAAACTCTTTAGGAGTATAATAATTCAAATATTCGATATAAGATCCAACTCATATTCATTATTATAATTCAAATATCTATCTGAGTAAAGTCCAAATCCAACTACACAACTAGAAAACAGATGATTAGTGACAGATTTTTTTTGTCACAAATTTAGGGGTATTTGCGATGGAATTTCAATTCCGTCGCAAAACCAAGGTTTTTCCGACGGAATTGGAATTCCGTCGCAAAAAGAAAGGTTTTGCAACGGAATTGAAATCCTGTAGCAAATACCCCTTTTGGGTTTTGCGACGGAATTGGAATTCCGCCGCAAGAAGCAAGGTTTTGCGACGAAATTCCAATTCTGTCCCAAAAAACAAGGTTTTGCAACAGAATTTCTATTTCCATCGCAAATCGGCGCCATTTTGCACCGTCGGTTTTCGACGGAAATACATATTCCGTCGCACACTTTAATGAGTTTGCGACGGAATTTTATTTCCGTCGCAAACTCATTTTAAATTTCCCAACTTCTTCTTCCTCATTCATTTTTCATGATCTGTCCTCCACCTCACGTTGCCGTGCCGCCACCCTCGGTGTCCACCGACGCCCCTGTCACCACCCCTTCTTGTCTCCACCGTCACCGTCGCTTTGTCAGGTAAGTTTGAAATTTTTTTTCCTAGCTTTTTTATCATTTATTGTTAGACAGTTACTTTGTATTTGGACATGTTTGCCTAGGTATATACACTTGATTGAGATCCTTTGGTATAATGCTTTGGTCAAATGTTAATGTTAGTTCCTTAGTTTTGTTTTGATGATGACTAACCTTTGAAAAATAAAGATCTAGACTTGATGAATTATATATGAACTTAGATGTATATGCTTTAAGACTACGTACAGACTTACATTTTAAGTAGGCATTTAAATAGGCTTCAGGCCTTGCCAAACCTTTTGAAGTCTCAGACTCAAGCCTAAAAAAAATCCTACACATAGGCTCAAGCCCAGGCCTAGGCTTTGGATTTCCGTCATAGGCCCAGACCTACTTAGTTAAAGCCTAACCTATCCTAGCCTATTTCTATCCATACTTACTCATATTGAAAAAAAAAAAAAGTCTGGCGGAAAGAGTATAAATGATCAGGATCCAATTCCCAAGTTGCAATTACGTCATTTGATACGTAATAACTGCACTGAGATGTTTATGTGTGGTCAACACCTGTCACAATTGACCGATTGAAAAATAGGAAAATTTCATTCACCCCATCCTATAGCCACGTTATTTCCAGAATGACCATAACGTAGCCACCATGTTATTTCGAGTCCACATTACATGCTTATAGCTTATATATTTCTTATATGCTTATACCTCTATTAGAGGTATGAGCATTTTTTTTTAAATTTTTTTATATATTGTATTTATTTATATTTAAATTATATGTTGCTTTCTAACATGTTTTTTGCACCCAGTATCTCAAATTAATTAGTTTCCATGATGTTAGTGTTACAGACAAATATTTCTGAATACAAAACTGGAAACTAATTAATTTGAGATACTGGGTGCAAAAAACATGTCAAAAAGAAGCATATAATTTAAATTTAAATAAATACAATATATATATAAAAAAATGCTCATCCCTTTAATAGAGGTATAAGCATATAAGAAGCATGTAATGTGGACTCCGTTATTTCCGGCATCCCCATAACATTCTAATACTTCATTGTATTATTTCACCCCCTTAATTGAAATTAAATTTTGAATGAAAAGACCAAGGTTATTAAAATTGGATCGGCCATTAAACCTGCCTGGGTATTGAGTCAATGGTCAGTGGGTTAGATTGGAGTCAAACCAGGGTTAAACTGGTATGAGAGTGAAAATTTTAGGACTATTAATATAAAATTATAGAAAAAAAATTCTTTTAATGGGTATTAACTTCTGGTTAAAAAGATGTCTAATTAAACTAAATATCCATTGAATAAAAGGTTGTGCTCAGTGTTCTACCGAAAAAACAAGTGTGCTCAGTGAATTGTCTTTTCACTTGGGGAAGACGGCTGGCATTGTAGTCACGTCATTGTCCTTCTATAATTAAATTTCACTCACCTCCTCCCCACTTTTTGTTTTCTACTTTCCTTATGTTCGAACGTTTCTCTCTATCTCTCTCACAAAGCTTTCAGTCATGGCTTCTCCATGGGTCTCACTCCATCTTTTCTCTATCCGTCTGTTCTCTGGGCTCACCAGTTGCCCACCGTCGATCAGAACCTCAACGCATTTGCCATCGTTGATATCCGGTGTTCTCCCTCCTTGTCAGTCTCCGACAGTTTTTGAGGGCAAAGAAGTAGCGGTCACTCTGATTCCAGTGACCTCTATACGCCATGGCTCCTCTGTTTTTCGCTGATATGAGCCCTAGCTGCTAGGCTTTGTCCCTTTCTCTCTCTATTCATCTCTCTCTTTCTATGTCGGGGGAGTAAAAAAAAAGAGCCGACCCGGTTTCTATGATTTTCCGGACCAGCTTCACGATCGGTTCACCGGTTTCCGATCTGAATCGGCCATCCGGTCCGGGTTTGATAACCATGGAAAAGACGTTAGCCCTTGCATTTTTTTTCTTCGAGAGTCAACAGTTTCTAGAGCTCTAGGCTCTTGGAGAATGGAAAGAGATCCTCTCCTTAGCTATTTTTCTCCTCTTCCCTCATTAGTCCAGATATTGGAAAGATGAGAAAAAAAATTAAATTAGTATTATATTGATTGGACGAATATGATTTAAAGCCTGTTTGGCACAACGGTGAAGGAGGAAAAAACCAAACACACAGTGATTTAAGCTAAGTGGAGATTTTGGACCGTTTGGAATAGTGGTGGTTTCAAATGGACTTATTTTTAAAAAGTGGCTTCTAATAGAAGTCACTTTACTCAACTTCTGGCATAACTTTTTTCAGCTTATAGAGAAAAATGTTAGAGATAGGTGATCCAATAAAGAATTTACTATTAAATTCCATTTGTATGCATTTTAATTTATTAATTAGAATATACATTTGTATTCATCCTAATTTATCAATAAGAATATAGTTAATTGACTACTATTTTGGAGGAAGAACTTGAGAGTGAAGAGGAAAACAAGAGATGGAAGGAAATAACAGAACAAGAAGGTGATCATGATTTGTTTGGTACCTTTTCTGTTGTGGACTACTTTAGTTCAGTGATAATTATCGATCTTGAGTCGTATGGAGTTATGTGTGTTCGTGTCTATATATATATATAATATCTGCTTGTGTTACGTTTGATCTTACGTCATATGTTTCGTTTAATCATAGATCTGAAGGATAAGCTTCTCTAGTTCCAATTACGTCATCTGATACGCAATAGTTTATTACTTTTTGTTTTTATGTTGCTCACTCGGATAATACTTTTCACGTAACCATTTAAAAATTGAATTCAAGAAATTTACAGCCTTACTTTATGTATTCTTGTTTGCAATGGAGTTGCAGAATCAAAATTTGATCTTGCTTCTCGGGTCTCTTCTGTCTCACAAACGTCATTTTTCTGGCCGTTTGTCGTTTTTCTAACACGACATTATCCCATTAATTTGTGTGTTTCTTTTACCATTTGGAAACTTTGATAATTCCAAATACTCCGCTCATCTTATTTATGTGATGGAGGGAGGGTGACAATTTTTTTTATCCTATTTATAAGTTATATTATTAAATTTTTTATATGAACACAATAATATAATTTTACCCTTCATTTATTTTTTGTTTGATCTAGTTAAT
This sequence comes from Acacia pycnantha, assembly GCA_025563575.1. NCBI lineage: Eukaryota > Viridiplantae > Streptophyta > Magnoliopsida > Fabales > Fabaceae > Acacia > Acacia pycnantha. The sequence continues at coordinate 6,913,405 of JAMWYP010000002.1, read as the reverse complement.
GGTATAATTTCTTTTAAGACTTAAAGAACAAAGTTTTTATCTTTTCTAACTAGTGTTTTTAGGATAATAACTTATATTCTACTTTTTACAAGATAATACTGTTTATCAAATTAATCAATAGCTTGTTTGTTAACATTTATTTATTATTATGTAGAGTTTATTCGGGTAATATATACTCCCTCTGGTCCTTATTATAAGGCACCAAATAATTTTTCTCACAAACCAATAAAAGTAGTTAAAGTGAATAAAGTTGTCCTAAGATCTAAATAATTTTTCAATATTACCCTTACTAATTGAATTAAACTTTAATATTATATTAATTATTACTCTCACCCATTACCTTTATTAATTAGGGGTAGACATGGAAAAAAGTAATCAATGCTCATTGGGAACAAGTAAGTGCCTTATAAAAAGGATCAAATAAACTTACTAGTTGATGCCTTATAATAAGGATAAGAGGGAGTATTAAATAGGCAAAATTTGAAAAAAATAATGGATCTGAGCCATGACACGTGGTGTTATGGGTGCCTAGCTTGCACTGGCGTTTGATCATGATAGGAGTATTTTGATGAAGCATAACCCCCTAAATCAAGTTCTTTGTCCTTTGAACCGAATAGTAAATTTTTAAAAAATAGTTAAAATAGTAAATACATACGAAATATATTTTTTGAAAATGTCCTCGACATAAACTCAAAAGATCTTATATAAAAAAATAGGGAAAATTACACTCAGGTCCCAAGGAAGGAAAAAAATTACAAAAAAGTCTCTTGAAATCACAAAATTACAGAAAAGTCCCAAGAGAATTTTTGTTGTAAATACATACATTTTCTGTTGTAAATACATATATTTCCTGTCGTAAATACATACATTTCTTGTTGTAAATGGTTTGAGACTTTTTTGATATTATTTGTACGGAATTTTTTAAATGTTGCTGTAAATACATACATTTTCTGTTGTAAATACATACATTTCTGTTGTAAATGATCGGATGTTTAAATGTTGTTGTAAATACATACATTTCCTGTTGTAAATGGTTTGGGACTTTTTTTAATTCCGTACAAATAATATCAAAAAAGTCTCAAACCATTTACAACAGGAAATGTATGTATTTACAACAACATTTAAACACCTGACCATTTACAATAGGAAATGTATGTATTTACAACAGAAAATGTATGTATATACAACAAAAATTCCCTTGGGACTTCTGGGTAATATAAAAAAAGTCTCAAACCATTTACAACAGAAAATTTATGTATTTATAACAGGAAATGTATATATTTACAACAAAAATTCTCCTGAGACTTTTGGGTAATTTTGTGATTTCAAGGGACTTTTTTGTAATTTTTTTCTTTCCTTGAGACCTGAACGTAATTTTCCCAAAAAAATAAGCATAATAAAAAAAAAAAGAAGAAGAAGACTGGTGGAGAGAGTCTAGAAGGTCAGGATCCAATTATCAGGTTGCAATTACGTCATTTGATACGTAATAACTGCCCTGAGATGTTCATGTGCGGTCAACGTACACCTGTTACTTGACCGATTGAAAAATAGGAAAATTTCACTCAACCCATTCTATCCCCCATAACACACTAAAAGTTGATTATAGTCTTTAATATAAGGTATCAACTAATAATTCTCATAAATAATAAAAACAATTAAAATCAATAAAATTGTCCTAAAATTTAAGTAATTTTCAATATTAATCATATTAATTACACTGAACTCTAATATTGTAATACCTCAAATTTCTAACAATTTATAATAACATAAAATTTCTAAAATCATAAATAACTGTAAAATTTAAATAAACCAAATTTGGGAAATGTTATAGCCGCACTTGTACTAAGACAAGCGCAAGGCTAATTACATTAAAATAAAACCAAAGGCTAAGGTTCAACTAAAGGAAATATGTCTAATGCATTTTATTGAATTCATAAAAATTTTATAAACTGTAGAACTAGCTAGAAATCTTTGAGTCATTATCCTCACTGCCCATGCTAACCACATCCTTTGAAACCTGTTTTATTGAAAATCTGCTCCCCTGAAGGATCATCGCAGCCACACAAACACAAAAGTCAACAAAGCTAGTAATCCTAATCAAAACACAATTTATATAGTTTAAATATATTAATCAAATCAAATATATAATCACATAGTAATTGAATCAAATAATAATTTCAATATTCATCATTCTATATATTCATATCGAATCAAATATTATTCAATATTTTTTTAAATTCATTTAGCATAATTAGTGAGAAAAGAACCATGGTAGACTTGGGAAACCCTGCCAGTCTACCCAGTGACCCGGGAAATCCTGCCAGTCACAAATCATCAAATTGGCCATTATCAAAACATCTCTTCCTAGTGTGCACACATCTTCCCAAAATTGTTACTAGTATCCCGGGAAACCCTGCCAGACACCACTTTGAGAATAACGGATAATATCTTTTCATATCGTATAAATATCGGAGGCATAAAGCCCAAAGGTTGTGTTCATCACTTTAGGAGGTACCATCCCAAAACTATCCTCCCATGACTAATTCATTACAATCCCACACAATCAGGAAAAATTCATTCTTGTCACAATTATCTTATTTAAAAATTCCTTCATTGAATATATCTGTTGCACAACTGCATCATAACTTTCCAAACTCTTCAAGAGTATAATAATTCAAATATTCGATATAAGATCCAACTCATATTCATTAATTATTATAATTCAAATATCTATTTGAGTAAAGTCCAAATCCAACTATCATTTCAATCATCATAAGTTACAGGTATCAAGATCATAATTTCCACAATTATTCAATAAAACTCATATCGCACATAATCAATTTCATATTAAGCCAACCCTTGACTCTCTTTTTTTGCTCAATAACCCTTGACTCTCTAGGGATTAGGATTGCATATAATAATATTCATATAAAACATATATTTAGGATCATAAATACCCTATCAAGATTCATATAAAATTGGAATTAGAATTACATATAACATATTTTATATAAAACAACCCTATGATATATTTAGGATCATAATTACCCTATCAAAATTCATATAAAATTAACCTAAGGCTTTTAGGGATTAAGATTACCTGGTCTCCGTGTTTGATGGCTTCTAGGAGGAAAATTGATTAGAGAAGAGAAGCGCAGTTGGTAGCCAGAAAAATTTGAAATAAGAAGCAAGGGAAGAAGAGGAGAAGGGAAATGGAGAAATGTTGAGGATTGGAAGTAATTTGATTTGGTTAGGCTAAGCCCCTATTTATAGTTGAAGTTTTGTAACTGAGGCATTAATTACGGTACGTAATATCAAAAGTCATCATTAATTATTACAGGTAATATCAATGGTCATCATTAATTATAATAGATAATATCAAAAGTCATCATTAATTATCACAAGTAATATCAAAAGTCATCATTAATTATCACAGGTAATATCAATGGTCATCATTAATTATCATTAATATTATTTTATTTTACTTTATTTTTCTTGGGTTGTCACAAATATCATATTAATTATTACTCTCACCCACTACCCTTATTAATTAGAGACATATAAGGAAAACAATAATTAATGTTCCTTGGGAACAAGCAAGTGCCTTATGAAAAAGACCTAATACACTTGCTAGTTGATGCTTTATAATAAGGACATGAGGGAGTATTATTGCACTCATTTAAATGAAATTAAATTTTGAGTGAAAAGGCATTAGTGCCCTTGGCATTTTTTTAAGAAAGAGTCAATAGTTGTTAGAGCTCTAGGCTGGAAAATATATTTAGAAACAAATAAGGGGATTTCTAATAAAACTTAGGCAATCACTAGAAAAAATTTACTCTTTTGTAGCAGTTAAAATGACATATAGGAGTTAAGATGGCATATGCTAGTAATAGAGGTTTGGTAAACCACTACAAAATCTAACGTTACAAGTGTTTTTGTAGCGATTACCGAGAACTAATACGCATCTAACTATTCATTATTGTATTTATAGTAGTTGGTTCTACCTGCTACGTGCATATTACACATTATATATAGAAGCATCTTGTAGTGGTTAAGAAGTTGCTACAAATGTTATTTCAATAGTAAGGATTATGAATTTTTGAAAACATATGTTGGTGCCAAATTTTTAGCAAAACTTTGGGTAAGGTGGGAAATGAAAATAGAAAATTTGGCGCCAACATTTATAGTGGTTGACCAACAGCTACAAATTAATTTCAGAAATTTGTAATTATGGGGCCAAAAGTAATGGCTATTAATATTTTCTTAATTTTAATTTAACTTTGTAGTGGTTTTCACCGCTACTACATGTTTTAGAATTTTTAAAAAAATTCCTCAACAATATTTTCAATATATTGTTCTTATAGTATTTTGAATATTTTATAGTTTAGGTAACATTTTAAATAATATTAATTATTATTTGAGGAGAAGATTAAGTTAAGTTAGATAAATATGAAAATTATATATGTTTATTGATAATGTGTAGGTAATAAGGATTTAAGTTCTCCATTAGTTTATGAAATTGAAGTTGAAGATGTTTAGTTATGGAAGGAATGTTGAAAAAGTAGTGGAAGAAACCTTCAATACCTATAGAAGGAAGAAAATAAAGAACCAAAATAACTACAAGTATTATATGAAGAAGGAAAATAAAATGAAACAATTAAATGAAATATTTGAGAAAAAAATTTACCATCTTTTGTTGAGCTCTTCAACAATAGGTCAGGGAAAAAACGAGAGATGAGAAAGGTGAAAAGAAATGGAAGAGAGTAAGAAATGACGTGGGTGGGGTATTTATAGGGATCAGCGTGACGTTTGTAGTGGTTGAGGTAATGATATTTATAGTAGTTCCTCTTTGTAGCGAAACCGCTACAAATATTAATGGGACTTTTTTCAAAAAAAATAAAATAAATAAATTGGACTTTGCAAGAAAATTGTTATATTTTTTTAATCATTCTTCGTTGACATCCCTACAAAAAATGTGTGGAGAAAATGTTAGTATTGAGTGTATTATTTTGTACAAAAATTATATTTAAATTAAGTGATAATAAAATGTAACGTATAAAAACACATCGAACAACAGAAAAATTGTTATTGCCTTTAGGGGATAAGTTTTTGAAAGTGACGGGCTGAAATGACTTACTCTCATAGGCGATGTTACCGCCATCACCCATGTCATAAAATCGCAAGGCTTTAAGTGAACCACCATATTCTAATCTTTGTATTTCTCATCTTTGACATAATAAACCCGGTGTATACTTAGAGGCAAGAATATATGGCTCACTATCTTCAAATTGACTTGTGTGAATTAGCCGGGAGAAATTTACTGATGTGGTGCCTAATTTGTTAGTTGTGTGTCCTCGAAAAGTTACCGTATTTGCCCACAAGCACTTGAAGAGCGTCATGGTGAAACGACTTTGGTAATTTAGTTTGATGACATCAATAAGCTTTCCATAATAAGGGACGCCTCCGAACTGCATGTTGTCGTCACTACTACTCGAATAACTCCTTGTCGCAAAGGTGTAAAAAACAACCGAGTTTTGAGTTAGCAATCATTGATCTCGTGAAACCGTGCAAAACTTGAAACCATTGACACTATATGCTGTGAACCTTGTTGCATGGTCAAGTGGGCTGATTGCGAGAGCTTTGAAATCTGGAGAGTGTGGGTTGTGGTATTTTAGTATTCGAATTGCAAATCAACTTGATAATTCTCTGTGGACCTTTTTATCAATTTTGGAGGATGTTTGTGTATGGATCTTGAGTTGACACTTCACATGACTTCTGAAGTCCCTACAATTAATCATGAGGGCGATCATGAAATGTACAGAAATATATAGAATAACAATATACTCCCTTTTGTCCTTATTATAAGGCACCAACTAATAAGTGTATTTAGTCATTTTTATAACGCACCTGCTTGTTCCCAAGGAGCATTAATTATTATTATTTTCATATATGCCCCTAATTAATAAGGGTAGTGGGTGAGAGTAATAATTAATGTGACATTAGAGTTTAATGCAATTAGTAGGGGTAATATTACAAATTACTTAAATTGTAGGACAATTTTATTGACTCTAACTATTTTTATTGGTTTGTGAGAATTGTTAGTTGATGTCTTAAACATTAGAGGGAGTATCAGTGTAGAATTCTTACAGAAGGAAGGGATCAACTTGACTACAATTAATTAAGACATGTCTATGTGTTTCGAACCTCTCAGTTGTAGTTAGTTTGAAGTTCTCACTTCCTCCAACTAGTTTATCATTACAAGGGATTAACAATTCTCTTGATGGTGGCTCAGGTTCAGGACAATCGTCTACAAGAGGCGGTTAGTTGAAAGACGTCTTAATGTCATTAAAGTACCTAGAACAGAAATACATGACCTCATCCCCTATATAAGTTTCAGCTGTAGAACCTTCTGGCCATACCTTATTCCTTACGTAAGATTTTCATTTCTCAATGAACCTATAAATGTAAAAACAAAAAATGTTAATAAATGTTGAAATGTGTAGCTAGCAAATTTAGAATTTAATTAATATTGATGAACATATGTAAAATTAGTATCTCTCCATAGGATACATTCATTGATATTGAACTGGGCCAACTAGCTTTATTTCATGAATAAGGTGGATTGTCAGGTGAACCATCACAGTGAAAAAGGACGGTGGAAATATTATCTCCAAATAACAAAGCGTAAGAATGATTTTGTATTGTAGCTGATCGAGCTCTTCAACGATCAAAACCTTGGAAGACGATTTTAGAAAAAAGGAACACAACTCCACCAAAATGATGGATACATCAAGAGGCAGTGTTTTTTTAATTGTCAGTAGAAGTAATTGTTGCATACAAATATGTGAGTCACGACTCTTCAGCCTAGCAACCATTCGAGCCTGCATGTCAATACTTCGTGAAATGTTGCTTGAATATCCATCAAGAACTTTTATTTTCTTCAAAGTGGCGAAGAAGATTTCCTTGTTCGGTTTTGTGAGGGTGAATTTTACTAGATGAAATTTGTCATACTAATATGAACATGCATCTTCACGTTGCCATGTATCACGTCATGTCCCTTACCTCTTCCTAAAGCCATCACTTATTAACAACTATGCTAATTAACTTAATTAATTTTTTTAATGTAATCAAATTACGTAAGTATGTCTTATATTAAAGATCGAAGGGAGTAATATGTTTTTCTCTTCCAATATCTTTTTGTGCATCTCATAAGGGAAATATATTTGGTTTGTTAGCAAAATAATATATATTTAATATAAGATGTCTGCAATTTCTGACCTCTGCGAAACAAATCTTTGTTATCAAATGTGTAGAACTATAGGCGAGTAGTCTTGTTAACAATTGAATTGAACTTCTATATATTGTCCTGATATAGGCTGCACCAGCTTTTAAGCCTAAATTTGGCTAAACCGTGGCTTATGATATTTAGCTTGGGTTTCAGTTTCATACACTTAATGTAGGTTCATATAAAGATTAGTATTACGCTATGATCCCAAAAGGGACACACAAAAGAAAAAAGATTAGTCTTGTACTTGAACACATGTTACACATTACAGGCTGTCCGTCTACTGTAGAGTTTAAACTTTTATCTCTATTTATTGGACTGATAAATACTGCGTGCATATTGTTAGTTCTCCATGTGTTTTGATGATAACTGACAATTGTAAACCCAAGTTGAAGTTTGTCTTTGTTAAAGTTGAAAAACTTACTGTCAAAGACAAACTCGAGTTTTGGCTTGAAAACTCGAGTTTGGACTTGAGAGAGAGTAGCTCAAGTTTTTACAAACTTAGACAAACTTGAGTTTAGGTTTTGAAACTCGAGTTTAGATCATACAGAGAGCTCCTAAGTTTTTCAAAGACAAAACAAACTCGAGTTTTGACAAGACAGAGAGATATCAACATTTTGAACTTAGCAAAACTCCAGTTTCCATTTAGAAACTCCAGTTTGTGCTAGACAGCGAGTTCTCTAAGTTTCCAATATTTGTTGGAAACTCGAGTTTATAACATATAGAGAACTATGTTCTAATCTGAACTTGAGAAAACTCCAATTTCACTTTGAAAATTCCAGTTTGCATATGGCATAATGTTTTTCAAAGTTTTCTCTATTTTTAGGAAACTCGAGTTTGGAACTTACATAGAACAACTCAATATTTCTAAAGATTTGTAAACTCCAGTTTTTAATTGCAAACTCCAGTTTGGACCATACAAAGAGTTTTCCATTTTTCCTAAGATTTGTGGAAACTCGAGTTTCACTTTGCAAACTCGAGTTTGTGCCAAACAGAGAGCTTTGCTCTATTTGAACTTTTTGGAAACTCCAGTTTGCATTTGAAAACTCCAATTTTGAGCATTTGGACTTAAACTTGTTTTTCATCATAAAAGTTCAAAACTCGAGTTTGTCACTTAATGACTCGAGTTTTGCTCTCACTCAAAACTTGCTTCAAAGATCAAATCGCGACATTCTTCTCTGGATGAAGAAAACTCGATTTTTGCTTTGCCAACTCAAGTTTAGACTTCTGAAGGAAATTGCAAACTCCAGTTTGGATGAACAAACTTGAGTTTGTGTCGCAGAGTTTGAAAATCAAACTGCTCGAATTTGTGAAATCTTTGTATTTGATCTAGATACTTCTTATCATCACTCATTACTATTCTTAACAATGTTTAATCAGTTTGTTAGTGAGTTTTATATGATTTGAAGAGTATTTAATGGAGATTTAACTTAAAGCAAAAGGTGACGTCAACATATTAGATGCAATGTCCAGAAAGCTTGCATCCTTATGGACAATCATTCTCTACACATTGCAAAGGGATTAATGTTTCTTTTCCCTAACTAGAAGCTGATCTTCCAACGGATTAAATTCAAGGGAACCCTAAATCTTTGTGCACTTGGATTAACTGAAGAGTAGAGAGAGAAGAGACCAAAGTACTCCTAATCAACTCAGCAATGTGTCCAACGGCTACATTGAAGAATCCAACGATCATTTAATATCTTCAGATATCATTGTACTTCAGTGATTATTATTCATCTACTCTGTGAGAGAGTTAAACACTATTTGATTATTTGTTTGTCAGTTAAATCTTAAGGTTGAGGAACCTTAAGTGTGGGTGTACGATTACAACTTGTAATGGGGAGTGAGACCTAGTGTGAAAGGATCATCTCGAGTACAGAGTGTGTAATTGTATTTGTAATTGTGAGTTAGTGAAAAATCCCGGAGGTTTTGGGGACTGGACGTAGGTCAAGGAGTTAGACCGAACCAATATAAACTCTTTGTGTTCATTCTCTCTGTCCCTTTCACTGTCTTCGTGTTCTTCGGGCGAATATCAAAAAGAATTTTAAAATCCCCTATTCACCCCCTCTAGGTGATATTCCACTTTCAGTTTTTACAAAAGCTCTTATAATAAAAAGATTTTTTTTTTTGTATAATGAAAAAAGGCCAAAAGCCAAAGGCTCCTTAGAGGATCTTTTTTTCAAGCTCTTATTAGCTTTTGATTGCTGCTATGTTTTCTCTTCCCTCCTCCCATTGTCATCTCTCTCAACTAGGATGGTCTCCCTGATGAAGACCTTTTTCCATTAGCCTTGGGGTCCACAATCAAAAATTAACCAAGGATTGCGTATAGGCAAACCTAGGATCGTTCTCTCTTCTCGAAGAGCCTTTTATTGAATCCTAAGTAATCTAAATGTCATACAAATGCAATGAAAACAAGGGGGGATTGGGTTTTGGATTTTTAAATTAATAAACTAAAATAGAAATGCAATTTAATTAAATGCTAACTATTATTTTTGGTATTTTAATAAAATGGAATGGAATATGAAAATGGAAATATAAATGATGGATGCTCTTGGTAATGAAGAAGTAACTATCCTTGCTCAAAAAGTATGTGAGTTAAAACTCACTAAGTCTTAATTAGAAAAGCCTCAAGATATCACTTGAGTCTAATATTCTCAATCAATAGTAGCTCCTACAATCGTAGCTAACTATTATCTCTTGAGATATTGTTTAAAACCACTTAATGTGTAATTAAGATTGGAAAAATGTAAACATGAGTCTTCTTGAAATTGAGTACTAATCAGTCCCTCAAATGCACAAATCAACCACATTAATTAGACAATATCACGCTAATCAACATAACCTCATTACAACCACAAAGCAATTCAAATACATATAATCTTCATACTACAAAATCCAATCTCAATCACAAATATCAAACCAATAGAGACAATGATCATTAATCTCAGTTCCAGAATTATACACAATAATTCCTAAATCTAGGCAATTAAATATATAATTCTAGACTAATGGATCGATAGAAAAAACTCCCTATGTAGTCCATTGAGCTCAAGCACAAATATCATCACCAAGAAGAAAGAATCAGCCACTGCCAACCATCAAAAGCGTTCCTCCAAACACAATTAAATTGGAATCAGAAATAATGGAATCTGGAGGATGAAGAATCGAGCAAGGACGGAGGCTAACGGCGGTGTGTGGCTCCGGCGATGGTGGTTCATTGGTGACACCAGAGCTTGTTCGACAGTGAGAATGGTGATGACAAAGAGATCGACGGACCGTGATGAAAAAGAGAGAAGGTCATCAGTGGTGAGAATCTTCCTTTGGGCCTCTACTTCCTCTCAGGTCCTCGTGTCGGCTCCGATCCCTTGCCGTGGCGCTACACTCTGTTATATCGATCTCTCAGCTCATGTCGCAAGTGGGTCGCTGGAGGCAATGGTATGGAAGATGATGCCGGCGGCGAGGTGGACGGAGATGGGTGTGAACGAAGACTCTCGGCTCTCTCTCCCGTAGCTAGTTCAGCCTCTCGGGTCCCTATGCATATATCTGCTTCTTGGATCCAGCTGAACCTAATTAGGTTCTGGTCAAAACGCAAATTTTGACCAGGGGCCAATCTGCAAAGTGTGAAGGTTTAATTTATGTAGAGGGACTAAAATGAAACTTTTACAATTTGAGCTCCAACTTTCATTTTCAAATTTGATTTAATTCCTTCAACTACCTACAATCAAAATTAATTAATCTAATATCAAATATTCTCAGAAAAATCAATGATTAAGAGTAATTACAATTTATTGACAATTTTACCATTTTTGGTCCTAATTTAATGTATTTACTCTTAATATCAATTTATCACAAGAAAGACATTTTAAGCTCAATAACTAAGACAAAGTCCATTGAGAATCCCAATTTAATTATGAAAATTCATATAAAATATGGTTCAATCACTCCCCCTCTACAAATTCAAGCTTTCCATGAACGAGCCTGATTCCTCCGTTTCCTCTTGGAACAATGGCGACATTGACCCCTGCTTATGGTCTGGCATAACTGCAACCCACCAACACCTCCATCACCGAGCTCAACCTCTCCAGCTCCAACATCGCTGGCCCATTCCCTGCTTCAATTCTCTGTAACCTCCCCAACCTCACCACCCTCATCCTCTACAATAACTCCATTAACAACGCCCTCCCACCGGAAATCTCTCTTTGTTGAAACTTCGTTCTATCGACCTTGCCCAGAACCTACTCACTGGTGCCCTGCAACCAACCTTGTCGGATCTTCCTAACCTCCGGTATCTGGACTTTTAAGCTACTTTTAAACTTAAAAAATTTATATAATCATGAAACAACTTTTAGCTTATTTTTTTTAAAAGCTTTAGCTTAAAAGTAGCTTTTAGCTTAAAAAAGAGAGAATCCAAACATGCTCAAACAATTAATATGAAACATACAGAAATCAACAGCCTTCATAAATGTAAGTGTTGAAGTCCACAAGAATAAGTAGAATAAAGAGATTTACAAAAAAAAAAAAGGCGATTAACAATAAATATAAGAAAATTAGTAAGTCCCATAAATAGATTGATATATGAACTTTAAACCAAGAATGAGTTAGATGGATCAATAGAGGCAAGTGAAAGTGGTGTCTCCATTAACTTCTCTCTGTATGTAATGTCTTAACGATTGGATCATATTTTAATGGGTATGATTTAATGCTAATTACGAAATATTATTAAATCTACAATTAAATCTCACCAATTAAAACATGATCAAATTGGGTTGATATGAAGTGGATAAGAAGTGGAGAGAAAAGTTAGTAGAGACACTTTTCTCCTGCAACTACCCACTTCTAGGCTACTCACCTTCCCTAAAACATCCCTTAATTAGTTTCTCCAAACAACCAAAACAAACATACAAATATAAAACAAATTGATCCTTCATCTTGACGAAACATTTCGTAGACGCATATATATAAAATTAAAGTTCTTTTTGGCAAAAAGAAAAGTTCTTTCCTTCCCCTTGCATTGAATATATATTGAATTTGGTATGTATAATTGATTAGTAGTATTTATGCCATGTTTCCCCTATGTCTTTTGACTATTTTGAATGCTAAATCTGAGCTTTAATGTGAGCTATCTGATAGAATATCTGAGAAAGCATGCACATAAGGAAATAGAGGATGGATCTTACAAAATGTTGCATTCATATCATTATCCTGCTCATGTGCATAAGAAAAGGACTAGTTTATGGTTTGCCGTGAAAAGCGCATAATGAAGCTGATACAATGCTATAGCATATTGTATGCTCACACATGCGCCAACAATACAATGCGACCACTATGCTGTAGCATCATAAGTGAAGCAGAATTATGTGCTACATTACTCTAACCTTTCCCTACGAGTTTTCAGGAAAATAAGACAGGTCATCAAAATGCACGTCAAGACGGTGATTGAGTCAAGCTGAATCCAGAAGATGTGGAGGATTGAGAGAAAGATTTGAGGAATCCCGCGATATTAAAAGAAGGATCAATCAACCGAATCTAGGATTTTGGACCTAACAGATTTGGAAAGCCCAACTCACTGGACTTGCGGCCAAGGAAACCTAACTATAAAAGGAAAGCACGACAAAACCTAAGAGTCGTCGAAGTCGTGAGAGTGAAGCCGTCAACACAATTCCAATAAGATTGAACTCACACCGAAGGAACAAAAGAGAAGACCAACCAAGAGGACAACAGACCAGATCGAATTCTTCCTTGGAGATAGACGGATTGTAGAAGACGTAGAGACGTCGCTTGACAGGACGCCTCTTATGCCGTCAACCTTCCGACGAGCTTTCTTGTTTTTCTTTTGTTATTTTTATTTTCGTAATTTTGCCATGGATTGTTCTCTGCTATTCTTCTTTGTTTGTCCCTCATCAGTCATGAACTAAACTTCCATTTACTGAGTGAGGATGAATTCCTAAGTTGTAGAATGAACCCAGTTTGCTAGTTTTTCATTTAATAAATTTAGTTTGTTTAATAGTGTTTTAATTCATAGCCGGTTAGTGGACGCTAAGGGCTATCCCAATGGTCTTGGCTTACTGGACGAGGGTCAAGGTTAGACCTCTGTTAGATAGTGTTTGCTGGGTGAGCCCATGCACGGCTCGACCTAAACTGTAGATGCCAGGAATTGTGTAATACCCTAAAAATCTATATTATAATTTGGTAAAATTATACCTATAAAAAGTAGGTGAATATGGGATATCAAATGTTAAGATATAATTATCTTATTTTCTAAGGAAAAATCTCTTGGAAATTAGAGAATTTAAGGGCCAAAGTGCCAATGACCAAAATGCCCCTAAGGGACATAAATGATTTAGGAAAATTGTGAAAAATCCTAAAAGACAGTGAAATAATTATTTGAATAAAGAGAGTATGTTATCTCTAATTAGGGTAATTTAATAAATTACAAACTTGAAGAAATTGAATAAAGATATTCAAAAAGTATTGTAATGACTATAATGCCCTCACAAATTCTAAAATACTGCAGAACACATGGAAACAGAAATGTCAGTGTTATAATTATGAGGTAATGGGACATTCTAATTAAGAAAATTATTAACTAATGATAATAAAGTGATTAGGTAATTTCTAGCTAATTATTTAAGCATAAGCAAAGGAAATTATGAAATAATTATGTAAAGCTCAAAAATGAGTGGAAAAAGGTTTAAAATTAGTAAAAACATGTTTACCAATTAATTGGAAATTTTGGTGAAAAATAGTTGAGTTTAGGTATTTTTAGGCCTAAATACAAGAATAGACCAATAGGAAAATTTTGTAAATAAAAAATAAAAAAATTAATTAATTAAATAATTAAAAAATAAATATAAAAAAAACGAAATAAAAAAGAAAAGGGCAGAAGAGAAAAAAAAAAGAAAAAGAAAAAAAAAGGAAACTTAGTTGGTAAGTTTTATTATTATATAATATAATTAATTAAAGTTATATTATTTTATAATATATTAAAAAGGATGAATAGTAAATTAATATTTAGGAAACGGATCCTATCTAGAGATCTAGGAATAGGAATTCCAAAGTCAAGGTAAAATATTGATCAGTGGGTTTTTATCTTCCGTTAGGCTTTTCCGGAAGCAAATTTCGAGGTAGTTTGTGCATTTTCCTAATAAAACAAAATAGGGAAAAATGCATATAGGCATATTTTTGGATATAAAGAAAATAAATTCTAACTCAATATCTAGATGTGAGTTTGAATTTATATGGACATATTTGGAATCGAGTAAATTTTTCTCAAGAAAATGATGTTTCCGAAATGCGTTTCAAACCGGACCGTCTGGACACGTTTTCGAGGAACTTCGTGACTGTCAGTTGGAGCCCTATTTGGAATCAAAATTTAGGTTAACTTGGACATTTCTAGTAAGAGAGAATATGTCTTCAAAGTTGTAAATCCAGAATTTTGAGATTTCTCAAAATCACGCGAATCGGGTGCCGATCGGGAAATCGGCCGCAGGGCATAAAGTGGCAATTGTCACTACTTTTGGAACCACTCCCTTGCAGCCACATCACCCTTGTGTATGTCGACCAGCCCTCCATGGCCAAGGATTTTCCACCATTTTGTGTTGAATTTTCCATGGTTATAATCAAAAGGGAAAATTACAACTTTGGGCACAAAGTAGTTTGTGAAATTGCACAACTTGCCCACTTCTTGCCTATATAAAGGCATGCCCCTCTTCACAAAATCTCACACCATTTTCCCTTGTTTGGCCGAGCCTAGAGGGAGAAACAAGAGAGAGAAGCTCGGAGAAATTCTCGAAATCTTCAACGGGTAAGTCCTCGGTCTTTAGTCTTTAGTTCGGTAGATAGTAGAATTGTTAGTTAGATTTAGGAAGTAGGTGACAAGATTCCTATCCTTGTTTTAAGCCTTGTTTGCGTTGAAAAATATGCAGAGGTGTAAACATAGTAGGGATCGAGTCGCCGAAAAGTTGAAGCTTTCGAGCTTTTCAAAAGTAGAGGTTATAATGTTAGAATAGCCTTTAAATTTTAAGTATGATTTGGGTATCATATGGGAGGGCTATTTTAGTCATTATTTTCGAGAATCATAATTGCGTCGAAGTTAAGCGAAATTTCGGGAAGAAAATTTGCTAGAGTAACGAAGTCTTTGGCGAAATTCCGCCAATTAGGGGTATAGGGCAAAATGGTAATTTTTACCTAAAATGCCGCTTATGTTGTCAAATCACTAATAAAAGTGATATTACTCTTATAGGACATCGAAAACTCGATTTCTTTGCATTACTTTGTCCGACGAGCATTGTTGGACGTTTCGCCGTTTTCCGTAAACGTGCCATTTCGTCCGAAATGCACCGAAGTACCATCAAACGAAGGTACGTTTGCGACGTACTGTAACACTGACTCTGATGCTTATAGTCTGCTTATATATGATATGGATAGTTTCATAAGCCATGGGTGGAACTACGTGCGGGCCATGCACGGTGACTAAGATAATAAACTTAGATAATCACTTACGACTTTACGGGTTATATTAAGTATAATACCGTCATGTTTTCCTAGCGCTACGGACACGACAAGACATCGTGGCACACAATTAAAGTGCAGACATATAACTTTGCTTGTAGGGTAGTTGTTATTAAATGATCAATAATCATTGCTTGTATTTTTAGAAATATCATTGATCATATCTTTGTTATATAAGCATGAGGTTAACCGTTACACGAGATCCGATGAACGTTGGATCTCGGCTCTTACTATAGCATCACATCAAGGTGCGGAGAGAGAGACCATGGACGGAGGGTAAGAGTAAGCAGAGCGAGACATCACACATGAAGATGAAGACCACGTGAAGACCGAGTAATGATCGGCGGATGAGATATAAAGTCATAATCAAATAATGTATTAATCTTTATGAACAGGCAGATACGCCACCATTATTGTTATAATCAGTTACTCAATGTTTTTATTCCGCCGATGCTCTACTCTGATGTTTTTAAAAAAAATTTGGCTCTGAAATTGGGATGTTACAAATTGATTTACCACTCATAACCAAAACACTTAGGTTTAATTCGACAAACTAAACTTAAAATCGCCATAGGAATATGAGAGAGTAGAGCGAGTACTGTACTTATAGGATTGCAGAAGCTTCTGTATAGGATGGTGGTGGGTTAGCTGAATAACATTGTAAAAGGCAGTTATGTTGTAGCATTGCTGAAGCTGTGTAGCGTAATTGCTATAGCAATGCGTTGTATGCAAACTGGGGGAATGCTATAACTTAGGATGAAATCTAAGCTTAGCCTACTTTTAAACTGATATATTCCTTTGACTTCTGATCACTTGTTTATTTCTTGTCATTAGTAATAGCAAAATCAACCAAACCAATTATAGATTTTCACATCACACACTTGTCATTAAAAATTAGCGTCATCTTTGGTATCAATAGTCTATGTGGGATGATACTCTACTCATTCTTTATTACTTGTTTGACTAGTTCACTTGCCATAAGGGAATTCAACCAACAATAATTGTATTCAAGCTCATTAAAAAAACTACAGTATCTTTCATCACGTACGTCTTATATATAAGAGAATTGTTTTAGGAATGACTTATTCTCATGTATAAAACAACATTAATATATAGGATGTCTAAATTTTTTAGTACCACATTACCTTATGTCTCTTGTTGATGAGATTATGTTTCTTAATTGCTAACTTTTGTTGTAAATCCCTTATTTCACTGTTGATGAAGTTTGAACAGTTGCATTTATAAGAGTTGTTTAATTTTCTTACGTATCTTGTTAATCACATAATTTTTTGTTGTAAATCGATCCCCTTATTCCACTTGTTCATGCAAACATGGAGACTTGCCTTTATGACATTTTGTTAATTTCCGTATGTTTCTTATTAATCACACAATTTTTATTGTAAATCTCCTTATTAATCCACTTGTTTGTGAATATATTCTCTGGTGGCTAAAGCTCCAACCGCCTAATGATAGCCGGAACTCTGCATTAGCTAGCCACCGGAGCTTTGGAGACTATTTACCATTGTTAAACCAAAAAATTAAAAATAAAAAGAGCAAGGGCAATAATGTTTTTTCACTGACAAATTTTGATTTAATTTTGATCTAGGGGTGGAGCTGTCAAAACGGGTCACCCCGACTGCGGGCTAGGGCCAAAAGGCCCGCATATTAAACAGCCCGCACGGGCCAAAAAATTATATAACCCTAAGGGTGTGTTTGGTTTGAGGGAGGGGGAGGGGCAGATCTTTTGCCCCATCTTTACCAAAAAGTCCATGGAAACTTTGCAATATTCCAAAAATATACTCTCAACAAAAAGGAATATTCCCTTCATTAATGGCAATTTGGTCAATTCCCTACCCTTCTGTAATACCCGGATAAATAAAATGGCTAATTCTGATAGGTGAATATGTTGTTTCAATTTCTGTGTTATAAATATCGTATTTCTAAGGGAAAAATCTATTGGAAATGAGGGAAAAAGAATAAGGAGTCAAAAATTACTAAAATGTCATTGTGGAGCATATAATGACCTAGGGGAATTATGAAAAATCCTAGGAGACGGTAAAATAAGTATTAAAATTAAGAGAGTATATTGTCTCTAATTTTGGTAATTTAATAAAATATAACCTTGGAAAAATAAAGGTGGAAAAATCAAAAAGTATTATAATGACCAAAATGCCCCTGTGAATTTCGATATAATGTATGAGACATAAAATACTAATGTCAATGCAAAAGTTGTGAGGTAATGAGTTATTCTAATTAAGAAAAGAGTAAATACCCTTTTTGGTCCCTGAAATAACACGCGCTACCCATTTTGGTCCCTGAGTAAAAAAAATGTCATTTTTAGTCCTTAAACAGTAAAAAAACATGTCCCTTTTAGTCATTTTTTGTGGGCATTTTAATCCATCACAAATTCCCAAAAAATCCTTTTTAGTCCCTAAAAAGGACCGAAAATGACATTTTTTTTACTCAGGGACCAAAATGGGTAGAGCGTGTTTTTCCAGGGACCCAAAAGGGTATTTACTCTTAAGAAAATTATCAATAATTAGTGGGTAATTAATTAAATAATTATTGGCTAATTATTAAAGCTTAAACAAAGGAAAATCCAAAGATAATTATGTAAAACCCTATAATTAGTGGTTTATGGCTAAAATTAGCATAAAATATATTTGCTAATTAATTGGAAAATATGAAGAAAAATATGTAAGATTAAGTAATTTTAAGCCTAAAAACATGTATGGACCAATAGGAAAATTTTGTAAAAAAATTATATAAATAATTATTAAATAATTATTTTATATAATATTTATTAATTAAATAGGATAAATGACCACCGATAGAAATTAAATCCTATCTAGAAACCATGAACAAGGTTTCTAAAGTCAGTGTATATTCTAAACAAGTGAATTTTTACCTCGGAGTAGGTTGTCTACGAAGTTATTTCCGTAACCGAAAAGGGATAAACTAGACTGATTAAGGAGTTATCTGATGTTCAAAAAGCAAATCAGATAAATGAAAATCTATAGAAACGAAGCCATAACTCAATATCTGGGGATGAGTTGGTAATCAACTGGACAAATTATGAATCAGTGAATTTTTGTCCCGAAGTTGATGATTCCGGAAATGATTTCCGTAACCGATCGCGTTTTTCGAGAATCTTCGGCAGGCCCGGAGAAGACCTGAAAGAGATCAAAAATTTAGTTAACCCAGACATTTCTAATGAGTAAGAAAATATCTTCAAAGTTACTATTCCGGATTTTTGAGATTTTGCAAGATTACGCGATTCAGACACCGATCGGGAAATTTTATCGGGTCGGAGGCAAAAAGCAAAAGTTGGTGAACTTGCTTTAATGACCTTGGGAGAGGGGGAGGCCGGTTCATGGTGTGTGTGTGGAGGAGAATGGAGCTTGAGCAAAAAGATGTGTTGTGTGGTTGGAATTGAAGGAAAGTTTTGGAGAAAATTACCTAAGTTAACCCAACCTTTGACTATAAATAGAAGGCAAACCCCATGCATATTCTTCACACCAAATCACAAGAGTGATTTCTAAAACTAGAGAGAAGTAAGAGAGACAAGCTCTGGAGGAGGTAGCAGGGAAGTTCTTCAACGGGTAAGTTGTCCTTAGTCTTTAGTTTGTTCGGTAGTTTTAGTAGAAATGTTAGTTAGATCTAGAAAGTAGGAGATGAAATTCCTTTTTTTTTTAGGCCTCATTGCATTGAAAGATTCCTGATGAGGTAAAAATATAGTAGGGATTGAGTCTCTGAAAGTTGGGAGTTAAAAATAGCGAAGCTCTGGCGAAATTCCGCCGATCAGTAAGGGTAGGGGCAAAACGGTAATTTGTACCTAAAATGCCTCTTATGATATTTATTACTAATAAATGTGATATTATCCCTATAGGATATCCGTGAACAAGTACTGCTGTTGTGCCGCCCACATTCCGCTGTCAACCCGCTGTTTCCGTCAAAAGTACGATTTTCCGTAAAACGTGTCGTTTTCCGCCAGAATTACCGACGTTCGTCAACGAAGGTACGGACGCGTACTGTAACAATGACACTGATGTTTATATGCTTATATATGTTGTGGATAGTTTCATAAAGCCATGAACGGGACTCTGTCCTGGACATGCACTGTGACTAAGGTAGACTTAGATCACTATTTACAGCTTTACGGGTTATAGTCATGATAACACCATTATGTTTTCCTAGCGCTCAGGACACGACTGTACATCGTGGCACAGGGTATAAGTGCAAACCAGGGATAACTTTGCATGATAGTGCGGTTGTTATCAATTGATCAATACGATGTCTTGTATGGATCTATCTTGTATACTAGAGATATACATTGTACATGTATTGTTTGTATACGCATGAGGTTAACCGTTACTCGAGGTCCGGTGGGCATTGGACCTCGGCTCTTATATAGCTTCATGGTCCGGAGACTCGCGGACGGAAGATGAACGTAAGCTGAGTAGCAGCACGTGTGAAGAACGCGTAAAGAACCGATCGAGGAAATCTAAGATTTGAACAGATAATGTAATATTCTTTATGAACGGGCGGTACGCCACTGTATCATGTTGTATCAGTTACTCAATACTCCATTTGTTTCCAATGCTCTACTCTGATATATGGAAGAAAAAAAATTTATACTGCTTTTGAAAATGAGATGTTACATTTTTGGTATCAGAGCATTCATTCTGGCATGAATTTAACTATGTTACCACGAATAGTTTGGTGCCGAAGGCAAGGCTAGTCTACGTGGGTGTGCCATTGAGTCGCCATGAATTCGGTGAGGCCCACATGGTAGACACTTACCTGGTCATTCTGTTCGGTTAACGGAGTTATGTTCAGAAGCCTTTTAAACTTGGAGTATATTTTGAAAAAGAGTATTGGTATAAACTCTGCTGTGACGTTGTAGTGATGGATGGGTATAGATTCCCCAGACATAAACTACACTAAAACAAGTAAGACGTACTTCGTGTATATCCGTAGTTTCGAGATAATAGGGTTAAGACTAAACCCAGATTTAGTATGTCCACCGCTTGAACCTATGCTGATATCAGAACCCTGATACCTCTGATAACCCTGATATCAGTCTCTGATAACTCCGATAATCGCCAGTTTGTACTGGACGGAAATTCTATCCTAGCACAGCGCGTATATGTGGAGCTGGGGCATGACATACGAAATTGTAAGGCCAACAAAGATAAGTACATACAGTATTTGACTAATGTAAAGAAACTCCCGATACGTACTTCTGTACCCGTTTCTAAAAAGAACGAACCAACAAAATTTTGAACAAGGGAAATGTTGAGGGTATCTATTTGTTAGTAGTAATACTCGTGTAGAAAAAGTCTGTGATATTCTAATCATTGTCTTCCTTATATATACCTAACGTTCTCCATGGGATACAGTGAAGATGGACAGAAAAGAACCTTCCCACGTAAATTACTGTGGAACGATGAGACGAATCGCATGGAAATCAGCGAACCCTAGACACATAAGGATCAACAGTAACTATGAACCGAACTATGATCCTAAACCAGCATACTTTCCTGAACCCGAAAATCAATTTCTACCGGAGTATAACCCCAATCCTGAATTCTTGAATCTAAACTCCCCTACATATTTTTGTACCAGGACCCGTGTATCATTCTGGACCAGAGTACCCACTTGACCTTAATTATGAACCTGTACTCATACACCATGCACTCCTGAATATAGTACAACCTCCGCCAGAGTCAGAAGAACCAGATTCATCAGACCATTCGTCTGATGGAGACAACTCTGATGATTCCCAATCTAGTAACCAGGAAATTTCAGATAATGAATCTCATACTAGTTATAAGCCTATTTTCCTGAACTATGTTCTAGATCAAAACGGGATGCTAGTGGACATCCTAAGCCTCGACTATGGAGATGCCGCTCAGCATGCGACAACAATAAAGGACGAATATTATCAATACTTGCAGAATGTGGTGACGACGTATGATCGGAGGAACATGTACTTCATTCCACCCTACTCCCGTGAAGATTGGGCAAAATCTACCTTGTACCATTTTCCTCAAAACCGTTTCTGGATGGAAAGCACAAACGAGCTCTTAGGAGAAGGCCCTATCCAAAGTTTTCATGCATTCCTTCGTCGTCTCAAGTGGCGGGTAATTCATGATATCTAGAGAAGCAGAAACAAAAATAACCTAAAGAAGTTAGAAAGGGAATAGTAGAACCTGCTTGTCGTGTTAGTATGTTGACACTTTTCCAAAAACCTCTGAGAAGTTGTAAGATAGCTGATGTAATAAGGGTTTGTGACGTATAGACTAGTTGACGGGAAGCGCAGACGACTATAACATCTTAAACATGTGTTTAATATATATGTTTGCAAAGTACCACTTCTTCTCGGTATCTTTAAATCTCTTTTCAAGACCAATTCTGGATGGGACAGACGGATAAACTTTTAGATGAAAAACATACAACCAACTTCTACTTCTTTCTAAATCATCTGTAAAGACTAGTTCTAGACAATATGTGAGTAAGTAATAATAACATGGGATATAAGACGTAACTACTAGTTAAAACCAGCTACATAATATGACATCTTTTGCCATAGACACTACGTGTAATATCTGTTTGCTTAGAAAGACTAAATTATCCCTTAAAATTTCTAGTAGAAAGATAGGATGGAAAATTTGCAAGGAATCGGAGCCCGTAGAAGCCGAAGTCGAGGCCAAGGTGGAAATAAAGGCGGACAACCACAAGTGATACTAGTTCCAGTACAACATCCTGCGCAGCCAGCTCAAGAACCAGATCAACAGATTGCTTTGCAAGAGGCAATGGCTGTAATTCATAAACAATGAGAGATGATGAAGGAACTTCTTGCAGAAAAGCAAGCTGAGAGACAAGAAAGACAGATTGAGAAACAACTGGAATCCTGTCGTCTGATGAAGTGCAACTTAGAAGAGCTGCGTAAATTAAGGAAGGTCAATAATAGTAAGGCAACTCATGCCAAATTTAGTCACAAAAGCCCCACACGGAAAAGGAAGTGTCCTGGGGTCAACCACCGAGGAAAAGGCAAGAAGACAGTCCAGACTAGACAGCAGAACTATCCAAAAATGCCGAGCCCCCTACCATGTTGGAAATGCGGGAGGTACCATCCTGGTATTAGATGTATGGGGAAACGGGTTTGCTACAAATGTCTGGAGTCGGGGCACATTATCAAGGACTGTTTCGAGCACAGAAGTCACAACCAAGGTACTAGTTACAATGGGCAGCAGTACCACCCTAGAGTGACGGGACCCCGATCATGTCCGAAATATAGGAGTTATCATCATCGACATACTAACTGCGATGGAAGACTGATATGCTTCAAGTGTCAATAGCCTGGACACATCAGCATGCACTGTCCCCTGAAAGCCGCAAAGTTAGGGCTACCGAATTCAGGCCAGATGATGGCGATAATTGAAGAGGAGGGTGAAGAATCTTCGGGAACGGTCCAAGATACTAACACTCAGTAGAAATCTATGACAAATATAAATTGATCCGAGTGCTAAATCGATCATGTACTTTTGATGCTTGTACGGATCCTTTTGGGATGCATACATATATATTAGCTACACCATTAGGTGTGATTAGGTGTAAACTCTTTTGCTTATAAAGCATGTATGAAACCAAGTTACGAGTATGATATAGATTTTCTTACTACTTCACAACGTCCACGACATGCGCAATTGTGTTAAACGTGCGGCAAATCGAAACTAGTATTGTTCTGAAAATAGTTTTCAGGACTAAGTACGAGTAATTTGGAATCTCTTGTGATATGTTCCAAACTGAATGCACCTATCTTGTTCATAGAATACCGGAACAAAATTTTCTCTCAAAAAAATAGGTAGGGTAATAGAGGCGTTGTTTGACGATGTCCTCTACTGTTCAGACAAAAAAAGAAGAAGAAGAAATACAGAAAACGATGACTATCAGTAGCGAGAATGCTAAAGGAAGACACAACTCCTTACTAAGTAATTATGAGTGTTGGCTGTCAGAAATAACTTTCTGGGCCATGTTCTATGACGCAACGACGTTGTTAACTAAGTTAAGCAAAGTGGAAGCAGTTCTGGAATAGAAACAGCTAGAAATAGTAACATAGATGTGTAGTTTTGGGTCTGGCGGGATAGTACCGCAGATTCATGAAAAATTTCTCGTAACTTGCCAATGACAAGGTTCACGAATAAAAATCAAAATTTTTGTGTGGAACAAGGACTGTGAGATGTGTTTCCATAGATTTAGGGGGAAGTTGGTTATAGCACCAAGAAATTGGTTATCTCAAATCCAAGTAGTCTGTAGTGGTACCAGTAGGTATGGATTGGGATATGTCTTGCTACAGCAGGACAGCATAATGACTTACACCTCTCGTCAGTTGGAGCCTCTCAAGTCAATCTAATCTACACACGATCTAGATTTAGTGATTATCATGTTTAATTTAAGAAAGTAAAGGCTATGCCTCTAAGATATAATCATAGAAGAATACTACTACCACAAGTGCTTGAACAACCTTAAGAACTCGATGATATATATAGCATCGCTATATGAAGTTACTATAGGGCTACGATGTAGAAAATAAGAATCAATCGGATAAAGAAGATATTGAGTTGGTACTTTCCGCAGGAAATTTGTATCAGTATCTCACATGACGTTTCAAGGAACGAAAACTGCTTGAGTATGACGGAAACTGAATCCTGTCAAAGGAAATTCTCCGCGAAACTATAAATATACCCGAGTAAGCCGATCTTTCGAATTTTTCTTGTAATCGAGATGACACCAATTGACGCCTTGAACAGGCAGAAGTGTAAATCACGTATGTTGCGCAGCGGAATTGACGGAGCAAAATTTTTCTTAGACCAGACATGGCTGATCGTGTTTCTAGATATTTTATACAAGTCACAAAGGATCGTGAGAATCTTTTGGTGATTGTGATGATCATATGTTTTTAAGAATATTCCTAGAAGCCGGTGTCGATAGAACAACTCGAAGGCGAACATGAAGTCCTCATTACGTGAGATCATTCGAAGTATTCGTTAAAGACGAACCAGTCACTACTAGATAGCCTTATCCCCGAACTTGATTAAACTTCCCTAACGTTTCCATGTTTCTTCGTTATTACAATTCGACCGTGATCGTGTCATTGAGTAGGAGGTATCTGGTGTTGCCATGGTGTATGGGCGCCATAGTGACATGTATGATATTTTGTGTTGCCATGGTGTGTGGGCGCCATGGAAACATTTTGGTATCTGTGGTGTTGACCGCGGTGTATGGGCGCTTCGGGAGACACTATATATCAAAGTACGACATGATAAGATCTTTGTAGTCGAACCTAAGATAGAGAAAAGATCTGAGGTTAATAGTTCGAAGTGTAGATAGTACGAAGTTTAGATGGTAGAGTGCAAATTTCGATGGCGAAATTTTGTTTAACGAGGAGAGAAATGTAATACCCGAATAAATAAAATGGCTAATTCTGATAGGTGAATATGTGGTTTCAATTTCTGTGTTATAAATATCGTATTTCTAAGGGGAAAATCTCTTGGAAATGAGGGAAAAAGAATAAGGAGTCAAAAATTACTAAAATGCCCTTGTGGAGCATATAATGACTTAGGGGAATTATGAAAAATCCTAGGAGGCGGTAAAATAATTATTAAAATTAAGAGAGTATATTGTCTCTAATTTTGGTAATTTAATAAAATATAACCTTGGAAAAATAAAGGGGGAAAATCAAAAAGTATTATAATGACCAAAATGCCCCCGTGAATTTTGATATAATGCATGAGACATAAAATACTAATGTCAGTGCAAAAGTTGTGAGGTAATGAGTTATTCTAATTAAGAAAATTATCAATAATTAGTGGGTAATTAATTAAATAATTATTGGCTAATTATTAAAGCTTAAACAAAAGAAAATCCAAAGATAATTATGTAAAACCCTATAATTAGTGGTTTATGGCTAAAATTAGCATAAAATATATTTGCTAATTAATTGGAAAATATGAAGAAAAATATGTAAGATTAAGTAATTTTAAGCCTAAAAACATGTATGGACCAATAGGAAAATTTTGTAAAAAAATTATATAAAAAAATTATTAAATAATTATTTTATATAATAATTATTAATTAAATAATTAAAAAAACGAAAATGAATAAAATAATAATAAAAAGGACAGAAAATCTCAAGAGGATAAGAGGATAGGATTTTTGTAATATAATAATATTATATTTGTGAAAAGCAAATAGGATAAATGACCACCGATAGAAATTAAATCCTATCTAGAAAACCATGAACAAGGTTTCTAAAGTCAGTGTATATTCTAAACAAGTGAATTTTTACCTCGGAGTAGGCTGTCTCCGACGTTATTTCCGTAACCGAAAAGGGATAAACTAGACTGATTAAGGAGTTATCTGATGTTCAAAAAGCAAATCAGATAAATGAAAATCTATAGAAACGAAGCCATAACTCAATATCTGGGGATGAGTTGGTAATCAACTGGACAAATTATGAATCAGTGAATTTTTGTCCCGAAGTTGATGATTCCAGAAATGATTTCTGTAACCGATCGCGTTTTTCGAGAATCTTCGGCAGGCCCGGAGAAGACCTGAAAGAGATCAAAAATTTAGTTAACCCAGACATTTCTAATGAGTAAGAAAATATCTTCAAAGTTACTATTCCGGATTTTTGAGATTTTGCAAGATTACGCGATTCGGACACCGATCGGGAAAGTTTTGGAGAAAATTACCTAAGTGAACCCAAACTTTGCCTATAAATAGAAGGCAAACCCCATGCATATTCTTCACACCAAATCACAAGAGTGATTTTTAAAACTAGAGAGAAGTTAGAGAGAGAAGCTCTGGAGGAGGTAGCAGGGAAGTTCTTCAACGGGTAAGTTCTTTGGTCCTTAGTCTTTAGTTCGTTCGGTAGTTTTAGTAGAAATGTTGTTAGATCTAGAAAGTAGGAGATGAAATTCCTATTGTTGTTTTTAGGCCTCATTGCATTGAAAGATGCCTGGCGAGGTAAAAACATAGTAGGGATTGAGTCTCTGAAAGTTGGGAGTTAAAAATAGCGAAGCTCGCGAAATTCCGCCGATCGGTAGGGTAGGGCAAAATGGTAATTTGTACCTAAAATGCCTGTTATGATATTTATCACTAATAAATGTGATATTATCCCTATAGGATATCCGTGAACAAGTACTGCTGTTGTGCCGCCGACATTCCGCTGTCAACCCGCTGTTTCCGTCAAAAGTACGATTTTCCGTAAAACGTGTCGTTTTCCGCCAGAATTACCGACGTTCGTCAACGAAGGTACGGACGCGTACTGTAACAATGACACTGATGTTTATATGCTTATATATGTTGTGGATAGTTTCATAAAGCCATGAACGGGACTCTGTCCTGGACATGCACTGTGACTAAGGTAGACTTAGATCACTATTTACAGCTTTACGGGTTATAGTCATGATAACACCATTATGTTTTCCTAGCGCTCAGGACACGACCGTACATCGTGGCACAGGGTATAAGTGCAGACCAGGGATAACTTTGCATGATAGTGCAGTTGTTATCAATTGATCAATACGATGTACTGTATGGATCTATGCTGTAATACGAGAGATATCTGTTGTACATGTATTGTTTGTATACGCATGAGGTTAACCGTTACCTGAGGTCCGGTGGGCATTGGACCTCAGCTCTTATATAGCTTCAGGGTCCGGAGACTCGCGGACGGAAGATGAACGTAAGCTGAGTAGCAGCACGTGTGAAGAACGCGTAAAGAACCGATCGAGGAAATCTAAGATTTGAACAGATAATGTAATATTCTTTATGAACGGGCGGTACGCCACTGTATCATGTTGTATCAGTTACTCAATACTCCATTTGTTTCCAATGCTCTACTCTGATATATGGAAAAAAAAAATTATACTGCTTTTGAAAATGGGATGTTACACCTTCCACTCCCTCCCCTCAAACCAAACACACGGGCTAGCCCGAGGGCCAAAAATCTTTTTAGAATAATCAACTTAGGCTTGAAAAATTATTTCAGGATACTGGCTGGTACTGAAAAATACATCATGATCCTGAAAAATTATTTTGGGATGTTGAAAAAATATTTTAGGGTACTGAAAAAAATACTTCAAGATGCTGACTGAAGATACTGGCTGGTACTGAAAAAAATACGTAATGATCTTGAAAAATTATTTTAGATTTGAAATAATTTTTCAAGATCATTAAGTATTTTTTCAGTACCGGCCAGTATCCTCAGTCAGCATATTGAAGTAGTTTTTCTAGTATCAGTCAGTACCCTGAAATATTTTTTCAACATCCTAAAATATTTCAAGATCATGAAGTACCCGTTAGTATCCTGAAATAATTTTGGGTGCGGTGATTTTTCAAAGCAAGATAAATTTTTTTTTCAAACATCATTTCAAATCATCGAGTAGAGCAATAGAGCGATTGAGTAAGCGATATGTATATATAAAACACCGTAAGTCGGCGGAATACAACGGTATGGTAACCGAGTATTTCAAAAGTGATACACAACAAGAAAAGGAAAGCTTCTCGCCGGAACAACAAAATAGAGTCTTCAGCCGGGTCTTCTACTCGGGCTGCTTGCCTCTCTCCTCGGTCCTTGGTCCTCCCGATCCGGATGCTATGTTAAGAGCTGAGGTCCATTGCAATCGGACCTCAGGTAACGGTTAACCTCATATTTACATATACAACATATGGACTACAGACAATCATAATCAATAGTATAAAAGCACATAGTACAAGCATCTCCCAAACAGCGTATCCCGGCAGCACATAGGCCCCTGCGGTGTAACCCTAGCAAGCACCTAGGCCTCTTGATCCCTAGCGGCACATAGGCCCCTAACAACCGTATCCCGCGGCACCTAGGCCTCTAACATGCGTATCCCATTACCCAACAATCATAACAACAATACATAACATATAATTCACATAGCACATATACGCATACTATAAATATCAGAGTTAAGGTTACCAGTACGCGAACGTACCTTCGTTGACGGATTACGGTATTTCTAGCACGTTTTACGGAAAATCGTGAAATCTCCAACAACGGCTCGTCGGGCAGCGTAACGGCAGCAAATTAGGATTTCTGACGTCCTATAAGAGTAATATCACTTTCATTAGTGATTTGACATTACGATTGGCATTTTAGGTAAAAATTACCATTTTGCCCTATACCCCTAATTGGCGGAATTTCGCCAGCACTTCGTTACTCTTACTAACTTTCTTCCCAAAATTTCGCCAGAACTTCGACGCCATCTTGATTTTCGAAAATAATGACTAAAATAGCCCTCCCATATGATACCCAATCATACTTGAAAAATTAAAGGCTATTCTAGCATTACTACCCTTACTACTGAAAGAACTACAAAAGCTTAAAGCTCTGCATGCAGAAAAACTTACCCAGAGCTTCGCTGCAAAATTTCCCAGAGCACCTCTCTCTAAAATCCTCTCTCTAGAATCGGTTTTGCTCTTCAAAATGGTGTGAGAAATGAAGAGGAAACTTGGCTATTTATAGAAGAAAATATGACACTATTCACTACTTTTTCATATCGGATATCGGCCGCCGGATCGCACTTTGCCACATGTCACGATCCTCACCGGGCCACTTGGCAGCTGACATCATCATTTAAAGCCATGATGTCATGGTGGTGATGTCATCTACTTGTTTGAGAAGTTTCCTACCGATAAGTTCCCGATCGGTGCTCGAATCGCGTAATCTCGGAGAAATCTCAAAATTCTGGTTTTACAACTTTGAAGACAAGTTCTCACTTACTAGAAATGTCTATTCTAATCTAAATCTTGATTCAATCTAGGGCATTCCGTGTTCAGCCGAAGTTTCTCGAAAAACGTGTCCGTACGGGTCCTAGGATACGACACTCGTTTTCGGAATCATCAATCTCTAGAGAAAATTCACCGATTCCAAATATGTCCATGAAAATTCCCAATTCTTTTCCAAATGTCACAACATAACCTTTTCGTCCTCTTGGCTATCGGCCTTTTCTCGAAATTTCCTATTTCGTCTTATTAGGAAAAAGCACAAACGGCTTGAAATTAACTTCCGCAAGAGTTTAACGGAAGATAAAATCCCACCGATTAATATTTTACCTTGACTTTGGGAATCCCATTCCTAGATCTCTAGATAGGATCCGTTTCCTAATTCCCATTTTACTATTCACCCTTTTTCACTTTAATTAATTATATTATATTTTAATTGCAAGTTGCAAACTTATATACATATATATATATATTTTTGTTTTTCTCTTTTTCCTTTTCATTATTTATTTTTTTTTGATTTGCCCTTGATTTTCGTTTTTATTATTATTATTATTATTTTTTATTAATTATTTAATTAATTAAATAATTATTTTGACATAATTTTTACAAAATTTCCCTATTGGTCCATTCTTGCATTTAGGCTTAAAAATACCTAAACTCATCTATTTTTCTTCAAAATTTCCAATTAATTAGTAAATATACTTTTACTAATTTTCAACCACTTTCCACTAATTTTTGAGCTCTACATAATTATCTCGAATTTTCCTTCGTTTATGCTTAAGTAATTAGCCAATAATTACCTAATTACTTTCTTATCAATAGTTGATAATTTTCTTAATTAGCATGCCTCATTACCTCATAACTTTTGTATTGACATCTTTGTTTTCATATCTCCTGCATTATCTTAGCATTTACGGGGTATTACGGTCATTTCAATACTTTTGGGTATTCTTCTACAATTTCTCCAAGTTTGTAACTTAATAAATTACCTAAATTAGGGACAATATCCTTCCCTATTTCAAGTAGATTTTTACTTGCTTCTTTTATAGCTTTCACAGGTATTTATAACCCATAATGTGCTTAGGGACCTATTTGCAAATTCCCAAACTTCTAGGGACCTAATTGCAAATTTTCTAATTTCAAGAGAAATTACCCTAACAACAAGGTAAACTCAATACAAGGTGTTTGAGACCTCATATTCACCTATTTTCAAAAGAAGTTACCCTAAGTCAGATTTTAGGGTATTACATTTCTCCCAGTTAAACAAAATTTCGTCCTCGAAATTTGCACTCTACCCACAAATCTCCGTACTATCTAAACTCCGTCCTATTCGGACTTTGGACTTCACGCGTCGGGTCTTTACTTTGTCTCGCCACCGCTCCTCTTGGTGGTCGAAAATTCGGTTTGGTTTGACCATTATGATCTTGTCATTTCGTACTTTGATATATGATGTTTTCCGCGGTTCCCACACACCGCGGTCAATACCACAAATACCAAAATGTTTCCTTGGACTACACCATGGCAACACAAGATACTTTAAATGTTTCCATGGTTTTCATATACCATGATAACACAAAATACCTCCTACTTAATGACACGATCACGGTCGAATTGTACTAACTAAGAAACACGTCACGGAGTTCTAATCAAGTTTCGGGGATAAAACTATCTGAAAGTTCGAATGGTCTTATGTAACGCGGACTACGGGTTCGCCTTTGAAGTACTCCACTGACACCGGCCACCAAGGATATTCGTAAAAACATATGATTATCGACTTCAAACCACCGAGCTGTTTTCGATCCTTTCCTTCGTTGGATTGTACTAACTAAGAAACTTAGATCACGTCACATAAATAATTCACGTATCCCACGATTTAGTTGAATAACTAATACCTAGTTCATGCAATGCATAGAGAAAATTCCTTACTAAGAGAGATAGTACCTTGGACCCTCTCTGAAAGTTCTCTGTCCATTGCGTTGGTCAACGCGTACATTCGGCCTGGGTTTTGTGGCCTCAATTCCATAGGTTTCTCAGGACAGTCTGCGATAAAGTGTCCTGGCTTTCGACATCGGTAGCAAACCCGTCTCCTTTCACAGGCAACACCAGGATGGTAATCCCTGCATTTTGGACATGGTCGAGTCTCCTGCATTCTTGAGTTGCTCAGCTGCCTAGACTGGAATGGCCTCTTACTCTCTCTTTGGGAATCACTCCATGGTGCCTCTCTTTTCCGCGAAGAACTTCCACGGTTGCTCTCGTTACGCCTCGCACTACTAGTGTTGGAATGTTGGGATCTACGCAACTCCTTCAGTTCCGTTCAATTAACCGGCATGATTCTACGGCTTGAATCGGCTCCGTAAACCGTTGAGATACCCAGTCTTTCCTTGATCTCGTACTTCAACCCGTGTATTAGTATGTTTGCCATGCTGCTTTCATCACCATTCTGCCTCAAGTGCGATGAATATCGTGATAGATTAGTAAACCGGGCAAAGTAGTCATTGATAGTCTCCTCGTGGCCCTGCCGGATGTGAAGGAATTCTGTCTCCTTGGTCACTTGTATCGAGGGAGGAAAGTACTGTTCGTTGAATTTCTCCAGAAACTTCTCCCAAGTAACTGGACAATAGCGCGTTCGTAGTGTTTCTGCCATGACTTCCCACCAACGGTCTGCATCTCCTTCAAGCTTGTATATCGCCAGTTGAGCTTTGCGATTTTCCGGGCACTCCATTACTCCGAAGATCTTCTCTAATTTCTTCAACCAATCCTCCGCCGTTTCCGACTTTCCTTGAAATCTTTGGGGATTTAGCTTACGTAACCGAGTAACCCAATATTGTGACGTATTTACATCTCCGGGTGGTCGAGGTGGTGGTGACTAGGATCTTTCGATCCTCGGCTTCCTCGGTTCGTCTATCATCTTCTTCATTTTCAGCGTTTCGTTCTTCTAGTTGTCTCTCAGCTTCTCGATCTTGTCTGTTCTGCCTTTCTAGGAGTATGTTTATAAGAATCTGTTGTTCCTGCTGAGTTCTTCTCAGTTCCTGTATCTCATTCTGCTCCGGTTGATTCAGTATTTGATTTGGGTCATGATCAGGTATCGGTCCCACTCGAGGTTGTCTGCCTCGTCCTCTGCCTCGGCCTCTGGGTACTCCGGCTCCTCTCAAATTTGCCATGTCTCGTTCTTTTCCTTTATTAGGAAAAACGTTAGATACATTTCCTTCGTCAAATTATCGTTGGTTCTCTATATTCGAGAACGGGTACGAGTTACGTATTGGAAGTTTTGCTACATGAGTCAAATACTACATGTACTTATCTTTGCTGGTTTCGGAGTTTCATCCGGCGTGGCCCAGCTCCGTATATGAGCTCTGGCTAGGATAGAATGACCGTTCCAGTACAAACTGGTGGTTATCAGAGTTATCGGAGTTATCAGAGATTGATATCAGGGTTGTCAGAATTATCATAGCTTGATATCAGAGCTATCGAGCCATCGGAAGCGATATCGGGGTTATCGGGACTATCGAGACCGATATCGATACAAGCACGAGTGATGGATTCATCGGCTCACAGGTTGATGTGATGCACCGACGAGAGGGTGGTACACCGGTTCGGGATAGTATACCGGTTCAGTAGTACATGGTATGGTGGTACACCGACCTTAGGCTATATCAGTACTCATTTTCAAAACATGCTCCAAAATTTTTGAAAAGGCTTAGAACCTAACTCCGTTAATCGAACAAAATGGCCGGGTAAGTGTCTACCATGGGGCCTCACCGAGTTCACGGCGACTGATTGGCACACCCACGTAGACTAGCCTTGCCTTCGGCACCAAACTGTCCGTAATAACATAGTTAAATTCATGCCAGGACTACTGCTCTGATACCATATGTAACATCCCGATTTTTTCAAAGCAGTATAATTTTTTTTTTTTGTCAAACATCATTTAAAAATCATCAGAGTAGAGCAACAGAGCGATTGAGTAACTGATATGTATATATAAAACACCGTAAGTCTGGCGGAATACAACAGCGGTATGGTAACCGAGTATTTCAAAAGTGATACACAACAAGAAAAGGAAAGCTTTCGCGGAACAACAAAATAGAGTCTTCAGCTGGGTCTTCTACTCAGGCTGCTTGCCTCTCTCCTCGGTCCTTGGTCCTCCCGATCCGGATGCTATGTTAAGAGCTGAGGTCCATTGCAATCGGACCTCAGGTAACGGTTAACCTCATATTTACATATACAGCATATGGACTACAGACAATCATAATCAATAGTATAAAAGCACATAGTACAAGCATCTCCCAAACAGCGTATCCCTGGCAAAGACATAGGCCCCCTGCGGTGTAACCCTAGCGGCACCTAGGCCTCTTGATCCCTAGCGACACATAGGCCCCTAACAACCGTATCCTGGCGGCACCTAGGCCTCTAACATGCGTATCCCATTACCCAACAATCATAACAACAATACATAACATATAATTCACATAGCACATATACGCATACCATAAATATCTGAGTTAAGGTTACCAGTACGCGAACGTACCTTCGTTGACGGATTACGGTATTTCTAGCACGTTTACGGAAAATCGTACTTTTACGGCAAATCATAAACAACGGCTCGTCGGGCGTAACGTAACGGCAGCAAATCGAGTTTCGATATCCTATAAGGGTAATATCACTTTCATTAGTGATTTGACACAATAATTGGCATTTTAGGTAAAAATTACCATTTTGCCCTTCTACCCCTAATTGGCGGAATTTCGCCAGCACTTCGTTACTCTGACTAATTTTCTTCCCAAAATTTCACCAGAACTTCGACGCCATTTTGATTTTCAAAAATAAAGACTAAAATAGCCCTCCCATATGATATCCAATCATACTTGAAAAATTAAAGGCTATTCTAGCATTACTACCCTTACTACTGAAAGAACTACGAAAGCTTAAAGCTCGGTACCGAAAAACTTACCCAGAGCTTCGCTGCAAAATTTCCCGAGCACCTCTCTCTAAAATCCTCTCTCTAGAATCGGTTTTGCTCTTCAAAATGGTGTGAGAAATGAAGAGGAAACTTGGCTATTTATAGAAGAAAATATGACACTATTCACTACTTTTTCATATCGGATATCGGCCACCGGATCGCACTTTGCCACATGTCACGATCCTCACCGGGCCACTTGGCAGCTGACATCATCATTTAAAGCCATGATGTCATGGTGGTGATGTCATCTACTTGTTTGAGAAGTTTCCTACCGATAAGTTCCCGATCGGTGCTCGAATCGCGTAATCTCGGAGAAATCTCAAAATTCTGGTTTTACAACTTTGAAGACAAGTTCTCACTTACTAGAAATGTCTATTCTAATCTAAATTTTGATTCAATCTAGGGCATTCCGTGTTCAGCCGAAGTTTCTCGAAAAACGTGTCCGTACGGTCCTGGATACGACACTCGTTTCGGAATCATCAATCTCTAGAAAAATTCACTGATTCCAAATATGTCCATGAAAATTCCCAATTCTTTTCCAAATGTCACAACATAACCTTTTCGTCCTCTTGGCTATCTGGCCTTTTCTCAGAATTTCCTTATTTCGTCTTATTAGGAAAAAGCACAAACGGCTTCAGAATTAACTTCCGCAAGAGTTTAACGGAAGATAAAATCCCACTGATTAATATTTTACCTTGACTTTGGGAATCCCATTCCTAGATCTCTAGATAGGATCCGTTTCCTAATTCCCATTTTACTATTCACCCTTTTTCACTTTAATTAATTATATTATATTTTAATTGCAAGTTGCAAACTTATATACATATATATATATTTTTTTTGTTTTTCTCTTTTTCCTTTTCATTATTTTTTTTTCTGCCCTTGATTTTCGTTTTTATTATTATTATTATTATTATTATTATTATTATTATTATTATTTTTTATTAATTATTTAATTAATTAAATAATTATTTTGACATAATTTTTACAAAATTTCCCTATTGGTCCATTCTTGCATTTAGGCTTAAAAATACCTAAACTCATCTATTTTTCTTCAAAATTTCCAATTAATTAGTAAATATACTTTTACTAATTTTCAACCACTTTCCACTAATTTTTGAGCTCTACATAATTATCTCTGAATTTTCCTTCGTTTATGCTTAAGTAATTAGCCAATAATTACCTAATTACTTTCTTATCAATAGTTGATAATTTTCTTAATTATCATGCCTCATTACCTCATAACTTTTGTATTGACATCTTTGTTTTCATATCTCTGCATTATCTTAGCATTTACGGGGGTATTACGGTCATTTCAATACTTTTTGGGTATTCTTCTACAATTTCTCCAAGTTTGTAACTTAATAAATTACCTAAATTAGGGACAATATCCTTCCCTATTTCAAGTAGATTTTTACTTGCTTCTTTTATAGCTTTCACGGGGTATTTATAACCCATAATGTGCTTAGGGACCTATTTGCAAATTCCCAAACTTCTAGGGACCTAATTGCAAATTTTCTAATTTCAAGAGAAATTACCCTAACAACAAGGTAAACTCAATACAAGGTGTTTGAGACCTCATATTCACCTATTTTCAAAAGAAGTTACCCTAAGTCAGATTTTAGGGTATTACAGCATCGGAGCGGAATAGTAATTGATATTTTGAATATCAACTAGCGGTACATTGATCCGAGAGTTTCTGAAAAAAAAATAACGACAAAAGTGTCTCCCTGGCGATCCCCACGCCGTGGCAACAATAGATGGTCTGCAGCCGGGCTTCTAAGCGTGCTGCTTGCCCCTATCCTCGGTCATTGGTCCTTCCGACCCTGAAGCTAGGTTAAGAGCTGAGGTCCAATGCATCGGACCCCAGGTAACGGTTAACCTCATGTTTATATACACCATATATGTACTACAGATATTCATGGGATTTCAACGATATTTACTACAATCAGATGTAAGGTATACATAATCAGATATGTATGGCAATAACAATACAGTCAGATGTAAGGCTAAGGCACAATGGGAAATGTACATAAGATGAATGATCCGATTCTACAGTCAGATGCAAGGTATACATAATCAGACATGTATGACAATAACAATACAGTCAAATGTAAGGTTAAGGCACAATGGACAATGTACATAATCAGATATGCACGGCAATAACAGTACAGTCAGATGTAAAGTTAAGGCATGACAGAGGAAATACATATATGCATACAATAACCATTAGAGTTAGTGTTACTAGTACGCGAACGTACCTTCGTTGACGATATACGGTACGTGTGACGATCGGTACGTGATCACATATATCCTATAATAAGGACAATATCGTATTTGTTACTAATCAACATTATTACAGCCATTTTAGTCATAAATGACCATTTTACCCCTGACTTCCCTAATCGGGTAAATTTTGCCAGAGCTTTGCTACTTTGACTCTAATCTTCCAAAATTTTGACATATCTCTATTACCGACATATTTTCAAAATAAATATCATATTTAACCTTAAAACATGATATCTAAACCATACTTGGAAGATTAAAGATCAAACTAACATTTCTACTATAACTACCGAACTATCAACTAGAACTTAAGACTAGGACCGAAGAACTTACCCAGAACTTTTCTACTCTTTCTCCAGACTCCTCCTTCTCTCTAACCTCTCACTATATTTCGAAATGCTCAAGTGAATTGGTGAGTTTTGAAGTGAAGAGGTGGTGGCTATTTATAGAAGAATTGTGAGGGCAAAATGGTAATCTTCCAAATCCTTCTACTTCAATCTTGGCCATAGGATTTTTGAGGTTGAATCTCCACCCCACACCCCCCATGGCCGACCTCCCTCCCCCTTTTTCCCCAAAGTGACATCATCCAAAATGATGTCACACACTCGCGTAATCTTAGCAAATCTCAAAAGTTCCTCGATGTCACCTTGGAGATCTATTCTTTATCTTGAGAAATGTTTGGATTAACAAAATTTATGATCCCATTAAGGGTATTTCATAGCCTGTTAACCATTTTAAGATAAACGCTGTCGGTTACGGAAATGCTTCGGCTAATGTCAACTTCGGGACAAAAATTCACTGATTCCTAATATGTCCAGTTGTTTTCCACTTAATCCAAGGATTTCAAGGTAGGATTTAATTTCTATCGGTTCTCATTTATCCTATTTTCTTTTTACACAAATATCCCATTTTATATTATTATTTAACTGCAACTTGCATAAAAATCTCATTTTGCATTCACACTTGACATATATTTTTCTCTTCTATTTCTTTCCCATTTTTTTCGAAATTCATGAAGGTTTTTTGACAAAAGATGTTACTCTTTAATTCAATTATCTTATATTATTTCATAGTTAATTAAAGTAATTATCCATTGGTCAATAATCTCCAATTAGGGTTGCACATAATTAACTTTGAATATCTCCTTGATTCATGCTTAAACAATTAGCCAATAATTATTTATTTAATTACTTACTAATTGTTGATAATTTTCTTATTTAGGATTAATCATTTTCTCACAACTATTACACTGACATTGGTATTTTATGCTCCATGCATTTTATTAAAAATCACGGGGCAACTTATGCTCCCCAAAATTATATTTAATTTCGCCTTATTATTTTCCAAGGAAAATAATCACATAAATTATCTAAATTAGAGACAACATACTCTCTGATTTTTAATAAATATTTACTTGCCTCTCAGGATTTATCATAATATTTTCAGGGTATTTT
This sequence comes from Acacia pycnantha, assembly GCA_025563575.1. Taxonomy (NCBI): domain Eukaryota; kingdom Viridiplantae; phylum Streptophyta; class Magnoliopsida; order Fabales; family Fabaceae; genus Acacia; species Acacia pycnantha. The sequence continues at coordinate 6,875,085 of JAMWYP010000002.1, read as the reverse complement.
ATGACCCAAAAGTTCACTTAGGGATTTTTAGCTTTTTATTCACTCCAATTTCAATAGAAATTGCCCTAAAAATAAGGTAATTATAACTCAAGATTTGAGACCACATATTCACCTATTCCCAATAGGTATTTTTACCAAATTATGATACTTATCATATGTAGGATTTTTAGGGTATTACACATAAGAAGCTTATAATTTGCCAATTTATAACTTGTCTGTATAGGAACATAAACTTATCCAAAAAGATACAACAATTGGCAATGTATAACTTGCCAATACAAGCACATAACTTGTCAAAATAGGTACATATACTTGTCAGTACGTGTAAGGGCAAATTGACTTCAACTCTCAATTACTAAGAACAAGAAGGAAGTTTCATATTTGAAATTTATATCACTAAGGTCCTTAGAGAGTTTTTAGATAAGGGAATCTATAGTGAGACTTTTTTGGTATTGTTTTCTAGACTTTGGAACCAAAGTGTGTTTTTCAAGATTTTTTTGGTTCATAAAATGGATGGAAAGGCATGCTTGTGTCCACTAGGGTTCGTTATTGCACCAACAAAACCAACTTCTATCATATACTTAATTGTATGTCGGATTGTCTCGGGAGATTTACATGCCTCCTCATGTGTCAAGGTAAAATCTCTTCCTTGGGGCAGTCCTTTTGCATAATGTTCCGGTTTTCCACATTTATAACAAACATTTTGTTCAATCAAACACAACCATATCTTTGTGATTTCTATCACATGGGGGCATTCTTTTCTACAAGCTCTACTAACACACAGAGAACTTGACTTCTCTTTATCTATTCTTGACTTTCTCAACTCTAGTCATCGCTCCCTCTCTAGTGGGGAGCCATTAATTTTGATTTAGTGGCTGCCTGCACTTTCTTTTGACTATTTTGTTTACTGAGACAACAACCATCATTTCTTAGCTATGGCAGTGATTAAAGTGGTGGTTTGGTAGCATAGGAGAATTTCCTTCTAGTCTTTCTTTCATATCTTGGACTTGGGGATATTAAATCCCTACATATTCTTGGCCTCTACTTTTACTCTTTACTCTTGGCTTTTATTGGGAAAAGTTAACTCTGTTTGACTTGCCTCACTTGTATTTTTCCTTTTTCTCTCGGAGGACTTCTTGCATCTATTTGAGCAACATCAACTCCACTTATATGGTCTCAGCTGCTTTACACACAAGGAGTGTTTACACTCTCTTTCTAGATATGTGGCTTTGTTGCTCAATTAATGGATGTAACAACATAATTAAAGAGAAGAGAAGATACTGCTCTTATAAGATAACCTTTTAGAGGAAGGAGAGTGTTATTTTAAGTGTGATATATACAGACCCTTTTCCCCCTCAATCACACATCCTATATATAGTGTATGTAGGGTAGTTGCAACTCTTAAACATACCTTTTTATAAGAATAAACATAACCTTTAAACAATAACAAACATGATTTCGGTGATTTAGACTTGGGCCCTAATCCTCTGAAGGTAAATTAATATATTACAATAGTAATAAACAATCATGACGATGATGTGATTATAAAAAATTGAAATAAAATACTAGAAACTGCAAAGCAATATAATTTATATGAAATACAAAACTACAGGGGAATTATTGGTGCCCATGTAGATGTTATCCCCTTTGCTTATTGTAATACATTTACATTGTACCAAATTATTTAAAGCTTGTTGATGATTGGATGACGTGCTTTACTCATTGCCTCTAAAGGAATAACTTTTGGCATAGTGATACCTGATCCTTCGGTCATATCAATTTCTTCCTCACTAACTCGTTTCCATTCAAAACATTGAATTAACAATCCCAAAGTCATTCCCACTGTTCGTTGAGCTAAGCTTGCTCCTGGACAAGCTCGTCTTCCCAACCCAAATGGAATTAGCTTGTTTGCTTCTCCTTCTTTCTCAAACCTCTCTGGCTTAAAATTTGCAGCATCACTCCATAATTGAGGATCTCTGTGGATGGCCCAAGCATTGACCAACACCATAGTGCCACGTGGAACATTATATCCTGCAATAGTGCAGTCATTTGAAGCCTCATGTGGAACCAACAATGGTGCAGCAGGATGCAACCGAAGTGTTTCAGACATAATGTTTTGCAGATATGGTAGTTTCGACATGTCAGGCTCATCTATTAATCGTTCTTGCCCAACTTGTGAGTCTATTTCTTTCTTTGCTTTTTCCAACACATGAGGATTGTTTAACAAACAAGACATTGCCCATTCTAGAGTCACGGCTGATGTATCCGTTCCGGCAAGAAGCATAACCTACAAGTCATGAATACTCACACAATCAGGAATTTTCATTACATCACATAAAAAAAAGGCAAAAAATAGTTTTTCTTACCAAAATGAGGCCCTTAATAATCTGATCAGTATAGTACTCAGGCTGTGATTCTTGGAGACTCAAGAGATGATCGATCATAGTATTTGCTCTCTGCTTTTCGTTTCGATACTCATCAATGAGTCCTTGCAAGAACCCATCCACTCTCTTTGAAATACTCTTGAGCTTGCTCTCTAAGTGATCATAGTTCAACCACCTCAATATGGGCATGAAGTCTGCAGGATTATTTGCCCCTCCTAATGGAACCAAATCCTTTATGATATGTCTAAACTTTCTTGCCTCTTCCACGTCCCCAACTTCATGGTCATCTCCCCAGTACCTCTTACCTGAAATCATTCTCATTATAGTGTTGAAGGTCATCTCTGAAAATCTTGATTTCATTTCCACTTTGGCGAACTCTTTATGTGAGACTTGAGCAAGCTTTTGCACTAGACGCTTCATCTCGTCCCTTCGCATCTCCGAGAATTTGTTGAGACGGTGGTTGGATAGCACCTCGACTGCCGTGATGCGGCGGAGGTTGCGCCAGTGGTCACCATAGGGAGCGAAGACTAAGGTGGTGCAGTTGTAAGATATATACTCACCGACAAGAGAGTGGGGCCTATTTGCGAGGACGATGTCGTTTTTGGTGAAGCATTCTTGGACTGCAGAAGGCGAAGAGACAACGACCACGAGGCGAGAGCCAAACCAAAGAGAAATGATTTGGCCATAACGTTGAGAAAACCGGTGAAAGGCTTGATGGAGTGGTTTGCTGAGTTGGTGAAGGTTGCCGAGTATGGGAAGAGAAGGTGGACCAGGTGGGATGTTTTTGAACTTTCTATTTTGGAGGAAGAACTTGAGAGTGAAGAGGAAAACAAGAGATGGAAGGAAATAACAGAACAAGAAGGTGATCATGATTTGTTTGGTACCTTTTCTGTTGTGGACTACTTTAGTTCAGTGATAATTATCGATCTGGAGTCCTATGGAGTTATGTGTGTTCGTGTCTATATATATATATATATAATATCTGCTTGTGTTACGTTTGATCTTACGTCATATGTTTCATTTAATCATAGATCTGAAGGATAAGCTTCTCTAGTTCCAATTACGTCATCTGATACGCAATAGTTTATTACTTTTTGTTTTTAAGTTGCTCACTTGGATAATACTTTTCACGTAACCATTTAAAAATTGAATTCAAGAAATTTACAGCCTTACTTTATGTATTCTTGTTTGCAATGGAGTTGGAGGATCGAAATTTGATCTTCCTTCTCGGTAGGTATGAATAGGACACGTCAGGTCAGATTTTCGTTCTAGGCCTGTAATGGAAATCTGAAGTCCAGGTTCACTCTACGTGTAATTTTTCCACTCCTACTTTTCTCCCATCTCTTCTGTCTCTAAACGTAATTTCTCTGGTCGTTTGTCGTTTTTCTAACACTACATTATCCCATTAATTTGTCTGTTTCTTATACTATTTGCAAACTTTGATAACTCCAAATACTCCGCTCATCCTCTTTACGTTATGGAGGGTCCTACTTTTGTTTTAGGGAAAATTAAAATAAAGAACCTAAAAAAATTATATTTATTATAAAGATTATAAAAATTGTAATTACTTATAAGGACTAAATATTATAATTAAATATTAAATTACTAAATTGTCCCCAACAAAACTTCTTCCATTGTTTATCTCTTGCATTCATAATTTAAAAATAACTAAAATCAAAATTAAAGCCTCCCATCATTATCTTATCCTTTTTTCACCAAGTTTCATATTGATGCAATTAATGCGTTATTTAATTAACAACTGATTATACTCATATTTTTTTTTCACTAAGTTTCATATTCATTTAATCAATATATCATTTAATTATTTAGATATAATAATTTATTTACATTTATTAATTATATTAACATTAAATGAATTTTCTTAACACACATAAATTTTCTTCTAAAATGAAAATAAAGCGGATAAAATTTCTTGGTATAACATATATAATAAAATATAAAAGACCTTGAGTTTTGTTAAAATTATATATATTTTTATTTTTAATTAATTTTTTTATGATTTTTTTTAAAATTAGAACTTTTTCAAAATTAAAGAATGTGTATTTTTTTTTTTTTTAAGATATCTATGCTAGTTTTCAAAAATGAAAATTGAGAAGATTTTTGTTTAATCTAGTAAAATTTAGAATTTTGTCTTAGTTTAAAAATAGAATGCGGGTAAAAATGTAGGAGGGAATGTAAATGATTTTTTAGAGGCATTTTAGTATTTTCAATTTTTTATTTTTTATTTGTTATTTGGTCCTTCAAAATATTTATAATCTGTATGATCCTTATTAATAAATATATTTTCCTCCAGGTCCTTTGTTCTAATTTTCCCTTTTTTATCCTATTTATAAGTTATAATATTAAATGTTTTATATAAATACAGTTGTATAATTTCATTGTTCAAATTTTTTTTTTTAAAATCTGGTTAAGGGCATAATTTATCTCATGACTTAAAGAATAAATGGTTTTTATCTTTCCTAATAAGTGGATTTTTTAGGATAATAACTTGTGTTCTATTCTTATGAGGTAATATAATCAACACCTTGTTTATTCATGTGGGCTAATATATATTAAAATGGAAAAATTTGAAAAAAATAATGGATCTAAGCCATGAAGACACGTGGTGTTGTCACGAGTTGTACTGGCTTTTGATCAAGATAGGGCTTTTTTTTTTTTTAAACTAAAATTTTAGGAAAGGGGTTGGACTCATCCACAATCCAAAAGTATGACATTTGGAGCTAGTTCACAGGACATACTGGGTTAAAGATGATAGGGATATTTTGATAAAGCATAGATCCCCCAAATCATGTCCTTTGTCTGTTGAACAAAAAAAAAAAAAAATCATGTCCTTTGAACTGAATAGTAAAGTTTTTTTTGACCCAAAAAAAAGAATATTAAAATTTTAAAAATAATAAATATGTATAAAAGATAATTTTTTAAAAGTATCCTCGAGATAAACTAAAAAGATCCTGTATAAAAAAAATAAGCATATTAAAAGAAAAAGGACTGGCGGAGAGAGTCTAGAAGGTTAGGATCCAATTATCAAGTTACAATTACGTCATTTGATACGTAATATGTAACGCCCCTAATTCCTACATCCATTATGATGCTCATTTATGTTCTAAATTCCTTATTAGACTAATTGGTGTGAAATTATCAGAGTGAAGGCGTTAACAGATCAGAGTGAGTCACAACGGAGAGCATGCTTAACGTTTGGACGAATGAGTGACTGATAACATATGTCCAGATATATGCTGGTTAATAAAAATTCCCGAAGGAATATAAGCGTTATACAACTTAAAATTCTTTGTGGTGTATCCGGTCGGCACGTTAGTAGTACAATTATCCAACTATTCAAAATCTATACATAATACTATCCCAAAATAATACTCCGGCCGAGTCCTCACGCATGCTGCTTACCCTTTTCTCCGGCTCCCGATCCTCCAGATCCTGAAGCTAGGGTAAATTCTGAGATTCAATACCCATTGAATCTCAGGTAAACGCTTAACCTCATGCTCAAGTATAAACAATATATATGATGATATTCATTACATTTCAAAGATTAACCATACATAGCACACACCCATGTAAAGTTCACAACACAACAATACATAGCACACAAAGACATGTAATGTTAACAACACAACAATACATAGCACACAATCCATGTAATGTCAACAACGTTTGCACTCTCACCAGTGCCACGACAGCTTCTCGTGTCCTCAGCGCTAGGAAAACATACATACGGCATTATCATGACTATAACCCGTGTAAAGCTGAATGTATATAAACAGGTGACCTAAGACCGAGTCTTAGCCACTGTGCATGACCCAAGACCTAGTCTTGTCCATGACTCTATGAATCATCCTATCACATATAAGCATACAAGACACATCAGAGTTAAAGTTACGAGACGCGTCCGTACCTTAGTCTGCGTAGCTAGCGGTACTTTCACTTTTTGGTACTGATTCCTGACTTTCCCGGATATCCTATAATAGTATCATATCACCGCATTATTTCCCTTATAAATAATATCCTAAGAGATGTCCTTGCCACTATTGACTTTTCTATCTCTGGTGGATTTGTTACTCCCTTTATACCCTTTTTAATTATTATTAATTAACAATAACACTCTTTTATTTATTATTAATTAATAACTTCCTTTATTATTTATTCCCTTTTTACTAATAATAATAACAATATTTATTTTATTATTTTTATTATTATTTTACTATCTATTGGTATTTTCCTACAACCATTTTTAAATTTTCAGGGACTATACGATCACTTTAAATTAGGATTTAATAAATACCACTACTACATAAAATATGCTTCATATAATTTTGAGTTAAATATTAAGACCAATTAAAAATATGACTTATATATGTATATCTATATACATACCTTTTTCATGACAGCAACTAAAGGGTTATTTACATAGTAAACATAGTTATAGTAACTATTTTCTAGCTTAGCAACGTGTTAATGCTACTAAATCTATTCCATGTATTATTGCTTTTAGACTTAAAAAGGCTACAACTCTAGATTTACTTATACACAGTAAGCTTGCTTTGCTTCTAAATATATAATTATTTATACAGTAAGTTTTGGGTTTTTAGAACAAGTTATACATAATCACTTTTACTTTTCCTATTACTTTCCTGTACATGTTGAGTATATATAAAAGCAAGCTTTTCCATTATTCCTTTCACATGCAACAACTTCCTTATGCAGCGTTTTTCCCCCCCTTTTATTTCATGTGCAACGATTACATCTTCATATAACCATGAGTTCCCTTTTTCCTTTCTTAAGAACCAACGTGTGGGTGTGTATAGTTATATGTATATCAGTTTTCCTTTTTCTTATTCTTTTCTTATGAGCAGCGTCACATGTCTTTATATATACACAGCACTATATGACAGCCACTACATTGACAGCAACTATCCTATTCTTTTTCCTTTTCCTTTCACATGCAAGACATCATATATATATAACAGCTCGTTTTTTTTTCCTTTTTCTTTCCTTTGTTTCTTTCCACGGTTCATACATTGCATTATATATATATACTCAAGTCTTGGTTTCACTGATAAATCCTATTATAACAGCTAATTCCCTTCTCTCTATATATAGAGCCCTGTTTCAATTTCTCTTTGCAGAGAGTTCATGGCTTCATTTTCCTAAAGCTTAATACCTAGTTATCGGTGTTGAAAAAATCATAGAAACTAAGAAGAAGAGAGAACCGAAGCTTACCTACAGTTCTGACTCGCAAGACATGATCTCCGATGAAAATCAAACTCCTCTGTTTCAGCGACGCAAAACACAGAGGGCACCAAAACCGTTGAACTCTCTCTCTTTCTCTCTTTTATTTTCAGACTCAGTTCTGGTTTTTCTTTTGCAACGTGAATGATTAAAGAAACCAGGAGTATGGTTATATAATGAACCGAGGTACCAATCGAGAAGCAATGTGCAGAGGTTTATAATGAGAGGGAGTGGGGTCCTTGGCTCAAGAAGTATGGGAGGGGTCTGGTTTGCTGATGAGAGAAGCATGGGACGGTCTGGGCTTGCGTGAACAGTTGCTGGTGCAGTTTGCTTTCTGTGTTTACGGCGCTGTGATCTCTTGCTTTCTGTTCTTGTGCTGCCATTACGTGATTAGGCGCCTGTCAGGGAGGTGTGTTTTACACATATAGGTATATAGATATAATGTTTACTGTTGCTTCGTTTTACTAATACATTTTTTTCTTTTCTTTTCTTTTGTTTTTCTTCCTCACATTGCAGCGGAATATTGGGCCCACAAGAGATTGAATACTTATCACACATTGAAATTCTATTGGGCCGAGAATGATTAAGTGAATTGGACAATAACTACATGGCTATGGTTGTCTTCACGTATTGGCTGGAGATGGGAGAATGAAATAATTATTTTGGGCTTTCTGATAATATATCTATATATGTGTTGAGAGACCACTAAAAAAAAACGACCCACTTGATTCTTTTCATGACTCTTATTTGTAACTAAGTCTATTACTTATATAGTTGCAATTATTAGATAATTACTAAAATTTAATCCTCAACTCTATTTAAGGATTTTCTTTCTCAATTAAATTTCTTTTCGCCTTAAAATATTATCTCTAAAATATTTATACCAAAAATCATTCCCTAATTATTTGTCCTTAATTTATGGGAAAATATGCCTTCAATTTCAATAATTATTTTCATAATTATTTTAGGGCAAATTTCACAATTAATTTTCTCATAAAATATTCAAATTCCGAATCCCAAAATTTGGGATGTTACATTTCTCCCCCCGTTAATTTAAATTTCGTCCTCGAAATTTGAACCTATATCTTTGGGGAATTATTTTAGACATTTAGTCTATTTCTTTCCTATGTATTCTTACTACACACAACTCATCATACCACATTTTTATCCATTTTGTACCCAGGTATAGTTCTCAACTATACAGGACCCACTAGTCCATTCTCCGAGCACTTGGTTACATAGGCCTCACCGCCTGTAATAATCTACCTTTCGGTTCTTTCTTCTACCACAGTGCTGGATATCCTGACCTTACTGCTCAGGAATCACTTTTATGCCATTGGCATCTCAACTACCACCTGGTACAATCTAAATATTCTACTAGCGTCACAACATTCTTTGGACATACTAGTCCAAATTCACAATACTTTTGAGCATTCTACACAGTGTCAAACACACAGGTTTTACAGCCAAGGGACACCGCCCCGTGCAACCTTTGCATACCAGGTCTTATAGCCTCAAGCCTCTGCTCGTCTATCCCGTGTCTTGAGCTCTCTCAACTTAAGCTCTCAGACTACTTTTCTCTTGTTTAACATGCTGACAATTCTTATCTGACCTACCCGGTTCAGATCCCTAGACCATTCTAAAAGTTTCTATTCTGGTATCATTATCACCAATTGTACCGCCTTTCATTTCAACTATACTGTCTCATTTTCAAAATTTTACCCATTGAAAATTTCTGTGGTCACAATACATTTCACCAACTGCACCATACCAAAAGTAATAGTGCAATCATATTTTCAAACTTAATTGTTGCCAACAAAAATTTTGTGGAAAAAAAAATCACTGTCGGATAAGTTTCAGAAAACATTTACTACTGGCACACATTCTTGAGCGAGATAATTTATTTCACAACATTTAACAATTGAGAGCACACGCCACCATTTCAACCACTTGGTACATCGACTTATCCCAATCCTTACATCCGGCTATTGCATCCCTCTGGCCTCAAAGAGTCACCAGGAATCAACAGTTCTGTTAGCAAATGTGGGAGAGTTTCCATCCCCCCATAAGAGACCCAGTGTCCACACTAGCACATACAATAACGGGCCACCCACCGGAATCCCATACCGGAACAAAGGACCATCGTCCACAGAGCCCTGCTCCAAACGCCTGCGTGGGTGCCGACGCCTCTTTATGTAATGGCCCACCACCGTGGAGGACCCAGTCCATAACTGCCATCCCCAGGGCCTAACCCCCTGCACGCGTGGTGTTCGACCAGACAAGGCAAAATGTTTCAGATTGGGTGCATCCACTGTTGGTGCGATTTTCAGCATCTCAAAGCATATCCCCTCAATTTTCAAATCTCCTGTTCAAAAGAGTTTTATCCGGCACGCGACTCAAAATACTTTAAACACATCTGGTAAGAACCCGCAAACTGAGTACGTCTACAACAGTTTGTAGCCTCTTCCAGTTATGTAATCATTCCAAAACATCTGGCAAAAACCAAGAAAGCGTATGCGTCTACAACAGTCTCGGCCTCTTCCGCTTTTACAAATATTCCAAAACATCCGCAGGAACCAAGAACCGAGTACGTCTACAGCAGTTTCTGGCTTCTTCCAGTTCCATACTGCCTTTACCACAGCAAAGTTGAAAACTCAGTTTCAAACTTTGGGTTCTAACAACCCTTTTTATAAGACAACATCATTTCAAAAAGTGACCCTCACTGTGGTCTCAAATTTTGTTAAAAACACTTCATTGAAGAACTCAGTTGCGAAAATTCATAAGTTTGAAAAATCAATTCCGAAAATTTCAGATACAGCCGGTGCATTGACAAGTTTAAAAATTTAATTTCAAACAAATCTAGGAACCAAACAACTAATCCTAGATGGTCATCAATGGCTAACGCATTCTATCTCAGCTTTTCGGCCATTTCCAAGACATTATTTGTATCTTTCGGGCTTTACAACCTCTTCGCCATTCTCTAGGCACACCCAGTGCAATTCTATCCTAGCCTCTCAGCCGATTCAAGACATTGCTCGTAATCCATTCTCTGTCAACTGTGGCCTTCTGTTAGCCTATGAACATATCAGTCCCACAGGACTTAGGGCTTCCCAAAGATTGCATGTCAAGTTTGGTGACTTAAGAATATACCGGTCTAGTAGGTCCAACTACCCACCATAAAACTCATGACACGAACATTCTTAAAAGTTGAGGGGTACACGTCACTACTTTTTCGTTAACAGAACCCCAATCGCTTACTGCTTCAAAACATTGGATCCAACTGATCCGTGACCATTATGTCCCTCTAACCTCACGCACTTTCCAGTCTACTAGACTGGAGCTGAGTCACTAGTTATTAACGGCGTCAACCACCGTTGTGGCCATACACCCTCCGAACGTGGCAAGAATCTTAATTTCTGGATTGAGGTATTTATTTCGGGTACGCACTTTCGCCTCTGAAAAACTTATTCATCTAGCGCCATCTAATACAGCACCTTTGATATTGGTCTGGTACCAAGCATCAATCCAATAGTGAATTCAACTTCCCTTACTAGAAGTAATCTGCTGAGGTCTTTTAGAAACACCTCAGGGACTTTATTCTCAACTAGAATGTCTTCTGGTGAGGGTCTAGTTCTTGCCACAATACATGTCATACAGCACTGGAGAACCCCCTAGTGATATACGAGATCACATAAACCTTTTCTCTATGGAACCCATTAGATATGAGATTCGTTACAATGTACTTACCTGAGAGCCGATACACTGGTAGCTCTACTCTATGGTTCATTATCACGACGGCTTCGTTCTACGGTTCGTCGTCACGATGGCTCTGCTCTATGGCACTTCACTCGGCGCTTTACTCAGTCAATTCTGACTGGTCAGCCTCTCCGGTTAGCATCCTTTGTAGGTAGACCTTCTCGATCAGAACTCCCCGTAGGTAGCCCTCTCCGATCAAAATTTCCCATAAGTAGCTTCAGTTAATCGTCTTTGAATCATTATAACGAGAATTCATATCTTTATTAGGTTCCTAACCTTTAGTGGTTCCGTAATCCGCTGTCTTTAAAACTACCATCCCATTTGGGGTCATTTTATCTATGGACTATCAATCCAACTCCAGGCATAATCCTTACCTCAATTTCTCCCTATTGGGTTTCACCCACTTCTTAGGGAACCTATTAGCCACTAACATCACTATTTGTCCCAATCATAAGACCATAATCTATGGCTACTGAGGTTCTAACTATTGTATAGTTCTATTGAGGAACTAATTCTAGGTATAGGAATTTAAGGTAACCTCAATCATACTTTCTCAGGGTTCCTACTCTCAGGTACTGGAACCTAGGTAATGCTTAATCATGCCTTAATCTAAACACAATCTCTGCTTAGATCAAACTCAAACCTATCATTACTATATTTATCCACATGGTATCCCATAGGATCACCATGTTTCGTACCGCAAGGTATTCGGGTTTTAGCTCGAAGGATCTCAAATCTCTATGCTACTTCCCAAGGGTTAAAAATCTTGAGATTTCTCTCACGTAAGCACGCCTAACTTTGAAGCATTTGTCGGATCTAGGGTACTAATACCGGTATACATACTTCTGGGTACTGACTACCCATCTATGTACCAATCCAAGTACAACATATCTGGCTTCCCTAGAAATGCTAAGTATTTTCCCCTTGATATCTACTACACCCTTTTTATGTAACAGGCCACCACCGTCAAGGACTCAGTCAAAGACCCCCGTCCCCGGAGCTACTCCCCATTGCACGCATGGTGTCCGGCCCCTACTGGGCAGGAATTGTTTCCTCAGCAAAACTTAGTCAATAAGTTACTATTCCTACAGGGAAACCTAAACAGCAAGTCACTGTTCCTACAGGAAAATTAAGCAGTACCAACTTCTCTATAGTGCTTCCCTTTTCAAATTGTGTTGCAGGAATTTAATTTAGACCCCGATTTCTATATTAGGAGCCCTGGAGTTAGCAACAGAACCCATATCCTATGCTACCTCGTCTGCCTTTTCTATATCACATAACCAAGGTTAAATCAGTACTCTTTCCAAAAACTTGTCCAAACGTCGCTCTGATCCCACATCTGTAACGCCCCTAATTCCTACATCCATTATGATGCTCATTTATGTTCTAAATTCCTTATTAGACTAATTGGTGTGAAATTATCAGAGTGAAGGCGTTAACAGATCAGAGTGAGTCACAACGGAGAGCATGCTTAACGTTTGGACGAATGAGTGACTGATAACATATGCCCATACATATGCTGGTTAATAAAAATTCCCGAAGGAATATAAGCGTGATACAACTTAAAATTCTTTGTGGTGTATCCGGTCGGCACGTTAGTAGTACAATTATCCAACTATTCAAAATCTATACATAATACTATCCCAAAATAATACTCCGGCCGAGTCCTCACGCATGCTGCTTACCCTTTTCTCCGGCTCCCGATCCTCCGGATCCTCGAAGCTAGGGTAAATTCGAGATTCAATACCCATTGAATCTCGGGTAATGATTAACCTCATGCTCAAGTATAAACAATATATATGATGATATTCATTACATTTCAAAGATTAACCATACATAGCACACAACCCATGTAAAGTTCACAACACAACAATACATAGCACACAAACACATGTAATGTTAACAACACAACAATACATAGCACACAGCCCATGTAATGTCAACAACGTTTGCACTCTCACCGGTGCCACGACGACTTCTCGTGTCCTCGGCGCTAGGAAAACATACATACGGCATTATCATGACTATAACCCGTGTAAAGTCGAATGTATATAAACAGTGACCTAAGACCGAGTCTTAGCCACTGTGCATGACCCAAGACCCAGTCTTGTCCATGACTCTATGAATCATCCTATCACATATAAGCATACAAGACACATCAGAGTTAAAGTTACAGTACGCGTCCGTACCTTAGTCTGCGTAGCTAGCGGTACTTTCACTTTTTGGTACTGATTCCTGACTTTCCCGGATATCCTATAATAGTATCATATCACCGCATTATTTCCCTTATAAATAATATCCTAAGAGATGTCCTTGCCACTATTGACTTTTCTATCTCTGGTGGATTTGTTACTCCCTTTATACCCTTTTTAATTATTATTAATTAACAATAACACTCTTTTATTTATTATTAATTAATAACTTCCTTTATTATTTATTCCCCTTTTTACTAATAATAATAACAATATTTATTTTATTATTTTTATTATTATTTTACTATCTATTGGTATTTTCCTACAACCATTTTTAAATTTTCAGGGACTATACGATCACTTTAAATTAGGATTTAATAAATACCACTACTACATAAAATATGCTTCATATAATTTTGAGTTAAATATTAAGACCAATTAAAAATATGACTTATATATGTATATCTATATACATACCTTTTTCATGACAGCAACTAAAGGGTTATTTACATAGTAAACATAGTTATAGTAACTATTTTCTAGCTTAGCAACGTGTTAATGCTACTAAATCTATTCCATGTATTATTGCTTTTAGACTTAAAAAGGCTACAACTCTAGATTTACTTATACACAGTAAGCTTGCTTTGCTTCTAAATATATAATTATTTATACAGTAAGTTTTGGGTTTTTAGAACAAGTTATACATAATCACTTTTACTTTTCCTATTACTTTCCTGTACATGTTGAGTATATATAAAAGCAAGCTTTTCCATTATTCCTTTCACATGCAACAACTTCCTTATGCAGCGTTTTTCCCCCCCTTTTATTTCATGTGCAACGATTACATCTTCATATAACCATGAGTTCCCTTTTTCCTTTCTTAAGAACCAACGTGTGGGTGTGTATAGTTATATGTATATCAGTTTTCCTTTTTCTTATTCTTTTCTTATGAGCAGCGTCACATGTCTTTATATATACACAGCACTATATGACAGCCACTACATTGACAGCAACTATCCTATTCTTTTTCCTTTTCCTTTCACATGCAAGACATCATATATATATAACAGCTCGTTTTTTTTTCCTTTTTCTTTCCTTTGTTTCTTTCCACGGTTCATACATTGCATTATATATATATACTCAAGTCTTGGTTTCACTGATAAATCCTATTATAACAGCTAATTCCCTTCTCTCTATATATAGAGCCCTGTTTCAATTTCTCTTTGCAGAGAGTTCATGGCTTCATTTTCCTAAAGCTTAATACCTAGTTATCGGTGTTGAAAAAATCATAGAAACTAAGAAGAAGAGAGAACCGAAGCTTACCTACAGTTCTGACTCGCAAGACATGATCTCCGATGAAAATCAAACTCCTCTGTTTCAGCGACTCAAAACACAGAGGGCACCAAAACCGTTGAACTCTCTCTCTCTTTCTCTCTTTTATTTTCAGACTCAGTTCTGGTTTTTCTTTTGCAACGTGAATGATTAAAGAAACCAGGAGTATGGTTATATAATGAACCGAGGTACCAATCGAGAAGCAATGTGCAGAGGTTTATAATGAGAGGGAGTGGGGTCCTTGGCTCAAGAAGTATGGGAGGGGTCTGGTTTGCTGATGAGAGAAGCATGGGACGGTCTGGGCTTGCGTGAACAGTTGCTGGTGCAGTTTGCTTTCTGTGTTTACGGCGCTGTGATCTCTTGCTTTCTGTTCTTGTGCTGCCATTACGTGATTAGGCGCCTGTCAGGGAGGTGTGTTTTACACATATAGGTATATAGATATAATGTTTACTGTTGCTTCGTTTTACTAATACATTTTTTTTTTCTTTTCTTTTCTTTTGTTTTTCTTCCTCACATTGCAGCGGAATATTGGGCCCACAAGAGATTGAATACTTATCACACATTGAAATTCTATTGGGCCGAGAATGATTAAGTGAATTGGACAATAACTACATGGCTATGGTTGTCTTCACGTATTGGCTGGAGATGGAAGAATGAAATAATTATTTTGGGCTTTCTGATAATATATCTATATATGTGTTGAGAGACCACTAAAAAAAACGACCCACTTGATTCTTTTCATGACTCTTATTTGTAACTAAGTCTATTACTTATATAGTTGCAATTATTAGATAATTACTAAAATTTAATCCTCAACTCTATTTAAGGATTTTCTTTCTCAATTAAATTTCTTTTCGCCTTAAAATATTATCTCTAAAATATTTATACCAAAAATCATTCCCTAATTATTTGTCCTTAATTTATGGGAAAATATGCCTTCAATTTCAATAATTATTTTCATAATTATTTTAGGGCAAATTTCACAATTAATTTTCCCATAAAATATTCAAATTCCGAATCCCAAAATTTGGGATGTTACATAATAACTGTCCTGAGATGTTCATGTGCGGTCAACACCTGTCACTTGACTGATTTAATAATAGGAAAATTTCACTCAACCCATCATATAGCCATATTATTGTCGGAAGGAGATTCTCTCCATATCTCTTTTCTTATTTTCTTTTATTGGTTTAATCTGGGCCGTTGATTGAGAAAAAGAGAGAAAGGTAAAAGTAGTATTGTATTAATTGGATGAATGTGATTTAGAGATTATAAAGAAATAAGAAAATGATGATGAGAGAAACCCAACATGTTATTGCAAACATCCCCATGACATAAAAGTGGATTATATTATTGCACTCCTTTAAATGAAATTAAATTTTGAGTGAAAACGTATAGATCAGTGCCCTTGGCATTTTTTTAAGAAAGAGTCAACGGTTGTTAGAGCTCTAGGCTGGAAAATATATCTTGAAACAAGTGAAATAAGGGGATTTCTAATAAAACTTAGGTAATCACCGTAAAAAATTCACTTACTTGTAACGGTTAAAATGACATATGTTAGTGGCAGTGGCTTGATAAACCTTTACAAAATCCAACATTGAAAGTGTTTTTGTAGTAGTTACCAAGAACCACTACACATCTAACAATAGCTGTTACTGTATTTCTAGCGGTTGGTTCTACCTGTTACAATGTGCCTCCGTAGAGTACGTATTATTATAGAAGCGTCTTGTAGTGGTTAAGAAATTGCTACAAATGTTATTTCAATATAGAAAGTTTTAAACTTTTGAAAATAAATGTTGGAGCCAAAATTTTAGCAAAAATTTGGGTGTGGCGATAAATAAAAATTGAAAATTTGGCGCCAACATTTGTAACGGTTGGATTCAGAAATTTTTAATTATGGCACCAAAAGTAACTGCTATTAATATTTTTCTTAATTTTAATTTAACTTTGTAGCAGTTTTCCAACCGCAACTAAATGTTTCATAAATTTTTTTTAAAAAAATTCCTCAATAATATTTTCAATCTATTGTTCCTAATTTTGAATATTTTATCATTTAGGTTACAATTTAAATAATAGTAATTATTATTTGAGGAGAACATTAAATTAAGTTAAATAAATATGAATATTATATATGTTTAATATTAAGAATGTGTAGGTAATAAGGATTTAGGTTCTCCACTAGTTTATGAAATTGAAGTTCAAGATGTTGTTTGGTTATGTAAGAAATGTTGAAAAAGTAGTGGAAGGAACCTTCAATATCCATAGAAGGAAGAAAATAAAGAAGCAAAATAACTTTAAGTATTATATGAAGAAGGAAAATGAAATGAGATGATTAAATGAAATATTTGAGAAAACAATTTACCATCTTTTACTAAGCTTTGTAAATGGAGGAAATCACCAAGATGGGAGGGGGTTAATTGGAGATTTTAAAAATTCTTTTCAGAACACCCAAACTTAAACAGCAGAACAGGGTAAAACAGAGGTGAGGGAGAAAAGCTAGACACAAGAAGATTTTTATTGGTTCGGTCTAAATCCTTGACCTACGTCCAGTGCCCAGACACTCTAAGATTTTTCACTAACACTCAGATCAGTTACACACTCTGCATTCGAAAGTTATCCTCTTACTAGGATAAATTTCTCCTTACAAGTTGTAAATTGATAATCTCAATCTCACAATCCCATGACTTGAGATTTTTATAATAAATGATATTAAATGTCAAACTCTCTAAAAAAAGCAGATGTAATAAACACTGAAGTACAATGTATAAAAAGATACTTTACAAGTAGGTAGAAAACACTAAATGCAGTTGAACTTGATAGCTTTTCGTTTTCTGTATGTTGGTTTTTTTTGTTGAGACTTGAATGCTACAACTTATATATGAAGAGAGCATTAAATGACCATTGGAATCATTAATGTAATTATTGGAGACATTAATCTAGCTGTTAGGTTGTAACTTGATCTAGTCTCTTTCTTGCTTTGAGTTAATCCAGGTGCTTAGCTAGTCTTGTTGACTTTCCTTTAAATCAATCCTTTGGGAGGTGAAACTTCCATAGAGGGAAATAAAACATTTAAACCTTTGCAAAGTCCAGAGAATCATTTGCCAAAAAGATGCTAAGTTTTCTGGACCAGCAATAAATGTGTTGACGTCACCTTTTGCTTTAAGCTTAATCTTCAATCTAACACACATTATATTTAATCATCTGAAACTCACTAACAAACTGATTAAACATAGTTAAGAATAGTAATGAGTGATGATAAGAAGTATCTAGATCAAACATAAAGATTTTGCAAATTCCATAAAGCTGATTTTCAAACTAAGCGATACAAACTCGAGTTTGTTCAAGCAAACTGGAGTTTGCAACTTTTACTCAGGAGCCAAACTTGAGTTTGGAAACTCAAACTCGAGTTTGGTTCTTTCTGGAAAACATCATTGTGATTGAGCTTTGGACAACATTTTGAAATAGGTGCAAACTCGAATTAATAAGTGACAAACTCAAGTTTGCCACAAAGCTCAAACTTAAGTTTCCAAAAACAAACTTGAGTTTTCTTAAGTTCAAAATAGTGAAAAGCTCTCTGCAGGACACAAATTCGAGTTTGCTCACTCAAACTCGAGTTTCCTTAAAAGATGAAAACTCTTTGCTAAGAGTACACTTGAGTTAGCAAATCCAAACTTGAGTTTTCTTAACATATGAAAACTTTGAAAACTCTCTGTCTAACACAAACTCAAGTTTAACATGACAAACTCGAGTTTTCTTTAACTTGAAAAACTTGGAGTGCTCTCTGTTTGATTCAAACTCGAGTTTGCCAATCCAAACTCGAGTTTTTATAAGTTTAAAGAATTTGAGCAACTCTATGTCAAGTCCAAACTTGATTTTAACAACTCCAAACTCAAGTTTTCCTTTGACAGTAAGTTTTTCAACTTAACAAAGACAAACTACATTTTGAGTTTACAATTGTCAGTTATCATCAAAACACATAGAGAACTAACAAGCTCTTCAACAATAGGTCAAGAAAAAAACAAGAGAGGAAACGGGTGGGAAGAAATGGAAGAGAGTAGGAAATGATGTGCGATAGAGGTATTTATAAGAATTATTGTGACGTTTGTAGAGGTTGAGGTAACGACATTTGTAGCGGTTTCCTTTGTATTTTGTAGCGGTTAGGAACTGCTACAAATATTAATGAGATTTTTTTTAAAATATAAATTTAGCTTTACAAGAAAATTGTTATATTTTTTTAAGGGTTAAGGTGCAAAAATAGACATGTGCTTTTGTCGGAGGAGCGTTCAGTAGCAAATACTTTTTTTAGGTGCAAAAGTGACTATGTGGTTACAAAATAGGGGCAAAAGTCACAGTGGCCGTTAGAGGGAAGGACGTTGACCGTTAAGTTGGAAGGTTTGACTAAAATTGATGACGTGTATGCTGATTAGGACTGTGTAAGAGACAAGTGGAACTTAAATGATTGATGACTAGGAAAAATAAAATTTATTTATCTGAAAAAATAAAATTTATTTATCTGCCCAAAATATAATTTATTTTATAATGGTGCATTGTATTTTTTTTAAAAAAATCAAAATAACAGCGATAGGTTTTTTTTTTTCTAATATCTTCCCCAAATTCGAATCTTCCCCAAATTCTTCATCTTTGCTCGTCTTCCTCGCTAATCCCCTTTCGATCTCCGGCGACCCTCGGTCTGCGTTTTTCCAGCCTGAGCTTTTGCTTGCTCTTCGTTTCCGGTGGTCGATCTTCTGGTTTCGAGGTTTCCAGTTTCGTCGATTTGTTGATCTGTGTTCTTCCATATGAGCTTCTCGATCTGCAATCCGTGGTGTCGACTCTCTGGTCAGTGTTCTCTGTCCGTTTGCTCCGTCTCTTCTTTGATTTCCGGCGGACGGTGTTCTACTGTTCTTTGATCTGGGTTTTTTTTTCTGATCTGTAATATTGATCTGTGTTCTTCGATCCGTGATCCTTGGGTCATTGATCTGGTTTTTCCATCTGAGATTTGGACCTATTCGTTTCTTGATTTGAGCTTATGGAACTGTAATCTGGTTTGATTTTTCCATCTGAGATTTGGAACGGACGGTGTTCTACTGTTCTTCGATCTGGTTTTTTTTTCCTGATCTGTAATATTGATCTGTGTTCTTCGATCCGTGATCCTTGGGTCATTGATCTGGTTTTTCCATATGAGATTTGGACCTATTCGTTTCTTGATTTGAGCTTTTGGAACTGTAATCTGGTTTGATTTTTCCATCTGAGATTTGGAACCTTCGACACCCATGCTTCACGACTTTGTTTGGCCCCCAGATCCAAGTAGTGTTTTTTGGCTTCAATCGATGCTCTGTTATTCTTAGTTTCTGATATCTGATGGAAGAGCAAAAATTTGTTGGTATGAGCTTGCAGTTTAATGATCTGTTTTTTCCCTCTTTTACTTTTTCTCATTTGAATGAACTGAGAGAAAGAACTTTCAGGAAATGAGAAAGAACTTTTTTCCCTTGCATCAGGATGAACATTCAGGAAATGAAAGTTTGATTTGGAATGATTTGGGGGATTAAATTTTTTAGATTTTGGGGATTAAATTTTTTAGATAAAGAAATTATATTTTCTCCATATAAATAAATCATTTTTTTCCAAGTCATCAATTACTCAGCATCTATACAGTCCTAGTCAGCATACATGTCATCAATTTTAGTCAAACCTTCCAACTTAACGGTCAACGTTCTTCCCTCTAACGGTCACTGTGACTTTTGCCCCTATTTTGTAACCACATAGTCACTTTTGCACCTAAAAAAGTATTTTCTACTGGGCGCTCCTCCAACAAAAACACATGTCTATTTTTGCACCTTAACCCTTTTTTAATCATTCTTCGTTGTTATCCCTACAAAATAGTTGTGGAGAAAATGTTAGTGCTGAGTGTATTATTTTGTACAAAAATTATATTAAATTAAGTGATAATAAAGTGTAACTTATAAAAATGTATCGAACAATAGGAAGATTGTCATCACCTTTGGGGAATTAAGTTTTCAAAAGTGGCGAGCTGAAATGACTAACTCTCGTAGGCGATATTATCACCATTTCTCATGTCTTAATGATCTCAAGGCTTCAAGTGAAACACCATATTCCAATCTTTGTGCCTCTCATCTTCGACATAATAAACTTGGTATGCCTCTGAGACAATAATATATAGCTCATCATCTTCAGATTGACCTATGTGAATTGGCCGAGAGAAAATTGAAGAACCGGCTGAACCCAAGAGGGGGTGAATTGGGTGAAGATTAAAAACTTGAAATTTTGAAAATCTTTTCACATTTTCTAAATCAACAGTTACATATTCAGATAAACATATACTGGAAATATAAGAGATAAGGGAAGAGAATATGCAAACTGTGATTTATACTGGTTCGGCTCAATCCTTGACCTACGTCTAGTCCCCAGAAACTCTCTGGGATTTTCAATCCACTATCTCCTTGTTTAATTGGGCACAAGAGAAAAATCCTTTACAACCTCACAAGTTTGGTCGGGCAATTATGCAACCTTTACAATCTCTTACCGAGATACTCCCCCTTACTCACTGTAAGGATACAACCTTTGTAATGAATGATTACAGATAATCTTCTCTCTCAGAAGTGATAAAGATAAACACTGAAGCTCATTACAAATAATCTCACTCTCTAAAATAAACTGTATGATCATTGAGATAATCAGAGAGTAGGTGTCTGTGTATATCAGAGTGTTGACATTTTAAAGATGTAAGCTAGTGTCTCTGTGTCTATTTTGAATCCTTCTCCTTTTATAGTTGATCGTCACTAATGACCGTTGAGAAGCTTTGCAAACTAGCCGTTGAGTCTCTTCATTTTTCCGTTAGGCACAGATATAATCCGTTGTGAGTAGTCGACTGTTGCTTCAGTAAGTGCATACGTCGTCGTCTGTACTTGTGCATAGAATGACTCAGAGTGATAGCCGAATTAAGTATGCCTTGAAGGAACGATTTCGTCTGCCACAACTTTAGTTCCGTTTGTTGGCTCTGTTTCTGAGTTGCTTTTAATGCGTCTGCCACGTCGGATTGCTTTATGATAAATTGATGATTAAAACATGTTAAGCATATATGAAAATAACTAGCAAACTGATTAAACTTGGTTAGAAGAAGTATAGATTAATAATATGAAGTACCCAAGCCATAATCAATGATTTGCAGTTTACGAGACAGAGATTTCAAATACTGATATACATTCTCGAGAATTGTTCATACCATTCTCGAGAATTATGTTATCCATATGAATAATGGCATTAAGAACCAGACCGTGTGTTCTTGAGAATTACTTATCAATTCTCGAGAATTACTCTCGCAGACGCAACATTTAGTTTAAAGAGATCTGCGCCTTCTGCCAAGCCATGATCGAATGTTCGCATGATTGAGTCTCTTTAGAGATTGTTACCCACGTGGCCTCTGACGAAGGATGACTTAAAATAATGATTTAAGTACTTTTGCTAATATGGGTCAGCCTGTATTGGGTTCATCGTGTTGGCTCTGTTTCTCGTCAGTTTCAGTGCTTCACACCTCAGCAAAATTCAAACACTTGGTTAATCATCTGAAACTCAATCAAATAAGTAGTTAAATATGATATAAATGAGTTTGAAGATGTTTAACAATAATTGGATAGTGACCCATTGATTAACAGAAGCAATTGAATATTCGTGAGATAATAGTGTAAAAGCCTGGAAGTGCATTCTCGAGAATGGTTCTGGAATCCTCGAGAATTGATAGAAGGAACATGAATCCAGAAAGGAATTCCCGATGATTCTCGAGAATCATCTTGTAATTCTCGAGAATGAGGCGTTCTGAAGTTTTCGTAGAAGGGCATTCTCGAGAACCATAAGCTCATACTCGAGAATCAATGTTTTCCAGAAAGCATACGAAGTGATCGGACAAGGCATTCTCGAGAATCATAATTCAGTTCTCGAGAATCAGTGTTTCCAGAGAAGTGTCAAATCATTTGTATAATGGCATTCTCGAGAATCAGTTGGCCATTCTCGAGAACTGGCAAAAGGTGAAAATTGAAACTGAACAGACAAAAGCATACTCGAGAATTCAAATACTATTCTTGAGAATCAGAGGTTAATTCTCGGGAATCCTAAATCCATTCTTTGAGAATCACGTTATACATAATCAACAGTGTTTCCGGACACGGTGATTTTCACAGTTCTTGAGATATCGACATTTCAGAACTAGTGTCAACTTCCATAGCCTTTATGTCTTCAAGTTTAACTCCAAAATTAGAAAATTATATATACCTGGAAAGCTCTTGATGTCTTCTTTGAAATGTGAAAGTAATCAGCTCTAAACTTGTTGTATTTCATTCGTTATCATCAAATGAATGGAGGTTGTTCTTTACCAGCATTTTTTGCAACATCCTGAACTGACTATAAACTTTTGAGGACCATATCTCCCTGGTATGAACTTTGTTTTGGTTGATTCAAGTCTTTATGGAAATCCATTTGAGTATAATTTCATATTCCACTGATTTCAGATCAATTGGATTTGTATTTTGTGAGATATACTCAAATTACCGAAGCTTGGTCTGCTGTGTGACGTTGATTTCACTGTCATCTTCCAAAATTCATATCTCTCTCATATGACATCCTTTGGACTTGAATCTTATGTAAAAATGATGCATTGGAAGTCTAGCTTCCAAAAACATCTGTTTCACTTCAATCCGATCTCTGGTTTAAGAGATATCGTTGAATTACCAGAGGTCGCCTGTGCTGAATGTGAAACAGAGCTGAACAGAGTTGCCCATTCTCGAGAATTGAAGTGTAATTCTTGAGAATTGACGGGATTTTTGCGCAGAAACGACCTGTTACGCTCATTCTCGAGAATTGAAATGTCATTCTCGAGAATTGATGTTCCATTCTCGAGAATTAGCTGATGATTCTCGAGAATTGACGGAATGTATGCGCAATTCATCCTGAAGCTCGTTTTTACTTATTTTAACTCCGAATTGAGTCATTCCAACTTCCATTTGATCGTGGAGACTTCTAGAATCAATCTAAAAACTTGTATAATGATATTCTCATTCCATTCATCAAGTTCTTCCATCTTCAATCTCCTTTCTTGATCATTCTTCATCAATAAACTTCACATCTACATTAAATATAACAATTAATCAAAGTAGAAGATAAATGTAGTATGCAAACTTCTTGATATTGATAAGCATATTTGTCATCATCAAAACTAAGCATAACTAACAAAAATTACTGATGTGATGCCTAATTCGTTAGTTGTGAGTCCTTGAAAAGTTGTCGTATTTGCCCATAAACACTTAAAGAGCGTTATGGTGAAATGACCTTGGTAATTTAGTTCGATGACATCAACAAGCTTTCCATAATAAGGGACGCCTCCAAAATTGCATATGTTGCTGTCACTATTACATAACTCCTTGTCCCAAAGGTGCCAAAAAAAATCGAATTTTGAGTTAACAATTCTTGATCTTGTGAAACCGTGCAAAACTTGAAACCATTCACATTGTATGATGTGAACCTTGTTGCATGGTCAAGTGGGTTGATTGTGAGGGCTTTGAAATCTGGTGAGTGTGGGTTGTGGTCATTTAATATTCGAATCACAAATTAACTTGAGAATTCTTTGTGGACTTTTTTATCAATTTCGGAAGATGTTTGTGTATGGATCTTAAGTTGATGTTTCATATGACTTCTGAATTCCTTGCAATTAATCATGAGAGGCGATCGTGAAATGTACAGAAATATATAGAACAATAACATATCATTGTACAATTCTTACCCAAGGAAGGGGATCAACTTGACTACAATTAATTAAGACATGTCTATGTGCTTGGAACTTCTCAGTTTGCAGTTAGTTTGAAGTTCTCACTTCCTCCAACTGGTTTACCAATACGAGGGATTAATAATATCTATTGATGATGACTCAGGTTTAAGACAATCGCCTACATGAGCTAGTAGGTTGAAAAATATTTCAATGTCATCAAAGTACCTTGAAGAAAGATACAGGACCTCATCATATCCCTTACATAACCTTCAGCTATAGAACCTTCTAACCACACTTTATTCCTTACGTAAGATTTGAATTTCCCAAGAAACCTATAAATTTAAAAATGAAAAATGTTAATAAATGATGGAATGTGCAGCTAGAAAATTTAGAATTTAATTAATGCTGATAGACATATATATAATGAGTACCTCTCCCTAGGAGACATCCATCAATATTAAACTAGGCTAGCTAGCTTTGTTTTATGAACAAGGTGGACTGTCAGGTGAACCATCATAGTGAAAAATGACAGCAGAAATATCATCTCCAAATGACAAAGCTTAAGAATGATTTTGTAATACAGCTGATAGAGCTCCTCAACAATTAAAACTTTAGAACATAATTTCCGAAAGAAAGTCACAACTTCACCAAAATGATGGATATATTGGGAGGTAGTGTTTTTTTTTAATTGTCAGTGGAAGTAATTGTTGCATAAGAACTATGAGGCATGACTCTTTAGCCCAGCAACCTTTCAAGCCCGCATATCAATACATTGTGAAATGTTGCTTGAATACTCATCAATAACTTTTAGTTTCTTCAAAGTGGTGAGAAAGATTTCCTTTTTCGGTTTTGTGAGGGTGAATTTTGCTGGGTGAAATTTATCATGCTAATCTAACCACACACCTTCACGAATTGCCATGACCCGTTAATCTTTCCTCGGTTAAATATGATCTTTTGACTTGTTGGATTCGTACAGTAGTGTGTATAACACATTGTCGCAAATACCTTTTTAATATGCATGACATCAAGAATGTGTCAAAGCAAATTACATTTCCAATATGGAAGAGTGAAGGAGATGCTTATCTTCCGACATTACTGAAGCGCAGAAGTAGCAGTCCTGTTAGTCTTTCTCCTTGCTTGTGTTGCATTGTCGTTTTCTCCAAACTCGAATTCAACATCTTGAAGCTGATGTAAGATATCTGCACCGGGTGAAATCTGAGGAGGTCTTCTTTTTTCCGATTTCCCATTCAAACGATTATGTTACAATCTAAACTTGTGCTTACCATCAAGAAACCTCCAATGAGTCATGAAAGACCACTTTCGACTGTGGGGAAGGTATACTAAGTCAGAATTAAAATTGCAAGCTAGACACGCCTTTCCACTATGCACATTTCACCTAGATAATATTCCCAACTCAGGAAAGTTATTTATTGTCCACATCAAGTGTAATAGCCCTAAAAGTAAAAAATAAAATAAGATAGTTATTTCATTTTTAACTAATATTTGATTTATTTGTTATAGATATGAGCCTATGAGTAACAGTCTTAAAGACTATACAATGTGTATGTAGATTTATAAATAATTGATACTTTATAAATATATATGTATATATTTTTCAGGATTTGGAAACAAAGTTAAGTTAGTAGCTTGGTGGCATGGTGACGGCTGAATTTGGGACATAGTTTTAATCACCACGAATATTATTTTATTTCAGCACTTGAATTTACTAAGTTGCCCTTTTGTTAAAAAAATAGGGATCAAATATTTTTCCCTCACCCAGCCATTTGGTTGGTATCGACTTTGACGAGGAATAGAGAGAGAGAAAGGGTAAATATGGGGAACGCCTGTGAAGTTGGCGGGAGCTTCCTTCTTTTCTTCCTTCGGCCGCCCTCTGTTTCCCTTTTGTCACTATCGTCGAGCAATTAATAGAGTTTTTCTTCCTTCTAGCCATATCTGTGTGTCCCTTTTGAAATTCCTCTTTTCTTCTCTCTTTGTATATATTCTGCTTCTTTCAACTTTCTCAGCGCTTTACAATGGCGCCGAGTATAAGAAAATCTACAGCTAACTTCCCTCGCGACCATCGCCACTGATGGCGTGGAGGAAGTGCGGCTTTTGGACTCTTACAAAGATAGGAACTACGATGGTTCCGTTGGAATTGAAGTAGGGCTTAAGCGAATTCATGTCGGACAGTCGGAGTCACCAGCATGACCTGTACTGCTTGCTCCTATTCCGTCGAAGGAGCTCTGAATGTCATCGATGGCATTATCAGCGCCTCAGTGGCTCTGTTTTAGAACAAGGCTGACATGGTTTACAACCTTTCCAACTTTTCCTTAGATACAAATTGATCTTTCATCTTTACCAACTTTTCCTTAGCATATATGATAAGTGCATATTTTATAATTAAATAAGTATCAATTCTGAGATATATATTGGATTAAATTTATTACTATTGTATACTTATTTAATTATCTTTTATATACTTTTCCATTATTGAGTCAAACTTAGGATCAAAGAATCAATTGACATAAAATCTGCTTATTTCCTATTATATTTTGCAGGAAATATTAGCTGATTTGGAAAGAAGTAGAAAAAGCAATTAAGAGGATATGCAATCAGTCAATCTCGGTGGTCCCAAGAAAGAAAAATAGAAACAAAATCAATTGCGTAATCTGGTGGAGTAAATTACAAGATATGAGATATCTTTTTAATAAGAAAAGGAGAATCAATGACCCACGGCCTAAGTTATATGTAGGCTATATATGAATAGAGGAAAGAAGAAGAGGAGGACGAGACGGCTGAAGAAAGAAAGAAGGACGCAAGAACAATTCTGATTTTCATCTCTTTTCTTTTATTTTGTTAACCTAGCCATGCTTGGCTAGTCTTCTTTAGTAGTTAGGGCAATGATGAACCCTATGCGAATTTGAGTATTTGTTTGAATTCTCTACTGAACGTTATTTACTATGATTGAATGAATTATCTTTGCTTAAAGATTGATCACCTTTTAGATTGTTCATAGGTTGGTGTATGACAATAGAGATGTTGGTGTATTTAACTAGAACCGTTAATTCATCGTAGAGTTGCATGACCTAGACATAGGCTTACGAGTTTATGCGATCTCATAATTCTGGTTTATATAATCTTTCCAAACAATACTAAGACATTAGGTTGTTTTCAAAGATAACGGACTAAGGTAGCGTCAAGACATTGAGACTTAGTCTAATTTTAGAGAATTGATCGTCAATCATGGGAATAATAATCAATTAGGGATTTAATTCAAATACTTAGAGGAACATAGGGGAATTCTATGCCCTAGCTGCGTTTTTCTCTATCAATTTTCTTTTCTTTTAATTAAATTCAATCTAGTTTTCTCAACTTAAACGAAATTGTGAAATTAATGCCTAACTAAAGTTTGTGATACTGTAACATCCCAATTTTTAAAGCGGAATTTTTTTTTTTTCAATCAGAGTAGAGCATTGGAGCGAAAGAGTAACTGATCATAACAAAACATGAACCATCGGAAGCCTACTCCTGCTGCTTTCCCCTATCACCGATCCGTGGTCCTCCGGATCCTGAAGCTACAGTTGAGATTCAATTCACCGCATTGAATCTCAGGTAACGGTTAACCTTATGCTCAAATAAAACAGTATATAGACAACAGATATTCATGACATAACAAAGAACATCTCATCGGATAAGTGTGACACGAGACAGAACATAAGCATGGAGCAATATGTAAGGTCCTACACAAGAACATTGTGACACAGACAGGACATAAGCATAAAGCAGTATGTAAAGTCCTACACAAATATAGCCTGCACATTACCCTGTGCCACGGTCACGTGTCCTCAGCGCTAGGAAAACTCAAAGTGGTATTATCATGTCTATAACCCGTACAAGGTTGTATGTATAACGACGACCCTAAGCAGAGCCCTGGTATATGAACGTATCTATGACATATATGTATATGAGAACTATAGGATTAGTGTTACAGTACGCGTCCGTACCTTCGTTTGCGACGTTAGGTACTACCGGAGGAAAACGTACTTATACGGAAAAACGTGAACTTCAAACAGCGGTTCGTCGGGCAGCGTAGCGGCAGCAAATCAGAGATTCTGATATCCTATAAGAATAATATCACTTCTATTAGGGATTTGACATTATAACTGGCATTTTAGGTAAAAATTACCATTTTGCCCTTCTACCCCTAATTGGCGGAATTTTGCCAGCACTTTGTTACTCTGACTAATTTTCTTCCCAAAATTTCGCCAGAACTTCGACACCATTTTGATTTTCGAAAATAAAGACTAAAATAGCCCTTCCATATGATATCCAATCATATTTGAAAAATTAAAGGCTATTCTAGCATTACAACCCCTACTTTTGAAAGAACTACAAAAGCTTCAACTTTTCGGAGACTCGATCCCTACTATGTTTTTACCTCTTCAGGCATATTTTTCAATGCAATGAGGCTTAAAACAAGAATAGGAATTTCATCCCCTACTTCCTAAATCTAACTAACAATTCTACCAACTACTGAACTAAAAACTAGAACTTAAAAGCTAAAGACCGAAGAACTTACCCGTTGAAGACTTCTGCAGAATTTTTCCAGAGCTTCTCTCTCTTCTTTCTCCCTCTAGAATTTCGGCCAAAGGAAGGAGGAATTGTGTGAAAATTTATGAAGGGCATGCTACCTATTTATAGAGATTTCAAGGGACATAGATGGCATTTTCCAACTTGTTCTTAACCATGGAAAATCAACACAAAAATGGTGTAAAATTCTTGTCCATGGAAGCATGCTGGTCGACATTCAAGGCTGAGGTGGCAGCCTCCAATTGGTCCAAAAATTGATGACACATGCCACTTTATACCCGGTCTAATAGAATTTCCCCGATCGGTACCCGATTCGCGTGATTTCGGAGAAATCTCAAACTTCTGAATTCATAACTCTGAAGATCTTCTCTTCCTCATCAATAATATCTAATTTAACTTAGATTTCGGTCTCTTACAGGGTCCAACAGTGCGGTTGAAGTTTTCTCGAAAACGTGTCCGAACGCGTCCGGTTTGAACGCATTTATGAAATCATCAACTTCTTGAAAAAATTCACTGATTCCAAATATGTCCAGATAAATTCAAACTCATTCCTAGATATTGAGTTAGAATTTATTTTCTTCATATCCAAAAATATGCCTATCTACATTTTTCCCTATTTTGTTTTATTAGGAAAATGCACAAACGGCCTCAGAATTAACTTCGGAAGAGTCTAACGGAAGATAAAATTCCACTGATCAATATTTTATCCTGACTTTGGAAATCCCATTCCTAGATCTCTAGATAGGATCCGTTTCCTAATTTCTAAATTACTATTCATAATATTTCACTTTAATTAATTATAATATATTATATTTGCAAGTTGCATAAGTTCTTTTATATATATATATATATATATATATATATATATATATATATATATATATATTTATTTATTTATTTATTTATTTTTCCCTTTTTCTTGGCCTAATTTAGGCTGGCCCTCTTTTAATTTTAATAAATATTTATTTTTTATTTAATTAATTATTTAATCATTTACTTATTTAATTTTTCCCAAAAATTCCACAAAATTATCTAATTGGTCCATTCTTGTATTTAGGCGTAAAAAATACCTAAACTCAACTATTTTCCTCCAAAATTTCCAATTAATTAACAAATATATTTTTACTAATTTTAAGCCAAAAACCACTAATTTTAGGGTTCTACATAATTATTCATGAATTTCCTTTACTTATACTTAAGTAATTAGCCCAATATTACTTAATTACTTTATTATCACTTGTTGATAATTTTCTTAATTACAATACCTTATTACCTCCATACTCTTGCATTAACATTAGTATTTTCATGCCTCTTGCATTTTTAGAAATTACAAGGGTATTATGGTCATCTCACTTCTTTTTGAGTATTTTCCAACAATTTCTCCAAGTTCATAATTTATTAAATTACAATAATTAAAGATAGCACTCTCTCTTAATTCAGTTGGTCATTTTACTGCCTTTTATGATTTTTTTCATAATTTTTCTAAGTTATTTACCCTTTTCAGGGGCATTTTGGTCATTTTGACACTTTGACCCTTAATTTCCCTAACTTCCTACAGAATTTAACTTAAAACAATAGACTATAATTACACAAGTCTGGAGACTTTAATTTCACTTATCAGAAATATCCAATTTATTTATAATATTCCAGATAATAAAAATCCGGGTATTACAGATACTAAGTCCTCGTGGGAACGATACTTTTCTTATCACTTTATTACTTGATACGGCCCGTATACTTGCGGAGTTATAGGCTTTAAAGTTTTTCCCTATCAATATATATAAAATTAAAGTTTTCTCCGGCAAAAAAAAAAAAAGTTCTTTCATGTAAGAGAATTTTTTTAAGGAATGACTTATTCCCATTTATAAAAAATGTTAATAGCATGTATAAAACTTTTAGTTTGATATTACTTTATGTTCCTTGTTTATGAGGTTATGTTTCTTGTTAATTGCTTAATTCTTGTTGTAAATCCCTGTATTCAACGGTTCATGTGGACCTGCACACTTGCATTTAGAGAGGTTATAATTTCCTTATGTTTCTTCTTTTAATCACCTATTTTCATTGTAAATCTCCTTATCCCACTTGTTTATGCAGAGTAGGATACTAACATTTATGGTAGTTGTTATTTCCTTTATATTTCTTGTTAATCGCCTAATTTTTTTGTTGTTGTAAATCCCCCTCTTCCATCTGTTTACAAATATATTTTTCTGGTGGCCAGAGCACTGGGTTTTGGCGTCAACTACCCACTGGAGCTTTAGCGATTGTTGACCCATTTTTTAACAAATAATAAAGCAAAGGCGCCAATGTATTTTTAACTACAAAATTTAATTTAATTTTTGTTTAAGGAGTGAGTGAAGTTTCATAATGTTTTGAGGCTGTTGGAAATAAAATGGTTGCAATGAAGGTGCAGTAAAATTTTCCCTTAGAAAAATTACACCTCGCCGTATTATTAGTCATTTCTAACTTCTTCACAAAAGTTAAGAAACGTATTTAAAAAGTAGTTTCTATCGTTACAGAGTGAAAAAGTATTACTACTTTCCAAAATTACTCTCCAACTAAAATCAATGTATCTTAAGTACCTTTTGTATACATAATCTCTCTCTAATACAATTAATAAGGGCGTATGTGAAAAAGAAGAATTTAATGTTATTGGCTTTTTGAAAAATGACTTATACTTAAAAACCATAATAACCTTCTAGAAGATACCTTGTATTGAGGATTGAAGCGGTATATTAATATACTACTCCCTCCGGTCCTAATTATAGGAACTATCTAACCGATTTTGAACGGATTAAGGAGAGGAGTTAAATTAGTTATTTTTACTCATTTGCCTTAAATGCCATTATATAAATTTAAAATGACATAAGTAAAACTGAATTACAACCCCGCCACATATCTCTCCAACCAATTTTCATTTCCACACACTTTCTAATTGAAATAATGGTTTTACTATATAAACATATATCCTGCCAGGGCTTAAACGAGCAGGCCCGACAGGCTCTGCCCGATTTCCTGACTCTAGTTCTAGGCCACTGGCCTCATGAGAATATATTTAGAAACAAGTGAAATAAGGGGGTTTCTAATGAAAATTAGTGCCTATTTGGATAATCTTTTTTTTTTTTAACCTTCTCTCCTCCTTATAAGTAGAAGCTAGGACAAACAGGTTTTTGTTAGTTCTCTATGCCTTTGATGTTTTAATGATAACCATTATAATGAAAATAAGTTGAAAGATTCAAGGGAAAATCATGTTTTTAAAATCTAACTTGAATCATTAGTTTTTGAAGTTTATGAAATGGTTACCTCGAGTTATATATTAATTGACTCCAGTCAAATATTTCTAACTTCTTGAATTAAGCTTCAGTTTCTAATGCCTCGAGGTTGAACAGGTTTTAACTCAAAGGAATTAGTTTGAAATATATCTGCCACGAGTTAAATATGATTTGACTCGAGTTAACTATTTGAAAAGGTTTTAAATGAATGATTTTACCTCCAGTCAATTATGTGTTTACCTCAAGTCAGCCATAAAGCTTTTTGAACCCAACGTTTAAACTCTATGATGTCCGCTACTTTTGTCGCTAAAGCAGTCAATTAAACTAGGTCCTAAATTATTATGCAGTTTAGGGTCAACCTAGGTCATTCTCCCAAGGAGCAAGATGTGGGTTTTCTTTAGGTTGAATTCAGGTGATGAAAAATGCAATGAAATGAAACTAAACTAACTAAATGCAAGATAAAAATGATTCTAAAACCTATATGAGAATGGAACTAATCTATATGCAAATGCAATTTTGGGGGGTTTTTGTTATGAGTGAATAATTAAAATCCTAAGAAAAATATTAACTAAAAGCAAATCAAACAAAGATCTGGTTCAGTTATGAATGATAAAGAGGATAACTTAAGATTCACATGGAGTTAACTTTCTTAGCCCGAATTAATTAATTAGATCAAAGGGAGATTAATGGGAGATTGAAATTAATGAATTTAATTAACTAATTGAATCATGGGAAACCCTCAAGTTCAACAACACCTAATCCACTAGAAAACTCATAATGGAATGAGCTCTAGTTAATTAAATCCACTAAAACTAGTTAAAAGAGTTTCAAGATATTTTTGGGAATCATGTTCACAATTGTCTAATTAAACAACTAGACAATTAACCAACCTAATTAAACAACTAAGAGGATAAACCTAAATTGGCAATTAAATCAATAATGAAAACTCAATTATTGATTTACTTGGCAATCAAATGGTTTGCAAACAAAAATTCTAATAAATATCTTAGCACAGTTCAAATCAAATTATCAATTAAATCTGAAATAAATGATATGTTTACAATCTAAAACTAGATTGTTTTCAAGGAAATAACTCAAAATTATTTAGAACTAAATAATTTTAAAGTCTTCAAACAATTTGATAAAAGGAAAACACTCCCATATGGTCTTCAAAGGTAAGTCCTAGGCTCTAGCTTCCTCCATGCTCCTCCCAAGTTACCTCCTATAGAGTTCAAGCTTCCATAAATTAACGCCACTGCCATTGAATTAATGGGAAAAGACAAAGAATTGGAACCAATTATTGCACACGTGGTGGATGAATGATTTGTAGAGGTGGGCCCGCGTGGGTTGAATGAATGGAGGAATTGATGAATCAATGAGCAATGAATCAGCGTTTTCCCTACGAGT
Organism: Acacia pycnantha; assembly: GCA_025563575.1. Classification (NCBI taxonomy): domain Eukaryota; kingdom Viridiplantae; phylum Streptophyta; class Magnoliopsida; order Fabales; family Fabaceae; genus Acacia; species Acacia pycnantha. The sequence continues at coordinate 6,841,121 of JAMWYP010000002.1, read as the reverse complement.
CTTGCAAGCTGCGTCTCTGCGTCTTTTTCGTTTTGTGCTGAACGTCCTTTACGAGAGCGTCTTTCTGTGCGTTTGGCGGACTCGCTCTCAATGAGAGCGTGAATCTTTTATCTAGCGTCTAGGTTAGATTTAACCTAAAAGGGAAGAACTTTTTGGGTACCAAGTTGAGCCCATTAAAATTAAGAAGCCCAATAAAATTCCAAAATTAGATTTTCTTTGAACTTTCCTGCAAAAATTCTGCACCATAAAATATTCTAATATGATAAGATCATGATCTATCATATATTAGGAAATATTATTTAATCACAAGATAACAATCAGAATATAAATAATTTAAGCCCAATAATCTAATAATTAATTCTGATTTATATTATTTTCTGAAATTGGCTAACAATCCAAACATTATCTAATATATTCAAATTAGCCTAAAATAGTCCCCAAAATAAATGAATAAGGTGAGATAAAATATATAAAATTAGGGTTTATCACTCTACATGTACTACCTCGAGTGAATAATATTTTACCTCAAGTGATTCACTTGGAGTTAATATGTATTACCTCGAGTTGTGCTTGCGTGAAATGATTTCAAAGTATTCAGTTTTTAAATCAAATTAGCTTGACTCCAGTTAAATAATAATTGACTCAAGGCAATGATTTTCTTAACTCAAGTTAAGTATTCAACTTGTATATTTCAAAAAGAAAAGTTCTTGACTTTTGCATATCAAGTCATTGCCTCAAGTCATTAACTCAAGGCAATTATTTCTTAACTCAAGTCAAGTTTTAGTTTCTTTCAACTTGCGTTTTTAACTCTTGAAGAAAGCAATTGCCTCCAGTCAATTTATCAAGTTAACTCTTTTGTGAGTCATCTATATTAAGCATTTATGGACTCGAGTCAAATATTTTGTTACCTCGAGTCATTAACTCAAGCTAAGTTTACTTAGTTTAACTTGAAGTTAATTCTGTTAGTTCTCATATGTGTTTTGTGTTTTGATGATGATTAACTTTAGAAAGAACATTGGATTCATAGGATAAATCAAAAAGTTCAGTTTAAGTCGAATCTGAGAAGCATATCAGTTAAATTTGTTGCTGTCAGATTGACTCGAGTTAATCTCCGTGACTCAAGTCAATTCGCTAAGGTTTATTGCAAAAATGCCAATCTAACTCGAGTCAAGCAAAAGGGTGCCTCGAGTCTAGGCCTTACCTCGAGTTAAAATATTCGCTGACTCGAGTTAAGCTCTTAAAATTTCTAAAATAACATTTGAGTTTTTCAATTGACTCGAGCCAGGTACATTAACTCGAGTCAAGAACATTGACTGTTACTTTTGAAAATGGCATTTGACTCGAGAAAAAAATTAGTGAATCGAGTCAAGCTCTTTGTTTGAAATCTCCAAAGGTCTGTTCTTCATAGTTGACTCGAGTTAATTTGGCTGCCTCGAGTCTAGATCCTAACTCGAGCCAAGACAAATGCTGCCTCGAGTTAAGTAGGTCAGTAAGCTGATTTATTCCATGTACTGACTCGAGTCACGTTCTTGGCTGACTCGAGTCAAAGCCTTGACTCGAATCAAGCTTTGGTCTGCCTCGAGTCAGAAAGGACCTTCAGGTATTCCTTGAACATGGACCATTGACTTAACTCGAGTTACACTTTTCTGTGTCTCGAGTCAGAGCCTTGACTCGAGTCAGGATATGGCTTGCCTCGAGTCAGAGAAGAAAATTTCAAATCTCATATGTGTTATTCGATGCTCTGACTCGAGTCACTAAAAACCTTGCCTCGAGTTAAATTATGCTCTGTTTCTTCAAATCAATTTTCAACTTGTAGAATCTTCTGAGTATGTAGATTATCTATATCATTGTTTATCACTGTGTCAAACATCATTTAATCAGTTTGATGAGCAAGTTTCAGATAATTTTTGAAAGAAGATTAACACCAATCTTCATAAAGCAACCAATCTGTCAGAAGTGCATTTATTGCAGTTACCCGTTAGAGACACCAACCAACAAACATACAGAGAAAGCTTCATTCTCTTTGTAGTGCTTCCAACGGTCAAAATCAAAGGAATAAAAGAATGAAGGAATAATAGAAGACATTGATGATTCTGCTTCTATTATCTTCAACGACTATATTTCAGAATCACAACGGTCATTTACTCAAGCTTTACAACGGTCATAAAAGCAACCATCTATAAATTGAAGAAGACTTGAATGTTCAAACAACCGAAACTCTGTGCATTCAATTAGTTCAACTACTATCTACTGTTTCATTAATTACTCTCAATATCTTCGGATATTTCTATACTTCAGTGATTATCATGTATCTACTCAGTGAGGAGCTAAACATTATTTCATTTTTCTTAGTTGAAGTCTTAAGGTTGTGGAACCTTAAGTGTGGGTGTACAAATTACAACTTGTAAGGGGGAGCGGTCCGAGAGTGAAAGGATCGTCCTTATACAGTGTGTAATTGTGTTCATTTGAAAGGATAGTGGAAATCCCAAGGTGTGCTTGGGGACTGGACGTAGGTCAAAGTATTAGACCGAACCAGTATAAATTGCTTTGTGTTCCGTTCTTATTTATTTTCCTTGCGGAAAAGATTTTTGAGATCACCTATTCACCCCCTCTAGGTGATATTCCATCTTCAAACTTCCATTTTTCGAAATCACCGTCTTCGTAAATCTAAAATCATTGTGTGTGATTCCATTACTTCCTATCATCACTCATTATTATTCCTAATTACTTTTAATCAGTTTTCTAATGAGTTTTAGATGATTAATTTACGAAGGATTAATTAACAACAAATCCTCATAAAGCAATTTGTGTGTTAGAGAGCATTTAATGCAATTGCCTAATTGAGACACAATCTCAGCAACCATACCTCTGAGCAATTGAAAGACATTTCTATCATTCCAACTACATTCTAATTGTTGTATCTCAACGGTCAAAAACTAAAAGGAATGAAAGAATGTCAAGATTGAAAGTGGAGCTGAATCACCAAGAGGGGGGGTGAATTGGGGATTCTCAAAAAAATTTCGGACTGCTCTGTTTTTGTGTGGTAAAACTGAAGTAAAATAGAGTATAGAGAAGAGAAGCAAGACACAAGGATTTATACTGGTTTGGTCCAATCTCTTGACCTACGTCCAGTCCCCAGACTCTCTGTACACACTCGCACTCAAGAGTAATTCTCTCTAGAACTTACTCCCCTTACAAGTTGTAATCAATAACCCAATCTCCAAGTCCCCTTGACTTGAGATACTTTACAATAAATGATTTACAATCAAGAAACTCTCTCTAAGAGTAGATAAGATAAACACTGAAGTATGAATGTATCAAAAGATACTTTACACAAGAAAACTCAAAGAGTAGTTGAAACTTTAATGATTTTCGTTCTTGCATTGATTGATTGTTGTGAGGAATTGAATGCATCTCTATTTATAGCTAGAGATCATTAAATGACCGTTGTAAATCCTCATATAACCGTTGGAGACATTAGAGGATGATTAGTGAAGGTTTTGGTCTTCTTCTCTCTCTACTCTTTGGTTAATCCAGCTTTTCAGAAGATTAGAGTTGACTTCCTGACAATTAATCCATTGGAAGAGCAGATGTTGGATGAGGAAAGGAAACATTAATTCCTACAAAACGTGTGGAGAATGATTGTCCAGAAGTATGCAAGCTTTTTGCACTTTGCATTTAATGTTCTGACTTTTACTTTATGCTTTTTGCTAATTCTCCATTTAATCCTGTCTAAATCATCTGAAACTCATTAACAAACTGATTAAACATAGTTAGGAATAGTAATGAGTGATGATATAAAGTATTAGGATCAAACACACACATTTCGGAAATTCGTGCAACTTAAAATTTGAATTCAGCGACGTAAACTCGAGTTAGTTCTTCCAAACTCAATTTTTCATGTTTCAGTAAAAGGCATAAACTCGAGTTTCAAAATCTTAACTCGAGTTTTCTCATTTTAAAGAAAACATCGCGATTTGGCATTTGGACAAGTTTAGTGCATAGTGCAAAACTCGAGTCATTAAGTGACTAACTCGAGTTTTGGACTTTAGATGAGAAATCATGTTTTAGTCCAAAAGCTCAAAACTGGAGTTTACATTTCAAAACTGGAGTTTTCAAATGTTCAAAAGATAGCAGAGCTCTCTGCCTGACTAAAACTCGAGTTTTCACATTCTTTGAAAACTATGGAAACTTCTCTGTAAGGCCGAAACTCGAGTTTCCAAAAGTAAACTCGAGTTTCCTCATTTAAGAGAAAACATTGAAAAGCTTTGTTAAAATGAACAATGGAGTTTTCACAAGATCAGAATCGAGCATTGTTCTCTCTAGGATGAAAACTCGAGTTTCCAAAGTAAACTCGAGTTTCCAACAAAGTGTAGAAACATGGAGAACTCTCTGTGTAGCCAAAACTCGAGTTTCCAGAAGTAAACTAGAGTTTTGCTAACTTTGAAAATGTTGATAGCTCTCTGTCTTGTCAAAACTCGAGTTTTCATTTCTTAACTCGAGTTTTCTTTGTCTGTGGAAAAGCTCAAAAGCTCACTGTATGGACAAAACTTGAGTTTTCATTTCTTAACTCGAGTTTGCCTTTCATTGTAAAAACTTGAGCTTTTCTCTGTCAAGTCAAAACTCGAGTTTCCAAAGTGAAACTCGAGTTTGCCTTTGACAGTAAGTTTTTCAACTTACAAAGACAAACTTCATCTGTGTTTACAATTGTCTGTTATCATCAAAACCAATTATAGAACTAACAAAGATGGCAATTACGCTTAGAACATTAATGGCGAAAGTGACTTTTGATCTTCATCTGTCTAACGGCTATTTCAAAGAGTTATAACAGATAATCTTTAAGCTTTACCAACGGTTATAGATGCCAACAACTATAAATACCAAAAGCATTGAATTCGTCAACTACCTAAACTCTACGCATTCAATTCAAATTTATTACAATCTACTATTTCATTAGTTTGATTTAATATCTTCGAATATCATTGTACTTCAGTGATTATTTTTCATCTATTATGTGAGAGAGTTAAAAACTATTTGATTATTTGTTTGTCAGTTAAATCTTAAGGTTGAGGAACCTTAAGTTTGGGTGTACGATTACAACTGGTAAGGAGGAGTGAGACCTAGTGTGAAGGGATCTTATCGAGTACAAAGTGTGTAATTGTATTTGTAATTGTGAGTTAGTGAAAAATCCTAGAGGTTTTGGGGACTGGACGTAGGTCGAGGAGTTAGACCGAACTAGTATAACTCTTTGTGTTCATTCTCTCTATCTCTTTCTCTGTCTTTGTATTCTTCGGGCGAATAGCAAAAAGAATTTTAAAATCCCCTAATCACCCTCCCTTAGGTGATATTCCACTTTCAGTTTTTACAAAAGCTCTTATAATAAAAAGATTTTTTTTTTTTTAATGAAAAAAGGCCAAAAGCCAAAAGCTCCTTAGAGGAGCTTTTTTTAAGCTCTTATTAGCTTTTGATTGCTGCTCCGTTTTCTCTTCCCTCCTCTATTGTCATTTCTCTCAACCAGGTTGGTCTCCCCCTCTACAAATTCAAGCTCTCCATGAACGAGCCTGACTCCTCCCTTTCCTCTTGGAACAATGGCGACACTGACCCTTGCTTATGGTCTAGCATAACTGCAACCCACAACACCTCCGTCACCAAGCTCGACCTCTCCAGCTCCAACATCGATGGCCCATTCCCTGCTTCAATTCTCTGTAACCTCACCAACCACACCACCCTCATCCTCTACAATAACTCCATTAACGACGCCCTCCCACCAGAAATCTCTCTTTGTTGCAACCTCGTTCATGTCGACCTTGCCCAGAACCTACTCACCGGTGCCCTGCAACCAACCTTGTCAGATCTTCCTAACCTCTGGTATCTGGACTTTTAAGCTACTTTTAAACTCAAAAATTTTATATAATTATCAAACAGCTTTTAGCTTCTTCTTTTTTAGCTTTAGCTTAAAAGTAGCTTTTAGCTTAAAAAAGAGAGGATCCAAATAGGCTCAATCAATTTATATGAAACATACGGAAATCAACAACCTTCATAAATGTAAGTGTTGAAGTCTACAAGAATAAGTAGAATAAAGAGATTTACAAAAAATAAATTAGGTGATTAACAATAAATATAAGAAAATTAGTAAGTCCCATAAATAGATTGATATATGAACTTTGGACCAAGAATGAGTTAGATGGATCAATAGAGGCAAGTGAAAATGGTGTCTCCATTAACTTCTCTCTATACGTAATGTCTTAACCATTGGATCATATTTTAATGGGTATGATTTAATGCTAATTACGAAATATTATTAAATCTACAATTAAATCTCACCAATTAAAACATGATCAAATTGGGTTGATATGAAGTGGGTAAGAAGTGGAGAGAAAAGTTAGTAGAGACACTTTTCTCCTGCAACTACCCACTCCTATGCTACTCACCTTCCCTAAAACATCCCTTAATTAGTTTCTCCAAACAACCAAAACAAACATACAAATATAAAACAAATTGATCCTTCATCTTGACGAAACATTTCTTAGACGCATATATATAAAATTAAAGTTCTTTTTGGCAAAAAGAAAAGTTCTTTCCTTCCCCCTGCGTTGAATATATATTGAATGTGGTATGTATAATTGATGAGTAGTATTTAAGCCATGTTTTCTCTATGTGTTTTGACTGTTTTGAATGCTAAATCTGAGCTTTAATGTGAGCTATCTGATAGAATATTTGAGAAAGCATGCACATAAGGAAATAGAGGATGGATCTTACAAAATGTTGCATTTATATCATTATCCTGCTCATGTGCATAAGAAAAGGACTACTTTATGGTTTGTTGTGAAAAGCGCATAATAAAGCTGATACAATGCTATATCATATCGTATGCTCACACATGCGCCAACAATACAATGTGACCGCTATGCTATAGCATCGTAAGTGAAGCAGAATTATGTGCTACGTTACTTTAACCTTTCCCTGTGAGTTTTCAAGAAAATAAGACAGGTCATCAAAATGCACGTCAAGATGGTGATTGAATCAAGCTGAATCTAGAAGATGCGGAGGATTGAGAGAAAGATTTGAGGAATCCCGCGATATTAAAAGAAGGATCAATCAATCGAATCTAGGATTTTGGACTTGACAGATTTGGAAAGCTCAACTCACTGGACGTGCGGCCAAGGAAACCTAACTATAAAAGGAAAGCACGACAAAACCTAAGAGTCGTCGAAGTCATGAGAGTGAAGCCATCAACACAATTCCAATCTGACTAAACTCACACTGAAGGAATGAAAGAGAAGACCAACCGAGAGGACAGCAGACCAGACCGAATTCTTCCCTGGAGATAGACGGATCATAGAAGACATAAAGACGTCACGTGACAGAACGCCTCTTTTGCCGTCAACCTTCCGACTAGCTTTCTTGTTTTTCTTTTGTTATTTTTATTTTCGTAATTCTGCCATGGGCTATTCTCTACTATTCTGCTTTGTTTGTCCCTCATTAGTCATGAACTAAACTTCCATTTGTTGAGTGAGCATGAATTCCTAAGTTGTAGAATGAACCCAGTTTGCTAGTTTTTCATTTAATAAATTCAGTTTGTTTAACAGTGTTTTAATTCATAGCCGGTTAGTGGACGCTAAGGGCTATCCCAATGGTCTTGGCTTACCGGACGAGAGTCAAGTTAGACCTTTGTTAAACAGTGTTTGCTGGGTGAGCCTGTGCACGACTCGACTTAAATTGTAGGTGCCAAGAATGGATTTACCACTCATAACTAGGGGTGAGCAAACCAAACCGAAAACCGAACCGACTATTTCGGTGTTCGGTTTTTCAGTTTTTTTTTTCGGTTTCTAAAATTGGCTTAATTCAGTGTTGGGTCGGTGGTTGTAAATTTATTTCGGTTAAAACCGAATAACCGAAATTAATTAAAACGACGTCGTATTGTTTTTTTTCTTACCTTTCAATTTTTGCTTAGCCCACAAATCCTCAACCCACCTCAACTCAAGACTAGACTCAATCCAATTCCTCACTTTGGCCATTCCTATTTTCTCGAAAACCCTAACCCGTCGACTCAAACCAGCTAACCTCTAAACCTCTCACTCTCACTCACTTCGCAGCAATGGGCTTTCGCTCTTCACTTCGCGGCGATAGACTCAGACCAGATCACCAGAACGCAACCTCTGTGGTCTTCGCCTTTGCAGTTTGCTCTTCTGTGTTCACCTTCGCAGTTTGCACTTCGCTACCCTTCACTTCCCCTTCTCTGAATCTGAGATCTTCACTTCTAACTTTGGTGAGTTCCTCCAATTCACTCTGTATGCTTGTATTTTCAGCGCTGTCACTCTGTTTTAAAAGGTTGTGGCTTTGTGGGTGTCGATTTTTCTGATTTGGGTGTCAATTTTTCTGATGTGGGTGTCAATTTTTGTGTGTATTTCTCTGTTGTGGGTATTTTCTTGTAAATGATAATAAGCTTCTCTTGCTGAATCAACAGAAATCTCAGCAACCGCAGCCATAGAATCAAACCACCAAAGCAGCCACAATAATTTACAAAATGAAACATTAAAGATGATATTTTCCAACTAGAAAATATATATATAAGCGGTGAAGAAATTCTTTACAGAAGAAGAAATGTGATTGGATTAAAACCCACGGTTCCTACTAAAAACCTTTACAAATAAAAACACAGTTGACGTTGGCTCCGAAATGAGAGAAAATAACTAGGGTTTTAAAATGAAGTATCAGAGCAAGACGCAAGGCAGCATGTGCGTAATTGATGAGAAAGAAAGGGAGAGAGAGAGTAGGGAGAAGCAAAATTATAGTGAAGTTGGTGTTTGGAATAACAAGTTGCGTGAGTGTTTGTCTTGGCTTTAGCTACCCTTTATTTCTCGATTCAGACCAAAGTTTTTGTTTGTTTCTTATTCTATATAATATATCCAATTGATGATTGGATCCATCATCCATAACTCCTGTATATTGTGTTTGTTAATGGAAACCTGGAATTCTCAATTTCATTAATTTTCATTTTTTTTCCTACACCTTTATAGATTATAGATTATTGTTTGATATGAATTTACTGATATCCATAACTCCAATATATTTATCATGATCTTTAAAGGGACGTCTAATTTTGTTTTTCTTTATTAGATTTTCAAAAAAATTGCATTGGAGGCAACTGTTGACATATAGTAGATGTAATATTAATATCTTTGTAAGTAATTTTTCAATATCTATGTATTTATGTAATAATTTATTTCTTTTCTTTTTATTTGATTTATTCTTGTTTTAATTTGCAGGTTGTTCTCAATTTCTTTCTTCTTTTGGATCATTTTATACTGGCTGGGATGGATGAGTTGCTGCAGTTGTTTATGATGTAGTTAGAACTTAGAATTTGTGATATTGCTGCATTTTGTATAATATTGTTCACTCTGTTTTGCCATTGAATTTCTGGGATAAAGTCAAAGGCAGGAATTTTGTCATTGTGTTCTGACTGGTGACTGATATGCAAGATCTGTCCTTGATATATTAAGAAAGCCCACACAAAAAACTGAAATAAGAATTTGAGAAATAAGAAAGCCCACAATAAGGCCCAATTTAAGCCCAAAAACCGAAATATTTCGGTTCGGTGTTGAAAAATGTTGTATTTCGGTTTTTCGGTTTTAACCAAACACCGAACCGAAAAACTGAATGTTCACCCCTACTCATAACCAAAACACTTAGGTTTAATTCGACAGACTAAACTTAAAATCGCCATAGGAATATGGGAAAGTAGAGTGAGGACTGTACTTATAGGATGGTAGAAGCTTCTGTATAGGATAGTGGTGGGTTAACTGAATAACGTTGTAAAAGGCAGTTATGTTGTAGCATTGCGGAAGCTGTGCAACGTAATTGCTATAGCAATGTGTTGTATGCAAACTGGGGGAATGCTATAACTTAGGATGAAATCTAAGCTCGATCAGCCTACTTTTAAACTAATATATTCCTTCGAATTCTGATCACTTGTTTATTTCTTGTCATTAGTAATAGCAAAATCAACCAAACCAATTATGGATTTTCATATCACACACTTGTCATTAAAAATTAGCGTCATCTTCGGTATCAACAGTCTCTGTGGGACGATACTCTACTCATTCTTTATTACTTGTTTGACTGGTTCACTTGCCATAAGAGAATTCAACCAAAAAAAATTGTATTCAAGCTCATTAAAAAAACTACAGTATCTTTCATCACGTACGTCTTATATATAAGAGAATTGTTTTAGGAATGACTTATTCTCATTTATAAAACAACATTAATATATAGCATGTCTAAAATTTTTAGTACCATATTACCTTATGTCTCGTTGATGACATTATGTTTCTTAATTGCTAACTTCTGTTGTAAATCCCTTATTTCACTGTTGATGCAGTTTGAACAGTTGTATTTATAAGAGTTGTTTAATTTTCTTACGTATCTTGTTAATCACATAATTTTTGTTGTAAATCGATCCCCTTATTCCACTTGTTCATGCAAACATGGAGACTTGCCTTTATGACATTTTGTTAATTTCCATATGTTTCTTATTAATCACATAATTTTTATTGTAAATCTCCTTATTCCACTTGTTTGTGAATATATTCTCTGGTGGCTAAAGCTCCAACCGCCTAATGATAGCCGGAACTCTGCATTAGCTAGCCACCGGAGCTTTGGAGACTATTGACCATTGTTAAACCAAAAAACAAAAAGAGCAAGGGCAATAATGTTTTTTTCACTGACAAATTTTAATTTAATTTTGATTTAGGGGGGCTGTAAAGTTTCAGATTGTTTTGAGGATGTTGGAAAAAATAATGTTAGTGGGGTGCAGTGACATTTTTCCTTAAAAAATTACCTTGACTTATTAGAAGTCTTTTTTTTGGTAATTTGTAAGTGATGTCTGCCTTCTTCACAAGAATTAAGAAAAATAGCTAAAAGTAATTTGTATCATTAAAATAGTGAAAAATATTACTACTTTCCAAAATTACTCTTCAATTAAAATCAATGTTATTGGCTTTTTGTAAAATGACTTATACTTAAAACCATAGAAACCTTCTAGAAAATAACTTGCATTAAGGGTTGAAGTGGTATATTAATACTACTTCCTTACATTATATTCTTCAACTTTATTCTGTAAAGATATATTGCTATTTAGAATGTAAACATATATAAAAAATGTTCTGTGTGCTATTTACAAAATTCTTGCCCTTGCAACCGGATCATTAGTGAAATTAAGGCTTTTTATAATCAAATTCTAATTAACAATCATTTTTCATGGATGTATTAAGGATATAATGTTTTAGAGAGATTGTTGTTTTAATGTTGATGTTCTTTTTTGAAAACCTTTCCCTTCCTAGGGGTAAAAATAATATATAGCCAAAATTGAATTTATAAGTATCATATTTCATCTTATAAATTTGAATATTATATAAATTCTATTAAACTATTGTATTCTTTTTTTAAAAAATATGTTTATTATAAATTTCAAAGATGTAAATTAATTATTCTCTTCTAAACATTTTGTCCTATTGTTTTCAACTAAAAATAATTCATGGTAATAATTCAGCATATTTTTTTTGAGTTTTGTATAATTTTTTATTTGGTACACTTGTACGTATTTTGGACAGCTTCAAATTAGGAAGATGCGCATCTTATTTGTGGTTGCACATCATTACTTATGAATATTTTAGCTGTAACATCCCACTTTTCAAGTAGTAATTTTTTTTATTTATTTCAAAATATCATTTCAAAATCATCAGAGTCGAGCAACAGAGCGATTGAGTAACTGATATGTATATATAAAACGCCGTAAGTCTGGCTGGTTACAACAACGGTTCAGTAACCGAGTGTTTCAAAAATAAGAACAACAACAGAAATGTTTCTTTGATTCCTATGCTATGACAGCAAACGATAGTCTTCGGTCGGACCTCTAAGCTTGCTGCTTGTCTCTCTCCTCGGTCCTCGGTCCTCCGGAACCTGACGCTATGTTAAGGGCTGAGATCCAGCGCACCGGATCTCAGGTAACGGTTAACCTCATGTTTATTGTAATACCCCAAAAAAAACGTATCATAATTTGGTAAGATTATACCTATAAAAAGTAGGTGAATATGGGATATCAAATAATAAGATATAATTATCTTATTTTCTAAGGAAAAATCTCTTGGAAATTAGAGAAATTAAGGGCCAAAGTGCCAAATGACCAAAATGCCCCTAAGGGACATAAATGATTTAGGAAAAATTGTGAAAAATCCTAAAAGTCAGTGAAATAATTATTTGAATAAAGAGAGTATGTTATCTCTAATTAGGGTAATTTAATAAATTACAAACTTGGAGAAATTGAATAAAGATATTCAAAAAGTATTGTAATGACTATAATGCCCTCACAAATTCTAAAATACTGCAGAACACATGGAAACAGAAACGTCAGTGTTATAATTATGAGGTAATGGGATATTCTAAGTAAGAAAATTATCAACAAGTGATAATAAAGTAATTAGGTAATTATTGGCTAATTACTTAAGTCTCGAAACAAAAGAAATTATGAAATAATTATGTAAAACTCAAAAATTAGTGGTAATTGGCTTAAAATTAGTAAAAATATATTTACTAATTAATTGGAAATTTTGGAGAAAAATAGTCGAGTTTAGGTATTTTTAAGCCTAAATACAAGAATGGACCAATTAGGTAATTTTGTGAAATTTTGGAAAAATTAAATAAATAAATAATTAAAATAATAATTAAATAATTAATAAATAAAAAAATATATAATATATATATAAGGGGCCAGCCGAATTATGGCCCAAGAAAAGAATGAAAAGGGAATGAAAAATATATATGTATATAAGATGCAAGTTGCTATTATTATATTATTATAATTAATTAAAGTGAAAAAGGGTGAATAGTAAATTAATAATTAGGAAACGGATCCTATCTGGAGATCTAGGAATAGGAATTCCAAAGTCAAGGTAAAATATTGATCAGTGAGTTTTTACCTTCAAGTGACCTCTTCCGGAAGTTAATTCCGATGCCGTTTGTGCTTTTTCCTAATAAAACAAAATAGGGAAAAATGCATATAGGCATATTTTGGAAATAGGGAAAATAAATTCTAACTCAACATTTAGGAATGGGTTTGAATTTATTTAGACATATTTGGAGTCAGTGAATTATTTCCAAGAGTTTGGTAGTCCAGAAACAAATTAGACATAGGACGCGTTCGGACACGTTTATCGAGAAAACTTCAAGCTGGAATACTGGAGGCCTATATGGAATCAAAATTTAGGTTAACTTGGAAATTTCTACTAAGTGAGAACATGTCTTCAGAGTTGTAAATCCAGAATTTTGTGAATTCTCCGAAATCACGCGAATCGGGTACCGATCGGGGAAAACGGTTGGACTAGGGCATAAAGTGAGCTAAGTCACCACTTTTGGACCAATGAGAGGCTGCCACATCACCTATAGTATTCGGCCAAGAGGTGAAAAGGGGTGAAAAAGCAAGGGCAAAAATCATGTGAAATTGTTGGACATGAATAGTGTAAAACAACTTGGAAAATTCCCTTGGTATCCTTTCAAAAACACTATAAATACCCCCCCTCCTTCACATTTCTTCACACCAAAATTCACTCTTCCTTTGGCCGAAATCCTAGGGAGAGAAAGTAGAGAGAGAAGCTCTGGGAAGTTCTGCAGAAATCTTCAACGGGTAAGTCTTTCGGGCTTTAGTTTTTAGTCTTTAGTTTTTAGTTTAGTAGTTAGTAGAATTGTTAGTTCGATTTAGGAAGTAGGTGACAAGATTCCTACAAATGTTTTGATCCTTGTTTGCGTTGAAAAAATATGCAGAGGTGTAAACATAGTTGGGATCGAGTCGCCGAAAAGTTGTAGTTTTCGCAGTTTTTCAAAAATAAGGGTAGATTTTGTTAGAATAGCCTTTAAATTTCAAGTATGATTGGATATCATATGGGAGGGCTATTTTAGTCATTATTTTCGAGAATCATAATTGCGTCAAAGTTCTGGCGAAATTTCGGAAAGAAAATTTGCTAGAGTAACGAAGTGCTGGCGAAATTCCGCCAATTAGGGGTATAGGGGCAAAATGGTAATTTTTACCTAAAATGCCAGTTATGTTGTCAAATCACTAATAAAAGTGATATTACTCTTTTAGGACATCAAAAACTCTGATTTCTTTGCCGTTACGCCGTCCGAAGTGCCATTGTTGGACGTTTCGCCGTTTTTAAGTAAACGTGCCATTTCGATCAAAAGTACCGAAGTACCATCAAACGACGGTACGTTCGCGACGTACTGTAACACTGACTCTGATGCTTATAGTCTGCTTATATATGATATGGATAGTTTCATAAGCCATGGGTGGAACTACGTTCGGGCCATGCACAGTGACTAAGGTAATAAACTTAGATAATCACTTACAGCTTTACGGGTTATATTAAGTATAATACCGTCATGTTTTCCTAGTGCTACGGACACGACAAGACATCGTGGCACACAATTAAAGTGCGAGACACATAACTTTGCTTGTAGGGTAGTTGTTATTAAATGATCAAGAATCATTCTTTGTATTTTTAGAAATATCTGTTGATCATATATTGTTATATAAGCATGAGGTTAACCGTTACTCGAGATCCGATGAACGTTGGATCTCGGCTCTTACTATAGCCGATGAGATATAAAGTCATAATCAGATAATGTATTAATCTTTATGAACAGGCAGATACGCCACCATTATTGTTATAATCAGTTACTCAATGTTTTTATTCCGCCGATGCTTTACTCTGATGTTTTAAAAAAAAAAATTGGCTCTGAAATTGGGATGTTACACTTTTGGTATCAGAGCTAAACTTTCTGGCAAGTGTTTAACTATGTTACGACGAACAGTATGGTGCCTAAGGCAAGGCTAGTCTACGTGGGTATGCCATTGAGTCGCCGTATAAGTCGGTGAGGCCCCATGGTAGACACTTACCTGGCCATTCTGTTCGGATAACGGAGTTAGGTTCTCAAGCCTTTTAAACTCAGAGCATATTTTTGAAAATGAGTACTGATATAACTCTAGCGTTATGTTCTAGAGATGGACAGAAATGAGGTCCTTTGCATAAAATATTTAGGGCAAAGAAAGCGTACCGTGTATATATCTGTAAGATAGGGTTCTGATTAAACCTAGAATCGATACATCTACCGCCTGGACGTATGTCGATATCAGATATCTCTGATACCACTGATACCACTAAAAACCCGGATATCTCTGATACCACTGATACCACTAAAAACCCGGATATCTCTGATACCACTGATACCACTAAAACCCGGATATCTCTGCTACCACTGATACCACTAAAAACACGGATATCTCTGATACCACTGATACCACTAAAACCCGGATATCTCTGATACCACTGATACCACTAAAACCCGGATATCTCTGATACCACTGATACCACTAAAACCCGGATATCTCTGATACCACTGATACCACTAAAACCCGGATATCTCGGATACCCCTGATACCGAAGATAACCCTGATGACCCTGATATCAGTATCTGATAACTCTGATATCAGTCTCCGATACCTCTAATAATCCCTATATCAACATCGATAGTCCCGATAACCTGTTATCAATCTCGGATAGTTCGATAGCCACGATATCGGACTCAGATAACTCGATATCGAGTCTCGATAGCTCTAATAGCTCTGATATCAGTTTCTGGTAGCTCTGATAACCCTGATATCAACCTCTGATAACCCTGATAACCCTGGTAATGTCACCTACCGACGACAATTTTGACTACCCAGGAGATCATAGATCTTGAAAATCAGTTCCGACACAAATTCGATAACTTTGCTCGATAACTCTGATAGTCGTCAGTTTGTACTGAACGATAGTTCTATCCTAGCACAAAGCTTGTAGGTGGAGCTAGGCCACGCCAGACGAAACTCTAAGGCCGACGAATAGAAATACATGCGGTATTCGACCAATGTTAAAGATGTCTATCGGAAGAACCATTACATAATTCCGTATCTTTCGGAGATTTGGACTAGATCCACTCCTCATCATTTCTACTTGAAACCACTCTTGAGTGGGAAGCACAAACGAGTTCTTAGGAGGAGATCCGATCCAAAGTTTTTATACGTTTCCTTGTCACCTCGAATAACGGTAATCGTCCAAGATCTGATAGGTCTTTGCACCGGAAGTGATAGGGAATGTTCTTAAGCATAATAGTAGCGGTTACCAGCAGTTGCATCCTTCCATGGTGGAGACGAATAGAATAACAAAATGACCATCCCTAAACACATTGTTCCCTATTTTCCACTTAGGGTCATGTTCTCTTCTCGCTTTTATAGCAGGTCGGCCCGTTTTTCTAAGACATGTACCGGTCTGCGCGATGAAGCATTATGGGCAACAATGGGAATTGATGAAAAGCAGAACTCCTTGAAATCCCCAGTTGGGAAAGCCATGTCTTAAGCCTTGAGTAAACGAATTCCTTCGCTTTAGGGCTTTTCGGTTCAGAAGCAAAGTTCTTCTTGTCTCAAAACCGTTTCTGAACAAAACAAACAAATAAACTCCTAGATGAGCGACTTAATACCGATGTCTACTTCTTTCTAAATCATTATCAAAGGCTAGAGTTAGATAACTAGCTAAATATCATAACACATCCTACCATGAACTTTGTGTACCTTACCTGTTTACTTGGAAGATTAAATTATTCCTTAAAGACCGTTATTCTTTTTAGAGAGATCAGATGGAAGATCTACAAAGAACCAGAACTCTGGGAGGCCAATGCCGAGGTGGAAATAAAGGCGGACAACCGCGAGGAATACCAGTCCCAGTACAACATTTGAACCACCAAAGTGTGTTGCAAGAACTGAGGGAACAACTTAATGAGCTGATAACTCGGATGGAGAGGCTTAAGGAGCAGAAGACTCTGAGGGAAAAACTGAAAGAACAACAGGAGAAGCTAAGGGAACAGCAAATTCTTATTGATACTCTCTTGGCTGAAAAACAAGGAAGGCAGATTGAGGAACAACTGGAATCTGCCGTCTGATGGAGTGTAACTTGGAAGAGCTGCGTAGATCAAGTGATGTCAGCAATAGTAAAGCGATTCATGACGGATTTAGCCACAAAAGCCCCACACTGAAAAGAAAGTTATCTTGGGTCAACAACAAAGGAAAGGGCAAAGAGATAGTTCAAACTGAACAGCAGAGCTGTCCAAAAATGCCGAGACTTCTACCATGTTCAATTTGCGGGAACTACCATCCCAATGTTCGATGTAATAGGAGACGGATTTGCTACGGATGCCGAAAACCAGGACACATTATAGCCAACTGTCCTGAGGAAGCTACAGAGAAACGTGTTTGCTATCAATGTCTGGAGTCGGGGCACATTATTAAAGGCTGTTTGGAGCACGGAAGGCACCGCCAAGATATTAATTACAATAAACAGCAGTTCAACCCTGGAGTGGCGGGACCCGACCATGCCCAAAATGTGGGAGATATCATCGTCAAAGTACTAAGCGTAATGGGAAGCTGTTATGCTTCAAGTGTCGGCTGACTGTCACATCGCTGTAATAGTAGCTACACCATTGGATGTGAGCTTTTAGCTTGTAAAGCGTGTTTTGAACCAAGTCGCGGGTATAATATAAATCGTACTACTACTTCATAGTGTCAACGACGTTCAAAATAGTGTTAAACTAACGGTGATGAAGAACGGTGACAAAAAGAATATATGATTCTCACAAGCGAGAGATAGAACCGATGCGGAAACCGAATCTTTATTCAAGTAAATTTCGCGTAACGTGCCAATAAACAAGGCTCAGGAGTGGGAAATTAAATCATTAATGTTGAACAAAGGCGTGAGACAAGTTTTCATAAATTGAGTGAGAAGTTGATTGCCGCACCAAGAAATTGGTTATCCCAAATCCAAATATTTTTTTATGGTACTGAATTGGGATATGTCTAGTCTGCTGACATGACAGTGTGATAACTTACCACTCTCAAGTCTCTTAAAGTCGAACCAATCCACACATAGCATAAGTGATCATCAGCATCATGTTCCTTAAGTAACTATAAAACACTAAAGTACGCGGTGTTATGGGTGCCACGGAAGCAATATATATAAAGTACGCGGTGTTTTGACGCCACGGAAACACTGTATATATCAATTTAAAACATGATAAAAACATTATAAATCAAACCAAAGCAAATTTTCGATCACCGGGAGGAAAGACTCAAGTTTTCGACATTAGTATCAACTACCATAAGTTAAAAGGGGTATAGATCCAAAAACAAATGTTCACTTCCAAAAGATCGACGATCTACTCCATTGTCTAAAATTCCTACATCTTGTCAAAGTTGACTTATGTTCGAAATACCACCAGTTGTGAACCAAAACTAGCAGCAATATAGAAAATAAGTAGCAATCGGATAGAGAAAACTATCAAGAAGATACTTTCGCAAAAAGATTGTACCAGAGATTTTCGTAGTTGGGATATGATTGATCACGTCTCTTGATAGTTTGTACAAGTCACAAAAGATCGTGAGAATCTTTTGGTGAATGAGATGATCGTACATCCCTAGATGCCGGTGCCAAAAGAACACCTCAAAGACGAACAAGTAGTTCGCATCACATGAGATCATTCGAAGTATATGTTAACAACAAACAAGTCGCTATTAGATAGCCTTATCCCCGAACCTGTTTAGACTTCCATACGATGTGACAGAATCGTTGCAGTCGGATTTGAGATAGAGTAGAGATCTGAGGTTAACAGTCCAAGGTTTAAGATAGTACAGAGTTTAGAGGAAAGAGTACAAATTTCGAGGACGAAATTTTGTTTAAGGGGGGAAGAAATGTAATACCCCAAAACAAGCGTATCATAATTTGGTAAGATTATACCTATAAAAAGTAGGTGAATATGGGATATCAAATAATAAGATATAATTATCTTATTTTCTAAGGAAAAATCTCTTGGAAATTAGAGAAATTAAGGGCCAAAGTGCCAAATGACCAAAATGCCCCTAAGGGACATAAATGATTTAGGAAAAATTGTGAAAAATCCTAAAAGTCAGTGAAATAATTATTTGAATAAAGAGAGTATGTTATCTCTAATTAGGGTAATTTAATAAATTACAAACTTGGAGAAATTGAATAAAGATATTCAAAAAGTATTGTAATGACTATAATGCCCTCACAAATTCTAAAATATTGCAGAACACATGGAAACAGAAATGTCAGTGTTATAATTATGAGGTAATGGGATATTCTAAGTAAGAAAATTATCAACAAGTGATAATAAAGTAATTAGGTAATTATTGGCTAATTACTTAAGTCTGAGCAAAAGAAATTATGAAATAATTATGTAAAACTCAAAAATTAGTGGTAATTGGCTTAAAATTAGTAAAAATATATTTACTAATTAATTGGAAATTTTGGAGAAAAATAGTTGAGTTTAGGTATTTTTAAGCCTAAATACAAGAATGGACCAATTAGGTAATTTTGTGAAATTTTTGGAAAAATTAAATAAATAAATAATTAAAATAATAATTAAATAATTAATAAATAAAAAAATATATAATATATATATAAGGGGCCAGCCGAATTATGGCCCAAGAAAAGAATGAAAAGGGAATGAAAAATATATATGTATATAAGATGCAAGTTGCTATTATTATATTATTATAATTAATTAAAGTGAAAAAGGGTGAATAGTAAATTAATAATTAGGAAACGGATCCTATCTGGAGATCTAGGAATAGGAATTCCAAAGTCAAGGTAAAATATTGATCAGTGAGTTTTTACCTTCAAGTGACCTCTTCCTAAGTTAATTCCGAGGCCGTTTGTGCTTTTTCCTAATAAAACAAAATAGGGAAAAATGCATATAGGCATATTTTTGGAAATAGGGAAAATAAATTCTAACTCAACATTTAGGAATGGGTTTGAATTTATTTAGACATATTTGGAGTCAGTGAATTATTTCCAAGAGTTTGGTAGTCCCGAAAACAAATTCCGACACCGGACGCGTTCGGACACGTTTATCGAGAAAACTTCAACTGGAATACTGGAGGCCTATATGGAATCAAAATTTAGGTTAACTTGGAAATTTCTACTAAGTGAGAACATGTCTTCAGAGTTGTAAATCCAGAATTTTGTGAATTCTCCGAAATCACGCGAATCGGGTACCGATCGGGGAAAACGGTTGGACTAGGGCATAAAGTGAGCTAAGTCACCACTTTTGGACCAATGAGAGGCTGCCACATCACCTATAGTATTCGGCCAAGAGGTGAAAAGGGGTGAAAAAGCAAGGGCAAAAATCATGTGAAATTGTTGGACATGAATAGTGTAAAACAACTTGGAAAATTCCCTTGGTATCCTTTCAAAAACACTATAAATACCCCCCCTCCTTCACATTTCTTCACACCAAAATTCACTCTTCCTTTGGCCGAAATCCTAGGGAGAGAAAGTAGAGAGAGAAGCTGCGGGAAGTTCTGCAGAAATCTTCAACGGGTAAGTCTTTCGGGCTTTAGTTTTTAGTCTTTAGTTTTTAGTTTAGTAGTTAGTAGAATTGTTAGTTCGATTTAGGAAGTAGGTGACAAGATTCCTACAAATGTTTTGATCCTTGTTTGCGTTGAAAAATATGCGAGGTGTAAACATAGTTGGGATCGAGTCGCCGAAAAGTTGTAGTTTTCGCAGTTTTTCAAAAATAAGGGTAGATTTTGTTAGAATAGCCTTTAAATTTCAAGTATGATTGGATATCATATGGGAGGGCTATTTTAGTCATTATTTTCGAGAATCATAATTGCGTCAAAGTTCTGGCGAAATTTCGGAAGAAAATTTGCTAGAGTAACGAAGTCTTGCGAAATTCCGCCAATTAGGGGTATAGGGGCAAAATGGTAATTTTTACCTAAAATGCCAGTTATGTTGTCAAATCACTAATAAAAGTGATATTACTCTTATAGGACATCAAAAACTCTGATTTGCTGCCGTTACGCTGTCCGAAGTGCCGTTGTTGGACGTTTCGCCGTTTTTCGTAAAACGTGCCATTTCCGTCAAAAGTACCGAAGTACCATCAAACGAAGGTACGTTCGCGACGTACTGTAACACTGACTCTGATGCTTATAGTCTGCTTATATATGATATGGATAGTTTCATAAGCCATGGGTGGAACTCGTTCGGGCCATGCACAGTGACTAAGGTAATAAACTTAGATAATCACTTACAGCTTTACGGGTTATATTAAGTATAATACCGTCATGTTTTCCTAGTGCTACGGACACGACAGTACATCGTGGCACACAATTAAAGTGCAGACACATAACTTTGCTTGTAGGGTAGTTGTTATTAAATGATCAAGAATCATTGCTGTATTTTTAGAAATATCTGTTGATCATATATTGTTATATAAGCATGAGGTTAACCGTTACCTGAGATCCGATGAACGTTGGATCTCAGCTCTTACTATAGCATCACATCAAGGTCTGGAGAGAGAGACCATGGACGGAGGGTAAGAGTAAGCGAGCGCGACATCACACATGAAGATGAAGACCACGTGAAGACCGAGTAATGATCGGCCGATGAGATATAAAGTCATAATCGATAATGTATTAATCTTTATGAACAGGCAGATACGCCACCATTATTGTTATAATCAGTTACTCAATGTTTTTATTCCGCCGATGCTCTACTCTGATGTTTTAAAAAAAAAAATTTCGCTCTGAAATTGGGATGTTACATTTATGTATACAGACAGCAGACATTAACAATACTAACATCACTCTATCACAACCCATGCATATGTATTGCCCCCAGCATGCAGACATATTGCCCCCAGCATACAGACAGATTGCACCCAGCATACAGACATATCCTCTAACCACTATATGCACTCAAACAGTATAACACATCTACACACATACCACATATATGCATACCATAAACATCAAAGTTAGTGTTACAGTACGCGAACGTAACTTCGTTGACGGTCGTCGGTATTTTTAGCGGAATACGGTACGACAGTAGGTCAGAACCTTATCAGAGATATCCTATCAATATAACAACGTACTTGTTAAGGATCTATCATTACGACGGACATTTTTAGTCAAAATGACCATTTTACCCCCGACCCCCTAATCGGCGGAATTGCCAAAGACTTCGTTACTTTGACCCTAATCTTCCAAAATTTCAACATAACTCCTCTTCCAACATCATTTTCGAAATATAAATCATATTAATTAATGATTCACAGCATAACAGGCCTTTTAGGTAAAAATTACCATTTTGCCCCTGATGCCCCTATCGGCGGAATTTCGCCAGAGCTTCGCTATTTTAACTCTAATCTTCCAAAATTTTGCCAGAACTCTGACCCCACCATGATTTTCGAAATTAATGACTAAAATACCCCTATCATATGATATTTAATCATACTTGGAAGATTAAAGACTAATATAGCATTTCTACTCTAACTACCGAAAGAACTACGAAAGCTGAAGTACCGAAAAACTTACCCAGAGCTTCTCTCTCTAAAACTTCTCTCTCTAAAACTTCTCTCTACTTTCTAAATTCTCAAGAGAGAATGGTGTGAGAATTGTGAAGAGGGGTGGGTGCTATTTATAGGAAAAATGTGTGCACTATTCACACTTTATCATATCGAACCATAGCCGTCGGATCTTGCTTAATGGAAAAGGTTTCTTCTTAGCCCTTGGATGCCCCTAGCCGACCTGCCCCCCCATGAGTCATCCCAATCCTCCAATCAAAAGGTGCCACCTAGCATAGCTTCTGGAAGGTTTTACCGATAAAGTCCCGATCGGTGCCCGAATCGCGTAATCGCGTAAAATCTCAGAGATTCGGAATCACAACTTTGAAGAAATTTTCTTTCTCATTAGAAATGTCTAAGTTAACCTAAATTTTGATTCCATACAGGGTTTCAACGGTCAGTCTGAAGTTTTGCGGAAAAACGTGCTTGCATTTTAATCAATTTCCGAATCGTCAACCTCTGGACAAAAATCCACCGATTCCAAATATGTCCAGAAATTCTCAACTTATTCCCGGATGTTGAGTTATGATTTATTTTCTTGAATTCTAAATCGTGACTATCTACCTTTTCTCGATTACCCTATTTCGTCTTATTACTAACTTCTTCTACCGATCTCTAAACGACTCAGTGCACCCAATTCGAGATAAAAATCCACTTATCAATATTATACCCTGACTTTAGAAATTATGTTCCTGGTTCTCTAGATAGGATCCGATTCCTATAGGTAATTATTTAATTTTTACTATTTTACTTTAATTATTATTTAATTAAAGAGTTTCAAGATTACACTCTTCCATTATTAACTATTTTTTCTCTTTTTCCCACACTAGATGTCGGCCCTCTCACATATATTATATATATATTTTTATTTTATTTTTTAATTAATTAATTAATTATTATTTTTATTATTTTTACATAATTTTTCATAACTTTTTCCTATTGGTCCATTCTTGCATTTAGGCTTAAAATTACCTAACCTCACCAATTTTTCTCCATATTTTCCAAATAATTAGCAAATATATTTATGCTATTTTTCAGCCCTTTACCACTAATTTTAGGGTTTTACATAATTATCTTTGAACTTTCCTTTGTTCATGCTTAAGTAATTAACCAATAATTACTTAATCAACTCCTTAATATTTGTTGCTAATTTTCTTATTTAGCATAACTCATTACCTTACAACTTTTACACTGACATTAGTGTTTTATGCCTCATGCCCTATATTAAAATTTACGGGGCATTTTGGTCATTATAATACTTTTTAACTTTTCCCCTTTATTTCTTTAAGGTAATAATTTAATAAATTACCTAAATTAGGGACAGTATTATTCCCTATTTCAAATAAATATTTACTTGCCTTTTTTATAACTTTCACAGGGTATTTCATAACCCGTAAATGCGTTTAGGGACCTATTTGCAAACTTCCAAACGTTTTAGGGACCTAATTGCACATTATTCTTTTTCAAGAGAAACTACCCAAAAAATAAGATAAATTCTTCACAAGATCTTTGAGATCCCATATTCACCTATTTCCAATAGGTATTATTTACTAAATATGATACTTATCATAAATGAGATTTTCAGGGTATTACATTAGCCATATTTTTCGTTAGTTTCCATCATAATATAATGGTGCGATTCTCTTGCAGGGATATTTTGGCATGTGAATAAAGTTATTAAAGCCACTTTACAAGGCATGGGAATAATTGAAAATGAGAAGAACAATTTCAACAGAGTGAAGCAAAACAGATTTGATGGATGGTTTGATTAATGACGTAAAAAAATATATGTAGTCCATAGAGAGATTAATTAATTAATTCATTTAGGGTTTAGGTTCTAGCTAGGGACTTGAGAATTCACTTATATTAAGAGATTAATGATTCAAATTAAGGCTTGTTTGGCAGGAAGAGTCAGTGTTGATGGAAAGGAAGAAAAGGGAAGTAAAAGGAAAGGGAAGATAAAGGAAAACTTCCAGCCCTTGACATGTTTGGTATGTTCAATGAAAGAAAATATGTTTGGATAAGAATCTTTCTGTGTTGGTAGGTTGAAAATGATAAGATGCATGATGGAAAAGAGAGAAGATCAAAAGGACCATAATGCCCCTAATCCGAAATTAGAAAAGATTTTTTTATTATTAATATGAATAATAAAATGTTGTATGAATATACCTAGTACAGTCTACCCTTGATAGATTAGGGCCCAAGCCCAATGCAAATTGGGCCTATGGTATAATACAAAGAAATATGAGTTAAAGAGAGAATTTTTCCTTAACGGTTTAAGAGTTATATTTATTTTTATGTAAGGTTCGTTGAAGTATTATATCTATTTCTATGTGTTCAAACAGATATTATATATAGGATGTGAGATTAGGGGAGTAAATAGTCTGAATAATAACACTCTCTTCCCTCTAAAAGGGTTTTTATATATGAATGTTCTCATATCTCTCTTTTTGGTGTATTTGCTTTGTAACGTGATTGGGGTCCACATCGGTGCTTCAGTTTTGTTGGTATCAGCGAGTTAGTTGGATTCTAGGTAAACTTGAAATTCTTACATCGTATAAGAGCAAGAGGTTTTCTTGAGGCCAGTTTTATATATTTTACTTCCGATCCATGTATGCGTCCCGCTGCCAAAACATAATACTCCCTCCGGTCCTAATTATAAGATAATATTTGAGAGTTGGTTTTGATCCTACTTATAAAACAACATTCTAATAATTGTCAATTTTTTTCCTAAAATACCCCTATTTTATTCTCTCAAGTGTGTTTGATTTTTTGAGAGTATATGTATATGGACGCATATACTCTTCCAGTCAATTAAACTTTTAGATATATGTGTGTGTGTATCTATGTATGTATATATGTGTGTGTCTACACACAAATATCTATAGACACACACACACATATATGTGTGTGTCTACATATATGTATGTATGTATATATTGTGTGTCTACACACATATATTTTGTGTGTGTGTGCGCGCGCATCTATAGACACACACATATATATGTGTGTGTCTACATATATGTATGTATGTATATATTGTGTGTCTACACACATATATTTTGTGTGTGTGTGTGCGCGCGCACATATATGTGTGTGTCTACTTGTGTGTGTGTGTGTGTGTGTGTGTCTACACACATATATTTTATGTGTGTGTGTGCACACAAATATATATAGTCACACACACACACATATATATATGTATACAAGACCATTATTTTAATTAGATAGCATGTAGAAAAAAAAAATAGGTTGGAGAGGCATGTGGTAGGAGCTATTGATTTACTTTCACTTAGGTCATTTTAAATTTATATAATGAAATTTTAGGAAAATGAGCAAAATTAACTAATTTAACTTCTTTCCTTAAATTCTCCAAAATCGGTTAAATATGCCTTATAATTAGGACCGGAGGGAGTATTAGTTATGCTTCTGATGCGCAAAGCGTAGAAGTTAATACAACTTGCTTAAATATATGTGATTCCGCTCTTATTTGTGATTATTTGATATGTAATTTTCTGCCCACAACATATATGCAAATCGTTTAAATATTCCAGTTTCCTTGGCATATTTCTGGGAAACATATATGCTTATATTCCTTTCCAATCTGCTCTGTGAATATATTTTTTTTCCTGAAATAAAATACATAAGTTAACATTGATGGGCTTGTCATGGCCACACTATGACGTGTTATTATAAACACATAGACTTGTTAACGAGAATTGTTTTAAATTAAATTGAAAAAATGACGTTAGTTAATATAGATGGATTTGTTAGTATATATAGGCACATACACTTGTCATAAGAAGCTTATAATTTGCCAATTTATAACTTTGTCTGTATAGGAACATAAACCTATCAAAAAAGATACAACAATTGGCAATGTATAACTTGCCAATACAGGCACATAACGTGTCAAAATAGGTACATATACTTGTCAGTGTAAGGGCAAATTGACTTCAACTCTCAATTACTAAGAACAAGAAGGAAGTTTCACATTTGAAATTTATATCACTAAGGTCCTTAGAGAGTTTTTAGATAAGGGAATCTATAGTGAGACTTTTTTGATATTTTTTTCTAGACTTTGGAACCAAAGTGTGATTTTCAAGATTTTTTGGGTTCATAAAATGGATGGAAAGGCATGCTTGTGTCCACTAGGGTTCGTTATTGCACCAACAAAACCAACTTCTATCATATACTTGATTGTATGTCGGATTGTCTCGGGAGATTTACATGCCTCCTCATGTGTCAAGGTAAAATCTCTTCCTTGGTGCAGTCCTTTGCATAATGTTCCGGTTTTCCACATTTATAACAAACATTTTGTTATAAATCCCTACATATTCTTGGCCTCTACTTTTACTCTTTACTCTTGGCTTTTATTGGGAAAAGTTAACTCTGTTTGACTTGCCTCACTTGCATTTTTCCTTTTTCTCTCGGAGGACTTGTTGCATCTACTTGAGAAACATCAACTCCACTTATATGGTCTCAGCTGCTTTACGCACAAGGAGTGTTTACACTCTCTTTCTAGATATGTGCCTTTGTTGCTCAATTAATGGATGTAACAAACATAAATAAAGAGAAGAGAAGATAGTGCTCTTATAAGATAACTAGAGGAAGGAGAGTGTTATTTTAAGTGTAATATGTATAGACCCTTTTCCCCCTCAATCTCACATGCTATATATAGTGTATATAGGGTAGTTGCAACTCTTAAACATATCTTTTTATAGAATAAACATAACCTTTAAACAATAACAAACATGATTTAGGTGATTTAGACTTGGGCCTTAATCCACTAAAGGTAAATTAATATATTACAATAGTAATAAACAATCATGACGATGATGTGATTATAAAAATTTGAAATAAAATACTAGAAACTGCAAAGCAATATAATTTATATGAAATACGAAACTATAGGGGAATTATTGGTGTACATGTAGATGTTCCCCTTTGCTTATTGTAATACATTTACATTGTACCAAATTATTTAAAGCTTGTTGATGATTGGATGACGTGCTTTACACATTACCTCTAAAGGAATAACTTTTGGCATAGTGATACCTGATCCTTCGGTCATATCAATTTCTTCCTCACTAACTCGTTTCCATTCAAAGCATTGAATTAACAATCCCAAAGTCATTCCCACTGTTCGTTGGGCAAAGCTTGCTCCTGGACAAGCTCGTCTTCCCAACCCAAATGGAATTAGCTTGTTTGCTTCTCCTTCTTTCTCAAACCTCTCTGGCTTAAAACTTGCAGCATCACTCCATAATTGAGGATCTCTGTGGATGGCCCAAGCATTGACCAACACCATAGTGCCACATGGAACATTATATCCTGCAATAGTGCAGTCATTTGAAGCCTCATGTGGAACCAACAATGGTGCAGCAGGATGCAACCGAAGTGTTTCAGACATAATGTTTTGCAGATATGGTAGTTTCGACATGTCAGGCTCATCTATTAATCGTTCTTGCCCAACTTGTGAGTCTATTTCTTTCTTTGCTTTTTCCAACACATGAGGATTGTTTAACAAACAAGACATTGCCCATTCTAGAGTCACGGCTGATGTATCTGTTCCGGCAAGAAGCATAACCTACAAGTCATGAATACTCACACAATCAGGAATTTTCATTACATCACATAAAAAAAAAGGCGCAAAATAGTTTTTCTTACCAAAATGAGGCCCTTAATAATTTGATCCGTATAGTACTCAGGCTGTGATTCTTGGAGACTCAAGAGATGATCGATCATAGTATTTTCTCTTTGCTTTTCGTTTCGATGCTCATCAAGGAGTCCTTGCAAGAACCCATCCACTCTCTTTGAAATACTCTTGAGCTTGCTCTCTAAGTGATCATAGTTCAACCACCTCAATATGGGCATGAAGTCTGCAGGATTATTTGCCCCTCCTAATGGCACCAACTCCTTTATGATCTGTCTAAACTTTCTTGCCACTTCCACGTCCCCAACTTCATGGTCATCTCCCCAATACCTCTTACCTGAAATCATTCTCATTATAGTGTTGAACGTCATCTCTGAAAATCTTGATTTCATTTCCACTTTTGTGAACTCTCTATGTGAGACTTGAGCAAGCTTTTGCACCAGCCGCTTCATCTCGTCCCTTCGCATCTCCAAGAATTTGTTGAGACGGTGGTTTGATAGCACCTCGACCGTCGTGATGCGACGGAGGTTGCGCCAGTGGTCGCCGTAGGGAGAGAAGACCAAGGTGGTGTAGTTGTAAGCGACATACTGACCGGCAAGAAAGCGTGGCCGATTTGCCAGGACGATGTCGTTTTTGGTGAAGCATTCTTGGACTGTAGAAGGCGACGAGACAACGACCACGAGGCGAGAGCCAAACCAAAGAGAAATGACTTGGCCATGACGTTGAGAAATCCTGTGAAAGGCTTGATGGAGTGGTTTGCTGAGTTGGTGAAGGTTGCCGAGTATGGGAAGAGAAGGTGGACCAGGTGGGATGTTTTTAAACTTTCTATTTTGGAGGAAGAACTTGAGAGTGAAGAGGAAAACAAGAGATGGAAGGAAATAACAGAACAAGAAGGTGATCATGATTTGTTTGGTACCTTTTCTGTTGTGGACTAGTTTAGTTCAGTGATAATTATCGATTTTGAGTCGTATGGAGTTATGTGTGTTCGTGTCTATATATATATATATATAATATCTGCTTGTGTTACGTTTGATCTTACGTCATATGTTTCGTTTAATCATAGATCTGAAGGATAAGCTTCTCTAGTTCCAATTACGTCATCTGATACGCAATAGTTTATTACTTTTGTTTTTAAGTTGCTCACTCGGATAATACTTTTCACGTAACCATTTAAAAATTGAATTCAAGAAATTTACAGCCTTACTTTATGTATTCTTGTTTGCAATAATGGAGTTGGAGGACCGAAATTTGATCTTGCTTCTCGGTAGGTATGATTAGGACACGTCAGGTCAGATTTTGGTTCTAGGTCTGTAATGGAAATCTGAAGTCCAGGTTCACTCTACATATAGGTTTTTTTTTTTTTTTTTTTTTAAACCTTGAGTCTATATTAGGCCTAGCCAAGCGTGAAACCTTTTTATAGACTTACTTATAATGTAGGTTCTTAAAAAGACTTCATATTTCAGGTTTTGAAAACTATAAGTAGGTTTTCAACATACTAAAACCTAAATAAATGTAGGCTTTTGGTAGGGTTTGAAAGTCAACATATTTACAAATTGTAAGCTTTAAATAGGTTTCAATTATATTTCCATATATGATATAAATAAAATTATAGTTTTTGTGTAAACTGGTCAAATCTTAACAAAATATGTATGGTCTATTTACACATTTAAGCCTTAAAATATGTCTTATCTAACTTTTTTTAATAAACAGGCTAGGCCCTAAGTAATTCATGCCCGTAGACCACCTTAATAAACCGGCTATGCCCTAAATTTTACTAGATTTTTGTTGAATCTAGTAAAATTTAGAATTTTGTCTTAGTTTAAAAATAGAATGTGGGTAAAAATGTAGGAGGGAATGCAAATGATTTTTAGAGGCATTTTAGTATTTTCAATTTTTTATTTTTTATTTGGTCCTTCAAAATATTTATAATATGTATGATCCTTATTAATAAATATATTTTCCTCCAGGTCATTTGTTCTAATTTTCCCTTTTTTATCCTATTTATAAGTTATAATATTAAATGTTTTATATGAATACAGTTGAATAATTTTATTGTTCAATTTTTTTAATCTGGTTAAGGGCATAATTTATCTCATGACTTAAAGAATAAATAGTTTTTATCTTTCCTAACAAGTGGATTTTTTAGAATAATGACTTGTGTTCTATTCTTATGAGGTGAGACTTTTATCATATCAATCAACAACTTGTTAGTTAATATTTATTTATTATTATGTAGACTTAGGGGGTAATATAATCAACACCTTGTTTATTCATGTGGGCTAATACATATTAAAATGGAAAAATTTGAAAAAAATAATGGATCTAAGCCATGAAGACACGTGGTGTTGTCACGAGATGTACTGGCTTTTGATCATTATGATAGGGCTTTTTTATTTTTTATTTTTTTATACTAAAATTTAGAAAAGGGGTTGGGCTCACCCACAATCCAAAAGTAGGACGCTTGGAGCCTAGTTCACAGGACATATTGAGTTAGAGATGATAGGGGTATTTTGATAAAGCATAGATCCCCCAATCCTTTGTCTGTTGAACAAAAAAAAAAAAAATCATGTCCTTTGAACTGAATAGTAAAGTTTTTTTGACAAAAAAAAAAAGAATAGTAAAATTTTAAAAATAATAAATATGTATAAAAGATAATTTTTTTAAAAGTGTCCTCGAGATAAACTAAAAAGATCCTGCATAAAAAAATAAGCATATTAAAAGAAGAAGGACTGGCGGAGAGAGTCTAGAAGGATAGGATCCATTTATCAAGCTACAATTACGTCATTTGATACGTAATAAGTAATAACTGCCCTGAGATGTTCATGTGCGGTCAACACCTGTCACTTGACTGATTTAATAATAGGAAAATTTAACTCAACCCATCATATAGCCATATTATTGTCGGAAGGAGATTTTCTCCATATCTCTTTTCTTATTTTCTCTTATTGGCTTAATCTGGACCGTTGATTGAGAAAATGAGAGAAAGGTAAAAGTAGTATTGTATTGATTGGATGAATGCGATTTAGAAATTATAAAGGATAATAAAAAAAGGATGATGAGAGAAATCCAACCTGTTATTGCAAACATCCCCATAACATAAAAGTGGATTATATTATTGCACTCCTTTAAATGAAATTAAATTTTGAGTGAAAACGTATAGATCAGTGCCCTTGGCATTTTTTTAAGAAAGAGTCAACGGTTATTAGAGCTCTAGGCTGGAAAATATATTTTGAAACAAGTGAAATAAGGGGATTTCTAATAAAACTTAGGTAATCACCGTAAAAAAATTCACTTACTTGTAACGGTTAAAATGACATAGGTTAGTAGCAGTGGTTTGATAAACCGTTACAAAATCAAACATTGAAAATGTTTTTGTAGTAGTTACCAATAACCACTACACATCTAACAATAGCTGTTACTGTATTTCTCGCGATTGGTTCTACCTGTTACAATGTGCCTCGGTAGAGTACATATTATAGAAGCATCTTGTAGTGGTTAAGAAATTGCTACAAATGTTATTTCAATATAGAAAATTTTAAACTTTTGAAAATAAATGTTGGTGCCAAATTTTTAGCAAAATAAATAAAAATTATGACACCAAATGTTGGTGATAAATAAAAATTGAAAATTTGGCGCCAACATTTGTAACGGTTGGATTCAGAAAATTTTAATTATGACACCAAAAGTAACTGCTATTAATATTTTTTCTTAATTTTAATTTAACTTTGTAGCAGTTTTCCAACCGCTACTAAATGTTTCATAAATTTTTCAAAAAAATTCCTCAATAATATTTTCAATCTATTGTTCCTATAGTATTTTGAATATTTTATCATTTAGGTTACAGTTTAAATAATAGTAATTATTATTTGCGGAGAAGATTAAATTAAGTTAAATAAATATGAATATTATATATGTTTAATATTAAGAATGTGTAGGTAATAAGGATTTAGGTTCTCCACTAGTTTATGAAATTGAAGTTGAAGATGTTGTTTGGTTATGTAAGGAATGTTAAAAAGTAGTGGATGGAACCTTCAATATCCATAGAAAGAAGAAAATAAAGAAGCAAAATAACTTTAAGTATTATATGAAGAAGGAAATGAAATGAAATGAAATGATTAAATGAAATATTTGAGAAAACAATTTACCATCTTTTACTAAGCTTTGTAAATGGAGGAAATCACCAAGAGGGGGGTGAATTGGGGATTTTAAAAATTCTTTTCAGAACACCCAAACTTAAACAGCAGAACAGGGTAAAACAGAGATGAGGGAGAAAAGCTAGACACAAGAAGATTTATATTGGTTCGGTCTAAATCCTTGACCTACGTCTAGTGCCTAAACACTCTGAGATTTTTCACTAACACTCAGATCAGTTACACACTCTGCACTCGAAAGTTATCCTCTTACTAAGATACACTTCTCCTTACAAGTTGTAAACTGATAATCTCAATCTCACAGTCCCATGACTTGAGATTTTTACAATAAATGATATTAAATGTTAAACTCTTTAAAAGAGCAGATGAAATAAACACTGAAGTACAATGTATCAAAAGATACTTTACAAGTAAGTAGAAAACACTAAATGCAGTTGAAACTTGATAGCTTTTCGTTTTCTGTATCTTGGTTTTTTTTTTTGTTGAGACTTGAATGCTACAGCTTATATATGAAGAGAACATTAAATGACCGTTGGAATCATTAATGTAACTATTGGAGACATTAATCTAGCTGTTAGGTTGTAACTTGATCCAGTCTCTTTCTTGCTTTGAGTTAATCCAGGTGCTCAGCTAGTCATGTTGACTTTCCTTTAAATTAATCTGTTGGGAGGTGAAACTTCCATAGAGGGAAAGAAAACATTTAAACCTTTGCAAAGTCCAGAGAATGATTTGCCAAAAGGATGTTAAGTTTTTTGGACCATCGATAAATGTGCTGACGTCACCTTTTGCTTTATGCTTAATCTTCAATCTAACACACATTTAATCATCTGAAACTCACTAACAAACTGATTAAACATAGTTAAGAATAGTAATGAGTGATGATAAGAAGTATCTAGATCAAACATGAAAATTTTGCAAATTCGAGAAAGCTGATTTTCAAACTAAGCGATACAAACTCGAGTTTGTTCAAGCAAACTGGAGTTTGCAACTTTTACTACTTAGGAGCCAAACTTGAGTTTGGAAACTCAAACTCGAGTTTGGTTCTTTCTGGAAAACATCATTGTGATTGAGCTTTGGACAACATTTTGAAATAGGTGCAAACTCGAGTTAATAAGTGACAAACTCGAGTTTGAGACATTTTGAAGTGAAAATATGTTTAAGTCCACAAATCTCAAACTTAAGTTTCCAAAAACAAACTTGAGTTTTGTTAAGTTCAAAATAGTGAGAAGCTATCTGCTGGACACAAATTCGAGTTTGCTCACTCAAACCCGAGTTTCCTTAAAAGATGAAAACTCTTCGCTAAGAGCAAACTTGAGTTTGCAAATCCAAACTCGAGTTTTCTTAACATATGAAAACTTTGAAAACTCTCTGTCTAACACAAACTCAAGTTTAAAATGACAGACTAGAGTTTTCTTTAACTTGAAAAACTTGGAGTGCTCTCTGTTTGATTCAAACTCGAGTTTGCCAATCCAAACTCGAGTTTGTCTAAGTTTAAATAATTTGAGCAACTCTCTATCAAGTCCAAACTTGAGTTTAACAACTCCAAACTCAAGTTTGCCTTTGACAGTAAGTTTTTCAACTTAACAAAGACGAACTATATTTTGAGTTCACAATTGTCAGTTATCATCAAAACACATAGAAAACTAACAAGCTCTTCAACAATAGGTCAAGAAAAAAAACAAGAGAGGAAAGGGGTGGGAAGAAATGGAAGAGAGTAGGAAATGATGTGCGATAGAGGTACTTATAAGGATTATTGTGACGTTTGTAGTGGTTGAGGTAATGACATTTGTAGCGGTTCCTCTTTGTAGTGGTTTTCTTTATATTTTGTAGCGGTTAGGAACCGCTACAAATATTAATGAGATTTTTTTTAAAAAAAATATAAATTTAGCTTTACAAGAAAATTGTTAGATTTTTTTAATCATTCTTCGTTGTTATCCCTACAAAATAGTTGTAGAGAAAATGTTAATGGTGAGTGTATTATTTTGTACAAAAATTATATTTAAATTAAATGATAATAAAGTGGAACTTATAAAAATGTATCGAACAATAGGAAGATTGTCATCACCTTTGGGGATTTAAGTTTTCAAAAGTGGTGAGCTGAAATGACTAACTCTCATAGGCGATATTATCACAATTTCCCATGTCTTAAAGATCTCAAGGCTTTAAGTGAAACACCATATTCCCATCTTTGTTCCTCTCATCTTCAACATAATAAACTTGGTATGCCTCTGAGACAATAATATATAGCTCATCATCTTTAGATTGACCCGTGTGAATTGGCCGGGAGAAAATTACTGATGTGATGCCTAATTCGTTAGTTGTGAGTCCTTGAAAAGTTGTCGTATTTGCCCATAAACACTTAAAGAGCGTCATGGTGAAATGACATTGGTAATTTAGTTCGATGACATCAACAAGCTTTCCATGATAAGGGACGCCTCCAAATGTGCATGTTGCCGTCACTACTGCTTGCATAACTCCTCTTCCAAAAGGTGCCAAAAACAATCGAATTTTGAGTTAACAATCCTTGATCTCGTGAAACCGTGCAAAACTTGAAACCATTCACATTGTATGATGTGAACCTTGTTGCATGGTCAAGTGGGTTGATATTGAGGGCTTTGAAATCTGGTGAGTGTGGGTTGTGGTCATTTAATATTCGAATCACAAATTAACTTGAGAGTTCTTTGTGGACCTTTTTATCAATTTTAGAAGATGTTTGTGTACGGATCCTAAGTTGATGTTTTATATGACTTTTGAATTCCTTGCAATTAATCATGAGAGGCGATTGTGAAATGTACAGAAATACATATAATAACAACATATCATTGTACAATTCTTACCGAAGGAAGGGATCAACTTGACTACAATTAATTAAGACATGTCTATGTGCATGGAACTTCTCAGTTGCAGTTAGTTTGAAGTTCTCACTTCCTCCAACTGGTTTACCAATACGAGGGATTAATAATATCTCTTGATGATGACTCAGGTTTAAGACAATCGCCTACACGAGCTGGTAGGTTGAAAAATATTTCAATGTCATCAAAGTACCTTGAAGAAAGATACAGGACCTCATCATATCCCTTATATAACCTTCAGCTATAGAACCTTCTGACTACACTTTATTCCTTACGTAAGATTTGAATTTCCCAAGAAACCTATAAATTTAAAAATGAAAAATGTTAATAAATGATGGAATGTGCAACTAGAAAATTTAGAATTTAATTAATGCTGATAGACATATGTATAATGAGTACCTCTCCCTAGGATACATCCATCAATATTAAAATAGGCTAGCTAGCTTTGTTTTATGAACAAGGTGGACTGTCAGGTGAACCATCATAGTGAAAAATGATAGCAGAAATATCATCTCCAAATGACAAAGCTTAAGAATGATTTTGTAATACAGCTGATCGAGCTCCTCAACAATTAAAACTTTAGAACATAATTTCTGAAAGAAAGTTACAACTTCACCAAAATGATGGATATATTGGGAGGCAGTGTTTTTTTTTTATTGTCAGTGGAAGTAATTGTTGCATAAGAACATATGAGTCATGACTCTTCAGCCCAACAACCTTTCAAGCCTGCATATCAATACATTGTAAAATGTTGCTTGAATACTCATCAGTAACTTTTATTTTCTTCAAAGTGGTGAGGAAGATTTTCTTGTTCGGTTTTGTGAGGGTGAATTTTGCTGGGTGAAATTTATCATGCTAATCTAGCCACACACACCTTCACGAATTGCCATGACCCGTTAATCTTTCCTCGATTAAATATGATCTTTTGACTTGTTGGGTTCGTTCAGCAGTGTGTATGACACATTGTCGCAAATAACTTTTTAATGTGCATGACATCAAGAATGTGTCAAAGCAAATTACATTTCCAATATGGAAGAGTGAAGAAGATGCTTATCTTCCGACATTACTGAGACTCAAAAGTAGCAGTCTTGTTAGTCTTTCTCCTTGCTTGTGTTGCATTGTCGTTTTCTCCAAACTCGAATTCAACATCTTGAAGTTGATGTAAGATATCTGCACTGGGTGAAGTCTAAGGAGGTCTTCTTTTTTTTGATTTCCCATTCAAACGATTCTGTTACAATCTAAACTTGTGCTTATCATCAAGTGTAACATCCCATTTTCAAAAGCAGTAATTTTTTTTTTTTTCATATATCAGAGTAGAGCATCGGAGAAAATCAAATGTTGAGTAACTGATACAACAATAACAGTGGCATAAACGCCTGTTCATAAAGAACATTACATTATCTGTTCAAATCTTAGATGTCCTCGATCGGTTCTTTACGCGTTTTTCACATGTGCTGCTTTCACAGCTTACGCTCATCCTCCATCCTTAAGTATCCGGACCCTGAAGCTATAATAAGCGCTGAGGTCCAATGCCCACCGGACCTTAGGTAACGGTTAACCTCATGCTTATATAAACAATACATGCACAACAGATATCTCTAGTATACAACATAGATCCATACAGTACATCGTATGATCAAAAGATAACAACTACATACACTATCATGCAAAGTTATCCCTAGTTTGCAACATCCGTGCCACGATGTACAGTCGTGTCCTCAGCGCTAGGAAAACATAACGGTATTATTATGACTATAACCCGTAAAGCTGTAAGTAGTGATCTAAGTCTACCTTAGTCACAAGTGCATATCCGAGACGAGTCCCGTTCATGGCTTTATGAAATCATCCACAACATATATAAGCATATAAACATCAGTGTCATTGTTACAGTACGCGTCCGTACTTTCGTTGACGAGCGTTTGGTATGTTGACGGAAAACTGTACTTTTGACGAAAAACAGCGGTACGTCTTGACACCGGCACGTCAGACAGCGGAACGACAGGGGTACGACGGCGGTTCGTGATCAAGGATTTCCTATAGGAATAATATCACATTTGTCAATATTTGACATCATAACAGGAATTTTAGGTACAAATTACCATTTTGCCCCTATTCCCCTAATCACTGTAATTTCGCCAGCGCTTTGCACTTTAACTCTATTTCTCCAAAATTTTAACATATCTCTTTCTCCAACATATTTTTGAAATAAATATCATATCTACCCCTAAAACATGATATCTAAATCATACTTGAAAAACTAAAGATCTAACACTCCTACTATAACTACCGAAAGAACTTAAGACTAAAGACCGAAAAACTTACTCAGAGCTTCGCTGCGAATTTCCCCGGACTCCTCCTCTTCCTTGCTGCTCCAAGAATTTGAACTAGACTATAGAAGAATGGTGTGAGGATTTCAAATGAGGCAAAGGGGCTATTTATAGAGATTTTCGGGTTACTATTCATCCTTTGTCAGACGGATTCTGGACCGTAGGATCGCACTTTTGCAAAATGGCACAATCTTGGCCCTTGGATCACCCTTTTCGTCCTTCCCCCCTTAGGTGGCAGCTAGTGACATCATCTTGGATGATGTCACAAGTTGCTTTTCACCTCCGGCCTGATAAAGTTCCCCGATCGGTGTCCGAATCGCGTAATCTTGCAAAATCTCAAAATTCCGGAATCATAACTTTGAAGATCTTTTCTTACTCATTAGAAATGTCTGGGTTAACTAAATTTTTGATCCCTTTCAGGTCTTCATCGGTTCCGCTGAAGATTTCGGATATTCGCCTTCGGTTACGGAAATAACTTTCGGAATCATCAACTTCAAGACAAAAATTCACTGATTCGTAATATGCCCAGATGTTTACCAACTCATTCTTGGATTTCAAGTTATGGCTTGGTTTCTATAGGTTTTCATTTATCTGATTTGCTTTTTGAAAATCAGATAGATTTAAAGTCAGTCCTATTTGCTTTTTACAGAATATTCCATAAAATATTCCTTTTTATTAATATTTTATTTCAACTTGCAAGAAAAATATCATGATATTTTTTTTCTCTTCATTCTTATCCTATTTTTCTTGCAAAATTTCGGCTGCCATTTTTTTTTTCGTTTTTTAATTATTTAATTAATTAATATTATATAAAATAATTTTTTAATAATTTTTTTATATAATTTTTTTACAAAATTTTCCTATTGGTCCATATATGTTTTTAGGCTTAAAATTACTTAATCTCATATTTTTTCCTTAATATTTTCCAATTAATTAGCAAATATATTTTATGCTATTTTTAGCCATAAACCACTTCTTACAAGGTTTTACATAATTGTCTTTGGATTTTCCTTTGTTTAAGCTCTAATAATTAGCCAATAATTATTTAATCAATTACCCACTAATTTTTGATAATTTTCTTAATTAGAATAACTCATTACCTCACAACTTTTGCACTGACATTAGTATTTTATGTCTCATGCATTATATTAAAATTCACGGGGCATTTTGGTCATTACAATACTTTTTGATTTTTCCCCCTTTATTTTTCCAAGGTTATATTTTATTAAATTACCAAAATTAGAGACAATATACTCTCTTAATTTTAATAATTATTTTACTGCCTCCTAGGATTTTTCATAATTTCCTTAGATCATTATATGCCCCACAAGGCATTTTGGTAATTTCTGACTCATTATTACTTTTTCCCTAATTTCCATAATATTTTCCTTAGAAAATACAACATTTATAACTCAATATTTGAGACCATATATTCACCTATTTAAAATAGGTATTATTTTTCTAATATATGTTACTTACCATAATGTAATTTTTAGGGTATTACATCAAGAAACCTCCAATGATTCATGAAAGACCACTTTTGACTGTGTGGAAGGCATAATGAGTCAGAATAAAAATTGCAAGCTGGACACGCCTTTCCACTATGCACATTTCACCAAGATAATATTCTCAGCTCATGAAAGTTATTTATTGTCCACATCAAGTGTAATAGCCCTAAAAGTAAAAAATAAAAATAAAAAAAGATAGTTATTTCATTTTTAACTAAGATTTGATTTATTTGTTATAGATATGAGCCTATGAGTAACAGTCTTAAAGACTATACATATGTGTATGTAGAATTATAAATAATTAATACTTTATAAATATATATATGTATATATATTTTTAGGATCTGGAAACAAAGTTAAGTTAGTAGCTTGTGGCATGGTGACGGCTGAATTTGGGACATAGGTTTGAATCACCACGTATTTTATTTCAGCACTTGAATTTACTAAGTTGCCCTTTTGTTTAAAAAATAGGGATCAAATATTTTTCCCTCACCCAGCCATTTGGTTGGTATCGACTTTGACGAGGAATAGAGAGAGAAAAAGGGTAAATATGGGGAACGCCTATGAAGTTCGCGGGAGCTTCCTTCGGCCGCCCTCCGTTTCCCTTTTGTCACTATCGTCGACCCTGCCTTCTAGGCAAGAGGGAGCAATTAATAGAGTTTTTCTTCCTTCTAGCTATATATGTGTGTCCCTTTTGAAATTTCCTCTTTTCTTCTCTCTTTGTATATATTCTGCTTCTTTCAACTTTCTCAGCGCTATACAATGGCGCCGAGTATAAGAAAATCTACAGCTAACTTCCCTCGCGACCATCGCCACTGATGGCGTGGAGGAAGTGCGGCTTTTGGACTCTTACGAAGATAGGAACTACGATGGTTCCGTTGGAATTGAAGTAGGGCTTAAGCGAATTCTGTTGGAGAAAATACTTTCAAGATAGAAATATCACTAAGATAAGATTTGTGTAATTAATATGCATAATCTTATAAACATACATTGCTTCTGTATAATGTGGAAAACTATAAAACGAACTCACAAGACTGCCAATTATGGTAATGAACTATGCAGAAATCCGGGCCCAACGTACGTTGTGTCCTTAAGACAATTTTGCTCCCTCAATACGGATGCCAAAGGTTTCTGAGCAATTGTCTCCCAGGATAGAGCGGATTATACGTCTTCAGAATGAGGGCTCTATCAATCTGAAGCCCAAGCGAATCCAACGAGTCTGCTTTCGGAACGCACAGAATGTTTGTATATGCAGTATGAGTGTATATAGAAAAACTAGATACTATTCTGTGACTAGGGCGCCCTATTTATAGATGACAGAAATGATCAGATGGATACTCATTGGTGAACTGACGCGACCGTGGCAAAACAATGCGACCGGCGGTGGCCAACCAATGGGACTTCTTATTCATAACCCATGGGATTTAGATCCTAAAATCCAACAATCCCCCACATGGATAAGAAGTTAGTCCATCATGACCAAATGCAAATGATCATGTATGCAAAGTGCGATTCCTCTACGAGAAACAACTGCATCGAGAAAGGTAGGGGTTGCCTTTGAACCTTCTCTAGTAAAAACCTATCGATATACTTGGTCAATCGGTGGACGCATTGTCTTGAACCGTCGACCTTTTAGTGTATACCAAGACAATAGGAGTCACACAATTGCTCCTCTAGCATCATTGGTTCTCATGCCGTGTCCATTTTGGCCCCGACACCGCCTGGTTCTGTGAGTGTTCTAGAGAATCGGCCGTTTTAAATTCTCATAGAAGCGGCCCGCACTTCACACTCACATAGGTGATTTCTTGTGATGTAAGTCAACAAACATCAACTGAACACATCAGATTAAGAAACCATTAAAAGCTTAAAAAATTACCCTTATATATATGCACTGTCTTGTCTAGGAATGAGTATGAGTTTAGAAACTCCACAGTGTTAACAGTCGATCATCACTTAGTTGTCTCTTTGAACCTAGTTCGTGGGATCTCCACTCTTCTAGGTAGAGTTACCGCAATAATCAACAATGGATCGGCCTTAAACTCATTCCTTTGGACAAATATTTAACTAACTCTCTAGGAATCCTTTAGTCAATGGATCCGCTATATTCTCTTTTGATTTAACATAATCAATTGAGATGATTTCATTCGAGAGTAGTTGTCTAACGGTATTGTAACAACCCGACTTTTCAAAAGCAGTATAATTTTTTTTTTTCAAACAAACATCATTTGAAAACATCAGAGTAGAGCATTTGAGCGGAAAAGTAACTGATATATATTTATAAAGTGCCGTAAGTCTGGCTGGATACAACAATGGTGACAGACCGTGTGGTTCAAAAGAAATGTACAACAAAAGGGAAGGCTTCCGCCGGAACATCGAAAGGAAGTCTTCGAACGGAGCTTCTACGCAGGCTGCTTGTCTCTCTCCTCGGTCCTCCCGACCTTGACGTTATGTTAAGAGCTGAGATCCGCACCGGATCTCAGGTAACGGTTAACCTCATATTCATATATACAACATATGCATTACAGATAATCATACAAAGAAACAAGCATATCCCAACAAAGACATAACCCCTTTGGCAATTGTGTCACACCTAGCTATCGTGTCACACTTAGCACCGTTTCACACCTAGCAATCGTGTCACACCTAGCATTTCACACCTAGCAATCGTATCCCAATACCCCGCAAGCATAACAACAGTACATGAAGATATCACAGAGCTAACAATTACCACAATAGGCATACGTTACACATAGTACATATACGCATACAATAAACATCAGATTAGTGTTACAGTACGCGAACGTACATACTTTCGTAAACTGAACAATTCAAAGAAATCAGATTTCTGATATCCTATAAGGGTAATATCACTTTCATTAGTGATTTGACATTATAACTGGAATTTTAGGTAAAAATTACCATTTTGCCCTTCTACCCCTAATCGGCGGAATTTCGCCAGCACTTCGTTACTCTAGCAAATTTTCTTCCCGAAATTTCGCCAGAACTTCGACGTAATTATGATTTTCGAAAATAATGACTAAAATAGCCCTCCCATATGATATCCAATCATACTTGAAAAATTTAAAGGCTACTCTAGCATTACTACTCTAACTATTGAAAGAACTACGAAAGCTTAAAGCTCGGTACCGAAAAACTTACCCAGAGCTTCGCTGTAATTTTTCCCAGAGCTTCTCTCTCTAAAATCCTCTCTCTAGAATCGGTTTTGCTCTTCAAAATGGTGTGAAGAATGAAGAGCAATGCCCCCCTATTTATAGAAAAAGATTGGGCCAACTTAGGTAATTTTCTCCAAAACTTCCATTCAATTACAACCATGCATTTTAGGGTTTGGGAGGTGGCTCATACTCCTCCATGCAGCCCTTGCACGAAATTTTGGCCCCAAAAGTCAAGGGTTTGGCCAATGGGAGGTGGCCAAGTGTCACCTTCCGTAGCTACCCTGATGAATTTCCCGACGGAGAAATCTCAAAATTCTGGATTTATAACTTTGAAGACCTTCTCTTCCTCATCAATAATATCTATTTAAACTTGAATTTTGACTTTAGACAGGGTTCCAACTGTCCGGCTGAAGTTTCTAGAAAAACGTGTCCGAACGCGTCCGGTTTCAAAATGCATTTCTGAAATCACCAATCTCTTGGAAATAATTCACTGATTCCAAATATGTCCATATAAATTCAAACTCATTCCTAGATATTGAGTTAGAATTTATTTTCTTCATTTCCAAAAATATGCCTATATGCATTTTTTTCCTATTTTGTTTTATTAGGAAATGCACAAACGACTTCAGAATTTTCTCCCGGAAGAGTATAACGGAAGACAAAATTCCACTGATCATTATTTTTCCCTGACTTTGGAAATCCCATTCCTAGATCACTAGATAGGATCCGTTTCCTAATTATTGAATTACTATTCACTATTTTTACTTTAATTAATTATAATATTAAAATATTACAACTTGCAACAATAATATCTAGATATTATTTTGCAAATTCTTATCCAATTTTGCTCCAACATTTCGGTCAAAAATCTGGTCCTTTTGTTAAATTTTCGTTTTTATTTAATTAATAATTAATTAATATTATATAAAATAATTATTTAATAATTATTTTTATATAATTTTTACAAAATTTTCCTATTGGTCCATACTTGTTTTTAGGCTCAAAAATACCTAAACTCAACTATTTTTCTCCAAAATTTCCAATTAATTAGTAAACATGTTTTTACTAATTTTAAAACAAAAACCACTAATTTTAGGGTTTTACATAATTATTTCATAATTTTCTTTGCTCAGGTTTAAGTAATTAGCCAGAAATTACTTAATTACTCTTTTATCACTTGTTGATAATTTTCTAAATTACAACACCTCATTACCTTCATACTCTTGCATTAACATTTGTTTCCATGTGTTCTCAGATTATCTCAAAGATCTACGGGGCATTTCGGTTATTTCCTTACTTTTTGAGCATTCTTATTCAATTTCTCCAAGTTCGTAATTTATCAAATTACCAAAATTAGAGGTA
This sequence comes from Acacia pycnantha, assembly GCA_025563575.1. NCBI lineage: Eukaryota > Viridiplantae > Streptophyta > Magnoliopsida > Fabales > Fabaceae > Acacia > Acacia pycnantha. The sequence goes on along the minus strand of JAMWYP010000002.1, from coordinate 6,797,586 downwards.
TACGCTCTCTTAATCTCAATAATTATTTCATTGCCTTTTAGGATTTTTTACCATTTTCCTAAGTTATTTACCCTTCCTGTGGTATTTTGGTCATTTTGGCACTTTGGCCCTTAAATTCCCTAATTCAAATTTCGGGTATTACATTTCCCCCCGTTAAACAAAATTTCGTCCTCGAAATTTGTACTCATACCACTACACTTTGTACTAACTAGACTCTGTCCTACTCGGACTCTGGACTATACGCGTCGGATCTTCACTTTGTCTGCCAGCTGCTCCTCCCGATAATCGAGAATTCGCTTTGGTTTGACCATAAAGATCCTGTCATATCGTACCTTGATATATAGTGTCTCCCGTGGCTCATACACCGCGGTCAACACCACAAATACCAAAATGTCTCCTTGGACTACACCATGGCAACACAAGATACTTTAAATGTTTCCATGGTTCCCACACACCATGATAACACAAAATACCTCCTACTCAATGACACGATCACGGTCGAATTGTAATAACGAAGAAACATGGAACACGTCACATAGATCTACTCAAGTTTCGGGGGTAAAGCTATCTGAAAGTTCGAATGGTCTTACGTTATGAAGACTACGAGGTCTCCTTTGAAGTACTCCACTGACACCGGCCACCAAGGATATTCGTAAAACATATGATTATCGTCTCCAAACCACGGAGCCAGGTTTCGATCCTTTCCTTCGTTAGATTCTCGTTGGTTCTTTCTACTCAAAACGGGTACGGAAATACGTATCGGAAGCTCCTATACATGAGTCAAATACTACATGTACTTATCTTTATTGGTCTCGGAGTCTCATCCGGCGTGGCCTATCATCGCATGTAAGCTCGATGCTAGGAAAGAATCACCGTCCAAAGACAAATCGGCGGTTATCGAGTGATCGAGACCGATATTAGAGTTATCGGAGACCGATATCGAGCTATCGAGCTATCGGGACCGATATCGAGCTATCGAGCTATCGGAAACGATATCGAGCTATCGAGACCGATATCGAGCTATCGAGCTGCGGAGACGATATCGAGCTATCGAGCTATCGGAGGCGATATCGAGCTATCGGAGACCGATATCGTGGTTATCGAAACCGATATCGAATTATCGAATTATCGACACGATATCGGGGTTATCGAAATTGATATCAGGATTATCAGAATTATCGGAGACTGATATCAGGGTTATCAGAAACTGATATCAGGATTATCAGAATTATCGGAGACTGATATCAGGGTTATCAGAAACTGATATCAGGATTATCAAAATTGATGTACCGACAGAAAGTGGTACACCGGTTCAGAATGGTATACCGGTTCAAATTGGTACACCGAAATGAGGTGGTACACCGACCTTGGGCTATATCAGTACTCATTTTCAAAACATGCTCCAAAATTTTGAAAAGGCTTAGAACCTAACTCCGTTACCCGAATGTAATGGCTGTGTAAGTGTCTATCATGGGGGCCTCACCGACTTATACGGTGACTAATTGGCTTACCCACATAGACTAGCATTGCCTTCGGCACCAAACTGTCCGTAATAACATAGCTAAATTCATGCCAGGACTACTGCTCTGATACCAAATGTAACAACCCGACTTTTCAAAAGCAGTATAATTTTTTTTTTCAAACAAACATCATTTGAAAACATCAGAGTAGAGCATTTGAGCGGAAAAGTAATCGATATATATTTATAAAGTGCCGTAAGTCTGGCCGGATACAACAATGCAGACAATCGACCGTGTGGTTCAAAAGAAATGTACAACAAAAGGGAAGGCTTCCGCCGAACATCGAAAGGAAGTCTTCGAACGGAGCTTCTACGCAGTCGCTTGTCTCTCCCTGGGTCCTCCCGACCTTGACGTTATGTTAAGAGCCGAGATCCGCACCGGATCTCGTAACGGTTAACCTCATATTCATATATACAACATATGCATTACGATAATCATACAAAGAAACAAGCATATCCCAACAAAGACATAACCCCTTTGGCAATTGTGTCACACCTAGCTATCGTGTCACACTTAGCGCCGCTTCACACCTAGCAATCGTGTCACACCTAGCATTTCACACCTAGCAATCGTATCCCAATACCCCGCAAGCATAACAACAAGACATGAAGATATCACAGAGCTAACAATTACCACAATAGGCATACGTTACACATAGTACATATACGCATACAATAAACATCAGATTAGTGTTACAGTACGCGAACGTACATACTTTCGTAAACTGAACAGAATGGCCAGGTAAGTGTCTATCATGGGGGCCTCACCGAGTTCACGGCGACTTAATGGCTTACCCACATAGTCTAGCCTTTCCTTCGGCACCAAAATGTTCTAACATATTTCCATTCAATAAACATACCATAACAATACACATAGCACATATATGCATACCATAAACATAAGAGTTAATGTTACAGTACGCGGACGTACCTTCGTTGACATATTACGGTATTTCTAGCACGTTTTATGGAAAACTGTACTTTTACGGAAAATCGTGAAATCTCCAACAGCGGCTCGTCGGGCAGCGTAACGGCAGCAAATCAGGATTTCTGATATCCTATAAGGGTAATATCACTTTCATTAGTGATTTGACATTATAACTGCATTTTAGGTAAAAATTACCATTTTGCCCTTCTACCCCTAATCGGCGGAATTTCGCCAAAGACTTCGTTACTCTAGCAAATTTTCTTCCCGAAATTTCGCGTAACTTCGACGTAATTATGATTTTCGAAAATAATGACTAAAATAGCCCTCCCATATGATATCCGATCATACTTGAAAAATTTAAAGGCTACTCTAGCATTACTACTCTAACTATTGAAAGAACTACGAAAGCTTAAAGCTCTGCATCGAAAAACTTACCCAGAGCTTACTGTAATTTTTCCCAGAGCTTCTCTCTCTAAAATCCTCTCTCTAGAATCGGTTTTGCTCTTCAAAATGGTGTGAAGAATGAAGAGCAATGCCCCCTATTTATAGAAAAAGATTGGGCCAACTTAGGTAATTTTCTCCAAAACTTCCATTCAATTACAACCATGCATTTTAGGGTTTGGGAGGTGGCTCATACTCCTCCATGCAGCCCTTGCACGAAATTTTGGCCCCAAAAGTCAAGGGTTTGGCCAATGGGAGGTGGCCAAGTGTCACCTTCCAGAAGCTACCCGGATGAATTTCCCCGATCGGTACTCCGATTCGCGTAATTTCGGAGAAATCTCAAAATTCTGGATTTATAACTTTGAAGACCTTCTCTTCCTCATCAATAATATCTATTTAAACTTGAATTTTGACTTTAGACAGGGTTCCAACTGTCCGGCTGAAGTTTCTAGAAAACGTGTCCGAACGCGTCCGGTTTGAATGCATTTCTGAAATCACCAATCTCTTGGAAATAATTCACTGATTCCAAATATGTCCATATAAATTCAAACTCATTCCTAGATATTGAGTTAGAATTTATTTTCTTCATTTCCAAAAATATGCCTATATGCATTTTTTCCTATTTTGTTTTATTAGGAAATGCACAAACGACTTCAGAATTTTCTCCCGGAAGAGTATAACGGAAGACAAAATTCCACTGATCATTATTTTTCCCGACTTTGGAAATCTCATTCCTAGATCACTAGATAGGATCCGTTTCCTAATTATTGAATTACTATTCACTATTTTTACTTTAATTAATTATAATATTAAAATATTACAACTTGCAACAATAATATCTAGATATTATTTTGCAAATTCTTATCCAATTTTGCTCCAACATTTCGGTCAAAAATCTGGTCCTTTTTGTTAAATTTTCGTTTTTATTTAATTAATAATTAATTAATATTATATAAAATAATTATTTAATAATTATTTTTATATAATTTTTACAAAATTTTCCTATTGGTCCATACTTGTTTTTAGGCTCAAAAATACCTAAAGTCAACTATTTTTCTCCAAAATTTCCAATTAATTAGTAAACATGTTTTTACTAATTTTAAAACAAAAACCACTAATTTTAGGGTTTTACATAATTATTTCATAATTTTCTTTGCTCAGGTTTAAGTAATTAGCCAGAAATTACTTAATTACTCTTTTATCACTTGTTGATAATTTTCTAAATTACAACACCTCATTACCTTCATACTCTTGCATTAACATTTGTTTCCATGTGTTCTGTATTATCTCAGATAATTATTTCATTGCCTTTTAGGATTTTTTTACCATTTTCCTAAGTTATTTACCCTTCCCAGGGGTATTTTGGTCATTTTGGCACTTTGGCCCTTAAATTCCCTAATTCAAATTTCAGGGTATTACAGGTATCATGTCTATGACGTATATGTCTAGACTTGCCGTTGTACATGACATTCTTGGCCCTAACAATAGCTGCTTGATTATCACTGTGTATACACACTGTCGGTACCGATTTTGGCCAATTAGGAATGTCTTCAAGAAAATTACGAAGCCACTCAACTTCCTCACCAGCTTTATCTAAAGCAATAAATTCTGCTTCCATAGTTGATCTTGCAATTCAAGTCTACTTAGAAGACTTCCAAGACACAACACCCCCACTAAGGGTGAATACATATCCACTTGTGGATCTTGTGTCATTAAGCTGGTGATCCAATTTGCTTCACAATACCCTTCTAGTTACGCAGGGTACTTCTCATGATGAAAAGAAAAGTTTTGAGTTTACTTTAAGTAACCCAAAACTCTTGTCATAGCTTTCCAATGAAGCACGTTTAGATTATTTGTAAAGCGACTTAACATGCTTACTGTGTAGGCAATATCGGCTCTACTATAGTTCATAACATACATAAGACTGCCTAGAACTTAGGCATAAGTGATTTTCAGCTTTGTCAGTATTTCTCGACAGACGAAGACTGGAATCTATAGGGTTCGTCACAGGAGCTATGTTTAAACTCTTGAATTTCTCAAGAATTTTGGCAATATAGATGTTCTTGTGATAAAGCCAACCCAACAGATGTTTTATGGATTTAAATTCCCAAAATAACATTTGCTAGACCCATATCTTTCATGTCGAACTTACTGGTAAACAATCGCTTAGTAGCTTTAATCATTTGATTATTACCACTCATCATCAACTTGTCATCTACATATAGACAGACTATAATAAACCTATTTTCAGTATTCTGAATATAGACACACTTGTCAGATTCATTAATACTAAAATCATTTGATAACATAACTTCATTGAATTTTTCATGCCATTGTTTCAGGACTTGCTTTAGTCCATAAAGAGACTTTATTAAGCAATCGACAAATTTTCCACTCTTGTCTAGAGACAACAAATCCCTCAGGTTGTTCTAGATAAATTTCTTTCTCTAAGTCACCATTCAAGAAGGCTGTCTTTACATCCATTTAATGTAATTTCAATCCATTCAAAGCTATTAACACGATTAACATCCGAATAGATGTAATTCTTGTAATAGGTGAATAAGTATCAAAGTAATCAAGGCCTTCACGTTGTCTGTAGCCTTGTACTTATCAATAGTGCCATCTGTTTTCATCTTCTTTTTGAAGACCCACTTAGTTCCTAAAGGCTTATTGCCAGGAGGAAGGTCAACCAAATCCCAGGTGTGGTTTAACAGAATGGATTCAACTTCATTATTGATAGCCTTTTTCCAGAATGGTGCTTTCAGAGAGCCCATAGACTCTCTATGTGTTTGAGGCTCATTTTCCAACAAAAAGTTAGAAAATCATGCCTAAAGGATGTGGCGATCCTTTATCTTATACTACATCTAGGTTCCTTCTCTAGAGGGCCATCACTGTCGTAGTATCCTATGGTAGGTACAACACTGTTATCATTATTACCACTTGCTTTACTTTCCTTGTTATACGAAAAGACATTCTTAAAGAACGTAGAGTCCCTTGACTCAATAACCGTATTAACAAGGATATCTGATACATCAGACTTATAAACCAAAAATTGATATGCACCACTGTCAAGTGTATGACCAATAATTGATATGCACTGTTGTTAAGTGCATAGCTAATAAACACATAGTCCATTGTCTTAGGTTTGACTCTCAACCTTTTGGGTTTAGAAATCGCGACCTTAGCCAAGCACCCCCACACTTTCAAATATTTCAAGGAATATTTCTTTCCTTTCCATATTTTGTATGGTATACTTTGTATCCTTTTGTGGAGCATTCTATTAATTAGAAAATTAGCCATTTAAAATGGCTCCCCTCCACAACTTCTGTGGTAAACTAGACGTAATCAACATTGCATTCATCATTTCTTTCAATGTCTGATTTTTTCACTAATATACAACATTTAACTATAATGATGCTATAAAGATTTCACATAATTTGGTATGATACATACCCCAACTAGAAATATTTATCATCTTTGGTGTCTAAATAAAACTACCAACAAATGTTCAATAATTATAAAGACAAATAATCAATCTTTGGGTTGATCCATAAACACCTTATAATAACAAACTTCAATTCACTCACAATACAAACATAACATCATAGCATCAAGGTTATAGGTAATTAAAAAATCACCTTAATATTCACACAGAATTTACCACTTTGGTGACTAACAAATCAACTATATTCTTATCATAAAATTTGGAATTAAAATAATTCATAAAGGATTGACCACTTTGGTGATTAATAAATCCACCACACTTAATTCCAAACCTTAAATATTGAACATTCATATAATTGTTGTTCACAATATTTAAGCACATAAAATCATAGCCACAAAATCATCATAATTATAAAATTAAGGCAATAATCACATTTCTACCAAAATCGTGCAAGTCAATCTCATTATATTTAGATATTTCACAATATCATGCATGCTTGTACCAAGAGAAATAATAATACTATGAAAATTAAAGCACATTTATCTCAACACTACATAAATGATTAAATTTTCATACCACCACAAAATATTTAATAATTTACCACATTTAGTTTCAATAGAAAATAATAAATCCTTCTTAATAAATTAAATAATGGCTAAGATATTCACAAATATCACCATTTTTATTCAGCCATTATTAATTCAAAAAGCTTCACAAGATTTTAGGAGAGATTATAGGAGATTAGAAATTATCAAACAAATTAATATCTCCATTCATATTAAACCCTTAAACGGGAATAAATTCCCCTCATCCTAAAATTTAGAAATTTTAATGAAGCTCATCATTTAACTGTTAAACATATTTAATTTCTGTAACTAGAAACCAAATAATAAAATAACACGTATGAACTCAATAATCATATCAAAATTTCATCTCTATACAATAATTAATATAATCCAAAATATTAATTAATAAAACCAATAAAATCTCCCGATGAAACCAAGACATAAGATATATATTATCTTCACTCTATTAATTTAATATCATTAAATCATTATTAAAATAAGGAGAGATAGTATGAGATCTATAAACTACCGTTTTTTTTTTTTCCTCTTTTCTAGGATCTGCTAAAAGAAACCAGTACGGCCCAACATCTGAGCCACACACCAAATTTTTTAATTAAATTCAGCAGACCCAGGAAAAACGAACAACTAAAACAGTTTTGGTCAGCCCAAAACACTAGGTAGCCGAAAAAGAAACCAGTCCGGCCCAACAAATGAACCCCACATCAATTACACTTTAAAATCAATTTGGCCCATACCCAATCAAATGGGTGCAAACGGCTCAACTGGTAAGGCGGCTTTCGCTCAAGCAACACGTCGCTGGTTCGATCCCTGCCCGGTGCGTCCCTTCACAAATTATTTTTAAAAAACGCGTTGTATAAAAATTGGCACCAGTAGACTTCGAACCGTCGACGCATGGGTTCAATGAACCCTAAAGGCTAGCCATCTGCCAGTTGAGCGCTGTGCCGTTTCTGTTAGGAGGAGACACCAATAAAATAAAAACAATATCATTTCAGAGTGGGATGTCATCTTCAACCTCCAACCGGGTCGTTTTGACCCGATTGGATCCTGATGGACCCGACTCTTCAACCCTTTAAAACCGGCGTTTCCGACGTCGGTTTTTCACATTATTGGTGTCTATCTCTTTGATTTTTCGAGATCTACGCAATGACACCTATTTTGGGGCCTAAAAATACTGTTTTATCATAACCCAATTTCAAAAAGAAAAACGGCCGAAGAAGAAATTCAGAAACGTTCATCATTTTTCACAACGTTTCATATTGTTCTTCATCACTTTGATTTCAAAAATCTTCACCAATTTCTCCTTACATATAATACAGACAAAAGAAAAACTAGAAGCCACCACACTTGGATACAGAGTCAAAATAATAATCATTATTCTATAAAACCCATAAGCATATCATCAAAAAATGCAAAACAATCTCTTCCGCCCTAAATCCGAAAAATCATGCGTACTAGGTGTCATACCTAGTGATTATTAATTCACTCAGTAATAACCTAGATATATTCACATGTTGATCATATTCACATGGTTATCCAAATGATATATTCACATATTCAGATCCAAAAATATTATATCTATATCTATATATATATATATAGCATAACCAAGCACAATATAATCCATACCAAACTCCACTTTCCTCATAGATATTCTTAGGCAAAAATGCAAGAACGTCAAAATTGACGCCAACTTAATATTCAGTAACATGAATATTAAATTACAACCATACACATACATGACTCATTTTAACAATTCGACATATACACACCCACAGAAATCATATCATGATTTTAGAAACGATGAATTTTCCACATCAAGAATCCATTCAAATCAAGAACGTAACATAGATTAACACAAATTTCACAAATTGACTTTCAAAATTACAAATCAATTCAAACAACACAGATTCAGAAAATTGTCTTAAGATTGTTGGAGAAAATACTTTCAAGATAGAAATATCACTAAGATAATATTTGTGTAATTAATATGCATAATCTTATAAACATACATTGCTTCTGTATAATGTGGAAAACTATAAAACGAACTCACAAGACTGCCAATTATGGTAATGAACTATGCAGAAATCCGGGTCCAACGTACGTTGTGTCCTTAAAAAAATTTTGCTCCCTCAATACGGATGCCAAAGGTTTCTGAGCAATTGTCTCCCAGGATAGAGCGGATTATACGTCTTCAGAATGAGGGCTCTATCAATCTGAAGCCCAAGCGAATCCAACGAGTCTGCTTTCGGAAATGTTTGTATATCCAGTATGAGTGTATATAGAAAAACTAGATACTATTCTGTGACTAGGGCGCCCTATTTATAGATGACAGAAATGATCAGATGGATACTCATTGGTGAACTGACGCGACCGTGGCGAAACAATGCGACCGGCGGTGGCCAACCAATGAGACTTCTTATTCATAACCCATGGGATTTAGATCCTAAAATCCAACAAATTCATGTCGGAGTCACCAGCATGACCTGTACTGCTTGCTCCTATTCGTCGAAGGAGCTCTGAATGCCGTCGATGGCATCATCAGCGCTTCAGTGGCTCTGTTTTAGAACAAGGCTGACATGGTTTACAACCTTTCTAACTTTTCCTTATATACAAATTGATCCTTCATCTTTACCAACTTTTCCTTAGATACATATATATAAAATTAAAGTTCTCTCTGGCAAAACAAAAAAAAACAAAAGTTCTTTCATGTAAGAGAATTTTTTAAGGAATGACTTATTCCCATTTATAAAAAATGTTAATAGCATGTATAAAACTTTTAGTTTGATATTACTTTATGTTTCTTGTTTATGAGGTTATGTTTCTTGTTAATTGCTTAATTCTTGTTGTAAATCCCTGTATTCAACGGTTCATGTGGACCTGCACACTTGCATTTAGAGAGGTTATAATTTCCTTATGTTTCTTCTTTTAATCACCTATTTTCATTGTAAATCTCCTTATCCCACTTGTTTATGCAGAGTAGGATACTAGCATTTTTGGTAGTTGTTATTTCCTTTATATTTCTTGTTAATCGCCTAATTTTTTTGTTGTTGTAAATCCCCCTCTTCCATCTGTTTACAAATATATTTTTTGGTGGCCAGAGCTCTGGGTTTTGGCGTCAACTACCCCTGGAGCTTTAGCGATTGTTGACCCATTTTTTAACAAATAATAAAGCAAAGGCGTCAATGTATTTTTACCTACAAAATTTAATTTAATTTTTGTTTAAGGAGTGAGTGAAGTTTCATAATGTTTTGAGGCTGTTGGAAATAAAATCGTTGCAATGGATGTGCAGTAAAATTTTCCCTGAGAAAAATTACCTCGCTGTATTATTAGTCATTTCTAACTTCTTCACAAAAATTAAGAAAAGTATTTAAAAGTAGTTTCTATCGTTAAAATAGTGAAAAAGTATTACTACTTTCCAAAATTACTCTCCAACTAAAATCAATGTATCTTAAGTACCTTTTGTATACATAATCTCTCTCTGCTAATACGATTAATAAGGGCGTCTGTGAAAAAGAAGAATTTAATGTTATTGGCTTTTTGAAAAATCACTTATACTTAAAACCATAATAACCTTCTAGAAGATACCTTGTATTGAGGATTGAAGCGGTATATTAATATACTACTTCCTTACGGCATATTTTTCAACCTTATTCAGTAAAGATATATTGCTATTTAGAATGTAATATATATATAGACACAATTCTGGCCCTTGTAACCAGATCATAATAACTGAAATTAAAGCTTCTTATAATCGAATTCTAATAATTATCCTTTTTCATGGATGTATAATATGTGATGCACCGTCCAATTCATACATTCATGAAATAATAATGTTTAAGGAGAAATTGTTGTTTTAATATTGATGTTCTTTTATGAAAACTTTTCTTTCCTAGAATTAAAAATAATATATAGCCCAAATTGAATTTATAAGTATATCATATTTCTTCTTATAAAGTTGAATATTATATACATGTTATTCAACTATTGTTTTTTTTTCCCAAAAAAAATCATGTTTATTACAAGTTTCAAAGATGTAAATTAATTATTCTCTTCTAAGCATTTTTTCCCTATTGTTATAAACGAAAAATAATTCATGTTAATTCAGCACGGAGTTTTTCTTGAGTTTTCTACAATTTTTAATTTGATACACTTTGGACTGCTCCAAGTTATTAGGAAGATGTGGATATTGTTTGTGGTTGCACATCATTACTTAATTACGCATATTTTAGACCTATTTTTCGTTGGTTTCCAATCATAATGGTTTTATTTTCTTGTAGGGATATTTCGATATCAGAATCAAGTTATTAAAGGCACTTTATAAGGTATGGGAAGAATTGAAAGTGAGAAAAATCGATTTCAGCAAAGAGAAGCAAAACAAATTGGATTTATGGTTTGATTAATGAGGTAAAAATACATATAATCCATAGAGATTTTAATTAATTAATTAATTAACTAAGAGGTTAGAGACTTGAGAATCAATTATATTAAGAGATTAAGGATTCATAAGGGCCTGAATGAAAATGGGTTCTCAAGGAATTTCTTTTTAAGTATTTCCAAAATGGATTATCATAATGTCTTAGCTGCTTGGAGATAGAGAGGCATCCATTGCATAAATGAAAATGGGGTCTCAAGGATTTTCTTTTCAGCTTACCAATTACATATGTCTTCCTATGAGGTAGTAGAATGTGATTAAATATATTCATATAGGAAATATGTAATACCCGGATATTTATCTGGAATATTATAAATAAAAGTTAGATATTTCTGATAAGTGAAATTTCAATCTCCAGTCTTGTATAATTATAGCATATTTTCTAAGAAGAATTTCTACAAGAAATTAGGGAATTTTAGGGCCGAAGTGCCAAAATGACCAAAATGCCCCTGAAAGGGTAATTAACTTAGGAAATTATGGAAAAATACCCTTGTAATTATGGAATGATGTTAGAGGTATGAAAATACTAATTTTAATACAAGAGTATGAAGATAATGAGACATTGTAATTAAGAAAATCATCAAGTTATGATAATTTAGTAATTAAGTAATATTGGGCTAATTACTTAAGCATAAGTGAAGGAAATTCACAAGTAATTATATGAAACCCTAAAATTGGTGGTTTTTGTTTTAAAATTAGTAAAAACATGTTTACTAATTAGATGAAAATTTTGGAGAAAAATAGTTGAGTTTAGGTATTTTTAGGCCTAAAAACAAGAATGGACCAATTAGGTAATTTTTGTGAAATTATTGGAAAAAGTAAATAAATAAATCATTAAATAAAAAATAATTATTTATTAAAATAATTAAAGGGCCAGCCGATTTTCCAAGGGAAAATAAAAATAAAAAGAATAAAATGAAAATAGAAACAAGTTGTGCAACTTGCACATTAAAATAATATTAAAATTAATTAAAGCAATATTGGTGAATAGTAATATTAAAATTAGGAAACGGATCCTATCTAGAGATCTAGGAATAGGAATCCCAAGGTCAAGGTAAAATATTGATCAGTGAGTTTTTACCTTTAAGTGACCTCTTCCGGAAGTTAATTCCGAGGCCGTTTGTGCATTTTCCTAATAAAACAAAATAGAGAAAAATGCATATAGGCATATTTTTGATATAAGGGAAATAAATTCTAACTCAACATTTAGGAATGGGTTTGAATTTATTTTGACATATTTGGAGTCAGTGAATTATTTCCAAGAGATTGGTAGTCCCGAAACGAATTCGACACCGGACACGATCGGACACGTTTTCGAGAAAACTTCAACTGGATTGTTGGAGCCCTGTATGGGATCAAAATTTAGGTTAATTTGGACATTTCTAATAAGTGAGGAAATGGTTTCAAAGTTGTAAATCCAGAATTTTGAGATTTCTCCGAAATCACGCGAATCGGGTACCGATCGGGAAAATGGTTGAACAAGTTGCAATTAATGGGTTATTACAACTTTGATTTTCCAATCAAAGCCTTAAATTTGCCAAACAAGGCCCTTGTTTTTGCCTATAAATAGATGCCTTCCTTGAGAAATTTCACACCTTTTCTTCCTTCTCTTGGCCGAAATTTTTGGTTGAGAAAGAAGAGAAAGGAGCTCTGGGGAATTGTGCAATGGCCTCGTAGAATTGTCCTAAAGTCTTCAACGGGTAAGTCTTTTAGTCTTTAGTTTTTAGTTTAGTAGTTAGTAGAATTGTTAGTTAGATTTAGGAAGTAGGTGACAAGATTCCTACAAATGTTTTAGAGCCTTGTTTGCGTTGAAAAAATATGCAGAGGTGTAAACATAGTAGGGATCGAGTCGCTGAAAAGTTGAAGTTTTCGCAGTTCTTTTAAAAGTAAGGGTAGAATTTGTTAGAATAGCCTTTAAATTTCAAGTATGATTGGGTATCATATGGGAGGGCTATTTTAGTCATTATTTTCGAAAATCATAGTTGCGTCGAAGTTCTGGCAAAATTTCGGGAAGAAAATTTGTCGAGTAACGAAGTCTTGCGAAATTCCGCCGATTAGGGGTAGAAGGGCAAAATGGTAATTTTTACCTAAAATGCCGATTATAGTGCCAAATCACTAATGAAAGTGATATTACTCTTATAGGACGTCGAAATCCTAATTTGTTGCCGTTACGTTGTCCAACGTGCCGTTGTCGGACAAACCGCTTTTCCGTCGAAAGTACGCTTCGCGAAACAACTACGTACATCAAACGAAGGTACGGACGCGCATTGTAACACTAATCCTATAGTTCTCATATACATATATGTCATAGATACGTTCTGCTTTATGCTTATGTCCTGTCTGTGTCACAATGTTGTTGTGTAGGACCTTACATAATTGCTGCATGCTTATGTTCTATCTGTGTCACACTTCTGATGAGATGTTGCTGTTATGTCATGAATATCTGTTGTCTATATACTGTTTTATTTGAGCATAAGGTTAACCGTTACCTGAGATTCAATGCGGTGAATTGAATCTCAGCTATAGCTTCAGGATCCGGAGGACCACGGATCGGTGATAGGGGAAAGCAGCAGGGTTCATATTTTGTTATGATCAGTTACTCTTTCGCTCCCATGCTCTACTCTGATTGAAAAAAAAAAAAAATTCCGCTTTAAAAATTGGGATGTTACAAAATATGTTTCATTATTCACAATTAATTAACAACCCAAAATACAAGCAAAGGAATCACACCCACATTTAAGAAACAGTAAAAAAGTTACGTTACAACGACAAACCACGATGCAAATTAAATTTATACAAATCATGAAAAAAAAAAAAAAAACAAGAGGGGAATTATTGGTGTACATACATATAGATGTTCCCGTTCGCTTGTTACACTAGACTGTATCAGATACTAAGAAAACACCTTTCGTTAAGTTAGCTTTCCTCTGCAAGTGTTTCAGAAGTAGAAAGATTGTTGATAATTGGATTACTTGCTTTACACATAGCCTCCAAAGGAACAACTTTTGGCATTGTGATTCCTAATCCTTCTGTCATATCAATTCCTTCCTCACTTACCTGTTTCCATTCAAAGCATTGAATCAACAATCCCAAAGTCATTCCCACTGTTCGTTGAGCTAAACCTGCTCCTGGACATGCTCGTCTTCCTAACCCAAATGGAATTAGCTTGTTTGCTTCTCCTTCTTTCTCAAACCTCTCAGGCTTAAAACTTGTGGGATCACTCCATAGTTGAGGATCTCTATGGATGGCCCATGCATTGACTAATACCATAGTGCCACGTGGAACATTGTAACCTGCTATAGTGCAGTCATTTGAAGCCTCATGTGGAACCAACAATGGTGCAGCAGGGTGCAACCGAAGTGTTTCAGAGATAATACTTTGCAGATATGGTAGTTTCGAGACGTCAAGCTCATCTATTAATCTTTCTTGCCCTATTTGTGAGTCTATTTCTTTCTTTGCCTTTTCCAACACATGAGGATTGTTTAATAAACAAGACATTGCCCATTCTAAGGTCACAGCTGATGTATCCGTTCCAGCAAGAAGCATAACCTACATGTCCAAAAAAACTAATCAACATCAAAATTTAACGAGTGTCCCCTTATCATGAGGTCCGATATATATATATATATATATATGAACAACATTCATGTGTATTTATACTTTTTACAGTTCTTCTAAGAAGTTACTGCAGCATTTTTCATTTGATTAAATGTGCAATCCCTTTTGAGGCTTAAAAAGTAAATGATTTTCACTTCCCAACTAGTGCGTTCCACGAGATTTGAACTTATATTTTCTTCCTTATGGGGTAGGGTGAGACAGCTTATCATCTCAACCAATAGCTTGATTGTAAGTTATTGCAGCTTTTTTGAAGTTTTCCATATCGTTCATTAACCTTACATCCAGTATCCACAACTTTAACATAGGTTGCAAGCACATCTCAAAGAAAAGAAACTAAAAGACATCACATAAACAAAAAGGACAAAAAATAGTTTTACTTACCAAAACGAGGCCCTTAATAATTTGATCCGTGTAGTACTCAGGCTGTGATTCTTGGAGACTCAAAAGATGATCGATCATAGTATTTGCTCTCTGCTTTGCATTTCGATGCTCATCAATGAGTCCTTGCAAGAACCCATCGACTCTTTTGGCCAAAGTCTTGAGCTTCCTCACTAAGTGATCATAATCAAACCACCTAAGTATGGGCAAGAAGTCTGCACGGTTGTTTGCCCCTCCTAGCGCCATCACCTCCATTATCATCTCTCTAAACTTTCTTGCATCTTCCACATCCCCAACTTCATGGTCATCTCCCCAATACCTCTTACCAGAAATCATTCTCATTATAGTGTTGAAGGTCATCTCTGAAAACCTTGATTTCATCTCCACTTTCGCAAACTTGTTACATGAGTCATGAGCAAGCTTTTGCACTAGCCGCATCATCTCGTCCCTTCGCATTTCTAGGAATGTTTGGAGACGGTGGGTGGACAGTACCTCAACCGCAGCGATGCGGCGGAGATTGCGCCAGTGGTCGCCATAGGGAGCAAACCCTAAAGTGGTGCAGTTGTAAGAGACATATTCACCGGCAAGAAAACGGGGTCGGTTTGCCAGGACGATGTCGTTTTTGGTGAAGCATTCTTGGACTGCGGACGGGGATGACACAACCACCACGAGACGAGAGCCAAACCAAAGAGAAAATATTAGACCATAACGTTGAGAAATGCGGTGAAAGGCATGATGAAGTGGTTTTTGAAGTTGGTGAAGGTTTCCAAGTATGGGAAGAGAAAGTGGACCAGGTGGTATGTTTATGAACCTTCTATTTTGGAGGAAGTACTTGAGAGTTATGAAGAGGAAAGCAAGAGAAAGAAGGGAATAATGGAACAAGAAGGTGATCGTCATTGATACCTTTCTTTAATTTGTATAGTGCTTCAGTGATCTATATGATGAATCATGGATTTGAGTTATGGAAAAATGCATGTTTGATAGTGTTATATATATAGATGTCTCGTGTCTGTGTGGCCTATGAGCTTACGCACTGTTATTTTTACAGGATCTAGTTCAAAAGTTCCAATTTCGTCATTCGATGCGTAATGTTTGTTAGACTTCTATTTTTCGACCTTCTTCTCAGTTTTTTTTTTTTTTTTTTTTTTTTTCTGGCCAGTGGACCTTCTTCTCAGTTAAAGGACTTGACCATATCAATATTTATCATGTTCGAGCAACGTAACACAACCAATCAATAAAAAGGGGGGAAACGTAAATTATGCTACGTGGGCTTCAAGAAATTTTCAGCATGTATAAATTTTTCTGTTGGTACAGCTTTCGTATGGTTTTCAAACTCTATTAAAAATGTGCATAGAACAGATAAATGGAATTTCGACGCAGATTACACATGGGAATAACAATTTGAATTGTTTATTTATTTTTTTCTAAAATATTTATTTATTTATTTATTCAATAGTAGTATTATAATAATACTTTTATAATATGTACTAGTATGAATTGAAGTTGAAATCCACGAGAAGGTACCATACTAGATTTGTGGATACATGTATATATAATGTTTGCCTTTCTATTAAAATAGTTTAAGCCAATTTATTAAGACTTACCTCAAGGTCATATACCGTTAATTAATTTATCTTTCAATTAGTTCATATGAGTCTAATAAGAAAGGAGCGAGCGAGCAAGGGACAAGGGAGCCAAACCGAGTCTGTAGCTAGTGTTAAAAGGTTATTTATAGAAGTTAGTTTAAGATTCCCATTTACAAGACATTTTGTGGGATGTTTTTAAGAGTGATTTATATCTTTATACCAAAAATGCTTCCAAACAAATACTACTTTTAGTGTCGAATCTAATATATTTGTTGGGGTAATTTGAAGGTCCAAAATATAAGACGCTTCCCTGGTCATTAAATGTTTTTTTCTTGAAATTTTTCTTATTAAACCAAAAAATGAGAAAGAAATTTTGAATTCACTAGAAAAAATGCCAACCTTTAATTAAGGGATAATTTAAAACAATACCACCTCTTATCTTTAATATAATATAAGATTACACTACAAACTAGATCTTATATTAAAAACTAGAGGTAGTAGTATTTTGCTTCAAATTTGATTAGGCAAACTAACTTTATTGGTCTACGGGATATCGGTATCAATATATTACTCCCTTTAGTGCTTATTATAAAGTACCAACTAGAATATGTTTTTAATCATTTTTATAAAGCACTTGTTAGTTTTAAAGAGTATTAAATAATTTTTATATATGCCCATATTTATTAAGAGTAGTGAACATCGAATTAGCAACAAAATTATGTTGCTAAATTGATTTAGAGATAGAATTATGTTGCTAATAAATTAATGATAACTTATTTTACAACAAAATCATCAAATTTTGTCACTAATCCACTATTATTATTATTATTATTATTATTATTATTATTATTATTATTCTAGTGATTGGTAGAGAGAAAATTAATATGATGTTGTAGTTTAGTGTAGTTAATAAAGTAATATTAGAAATCGCTTAAAAATGACTTATTATAGGGACTAGATAGAGTATAAACTTTGATATTGGAGATAATAAAAGACTTATTTTTTTTCCTACAAAAAAAATTACTCATTCCACGGTAGAAAAGGGAGACCCACCCGTGCTCATACTTGAGATTTGATCTCATAACTTCTCTTTTTAAAGGTGAGTGGAACTTAAGCCAAAAGTTCTTGGCATTTAACATAAAACAAGAAGCCCTACTTGACCCCTTGTTATTTGAGTTATTCCTTATTATCAAATCTAACTCTATATTTAATAAATGGTATATATTTGTAATTATTGAAATGTTTTAAAGACATTAACTAATTGCACTGATTATATTACTGTGTATTAGAACAAGAAGGTGATCTTGATTGTTTTGTACTTTTCATTTGTGGACTTCAGTGATATGAATGGATTTGAGTCATGGAGACATGTTTGTTGGTGTTATGTGTTGCTACTTGTGTTGGGGAGTGGCTACGGTCTATTGCTGCTCCCATCCTCTTCTGTCCGCTTCCCCATCGTTTTTGGTGTAAACAAGTGAAGCTCTTCCTTTTTTATTTGAAATATTTGAGGGTACAGGCGAATACTAAAAAGATATTTCATGATACTGACCGGTACTAAAAAATACTTTATGATCTTGAAAAGTTATTTTAGGACCTTGAAAAAATAACAATTCGGTACCCTAAATTTTTTTTCCAGATCCTAATATGATTTTTCAAGATCATAAAGTATTTTTTTCAGTACTAGTCAGTATCTTCAAATATATTTTTAGTAGCAGTCAGTACCCTGAATTATATTTTCAAGATCATGAAGTATTTTTTCAGTATCGGTCAGTATCCTGAAGTATCTTTTTAGTGCCCACCAGTACCATCAAATACTTTTCTTTTTTAAAAAGGCAGAGCTTCACTGTATGAATAAAAGCCGATGCAGTTTTTAGAAAAAGGACGGAAAAAGATGGGAGCGGTAGTGGACCGTAGCCGCTCCCCGTGTTGCATTTGATCTTACCTAATGTTTCCATTAATAATATATCTAAACGTTATCTTTCCCAAGTGCCAATCACGTCTTTTAATACGCAATATTTGCTTACTTTTATTTTTCATGTTGCTTCCCCGAAGTTTCAGAACATTTTTTGGTCAAACTTCACTACATTTGATATTCATGTCGGATATACTTATCAACAAACCAATTAAAAAATGAATTCTGCCACTAAAGTTTCATGTATTATACTGCCTAGCTTGCTTTCTATATGAATTCTTCTTCCTCATGGATACAAGTGTCGAATTTTGATCCTGCTTCTCCCTCGTTCTCCTACACTCACAGAGTCCTCTAGTCCTATTTATAAGATGGAGAAAGAAAATTATTTTATCCTATTTATTAGTCACATCATTAAATTTTAATTTTCATATGAATATACAATTTCACCTTTAATTTATTTTTGTGTAGGCTATGCTCTTAGGGTTAGGTTATAATGTATAATAGTATTAAATAGGAGTAAGCTAGAGAGTTGTCAAATTTTGAGGTAGAATATAATTGGTAAGATTTAAGGGTTTGTTTAAAAAAAAAAATAGATAGTGTAATACCCCGAAATTTGAATTAGGGAATTTAAGGGCAAAAGTGCCAAAATGACCAAAATACCCCTGGGAGGAGTAAATAACTTAGGAAAATGGTGAAAAATCCTAAAGGGCAATGATAATAAAGTAATTAAGTAATTTCTGGCTAATTACTTAAGCATAAGTAAAGGAAATTCATGAATAATTATGTAAAGCTCAAAAATTAGTGGAAAATAGTTGAAAATTAGTAATAATATATTTACTAATTGATTGGAGATTTTTGAGAAAAATAAGTGATTTTAGGTATTTTTAAGCCTAAATACAAGAATGAACCAATTAGAAATTTTTGAGGAATTTTTGGAAAAATTAAATAAATAAATCATTAAATAATTAATTAAATAAAAAAAATATTTATTAAAAATAAATAAAGGCCAGCCGAAAATTAGGCCTAGAAAAAGAGAAGAAAAAATGAAAAATGAGAAAGAAAATATATGTGCAAGTGGTTATTATTATAATAATATAATTAATTAAAGTAAAAAAATGTGAATAGTAATTTAGAAATTAGGAAACGGATCCTATCTAGAGATCTAGGAATGGGATTCCCAAAGTCAGGGTAGAATATTAATCAGTGGGATTTTATCTTCCGTTAGACTCTTACGGAAGTTAATTCCGAGGCCGTTAGCACATTTTCCTAATAACACGAAATAAGGAAATTCTGAGAAAAGGCCAAATAGCCAAGAGGACGAAAAGGTTATGTTGTGACATTTGGAAAAGAATTGGGAATTTTCATGGACATATTTGGAATCAGTGAATTTTTCTCTAGAGATTGGTGATTCCGAAAACGCGTTTCAGAATCCGGACCCGTACGGACACGTTTTTCGAGAAACTTCGGCTAAACACGGAATGCCCTGTATGGAATCAAGATTTAGATTAGAATAGACATTTCTAATAAATAAGAGGAGATCTTCAAAGTTAGTTAACCAGAATTTTGAGATTTCTCCGAAATCACGCGAATCGGGTACCGATCGGGGAAAACGGTTAGACCGGGCATAAAGCAAGCTCATTAATCATTTTTGGACCAAATATTGGCTGCCAAACAGCCCCTAGATGTCGACCAACATGGTTGAATGGTCAAGATCTTGGCTTCTTTCTCAAGTTAGATCCAAGGGTCCAAACAACTTGGAAAATGCCAAACTTGTCCCTTGAAAAATCTATAAATAGGAGGCATACCCCTTGATAATTCTTCACACCTTCCTCTTGCTCTCTTGGCCGAAATCCTTGAGTGAGAAAGAAGAGAGAGAAGCTCTGGAGAAATTCTGCAGAAGTCTTCAACGGGTAAGTCCTTCGGTCTTTAGTTTTTTTTTTAGTTCGGTAGTTAGTAGAATTGTTAGATAGATTTAGCAAGTAGGGAGTGAGATTCCTACTATTTTTTTTTAGGCCTCATTGCATTGAAATATATGCCTGACAAGGTAGAAACATGGTAGGGATCGAGTCCCCGAAAGCTGAAGTCTTCGTAGTTCTTTCACAAGTAGGTGTTATAATGCTAGAATAGCCTTTAAATTTTCAAGTATGATTGGGTATCATATGGGAGGGCTATTTTAGTCTTTATTTTCGAAAATCAAAATGGCGTTGAAGTTATGTTAAAATTTCGGGAAGAAAATTTGTCAGAGTAACGAAGTGCTGGCGAAATTCCGCCAATTAGGGGTATAGGGGCAAAATGGGAATTTTTACCTAAAATGCCAGTTATTGTGTCAAATCACTCATGGAAGTGATATTACTCTTATAGGAAGTTAGAAATCCTAGTTTGCTGCCGTTACGCTGTCCAACGTGCCGCTGTCGGACGAACTGCTGTTTTCCGTCAGAAATACTAATTTCTGTTAGACGTACTATTTACCGTCAACGAAGGTACGTTCGCGTACTGGTAACCTTAACACTGATGTTTATCGTATGCGTATATGTGTTAGGAGTATTATATGTGTATATGTGGTGTAGTACGTCCGCGTACTGTAACACTAACTCTGATATTTATGGTATGCATGTATGTGCTATGTGTAGTGTATGTGGTAGTTGATTGCTCTGTGATATGTTATGTAATGTGCTATTGGGATGCGCTTGCTGTATGTGATACTTATGTTGTTAGTGATGTGAATGTATGTAATGCATATGTTGTGTATGTAAATATGAGATTAACCGTTACCTGAGGTCCGGATGCATCGGATCTCAGCTCTTAACCTAGCGTCAGGTTCCGGAGGATCGAGGACCGAGGAGAGAGGCAAGCAGCCCGAGTAGAAGACCCGACTGAAGACTTCCTTTTTGTTGTTCCAGCGGAAGCCTTTCTTTTGTTATATACTTTTGAACCACGCGGTTTCGTACATTGTTGTAATTAGCCAGACTTACGGTGTTTTATATATACATATTAGTTACACAATCGCTCCGGTGCTCTACTCTGATCATTTTGAAATGATGTTTGATAAAAAAAAAATTTATACTGCTTTTAAAAGTTGGGATGTTACATTTTGGTATCAGAGCAGTAGTTCTGGCATGAATTTAATTTTGTTATTACGGACAGTTTGGTGCCGAAGGCAAGGCTAGTCTACGTGGGTATGCCATTGAGTCGCCGTATAAGTCGGTGAGGCCCCCATGGTAGACACTTACCTGGCCATTCTGTTCGATTAACGGAGTTAGGTTCTAAGCCTTTTCAAAAATTTTGGAGCATATTTTGAAAATGAGTACTGATATAGCCTAAGGTCGGTGTACTAGTTTGAACCGGTATACCATTCTGAACCGATGTACCACTTTCTGTCGGTACATTAACTCTGATAACCCTGATATCAGTATCCGATCACTCTGATCACTCTGATATCAGTCTCCGATAACTCTGATATCAGCCTTTGATAACTCTGATAATCGCCAGTTTGCACTGGACGGTAACTCTATCCTAGTACATGTGGTATTTGACCCATATTGAGAACTTCTATCAGAGAAATTTTTGTTACGAATTTCCGTACTCTTCTGGAAACTGGATTTGATCCATTTTTCTCCGTATATGTTTTGAGAAGAAAGAACCAACGAGAGTCTGACGAAGGAAATGTTGCGGGTATCTGTCCGATTATGTTGTGAATACTAGAGTGATAAAAGCTGGGAGCAGTAAAAATGCTCGGCGCGATAGAGTTTAGAGACTAATGTGATAAAGTCTGTGTTATGCGGAATGTCTTCCCTGTATCTAACGTTAACGTTTCCTCTAATCAAGGAACGCGACATGGCGAATTTGAGAGGAGCCGGAGCTCCTAGAGGCCGAGGTAGACGACCTCGGACGAATCCAGTAGTAAATCCGGAACAGCCAAATCAAGAACCTACCCTACAAGCTGCCTTTCAAGAGGCACTGACTGTAATACGTAACCAAGGAGAGATGATCGAGGAACTTCGTGCAGAAAGGCAAGCTGAAAGGCAAGCAAGACACGAGGAGGAAGAACGACGAGCTGAAGAGGAACGTAATACTGAAGAAGATGACGAGCTAAGAGATGAGCACGACGAGGAAGATGAGGAATCTGATAGATCGCAGTCACCTCCTCGACGGGAGAGGGTTGTGGAGACTACACAACACTGGGTCACACAGTTCTTAAAGCTCAAACCACCTGCTTTCCATGGAAAGAATGAGCTGGCTGAGGATTGGCTGATGAGCCTAGATAAAATATTTGAAGTCATGGAATGCCCAGAGAACCGGAAAGCCCAGCTGGCGATTTACAAACTCGAAGGAGATGCACACAGATGGTGGAAAAGCGTTGCTATAACGTTACGGACCCGGGTTTGCCCTGTCACTTGGGAGATGTTCATAGAAAAGTTCAATGAACAGTATTTTCCTCCCTCTACACAAGTGATCAAGGAGGCGGAGTTTCTTAGCATCCAACAAGGTTCTGAGAAATCCTTCGACGACTACTTTGCCCGATTTACGAATCTGTCGCGATATTCATCATATCTGAAGAGTAATGTTAACGAAAGCTGGAAGGCAAATAGGTTGATTCATGGGCTAAAGTATGAGATAAAGAAGAGGCTGGTGTCTCAGCAGTTTCCTAAACTAGCCCAAGCAGTAGAATCTTGCCGACTAATTGAGCGCAACCGAAAGGAGCTGCGTAATCCCCGACACTTAAGCACTAGCAACATGGGTCGTGGCGAGGGTAGCCGTGAAAATTCCTCACGAAAGAGAGAAGCACCGTGGAGTGACTCTCAGAGAGAAAGTAAAAGACCATTCCAGATTAGAGAGCAGAACAACCCAGGAATGCCGGGAAGCCGACCATGTCCAAAATGCAGGCAATACCATCCTGGTGTTGACTGTTATATAAGGCGAGTTTGCTACAGATGCCGGAAGCCAGGACACATTATCCGAGACTGTCCTAAAAAACCTACGGAGATAAGGCCACAGAATCCAGGCCGAATGTACGCGCTAACTGATACAATGAACAGAGAACTTCTGGATAGAGTCCAAGGTACTATCTCTCTTAGTAAAGGATTTTTCTCTATGCACTGCGTGAACTAGGTATTAGTTATTCGACTAAAATCGTGTGATACGTAGATTTCTTATGAGACGTAATCTATGTTTCTTCGTTAAGTACAAATCGACCGTGATCGTGTCATTGAGTAGGAGGTATTTTGTGTTATCATGGTGTGTGGGAACCATGGGAACATTTAAAGTATCTTGTGTTGCCATGGTATAGTCCAAGGAGACATTTTGGTATTTGTAGTATTGACCGCGGTATATGAGCCACGGGAGACACTATATATCAAGGTACGATATGACAAGATCTTTATGGTCAAACCAAAGCGAATTCTAGATTATCAAGAGGAGCGGCTGGCAGGCAAAGCAAGGATCCGACGCGTGGAGTCTGTAACATCCCAATTTCAGAGCCAATTTTTTTTTTTAAAAATCAGAGTAGAGCTTTGGAGCGTAAGAGTAACTGATTCCCATTCAAACAATAACCAGAGTGTAACATAGTATTGATACAGCATCCTATTGTTCTCTTAGGTAAATACGGAAAACAATAAAGCGACATCTCCGTCTAAGAGCTCACTCGTGCTACATGCCCTCCAACCATGAGCCTACTCGTGCAGCTTGCCTCGATCTCCGATCCTTAGTCCTTCTGAACTTGACGCTACGTTAAGAGATGGAGTCCATGCATCGAACCCCAGGTAACGGTTAACCTTATGCTCAAATAAAACAGTATACGGATGACAGATATTCAAAACATAACAGCAGCAAATCTCTTAAGCATATAGCAGATGCATGATTGTGACACAGACAGAACATAAGCATTAAAGCAGTACGTAAAGTCCTACACAATAATAGCTGCAAAAAAACCAGTGCCACGATGTACTGTCGTGTCCTCAGCGCTAGGAAAACTCTAACGGTATCATTAAGTCTATAACCCATGTGAAACTGTATGTATAATCGGTAACCCTGAACAGAGTCTCTAACCGTGAATGTATCTCGGTGACCCCTAACTCCGTGAATGTACTTATCACATATATGTATATGAGCAGCACTAGATTAGTGTTACGATGCGCGAACGTACCTTCGTTGATGTACGTAGATGTTTCGCGAATCGTACTTTCGACGGAAAACAATGGTTTGTCCGACAAATGGAACGTTGGACAACGTAACGACAGCAAATTAGGATTTCTGACGTCCTATAAGAGTAATATCACTTCCATTAGTGATTTGACACAATAACTGGTATTTTAGGTAAAAATTACCATTTTGCCCCTATGCCCCTAATTGGCGGAATTTCGCCAGCACTTCGTTACTCTTACAAATTTTCTCCCCGAAATTTTGCCAGAACTTCGACGCAATTATGATTTTTGAAATTCTAGACTAAAATAGCCCTATCATATGATATCTAATCATACTTTGAAAAATAAAGGCTACTCTAGCATTACTACTCTAACTATTGAAAGAACTACGAAGACTTCAACTTTTCAGGCACTCGATCCCTACCAAGTTTTTACCTCGTCAGGCATTTTTCAATGCAATGAGGCCTAAAAACAATAGTAGGAATCTCATTCCCTACTTACTAAAACTATCTAACAATTCTACTAACTACCGAACTAAAGAGCTAAAGACCGAAGGACTTACCCGTTGAAGACTTCGAGAAATTTTTCCGAGCTTCTCTCTCTAAAATCCTCTCTCTAGATTCAAAAATCTCAAGAGAATGAAGTGAGAAAATGCAAAGGGAGGGGGGTATTTATAGAAACTGGGGCAGGGTTTCGGCCGTCGATCAACTTTTTGAGGAGCGATCTGGGCCGTCCAAAGCAACTTTTCAAAAAAAAAACCCTTTCTTCCCCTTTTGTATTCACACCTGACCGAAATTCAAGGGGCTTGGCCAATGGGAGGTGGCCACGTGTCACCTTCCAGAAGCTTTCGGTCCAATTTCCCCGATCGGTACCCGATTCGCGTAATTTCGGAGAAATCTCAAAATTCTGAATTTACAACTTTGAAATCATTTCCTCAGTTAGTATAAATGTCCAAGTTAACCTATATTTTGATTCCATATAGGGCTCCAACAGTCCAGTTGAGTCTTTCTCGAAAAACGTGTCCAAACGCGTCCGGTTTCAGAACGTATTTTGGAATCATCAACTTCTTCAGAAAAATTCACTGATTCCAAATATGTCCAGATAAATTCAAACTCATTCCTAGATATTGAGTTAGAATTTATTTTCTTCATATCCAAAAATATGCCTATCTACATTTTTCCCTATTTTGTTTTATTAGGAAAATGCACTAACTACCTCGGAATTAACTTCCGGAAGAGGTCACTTGAAGGTAAAAACTCACTGATCAATATTTTACCTTGACTTTGGAATTCCTATTCCTAGATCTCTAGATAGGATCCATTTCCTAATTTTTAAATTACCATTCACATTTTTTTACTTTAATTAATTATAATATTATTATAATTGCAACTTGCAACAATTCTTTTATACATATATATATATATTTTCCCTTTTTTCTTGGCCCAATTTTCGGTCAACATGATCCATTTTTTATTTATTTTCGTTTTATATTTTATTTAAAATAAAATAATTATTTAATAATTATTTTATATAATTTCTTACATAATTTTCCCATTGGTCCAAACTTGTATTTAGGCTTAAAAATACCTAAACTCAAATATTTTTCTCCAAAATTTCCAATTAATTAGTAAACATGTTTTTACTAATTTTAAGCCAATAACCACTAATTTTAGGGTTTCATATAATTATTCATGAATTTTCCTTGCTTATGCTTAAGTAATTAGCCCAATATTACTTAATTACTTAATTATCACAAGTTGATAATTTTCTTACTTAGAACAACTCATTACCTTCATACTCTTGCATTAACATTAGCATTTCCATGCCTCTTACATTATTCTATAATTTGCAAGGGTATTATGGTCTTTATATTACTTTTTGAACATTCTTATACAATTTCTCCAAGTTCATAATTTATTAAATTACCATAATTAGAGATTATATACTCTCCTAATTCACTTGGTCATTTTACTGCCTTTTAGGATTTTTCATCATTTTTTTCTAAGTTATTTATGTCCCTTAAGGGGCATTTTCGTCATTTTGGCACTTTGGCCCTTAAATTCCCTAATTTCCTACAGAAATGAACTTAGAACAATAGACTATATTTCCACGAGTCTTACGATCATAAATTTCACTTATGAGAAATAACCCATTTATTTATCAAAATATAATATTTCAGATAAAGAAATATGCGGGTATTACAGAGTCCAAAGTCCGAGTAGGACAGAGTTTGGTTAAGTACGGAGTTTTAGATAGTAGACTACAAATTTCGAGGACGAAATTTTGTTTAACGGGGGGAGAAATGTAATACCCCGAAATTTGAATTAGGGAATTTAAGGGCCAAAGTGCCAAAATGACCAAACTACCCCTGGGAGGAGTAAATAACTTAGGAAAATGGTGAAAAATCCTAAAGGGCAATGATAATAAAGTAATTAAGTAATTTCTGGCTAATTACTTAAGCATAAGTAAAGGAAATTCATGAATAATTATGTAAAGCTCAAAAATTAGTGGAAAATAGTTGAAAATTAGTAATAATATATTTACTAATTGATTGGAGATTTTTGAGAAAAATAAGTGAGTTTAGGTATTTTTAAGCCTAAATACAAGAATGAACCAATTAGAAATTTTTGAGGAATTTTTGGAAAAATTAAATAAATAAATCATTAAATAAATAATTAAATAAAAACAATAAATATTTATTAAAAATAAATAAAGGCCAGCCGAAAATTAGGCCTAGAAAAAGAGAAGAAAAAAATGAAAAATGAGAAAGAAAATATATGTGCAAGTGGTTATTATTATAATAATATAATTAATTAAAGTAAAAAGTGTGAATAGTAATTTAGAAATTAGGAAACGGATCCTATCTAGAGATCTAGGAATGAGATTCCCAAAGTCAGGGTAGAATATTAATCAGTGGGATTTTATCTTCCGTTAGACTCTTACGGAAGTTAATTCCGAGGCCGTTAGCACATTTTCCTAATAAGACGAAATAGGGAAATTCTGAGAAAGGGCCAGATAGCCAAGAGGACGAAAATGTTATGTTGTGACATTTGGAAAAGAATTGGGAATTTTCATGGACATATTTGGAATCAGTGAATTTTTCTCTAGAGATTGGTGATTCCGAAAACGCGTTAAATGCTTAGGACCGTACGGACACGTTTTCGAGAAACTTGGTGAACACGGAATGCCCTGTATGGAATCAAGATTTAGATTAGAATAGACATTTCTAATAAATAAGAGGAGATCTTCAAAGTTAGTTAACCAGAATTTTGAGATTTCTCCGAAATCACGCGAATCGGGTACCGATCGGGGAAAACGGTTAGACCGGGCATAAAGCAAGCTCATTAATCATTTTTGGACCAAATATTGGCTGCCAAACAGCCCCTAGATGTCGAACAACATGGTTGAATGGTCAAGATCTTGGCTTCTTTCTCAAGTTAGATCCAAGGGTCCAAACAACTTGGAAAATGCCAAACTTGTCCCTTGAAAAATCTATAAATAGGAGGCATACCCCTTGAGAATTCTTCACACCTTCCTCTTGCTCTCTTGGCCGAAATCCTTGAGTGAGAAAGAAGAGAGAGAAGCTCTGGAGAAATTCTGCAGAAGTCTTCAACGGGTAAGTCCTTCGGTCTTTAGTTTTTTTTTTAGTTCGGTAGTTAGTAGAATTGTTAGATAGATTTAGCAAGTAGGGAGTGAGATTCCTACTATTTTTTTAGGCCTCATTGCATTGAAAGATATGCCCGACGAGGTAGAAACATGGTAGGGATCGAGTCCCAAAGTCGAAGTCTTCGTAGTTCTTTCACAAGTAGGTGTTATAATGCTAGAATAGCCTTTAAATTTTCAAGTATGATTGGGTATCATATGGGAGGGCTATTGTAGTCTTTATTTTCGAAAATCAAAATGGCGTCGAAGTTCTGGCAAAATTTCGGGAAGAAAATTTGTCAGAGTAACGAAGTGCTGGCGAAATTCCGCCAATTAGGGGTATAGGGGCAAAATGGTAATTTTTACCTAAAATGCCAGTTATTGTGTCAAATCACTCATGGAAGTGATATTACTCTTATAGGAAGTTAGAAATCCTAGTTTCCTGCCGTTACGCTGTCCAACGTGCATTGTCGGACGAACCATTGTTTTCCGTCGAAATACTAATTTACATTAGACGTACTATTTACCGTCAACGAAGGTACGTTCGCGTACTGGTAACCTTAACACTGATGTTTATCGTATGCGTATATGTGTTAGGAGTATTATATGTGTATATGTGGTGTAGTACGTCCGCGTACTGTAACACTAACTCTGATATTTATGGTATGCATGTATGTGCTATGTGTAGTGTATGTGGTAGTTGATTGCTCTGTGATATGTTATGTACTGTTGATATGTTCACGTTTGCTAAGGGCCACACATTATATGTGCTATTGGGATTCGACTGCTATGGGCCAAACGTTGCTAAGGGCCATACGTTGCTAAGGGCCACACATTTTATGTGCTGTTAGAATACGTTGCTAAGGGCCACACATCTTCCTGGGGGCTTATTTGCTATTGGGATGCGCTTGCTGTATGTGATACTTATGTTGTTAGTGATGTGAATGTATGTAATGCATATGTTGTGTATGTGAATATGAGATTAACCGTTACCTGAGGTCCGGATGCATCGGATCTCAGCTCTTAACCTAGCATCGGGTTCGGAGGATCGAGGGCCGAGGAGAGAGGCAAGCGGCCGAGTAGAAGACCAGTGAAGACTTCCGTTTTGTTGTTCCAGTGGAAGCCTTTCTTTTGTTATATACTTTTGAACCACGCGGTTTCTGTACCGCTGTTGTAATTAGCCAGACTTACGGCGTTTTATATATACATATCAGTTACACAATCGCTCCGGTGCTCTACTCTGATCATTTTGAAATGATGTTTGATAAAAAAAAAATTTATACTGCTTTTAAAAGTTGGGATGTTACAGATAGTCATATTTAAAATAAAACAACTAACTCACACTTATCCAACATTTTATTAGAAGTAATTTTTCCTCATAATTGTTTTTATATAAAGTGATTTTTTCCTCTCTTTTTTTTTTTTTTGCTCGGAATTTTTTTTTTCCTCTCTGAAATATCCTTGCCACCCTAATGTGATTCATCTTTGATACCTTACTTATTTGTTGCCGACAAGTTCATTTACTCCAATTGAATGAATAGTAAAATAAGAAGGATGTGTTAAAACACACATTGTATAAGATATTTTTATTCTAATATTTGATATGAACAAACCCCTTTTAAAGTTTTCTTGTATATGAAACTGGAGGGATCAATCTCAATCACAGTATTACAGACACACACTTATGCATGCGCGAGCACATATGTACATATACATATCTATGTATACTTGTGTGTGTATACATATGCGCGCGCGCGCACACACACACACATACATACATACATACATACATACATACATACATACATACATATGTGTGTGCGCGCACGCAAGCGCTAAATTTAAGGTCTCATTCCCTTTTATCTCTCATATTAAAACTTTTTCCCTTAATAATACCATTGCTTATTAAGACATTTTTATCTCTAGAGTGAAATACTCCAACCTCCTCCGTTTTTCTTTAATTACACATACCTCCCTTTTATTTTAAAAACTCATATAATCCTCCTTCAAATCAAAATATATGTTACACAAACCCCTTATATTTTTAAGATACCTTTTTCATCCATCCAATTGTTAGTGGACCATTATGTTTGACTCTCAAAATTTTGTTGGCCCAAAATACCCATCTTTAACATAAGAATAATTCAACTATTTATATTTGTCAAAAAAAATTATACAAAAATGATTCTAGTATATATTTTCAAAAATTTCTAATATGTTTGAAAATCTATTAATTTTGATTATATTATAAAATTTTATAATTTTAATTTCTCACTTCATTTGTTGAAATGTGTTTATTTTGGGTTTTCTAAAACGAGTAAATACATATTTCAAATACAAAATTTGTTACCATATGGTATAAATAATATACGTTTAAGATATTACATAAATAATTCATTACTGTAGCTTTTAATTGTTTTTCCTATTCTGGATTTGATATGATGAAGGGCAAATTAGTAAATAAGTTTTTTTAATAAAAATTGTTATTAAAAAATATTTTTAGAATTTTTTTGGAATATTCTTAAAAGAATTAACAATTTGGACCTAAGTCTATATTTTCAAAATAGATAGGAGGTCTATATAATTTGGGGAAAGCAGAAGAGTTATCAGAGTATTTTACTCTTATCTTTATGGATTAAAGTATGCTCAATAAATAACATGGTCATTTTTTTAAAAAAGTATTAAAAATTATCCACGTGCTGATTACAAACAACAAACTTACTACTTTTATTGGATTATCGAACCTGCTATTTATAGCCAGAGGGAGTATGCCTTTTCAATTTTGTTCTTCATTAGAATTAATTGTATGTTTGGATTAGTTTTTAGAGAATAGCTTTTACGATTTATGAGGTAAGTATATGAGAGGAGTTTTGTCTCGACTTGCGGAAAAAAGGCTTACCACTCTGGTCCTATTTATAAGTCTAGTTTGACCAAATCTCACATACCAAGGAAAGTTAGGTATCTCAATGATTATAAAGCAAATTTCCAACTTTACTCTCATTTATGAATGGGTACCTTTTAACATTTATTGTCAAATCTCTCTCATCTTTTCCTCTTCCCAACATAGCTAGCCAATCTCTCTCATCATCATTAATATGGGCAAAATTGTCACAATCTCATTTATTTGGTCAAAATGGACTTATAAATAGGACCAATTTTTTTGGTCAAACTGGACTTATAAATAGGACCAGAGTGGTATGAAACTAAGGTTTTAGAGTTATCATGTCCACAATAAATTGTCCAGTAGAATGAAACATTAATAATTATATAATGAGACCAACAGCTAATTAAAGAGGGACATGAATTGAAAGGAGAAAAAAATAGAAAAAAGAAATTTAATAAGCATGTCCCTATAATTTCACCTCTCACTTATAATTAGATTCTGATAATGTTTCATCAAACCCTTATACTTTATTCAATTATAGGTATTGGTTCCATACTAAATATTTTTATGATACTTTTTATGTTTATGTTGATAATCAATAAATTTATTCTCTTTTTAACTTTTAAGAAAATCTTTTTTATTCCATATCTTATAACAACTTATATGTCATTTAGTCCGCATCTGTCTTCGCTAATTAACATATTATAAACATAGAAAGTAATGCTCATAATAGAGAAAACTGTAAGGATCGAATAAAAAAAAAATTACAAAAACTTGTATGATTAAAACTCAGATGAAAGATCGATGAATTATTTTATATCGATAATTAGGAGGGCAAATATATCAGACACTTTTTTGGCTTTTTGAAAAATCGGTTGTACCAAAATGCCTTCCCTGGCTAGCTCCCTCCCTCTACTGCCGCAATTGGCGGTGGCACAATCATCTCTGTCGCCAGCTCCGGTTCCACTGTTAAGTTGACTTTTTCCGTAATGGTGTTGTGGTCATTGGTGAATACTTTCATAACACTTAGTAATTTATTTTTTTACAAATAAGTGGGCACATTTCCTTTTCCCTTTGTAAAAATTAATTTATATTTTTAATATACAGGCTTTCCATTTGTTTAATTGTCTCTAAATGTGGTCATGTTCCTGTTTGTCGTTTTTATTTGACCTGACATTTTATATACGAACGTTTCATGATTCCAAATACAAAATTCCACATAATTGTCGTTTTCATTATCGCTGCACTATTATTATTTGTAGATGTTGGTAATTCCTTTATAACGTGCTGATGTTAACACATTGCCAAACATCTTGCAAATTTTCAAACAAATATGTCACAAACGCACTATGTACTCTTAATTAGATAAAACTTTAACTCTGTCTTCTTCTTTTTTTCCCCTTTCCGGCTTAAATTGGCGTAAATCATATCTTTACTGTGTTATATTTTTTCCATATAGGTATATATTGGGATTTTCTTCCTATCAAAATGATTTAAGTCAATTTATGCAACTCACCTGAATATTATATACCTTTGGTTATTTCACCAATTAGTCCATGTGAAACTTCTCTTTTAATATTCTAATATATTGGTTATGCAAGGTTTGCGTAAAATAATAAATATGCTGGTGTAAGGTTGATGTCAGGGATGACGCTTCCTATATCAATTTTATATATTGTGTCATTATTATAAGTGCAATAAAGACCCGTGATTTGATTGGATTTTAGCCATAAAGACACGTGGTGTTATATCTATATATATATAGGATCCCAATCCAAAGTTCCATCCAGTTACATCATTTGGTACAAAATAGCTGCACTGATGTTTATGTTCGGGCAACTGATAACCAACTGAGAAATGTATATTACTACTATATTATTACAGCCTTACATTGTATATTCTTCAAATTTATTCAGTAAAGGTATGATTAATTTCTATTTAGAATGTAAATAGATCAAAAGTATTCTGTACGTGTACCAGAATATACAATTCTTGCCCTTGTAACCAGATCATGATGAAAGCTTCTATAATCAAATTCAAATAATCCCTTTTTCATGGGTGTGTGATGCAATGCTAAATTTATACATTCATCAAATGTTTAAGGAGGCCATTGTTGTTATACTGATGTTCTTTCTTCAAAACCTTTCCATTCCATGAACTTAATATATAATAATTGAATTTATAAGCACCACATTTCTTCTTAAGAAAATATGTTAAATGTGTGTGCGCTCGCGCTCGCGCTATTCGACTATTATTTTTTTCAAAAAAAAAAACATTATGTTTATTATCTTAAGTTTGAAAGATGTACTCTAAACATCTATAATTTATCATACTGTTATCAACCAAAAATTCATGTTTATTCAGCACATTTTTTGAGTTTTTTTGGCACGCTTATAAATATTTTAAATAGATGTGCATCTTGTTTGTGGTTGAACATCATTACTTAATTAAGCATATTTTAGTCATATGAGTCGTCAGTTTCCAATCACAATGGTGTTATTCTCTTGTAGGCTATTTGACATGGGGCTCAAGTTATCAAAGCGACTTTGCAGGGTATGGGAAAAATAATCATGAGAAAATCAATCTCAGCATGAGAGAAACAAAATAAAATTGATTAGATGGTTTGATTAAATAAGGTAGATACACAAAATCATTCACAATAGAGGGATTTTGATTGATTAAGAGGTTAAATTAACTGAACACCTATTTGAAAATTAAGAGAGGGCTTGTAGATAATGTGGCATGATTATTAATCAAAAAACCCATAATTTAGAAGCAACTATAATGGAGATTATTGAAGGATAAATAATCTTCGGCTTCTTTGCATTCCCAAGTCCATACTCAATTTCAACTTTGATTCTTACAATTTTATATACTCTAAATATGCATTTTAGAAACCAATCATACTTATGGTTTTCTGCACTTAATTGAACACATAATGTTTCTTGTTTGACCAATTTGTAATTCAAAGTTTTATGAGAAGAATAAATATGACAAAAAAGAGTACCTATCGAAGCACTTATTACCATGGACCTACGGAATTGTTTCTAAAATACTCCCATATCTAGTGATATGGATAATTTAGTATGTTTAGAATATTGTTTTTAATCTTAAGAGTCATTTAAGGTTAGCCATTTTGTCTATTTGCATAGCAAGTTGTATATGTTAGTTTCAAGGAATGGATGATAATTTGTTGGGACAAATATTATTGTTATTTTGTGTTTTCAACTTATTGTGTTGCCTTTTAGCTATGGATGCAGAAACAAGTTCTTTTATGGTGATCAAATTTGTGTGATTTTTGGCTCCCTTTCTATATGGAGAAAGGCCCAAAATTTGAAGCTTATTTGTGTCTCACGTATTAAAGTGGAGACTAGGGTAAGAGGGAGAGGCCTTATTGTGCAGCAACTTAAGAAAGAAAAATCAATGTTCGCATCTTCACTAAGAAATTTCAGTAAATCGATGTTTACACACTCAATAATCATTAGATCGGATTGAAATTTGGCTAGCAAGTTTGGGAAGTCCAGTTTATTATTCTGAATGTGGTTGGATCATCGATTCATTGCCTTGTCGTTTGCACTTATTTGTGCATCTTATTGAGACCCTCTTGTACCATATTTTGATTATAGTGAAGCTTATTTTCATTACTCTTGACAACCCATGGTTTTATCCTTGTACTGAAGAATTGTTCACATCACTAATTTTTGTGCTATTCAATTTTTCCATATATTTGTTTAATTGTTTCTTACTGAATATTGCTAGTGAGATGAGAAATTCTTCCCGCTACGTGTAACTCTTTACCTCGCACTTTTTGAGTGCCAATGAGTAGTTGCATTGAAAGAGAGGGAAAGGGAAGAGAGGAGGGAGGGAGGGAAATAGGAATTCTTATTCAATAATTAAATCAAGTTTGGATAAAACTTAGAACATAGAACTGCTCTATTTATAGTATTTATAGAGCCTTAGAAATAATAAAAGGTTAAAGGTCTAATTTTGCCTCAGAAACTTTTGCTCAGGGACTATGGATATTCAAAATTCATTTTCCCTAAAAATATTTTACATATAGAAATATTGTCCTCACAGTTTAAAATGTTAATTTTGTTGGTTAGTCTTCCCACAGCACCATATCATCCTTATTTTAATGGATGAAATTATCTGAACTCAACCAAGTTTAACTCAGTCCTTTTTCTTTTCTTTTTTTTTTTTTTTCCTTTCCGCCTTAAATTGGCGTAAATCATATATTTAGTGTTAGATATTTTAGATATATGTATATATTGGGCTTATCTTTCTATCAAAATGATTTAAGTCAATTTATGACAA
The DNA here is from genome assembly GCA_025563575.1 of Acacia pycnantha. Classification (NCBI taxonomy): domain Eukaryota; kingdom Viridiplantae; phylum Streptophyta; class Magnoliopsida; order Fabales; family Fabaceae; genus Acacia; species Acacia pycnantha. Next base: position 6,761,760 of record JAMWYP010000002.1, on the reverse strand, counting down.
CTCACCTAAAACATTATATACCTTTGGTTATTTCACCAATTAGTCCATGCGAGACTTCTCTTTTAATATTCTAATATATTGGTTATGTAAGATTATTTACGTAAAATAATAAATATACTTTTGTAAGTTAATTGTTGATGTCAGGGATGACGCTCCCTACATCAAATATTATATATCGTGTCATTATTCTAAGTGGAATAAAGACATGTGATTTGATTTGATTTGAGCCATTAAGCCACGTGGTGTTATATATGTGTGTGTTGCGTTAGAGCTCTATATATAATAGATACATACATGTATGTGTGTGCATGTCTATGTATATATGTATATATATAGAGCTCAAACGCCACACACACACATAGTATACATATATGTATATACTTACATCTGTGTAACAACCCGACTTTTTAAAGCAGTATAAATTTTTTTTTTTTAACATCTTTTCAAACCATCAGAGTAGAGCATTTGAGCGGAAAAGTAACTGATATATAGATTCAAAAAGCCAACAGTAGTGTATCTAAATGAAGTCTTGATCGAGGCTTTCTATGCGGTGCTTGCCTCTCTCCTCGGTCCTCGGTCCTCCCGAACTGACGCTATGTTAAGGGTGAGATCCAGCGCACCGGATCTCGGGTAACAGTTAACCTCATGTTTATGTATACACATACAAACGACAGACATCCACAACATCATCAGCACATACCATCACTCTATCACAACCCATGCATATGTATTGCCCCCAGCATGCAGACAAATTGCACCCAGCATACAGACCGATTGCACCCAGCATACGGACAGATTGCACCCAGCATACAGACAGATTGCACCCAGCATACAGACAGATTGCACCCAGCATACAGACATATCCTCTAACCACTATATGTACTCAAACAGTATAACACTCCTACACACATACCACATATATGCATACCATAAACATCAGAGTTAGTGTTACAGTACGCGAATGTACCTTCGTTGACGGTAGACGGCACTTCACGTGAAAACGTCCAATAGCGGCACTTCGGCGTAACGCGGCGTGATTAGGATTTCGACGTCCTATAGGAGTAATATCACTTTCATTAGTGATTTGGCATTATAAGCGGCATTTTAGGTAAAAATTACCATTTTGCCCCTATACCCCTACTTGGCGGAATTTCGCGGTAACCACTACATAGGCTATTTTCTTCCCAAAATTTCGCGAACTTCGACGCATTTATGATTCTTGAAAATAAAGACTAAAATAGCCCTCCCATATGATACCCAAATCATAAAAATAAAGACTACTCTAGCCTTACTAACTATTGAACTAAAGACTAAAACCTAAAGGCCGAAAGACTTACCCGTTGAAGACTTGGCGAGAACTTCCCCGAGCTTCTCTCTCTTCTTTCTCACTCAAGGATTTCGGTTTTCACTTGAGAATGGGGTGAGAAAAATGAAGAGAGCTCTTGCCTTTTATAGGCAAATTTTGGGTCCTAAAGTGTAATTTTCTCTTCTCAAATTTTGGGTCCAAAGTTGTAATTTTCCCTTTAATATTTTGAAGAGTGATTCTTGGCCATACAACACACCAAAACGTGCTGCCCCCTCTCCAAGCCAAAGATGAGCCAATTGGATGATGACACGTGTCCTCATCCAGGTCAATTTCCGATCGGTACCCGATTCGCGTAATTTCGGAGAAATCTCAAAATTCTGGATTTACAACTTTGAAGACAAGTTCTCACTTACTAGAAATGTCCAAGTTAACCTAAATTTTGGTTCCATACAGGGCATTCCGTGTTCAGCCGAAGTTTCTCGAAAAACGTGTCCGAACGCGTCCGGTTTGAACGCATTTCGAAATTACCAACTTCTTCGAAAAAATTCACCGATTCCAAATATGTCAAAATAAATTCAAACTCATGCCTAGATGTTGAGTTAGAATTTATTTTCCTTATATCCAAAATATACCTATATGCATTTTTCCCTATTTTGTTTTATTAGGAAATGCACAAACGACTTCGAATTTTCTCTGGAAGAGTATAACGGAAGACAAAATTCCACCGATCATTATTTTCCCGACTTTGGAAATCCCATTCCTAGATCTCCGAGATAGGATCCGATTCCTAAATATTAATTTACTATTCATCATAATAAATTATATATTAAAATAATAAAATCCAAAACTTCTATCCTAAGTTATCTAAATATTTTTAACTCAATATTATCCCATTTTTTGAGCAAGATTCGGCTGGCCCAAAAAAAAATAATAAATATTTATTTTTTTTAATTAATTAATTAATTAATTAATTAATGATTTATTTATTTACTTTTTCCAAAAATTCCACAAAATTACCTAATTGGTCCATTCTTGTATTTAGGCTCAAAAATACCTAAACTCAACTATTTTTCTCCAAAATTTCCAATTAATTAGTAAACATATTTTTACTAATTTCAAACCATTTTCCACTAATTTTTGAGCTTTACATAATTATTTCATAATTTTCTTTGCTCAGGCTTAAGTAATTAGCTCAATATTACTTAATTACTTTCTTATCAATAGTTGATAATTTTCTTAATTAGAATACCTCATTACCTCATAATTCTTGCACTGACATTTCTGTTTCCATATGTTCTGCTTTATTTTAGAATTTGTGAGGGAATTATGGTCATTACCATACTTTTTGAGCATTCTTCCTCAATTTCTCCAAGTTTGTAATTTATTAAATTACCAAAATTAGAGATATACGCTCTCTCAATTTAAATAATTATTTCATTGCCCTTTAGGATTTTTCACCATTTTCCTAAGTTATTTACTCCTCCCAGGGGTATTTTGGTCATTTGGCACTTTGGCCCTTAAATTCCCTAATTCAAATTTCGGGGTATTACATTTCTCCCCGTTAAACAAAATTTCGCCCTCGAAATTTGTACCCATCCACTATACTTTGTACTAACTAGACTCAGTCTACTCGGACTCTGGGCTATACGCGTCGAATCTTCGCTTTATTTGTCAGCTGCTCCTCCTGGTGATCGAGAATTCGCTTTGGTTTGACCATAAAGATCTTGTCATATTGTACTTTGATATATAGTGTCTCCCGAGGCGCCCATACACCGCGGTCAACACCACAAATACCAAAATGTCTCCATGGCGCCCATACACCATGACAACACAAGATATCATACATGTCACCATGGCGCCCATACACCATGGCAACACAAGATACCTCGTACTCAATGACATGATCACGGTCGAATCGTAATATCTAAGAAACATGGAATACATCACGGAGGTGGTTCTCGTATCGTATAAGTCAATCGAATAGCTAATACCTAGTTCATGCAATGCATAGAGAAAATTCCTTACTAAGAGAGATAGTACCTTGGACTCTCTCCGGAAGTTCTCTGTCCATTGTGTCGGTTACTTAGCGTACATTCGGCCGGGTTACGTGGCCTCATCTTCGCAGCTATCTCGGGACAATTCGGGCAATGTGTCCTTGTTTCTGACATCTATAGCAAACTCGTCTCTCTACACTTTTCTCAGGACAGTTTGAAATGATGTGCCCTGGCTTCCGGCATCCGTAACAAACTTGTCTACCACCACAGCTACCAGAATGGTACTTCCCGCAGTCAGGACACGGTCGGGTTACTGGCATCCTCGGGTTGCTCTGTTGCTCATCTTGGAATGGTCTCTTGTTTTCCCTTTGCGAGTCCCTCCATGGTGCCTCTCTTTTCCGCGAGGAATTCTCACGGTGACCTCGCTACGATCCGTCTTGCTTGTGCTTAAGTGCCGGGGTTTACGCAGCTCCTTTCGGTTGCGCTCAATTAGTCGGCAAGATTCTACCGCTTGGGCTAGTTTAGGAAGCTGCCGAGATACCAGACCTCTTCTTTATCTCATATTTTAGCAGTGTGTCAACCTGTTTGACTTCCGTGTTTCGTTATCATTACTCTTCAGATACGACGAGTATCGTGACAGATTGGTAAACCGAGTATAGTAATCGTCGAAGGATTCCTCAGAACCTTGTTGGATGCTAAGAAACTCCGCCTCCTTGATCACCTCGTGTCGAGGAGGAAAATATTGTTCATTGAATTCCTCCATGAACTTCTCCCATGTGACAGGGCAATATCGGGTCCGCAACGTCGTGGCGACGCTCTTCCACCATCGATGCGCATCACCATCGAGCTTAAAGATCGCAAGTTGAGCTTTCCGATCATCTGGGCATTCCATAACTTCAGCACATTTGTCCTACCGTTATCAATTTTAATTTTAGTTGTTCTCTTCTAAATATCTTTAATTTGTCCTACCGTTATCAACTAAAAATTCATGTTTATTCAGCACATTTGTCCTACCGTTATCAATTTTAGGAAATAATATAAATCTGAATTAATTATGAGATTATTGGGCCTAATTTATTAATATTCTGATTAATATCTTGTTATTAAATAATAATTCTAATATATGATAGATCATGATTTTATCATATTTAGATCCTATGGTGCAGAATTTTTCAGGGACGCTAAAAGGAAATCCAACGGTGAAATTTTATTGGACTCAAGTTGGTACCCAAAAGCCCTCTCTTCCTCTTATAAATTAACCTAACCTAGCAACATACAAAGGAGGAGGGCTGGCCGCCAAAACTCATTGGAAAAAGACGAAAAAAAGACGCACAGAAACGACGCAGACGCACACACGCTGAGAAGGAGGCAGCCACTGGAATTGTGTGGAAGTTCTTCCACATTCACCACAGTCCCTCTTGGCCTAGTTTCATTCAATTCACGTTGGAGATTCAGCATTCATTCAATTATTATTCCTTCAATAGATGCGCATTGACCGAGGCACTTGGTTTTAATCAATCTTCTCATTCCTTCTCCCTCATGGCTCTGACGTACTTGGGATTTGGAGGAAGGATCATGATGGTAGCTTAAGCCTTTTTAGGGCCCGTTTGGTACGCTGATTTGGGGCGAGGGAAAGGGAAAATCACTATCTTCCCACGGCCAAAATCAGTTTGGCGCGCCCCTTTCCTACCAAATTGATCTCCCGCCAGGTTCGATCTTGCCACAAGGGTGGGAAAATTCAATCCCTAAAAAAATGGCGGGATAGTGATTTGGTTCCCAAGAGAATAATTTTGACGGACAAAAAAGCCCGTGGTAAACAGTGGAGCTGTTGATTAAAAAAAAATCGAGGCTGGAGCTGAATGAAGCAGACGAAGCTCAAATCGACCAAACGAGCTGAACAGAGATGCAGTACAAGTTCAACGCCGGTGGAAATACAGGTGAGTTGCGATGGGTTTGAGTTTTCTTTCTCATCTCTTGCCCGATGCCCTGTTTTTAATTTTACTTGGTGGCATTTAACTCCTTCCGTTGTTGGTTAATGTGAGTGAAATGAGAGAAGCAGCTTCCTCTACACGCGTCTCTGTTATTGATGAGTGTGTTCAATTAATGTGGTCATTAATGCCTTGTGTGTTATAAATGAAATGGGTGGGTATGCACGTTAATGTGGTGTGTGTTAAATGAAACTGACTTGTGTGTGGGTAAGGCATTCTATGTATAGCTAACAATTAACCATGTTTGCTAACCTCTGAATTAGAAAGCTGACATAGTTGAATTAATAGAATTCATGTCAGTTTATTTTAGTGAGTGTGATGTGTATTGTTGGGTCATAAGTCTTTGGTATGAAATTACTGGGTTGGCTGAAAAGTTATGTTTGGATGTAAATAGTGGTTGTTTGTAAAAGAGGAGTAGTAGATTATAATGAAAAGGAAATGGGTGTGCACAAAAATTGTGTAGGTATGGAGCCACACTCTCGGCAAATGGTTGCAATGTTGGCGGGGTGTCTAGCTTTGCTTCTAGCAGTCAGGAGGTTGATTGTCATTATGATAGTAGCAGTAGGAGGAGGTAGACCAAGACACTTACCGGAGAGGTCATTCAGATTAGATTTTCATGTGAAGAGAGCGAATTTGAGGGCGATGATATATAGTAGCGACACCACTTGCTTCAACCAAATTAGGATGTACCGGGCGATGTTTGATAAATTGTGTTACATGTTAGACACAATTGGTGGATTGAAATTAACTAAACATATGCTAGTTGATGAGCAAGTGGCAATGTTCCTTCACATCTTGGGGCATCATGTGAAGAATAGAGTAATTCAATTTGAGTTTGGAAGGTCAGGGGAAACAATTAGTAGATACTTTAAATTGGTGCTCAATGCCACCATCAAATTACAATCATTTCTTCTGAAGAAACCGGAGCCCATTCCTGAGGACTCAAATGATCACAGTTGGAAGTGGTTCAAGGTACGTACAATATGTTAATGTGTGATTCGTTTATTTCACGATAAGTAAACAAACTGTGGTTTAACCTAACCAGTGACGATGTCGTTGTTTTTTCAGGGGTGCCTTAGTGCATCAGATGGCACTCACATACGTGTACAAGTACCTGCACCTCTCGAGGGTAGATACCGAAATAGGAAAGGAGAGGTTACAGCCAATGTCCTTGGTGTATGCTCACCGGATGGTCAATTCATTTACGTCTTCCCTGGGTGGGAAGGGTCAGCTGCGGATGGGAGGGTGTTGAAGGATGCCATAAGAAGACCACATGGCTTACGAGTAGCGCAAGGTATGAGTTAATAATGTGGTTTTAAATGCTGAAATGGTTTTGTACATGTGTCCTTCATAGGAAAAATGAATTAACCGATATACTCTTTTGTACTAGGAAACTACTACTTGGTTGATGCAAGGTACACGAACTGCCAAGGTTTTTTGGCGCCATATAGAGGGCAACGGTACCACCTTAATGAGTGGAGACAAGGATACCAACCCCAATCTATGCGTGAGTGCTTCAATATGCGACATTCAGCTGTGCGGAATGTTATTGAAAGGTGCTTTGGCATACTAAAGTTGCGGTGGGCCATCCTGAGGAGCGCGTCGTACTACCCTGTGAAGATCCAAAACCGATACATCGTCGCATGTTGTTTGCTACACAACTTGGTTCGTCGAGAGAATGTTCAAGATCCCCTCGATGAGCAGCTTGATTCGTTTGATCCTGCAAATGCCACAAATGACAACACTCCCATTATGCCCATGGAAACGAATGACTTGTGGACTAATTTTAGGGAGCATGTTGCAAATGACATGTTCGCTGCTTTTCTGGTGCATAGGGAGAATTGATTATGTACCAAACAATTATTGCTTCTTTGTAGACAATGGCCTTCAAATTACTGTGAGGCAAAAACAATTATTGCTTATTTGTAGTCACATATGACATTCAATGATATTGGTTTAGTTGTTTTTTTTTACCTGGAATGCTTGTTACATGAATGCTTTATTATCCTTTGCTTTATTTCTTATTTTGTAAAACCTATTGTACCTTAACTTGTTTTGTGTGCATGAGTTTTGTTTTAGATGGAGTCGTCTGAACAAGTGTCTAGGGGGAGGATGAAAATGTGGTCGGCCGAGGAGGACAAAGTCCTGATTGACTGCATACTCACTCTGAAGGTGGAGCAAAAATGGATGGCTGACAATGGCTTCAAAGCTGGGTTTTCCAATGCCCTGCAATCGATGTGGAACAGAAGCTACCAGGCTGTGGCATAAAAGCCACTCCACATATTGCATCGAGAATAAAGACATTGAAACGCCTGTGGCAAATGGCTTATGACATGGTATATGGTCCCAACACCTCTGGATTTGGTTGGGACCCGGACACCAAATTTGTCACTGTAGAGCCAGCGGTTTGGGAAGAGTATCTGAAGGCATGTCAAAGCACTCATGTGTTTATGTTAGCTTACTTTACAAACTGATATGCATGACTTTTCATGTGTACTAACATGATCCCTATTTTTTGTAGGCTCATCCAAGGGCTTGTCATTTTCGCACCAAGACCATACCGAACTTTGACACTCTTTGCATCATGTGGGGAAAGGACAGGGCCATCGGTGACGAAGGAAGATCCCCTGGTGGTATGGAGGAGGATGTCAATCTTGAAGATGATGATCTTCTCGAAACACCTACTACAGTTGCTGCTGATTCTGAGTTCTCACCAACACTGCCTGACATTGGTTTCACACAAATCCCTCCAACCGATGCCTCAGTATGTCCAAGGAAGAAGCGCCGCCTGAACCATTCAGAAATCATGGCTGAAGCCCTGCGCGATACAGTAACTTCGCTTGACAAAACCATCGTGAGTGTATTTGAGAAACTGGGGAATCAGATATCCACACAAGAGAGGGAAGCAGAACTTGATGCGAGAGGGGATGATCTATTCATGGATCTGCTAGAACTTGAGGATCTCACATTTAATGAGAGAAACTTGGCTCATATCAAGATACTAGCAAGTGACAAGTACCTGCATGCATTTTCCAAGATGCCAACATGTTATAGGAATTCTTGGGTTCGAACCCTTCTGCAGCAGTAGATTGTGTAGTTAACTTAGGAATGGACAACTGGTCTTTTGTGTATAGCCATATATTATACAGCTGTGTCGTTAGTGTATGTACACAAGCATGCCTTTTGTTGGTTCATGATAGCAAACTATACACCATGTTCACAAATGTTGGGTAATTGTAGTTGGAGATGGGATACAGTTTGTGAGTTAGGACCATGTTTAGTGCAAGGTTGTATGTGTGGAGCAATCTTTGCTTGTTATTTTGTGGTTTATACCACACAACTATATTTTGTAAAGTCCATTACCCTATGTTATGTAAATTTAGAAACAATAGTCCTATGACAATCCTTGTTCTTATGGTTAATGTAACTTGTGTAGCTCTGTTCATATTAATGGAAACAAATTTATTAATCTGGCTGTTCTGCTGGTATAATTTCTGGTCCTGCATTTACTGATGTGAACATACTGATGCAAGTGTGCAAGTTTGTTCGTTCGAACGCCGCCGGTTTTATGAGTGTTACGTTCGAACATGACCCAAACGTTCGCACGTGAACAAGTGTACAAGTCTCTGGTTTGTGATGCAATTTGGACCTAATGTTTCAAGTTTAAATTTGCAGTTGTTAAAATTTGTATCGTTGCAGTAATTTATGCTCTACTTGGAGTCCCCCTTTCAATCTATATCCCTTTTTCAGTCTCTCCTTTTTTCATCTATAAGAACAATATGGTTTAATTTGTTATATGTGTATGGTTAGATTTTATTCTTTGATAGGGTTTAGATTGGTTGGACATGGCCCCTGTCAATTGACTCCATACAAATACTCACATAAATGGAATATTACAGCATCCGTTTTCATTTTCGTACTCGCCACTCTATTTTGAATGTTGCATGCTTCACAAATACTCGGTTTTGCCACTGATATTTAACAATATTTAATATATATTGACCAAGCAGTAAATTTGCAACTCTGGTCACAGTAAATTGTTTGCTTATCCTGTTTGGTTATACTACATATCTGCAGAACTGGAAGCAATATGGCATCTCTATTTTCAATAATTCTCCCTTATTTGTTTGGTTATAGTTATTTCATTTATGAGTGTTACGTTCGCACGTTCCCAAACGTGCGAACGTTAATCAGTGTATTAACAGTTAACGCAATTTACCTGTTCTTTTTTTGAATATGTAACGTCTAGCAATAAATGATCTATTCCCTCCCAACAACCCACTCCCCATCAACTTCTCTCTCATTCCTCGACACTTTCCCAAAAAAACTGACAATTGACACAACACTCTGCTTTCCTGTTTCCCTAAAACCCACTGGACTCCAACCATTCGCCTTCGTCATTGACAAAACCACCTCAACACCACTTTGCCCTAAACCAGTTGGCGAAAACGATTGCCAATCACAAATGGCTAGGGTAAAAATGACAGAGGACCGAATGCGTGAAATGGGAATCACAATGGATGACGTAAAGAACTACAGAAAATACAGGGCAAGCTTGCGGAGGTGTGGACGTCGTCGGCAGTCGAAGTACACAAGCAAAAATGATTGGTATGACGATTATGCAGAAGCGGCGAAGTGGAAATGTGACCTTGCGGCAAAGGAAGCGAAGAAACAAAAGAGGGCTGGAAAGAGGAAGGACTCAAATGGGCATTCCACAAAAGGGTCGGAACCCTCCGAAAGTGCAAGTGGTGATGAACTTGAAAACTCCCCCATTGAAAAAAAAAGAGACGCGATGAGGTTCGGAAGGGGAAGGCTGTGGTGAGTGAAAGCTCTACTGAGGAAGAGGAAGGAGACGAAAGTGATGACTCAGGACAGGGGTCATCGGCATCAAAAGAGGAAGATGAAGGAGACCAGAGTGACGACTCAGGGCAGGGATCGTCGTCATCGAAAGAGGAAGAGGAAGGAGACCACACCGATGACTCAGGCCAGGGGTACGGGGCATCGAAAGAGGAAGAAGATGATAGTGATGGGGCAGATGGGGTGAGGAAGAAATTGTACAAAAAACTTCGCAAGAAACAGAGACCAAGTGTCATCCCACAAGCCAAGCCAGATTACAACCAACGAAAACTTGAGGATTACGACATGCGGTTAGTAGGGAAAAGCTTATGCAAAATGAGTAAGATTAATTTTGACACTTTCGACAGTGACTTCAATTTTGCTCTCGCTGACATTCTTCGGCCATTCAAGGGCTTGCTGGAGTTATCACTTTCATACTGTGAATCTGTAGGAAAAGTTTTGTACTCAAACCTTCAAATGTCTAGAGTTGGTGTTGTGTCTACACGTGTTAGAGGGCAGACCATTGAGATCAAAGAGCAACAGATCCTTCAATGGTTAAATATAACATCACATGCTAAGGACACACGGTATACGGGAGAAAAAATGGACGCCATATTGCTTGAGGGTCACTCAAATGAGGATGGCTCTGCTCTGTGCAGACCAAAACAACTCTCTGATAGGTATAGAGTCCTGCATTACCTGTACAGCCGCAACTTTGTCAATAAGGGCAGACACTATGCAACCATGAGCAGTGATGACAAATTGATCATGACATGTATGATAAAGGGTAAGCCCTTTAAGTTGGGGAAGAAGATAGTTGACACCATGCTAAGGGCAGCCACATTGACCAGGAAAAACTCTGAATTGCCTTACCCGTCGCTTGTGTCATTGATATTGGAGAAGAACAAGGTCTGGTATCTTGAAGAAGGTGAAGCTCCTATGTGGACGCTAGATTTTGATGATGAGGCCTTGAACCGAATGCGAATTCGTGTTCCTGCCAGGCAGGCTTCCACATCATGCAGTGAGGGTGAGAAGGTGCCTCCATCTACCACTAAACCAGAAGGAGCTCATACCCGCGCACCTGAAACAGAACCATTTCCTACCCAACCATATGGTGACATAGCAACAATGTTGGGTCAAATTGTGGAGGAGAAAGTGGCGCCATTGAAGACAACGCTTGATGATGTGGTTGGTCAAATGGAAAAGCTGAAGACTCGAATGACCACCATTTAAGATGATGTCGTCATTATGTTCTTTGCTTCAATCAGTCTCAATTAGCATTTTCAGTTTTTTTCCAATTTTGCTTCAATCTGTCTAAATTTCACTCATTCTGTCTTCTCCTTTATGCTGATTTATGTCTAGCCTATATGTTCATGTGGATCTTTCATCACTCATTCTGTGCCTAATTCACGCAACACCTGTTACTCTCCTTGTTCTGATGTGGACTTATTAACTGTGCTCATGAATTATTTAAATTAAGCAATCATATGTTTTCCTGGTTTTCTCAGACTTCACCTCTGTTTTCCAAAACGGTCGATGTCCTTTTTTCTCATGTCCTTGACACTTGGAACGGGTTTTTGTCGGTCCTAATTTCATTTGTGCGACATTCTCTACAAATGCATCAACTGGGTTCAAAGGTTACTCGTTTTTTGCCCTGTTCATCTGTTCATATTTTTTCGCTGCGGGTTTCTTCGTTTTTGGTGTTCTCACCTTCTAATCCATCTGCCTCCTCCTTCTCGCATCCCGAATCCACACGTCCTCGCAATTTCATCTACCATCGACATCTACTTCTGATTTACATATGCAGATTCACGCAATCTGGGATTAGGGTTCATTCTTCTCCGTTCGTGAAAACGAAAGTCTTCATGCCAATATTGTTTTTTTTAATTAGGGGCAATTTTGGAATTTCACATCACATTCCCACTTAAACCAATACCCAATTCTTCATACCAAACAATTCATTTTCCATCAAGTTAGGTTCCATTCCCTGGTTTACCAAACAATTCACATTTTAAACTTCCCTCTTAATTTTCCCTTCCTTCCTTTCCTTTCCCTCCTCAAATCTTCCCCGTACCAAACGGGCCCTTAGGAGGCAACTTGTTAAGAGCATGGAGGAAACTAAAGCCTAGGAGCTTACACTTGAAGACCATATGGGAGTGTTTTTCCTTTTATCAATTTGTTTCAAGACTTTAAAATTATTTGGTTTTAGATAATTTTGAGTTGTTTTATTGAGAACAATCTAGTTTTAGATTGTAGACATATTATTTGATTTGGATTAAATTGATAATTTGGATTTGAATTGTGCTAAGATATTTGTTGGGATTTTTGTTTGCAAACCGTTTGATTGTCAATTATATTAATAATTGAGTTTTCATTATTGATTTAATTGTCAATTTAGGTTTATCCTCTTGGTTGTTTAATTAGGTTGGTTAATTGTCTAGTTGTTTAATTAGGCAATTGTGAACATGATTCCCAAAACTATCTTGAAACTATTTTAACTAGTTTTAGTGGGTTTAATTAACTAGCGCTCATTCCATTATGAGTTTTCTAGTGGATTAGGTGTTGTTGAACTTGAGGGTTTCCCATGATTCAATTAGTTAATTAAATTCATTAATTCCAATCTCATTAATCTCTCTTTGGTCTAATTAATTAATTTGGGCTAAGAAAGTTAACTCCATGTGAATCCTAAGTTGTCCCCTTTATCACTCATAACTGAACTAGATCTTTAATTTGTTGTTTGATTTGCTGTTAATCAATCTTCTTTTTAGGATTTTAATTATTCTCTCATAACAAAAACCCCCCGAAAATTGCATTTAAATTCATATAGATTAGTTTCATTTTCATTTAGGTTTAGATTATATTTTCATCTTACATTTAGTTAATTAATTGCATATAGGTAGTAGTATCTTGCATTTTAATTATGTTTATTCCATTCTATTGCATTTTTCATTACCTAAATTCAACCTAAAGAAAAACTCACAGCTTGCTCCTTGGGAGAATGACCTAGGTTGACCCTAAACTGCATAATAATTTAGGACCTAGTTTAATTGACTACTTTAGCGACAAAAGTAGCAACATCAATTTTGGCGCCGTTGCCGGGGAGCAATGGTTAGACTTTAGGTTTGAGTTCTAGGTTATTTATTAAGTAGTTGTTTGTTGGATCCAATCCAGTCTTGAAAAAATTGAACTTGATCCCTTATATGATGGCTTGGAATGCTTCAATTTATGGAAATAATTATTATACTTCTACGCCTTATCATTATGACTATGGTGTTGAGCAGATATATGATCCATATTCAAGTGCATATAATCCTGGATGGCATGATCACTCAAATTTTGGATATGTCAATCAAATTGTTCCAACTGATGACACGTACTCAAGATTATCAAATAAGATGGATGTTATGATGAAAATCCTTCAAGAGAGGGGAGTGCAGCTTCAAGAAAGGGAAGTGCAGCTTCAAGCTCTACACACTCAAATGAAGGAGTTGTCAAATGCAACTAACAATTGGCAGAGTGAAGATTTAGAAGTTGAAAGTGAATTTCCATGTGATAATATACTTTCACCCTCTAATGATTCATACCTTTTTTCTTCTACCACTTCAAATGATGGGATAATTGGTACATTAGCTGAGTATGCATGCACTGATGCTGTTCCTGAATTGACTAGTTTTATTGACTTAAATTATGGTGAATCTTGTAGTGCATGCATTGATATTTCTTCTCATACCTCTGGTCCTATAAATTCTATTGATTCTGATGAGGAAGTTGATGAAGAAATTGTTGTTGACTCCCTTGACACTATTGATTTTAAAGACGCCCAACTTAACACTAATCATGATTATGCTTTAAATGATGGAAGTAATATTTTTATTGATTTTATTGATACTACTCGTGATATTGACATGACTATTGTTAGTGGGGATACTATTAAAGATAAGTGTGGGGGAAGCCTTGATTTAGATATGCATTTAGAGGGGAAAACCATATTGAATCATAATGTTTCACAAGTAGAATTTGTCATGTGTGATGATTTGAGCAAGCATGGTGAGACCATTTTGAGTGATCACTTGATTCATTCATTAGAGAATTTGACTCTTACTGAGGAGAGTCATATTGACTTTGTGGGTTGTTCAAAATACCTGGAAGTTCCAATGCTTTCTATTGACCGATTTCTTTTGGGATATTCCTTTATTCTTGATCAACCAAATTTTATTGATTATATTTATATGGGATGAGATACTGCTTGGAGCTATGATTTTATGCAGGTATATGGATTGATTCCTCCTATCCAAACACCTTCTATACTTGAGCTAAAATGTTATCTTCGGACCTTAAAAAAGGAGATGTTTGCTGAACATCAAAAGAAGACATCACTAGTGCTTTCATGTGACTTACAACCAGACAAGGGGGAGAAGCCAATTATGCTATTTCATTTGAGCCTCCGAGCTTTTAATAGTATGGTTGTATTCCTTCCTTACTCTTTCACTTGCATTGATGGTTGTTATTGGTTAGACTTATATTTTGCATTGAGGACAATGCATGATTTAAGTGTGGGGGAGGAATTTTCTTCTTACTTTTGGTTTTTGTTTTTTGTTTTTAAAATGAGAAAAATAAAAATATTTTGGTTTTTACTTTGGTTTTTAGTCCTTGTTTTCAAGAAAAGAAAGAAAAATTGTAATGTTAAAATTGAAAAGTTTTAAGTGACTTTAGCATGATGCATTTTTTATTTGAAAAGTAATTGATCATGTTTTGAGTTGATGAAACTAGTGGCAATGAATTTGACTTTGGTGAATTTAGACTAGTGATCATATTCCCAGTTCTCCACCTCATCACAACCCCCTTTCTGTAATACCCGGACAAATGAGATGGCTATTTTTGGATAAGTGAATATGTAGTCTCAATATCTGTGATATAGTTATTGTATTTTCTAGGGAAAAATCTCTTAGAAATTAGGAAGAAATAATAATGGATCAAAATTACGAAAATGCCCTTATAGAGCATAAAATGGCTTAGGAAATTATGATAAATTCAAGAAGGTAGTAAAATAATTATTAAAATTAAGAGAGTATATTGTCTCTAATTTTGGTAATTTAATAAATTATAAGCTTGGAAAAATTAAAGGAGAAAAATCATAAAGTATTTGGGGATTATAATTGACCCCATAATTATTAATATTTTACATGGGAGATAAAATAGCAATGTTAGTTCAAACTTTATGAGGAAATAATTGATTTTAAATAAGAAAATTATCAAAAATTGCTAAGTGATTAGTTAAATAATTATTGGTTAATTATTTAAGCTTGAACAATGGAATAATTGTGATAAATTATGTAGAACTCTATAATTAATGGTTTATGGCTAGAAAATTAGCATAAATATATTTTCTAATTAATTGGAAAATATTGAGAAAAATATTTGAGATTAAGTAATTTTAGGTCTAAATCAAAGAATGAACCAATAGGAATTTTTAGGAAAATTATGTAAAAAATAATTAAAATAATAATTAATTAATTAATTAAAAAATAAAATAAAAATATATATGATATATGTGTGTGTGACCGATGGTTTTGGGAGAAAATATGAGGTTGTAAATGATGGTAAAATTTGCAAGGTTATAAGAGGTTAGAAGAAAAAGTGAAACTCTTAATTTAAAAGTAATTAAGTGTAAAAGTAAATAAGGTAAATAACCACCGATAGAAATTTAATCCTAACTAGAGAACCAGGAGCAAAATTTCTAAGGTCAGTAAAGATTATGGAAGAGTGGCTTTTTATCTTGAAGTAGACTGTTCCGGAAGTCATTTCCGTGATCGGTGGAGCATTTTAGTAATAAGACGAAATAAGGTAATCTGGGAAAAATGGCAGATAGTCACAAATTAGAATTTGAAGAAAATAAATTCTAACTCAACATCTAGAGATGAGTTGATAATCAATGCATAAATTAGGAATCAGTGGATTTTTGTCTCGAAGTTGATGATTCTGGAAGTTCGTTCCGTAACCGACGCGTTTTTCCGTAAATCTTCGGTAGGGCCGGAGAAGACCTGAAAGGGGTCAAAAATTTAGTTCACCCAGACATTTCTAATAGGTAAGGAAATATCATCAAATTGTCTATTCCGGATTTTTGAGATTTTCCAAGATTACGCGATTCGGACACTGATCGGAGACTTTATCGGTAAAACCTTCTGGAAGCAGGACATGTGGCATCATTTGATTGTATTTTTGGTTGACTATTGGGGAGGGGGAAGGACGGCTGCCATGTGGAAGAAGGAGATCATGCCATGTTGCAAAGTGCGATCCAACGGTTGATATCCGGTATGAAAAAGCATGAATAGTGTCACTAAATTTGCCTATAAATAAGAGAGCACCCCTCCATAAATTTCACACCAACATCAAGAGCTCTAAACCGAATTGGAGGAGCAGCAAGGAAGGGAAGAAGTCCGGGAATTTTGTAGCGAAGCTCTGAGTAAGTTTTTCGGTACTTAGTCTTAAGCTTTCGTAGTTCTTTTAGTAGTTAGAGTAAAAATGTTAGATTAGTCTTTAATCTTCCAAGTATGATTAGATATCATATGATAGGGGTATTTAAGTCATTATTTCGAAAATCATGGTGGGGTCAAAGTTCTGGCAAAATTTTGGAAAATTAGAGTCAAAGTAGCGAAGCGCTAGCGAACTTCCGCCGATTAAGCAACTAGGGGAAAAATAGTAATTTGTACCTAAAATGCCCGTTATGATGTCAAGTATTGATAAATATGATATTATCATTATAGGATATCAGTAATCTTGATCTGCTGTCATTACGCTGTCCGACGTACCGTTGTCAGGACGTTTCGCTGTTTCCGGCAAAAGTACGACTTTCTGCCGGAAGTACCTACGCTCGTCACCGAAGGTACGTTCGCGTACTGTAACACTAGCTCTGATGATTATCGAATGCATATATGTGATGATATGTTGTGTGAATAGTTGGTGCCGAAGGCAAGGCTAGTCTATGTGGGTGTGCCATTAGTCGCAGTAAAGTCGGTGAGGCCCCATGATAGACACTTACCTGTCTATCATGGGGGCCTCACCGACTTTACGGCGACTATTTGGCTTACCCACATAGACTAGCCTTGCCTTCGGCATCAAACTATTCACACAACATATCATCACATATATGCATTCAATAATCATCAGAGCTAGTGTTACAGTACGCGAACGTACCTTTTACCGTGTAATGGCTATCTTGCCCGACCTTTGAACCCGACTCCAGACTTGATCCCGGATATCCTATACATTAATGTCGGATTATGATATTGTAATAAATATCATATTTCTTAGAATAATATCCTAAAGGGTTAATTTACCTTTCTACCCTTGGTGGATTGATTATTCCATTTTTACCCTTTTATTTCTTCAAAAACGAAATCTTCAGCATTATACTCAGATTTTCTACTAATTTTGAAAAACCATAATTAATTCTAAAAAAATCGAAACAAGGATCTGTAAAATTCCTAGGAAACCTTAGGATGTCTACTTTTAAGTAAAAATACTCATTTTTTCCCAGATTCTTTGAGTCATTCCCAGGTTTAAAGTTTTGAGCCTCTGCCCAGAATTTTCGTCTGGAAAAATATCCTAACTTCAAGGAGTTTTATCTCCTTATGCAGAACTCCAAATGATACATATTTTATATATTTGGAAATATCTATATGTCTACTTTAACCATGAATTTTATCATAATTTTAGAACCTCATCTTCAACATATAATACTGGCGTTTTTACCCATGACTCCAGGAATCGCTAACCGACAAAATTTCGCCAGAGCTTCGCTACTTTGACTTTAATCTTTCAAAATTTTGCTATATCACTTGCTCCATCAAATTTTCGAAATAAAACTATATTTAACCATAAAAACATGATAACAACAATATATTGGAAGACTAAAGATCAAAACAACATTTAAGCTATGAACTTAACTAAAACTTCAAGAACTACAAAAGCTAACAACTCAAAGCTTAAGAACTATAAACTAAAAGCTTGCTTACCTCTTGAATAACTTCCTCCTCCTTCTTTTTCTCTCTACTCTTGCTTCTCTAAAACTCACCTATTTGGTATGAGTTGGTGTGAGGAAAATATGAAGAACCCAAGCCTCTATTTATAGCAAAAGCCTAAGGACTCACTTGGCATTTAAATTTTGCCAAATCTCCTTAGCCATTCGAAAATTATTTCCCTTGTTTGGCCATGGAGGTTGCCTTGTTGGCCTCCTCTCTATCTCTCTTTAGTTGGTTGATTTTTGTGGCTTCAAATGAGACCTATGTGTCTCCTTAAAATTCTCTCATTTTCCCTTCTTCCTTCCCTTCAATCCGTCCCCCTCCATCTCTCTCTTCCTCTTCTATTCTCTCCAACCTTGTTGGCCATTATCTCTTCCACATATTCCACCTTCCAAGTGATGTGGCCCTTTGTGGTTCAAGTATTACTTTTGTTGACTTTTCAAAGTGATTAGCAAAGCTTGATTAGTGTCTTAATCCTTTGGTCATTAATCCTAAAATGGTGTTTTAGGTGTTATTGAATTTATTTGATCGGTTACTATATTAATCATGATCATTAGTAATTATCTTTATGCTAATCTTGGCCCTTCATTGGCCATTGGTCTTTAATTAGGGTCATACATCCCTAATTGTGCCTTTAAAACATGTTATTTAATTATCTACTAATTGTTGGCAATTTTCTTTAATTAGATTAATTACTTTCTCACAACTTTTGGGTTTACTTTGGTCATTTATGTCCCACAAGGGCATTTTCGTCAATTTGGCACTTTGGCACTTAAATTCTTTAATTTCCTAAATAATTTATCTTAGAAAGATAGGCTAAATTCACACAAGAATTTAGATCATAAATTCACCTATCAAAAATAGCTAATTTATTAATAAAAATATAATATTCCAGATAATAAATATCCGGGTATTACACAGAATATTGGACCCAAGTGTTATCTTGAGGCTTTTATTAAGACTTAATGAAATTTAACTCTCATACTTTTTGAGTAAGGATGGTCAATTTCTTCATTATCAAAAGCAATCATCGTTCATATTTTCACTATCACTTTGAACATTTGTTCTTTATTTTCTAAAAATACCAAAAAGAGTATAAATAGCTTTATTTTCATGAATTTTAATTTATAGAAAACCAATTTCAAAACTCCATTTCTAACCATTTTTTTAGCACTTAGTTCAATCTAGGGAATTCAAAATAAACAGCTCCTTGATAAGAGAACGATCCTGAATTGTTTGCACTATATTACATTTTAATTCATGGTAAATAGTGATTTGATCCAAGGCGACGGAGGTTGTGTCAAATCAAACACCTTATGTACATGATAAAAATCAATTCATAAAACAACAACCATTATCTCTTATTGCTAACGAAGCAACTTTAAAAATACTTGCTAAATCACAAAACCACCTAAATTAAATTTCTTAACAACTTTTAACCTATAAACAAACATCATACCCTGCCATTTAACAACCACTTAATACTCAAGCTTCAAAGTAGTTTCTCAAAAGGTCTCAATATTCCATTTGTAATACCCTAAAATCTGACCTTTGATGAGCATCATAGTTTGGTAAATAATACCTATTAGAAATAGGTGAATATGTGGTGTCAAAACAGTGTAAAATACTTATTCTATTTTTCTAAGGAAAATTAGAAGAAATAAAGGCCAAAAATACATTTATGGGGCATAAAATGACCTAAGAAAATTATGATAAATCTTAGGAGGCAGTAAAATAATTATTAAAATTTAGAGAGTATATTGTCTCTAATTTTGGTAATTTAATAAACTATAATCTTGGAAAATTTAAAGAGGAAAAATTAAAAAGTATTGTGAGGGCCAGAATTGACCCCATGATTTTTAATATTTTATGTAAAGCATAAAATACCAATGTAAGTCCAATAGTTGTGAGATAATGATAAATTCTAAATAAGAAAATTATCCACAATTAGTAAGTAATTAATTAAATAATTATTGGTTAATTATTTAAGCATAAACAAGTGAATAATCATGGTAAATTATGTAAAAACCTATAATTAGTGGTTTATGGCTAAAATTAGAATAAAATATATTTTCTAATTAATTGGAAAAGAATAAGAAAAATTAATGAGAGTAAGTGTATGGAAATCCCTAATCCTGAAAATTTCTAATCATGGGATTAGGGCACTAATTAAGCTTACCAATTAATTGGAAAAATTGAAACATTAATCAAGGGTTAAGATGTAATCTTGAAAAGTAAAATCAAATGTTTAGAAATATTCTAACAATTTTAAAAGTCTAAATCCATGTAATTAGAATTGAACCAATAGGAAAATTTGGTGAATTATATAATATAATTAAAATATATATAATATTAATTAAATAAATAAAAAACAGAAAAATAAAACAAAAAGGTCCTGGGCTGTTTGACCGTAAATTTTGAATAAGAATGGATAAGATTTGATCAAAAAATATCATGATATTATTGTATTATTATATTAATATAAATTGTGATATTTTATGAAAAAGCAAATAGGATAAATGACCACCGATAGAAACTAAATCCTATCTAGAAAACCATGAACTAGGTTCCTAAGGTCAGAGTATTTTATAAACAAGTGAATTTTTATCTCGGAGTGAGCTGTCTCCGAAGTCATTTCCGAAACCGACGGAACGATTAGGGAATAAGACGAAAAAGAAATAGGGCAGATAGTAGAGAGGAGAGACTATGGAAAATAAATCATAACTCAATATCTGGGAATAAGTTGGTAAACATCTGGACATATTTGGAATCAGTGAATTTTTGTCCAGAAGTTGACGTTACCGAAGCGATTTCCGTAACCGAAGGCGATTATCCGAAAATCTTCAGCGAAATAGGAGATGCCTTGAATGGGATCAAAAATTTAGTTAACCCAAATATTTTGGAAGAGGAATAATAGATCTTCAAGACTTAGTTGCCGGATTTTTGAGATTTTCCAAGATTACGCGATTAGAACACCGAACAAAGACTTTATCGGTAGGAAACTTCTCAAGAAAGTTGATGACATCATTGGCATGACATCATGTCCTTGAATGATGATGTAAGGAGGTGGGTTGGATGGCCAAGATTGTGCCATCTCAATGAAGTGCGATCCGACGGTCAAGAATCCGTCTGACAAAGCATGAATAGTAACCGAAAATCCTCTATAAATAGCCTTGAACTCTCTTCACAATTCTCACACCATTCCTCCTTGAGCATTTCAAAATATTGGAGCAGAGGAAGAGAGGAGGAGTCCGGAGAAATTCATAGCGAAGCTCTGAGTAAATTCTTCGGTCCTTAGTCTTAAGCTTCCGTAGTTCTTTCGGTAGTTAGAGTAGAAATGCTAGTTTGATCTTTAATCTTCCAAGTATGATTAGATATCATGTTTTAGAGGTAATTAAGGTATTAATTTCGAAAAGCATGTTGGAGTTAGAGATATGGAAAAATTTTGGAAGATTAGGGTCAAAGTAGCGAAGCTCTGGCGAAATTTCGCCGATAAGTCAAACTAGGGGCAAAATGGTAATTTGTACCTAAAATGCCTGTTATGATGTTAGATATTGATAAATGTGATATTATCCTTATAGGATATCTGTGATCACCTACCGCTGTCAAACCGCTGTCTGACGTGCTGTTTTCCGTTTTCCGTCAAAAGTACAGTTTTCCGTCAAACGTACCAGAATACCGTCAACGAAGGTACGGACGCGTACTGTAACAATGATACTGATGTTTATATGCTTATATATGTTATGGATAGTTTCATAAAGCCATGAACGGGACTCTGTCCTGGACATGCACTGTGACTAAGGTAGACTTAGATAACTATTTACAGCTTTACGGGTTATAGTCATGATAACACCGTTATGTTTTCCTAGCGCTGAGGACACGACCGCACATCGTGGCACAGGGTATAAGTGCAGACCAGGGATAACTTTGCATGATAGTGTAGTTGTTATCAAATGATCATACGACGTAATGGATTGATCATTGCTGTAATACTAGAGATATCTGTTGTACATGTATTGTTTATATAAGCATGAGGTTAACCGTTACCTGAGGTCCGATGGGTATTGGACCTCAGCTCTTACTATAGCTTCAAGGTCCGTAGACTCGCGGATGGAAGATGAGCATAAGCTGGGTTAGCAGCACGTGTGAGGATCACGTAAAGACCCGATCAAGGTCATCTAAGATTTGGACAGATAGTGTAATGTTCTTTATGAATGGGCAGTACACCACTGTATTATGTTGTATCAGTTACTCAATACTCTTTTGTTCCAATGCTCTACTCTGATATATGAAAAAAAATTATACTGCTTTTGAAAATGGGATGTTACATTTTTGGTATCAGAGCAGTAGTCCTGGCATGAATTTAACGAAGTTATTACGGATAGTTTGGTGCCAAAGGCAAGGCTAGTCTATGTGGGTGCGCCAATTAGTCGCCGTGAACTCGGTGAGACCCCCATGATAGACACTTACCTGGCCATTCTGTTCGGTTAACGGAGTTATGTTCTATGCCTTTTTAAACTTGGAGTATATTTTGAAAAGAGTACTGGTATAACTCTGCTGTGACGTTGTAGTGATGGATGGAAATAGATCTCCAGACATAAACTACTATAAAACAAGTAAGACCAACTGCGCGTATGTCCGTAATTCCCGAGGTGATAGGGCTAGGACTGAACCCGAGCTGGTATATCCACCGCCTGAACCTATCCTGATATCAGCCTCTGATAATCCTGAAAACTCTGATATCAGCCTCTGATAATCCTGATAACCCTGATAATTTACGTCATCATCGATAGTCGACAATTTCGACTATCCAAAGATCACAGGTCTTGAAATTAGTCCTGACGCGAATTTTGATAAGTCTGAGAATCGCCAGTTTGTACTGGACGGTAATTCTATCCTAGCACAGAGCTTCTATGGGGAGCTAGGCCACGCCGGATGAAACTCCGAGACCAATAAAGATAAGTACATGCAGTATTTGACTCATGTAGAGGAACTCCTGATACGAAATTTCGTACCCGTTTCTGAGTAGGACGAATCAACGAAACCCTGAATAAGGGGAAATATTACGAGTGTCCATTCGTTTGTAGTGTGATATAGTCTGCAATAGACTAATCATTGTCTTCCTAAATCTAACGTTTTCCCTAATTAAGGAAAAAGAGCGAGACATGGCGAATTTGAGGCCAAGGCCAAATACGAGGTAGACAACCTCGGGTGAATCAAATACCAGAACAACCAGAGCAAAACGAAATGCAGGAGATAGGAGAACTCTGCAAGAACAGAGGGCTCTTATTGATGCACTCCTAGAAAGGCAGAACAAACAGGATCAAGAAGTTAAGAGACAACTAAAAGAACGACGAGATGAGGAAGAGCTAAATGAAGAAGAAGAAGATAATGAGCAAAAGTGACATAAGGGTTTTCCCTACCTATTAAACGATTGGGTAACATCAACCCTATACCTCGTTCCCTCGAGATCGCTTCTAGTAGAAAGGGTGAGTAAGTTTTAAACGGAAAGCGAACAACCGATTTCCACTCCTTTCTGGCTAGATGTAGATAACATGTAGTCAAGAAACGGAAGTAAACTTAGTACCAACCAAAGGAAGCTAAAAATAGTGATAAAAGTTATACCAGAATAGTTAAACATAGTATGAAGTAGTAGGACACAACTACCAGCACAATATTCTTTGGGGTCTCGATCATCATTATGAACCTAGGCATAATCATAATCGAGGCATCATTGAAGGCCTTATAGGCAGCCCTTTTTTGTTCTGTTCCGCTATGCCAGTTTGTTTTCCTGGATAGCAGAGATATTTTAATAAGTCTAGCGGTGAGTAGATTGACTAGTGTTAGAAGATTCCTTTATGGAATATCTGCTCAAGGAAGAAAGGATGTTAATAAATTGGTATCTAAGTATATGCTAAGAAAGGCCAGTAGTTGGTTCCTTTTATTACGTAGAAATAAATATCTACATTAACAAATAAAACTCGAAAGAAAGATATTCCGTTGGGAAGCACATAAGTAGGGTTTTAAGTGAAAAATCATTATTGACCCCATTGTATTGTGTCTCAATAAATTTCAAAGATCATTTTCTTATCATGGTTGTGAAGATATGTGTTAGAGTTTTGACATCATCATTATTGATTGAAATATGTGACACTGAAAATCTTTTGTGATCATCTTTTTGTTGTATGTTCTTTTATGTTTGTTCTGAATAATGAAGAAAGGAGGTTGTTATAACATGCACATGGTATATGTGATTACGTTGAATATGTGTTATTTTAATTTTGAATTTATAGGAGTTATTGCTTCCAGTATTGTTTAAATGTCCATATGCATGTAATTAAACACTCTGTTTTTTCTCTGAAAAATATTCAAATAACTGTTCACCTAAAATCTACTTTGAGTATTTCATTTAAATTTCCTAAACTAAGTTGTTATGGTATTTAATTTTTAATTTGTTAAATATGGTTAAGTGCACATTATTAAGGTATTTCATTAAAGTTTATGCATGTAATTATTAAAATCCCACCAGCTAACTGTAAGAACTTTGAATTATGATACCTGCATGGAATTGTTGTGAGAACTTGGCATAATATGGAAATAGCACTTAATTAGGAATTAGAAATCTGAGTTGTTTTGTGAAAAGAAGTGGCATATTTAATTAAGCTATGACTCGTAATAATACTCACCTTATTTAGTGATACTGGAAAAAAAAAATACTGGATCGACCATATAGTAGTAATCTTTGTTATAAACTTGATTGTTAGTCATTGGTGTGATATCGAATGATGCATGATAGAATTAGTTAAAGCCTAATGGATAAACTAGATTTAACTATTGAAGTGATATTCGGTTGAATCTTGTGTCATGCATTGCATTGGAACCCTGTTGTGGAATATATGGTACTTGTGGTCCTGTAAAAAGATAAGATTTCTTATCACTTTTCATAGTGAAATAACTTCGCATCATGAATCTGTATTCATTTTAAAGTTTTGATGAATGTCTTCAAAGTTAGTATGGACTATTTAACTCGGCAATTTTAAAGTTTGTCTGTTGTATTTCGTAAAAACGGAACCCATGAGTATTGAAATGAAGTTCTAAAATAAGGAATTTTTAGCATGCACTTTAAATGAATCTTGATCCTTAAAATGAGAGTTATTCTGGATTTTTGTTGAAGCTGTTTGTCGGTTACTTTGTAAAAGATACCCTGATTTTTTTTTCTCACTACTGATGAAAATGTTTGGAATTTAAGTCTTCATGATAAAGGCTTGGAATAGTATTCTTAGGCCTTACAGACAGTGACAATTAGCACTGTATGAAATGATAGTTGATACAATAACTGTAAAGTCTACAGTACATCTTGAGTTTGAATATTAGAGTACGTGCTCAGTAAGCATGTGTAGTAAGAAAATAGATTAGATGTCTGGAGTTTTCCGAGCACATGTGATCAAATTTCGAGGGTAAAGGTATCAGTCACCCTTATCTGAGGAGAAATTGCTTGAACCAAATCTGATTATTCAGACCTCCGAACAAATCGCTGCAAATAAGAGACGACTCCTAGCAGCACAAAACAAACGAAAGAGCTACATTGACAAAAAGTAGAAGCAACTCTTTACTCAATTAAGTAAATATGAGTGTTGGCTGCCTGAAGTACACTTTCTGGGCCATGTTCTATCACGCGACGGTGTTGATATTAATTTCAGCAAAATAGAAGCAGTTATGGGCTAGAAAAGGCTAGAGAAAGTAACATAGATATGTAGTTTTTGGGTCTAGCGGGATAGTACCGCAGATTCATATAGAATTTCTCGTGTCTTACCCTACCATTGACAATGCTCACAAGTGAAAATCAAATCATTTGTGTGTGATGAGGACTGTGAGACGAGTTTCCACAGACTGAAGGAGATGTTGATTATAGCATCAAGAGATTGGTTATTCCCGATCCAAGTAAAGTTTAAATAGTTTGTATTGGTACCAGTAGATATAAATTGGGATATGACTTGCTGTAGCAGGATAACATGATGACTTACACCTCTTGTCAGTTGGAGCCTCTCAAGTCAATCTAATTTACACACGACCTAGAATTAGTGATTATCGTGTTTAGTTTAAGAAAGTAGAGGCGATGCCTCTAATATTTGATCATAAAAGAATACTGCTACCTCAAGTGCTTGAAAAATCTGTAGAAACTCGATAATGTATAGCATC
The DNA here is from genome assembly GCA_025563575.1 of Acacia pycnantha. Lineage (NCBI taxonomy): Eukaryota > Viridiplantae > Streptophyta > Magnoliopsida > Fabales > Fabaceae > Acacia > Acacia pycnantha. The sequence goes on along the minus strand of JAMWYP010000002.1, from coordinate 6,735,416 downwards.
ACTAGATGAAGTTACTATAGAGCTACGATTTAGAAGTTACATATCATCTAGATAAGGAAAAATCGAGTAGGTACTCTCCACAGAAAGTTTGTACCAGTATCTCATATGACGATTCAAGGAACGGAAGCTGCTTGAGTATGATAGAATCTTAATTCTTTCAAAGGAAATTCCCCGTGAAACTACTAATACACCCGATAAAGCCGATCGTTCAAATTTTCTTACAGTCGAGATAACACCAAATGACGCCTTGAACAGGTAGAAGTGTAAATCACTTATATTGCTCAGCGGAGTTGTTGGAGCAAAACTTCTCTTAGACCAGATATGGCTGATCACGTTTCTAAATATTGTAAACAAGTCACAAAAGACCATGAGAATCTTTTGATTTTTGGGATGACCATATGTTTTTAGGAATATTCCTACTAGCCGGTGTCAGTAGAACACTTCAAAGGCGAACTTGCAGTCCGTATTACAACAGGCCATTCGGGATTTTAGAAAGTATTACCGTCGAATTTGACTAAACCTCCGTGACGTTTTTCATAGTTATTACAAATCCAACCGCGATCGTGTCATTGAGTAGGGGGTATTGTAATACCCTAAAATCTGACTTAGGGTAAGTATCATAAATTAGAAAATAGTACCTATTGAAAATAGGTGAATACGTGATTTCAAAAAGAATGTCAAATTTATCTTATTTTCTAAAGGAAAATTTCTTGGAAATTATGAAAAATTAATAATGTGTCAGAAATGACCAAAATGCCCTTGTGGAGCATAAAGTGACTTAAGGAAATTATGAAAAATCCTTAGAGGCTATAAAATAATTATTAAAAATTAGAGAGTATGTTGTCTCTAATTTAGACAATTTTTGGGTTATATTTCCTTGGAAAAGAGTGAGGGAAAAATTAAAAAGTATTCCGGGATCATTGTTGACCCCGTGATTTTTAATATTTTATGTAGAACATAAAATACCAATATAAGTCCAATTGTTGTGAGGAAATAATTATTTCTAAATAAGAAAAGTATCAACAATTAGTGGGGGATTAACTAAGTAATTATTGGCTAATTACTTAAGCTTAAACAAAGGAAAATCCAAAAATAATTATGTAAAACCCTATAATTAGTGGTTTATGGCTGAAATTAGCATAAAATATATCTGCTAATTAATGGGAAAATATGAAGAAAAATTGGTGAGATTAAGTAATTTTAAGCCTAAATCAAAGTATGGACCAATAGGAAACTTTGTGGAAAAATTATGAAAAATAATTATTAAATAATTAAAAATATATATTATTAATTAAATAATTAATTAAAAAACGAAAATAAATAAAAAAATACATGTTGGCCAAAAATTGTGGTGTGAATGGAGTTGTGGACTTTTCAAAAATAATATCTTGATATTTGGATGCAAGTTGCAAATTTAATATTAATAAAAAGGAATATTCTATGGAATATTCTGTAAAAAGCAAATATGATAAATGACCACGGATAGAGATTAAATCCTATCTAGAAAACCAAGAACTAGTTCTCTAAAGTCAGAGAATATTATGGACAAGTATAATTTTACCTCGGAGTAGACTGTCTCCGAAGTCATTTCCGAAACCGATGGAACAATAAGGGAATAAGACAAAAAGGACAAAGGGGCAGTTGAGGAAATGAAAACCTATAGAAAATAAATCATAACTCAATATCTAGGGATGAGTTGGTAATCAACTGGACAATTTATGAACCAGTGGATTTTTGTCCCGAAGTTGATAATTCCGGAAGTTATTTCCGTAACTGACGCGTTTTTCCGTAAATCTTCTAAGCAGACCTGGAGAAGACCTGAAAGGGATCAAAAATTTAGTTAACCCAGACATTTTTAATGAGTAAGAAAAGAACTTCAAAGTTATGATTCTGGATTTCTAAGATTTTACAAGATTACGCGATTCGAACACCGATCGGGGACTTTATCGGTAGAAACCTTCTAGAACAAGGCAAGGTGGCACCACATGACATCATTAGGATGACTTCATTGGTGGGAAATATGACATAGGGGACGTTTTTGTGGTGGAGAATGAAGAAGAGAACTTGTTTGCTAAGTTTCCAAATGAATGGCTAGGATTTGATCTCATAAAGTTGATCCAAGGGTTGAAATTCATGGAAAAACTCTATAAATAGGCATGCAAGTCTTTGCAAAATCCTCACACCATTTCTTTGAGCAAGTTTCAAATCCTAGAGAGAAGATAGAGAGAGGAGCTCTGGAGAAGTTGTAGTGAAGTTCTTCAACGGGTAAGTTCTTCGGTTCTAGTCTCTAGTTCGTTAGTTCTTGAAGTTCTAGGGTAGATGTTGTTTTGATCTTTAATCTTCCAAGTATGATTAGATATCATATGTTAGGGGTATTTTAGTCATTAATTTCAAAATTCATGATGGGGTCGGAGTTATGGCAAAATTTTGGAAGATTAGAGTCAAAGTAACGAAGTGCTGGCGAAATTCCGCCGATTAGGGGGTCAGGGGTAAAATGGTCATTATGACTAAAAATTTCTGTCGTAATGATAGATCCTTAACAAATACGTTGTTATATTGATAGGATATCCCTGATTACATTCTGACCAAACTGTCGTACCGAAATTCCGTCGACGAAGGTACGTTCGCGTATTGTAACACTAACTCTGATGTTTATTGTATGCATATATGTATATTGTCTGTACTCCGACTGTACTATTGTCTGTCATGCCTATTGTCTGTCATGCCTGTACTCTGACTGTACTATTGTCTGTCATGCCTATTGTCTGTCATGCCTGTACTCTGACTGTACTATTGTCTGTCATGCCTGTACTCTGACTGTACTATTGTCTGTCATGCCTATACTCTGACTGTACTATTGTCTGTACCTCGACTGTACTATTGTCTGTCATCCGACTGTATGATTGTCTGTCATCCGACTGTATTATTGTCCGTTGTGCCTTAACTTTACTCCGACTGTATTGTTATTGCCTTACATATCTGATATGTATACCCTATGTCTGACCGTAGTAAATGTTGCCAAAATTCTATGAATGTCTGTCGTACATATATCGTGTATATAAACATGAGGTTAACCGTTACCTGGGGTTCGATGCATGGACCTCAGCCCTTAATATAGCTTCAGGGTCGGGTGGACCGAGGATCGAGGATAAGGACAAGCAACACGCCTAGGAGTCGCGGCTGAAGACTTCTTTCGTATTACTTTTGAAACACTCTTGTACTGCATTGTTTAAACAGCAAAACATGCTACCATGGGTATTTTAATATATATATCAGTTACTCAATCGCTCCGGTGCTCTACTCTGATGTTTACAAATGATGTTTTAAAGAAAAAAAAATTTATACTGCTTGTGAAAACGGGATGTTACAGGTATCTTGTGTTGTCATGGTATACAGACGCCATGGAAACATTTAGGATATCTTGTGTTGCCATGGTGTATGGGAGCTATGGAGACATTTTGGTATTTGTGGTGTTGACCGCGGTGTATGGGAGCCACGGGAGACACTATATATCAAAGTACGATATGACATGATCTTTGTAGTCGAACCTGAGATAGAGTAAAAATCCGAAGTTTTGATAGAACGGAGCTTAGACGGTAGAGTGCAAATTTCGAGGACAAAATTTTATTTAACGGGGGGAGAAATGTAATACCCTAAAATCTGACCTATGATGAGCATCATAGTTTGGTAAATAATACCTATTGAAAATAGGTGAATATGTGGTGTCAAAACAGTGTAAAATATTGATTCTATTTTTCTAAGGAAAATTAGAAGAAATAAAGGCCAAAAATACATTTATGGAGCATAAAATGACCTAAGAAAATTATGATAAATCTTAGGAGGCAGTAAAATAATTATTAAAATTTAGAGAGTATATTATCTCTAATTTTGGTAATTTAATAAATTATAATCTTGGAAAAATTAAAGAGGAAAAATTTAAAAGTATTGTGAGGGCCATAATTGACCCCATGATTTTTAATATTTTATGTAAATCGTAAAATACCAATGTAAGTCCAATAGTTGTGAGATAATGATAAATTCTAAATAAGAAAATTATCCACAATTAGTAAGTAATTAATTAAATAATTATTGGTTAATTATTTAAGCATAAACAAGGGATTAATCATGGTAAATTATGTAAAACCCTATAATTAGTGGTTTATGGCTAAAATTAGCATAAAATATATTTTCTAATTAATTGGAATAGATTAAGAAAAAGTAATGAGAGTAAGTGTATGGAAATCCCTCATCCTGAAAATTTCTAATCATGGGATTAGGGCACTAATTAAGCTTACTAATTAAGTGGACAAATTGAAACATTAATCAAGGGTTAAGATGTAATCTTGAAAATTAAAATCAAATGTTTAGAAATATTCTAACAATTTTAAAAGTCTAAATCCATGTAATTAGAATTGAACCAATAGGAAAATTTGGTGAATTATATAATATAATTAAAATATATATAATATTAATTAAATAAATAAAAAACAGAAAATAAAACAAAAAGGTCCAGGGGTGTTTGACCGGAAATTTTGAATAAGAATGGATAAGATTTGATCAAAAAATATCATGATATTATTGTATTATTATATTAATATAAATTGTGATATTTTATGAAAAAACAAATAGGATAAATGACCACCGATAAAAACTAAATCCTATCTAGAAAACCATGAACTAGGTTCCTAAGGTCAGAGTATTTTATAAAAAAGTGAATTTTTATCTCGGAGTGAGCTGTCTCCGAAGTCATTTCCGAAACCGACGGAACGATTAGGGAATAAGACGAAAAAGAAATAGGGCAGATAGTAGAAAGGAGAGACTATGGAAAATAAATCATAACTCAATATCTGGGAATAAGTTGGTAAACATGTGGACATATTTGGAATCAGTGAATTTTTGTCCAGAAGTTGACGTTACCGAAGCGATTTCCGTAATCGAAGGCGATTATCCGAAAATCTTCAGCGAAATAGGAGATGCCCTGAATGGGATCAAAAATTTAGTTAACAAAAATATTTTGGAAGAGGAAGAATAGACCTTCAAGACTTAGTTGCCGGATTTTTGAGATTTTCCAAGATTACGCGATTAGAACACTAAACAAAGACTTTATCGGTAGGAAACTTCTCAAGGAAGTTGATGACGTCATTGGCATGACATCATGGCCTTGAATGATGATGTAAGGAGGTGGGTTGGATGGCCAAGATTGTGCCATCTCAATGAAGTGCGATCCGACGGTCAAGAATCCGTCTGACAAAGCATGAATAGTAACCGAAAATCCTCTATAAATAGCCTTGAACTCTCTTCACAATTCTCACACCATTCCTCCTTGAGCATTTCGAAATATTGGAGCAGAGGAAGAGAGGAGGAGTCCGGAGAAATTCATAGCGAAGCTCTGAGTAAGTTCTTCGGTCCTTAGTCTTAAGCTTCCGTAGTTCTTTCGGTAGTTAGAGTAGAAATGCTAGTTTGATCTTTAATCTTCCAAGTATGATTAGATATCATGTTTTAGAGGTAATTAAGGTATTAATTTCGAACATCATGTTGGAGTTAGAGATATGGAAAAATTTTGGAAGATTAGAGTCAAAGTAGCGAGTATCTGGCGAAATTTCGCCGATAAGTCATACTAGGGGCAAAATGGTAATTTGTACCTAAAATGCCTGTTATGATGTTAGATATTGATAAACGTGATATTATCCTTATAGGATATCTGTGATCACCTACCGCTGTCGAACCGCTGTCTGACGTGCTGTTTTCCGTTTTCCGTCAAAAGTACAGTTTTCCGTCAAACGTACCAGAATACCGTCAACGAAGGTACGGACACGTACTGTAACAATGACACTGATGTTTATATGCTTATATATGTTATGAATAGTTTCATAAAGCCATGAACGGGACTCTGTCCTGGACATGCACTGTGACTCAGGTAGACTTAGATAACTATTTACAGCTTTACGGGTTATAGTCATGATAACACCGTTATGTTTTTCTAGCGCTGAGGACACGACCGTACATTGTGGCATAAGGTATAAGTGCAGACCAGGGATAACTTTGCATGATAGTGTAGTTGTTATCAAATGATTATACGACGTACTGGATTGATCATTGCTGTAATACTAGAGATATCTGTTGTACATGTATTGTTTATATAAGCATGAGGTTAACCGTTACCTGAGGTCCGATGGGCATTGGACCTCAGCTCTTACTATAGCTTCAAGGTCCGGAGACTCGCGAATGGAAGATGAGCATAAGCTGGGTTAGCAGCATGTGTGAGGATCACGTAAAGACCCAATCAAGGACATCTAAGATTTGATTAGATAGTGTAATATTCTTTATGAATGGGCAGTACGCCACTGTATTATGTTGTATCAGTTACTCAATACTCTTTTGTTCCAATGCTCTACTCTGATATATGAAAAAAAAATTATACTGCTTTTGAAAATGGGATGTTACACCGTTCAATAACAGTATCTTGTAGATTCTCCTTTCAAACATTTTATCGAACATCTTATGTGCATTTACTCTGACACGCTCCAATAATATTCCTCTTAAAATCAAATCCCCAAACTTCATACATTATTACTATAATCCAGCTCATACATTATAAATTTGCCATTGTTGTATTAATCATTTTTACTTATTGATTTACTTAACAATCACAACCTACTACACAACAACCAAATAGCACCAGACTTCACAATGACCCAAAACAATGATGGTTCCCATTGACTGGATCTACCAGCAGACAAAGCTAACGGGAAAGAGTAAAAGGTATAATCTACAAAGCTTGAAAACATAAATGTTCGTAAAACTCAGGTTTGGCACCTGTTGCATTTTTAACAAGTTTCATATGCATCCATTCAAATATTTTCTTTTAGAACAAGTTCCATCCATAAAAGCACAAGTCCTTCTCAACCAACATCAATGCAAGAAGTCAATCTTAATAATAGCTAAAGTATTTTAAGCATTCTCAAAACAATTCAACCCATGACATAAAACAAAAGAAAAACAAGCTGAAAGGGGTAATATTATCTTTAGCTACTTATTTGATTAAAACTCTCTTACAAACATTTTAACAAACACCTTGTAGTCGAGCAAATTCATAGAACAAGCTTCATAATTTCCTAAATCATATTATTCAAACCAATTCATGCACTAAAAAGGCCTCAGAAGACATAATAATCCTTAGATTCACTAACAAAATAAGCCCTGAAAGTTATTGCCATAATTTGGCATTGAAAAAGAAGGAAATCAGACATGAAGAATTAAATTATATTTTCAAATTTTCAACAAGACAAAATCAGAGAAAGAAATTGCTATAAAGAAAATACCTCTTAATGAGAAGCTTTTTCCCCTCAATGACTTAGCCAATCAATACCCAAAATCGTCCCCTTTTGAACGACCAGCAGGGAAGAGAAGAAAAAGGAATACACACGACAAATACAACCACAAACAGCAAAGGAAGAAGAGAGAAGACAATGCTAACCACACACCACGACAAGTGTTGACAACGGCACACAAATCAGGAGAAGAGTGTCATGCCCGGAAAGGAATGCTGAATGATTCGCGTGCACGGACACTCTGCATTTAAATAGGAGGTTTAGACTTCAAGCATGGACAAGTCTAGAAACTCCTAGAATATTGTAGATATATGTACATAGAGGTAAAATTGTATGGAGAATTCTAGAATCTCTTATGTAAAGATAAATATCTAGATATTTCTAGGGAAATTTTTGGAGAACCAATCTCTACCGTAGGATGATTTTAATCTTGACCGTTCATTGAGGAGTTGGTAGGCTATAAATAAAAGTGCCCTCCTCATTTGTAAACCATCCAAGGGAATTCAATCAAGTGTTATTCAAGAACTTCTCTCTCTAGAGTTCTCTTTCTCTCTTTAAAGTTCTCTTAATCTTTATGTTCTTTACCTACTCGTGAGATTTCGGCTGACTTAGCAAAGATCAAGAGGGGTGATCAAGCTAAGGCCGGCACGGTATTTGGGAGATCAAGTCCAAGGCCGTGACAAGAGGCTTTCAACTAAGGAAGGGGAAGAAGCTTCGGGAATCAAAGGAGAGGCGGACTGTTTGCTCTCTGTCTTTTCTTTTATTGAAGTCGACAGTATATATATAGAGAGAGGGAGAGATATTTCCATCGAAATCACGTTTATCAAAAGTGCAATCGTAATCATAAGTTTAAGTTATTTGTTAGAGTAAAAGTAATCATAAATTTTTAGAATTTGGGTAAAGTTTTTAAACCCAACTAATTTTCATATATTACTAGAAGACAAATTTATCTTTTAGCCCTTAAAGATTTGACTCACTTATTTTTTAGTCAACCTATGTGGCATAAAAATGTTAAAGTACTGTAAAAAAAAATTAAGTACATTTTACATAAATTAAAAAAACAATTAAAAAACAGCATCCCCCATCCCAACTAACTCGCATCTTCCTCGCTCTCTGTTTTCCAAAAACCTCACAACACATCAACAATGTCCATGACAAATTATTCTGGAGCATTAGAGGGCAGCAAACGACTTAGATTGGAGAAAATGTTGAGGCTACTTATGATGCTTTTGATTCTGATAAATCTCTCACCCAAGTATGCAAGAAAAAACCATTGTGGAAAAAGATATTTCTTAACTTTTGAATGTTAAATGATGAATAACGATTTTAAGAGGATGAGATTAGAAAACATCAAAGCACACACACCTTCACAATACACCTAACGCACAATCTCTTCTTTTAATAACAAATGGAACTACAAATCTTTACATGATACTCATAATTTTGAGGGTCCTTTAATAATAAATAAAAAATCAATCACACCGTATGCTTAAAAAGAACTTCTAAAGGATCTGTCATGGACTCTGTGGATACTCAACGAGACTTCTAGAAAACATATGTGGAGGAGGATTCGAGTCGAGGGGAGGGGGACGTTGATTATTTTTAAAAATTTATGTAAAATCCATCTAAACAATTTTTTACATTATTTTTAATATTTTTTGCGACATAGGATGATTTAGAAATACCAAAGACTGAGTTGCAAGCAAGTCAAAAGTTCAATGATTGACTTGTATCGAGTCAAACTTCATGGACTAAGTTGTAAGTCATTAAAAACTTTAAGGACCAAAAGATTAATTTTTTCTATTATAATACATGAAAGTTAGTTAGACTTGATAGTTTTGGCCGAAATTAAGGTTTATGGTTACTTAATTTGTTCCAAAAAATAATTTATACTTACTGTTGCACTTGTAATAAAAGTTGAAGATTATTTTAGTACTTTAAATGACTTAAGATAAGAAATTGGGAAGAGATTTTTTTTCCCATAAATGTTTGGAATAAAATCTTTAGATGCCAAACAAATATTTAAATCTCAACTGTATAAAAGATAACATGCATGCTCTAATATATTATAGATTTTATTGGATAATGTTCAACAATGTTAAAATATAATAATGGAATATTAGTATCAATCATATTATTTTCTACTTCAAATTGTATTTTTAAAATTTGAATTTTTTTATTTTTTATTTCCAAATATGTATATGCGCTAAAATAAACTTCTAGCTCCTTATACATTTCAGGGTGTTACATCTGTCTTCTTTTTTCCAGTCAACGCAAAATTTCTCATCGTGCCCAAGGGTCTCTTTAGCAGGAGGGGAAATGAAGGGGCAGGAAAATTTTTATGTATTGGTATTAAAAACATGGGAGAAGTGGGAAGTGGGGGTACAAGATTTTAATAAAGATAAGATATAAAATAAAAGAGTAAGAAAAATTAATTAAAAAAATTCAACCCTGCTTCTCTAATTTTTTTAAATCAAATTCATAAAAAAATTTCCTCTAAATCCCTTGTACCAAACCGGCCCTAAATATAATATTAGTAATATTACTAACAATTTTCAACTATTGTAATATCTCAAATTTTGGGACAAGAAGTTTAGGAATAAAATTAAGACAAGAAGGCTATAAAATTAGTAGGAGTCAAAAGTTTAAGCTTATTTTAAGGAAAAAGGTTAAGATAATGATAAAAAAATTGGGGAAAATTATGAAATGTTAGTTTGAGGACCTAGAAGTACTATGGATGAATTAATTAGAAAAAATTTGGCCTAAATAATTGTTAAGCTATTTTCTGGGTTTTAGGGCTTATTTTCTCATAAATTTAAGGAAAAATAGTTAGAAGATAAATTTTGACTCGGGAATTTTAGAGTCAATATTTTTCAGCCTAGAAAAGCTAATTGAGAAACAAAAATCCGTGTATGGGATTAAAGATTAATTTCGAGAATTTATTATGATAATCTAGTCCTGAAATTGAGAAGGGGGGGGGGGGGGATGGTAACTTCATTAGCTCAAGTTTGAAAATGAATTTCCCAGTCAGTATCAAATCTGGTGAGTAAAAGGGGCATGCTATATGGTGAGAGGCGGAGAAGAAATTTGAGATTTTCAAAATGAGCAAAGACAATATTGATCAAAGGAGAAAGGCTTAGTATGGGTTTATTTTAGTTATGGGCCCCTCAAGCAATACAATATTGATTTCTAAGTTCCTATCCGCTTTGGACAACCTTCATATTCCATTATTCTTTATTTAGGCCCACATGCAGTACCATTTCTGATCTTCTCTTGCTCTAACCCGAAACACAGCCCACATACTCCCCACAATTGCTATTCCTCTTTAGCCCATATAATGCCTCAATTCTTCAATTTTCTTTCGGCCAACACAGGGTAAACACACTGAAAGAGTTGACAGCAAAAGAATCCCTGTTTCATGTGATTTTGGGACAGCTCATCATCACATGCATCGCCCATACTCCATTACTCTTTTGTGTCTCTTGAATACAGCAGCTAGTGCGCACCTATGCATTAGGACAGAGACACCATCCAATATTCTTATTTCCATTCCCTTCAGCCAATATACACGACACAATACTCCCTCCATTCATTATTCCTGTTTCGCCAGAACTGAAAACGCAGAGGGAAGTGAGATTTAAGCAAATTCTTGATGATTTAAAAGGATTTTATCGACAGAATGAATTTAAAGAGAAGTTTCAAAATATTGTTTGTGAACCTTTGATAATTGAATATTTTATACACTTATTTTTGTCTCTTGAATAATAATTTAGGACCCTTTAGCTAATAAATAATGGCTCTTATGTTTATTTGGGCCTTGGGCCTTTTATTGCATTTTAGCTATTTTTAATAATAAAATTCCAGTTTTGTGTTGCTTCACTATTTCTACCATAACTCTTGAACCAGACATCGGATTTGCCTCATTTTTGTCTCATATTTCAGATGATTCAGAGAGCTACAATTGTTATGAAGACATCAAGAGCAAATTCGGTCAAGAAGGAGGTCAATTTTGGAGCCAAAGTCGGATGCACAATTCTGGATTTATTTTGGACCCGAATTTTGTAATTTAAGTCAGCTTATATTTTATTTCTTTTGGGCTAAAACTATGAGAGCCCATTTCGTTTTAGGTTATTTTTAAGTATGGCAGCTGCCACAAACATATTCATTCACGTTTTTAACATTAGAGTGGATCAAAATACAAGTTTTCATTTTCTCTCATCTGTTCTTCATGTTCTTCGCGCGTTCTTCGTGTTCTTCGTTCGTTCTTCGATTTTCCCACCATGATCGGCTAAACTCTTGTGATTAACCCAACGATGAGGATTCCATGATTCATCCAGAGAACTCGTGCCTAATCGGTAACTACTCGATTCTGTTTTCATCTTATCGGATTCGATTTCTGGAAATAGTTCGAATATTAGATTTAATATTCGGTTTGGTTAATCCCAAGGACTTAGTTCGGACTAGGTTACGATGTTGCCGTGCGATTGCACAGTGAGACGCCACCGTCCGGACAGATTCTAGGCGATCGTCTAGGCGAGGGAATCTCCGGATGAATGCGAGAGATTTCGATTCATCCGGAACCAAACGTGGGTTAGTTGTATTTTCGTTCAATGATGGAGGTTTCGGAATCAATTCGTTGGGTTGATCATGTTTAATCTGTCTCTGTTTATTTGATTCCGTTTGACTCGTTTATTGCACTTTGATTATGTTATTTCGTTTTGTTCTATTACGTTAAACCAAACCCCCATTTTATCATTCTGTTTCACTATTGTTATTGAACAAGCCCGCCGCAAATTCGTTGGGAAACGACCCAGTTCCCTAATTCTGCAAATTGTTTTCGAACTTGGTTTATTTTGGAAGACACGGCAAAATCTTTCCAAAAATGGCGCCGCTGCCGGGGATTTGCATCGGTTTGATTAGTAATGATATTGTAAATAGCTTAGTTTAGGTAGTTTAGGTGGTTCGGTGGCCGGACAGAAATTTTTCTGACTCCGATCACTCAAACCAGGTCTTATTCACAAGGAATTGGGTGTTTTAAGCAAAAGTCACTTCCTAGGAGGAAGTGAGGTCTCACTCATTTTCCCCAAATTCCAACGTTTAGACCACTTTTTTGTTTTTATTCCATTTTGAGTCCCCAATAGTCTAGGAGTTGCCCTGTCCAAGTCCCAAAAATTTTAAAAATCATTTGATACTGTTTCTGGACTTGTTTTGGTCAATTTCTAGCATAGGTTTTTGCTTTTGTGTGTTTTGTCTTTGTGTCTCTTAGTGTTTTTCTACTTTTCACCACCTCTTGTGGCATTTTCGTAATTCTGATTTTCGGTGGCATCTTTGTCATTCGAGTATTTGCCAATTCTGCTTTGTGTACATGTTGCATGAGTACCAGAATACTACTAATCCGAAGATTTGTTGCCATTTGATCCTGAAATAGAAAGAACAATTCTTCTTGCTAGAAGAGTTGTTAGGCTAAGTCATAAGATTAATACCAAACCGGATACTCAATTAGAGTCCGATTCGCCATTCGATTGTGTCCATTCTGTTGATCTTTCGATTGTGCTTCGATAGTATTTCGATAGTCTTGTTGTGTTCATCGATTCTAGTAGCAACTTTGCTCGCTCGGACATTATGGCAGGAGAGCAGGAAAATCATCATACTTTGAAGGAATTGGGTGCACTGATGTTAATTATCAACCCTTGTGCATCCAATATCCTAACCTTGCTGCTAACTTTGAGCTGAAATCTGGTCTAATACACTTGTTGCCTAAGTTTCATGGTCTTGCAGTTGAGTGCCCCATTAAGCATTTGAAGGAATTCCATGTAGTGTGCAAAGACTATGAAACCTCATGCCATTGATGAAAATCATATCAAGTTGAGAGCTTTTCCTTTCTCATTGGAAGGTGGAGCCAAGGATTGGTTGTTGTACCTTCACCCTCATCTATTGGGAGCCGGACTGATATTCGAGGTTATTTCTAGAGAAATATTTCCCTTCCTCAAGAGCAACCGCAATCAAGAAGGAAATTGGCAACATTAAACAAGTCATTTGGGAGACTATGTATGAGTATTGGGAGAGGTTCAAAAGGTTATGTGCAAGCTGTCCACACCATCGATATCCGAAAAGACTTGATCAACTCTTTCTATGATGGTCTATCACCGGTAGACAAAGGGTTGGTGGATGCTTCTAGCGGTGGGGCTATGAGTAACAAGACACCCGAAGAAGCCCGAGACTTGATATCCATTATGGCGTATAACTCTCAGCGGCTTGGCACCGGGGCCAATAGTACTCCTGTTTACCATATTCAAGCTCCACCCAAGATGATTCTCAGAGATTAGAGACTAGACTTGATGATCCGACCTCCCTTGTGAGGCAACTGGCAAAGGACACGAGACGACATGTCTTCCCTTCTCGGCATGGGTACTCTTGTGGGTTTTGTTCGACCCTTATCATTCTCTCGACTCTTGCCCTACCTTGCATGATCCTACTTACCAAGATCGGTCGGTAGTCTGCAGCTGGGTGTTTTTCCAGAAGGCCACAATACCAACAGAATAATGCCTTCTCCAACACTTATAATCCCGGTTGGAGAAATCACCCCAACTTTATTGGAACCAAAATCAGAACCAGAGCAACCAATACCAAAATCGAATCGAGTAACCAAGACGCAGCACTGGGAACTACCAGCAGAGGCCGTACGGACTACGACTTTCCAACAACAATCTGCACCCCTTTGCCTTTGCAAGCACCACCTCCTCGACCGGCCATATGTCCACCTCCACAAGCGGCACAACAAGGCTAGTAGTAGTGGTGGTGTGGTTCCTCACTTGAAGATATGATGAAGCAATTTGTCACACCAATATGCGCCCAACAAAGAACCGACACTTCCATTCGTAGTTTGCAAACACAGATTGGGCAATTGGCAACATCATTGAACCAACTTCAACCTCAGGGATCCAATTCCCTTCCCTCACAAACAATTCCCAATCCTAAGGGAAATGTGAGTGCTATATCACTACGGTCTGGCAAGCAATTGGAGGAACCTAAGCAAGCTGCGGATGTGACTTCCACATCGAAAACGAGTCGAAATGTGAAGATTGACTCGAAAAGAAAAAGGCAAGCAGCAAATGTGAAGAGGAAGACATTCCTATTCCTCTTCCCTTCCCTCGAGAGCGCCTTCCCAAGAAGTTGGCGATAAAGCACAAGAGAAGGATATACTTGAGACATTCAAGAGTAGAGATCAACATTCCTCTCTTAGATGCAGTCAAACAAATTCCTAAATATGCCAAGTTTCGAAAGAGTTGTGCACCAACAAGAGGCGATCAAGGGAAATGAACGAGTGAGCTTGAACTGTAATGTCTCAAAGACTCATCCAAATCTACCATGCCTCGTAAATGCAAAGATCCAGGGACATTTTCTATCCCTTGCCTTATTGGTAACTATAGATTTGATGATTGCATGCTAGATTTAGGTGCTTCTATTAATGTCATGCCTGCATCTGTTTATAGATCTCTTGGTCTTGGTCCCTTGCGTCCAACTGATGTCATTGTTCGCTTAGCTAATAGGAGTAATGCCCATCCTTCGGTTTAGTTGAAGATGTATTAGTCAAAGTTAATGAATTGATATTCCCGCTGATTTTTACATCTTGGATATGGAGGGTGAGTCTCCTAGTAGTAGGTCACCAATCATTCTAGGGAGACCTTTCATGAAAACAGCTAGGACTAAGATAGATGTGCATTCTGGTACTCTTTCCATGGAGTTTGGTGATATATCTGTGAATTTCAATATCTTTGATGCCATGAAATATCCTAGAGAAGAGCATTCTATCTTCTGTATTGATATGATTGATGATGCTGTGGATGATGTTCTTAATGGTTGGTGTCCCGATTATCCTTATTTTTCATCCGAGAGTGATACCCCATTTGTGCATGCGATGATAATGAATGGTGCTCTGTTTGCACTAATTTGGTTAAGACCGCATTGTTTGGTGATTCTGATTTGCTTGATGATTCTACATTACTTGTAGACTCGATATTGATTCCGAGTTTGAGCTTCATCCCGATCCTAACGTGCATCCCGATTCGATTTTGATGAGCTTCATTCGATTTTGATGAACTGAATTCGATGTTAACCTTGAGCCGTATAGACACAGTCCTTCCGCTTGTGCTTCTTTGAATATGGTTTCGGTATTCCCGGTGTGATGACATCGAGTTGTTGCAACAACCACCCAAGCTTCTCCCTCCACCGAGCAACCGCCCAAACTAGAGTTGAAATCCCTTCCGGACCATCCAAGTATGCATTTCGGAGGAGAATGAGCAGTTGCCGCCATTGTGGCAAATAATCTCACGCCCGATCAAGAAGAGAAGTCGCTAAGCTTATTGAGGGTGAACAAGAAAGCTATTGGGTGGACATTGGCCGACATAGTTGGCATTAGCCCTTCTATGTGCATGCACCGGATTCTGTTGGAAGAGGACTCTAAGCCGGTGAGGCAACCTCAGAGACGCCTTAATCCTCTTATCCTTGATGTGGTGAAGAAGGAGGTGACTAAGCTTCGCAAGCCGGCATCATCTATCCTATTTCGATAGCCGTGGTTAGCCCGATCCAGTGGTTCCCAAGAAGTCCGAGTCACCGTAGTAGCCAATCAAAAGAATGAGCTCATTCCTACTCGAGTTCGTAATAGTTGGAGAGTTTGCATTGACTATAGGAGACTCAACCAAGCCACTCGCAAGGATCATTACCCTCTACCCTTCATTGATCGGATGTTAGAGCGATTGGCCGGTAAGTCTCATTCTTGCTTCCTGGATGGCTACTCTGGATACTTCCGGATCCATATTGCTCCCGAGGATCGGAGAAGACGACCTTTACATGCCCCTTTGGGACATATGCTTACCGAAGGATGCCTTTTGGCCTCTCGCAATGCACTGGCACCTTTCGGCGTTGTATGGTGAGTATTTTCCGAGTTCCTAGAGGACCGCATGGAGGTTTTCATGGATGATTTCACCGTATATGGGTCTCGATTTTGATGCATGCTTAGCTAATTTGTCTAGAGTCTTGCATAGGTGTATTGAATCTAATCTTGTCTTTGAATTATGAAAAGTGTCACTTTATGGTTGAGTCAGGCATAGTCTTGGGACACATAGTGTCTAGGAAAGGGATTGAGGTGGACCCTGCTAAGATCGATGTTATTATTGCTTTGCCTTACCCCGCTTCTGTGCGAGAAGTTCGCTCTTTTCTTGGTCATGCAGGTTTCTATCGACGTTTCATTCGAGATTTCAGCAAGACTGCTCAACCCTTGTCCAACCTTCTGCATAAGGACACTGACTTTGTCTTTGATGATGCGTGCAAGGCGGCCTTTGATCACTTGAAGCGTTTCCTTACTACAACCCAGTGATCCAGCCCCGATTGGCTCCTCCCTTTGAGTTAATGTGCGATGCTTCCAACTATGCGGTTGGTGCTATCTTAGCACAACGGGTTGATAGAGCCTCCCATGTCATTGCATATGCTTCAAAGACTTTGGATTCTCGCTCGCCTAATTACACCACTACCGAGAAGGAGTTGTTGGCCATTGTATTTGCCTTCGATAAGTTTAGGTCATATCGCTAGCTAGTAGAGTCATTGTTTTCTCGACCATGCAGCTTTAAAGTTTCTTTTGAAAAGGCAGATGCTAAGCCACGACTCATCCGGTGGATGTTGTTGCTCCAAGAGTTTGATGTGGAGATTCGAGATAGAAGTGGAGCACAAAACTGGGTAGCTGACCACTTGAGTCGTATCACTCATTCTCCCTCTCACCCCTCTTCTATTCAGGATGATTTCCCTGATGCCCATTTGTTTTGCAAGTCATGTGATAACTGTCAGAGGGCAGGGAGTATTTCCCGTAGGCATGAGATGCCCCAAAACCCTATATTGTTTTGTGAGATCTTTGATGTTTGGGGTATTGATTTCATGGGTCCATTTCCTGCTTCATATGGTTACACTTACATCTTGCTGGCTGTTGATTATGTTTCTAAATGGGTTGAGGCGAAAGCCACCCGGACAAATGATTCTTCGTGGTGGTGGATTTTGTTAGGTCTAACATTTTCTGCAGGTTTGGCATTCCTAGAGCTATTATCAGTGATCAGGGTTCCCATTTTTGCAATCGAAGCATGGGTGCCTTGCTACGCAAGTATGGAGTGCTTCACAAGGTTTCCACAACATACCATCCTCAGACCAATGGTCAAGTGAAGTCTCCAATAGAGAGATTAAGCAAATCCTTCGAAGACCGTCAACTCTACCCTAAAGATTGGAGTAAGCGACTAGATGATGCTTTGTGGGCATATCGCACCGCTTACAAGACTCCGATTGGGATGTCTCCCTATCGGATTGTCTTTGGTAAGGCATGTCATCTTCCGGTTGAGTTGGAGCATCAAGCCTATTGGGCTATTAAGCAATGCAACATGGATTTGGCTAAGTCCGGATGGAGAGGAAGGCTGCAGCTGCAAGAGTTAGATGAGCTTAGATTGGATGCCTATGAAAGCTCACGGTTGTATAAGGAAAAGACTAAGGCATTCCATGATAAGCATATTCGAGGAAAGAATTTTCTCGTGGGCCGAAAGTTCTTCTATTTAATTCCCGTCTGAAGTTTATGCCCGGTAAGCTTCGATCTAGATGGGATGGCCCTTTGTGATCACTAACATATTTCCATTTGGTGCCGTTGAGCTATGTGATCCACCCACAGACGGACTTTTAAGGTCAATGGGCATCGCCTCAAGCCATTTCATGAGGGATCCCCACAGCACTGAGGAAGCAGAGATTCTCCTCATTGATGCCACTTATCCTCCATAAACCCTTGGGAGTATTCTTCTTTCTTCTCCCTCCCTCTCTTTTATTTGTTTTCCTTTTCTACTTTGCTTTTTGAAAATAAATACATTCTTTCTTTCTAATGATTGCTACATATTATGAACTAGGACATTTTGGTTTTAATGGATCATTCTGTTTAGTCTGGAACTCTTGACTCTTCGATTACAAGTCTTGGTAGTTGATTTGATGTTGTTGATTACCTAAGTTGGTATTGACCTTGTGAGGTTTTGGGCCTGCATGAATGGAATTCATCTTTTGCCATTCTTTCTTTCATGTGTGCATCTCTCATGATTTGTGTTCTCTAGAACTTGCTCCTTTTCTTTTTGAAACTACATTTTTCACTTACGTGCATAAGTATGATGGAAGCTTGTTTTCTTTCTTTTATTCTCCTCACTTTGGCCAAATAGCTTTCCCTTACATTATAATTCCTTTGCTAGCCCCTTTGTGCCTTTTGACCCATTCTTTTCTAAGCCACATTACAAGCCTAAGCGTAAAACCATTTTATTCCGCACCTTGAAGATTTATTGAGCATTGGTTTCAACTTGTTTTGTGTTTAAGTGTGGGGTTGCTCAGAGTGCAACAGTTTAAGTGGGGGGGATATTTGATTTTGACATTGTAATTACGTATACAATGAAAGGAAAGAAAGAAAAGTAAAATAAAAAAAAACAAAGAAAAAAAAAGAAAAAAAAAAGAAAAAAAAAAAAAAAAAGAAAAGTAAAAGAAAAAAAAAAAGAAAAAAAAAAACAAAAGAAAAGAAAAGAAAAGAAAAGAAAATACATAGAAAGGAATGTATATATGAGTAGAATAAAAGTTTCATACATAGAGAATGATTGTGTTAATCAAGGCTCTTCCTTTTGATTTCTTTGGTGCTTAGCCTCTTATTCCATACTATTACCTACCTTCACCCTAGCCCCGTTACAACCTTTAATTACAAGCTCTCTTGATTTGTGCATGTATGTGTTATGAGTAGTGGAGACGTAGAAGTTGAGCAAGCTTATGGTAGAACAAATTTCTTGAGTAGAATTTGAGCGATACACTTATTTACCTTAAACACTTGAGAGACTGATTGATTGAGCGCATCATTTGAGAGATCATCTTTTGTGATTAGCATCATTGATTGACACTACCATGAATTGTAATTTGAGATGAAGGGGTTTTGGTCTTGAATGATTGGTCTTTTGAAGCTTTGTGTCCCTTGATTCAATTTTTGCATTGTTAGCAATTATTAGTAAAGAAGAGTTTTTCCTTTAGGTCTTTCTCTTTGAATTTTGCTCAGAGTGCAAAAAGATAAGTGTGGGGAATTTGATAATTGAATATTTTATACACTTATTTTTGTCTCTTGAATAATAATTTAGGACCCTTTAGCTAATAAATAATGGCTCTTATGTTTATTTGGGCCTTGGGCCTTTTATTGCATTTTAGCTATTTTTAATAATAAAATTCCAGTTTTGTGTTGCTTCACTATTTCTACCATAACTCTTGAACCAGACATCGGATTTGCCTCATTTTTGTCTCATATTTCAGATGATTCAGAGAGCTACAATTGTTATGAAGACATCAAGAGCAAATTCGGTCAAGAAGGAGGTCAATTTTGGAGCCAAAGTCGGATGTACAATTCTGGATTTATTTTGGACCCGAATTTTGTAATTTAAGTCCAGTTATATTTTATTTCTGTTTTGGGCTAAAACTATGAGAGCCCATTTCGTTTTAGGTTATTTTTAAGTATGGCAGCTGCCACAAACATATTCATTCACGTTTTTAACATTAGAGTGGATCAAAATACAAGTTTTCATTTTCTCTCATCTGTTCTTCATGTTCTTCGCGCGTTCTTCGTGTTCTTCGTTCGTTCTTCGATTTTCCCAGCCATGATCGGCTAAACTCTTGTGATTAACCCAACGATGAGGATTCCATGATTCATCCAGAGAACTCGTGCCTAATCGGTAACTACTCGATTCTGTTTTCATCTTATCGGATTCGATTTCTGGAATAGTTCGAATATTAGATTTAATATTCGGTTTGGTTCATCCCAAGGACTTAGTTCGGACTAGGTTACAGTGTTGCTGTGCGATTGCACAGTGAGACGCCACTGTCCGGACAGATTCTAGGCGATCGTCTAGGCGAGGGAATCTCCGGATGAATGCAGAGATTTCGATTCATCCGGAACCAAACGTGGGTTAGTTGTATTTTCGTTCAATGATGGAGGTTTCGGAATCAATTCGTTGGGTTGATCATCTTTAATCTGTCTCTGTTTATTTGATTCTGTTTGACTCTGTTTATTGCACTTTGATTATGTTATTTCGTTTTGTTCTATTCTGTTAAACCAAACCCCTCATTTTATCATTCTGTTTCACTATTGTTATTGAACAAGCCCGCTGCAAATTCGTTGGGAAACGACCCAGGTTCCCTAATTCTGCAAATTGTTTTCGAACTTGGTTTATTTTGGTCTTGAATGATTGGTCTTTTGAAGCTTTGTGTCCCTTGATTCAATTTTTGCATTGTTAGCAATTATTAGTAAAGAAGAGTTTTTCCTTTAGGTCTTTCTCTTTGAATTTTGCTCAGGAGTGCAAAAAGATAAGTGTGGGGAATTTGATAATTGAATATTTTATACACTTATTTTTGTCTCTTGAATAATAATTTAGGACCCTTTAGCTAATAAATAATGGCTCTTATGTTTATTTGGGCCTTGGGCCTTTTATTGCATTTTAGCTATTTTTAATAATAAAATTCCAGTTTTGTGTTGCTTCACTATTTCTACCATAACTCTTGAACCAGACATCGGATTTGCCTCATTTTTGTCTCATATTTCAGATGATTCAGAGAGCTACAATTGTTATGAAGACATCAAGAGCAAATTCGGTCAATAAGGAGGTCAATTTTGGAGCCAAAGTCGGATGCACAATTCTGGATTTATTTTGGACCCGAATTTTGTAATTTAAGTCCAGTTATATTTTATTTCTGTTTTGGGCTAAAACTATGAGAGCCCATTTCGTTTTAGGTTATTTTTAAGTATGGCAGCTGCCACAAACATATTCATTCACGTTTTTAACATTAGAGTGGATCAAAATACAAGTTTTCATTTTCTCTCATCTGCTCTTCATGTTCTTCGCTGCGTTCTTCGTGTTCTTCGCTCGTTCTTCGATTTTCCCAGCCATGATCGGCTAAACTCTTGTGATTAACCCAACGATGAGGATTCCATGATTCATCCAGAGAACTCGTGCCTAATCGGTAACTACTCGATTCTGTTTTCATCTTATCGGATTCGATTGAAATAGTTCGAATATTAGATTTAATATTCGGTTTGGTTCATCCCAAGGACTTAGTTCGGACTAGGTTACAGTGTTGCTGTGCGATTGCACAGTGAGACGCCACCGTCCGGACAGATTCTAGGCGATCGTCTAGGCGAGGGAATCTCCGGATGAATGCAGAGATTTCGATTCATCCGAACCAAACGTGGGTTAGTTGTATTTTCGCTCAATGATGGAGGTTTCGAATCAATTCGTTGGGTTGATCATGTTTAATCTGCCTCTGTTTATTTGATTCGTTTGACTCTGTTTATTGCACTTTGATTATGTTATTTCGTTTTGTTCTATTCTGTTAAACCAAACCCCCCATTTTATCATTCTGTTTCACTATTGTTATTGAACAAGCCCGCTGCAAATTCGTTGGGAAACGACCCAGGTTCCCTAATTCTGCAAATTGTTTTCGAACTTGGTTTATTTTGGAAGACACGGCAAAAATCTTTCCAACCTTCATGTTCATGCTGGAGAATTCGATTATGAAGTATTAGATACGAGCTGTAATTATCTTGAAGAATAATTTTATTGCTTTGATAAACTGACCCTAAGCATGTTTGAAAATGTATTGGGGAGGACTGACTACAGAACGCTAGTTACTAACAGCACAGTACTGTTAGTTCTTGGTGCACCATAGTTAATCTCGAGCTTGTTTGATATTCATGAGATTTGTTCTCATGCTTGTTATTCATAGGTTTTGTAGTTGCATTTGTTTCGTAGCTTCGTGTTGCACTTGTTTTATGGACTGTGTGTCTATGCCTGTTTCATGGCTTCGAGCCATGCTTGGTTAGTTACCTTCATGGATTGTGTGACCACGCTTATCATTTGTTCTGCAAGAAGTTCCATAGAAAGATGTGGTTTTAAGAATTATGGTTAAAATTGATTATGTTAAATAAAAGGTTTTAGTACATACTTGAAATTATTTGATTAACGACATTTATATAGAGTTCTACTTTATTTATCATCCTAAGATTTGGAAATTACAATTTATTGCTTTATTGTTATTAGCAAAAGATAAAGATGTTTAAATTGTTTTATTTTGCTTGTATTTTATTAAATTATAAGAATGAGACGTTATTCACCAGAAAATTTGTTTTGGTTCAGACGATATTGCTAATCCTATACCTCTTGCTGAGCGGTGAAGAGTCTTCTTAACGACTTAAAGCTAGTGGTCTCATTTTGTAGTGCTACTAGTTGATGTAGTTATAAAACTAAACTTTTGTATTATTATTAATGTTAGATGTTCCACGTAGTCTATATGTAGGATCTCTATCTTTTTTTATTGTTTAGAACACATGAATATTCTAGATTATTGTACTATGAATATTAATTAACATTAGCATGTAAGTTTAAAACTTAAGGAACATGAGTCATCTCATATTTCATGTCAGTCACCCTTTCATTTTCAAGGTGTGACAATGTAACATCCCGTTTTCCAAAAGCAGTATAAAATTTTTTTCATCAGAGTAGAGCATTTGAGCGGAAGAGTAACTAATATATATCTATAAAATGCCGTAAGTCTGGCTGGATACAACAACAGTACAATAACCGTGTGTTTCAAAAGTATATAATAACAGAAAGGAAGGCTTCCACTGGAACAACAAAAAAAAAGCTTCCGCCGGAGCAACGAAAGGAAGTCTTCAAACGAAATTTCTACTCGGGCTGCTTGCTTCTCTCCTCGGTCCTCAGTCCTCCGGAGTCTGATGCTATGTTAAGAGCTGAGATCAGCACCGGATCTCAGGTAACGGTTAACCTCATGTATACTGCACACACATATGGTTACACAACAACATCAACACAACATATAAACCACACCCAACCAATGCACATGTAACGCTCCCAGCATGCAGATATATTGCTCCCAGCATTATAGATGTATCGCTCCCAGCATTACAGATGTATCGCTCCCAGCCCTACAACTATATCGCTCCCAGCATGCATACAATTATTTTCTAACATAATACGCATTCTAACAACACATCATATATACACATACCATCATACCATACACACATCACATACACGTATACTATATCCATCAGAGTTAGTGTTACAGTATGCGAACGTACATACTTCCGTAAACCGAACAGAATGGCCAGGTAAGTGTCTATCATGGGGGCCTCACCGAGTTCACGGTGACTTAATGGCATACCCACATAGACTAGCCTTTCCTTCGGCACCAAACTGTTCTAACATATTTGCATTCAATAAACATACCATAACAATACACATAGCACATATATGCATACCATAAACATAAGAGTTAATGTTACAGTACGCGGACGTACCTTCGTTGACGGTCGTCGGTATTTTTGACGGAAAACGGAAAACGGAAAATTGACAGCGTTACGACAGCGGTACGTGCTCACAGATATCCTATAAGGATAATATCATATTTATTAACTTTTGACACATTTTAGTCAAAAATGACTATTTTACCCCTGACCCCCTAATCGGCGGAATTTCGCGAGCACTTCGTTACTTTGACCTTAATTTTCCAAAATTTCAACATAACTCTTACTCCAATATCATTTTCGAAATATAAATCATATTAATTAATGATTCACATCATAACAGGAATTTTAGGTAAAAATTACCATTTTGCCCTTCTACCCCTAATTAACGGAATTTCGCCAGCACTTCACTACTTACACTTTTCGGGGACTCAATCCCTACCAAGTTTTACCTCTTTAGGCATCTTTCAATGCAATGAGGCCTAAAACAATAGTAGGAATTTCACTCCCTACTTACTAAATCTATCTAACAATTCTACTAACTACCGAACTAAAAGGCTAAAGACCGAAGGACTTACCCGTTGAAGACTTCTGCAGAATTTTTCCAGAGCTTCTCTCTCTTCTTTCTCCCTCTAGAATTTCGGCCAAAGGAAGGAGGAATGGTGTGAAGAAATATGAAGAGCAAGGCTACCTATTTATAGAAAAACCTAAGGACATATAAGGCATTTTCCAATTTGTTCTTAACCTTGGAAAATCAACACAAAAATGGTGTTTAATCCTTGAACACCAATGCCTCTTGGTCGACATACTTGGGTGATGTGGCAGCCTCCAATTGGTCCAAAAATTGATGACTCAAACTCACTTTATGCCCGGTCTGGCAGATTTCCCCGATCGATACCCGATTCGCGTAATTTCGGAGAAATCCCAAAATTCTGGATTTACAACTTTGAAGATATTCTCTTCCTCATCAATAATATCTAATTCAACTTATATTTTGGTCTCTTACAGGGTTCCAACAGTCCAGTTGAAGTTTTCTCGAAAAACGTGTCCGAACTCGTCCGGTTTGTAACGCATTTCAAATCATCAACTTCTTCAGAAAAATTCACTGATTCCAACTATGTTCAGATAAATTCAAACTCATTCCTAGATGTTGAGTTAGAATTTATTTTCTTCATATCCAAAAATATGCCTATCTACATTTTTCCCTATTTTGTTTTATTAGGAAAATGCACACACGGCTTCAGAATTAACTTCCGGGAGAGTCTAACGGAAGATAAAATTCCACTGATCAATATTTTATCCTGACTTTGGAAATCCCATTCCTAGATCTCTAGATAGGATCCGTTTTCTAATTTTTAAATTACTATTCATCCTTTTTAATTATATTATAAAATAATGCAAGTTGTATTTTAATGTCTAGATATATTCTTATCTTCAATTCCACTTGAAAATTTCGGCTGCCCTTATTTTAATATTAGTAAATGTTTATTTTTTATTTTAATTAATGATTTAAAGATTTATTTATTTTAATTTTTCCAAAAATTCCACAAAATTACCTAATTGGTCCATTCTTGTATTTAGGCTTAAAAATACCTAAACTCAACTATTTTTCTCCAAAATTTCCAATTAATTATTAAACATGTTTTTACTAATTTTAAAACAAAAACCACTAATTTTAGGGTTTTACATAATTATTTATGAATTTCCTTTGCTTATGCTTAAGTAATTAGCCAATAATTACCTAATTACTTTCTTATCAACAGTTGATAATTTTCTTAATTAGCATGCCCAATTACCTCATAACTTTTGTATTGGCATCTTTGTTTTCATGTCTCCTGCATTATCTTAGCATTTACGGGGTATTTCGGTTATTTCCTTACTTTTTGAGTATTCTTCTACAATTTCTCCAAGTTTGTAACTTAATAAATTACCTAAATTAGGGACAATATCCTTCCCTATTTCAAATAGATTTTTACTTGCCTCTTTTATAGCTTTTACAGGGTATTTATAACCCATAATGTATTTAGGGACCTATTTTCAAATTTTCAAACGTCTTAGGGACCTGATTGCAAATTATCCTTTTTCAAGGGAAATTACCCTAACAACATGGTAAACCCAATACAAGGTGTTTGAAACCTCATATTTACCTATTTTCAATAGGTATATTTACTCATTTATGATATTTTCCCTAAGTCAGATTTTAGGGTATTACAGACAACTATACCCATGTTTCTTTTCCCTTTCTTCGTTTTCTTAACTAAATTAGTAACATACTTGGTCAATTTATTAATTAATCATTCTTCACTTTAAGAATTGTCAAATAATTGTTGGGTTATTACAAAAAAAGTAATTTCTTTTATATGCCCAATATCCTCATGTGAGAAACAATTATGTTCAAAACAGTAGCGGATCTTGGAGAAAATGTTGGGGGGGGGCCAATGTATATTCATTAACTAATTAAATTTTTGTTATGATTATATAACACTTTTAAAATATTATATTAAAGTTTTTTAGAAAAAAATATGAGGTTTGTCATGATTTCTTGGACTTTTGATATTAGGGGTAAAATGATCATAATTTGTTAATTATTCATACAAATGATTTATTGGACTTTTGATACTTCGTGTTATTAATTTTGCATTGTAGGTATTTAAGAAGAAAATTTGAGATTTTGGAGGGTCAGAATTAATGTTTTGATGATTGGGAAAAGTTATAGAAAAGTCCCGGAATTTCTAGAAATTGCAACCAATGAAGAAAAGGGACTAGAGAAAATTACAGAAAATACCCATAGTTTTTAGAAATTATAGCACTCCCTACAAAGTTTTCAAAGATTTGTACTTTAGTCTCTTTTTTAAAAGACATTAAAAAAAAAAACTAAACATATTTTTTAGGGAGGGGGGCCCTAGCCCCTTCAAAGATCCGCCATTGGTTCAATATATTGATAGATACTAAATGTGAGCACTTCTTGCATAAAACAACCTGAGGGAAAAATTTGTTTTTTTAAGAGGTAAATGGGAGTATTTAAAAGAAACGTTTTGAAAGGCTCCCCACGAAAATGTATTAATAAGAGCTCCGGTATCTTATTATCATCTGTCGTACTTTAAAATTTCTTTTAATTAAGGAAACGCTTCCGTGCATGTATAAATATGCTCATGAAATTTACTTTTGTAGTAGCGAATATTTTCTTATTAAAATGCACATTTCATAGCATGAAATTAAACTCCCACAATTCCACGCCTGTTGATACAATTCCTTAGCTATCCCCTACAACGTTTCAAGCAAGAAGCCTGTTTACTATTGGATGACGTGCTTTACACATAGCCTCTAAAGGAATAAATTTTGGCATTACGATCCCTGCTGCTTCAGTCATATCAATTTCTTCCTAGATCGGAAAGGGGCACAAGAATCGGAATCCGAATTAAAAACAGATCTAAGAATTTTTGGAAATGAAGCAAGGTTGGGGGAAAGAGAGAGATTTACCTAGACGAAAGCGCGTAATGGAGATCAGCGAAAGAGGAAGAGGCAGATTCAGAAGGAGGGAGCCACCGGATCTCAGCACAAAGTTTGATTCTTGAACAAAAGTGCAAGTCAATTTAACATTAGACAAATACACAAAAATGAAAAAGAAATAAACTCAGTTGACGTGCTCCGGTCCAGTGGGGAACACAACATCATACCAAAACTGAAACAAGTTGAGCAAATATCCGATGCAGTATCAAAGCATATGTCCTATTCATACATATCTAATTTAATTATCATTAATTATTATTTTATAATTGCTGCCAGCCCCTACCTCTTGGCACTCTGAGTAATTAAATAATAATAATAATAATAATAATCTACAGTAAAAGGGCCTAATGGGCCTGCCCGAGGCCCTGCAAGGCCAGTCGACCTGTTTTCCCGGCTCTAACATGGGGGCATTCTTTTCAACAAGTTCTACTAACACAGAGAGAACTTGACTTCTCTTTATCCCTTCTTGACTTGCTCAACTCTAGTCATTGCTCCCTCTCTAGTAAGGATCGGAGCCTTTAATTTTGATTTAGTGACTGCCTGCACTTTCTTTTGACCATTTTATTTACTGAGATAACAACCCACATTTCTTAGCTATGGTAGTGATTAAGTGGTGGTTTGGTAGTATAAGAGAAATTCCTTCTAGCCTTTCTTTCATATCTTGGCCACTACTTTTACTCTTTACTCTTAGCTTTTATTGGGAAAAGTTAACTCTGTTTGACATGCCTCAGTTGCTTCTCTCTCTCTCTCTCTCTCTCTCTCTCTCTCTCTCTCTCTCTCTCTCTCTCTCTCTCTCTCTCTCTCTCTCTCTCTCTCTCTCTCTCTCTCTCTCTCAGAGGACTTGTTGTATCTGTCTGAGCAAGATCAACTTCGCTTATATGGTCTCGACTGCTTTACGCACAAGGAGTGTTTACACTCTTTCTGGATATGTGTCTTTGTTGCTCAATCAATGGATGTAACAAACATAATTAAAGGAAGGGAAGAGAAGATAAGCCTCATAAGAGAACATTCTAGAGGAAGGAGTGTTATTTTGTGTGTGATATATACATACCATTTTCCCCTTCAATCTCACATCCTATATGTAAGTATCTAGGGTCATACAGGAATAGATGTAACTCTTACATATACGGTTTTATGGGAATAAACATAACTTTTAAACCATATAAACAAAGATGATTTATTTATGAATCACATGTCTCTCCATATTTACATAATAACCTCTCTTGATTCAAGTTTTGACCTTAATCCACTCTTAGTGGATTAATATATTACAATAGTAATAAACAATGATGACGATGGTGTGATTATAAAAATTCAAAATAAAATGCAAGAAACTACAAAGCAATATAATTTATATGAAATAGGAAACTATAGGGAACTATTGGTGCACATATAGATGTTCCCCTTTGCTTACTGCAATACATTAACATTGTGCCAAATAATTTAAAGTTTGTTGTTGATTGGATGACGTGCTTTACACATTGCCTCTAAAGGAATAACTTTTGGCATAGTGGACCCTGCTCCTTCTGTCATATCGATTTCTTCTTCACTGACTCGTTTCCATTCAAAGCATTGAATCAACAATCCCAAAGTCATTCCCACTGTTCGTTGAGCTAAGCCTACTCCTGGACAAGCTCGTCTTCCCAACCCAAATGGAATTAGCTTGTTTGCTTCTCCTTCTTTCTCAAACCTCTCTGGCTTAAAACTTGTAGCTTCACTCCATAATTGAGGATCTCTGTGGATGGCCCAAGCATTGACCAACACCATAGTGCCACGTGGAACTTTATATCCTGCAATGGTGCAGTCACTTGAAGCCTCATGTGGAACCAACAATGGTGCAGTAGTATGCAACCGAAGTGTTTCAGACATAATGTTTTGAAGATATGGTAGTTTCGACATGTCAGGTTCATCTATCAATCGTTCTTGCCCAACTTGTGAGTCTATTTCTTTCCTTGCTTTTTCCAACACATGAGGATTGTTTAACAAACAAGACATTGCCCATTCTAGAGTCACGGCTGATGTATCCGTTCCAGCAAGAAGCATAATCTACAAGTCATGAATACTCACACAATCAGGAATTTTTCATTAGATCACATAAACAAAAGGAACAAAATAGTTTTTCTTACCAAAATGAGGCCCTTAATAATTTGATCAGTATAGTACTCAGGCTGTGATTCTTGGAGACTCAAGAGATGATCGATCATAGTATTTGCTCTCTGCTTTTCGTTTCGATGCTCATCAATGAGTCCTTGCAAGAACCCATCCACTCTCTTTGCAATACTCTTGAGCTTGCTCTCTAAGTGATCATAGTTCACCCACCTCAATATAGGCATGAAGTCTGCAGGATTATTTACCCCTCCTAATTGTAGCAACTCATTCATGATTTGTCTAAACTTTCTTGCCTCTTCCACGTCCCCAACTTCATGGTCATCTCCCCAATACCTCTTACCTGAAATCATTCTCATTATAGTGTTGAAAGTCATCTCTGAAAATCTTGATTTCATTTCCACTTTGGTGAACTCTTTATGTGAGACTTGAGCAAGCTTTTGCACGAGACGCTTCATCTCGTCCCTTCGCATCTCCGAGAATTTGTTGAGACGGTGGTTTGATAGCAACTCGACTGCCGTGATGCGGCGGAGGTTGCGCCAGTGGTCACCGTAGGGAGCGAAGATTAAGTTGGTGCAGTTGTAAGAGACATACTCACCAACAAGAAAGCGGGGCCGATTTGCTAGGACGATGTCGTTTTTGGTGAAGCATTCTTGGACTGCAGAAGGCGACGAGACCACGAACACGAGGCGAGAGCCAAACCAAAGAGAAATGATTTGGCCATGACGTTGTGAAATCCTGTGAAAGGCTTGATGGAGAGGTTTGCTGAGTTGGTGAAGGTTTCCGAGTATGGGAAGAGAAGGTGGACCCGGTGGGATGTTTTTGAACTTTCTACTTTGGAGGAAGAACTTGAGAGTGAAGAGGAAAACAAGAGATGGAAGGAAATAATAGAACAAGAAGGTGATCATGATTTGTTTGGTACCTTTTCTTTTGTGGACTTCTTTAGTTCAGTGATAATTATGGACCTTGGGTCTTATATATATATAGCTGCTTGTGTTCCGTTTGATGTTACGTAATATGTTTCGTTTAGTCATTGATCTGAAGGAGAACCTTCCCTAGTTCCAATTACGTCATTTACTACGCAATATTTGATTACTTTTTGTTTTTTATGTTGCTCACTCGGATGATAATACTTTTCACCTAACTATTACTTTTTGTTTTTTATGTTGCTCACTCGGATAATACTTTTCACCTAACCATACATATCATGTCTTTTCAACCGAATAGCAAGAAAAATAGGAAGATTTCATTCAACACATGCTATAGCCATGTTATTTCCAACATCCCCATAACATTCTAAAACTTCATTATAATATCGCACTCCCTTAAATGAAATTAAATTTCGAGTGAAAAGGCATTAGCCCTTGCATTTTTTTTTTCAGAGTCAACAGTTGTTCTAGGCCACTGGCCACTAAAGAATATATTTAGAAACAAGTGATTTTGGGGATTTCTAATGAAAATTGGAAAATTAATTTGAAACATACGGAAATTAACCGCCTTCGTAAATTTAAGTGTTGAAGTCTATAAGAATAAGTAGAATAAAGAGATTTACAACAAAAATTAGATGGGTCCTTAGCAGCTTGGAGGTATAGAGAGGCATCCATTGCAGGAATGAAAATGCGTTCTCAAGGATTTTCCTTTCAGCTTACCAAGTACATATGTCTTCCTACTCGTTTCTTTCAAAGCATTGAATCAACAATCCCAAAGTCATTCCCACTGTTCAATGAGCTAAACCTGCTCCTGGACATGCTCGTTTTCCTAACACAAATGGAATTAGTTTGTTTGCTTCTCCTTCTTTCTCAAGCCTCTCTAGCTTAAAACTTGTAGGATCACTCCATAAATGAGGATCTGATCTATGGATGGCCCATATATATATCCTTTGAAGGTTTTGGTTTTGTCGTCTCATTCCCTTTTATATCTCATATTAAAACCTTTTTGACTCAATACCCTTGCTTATTAAGACATTCTTATCTCTAGAGTAAAATACTCTAACTCTCCCTCATTTTGCCTTAATTACACAACATCCCTTCTATTTTTGAAAACTTAGATAAACCATCATTGAAATCAAAATATAAGTTACACAAACCTCCCTTGTATTTTTAAGATTCCTTTTTCATTCATCCAATTGTTAGTGAACCATTAAGTTTGACTCTCAGTTTTCTTTGGCCCAAAATACCCATATTTAACATAAAAATGATTTAAATATTTATATTTGTCAAAAAAAAAAAAGTATACAAAAAATTATTCTGTTATATATTTTCAAAACAATTTCTAATATATTTGAAAATTTCTTAATTTTGATTATATTATAAAATTTTATAATTCTAATTTCTGACTTCATCTATAGAAATTTGTTTATTTTGGGGTTTTTAAGACGAGTAAATACATATTTCAAATATAAATTTTGTTACTATATTGTATTTTAAGATATTATATAAATAATTCATTCCAGCGGCCATTAATTTTTTTTTCCTATTATGGATTTGATATGAAGAAAAAGAAATTAATAAATAAAAAATTTTAACATAAATTTTTATAAAAAAATATTTTTAGAATATTTTTGGAATATTCTTAAAAGAGTTAACAGTTTGGATCTAAGTGTATGTTTTCAAATTAGAGGGGATATCTGTGTAATTTAGGCAAAGCAGAAGGGTGGTAAGAGTATTTTAATATTATCTCTTTTTATTAAAGTATGCTCAATAAATAACATGGTCATCTTTTAAAAAAATATTTAAAATTATCCACGTACTAATTACAAAGAACAAGCTTACTACTTTTTTTGGATTAATTAGGTTATTGAACCTGCTATTTATAGTCAGAGGGAGTATGACTTTTCAATTTTGTCCTTCATTAGAATGAATTTCCACAATAAATTGTCCAGTATAATGAAACATTAATAATTATATAATGCGGCCAACAACTAATGAAAGAGGGACATGAATTGAAAAAATAAATAAATTTAATATGCATGTGAGCATGT
Organism: Acacia pycnantha; assembly: GCA_025563575.1. Classification (NCBI taxonomy): domain Eukaryota; kingdom Viridiplantae; phylum Streptophyta; class Magnoliopsida; order Fabales; family Fabaceae; genus Acacia; species Acacia pycnantha. Next base: position 6,703,141 of record JAMWYP010000002.1, on the reverse strand, counting down.
CTCACGTATAATTAGATTCTGATAATTTTTAATCAAATCCTTTCAGTTATTCAGTTATAGGTATTGGTTCTAACTAAAGTAATTTAATTAGTTTCCTTAATCTCTCCAAAAAAGTATAATTAGGACCGGAGGGAGTAACAACTTATATGTCATTTAGTCCTCATCTATGTCTTCCCTAATTAACATATTATAAACATAGAAAGTAATGCTCATAAATCATAATAGAGAAAACAGTAAGGATCCAATAAAAAAAAATTACAAAAACATGTGTGTTCTCTGCCGCCAGTTCCGGCTCGACTGTCAAGTTGCTTTTTTTCCGTAATGGTGTTGTGGTCATTGGTGAATACTTTCATAAATCATAAGACTTGGTAATTTTTTATTTTATTAAATTGAGTGGGTGCATTTCCTTTTCCCTTTGTAAAACTTAATTTATATTTTTAATATTCAGGCTTTCCATGTGTTTAATTGTCTCTAAATGTGGTCATGTTCCTGTTTGTCGTTTTTATTTGACATGACATTTTATATGCGAACGTTTTTCATAATTCCAAATACAAAATTCCACATAATTGTCGTTTTCATTATAGCTGCATTATTATTGTTGTTGCTGCTGCCAGATCGATATCGCTGCATTATTATTTGTAGATGTTGGTAAGTCCTTTAAAACGTTGTGATGTTAACACATTGCCAAACATTTTGCAAATTTTCATACAAATATGTCACAAACGCAAATCTTAATTAGATAAACTTTAATTCGGTCCTTTTTTTTCCTTTCCGCGTTAAATTGGCGTAAATCATATCTTTATTGGGTCTGTTTAGGTTAATGGTAGGAGCGGTGACTTTTTTTCTATCTGACTTTTGCGGAAGCCTGATAGAAAAAAAGTCAAGTTGTAAATATGATTTATGTTTGGATTGATGGTGGTAGAAGTGGCGGAGCCCACGTCAAAAAAAACTGAAAGCTTTTTTTGAAAAAGCTACCTCATGGAGGTTTTTCCTTAATTGACTTTTATGAGCATTTTTTAAAAAATCCCAGTGAATCTAAAGCTCAACTCAAACACTCCACTTAAGGCTTCTTTTTTTTTTTTATTGCTACTTTTTTCTGACTTAAAGCTACTTAAAGCTCTTTTCAAAACAGGGCCATTGTGTTAGACTTTTTAGATATAGGTATATATTGGGATTGTCTGTCTGTCGAAATGATTTAAGTCAATTTATGACAACTCACCTGAACATTATATACCTTTGGTTATTTCACCAATTAGTCCATGTTAGACTTCTCTTTTAATATTCTAATATATTGGTTATGCAAGGTTTACATAAAATAAAAAATATGCTTGTGTAAGGTAATTTTGATGTCAAGGTTGTCAAACTCGCGAGTTTAAGCAAACTCATGATAGTGATGTAAACTCGTATTGTGAACTTGAATCGTAAACTTACAAGTTTAATTTTGTGTGTGTGTGTGTGCGTGTGTGTGTGTGTAGAATACGAGGCCTTAGCCCATTCTTATTCCTGAATCATAACAAGTCTTGGTAAGCAACACCTATACAATCCCTGGACAGAAACCGATTTACAAGCGAAGGAGGCTTGTAAAAAATAATCCTACTCTCCTCCTGTATAGACTATGTTTGGCAAGTGCATCAACACAACAATTGCCTTCCCTGAACACATGTAGAATGTAACACCCCGGTTTTCACAACTGTTTTTATAGCGTTTTGATCAGAGTTTTGAGCGACAGAATTTTTTTTTCATAATAAAGAGTAACTGGATAACATTGATAACAGTGTATCTGGCTGTTCAAAAGGTCGTACATTCCTCCGAGTGTTTACATCTAACGTAAGTACAACAAAGCTAAAGCGTCTCCATTTGGTCTTCATGCTAGCTCCCTACCTTTGTCCTCGATCTACGTGGCCTGCTTTCTTCTCTCCTCGGCCCTCGGTCCTTCGGACCCTGAAGCTATAGCTGAGATCCAATTTAGCGTATTGGATCTCAGGTAACGGTTAACCTCATGCTTATAAACAGTATATGTACAACAGGTATTTCCAATTTCACAACATTGATCAAGCCGGTACATGATCATTTAATAACAACATAAAAACTGTAATAGTGATCTAAGTACGATTCCTTAATCACAGTGCGTCTAAGTACGGTTCCATAGACATAGTGCATCCATGTACGATTCCATAGACACGGTGTATCTAAGTACGGTTCCATAGACACGGAGTATCTAAGTACGGTTCCATAGACACGGAGTATCTAAGTACGATTCCTTAGACACAGAGCAAATAGCACCGAACAGAATGGCCAGGTAAGTGTCTATCATGGGGCCTCACCGACTTTACGGCGACTATTCAGCACACCCACATAGACTAGCCTTGCCTTCGGCACCAAACCATTCACATAACATATTATCACATATATTTATTCAATAATCATCAGAGCTAGTGTTACAGTACGCGAACGTACCTCCGTTGACGAACGTCGGAAATTCTGGCGGAAACGGCACGTTTAACGGAAAACAGCGAAACGTCCTACAGCGGCACGTCGGACAGCGTAACGGCAGCAGATCAAAGTTTCTGACGTCCTATAAGAGTAATATCACTTTTATTAGTGATTTGATACTATATCTGATATTTTAGGTAAAAATTACCATTTTGCCCCTATACCCCTAATTGGCAGAATTTCGCCAGCACTTCGCTACTTAAACTTTTCGGGGACTCAATCCCTACCAAGTTTTACCTCGCCAGGCATCTTTCAATGCAATGAGGCCTAAAACAATAGTAGGAATCTCACTCCCTACTTACTAAAACTATCTAACAACTCTACTAACTACCGAACTAAAAAGCTAAAGACCGAAGGACTTACCCGTTGAAGACTTCTACAGAACTTCTCCAGAGCCCTTCTCTCTTCTTTCTCTCTCTAAGTTTCGAATTCTCTCTTGAGAATGAAGTGAAAAAACCAAAGGGGAAGGGGGGGTATTTCTAGACAATTGAAGGGACATGGAGTGAATTTTAAAATTGTTTACTTTATGCCCGGTCCACTAGATTTTTCCCGATCGGTCCCCGTTTCGCGTAATTACGGAAAATCTCAGAATTCTGAATTCATAACCTTGAAGATCTTCTCTTCCTCATCAACAATATCTAATTTAACTTAGATTTTGATTTCAGACAGGGTTCCAACTGTCCTACTGAAGTTTCTCGAAAAACGTGTCCGAACGCGCCCGGTTTCAGAACGCATTTCTGAAAGCATCAACTTCTTCAGAAAAATTCACTGATTCCAAATATGTCCAGATAAATTCAAACTCATTCCTAGATATTGAGTTAGAATTTATTTTCTTCATATCCAAAAATGTGCCTATCTGCATTTTTCCCTATTTCGTCTTATTAGGAAAATGCACAAACGGACTCGGAATTAACTTCCGGAAAAGGTCACTTGAAGGTAAAAACTCACTGATCAATATTTTACCTTGACTTTGAAATTCCTATTCCTAGATCTCTAGATAGGATCCGTTTCCTAATTTTTAAATTACTGTTCACCTTTTTAATATTTAATTAGAGTTTATTATTTTTAAAACTCTTTATATATTATTTAATTACATTTTCTTTTATTTTTCCTTTTTTTTCTGCCTATTTTATTATTATTATTATTTCATTTTTTTATTTATTTAATTATTTAATTAATTAAATAATTATTTTTACATAATTCTTACAGAATTTTCCCATTGGTCCATTCTTGCATTTAGGCTTAAAAATACCTAAACTCAACTATTTTACTTCAAAATTTCCCATTAATTAGTAAATATGTTTTTACTAATTTTAAGCCAAAAACCACTAATTTTAGGGTTTTACATAATTATTACTGAATTTCCTTTGCCTATGCTTAAGTATTAGCCCATTATTACTTAATTACCCTACTATCACTTGTTGATAATTTTCTTAATTAGAATACCTTATTCCCTCATAGCTTTTACCACGACATCATTTTGATCCCTTATTCTTTTTCCTCAATTTCTTAGAGACTTTTCCCTTAAAAATATGATAAATTCAATATAAAAATTGATAACACAAATTTTCTTATCAGAAATAACCATTTTATTTATCCGGGTATTACATTTCTCCCCCCGTTAAATAAAATTTCGTCCTCGATATTTGCTCTATCTTATCCGGACTTCCAGTTCATAATTCCAAATTGTATCTACCATCCTTTCTCCCAATATTTCTAATTCGTAAGCAACCTTTTCTAGGCTAGCTTTACAACCGGAATGCTCCGATTACTCAGTTATTCTTCTTGAAAACTAAAGTCTGCCTTATTTTGACCAAAAGAATACTAGCATTTAATACCTTGATACCTCGTACTTTATTGAAAATTCGTTTCAGCTTGATCATATGGTTTTTATTATGTTTTAAGTTGATATATAGTGTTTCCGTGGTGTCAAAACACCGCGTACTTTATATATATTGCTTCCGTGGTACCCATAACACCGCGTACTTTAGTGTTTTAGCGTTTCCGTGGCGTCATAACACCGCGTACATAAGTGTTTCCGTGGCACCCATAACACCGCGTACTACACTTCCATCATGTCGTATTTTGATATATTATGTTCCCATGGCTTTCGTATCATGTGGCAACACCATATATCTCATACTCATGGATATCATGTCGTACTTTGATATATTCGTGGTCTGTTTTATAGTTACTTGGAAACATGATAATGACTATCTCCATGTCATGTGTAGATTAGTTCGACTTGAGAGACTTGAGAGGTGTAAGTCATCACATTATGACAAATTCTTCATGAATCTGCGGTACTATCCCGCTAGATCCAAAAACTACACATCGATGTTACTATTTCTGGCTATTTCAATTCCAGAACTGCTTCCACTTCCTGAAAACAATTAATAATATCGTTGCGTTATGGAGTATGGCCCAGAAAGTTTACTCCTGACAGCCAACACTCATATTTTCCTACTTAGTAAAGAGTCGCGTCTTCCTTTGGTAATCTTGCTACTGATCGTCATTGTTCTTTGTGTTTCCCTTCCGATGTCTGAACAGGATGAGAACGTCGTCAATCAATACCTCTATTAACCTACCTACGTGTTTGAGAGGAAACTTTGCTGCAAGTACCCTATGAACAAGGTAGGTGCATTTAGTCTAAAGGTCATCTCAAGAGATTTCAAAAGGTTCGTTTTTAGTCCTGGAAACTATCTTCAGAACCATGCTAGTATTGACTTGTAGCTGGGGGTATTCCGAATGGAAGTTGATCTAAGACATAGGAATGTGGTATGTGGGTAGATCATCGATCTTAGTAAGTGGTGTTCGTTTTTTTTTATAGTGACTTTGTCTAAATGACGGTAATGGATACAGAGTCGCAAGCTCTTGTTTTTCTTCTATAAGAATATTTCGGGGAATGTCGTTGACATTGTGAAATAATAACAAGATGTATATTATACTTGCAATTTGGTTCTGGACATGCTTTATAAGTGAAAGAGTTTACACCTAATCACACCTAATGGTGTAGCTAATACATAAGTATGCATCCCAAAAGGATCCGTACAAGCATCAAAAGTAATTGATCGGTTTAACACCCGGATCATACTATAAGCGAAATAAATTTCTACGGGGCTCTAACATCGTGGATCACTCTTGAAGATTCTCGGCCTCTTCATTGGTTAGAGCAAAAACCCGGCCTGGGTTTTGCGGCCTCATCCCGGTAGCTCTCTGTGGACAGTCCCTGCTGATGTGTCCAGGCTTTTGACACTTGTAGCATATTTGCTTCCCATCGCAGTCAGTACCTTTATGGTACCTTCCGCACTTTGGACATAGTCGAGGTCCTTGTGCTTCTGGAAAGTTTGGCCGGCTAGGTTGAAATGGTCTCTTACTTTCACGAAAGTTATCCCACGGTGCCTTCCTCTTCTGGATGGAGCTTCCTTGGGAAAATCTACTCTGGCCGGCGCTGCTGCTACTGGAGATTCTAGACTTCCGATATTCCTTCAAGTTCCGCTCAATAAGCCTACAGGCTTCCACCGCATGAATCAATTCCTTGAATCGCTGAGACATAAGTCTCTCACCTATTTCGTCCTTTAGTCCGTAGATCAGTATATTCACCATAATCATCGGGACACTCAATCACCTTGAAGATCTTCTTCAACTTCTTCAACCAATCCTCGGTAGAGTCGAGTTTACCTCGGAAAGCTGGTGGTTTCAGTTTACAGAATTGGTTAACCCAGTGTTGTGTGGGCTTCACAACTCTCCCTCGTTGAGGGGGTGACCGCGATCTATCTGACTCCCCAGATTCCTCAGCGTGCTCGTTGTTGTGCTCGTCTTCTTCTTCCTCTTCTTCTTCTGAGTGTTCTTCTTCCTCTGCATTTCGTCTTTCTTCCTCAGCATTTCGTTCTGCTAGTTGCCGTTCAGCTTGTTGCTCTTGTCTATACTGCCTCTCGTGGAGTTCATTTATAAGAACCCTCTGTTCTTGCGAGTTCTCCGCATCTCCTCCATTTCATTACGTTCAGGCTGGTCTGGTATTGGATTTATCCGAGGTTGTCTACCCCGTCCTCTGCCTCGGCCTCTGCCCCGGCCTCTGGGAGCTCCGGCTCCTCTTAAATTCGCCATGTCTCGTTCTTTTTCCTCCGTTAGGAAAAACGTTAGATTTAGGAAGACAATGATTCGTCTATCGCAGATTTTATCGCACTACAAAAGAACGGACACTCGTGATATTTCCCCTCATTCAGGGTTTCGTTGATTCGTCCTACTCAGAAAGGGGTACGGAATTTTCGTATCAGGAGTTCCTCTACATGAGTCAAATACTGCATGTACTTATCTTCGGAGTTTCATCCGGCGTGGCCTAGCTCCACATATAAGCTCTGTGCTAGGATAAAATTGTCGTTAAGGACAAGCTGGAGATTTTCAGAGTTATTTGATACAGATATCGGCCTAACTTCGGGCGGCGGATACACTGGATCTGGGTTCAATCCTAACCCCACCAACTCGGGAACTACAGACATACGCGCTGTTTTCACAACTGTTTTTATAGCGTTTTGATCAGAGTTTTGAGCGACAGAATTTTTTTTTCATAATAAAGAGTAACTGGATAACATTGATAACAATGTATCTGGCTGTTCAAAAGGTCGTACATTCCTCCGAGTGTTTACATCTAACGTAAGTACAACAAAGCTAAAGCGTCTCCATCTGGTCTTCATGCTAGCTCCCTACCTTTGTCCTCGATCTACGTGGCCTGCTTTCTTCTCTCCTCGGCCCTCGGTCCTTCGGACCCTGAAGCTATAGCTGAGATCCAATTTAGCGTATTGGATCTCAGGTAACGGTTAACCTCATGCTTATAAACAGTATATGTACAGCAGGTATTTCCAATTTCACGGCATTGATCAAGCCGGTACATGATCATTTAATAACAACATAAAAGCGTAATAGTGATCTAAGTACGATTCCTTAATCACGGTCGTCTAAGTACGGTTCCATAGACATAGTGCATCCATGTACGATTCCATAGACACGGTGTATCTAAGTACGGTTCCATAGACACGGAGTAGCTAAGTACGGTTCCATAGACACGGAGTATCTAAGTACGATTCCTTAGACACGGAGCAAATAGTACCGAACAGAATGGCCAGGTAAGTGTCTATCATGGGGGCCTCACCGACTTTACGGCGACTAATTGGCACATCCACATAGACTAGCCTTGCCTTCGGCACCAAACCATTCACATAACATATTATCACATATATTTATTCAATAATCATCAGAGCTAGTGTTACGACGCGAACGTACCTCCGTTGACGAACGTCGGAAATTCTGGCGGAAACGGCACGTTTAACGGAAAACAGCGAAACGTCCTACAGCGGCACGTCGGACAGCGTAACGGGGGGTATTTATAGACAATTGAAGGGACATGGAGGGAATTTTAAAATTGTTTACTTTATGCCCGGTCCACTAGATTTTTTCCGATCGGTCCCCGTTTCGCGTAATTTCGGAAAATCTCAGAATTCTGAATGCATAACCTTGAAGATCTTCTCTTCCTCATCAAAAATATCTAATTTAACTGAGATTTTGATTTCAGACAGGGTTCCAACTGTCCTACTGAAGTTTCTCGAAAAACGTGTCCGAACGCGCCCGGTTTCAGAACGCATTTCTGAAAGCATCAACTTCTTCAGAAAAATTCACTGATTCCAAATATGTCCAGATAAATTCAAACTCATTCCTAGATATTGAGTTAGAATTTATTTTCTTCATATCCAAAAATGTGCCTATCTGCATTTTTCCCTATTTCGTCTTATTAGGAAAATGCACAAACGGACTCAGAATTTACTTCCGGAAAAGGTCACTTGAAGGTAAAAACTCACTGATCAATATTTTACCTTGACTTTGAAATTCCTATTCCTAGATCTCTAGATAGGATCCGTTTCCTAATTTTTAAATTACTGTTCACCTTTTTAATATTTAATTAGAGTTTATTATTTTTAAAACTCTTTATATATTATTTAATTACATTTTCTTTTATTTTTCCTTTTTTTCTGCCTATTTTATTATTATTTTTATTTCATTTTTTTATCTATTTAATTATTTAATTAATTAAATAATTATTTTTACATAATTCTTACAGAATTTTCCCATTGGTCCATTCTTGCATTTAGGCTTAAAAATACCTAAACTCAACTATTTTACTTCAAAATTTCCCATTAATTAGTAAATATGTTTTTACTAATTTTAAGCCAAAAACCACTAATTTTAGGGTTTTACATAATTATTACTGAATTTCCTTTGCCTATGCTTAAGTATTAGCCCATTATTACTTAATTACCCTACTATCACTTGTTGATAATTTTCTTAATTAGAATACCTTATTCCCTCATAGCTTTTACCCTGACATCTTTGTTTTCATGTCTCCTTCATTATATTGGAAATTATGAGGGTATTTTGGTCATTTGATCCCTTATTCTTTTTCCTCAATTTCTTAGAGACTTTTCCCTTAAAAATATGATAAATTCAATATAAAAATTGATAACACAAATTTTCTTATCAGAAATAGCCATTTTATTTATCCGGGTATTACATAGAAAAACAACATATATGAATTTAACTAAAGCTCTCCTAATCAGACCCAACAATTTCGTTTCAGGCTCAGCATACATATGAATATCATTCAACATATTAAACACAAAACAAGAATCAGACTCTACAACAATCCTATTAAATTGATAATGCAGGGCTAATTCTAACCTCGTCTGAATAGCCCAGATCTCTCTGCCTTTAGAGCAAAGCACACTCCCAGCCTCCTGCTAAATCCACCACGCCAATGCCCTTGTGAATTTTGAAAAATCCCACCACAAACTACAACCTTTCCTCCTCCTTTTGAAGCACCATCTACATTTAGTTTTATCCATCCCTCTTCAGGAGCTTTCCATCTAATCAGCACCTCACGTCTAATGCCTCCACCCCTACCAAACTCTCTTCGCACCAGCCTAACCTCCTTTACATACCAGAGCACAACAGGTACACGGTCTGCTGGTTCCACATAGCCTTCCTGAAAACAATTTATATTAAACCATGACCATAGTAGCCAACACGTGCGGGCAAAAATAAGCCTCCAATTCTCATCCTGATGAGATAAGTTTCATATCAGCCATTCACAATCCTGCAAATTCCTGAAATCATGCACAGTATTATAAGCAGAAAGCTCCTGCCATAGAGACCAGGCTTTATTGCAGTCCCTAAGCACATGCATCATGTCTTCCTTACTATTGCAATAGTAACAACCTGTATTGCCCCCCAAAATCCTGCACTTTCGCTTACCCGTTAGCAGTCTATTATGCAACGACATCTATAGAAGAATCTACACTCTTCTCGGCCCCTTCCATTGCCATATCATATTCCAACCTTTCTCCTCACTCTCAGTTTCATTTTTCAGAAAGTGGTACATGTTTGCTACCACATATTTATTGTTGAAGTTTTTTCCCCACCTAATGGTATCAGGATCAAGAGGTAAGATAACCCTTATTAGCTCTCTTCCCTCTATATTCACTTTACTCTCAATTTTAGGCATGTCCCAATCCCCACTTTCATTGAACATTTCCCTCACTGTCATCAGTCTCTCCACCGTCGTCAGCTGCCCAACACATTTTGCAGCCAACTTGCCACCATCCTTTACCTACTTATGCTCCCAGAATTTCTCCCTCTCCTATCACCAATTTCCCAGTAAATATGCTCTACTACATTTGGCCAAATTTGCACTAAATTCCTCCACAACGTAGAATCTGTTTTCAGCCCTTTATGTAACACCCCAAATTCCATACTACAAATTGTGCCGGATGACACTTGGTTTTAGAAAAAGTCAACAGAACTTGAGGTGCTACATCAGAGTACTGCGGAAAACGGAGAGCAATGCACTAAAAATTTGGACAGTATATGAGTAACTGAAATAAAAATACCCCGTCATATGACGATGCTGAGCGTATACTGGTATATTAAAAATTTCCCGAAGGAATAGTCATGTGATACAATATACAGAGCTTTGTATAATTACATTTCACAAAAAGTAACTATACAACCTAGACCAAGCCTTGACTAGACTTGGGGCAATGAACCTAACTCTGTTAACCGAACAGAATGGCCAGGTAAGTGTCTACCATGGGGGCCTCACCGAGTTCACGGCGACTGATTGGCACACCCACGTAGACTAGCCTTGCCTTCGGTACCAAACTATTCGAAATAACTTCATTAGAACCATGCCTGACATTAGGCTCTGATGATCTTCTTCCGGCACTTGCCTCGACCGGTGCATTACTACGACTCTGCCCCTTGGTTCCTCTCTATGGCTCCATCTACCGGTGCCTTCCCTGTTCCTGGCGTTCGGTCTAGTCATGTTGTTTCCCCCGCTCCCCGATCCTTGGTCCTTCGGACCCTGAAGCTACAGCTGAGATCCAATTTACACCATTGGATCTCAGGTAACGGTTAACCTTATGCTCAAATAAAACAGTATATAGACAACAGATATTCATGACATAACAACAATGATCAATCCAGTCACATCGTATGATCATGTGATAACAACTACATTTAACATTAAAGTTATCCCTGGTTTGCAACATTCGTGCCACGATGTACAGTCGTGCCCTCAGCGCTAGGAAAACTCAAACGACATTATTATGACTATAACCCGTGTAAAGCTGTATGTATACTCGGTGACCCTAACAGAGTCTCTATCCGAAACGGTGACCCTAAACAGAGCCTCTATCCGTGAATGTATCTATCACATATATGTATATGAGCAGCATAGAGTTAGTGTTACAGTATGCGAACATACCTTCGTTGACAATATACGGTACTTCTAATACGTTTGACGGAAAACCGTACTTTTGACGGAAAACAGCGGAACGTCCGACAGCGGCACGTCAGACAGCGTAACGACAGCAGATCAAGATTACTGATATCCTATAATGATAATATCACAATTATCAATATTTGACATCATAACAGGCATTTTAGGTATAAATTACCATTTTGCCCCTATTCCCCTAATCGGCGGAATTTCGCCAGCGCTTCGCTACTTTGACTTTAATCTTCCAAAATTTTGCCAGAACTCCGACTCCATCATGATTTTTGAAATTCACACTTAAAATACCCTTGGAATATGATATCTAATCATACTTGGAAGATTAAAGACTATACTAGCATTACTACCCTAACTACCGAAAGAACTACGGAAACTTAAGACTAAAGACCGAAGAATTTACTCAGAGCTTCACTACAGAATTCCCCGAACTCCTTCCTTCCTCCTTGCTGCTCCCTACTCGAAATTACAAAGAGGAATTGGTGTGAAGAAACAAATGGAAGCAAGGGCTATTTATACGAAAATTTTGGTTACTATTCATCCTGAACCGTAACCGTTGGATCGAATGTGTTTTGGATGGCTTCATCTTGACCCTCCATTGCTCCAAAACGTCCTTGCCCACCCCTTTTGTCAACAAAATTATGTCATGCATGACATCATAAACTTGCCTTAGAAGTCGTCTTACCGATAAGTTCCCCGATCGGTGTCCGAATCGCGTAATCTTGCAAAATCCGGAATCACAACTTTGAAGTTCTTTTCCTACTCATTAGAAATGTCTGGGTTAACTAAATTTTTGATCCCTTTCAGGTCTTCTCCGGTCCTGCTGAAGTTTCTCGAAAAACGCACTCGGTTACGGAAATCATTTCCGGAATCATCAACTTCGGGACATAAATTCACTGATTCATAATTTGTCCAGTTGATTCCCAACTCATTCCTAGATATTGAGTTATGGCTTGGTTTCTATAGATTTTCACTTATCTGATTTACTTTTTGAATATCAGATAGTTTCTTAGTCGGTCTAGTTTAACCCTTTTCGGTTACGGAAATCACTTCGGAGACAGCCTACTCTGAGATAAAAATTCACTTTTTTCTAATATACTCTGACTTTAGAAACCTTGTTCATGGTTTTCTAGATAGGATTTAATCTCTATCGGTGGTCATTTATCCTATTTGCTTTTTACAGAATATTCCATAGAATATTCCTTTTTAATAATAGAAATATCATGATATTTTCCATTCAATTCTTATCCAAATTTTTGGTCCATTACATCTGGTCTTTTTATTATTATTTAAATTTCGTTTTTTTAATTATTTAATTAATTTTATATAAAATAATTATTTTATATAATTGTTTTACAAAATTTTCCTATTGGTTCATACTTGGATTTAGGCTTAAAATTACTTATTCTCATATATTTTTGCTCATATTTTCCAATTAATTAGCAAATATATTTTATGCTAATTTTAGCCATAAACCACTAATTATAGGGTTTTACATAATTATCTTTGGATTTTCCTTTGTTTAAGCCCAAATAACTAGTCAGTAATTATCTAATTAATTACCCACTAATCGTCGATAATTTTCTCAATTAGAATAACTCATTTCCTCACAACAATTGCACTGACATTAGTGTTTTATGCCTCATGCATTATATTAACATTCACGGGGGCATTTTGGTCATTATAATACTTTTTAACTTTTCCCCCTTTATTTTTCCAAGGTAATAATTTAATAAATTACCTAAATTAGGGAAAATATTCTTCCCTATTTCAAATAAATATTTACTTGCCTCTTTATAATTTTCACAGGGTATTTTATAACCCGTAAATGCGTTTAGGGACCTATTTGCAAATCTTCAAATGTTTTTGAGACCATATATTCACCTATTTTCAATAGGTATTATTTACTCAATATGATACGATATTCAGGGTATTACACTTTACAATTCTCAAGCAGATTACAATTCCTACTATATTTCCCCCTAAGCACCATAGCACATAGATTATTTGGTTTTGAAATTAAATTCCAAGCCACCCTTCCAAGCAATGCTTCATTCATAAATTTCAAATTACGTAACCCCAATCCACCATTTTCCTTTCTCATGCACAACAACTCCCAACTCACCGTATGTATCTTCCTCTTCCCCTCCTTACGGTCCCAAATGAAATCTCTTTGTATTTTTTTTCCATTTGATTCCTCACCCTAACTGGAATGACAACATGTTGCATGGCATAAATTTCCATTTGATTAGTAACCGACTATACAAGTGTTAGTCTTCCAGCAAGAGATAAAGATTGCCTCTTCCAATTACTTAGTTTACTTTGCATCTTATCTAGTATATGTTGGAAATTCTTTCTCTTCACCCTCTCCTTAGAAAGGAAAGCCCCTAAATATCTTCCCAAACCATCTTTCCTAGCAAAACCAGATAGTCCACAGATCTAATTTTGAATTCTTCTGCTCACATTTTTTGAAAAATAGACACTAGTCTTTTGGTTGTTCACCTTTTGACCCGACATGTTACCAAAACTCTCCAAAATCCCCATGACCATATACATTTGGTCTACATCACTTCAAAAATTAATAGTAAGTCGTTTGCAAATAGTAAGTGAGAAATTTCAGTCCCTCCATGCCCCAACTTTATAGGTTTCCACTGTTTCTTACTCACACAATCAACAATTAAGTGAGTAAGTTTTTCCATTCCTAAGACAAACAAATAGGGGGATAATGGATCCCCTTGTCTCAAGCCCCTAGATGGGATTAACTCCTCTGTCCTACTACCATTCCATATCAATGACATCTTTACCGAAGTTACACAACCCCTAATTACCTTCCTTAAATGTTCATCCATTTCAATTTCCTCCAAAACTTTCTAAATGTACGACTAATTCATTCGATCATATGCTTTCTCAAGATCGATCTTTATAATCATGAACCCCTTATTCCCTTGTAATTTATTCATGGAATGCATTACTTCCTTAGCAATAATAATGTTGCATGTATGCTTCTTCTAGGGATAAAACTCGTTTGAAATGGGCATATTAACTTATCAAGAAAAGGCTTTAATCTATTTACTATCAGCTTTGTTAAACCTTTGTAAATAACATTACACAGTACTATGGGTCTGAATTGACTAACCTCTACCAGCTTATCCACCTTCAGAATCAACACCACCACAGTTTCATTAATTTTTCGAATTCGATCCGGCTGTCTCCCTAAAGCTTGCAAGAAATTGGTAACCAATGGACCCATAATTTTCCAGTTTTGGTGATAGAATTGTTGGTTGATTTCCTTGATGGCAAGTGAACCAGTCGAACAAGTAATAAAGAGTAAGTAGAGTATCGTCCCACAGAGACTGGGATACCGAATATTAACGCCTAATCACAAATTCAGTTGTAATTGAAAAGAAAATATATCTGATTTGGGTTGAGATTTATTGCTATGCTAAGAACAAGAAGAGAAATAGTTGGTCATAGTTGAAAGGATATCAGTAAAAGTCAGGTTGAGCTCAGAATACTCCCTAAGTATGTTAATCCCCCAGTTGCCCTTTGCACAATGCCATAGCATCTATACTGTACAGCTCTCGCAATTGCTACAGCATAGACACCATTGACACAGCTATTCAATTAACCCAATACTCTATTCTATTGAAGCTCTCGCGTCCGATACGTACACACCTAACTTACTTCTCCCATACATCTATGACGATTTTCTAGTTAAGTTGTTCACTACAATTCAAGGTGTTATGGTTATGAGCGGTAGACCCATCTCTGAAGCCTACAATAATAGGTCAAGCCTTGCACCAGCCTGCCTAGCAGTCACTGTTTCTCAGAGGTCTAACCCCGACTCCCTCTCGGTAAATCGAAGCCACTAATCTAGTCCTTAGCTCTCGTTAATCGACAAGAAATTAAATCACTGATAAGCAAACTGAATGTATTGAATCAAAACTAGCAACTGGGGTCATTCCACACTTAGGACATCATCCTCGCTCAGCCAAAGAAAGTTTAGTTCATGACTGATGAGGGAAACAATAAACAGAGTACAACAGAATAGCCCATGATCAAAGGATTAACTAGAATAAATTAAAGCAAAATAGAAAGCTTGATAGTGGTTCGACGACGTGGAAGAAGCCCTATCATGTCACAGCTCCACATCTTCTTATCTCTGTCTCACTCGTAAGGACGGATGTTGGGTTCTCCCGAAAGTCTCGTGCTTTGTAACTTCTCTCACTCTCCTCTTGAATCTGACCGCGAAAGGTGGTCTCTTATTGTTCAAAAGTACTTCGACACTTTTAGGGTTGCATTTTGTTTCCTTATATATTCGGGATTACTTGCTGTGTACGTCCAACGAGCTGGGCCTTTCCTAATCTGTCGAGGTTCAATCGTATCTTCCCTTTCGCATCTCGGTGGATTGTTTCTGCTGATATTGTGGGATTCTTCAAATGTTTAGTTTTTTGATATTCCGCGTCTTCTATCCTTATATGAAAGCAATCTAACCGTTTACCAATCTGCTCTTTCTTTCCTGAAATAACCTAGACAAAATATCAGAACAAATGCCGCATAGCATTGCTTCATTTACTCTGCTATAGCTTCAGGGAATGCATTGTATTGCGCTTTGAGGAGGCAGTCCTGATGCTATAGCATTGTATCGGCCATGCCGTGCGTCTTTCACATAAAACACGATCTTTTTCTCAGCACATGTTTAGGATGCTTATGTGATTTATTCATGTTTATAAACTTCATCCTTAAGTTCCCCATATAATGAATTAATGCCTTTTTGCTTGGATTGAATGCAATTAAGCTTATCTTTGCCACACAATTCAGTCATAGGATACAGGGAAAACATGGGCATAAATAGTGCTCATCAAATACCCCACACTTAGCTTTTTGCACTCTTGGGAAAAATAAAGACAGAGATAACAGAGCAGAACATTAACTAATAGCAATAGTGCGTCTATCCACATAATCGTATGCTTGCGTAATTGCATTTTTAGGTTACGTCCCCGTGTAGGCAATCCCACTACGTAGTACTAGTGTCTCGTGATGCAGATATTGCTCTGGTAAGGAATTGTCAAGAGACTCTTAGAATCAGTGTTTACGCTCTCTTACTTAGGTATTAAGCTCTCTCTCTCTTGCCATGCTAACCTAGCAGTTCTATAGCCTTGTCAAAATTCTAAGATTACTTTTCAGCTTCCGAGCTTTCATTCGTTAAATGGGCTTTGTTTGGGTTGAAATGGATTGGATGGCCATATATTGGTGGAGGTGAAGAACGATGGTTAATTCTATAGCAGGGACTCTAGACAGGTGCCTTTGCTTAGCTGGATGCCTCCATTAAACCTTGTGGTGCCTTGCTGCCCTCCATTGTATGCAGTTCGGTATACCCAGAGGGAGTCGTCTAGCTTGTTTGACCAATCTTTACGGTTTAGGCGAACGACTTTTTCTAGTATATGTTTTACCTCTCTGTTGGAGACCTCTGCTTGGCCATTTGATTGTGGATGATAGGCAGTCGCGATTCGATGCTTGACGCCGTATTTGGCAAGCAGGCCCTGAATTTGGCGGTTACAAAATTAATATCCTTCGTCACTAATTAGGGCTCTAGGGGAGCCAAATTTTGTGAATATTTGTTTCCTCAAAAATTTGCTATCGACTCGTGAGTCATTTGTTGGTAGGGCAGCTGCTACAACCCATTTGGAGACGTAATCGACAACAACTAATATATATTGGTTACCTCTTGATGGAGGAAAAGGGCCCATGAAGTCGATGTCCCAGACATCGAAAAGCTCCACCTCCAGAATAGGTGTTAAGGGCATTTCGTGGCGGCTAGATATGTTCGTAGTTCTCTGGCATTTGTCGCATTTTGACGTGAATTGATGTGCGTCCTTGAAGAGAGATTGCCAGTAGAACCCGGATTGAAGTACCTTAGCTGCAGTACGAATGCCTCCGTAGTGCCCACCATAGGGTGATGAGTGGCAATGCCTTAAGATGTCCTCTGACTCATCTTCGGGTATGCAACGTCGAAGCATCTGATTGGGGCATTGTTTAAACAAGTAGGGCTCATCCCAAAAATTTTTTTGTTGTCAAACAGAAATTTCCTTTTTTGGTAATACGTCATATCCACAGGGATTTCGTCAGTGACCAAGAAGTTGGCAATATCAGCATACCACAGGGTTTGGACACAGGCAATGGCATAAAGCTGTTCGTCTGGGAAAAACTCTTGTATTAGGATTCTTGGTTGATCCAAAGCATGCCCTTCTAGTCTTGACAGATGATTTTCCACTTGGTTTTCCGTTCCTTTCTTGTCCCGAATTTCCAAGTTGAATTCTTGAAGTAGCAGAACCCATCTAATGAGTCTCAGTTTAGCATCCTTCTTTGCTAGTAGGTATTTGATGGCAGCGTGGTCTGTGAATACTATTACCTTGGTGCCTACCAAGTATGATCAGAATTTTTCAAATGCAAACACTACTGCCAAAAGCTCTTTCTCTGTAGTGGTGTAGTTCACCTGGGCACTACACAGAGTCATACTTCCGTAGTAAATGGAATGGAACATCTTGTCATGCCTCTGACCGAGTACTATGCCAACTACTGAGTCTCTGGCATCGTACATGAGTTCGAAGGGTAAATTCTAGTCAGGGGCTAGTAATATCGGAGAAGCAATAATGAGCTTCTTTTTGAGGGTTTGGGATGCCTCGAGACATGTGGTATCGAAATTGAAAGGGGTGTCGAGTTCCAGCAGTGCACATAGAGGTTTAGTGATTTTTGAGAAGTCTTTAATGAAGCGGCGATAAAATCCAACATGTCCTAGAAAAATTTGAATTCCTTTCACTGTGGTGGGAGGTGGTAATCGTTCAATAACAGCCACCTTGGCGCGGTCGACTTCAATTCTTCTTTTTGAGATCTTGTGTCCCAAAACTATACCTTCTGTTGCCATGAAATGACATTTCTCCCAATTTAGCACTAGATTGGTTTCCTCACAGCGTTGCAGGACTTTTTCTAGGTTCTGTAGAT
This sequence comes from Acacia pycnantha, assembly GCA_025563575.1. Taxonomy (NCBI): domain Eukaryota; kingdom Viridiplantae; phylum Streptophyta; class Magnoliopsida; order Fabales; family Fabaceae; genus Acacia; species Acacia pycnantha. The sequence continues at coordinate 6,684,807 of JAMWYP010000002.1, read as the reverse complement.
AGTTGTCATAAGATTGACCGAACACTGAAAAGTCATCCATGAAAATTTCTATGGATTTTTCCTCCATATCTGAGAATATTGCCATTATGCATCATGAAATGTTGCTGGAGCATTGCACAATCCAAAGGGCATTCGCTGAAATGCAAAGGTGCCGTAGGGACAAGTGAATGTGGTCTTGTGCTGGTCTCTAGGTGCTACAGCAATTTGGTTATATCCTGAGTATCCGTCTAAGAAGTAGTAGTATTCCTTGCCAGCTAGCCTATCCAACATTTGATCGATAAATGGTAATGGGAAATGGTCCTTCAATGTGGATTTGTTGAGTCTTCAGTAATCCATACATATTCGCCAACCCGTAACGATGCGTGTGGGTATCAATGCATTCTTGTCATTTTCTACCACAGTGATTCCTCCTTTCTTGGGTACGTACTGTACTGGGCTGACCCATTCACTGTCAGAGATAGGGTAGATGATTCCGGCATCGAGCCATTTAATAATCTCCTTTCGTATTACTTCTTTCATGATGGGGTTTAGCCTTCGTTACTGCTCAACTGAATTTCGGCATCCCTCTTCTACGCGGATTTTGTGCATGCATAAGGATGGACTGATCCCTTTAATATCAGCGATGGTCCAGCCAAATGCCCTCTTGAATTTAGTGAGTATTGTCAGAAGTTTAGTCTCTTGGTCATTGCTGAGGTGAGCAGAGACAATGACTGAGAGCGTTTGATTTTCTCCTAGGTAGGCATATTTAAAGTTATCAGGCAGAGGCTTGAGGTCTAATGTTGGTGGTACCTCTATATAGGGTTTGACTGTGTGCTTCCGGTGTTGGTCGACCTCTAGTGATTCAAACATTGCTCTATTGTGATCGATGTTGTCGTTAAGATTTAAAACAGCTGTCGTATTAATGACTTCATCACTTAGTTCCTGTTTGGTCTCTCTGATTGCCTGGCTATATGAGTCATAGAAAACTTCCTGTATTACATCATCCATGGTATCAATCATGGAACATGTTTCTGTATCATTCATGTACTGCATTGCTTTAGGCAAGTTAAATGTCATTCTTTCGTCATTCATCTTGAGCGTGAGCTCTCCATCATGTGCATCCATCAGTGATTGTCCGATGGCCAAGAATGGCCTTCCTAGGATGATTTGAGCGTTGTGGTGGCCCTCTTGATCATCTATGATGAAGTCTATGGGGAAAACAATTTTGCCTACTTTGATCAGGACATCACGTATTTCACTATCTGGATGGATGATGGTTCTGTTTGCCAGCTGTAAAGTTGTTGTAGTGTCCTGTCTGTTGCTGGATGCAACTTTATGGGATACAGATTTTGACATTAAATTTACCCTTGATCCTGGATCGCAATAAGCCTTTACTGGATTGTGACTGTTTATTATGCAGGAGATTTCAAGACATCTCTTGTCCTGAGGTTCTATTGGCATACCTGGTAAGAGCCAGGTACTGCAATTCGGTGATAAGGGTATGGCTTCGTGTTTGCCCAGTCTACTCAAAGTATCTTTCAGGAATTTTACATAGGTCGGCATCTATTCCAGAGCTGTGGCAGGGGTAAGGTGTATGTGGAACTGTTGTGCTAAATCTAAGAACCCTTGAAATCACTGGCTGTGTTAGGCAGGAGATCGAGGTTGTCCTGGGGCAGGAATTTGCCGTAATTCTTCTATTGTAGCATTTTCTTGAAATGTTGATGCCTCAGTGTCCATCATGTGTGATGGTGTAACTGATGCGGTGTCAGTTATCATTTTAGATTGCTGTGACAATGTTTCTTGTTTATTCCCTGTGATTGTGGGGTTTTCCCTGCTGATCTGTGGAAGTCCATCAGCGAGGGTTGCTGCGAGCTGTCCAAGTCGGTTCTCGAGCTTCCAGAGGGTTTCCTACTGATTTCGAATTATTAAGTCATTCCTTGCCATGTGTTCTTTAAAAAGGACCGTTATGGGATGACTCAACTGCTTATTTTTCGGGCCCGAATCAACCCTTGGTTGGCTAACTTGCTGAGCAGATTTGGTTTGGTGAGGACTGTTATCATGGTTGATTAGATTGATGTCTCCGAATTGCTGAAAATATGGGTAACTGCCATGGGTCAGTAATGACGGCCGCAACATGGCGTGGTTGACAGGAGCAGTTAATCTTTCAATGGCATTGGTCAAACATGTTATCTGAGATGTGAGGGTGGTGATGGCATTTGCTACGCATATTTCAGAAGCTTCCTCAGATGTCGTCATTCTATTATCATTCCACTGATGGTTGTGTGTCGCCATTTGTTCTAGCAGTTGACATGCCTTGTTATATGGTTTCATGAGAATGAATCCATTCGCACAAGCATCTACAAATAATCGTGTCTGGTCATTTAATCTACTGTAAAAGGTCTCCATTTGAGCCCATTCCAACAATCCGTGTTGTGGGCACCTGCTAAGCAGAATCTTAAATCGGTCCCACGCTTCATGTGTCAGTTCCCCAGGATTCTTCCTGAAGCTAGTGATATCTTTTCTCAATTGCGCGTTCCTTGTTGGTGGGAAAAACTTGAGTAAAAACTTACTTCCCAAATCATTCCAGGAGGTGATTGAATTGGCTGGTAGGTTGTTAAGCCACGTTCGAGCCTTGTCCCGCAGAGAGAATGTGAACAGTTTAATCTGGAAGGCATCGAGTGTGACCCCTGGAATGACGAATGAGTCACACACCTCCATGAAGGACTTGAGGTGTAAATGATGATCTTCGGACGGGAGTCCTTCAAATTTTCTGGCCACGTTCAGCATTTGAATCATGGCTTTGTGAAGATCTGGTTTTGGAGGCAGTGGTGAAGCGGCCTGGTGGTCCCTGTTGAGTGCTTGCTCCCCTTATGCCTGATCGCGATTGTTTTGCCCATCCTCCATTTCTGTGGAGTTAAAGAGTTGACTTCCTCGCTTCTACTTCTCGTGCCTTTGCTTGTAAGTGCATTCGATTTCAGGATTGTAGGGCTCTAGGTTGACCGAAGGAGAGTTACACATACACTACAGAATGTACCTAAAAATCAAGAAAAGGGAAGGAGTGAGCCTTATTAAATGAATCACAACTATTCAATGATAAATGCGTCGCCACTAAAGTTATCTATAGTCCCCGGCAACGGCGCCAAAAACTCGTTGGTCGATTTCCTTGATGGCAAGTGAACCAGTCGAACAAGTAATAAAGAATTAGTATAGTATCGTCCTTCAGAGACTGGGATACCGAATGTTGACGCCTAATCACAAATTCAGTTGTAATTGAAAAGAAAATATATCTGACTTGGGTTGAGATTTATAGATATGCTAAGAACAAGAAAAGAAATAGTTGGTCGTAGTTGAAAGGATATCAATAAAAGTCAGGCTTAGCTCAGAATACTCCCTAAGCATGTTAATCCCCCAGTTGCCCTTTGCACAATGCTATAGCATCTATACTGTACAGCTCTCACAATTGCTACAGCATAGACACCATTGACACAGCTATTCAGTTAACCCACCACTCTAGTCTATCGAAGCTCTCGTGTCCGATACGTACAAACCTAACTTACTTCTCCCATACATCTATGACGATTTTCTAGTTAAGTTATTCACTACAATTCAAGGTGTTATGGTTATGAGCGGTAGACCCATCTTTGAAGCCTACAATAATAGGTCAAGCCTTGCTCCAGCCTGCCTAGCAATAACTGTTTCTCAGCCAAAGAAAGTTTAGTTCATGACTGATGAGGGAAAAAATAAATAGAGTACAGCAGAATAGCCCATGATCAAAGGATTGACTAGAATAAATGAATGCAAAATAGAAAGCTTGATGGAGGTTCGACGGCATGGAAGAAGCCCTGTCATGTCACAGCTCCACATCTTCTTATCTCTGTCTCACTCGTAAGGACGGATGTTGGGTTCTCCTGAATGTCTCGTGCTTTGTAACTTCTCTCACTCTCCTCTTGAATCTGGCCGCGAAAGGTGGTCTCTTCCTGTTCAGAAGTACTTCGACACTTTTAGGGTTGGCTTTCGTTTCCTTATATAGTCGGGATTACTTGTTGTGTATGTCCAACGAGCTGGGCCTTTCCTAATCTGTCGAGGTTCAATCGTATCTTCCCTTTCGCATCTCGGTGGATTGATTCTGCTGATATTGCGAGATTCTTCAAATGTTTAGTTTTGATATTCCACGTATTTTATCCTCATATGACAACAATCTAACCGTTTACCAATCTGCTCTTTGTTTCCTGAAATAACCTTGACAAAAGATCAGAACAAATGTCGCATAGCATTGCTTCATTTACTCTGCTATAGCTTCAGGGAATGCATTGTATTGCGCTTCGAGGAGGCAGTCCTGATGCTATAGCATTGTATCGACCATGTTGTGCGTCTTTCACATAAAACACGATCTTTTTCTCAGCACATGTGTAGGATGCTTATGTGATTTATTCATGTTTATAATCTTCATCCTTAAGTTCCCCATATAATGAATTAATGCCTTTTTGCTTGGATTGAATGCAATTAAGCTTATGTTTTCCACACAATTCATTCATAAGATACATGGAAAACATGGCATAAATAGTGTTCATCATGAACACAGCAAGGAAACCATCTTCTCTAGGTGCTTTATACCCTCCCATTTGGAAAAAAGCAATACACACCTCAACATGAGTACTTTTCTTTCCAAGCGTCCTCCATCTCAATCCCTCCACCTTCCCCCAGGACTGTTTTGTTTCAGACCAGCCCTTATTACAAATATTCTCACTGAACAAAGTTTTATAGAACTCATAAAACATACTAACAATTATATCGTCATTTTCAACCCACTCCCCCACATTGTTTTTAAGCATAGAAACCTTATTCATTCTCTTTCTCATTAAGGTCTTAGAATGGTAATACTTTGTGTTTCTATCTCCATCTTCTAACCAACGTCCCCTTGATTTTTGAAACCAGAATATCTCCTATTGCCTCAAGGTTTGAAGCAATTCCTCCTCTAGCTCCAATTCCAGATTTACAAGGTAAGGATTTCTACTATTTGCAAGGCTTTTCTATATCCCACTTAATCTGTCATAAAGTCGTCTCTTCCTGCCTTCTAAGTTCCCAAAAACCTCCTTGTTCCACTTAATCAGATCTAGTTGAAAAGCTGCTAGCTTATAATGAGCTTCCCCCTCTCGCCTCCAACTAGTCTCCAATACTCTGTCAAAATGGTCATGCATTTTCTACATGGCTTCATACTTAAAAAAACCTCTGCCTCCTACCCTTATACTCCTTAGATAGCTTAACCAATAACGGATGGTGATCAGAACATATCCTCGGCAAGACACTAATTTCCGCTTTCTTGAACTTCTCATGCCAGCTGACTGAACATAGACAACGATCCAGCCTCTTGTAAACCCTTTCCAAGCCTTCCCATTTTGGCCCCTTCCACGTAAAGAAAGGCCCTTGAGCCTCAATGGCAATTAAACTACAATCTTCAATCTACTCATTGAATCTATAGCATCTTGTTTCACTCACACGACTACCCCATTTGTTGCTCCATAGGAATCTTAATTTCATTAAAGTGACTTGCAAGAATCCATTATTCAACAACATCACACGCCAGCTTATATAACAACTCCCACAGCCGACACCTCTTTGACTACAAAGGACTTGCATAAACTGCTGTAAACAACATTTCCTCCGCGCCGAAATAGAGTTTGCAATGAATAAATTGCTCATTCATAATCCTCACATCCATTACTAACTCATCCAGATCCCCCTTACAAACCCCTAAGCTTCCATCCTTACTGAGTGTCTGAATCCCCAACTTTTAATGACCCTGTCAACATTCCTACCACTGATTCTAGGTTCTAACAGCACCACCATATCAGCATTCCTACTCACTTCGTTTTCTTTGTTCTGCCCTTTTCCACCTTCGTTGCCCCCCTTCTTGATCTGTTTTTGAAACACTCCCTTTCCCATCCGTTTCTCAACAGCCATGCTTCTCAACCCTCTTCCTTGCTCTGCAACCTCACTTTGGACCCGCTCTCCATCCTCTGATTCCTCTTGAAGCACTGAGAAACGTGAGCCTGATTGCTTTTTTTGAATGTCCATATCCTGCCTCCTTAGCCTTCTGGCTCTTTGCACTGTTTTCCATCGCCCCATGTCATTTTGCTTATCCCTTACATTAATCTCATTTAACTCTCCTTCATCCACCGCCATACTTCCTTCATTCATCTTTCTATGAAATGCCTCACATCCCTTCTTCAAATGCCCTACCCTTCCACAGTTGTTACAGATTTTCCCTAAACTTTCATATACTACACCTAGCTTTTGCCCCTCAACACTAAACTCAGGGACTAGAGGCTTATTCAGATTCAATTCCACACACATTCGTGCAAACCTCCTTCTTGTTCTCTGTGTAGTATGCACATCTAATCTAATAGCCTTTCCTATAGAGTTTCCCAAGTTCAGTAGAAACTTCTTATCAAATAGAGGCGCCGGCAAGTCTGGAAACCTTACCCAAGCCACTCCAGAAACAATTTTTTCCTGCTTAGGACTAAATTCAGGTCTCCATTGTGCCACACTCAGATACGCATCCAAAATAACCCAAGGTCCTCCAGTTAGAGCCTCCATATAGTCATCCATTTTTTGGAAATTAACAAGATAAAAATCATTCTCAAGGTCGAATATATCAATCTGACCTTTCCTTTCCCAGATCTACGGAGGGGGTAGATGATGTCGCCCTACCCCCTCTGATAGGACAGGGCTGCGCGCCACCACTATTACGTCCACTACCTGAACGCCCTCCTGGATACTCTATCTCTGAACACAACATTATGTCAAAATATATATAAATATAAGAAATTTACTTAATATGACACCGACGAAGTAACAAGGTATCTAGTATAATAGAGTAAGTTGTTTTTTCTGCGTTAGACGATTGTACATCCAACTCCTATCACGATTGCCTTCAATACTTCCCCAACCTATCCCTATACAAATACTTTTGGAGCAAACACAGTAATACTAACTAATTCAGCTACTAACTAAGTGGCAAATACAACTGGCCGCTAATATCAACCAATTGCTAGTTATTAATCAAGAAAGTGGCAAGCAAACACATGCAGTGGTCAAAGAACAGATCCCAGCAAGCAACCAGAGAATGAGAATAGTAAACTAGAAGATGGGGACATGCATGTGGACGGGGCATGAGGTCTCAAAGATTAACAATACCAAATAATAACAGATGAGATGTATATACAATATCATTCAGTGATTCAAGAAAGATATTGTGTTTCAATCTTGATAACTTTTGTTTACTATTTCACATGCTTCTTCTTTTTTTCTTTTTTTTTACATTTCTCCATACATTCGAATGCATCAATTTCAAATATCATTTTAAATTGTATTGTCAAATTTGATGTATACAAAATTCGGGAATTTTATTCCCTTGGGAACAATGAACAAAACAAAAGATGGCCGATTCTTGATATGCAACCGAAGAATCTCAAGCCATTTGGAAAATTTTAAAAATAACAATGGAGCATTGTAATCCGTCCGAGGTAACTTAACTTTAAAAAAGGGGGAAAATAAAAGAAAATTATATTTATTTATTTATTTCTCCACACATTCAAAATCAATGCACTTAATTATGTAAAAATCACTTAATGTTTATTGACATTTTATCCACTCTTGATGGAGCAAAGGGGACTCTGTAATTGGTCATGCATAATAATTTTCTTTTTGGATTAATCTTTCGGCACTATAACTCAAATAACACTAAATATCTTCTTTAAGATTTTTTTTTTTCTTTAAACATGCGTGAAATCCTAGTTATAAGGAATGCGTGAATTATAATAATATTTGAATCAAATCACATAAGTTAAAGGAAAATTATTAAACTAATTAATAATACTTGTTTTATGAAAATGTTTATAACATTCACTACTACAAAAATTGGATATTACTACCCTAAAAGACGTCCTTATTTAGAAACAGGACGTCCAAAATGAAGGCGGTGGCATTCTTGTAATTATTTTTAAGGAAGTTGAGACTTCAGCATCCTAAATAAGATATCAGGACTCCTTAAATTGATTTTTGGTGTCCTAATATTTTTTCAGGACGTCTAAAATTGTTTCGCGCCATTAAAATATGAGAATTTTTTGTTTGGCGCCATGGCTTTTAATTTTTTTGCAATAAAATTAATTTATGGCGTCCTCAATAACTTTCAGGACGCCTTTAATGTGGCAATACTACATATTAATTACTTCGCGCCATGAATTTTTTGTTTGGCGCCGTGGATATTTTTTTGATAGAAATTTTGAAATTTAAAATTTGTTATAATATTGGCGTCCTGAAACATCATTCAAGACGCCAAAATATAAATATTGGCGTCCTGAATGTGTTTCAGGTCGCCAATATTTTTAATAATGGCGACCTGAATTATAATCAGGACGCCAATATTAATATATTGGCGACCTGATTATAGTTCAGGTCGCCATTATTAAAAATATTGGCGACCTGAGACACATTCAGGACGCCAATATGAAAAAAATGGCGACCTGAATATATTTCAGAACGCCAAACGTGGAATAGAGGCGTCCTGAAACCTAATTCAGGTCGCCTATATTCATTTTTTTAGGTTAATACAAGCACCTCTTCATTTTCGCTCACACTCACAGATACTTCGACGACAGCGCGCGAAATCCTCTCGTATTTTCTCCTCACTCACACTCTCGTCTCGCTCCTTCTCCAAGGCCGGCCCTTTCGTTTCCGTCTCCGCCGTCGTCTCCTCCGTGTCCGCCGTCGTCACTCACACTCCTGGTTCTCTCTCACTCGCTCCGCCTCTTTCCCGATCGAAACCCACCAAACCCAAGTAAGCTTGTTCGTTCCTAAGTTCTTTGATTCCTAACCCATTTAATCGTTAATGCTTCTTGCTTATGGACTGGATTTTTGCTTATGATTAGGATTCCTGGCTCTCTCTCGCTCACTCCGCCTCCTTCCCGATCGAAGCCCGCCAAACCCAAGTTTGTTCGTTCCTCTTGTTCTTTGATTCCAAACCCATTTACTCGATAATGCTTCTTGCTAGATTTGGTGACTATAAGGATTTTGTGCAAGATAATGCCCTTAGCACAAGTTTTTGGAACCATTTTGATTGAATATGGAGGTTTTTTTGTTTTTTTTTAAATGAATGTAAGTGTCTTGGCCCAATCTGTTTGATAGAGTTAGCTGATTTTGGATTAATGTAATGGTTCCAATGGTATTAAAGATGCTTAATCACTGGACTTTTCATGTATTTTCATGTCCAAAAATGGGATTTTCCTTTGTTCTTCATGGCTGCACGAATTTGTCTCATTTTTGGGTACAATTATGAGCTTTCTTAAGTGTTACGTTATTATAGTACATATTTATGCTCCTTCCTTGGCCCTACCTTATTGGTCCATATGTCGTAAATTTTTACTTTGTTCTTGTGTTCGTATTAGTTCTTTTTTGCTGTTTCCTGAGTTGGAAGTGGATATATCATCTATTCTTTTAATCAGGAAAAGCTTAGCAACTGAATACAGGTATTTGTAGAAATCTGTGTTAGAATGTGATTTGCATATTTAATTCTGTATTAAGGCATTTATGTCTGTTTATTTCGTGCCTTAATATAAAAGCATGTTATGAAAACTGAATTGAGGTATTGGTTTATGGTTCTCTCGTTAGATTAAACTGATCATAATTAAATTAATATATTTTTAAAGAAATTAGAAAGCTCATAAACTTCTTATCTTGTGCTTAATCACCACATAACTAGATTGAGAAAGAGATCTTGTATACTTGGTTGAGAGAGAGATGTATTATACTTGGTTGAGAGAGAGATATGACTTATACTTGGTTGAGAGAGAGAGATGTCATTCTTGTATAATCTTCAATTCTTAGGTGCTTAACCAATGGTCTATGTAATACCCTAAAAATCTGTATTATAATTTAGTAAAATTATACCTATCAAAAATAGGTGAATATGAGATATCAAATATTAAGTAATAATTAGCTTATTTTCTAAGGAAAAATCTCTAGGAAATTAGAGAGTTTAAGGGCCAAAGTGCCAAAATGACGAAAATGCCCCTAAGGGACATAAATAACTTAGAAAAATTATGAAAAATCCTAAAAGGCGTAAAATGACCCGGTGAATTAGGAGAATATATTATCTCTAATTATGGTAATTTAATAAATTATGAACTTGGAGAAATTGTATAAATGTCCAAAAAGTCGTAAAAAGACCATAATACCCTTGTAATTTGTAAAAATGCAAGAGGCATGAAAATACTAATGTTAATATAAGAATATGAAGGTAATGAGGTATTGTAATTTAGGAAATTATCAACAAGTGATAAAAGAGTAATTAAGTAATATTGGGCTAATTACTTAAGCATAAGTAAAGGAAATTCATGAATAATTATGTAAAACCCTAAAAATGGTGGTTTTTGGTTTAAAATTAGTAAGAATGTAATTACTAATTAATGGGAGATTTTTGAGAAATATGGATGAGTTTAGGTATTTTTAAGCCTAAATGCAAGAATAGACCAATAGGAAAATTTTGTAAAAATTATGTAAAAATAAATAAATAAATAATTAATTAATTAATCAAATAATAAAAAACGAAATAAAAAAAAAGGGCAGAAAAAAAAAGAAAAAAAAATAAAAAGAAATGAAAAATAATTTTTGCAACTTGCAAATATTTTAATAATATAATTAATTAAAGTAAAAATGATGAATAGTAATTTAGAAATTAGGAAACGGATCCTATCTGGAGATCTAGGAATGGGATTTCCAATGTCAGGGTAGAATATTGATCAGTGGAATTTTATCTTCCATTAGACTCTTGCGGAAGTAAATTAAAAGCCGTTTGTGTATTTTCCTAATAAAACAAAATAGGGAAAAATGCATATAGGCATATTTTGGATTTGAAGAAAATAAATTCTAACTCAACATCTAGGAATGAGTTTGAATTTATTTTTACATATTTGGAATCAGTGAATTTTTCTGAAGAAGTTGATAATTCCAGAAATGCGTTCTGAAACCGGACACGTTCGGACACGTTTTTCGAGAAAACTTCAAATGGACTGTTGGAACCCTGTAAGAGACCAAAATCTAAGTTAAATTAGATATTATTGATAAGGAAGAGAAGATCTTCAGAGTTATGAATTCAGAAGTTTGAGATTTCTCCGAAATCACGCGAATCGGACACCGATCGGGAAAATTCTATCGATGCGGCAAAAAGCAAAAAAATGGCATGGTGACTCATGGAAGGGAGCTGCACGTTTTGGAGGCTTTCCATGGCCAAGAATCATCAAAAAAACCATAATTTTCCATGGTTTATATTCAAAGAGAAGGAGTTTTGAAAATGCCCAAAATACCCTTTCAAATCTCTATAAATAAGAGGCCTTGCCTCTTGAAATCTTCACACCAATTTCCACTCCTCCTTTGGCCGAAATCTTAGAGGGAGAAAGAAGAGAGAGAAGCTCGGAAAAATTCTCAAGAAGTCTTCAACGGGTAAGTCTTTCGGGCTTTAGCTTTCAAGTTCGAGTTTTTAGTTCGGTAGTTAGTAGAATTGTTAGTTAGTTCTAGGAAGTAGGGGATGAAATTCCTATACTTGTTTTTAGGCCTCATTGCATTGAAAAATATGCTGAAGAGGTAAAAACATAGTAGGGATCGAGTCTCTGAAAAGTTGAAGCTTTTGAAGTTCTTTCAAAAATAGGGGTTGTAATGCTAGAATAGCCTTTAATGTTTTAAGTATGATTGGATATCATATGGGAGGGATATTTTAGTCTAGAATTTCGAAAATCATAATTGCGTCGAAGTTCTGGCGAAATTTCGGGAAGAAAATTTGTAAGAGTAACGAAGTGCTGGCGAAATTCCGCCAATTAGGGGCATAGGGCAAAATGGTAATTTTACCTAAAATGCCGATTATAATGCCAAATCACTAATGAAAGTGATATTACTCTTATAGGATATCGAAACTCGATTTGTTGCCGTTCTGCCGCCGAAGTGCATTGTTGGACGTTTTCACGTTTTAGTAAAAAGTACGTTTTCTGCAGAAGTACCTAACGTCGTCAACGAAGGTACGTTCGCGTACTGTAACCCTAATCTAGTGCTGCTCATATACATATATGTGATAGGTACATTCACGGATAGAGATTCATTAGGAGTCACCGAGATACATTCACGGTTAGAGACTCTGTTCAGGGTTACCGATTACACATACAGTTTCACACGGGTTATAGATGTAGTAATACCGTTAGAGTTTTCCTAGCGCAAAGGACACGACCGTACATCGTGGCACTGGTGAATAGTGCAGGCACTTTATGGGGCTTACATACTGCTTTACGCTTATGAACTGTCATTATATTGATCATAGTTTGTTATGTCATGAATATCTGTCATTCCCTATACTGTTTTATTTGAGCATAAGGTTAACCGTTACCTGAGATTCAATGCGGTGAATTGAATCTCAGCCATAGCTTCAGGGTCAGAAGGACCATGGATCGGAGATCGAGGCAAGCTGCACGAGTAGGCTCATGGTTGGAGAGCATGTAGCACGAGTGAGCTCTTAGACGGAGATGTCACTTTATCGTTTTCCGTATTTACCTATGAGAACATTAGGATGCTGTATCAACACTATGTTACACTATGGTTATTGTTTGAATGGGAATCAGTTACTCTTACGCTCCAAGGCTCGACTCTGATTCTAAAAAAAAATAAAAAAATTTTGGCTCTGGAATTGGGATGTTACAGTCTATAAGACCATAAATATTTATTCTCCCACATAGGACTATAATTATCAAACAGTGATCCACTACTCCACACCTTTGAAGCTCCAAGGGAGTACAAATTGTTAAACACTCATTGACTTGAGTTTCTTCTACTCTTGAGGTATGTCGCTTTCATCCAATCCTTGATTTTTTTTTTGTCTTTCATATATTATTTGCTTGTTTATTACTTAATAACCTATCTAACATTGATTTGTCCTTGATGAACAGGAATATGTCGAGCTCAGAGGAGTCATCGGGTGATAGGGTTGATCAACTCGTTAAAAGAAAGGGTAGAGGTAGCACGCATATGGGTTCGCTAATTGCATGCCGTGATAGTCAAAAGAAGTGGCTGCATGTGGAGTTTGATGCCAATATGAATCCAATTGGTCAAGAGGAGGACAATTTCATTAGCTATTTAGGCTATCTGCTCGAAGCAAAGTTTGCATTGTCTACTCTCATTGGAAGTTGGTTCCTCCTTGTTGTATTTAGAGGGATAAAATTCACTCTATTAAACTCAGTAAATAAAAGAGAGTACATAAGAGCCTTTATATAGGTAGATAGAAGAGAAACTTAGGGACTAAGATAAATTACAATAAAGGCTAATAAAGTTGATATAATTAGGATCCTATAATCAAGGAGGACAATAATCAAGGGATCCTAATAATAAAGTTGATTTATTTCCTAATATTCTAACACTCCCCCTCAAGCTGGAGAGTATATGTCGATTGTAATGTAAGAGATATAATCACTCTCTATATTGTCTTATTAGATGAAGAGGATTACAACATATATATAGGAAAAGCAAGGGAGAACAAAGAAGGTAAAGAAGGTAAATAAGGAAATAGAATAAAGGCTAATAAAGACTCATAACTAGTAATTAAGACCCTCTAATCAGGGAACTAATCAAGGGATCCTAATAATTAAGAGATATATTTCCTAATATTCTAACACTCCCCCTCAAGTTGGAGACAGCTTGCCTCGAAATTCTTCAAACTTCGTTCTGCCTACTTAAATCTTCAAAATCTTTAGGCTTGTACTTCTTGAGTCTCAGCGGCCTATTTATTTTTGTTTAGGCTTATACTCTTCTTGAGTCTCAGCGGCCCATTTATTTTGTTTGGTCTTGTACTCCTTTTTAAGTCTCAGAGGTCCCATATTTTGTTTGAGTTTGTACTCCTTCTTAAGTCTCAGAGGTCCCATATTTTGTTTGGGCTTGTACTCATTTTTGGAGTCTTGGAGGTCCCATATTGAGTAGCAGAACTTACCCAAAAGAATCTCAAGTCCCTCAATTTGATAAATGACAGATTGGACCTTTTAGATCAGACTCGTGACTTCTTCCAGCCTGAGTGCCGCGGACTTCGCCTCCTTTCTCTTCGCTCTTTCTCCTTCCCCAATCTGCGACAAAAAAGACAGAGGACGCATGACGGCTTCGATTGCTGGTGTTCGCGACTGAGATTACGGACTGAGTTTGTGACCTATCGGCAAGTCAAGCGACGGTGGTGACTGGGTCTCTCTGGTTCTTCGGCGCATCTGGTCTTCTGCTTTCCTCTCGCCGTTGAAGCTTAAGGGAACGAAGATAATGGGTCTCGCCTCAGCGTTGGAGAACCTGAAAAACTGATTCTGACCTCTCTGAATCTCCTTCACGGCAGCGGCTAAGGTTTTGTTTGTCAAAGGTACTCTGGTGTTTTTCAGTCCATCACGGAAGGTTCTGATTTTCTCTCCCTCTTCTCTTGTTCGACGATGGGCTTGAGGTGGCTGTGTCTGGTTGGATTTGCAGCTTAGCTTCCGGCAAATCTGGACTTCTTTCCTTTTTCCGGCAGTGAGATCGAGGCTGTCCGACGGTGAAGGTGGCAATCGGTGTTGCTCTGGAAATCTATGTTGCCCTGAGTTCTCCTTCTACAGCGCTCTCTGCTCTTTTCCTCTTTCTGGAACGCTCGCCTAAATCTGGGAATATCGCCGGAATTTGAAACTCTGTTTTGGTGATTTGTGGATCTGACTATGGTGGTCTTGTTTGTGTTCTCTGGTTTAACTAGGGTTGTGTGTCTCCTGGCACTGTGTAACACACTGCCTCTTTAAAACTCTGAACAGAGCAGCGAGACAGAGCAGCGAGTCACCAGCGCCGGAAAACCAGAACAAAACTATTAATTTTCTTCAGGAATTAATCCTGCTCTGATACCATGTTGTAATGTAAGAGATATAATCACTCTCTATATTGTCTTATTAGATGAAGAGGATTACAACATATATATAGGAAAAGCAAGGGAGAACAAAGAAGGTAAATAAGGAAATACAATAAAGGCTAATAAAGACTCATAACTAGTAATTAAGACCCTTTAATCAGATCCTCTAATCAGGGAACTAATCAAGGGATCCTAATAATTAAGAGATATATTTCCTAATATTCTAACACTCCTAAAGCGAAGGAGTTGATCTGGGGCACAAATTTTGGTATATCACTTTCCACATAATGCATTTGTTGATTTAGTCTTATTACTTGATATGTAATGATCTTCTCTTTTACCTTGCAGCAAACGTTCGATGTCCCCAACAATAAGGCAATGAACAAGCATTGGATGGGCGAAGTTCGTATATGAAGGAAGGATTTTAAGAACAAGCTGACAAGAAAGTACATTCGAGGGCCAAAGAGGAACGAGGATCCGTGTAAGATCTACGATTTCATTTCTCCAGAGGACTGGCAGGAGTTTGTGGCATCTCGGCAAAATCCTGAATTTCTTGTAAAATTTCTTTTGTATCTTATCTTTTAGTTGAATGTACTTGACATCGTATGCTAATTTTTTATTTGTTTTCGTGTCACAGGAAAAAGCTCAAGGCAATAGAGAGAGGCAGGCAAGAAATAAGTATCCCCATTGCATGTCCAGAGGTGGATATAAAAAGCTGGAATGGAAGATGATGGAAGAAGAGTTACAGCGAATGAAGGAAGCTTCCCAGGCCGATCCGTCCATTGTTGTCCAGCCCCCTGCCCGTCCTCCTCGTCACCAAAAATAGAAAGCTGCTAGAATGAAGGGTGACAAATACATCAATGCAGATGTAGCTGAGGTCGCCTCAAAGATTGTAAGTTGTTAAATTAGACGTATTACTAGCCTCAATTGTTTCATATTATGCAAGTTTAGACATTATTTATGAACAATCTTTTGATGCAGGATGCACTTAAGGAGCAGAGCAGCCAGGGTTCATTCACGCCAGCTACACGGATGGACATATTGTCCACGACGATTGGGAAGCCAGATTACCTTGACGCTGTTCGAGGGGAGACACGGGGAGTTAGTGTCGCAAAATATTTTGGACGACGTTCACGTTGTTCACATGACGACGACAACCCTAGTCCCCAGCTCGTAGCAAAAATTCGGGCGAACCTCGTAGATGAGATATTGGCACAAGTACGGGGTGAGATGAGGTCCATGATACATGAGAAGGAAAGTACGGGACGTCCAACCGAGCAAGTGCCGGCCTTCCCCAGCAGCAACGATAGTTTTCGGCCTCCAGAAGTTGATATCGGTGGCGAACGTCCACAAGTTGATATTGGCGAGCCTTCTCACACTCCACAGGGAGGACGTCCTTGCACACTATATTTGGATGTCCCACATCGGTGTATTGTTGCCGATGGTCTTGTTTACTTAGAGCAAACCATCCACCATAACAATCAAATTCCGCAAGACCAACGTCGGGTGACTGTGACAAGTGTGCGAGAGGGGGAAGAAAGGACAGCCATATCGATTGCTGATGAGGAGGTTCCTGATTTAGGCGAGGCCATAACATCGTTCATCCTTTGGCCGACTCATCTTATTGAGATGGTGACGACACCTCCAATGGTAGGACATACATTACAGAGTGATGATTCCCGATTGATTTTCATTGCTAACACACTCACATAATATGTTTTGTATGTTTTCTTAGGATGAAATAGCTGCCCCCAGATTTCCATACTTAGCACAGCTGCGAGAGCTGTACAGGGACATCCCCTTCATATCCTTGAACATGCGTGCGAGCATTGTCGGTGCAGAGAAGACATATCTCATTACCATTGACAATAAAGATTTGGGGGAGTTTATGAACCTGGAGTGTTTGGATATAGAGTTTCTTCAAGTTGCAATCATATAAGTTTTTCCCCCCTTTAATTATTGCAATGTTTTGTTTTGTTTTATATATTTAACAATAGTTATCATTTTATTTTGATCATAGCGTCTACCACGACATATGCGTCCAGAAGGCCCGAATGGATTCGTATGGCTTTTTATGTCCTGCAAACACCACGAGTGAGAGGAATAAGTTAGCCAGAAGGTCGCTTTATGTTGGTTTAACAATGGGCGACGGAGAATTGTCTTGTTATCTAGCGCCAATAATGGAAGGGTACGTATTTTAGTTTTGTCTATATTACATTTTTTAGAATAAATTGCTTTCTTGTCTTAATTTAATATTAATGTGTATATTTTTTAGTGGTCATTGGACCCTGGTTGTTGCCGTATTATCCGAAGGTAAGTAGTTTCAATTCAAGTGCTTTCATTGACACAGTAACTTTCGATATGCCTTTATTCGTTTTAACAAGTTGATTTTGATTTATAGTGCCCTCGATAACCAGGGGACACCGAGTGCGGATACTACGTTATCCATTTCATGCAGTCCATTGTTTCCACCAGACGTCTTAAAGGTTTTCAACATGTAAGTGATCGCTCCATGATTCTCAAATTATGATATTTTTGTAGATTGCACACTTGATGAGTTTTTAATTATTTCATTCACTAGTGAAGTACTTCATTGGTTGGCTTGTTTTCCAATTTACAGTTTTTTGATAGTGTTGCTCCGTTCTCGGATGAAGAAGTCGATACGATTCGAGACGTTATGGCTAGACATCTTCTGCAATACCTATAGGTATATATGTGAATTTGACATTGTTGTTGTTGGTAGTGCACTAGTTCAAATGTATAGTGCAAATTTGACATTGTATTCATGCTCATGGTATTTCAAATGTATATATAGTGCACTAGTTTATATATGTCTCACTATGGCTAATCAGCCTGATCTGTTGGGAATTATTTGAGCACTGTGGCTAGTGGCTTGAAAATACTGTTTTGCAGACAATTTGGGAATAGTATTCATATAATGTAGGCATTTAAAAAAAAAAGGACGCCACAAAATCATTTAAGGAGTCCTTAAATAAATTAAGGACGCCTCATATGACATTTAAAAAGAATAAAATAAAATAAGGCGACCTGAAATATTATTCAGGACGCCAAAAAATTTCATAAGAAGTCCTTAAATATATTAAGGACACCTCATTAAGGACGCCTCCGATCCTGAATCTTCTCATATTAGGCGTCCTGAATATAATTCAGGACGCCAAACATTAAAAAAACAACTACCCTGCCCGAGACGTCCCTCTGAAAAATGATGTTAATTGGATCTTATTTAGGTTGTTTTTTCATTTTTTTTGTAGTAGTGATTCCAAAATTAGTTTTTAATATACTAAAATTTTAACATTTATTTCAAGGTCAATGATACTTTTTCTTAGTAGAGTTATTTATATAAAATGTATATTTAAAAATAATTAATAAATGTTTGATATTAATTACTTTGAGTTTTTTTTTTTTTTCCTTTGGTTTTTATTGTTTTGTTCATATCAAATATTCTCTTCATGATTGGCGAGAAGGACATTGTTAAGAGAGATAAAATACACGATAATCTGAATTATTTGGTTCAGATTTAGTTCCATTAAAAGAAGAATTGGAAATACAGATTTGGAATGATACAGTGCAGACACAGATCTGCATTAAGCAAATGGTCAAGCGCAAAAAGGTAAACAGGTGGGATTTGAACGAAGGGGAAGGGCAGACAAACACGAAGTGTGTTTGATTATTTAATTATTTTTTGGAGGCGAAAGCCATGATTGAGATTATTGGGTGTCATCATGATTGACACTTCCAATTCACTTCAAATCAAAAGATCTCAGCCCACTTAAAAACCAGGACTACAATTCCACATCTGGCCTAATTCATAATCATCAACAATAAAAATATGCAATTGCCAAATTTTTTTTATAACATAGAGCGTAAGTATTTATAATCTCAATGTGAGAGTCTTATTGATAAATGGTGTAAACCCCCTTTTTAAGTCTTAAAGCATGCTCTGGCCTGTTCAACCCTAAAGCCCAAATCACCTAAACTTCTTTGTACAAAAAGAAATGCTAGTCACAATTTCAAACTCAAGATTAATTAGCACAACATATATAAAAGCCATGAAAATAATTTAAAATAATAAACTTAAGATGCAAATTAAAGCCGAACACGGATGAATCTAGGCATGAGAATCCAAAGGTTAAAAATAGAAATAGAAATAAAAATGGTGCTACTAAAGTTGTGTGAGATTATATTAATAGTTGAAGCCAATGAGCAATTCACTTTGCTCCGATCCGTCATATGAGTGATATGATTAGTGTTTGGGAATTGGGACCACACACAATATGATTCGCATCGCAGTTACAGGATCCCTAACACCACCCTTATAAAGCAAGCACAACAATCCCATATGATACCTAATGAGAATAACCCAATTGGAATTGTAGTCCTGGTTCACACTCTGATTTAATTTATAACCCAATGCACTTTTGATTTGATTCATTCTAACAGGCAAGTGTAATTCGAATAACTGAGAGTCTGAGACTATTAATTAAAAATCTTTCTAACAACAAACATATTAAAGGAATCATATTCGGATCCATGGAAGCAGAAGTAGAGACCAGCATTGTATAAATAGTGAACTCGTGAAGAAAGAAAGGGGACTTATCCAAATAACTGAGGCACTTATCCACCCAACCGCAAAACCAAAACTTATACATCAAGCCAAAATCTTAATTAAAATCTCCTTAACCCACTCTTCTCCTTCCCCTTCCAAAATCTCCTCCAAGTCCATTCTTAATTAAAAACCACGCACTACAGTAGCTTTTGTGGTTTCTTGTTGTCTCTTTTTCAGGTTAAATCGTTCGAAATGTTCATGTTTTTCCAGACTCTTTTGAGATGTTGAATCAGAGGGACTCACAATAGACACAACATGGCCATACGTAGAGCAAAAAAAAAAAAAAAAAAATTCATACGCATATGCACTGAATCTCAAGGTCTCATACCTGACCGTCGTCAAACTGAGGAGGAGATAAGGAGAGGCGCCTGGATCTGGAAGAGCCGAAGAGGACGGAGGTGGGAGGACTAAGCATTGAGAGTGGAGTGCCGAGAGCTTGGAGCCTGAGCGAGAGACGGAGTGCCGAGAGCCTAAGCCTAAGGTGGAGAGTGGAGACGGAGTGCGGATCTACGGTGGAGAGCCGAGGGTGGAGACGCCGAGACGGAGTGACGAGAGGAGAGCCTGAGTGCCGACCGACTCCGACAGTTAAGCCTGAAGACGCAAGACGCTAAGAAGAGAAGAGTAAAGTAGAAAACCACACAAAAAAAAAAAAAAAAAAAAACCCTAAGTCCTGTGATTTTTTTAAAGAGTAAAAAAGAACATCTGACTTTTTGCGAGGGAAACCTCTTTTCCCTCGCAAACGTAAGTAACTTTCTGAGGGAAATAACATTCCCTCGCAAAATGGTGATTTTTGCGAGGGAATCTTATTTTCCCTCGCAACAATTGCGAGGGAAACTTATTTCCCTCGGAAACTGTGGGAGTATTGGCGGGAAAATGGGCGCCAATTTCTCACCATTTGCGAGGGAAGATTGGTTCCCTCGCAAAATGGTTGGGGGAAAAATTGGTGGAAAACTGGGCACCATTTGTCTTAGCAAACTGTGGGAGCATTGGAAGACTTATTGTATCTATCTGAGCAACATCAACTCCGCTTATATGGTCTCAATTGCTTTACACACAAGGAGTGTTTACACTCTCTTTCTAGATATGTGGCTTTGTTGCTCAATCAATGGATGTAACAAACATAATTAAAGGAAGAGAAGAGAAGATAATGCTCTTATAAGAGAACCTTTTAGAGGGAGAGAGTGTTATTTTGTGTGTGATATATACAGACCCTTTTCCCCCTCAATCTCACATCCTATATGTAATGTATCTAGGGTCACACAGGAATAGATGTAACTCTTATACATACGGTTTTATGGGAATAAGCATAACTTCTAAACTATATAAACAAAGATGATCTCTTTATGAACACATGTCTCTCCATATTTACATAATAACCACTCTTGATTTAGGCTTGGACCTTAATTCACTAAGAGTAGATTAATATATTATAATAGTAATAAACATGATGACGATGGTGTGACTATAAAAATCCAAAATAAAATACAAGAAACTGCGAAGCAATATAATTTATATGAAATATGAAACTACAGGAGAACTATTGGTGCACATATAGATGTTCCCCTTTGCTTACTGTAATACATTAACATTGTACCAAATAATTTAAAGCTTGTTGATGATTGGATGACGTGCTTTACACATTGCCTCTAAAGGAATAACTTTTGGCATAGTGGACCCTGATCCTTCTGTCATATCAATTTCTTCCTCACTAACTCGTTTCCATTCAAAGCATTGAATCAACAATCCCAAAGTCATTCCCACTGTTCGTTGAGCTAAGCCTGCTCCTGGACAAGCTCGTCTTCCCAACCCAAATGGAATTAGCTTGTTTGCTTCTCCTTCTTTCTCAAACCTCTCTGGCTTAAAACATGTAGCATCACTCCATAATTGAGGATCTCTGTGGATGGCCCAAGCATTGACCAACACCATAGTGCCACGTGGAACATTATATCCTGCAATGGTGCAGTCATTTGAAGCCTCATGTGGAACCAACAATGGTGCAGCAGGATGCAACCGAAGTGTTTCAGACATAATGTTTTGCAGATATGGTAGTTTCGACATGTCAGGCTCATCTATTAGTTGTTCTTCCCCAATTTGTGAGTCTATTTCTTTCTTTGCTTTTTCCAACACATGAGGATTGTTTAACAAACAGGACATTGCCCATTCTAAAGTCACAGCTGATGTATCCGTTCCAGCAAGAAGCATAATCTACAAGTCATGAGTACTCACACAATCAGGAATTTTTCATTACATCACATAAACAGAAGGTACAAAATAGTTTTTCTTACCACAATAAAGCCCTTAATAATCTGATCCGTATAGTACTCAGGCTGTGATTCTTGGAGACTCAAGAGATGATCGATCATAGTATTTGCTCTCTGCTTTTCATTTCGATGCTCATCAATGAGTCCTTGCAAGAACCCATCCACTCTCTTTCCAAAACTCTTGAGTTTGCTCTCTAAGTGATCATAGTTCAACCACCTCAATATGGGCATGAAGTCTGCAGGATTATTTGCCCCTCCTAATGTCACCAACTCCTTTATCATCTGTCTAAACTTTCTTGCCTCTTCCACGTCCCCAACTTCATGGTCATCTCCCCAATACCTCTTACCTGAAATCATTCTCATTATAGTGTTGAAGGTCATCTCTGAAAATCTTGACTTCATTTCCACTTTGGTGAACTCTTTATGTGAGACTTGAGCAAGCTTTTGCACTAGCCGCTTCATCTCGTCCCTTCGCATCTCCGAGAATTTGTTGAGACGGTGGTTTGATAGCAACTCGACCGCTGTGATGCGGCGGAGGTTGCGCCAGTGGTCGCCATAGGGAGCAAAGACTAAGTTGGTGCAGTTGTAAGAGACATACTCACCGACAAGAAAGCGGGGCCGATTTGCTAGGACGATGTCGTTTTTGGTGAAGCATTCTTGGACTGCAGAAGGCGACGAGATCACGAACACGAGGCGAGAGCCAAACCAAAGAGAAATGATTTGGCCATGACGTTGTGAAATCCTATGAAAGGCTTGATGGAGTGGTTTGCTGAGTTGGTGAAGGTTTCCGAGTATGGGAAGAGAAGGTGGACCAGGTGGGATGTTTTTGAACTTTCTACTGTGAAGGAAGAACTTAAGAGTGAAGAGGAAAACAAGAGATGGAAGGAAATAATAGAACAAGAAGGTGATCATGATTTGTGGACTACTATAGTTCAGTGATAATTATGGACATTGAGTCTTATATATATATATATATAGCTGCTTGTGTTCCGTTTGATGTTACGTAATATGTTTCGTTTAATCATTGACCTGAAGGACAACCTTCCCTGGTTCCAATTACGTCATCTGCTACGCAATGTTTGATTACTTTTTGTTTTTTATGTTGCTCACTCGGATATAACTTTTCACCTAACCATTTTAAAATTGAATTCGGATAGGTGAGCTTGAAGAAATTTACAGCCTTACTTAATGTATTCTTGTTTGGCATAGAGTTGGAGAATCGAAATTTGATGTTGCTTCTCGGGTCTCTTCTAAACGTCATTTTTTCTGGCGGATTTGGTTAAGGGTATAATTTTACCTTTCATCTATATTTTTTTTAGGTTGATTTGGTGATGACTTCCTATTTTTAATAGATTTGAGACATATTTTGATATATTTAGGAAGTCATCAATACTAAATTAAAGAGATTTTATTGAGATTTTAAGTGATATCAAGTTGGATGCATTATTTGGGGGATTTCACTTTCAAATAAAAGTTTTTGAGATTAGGAAATAAATAATAGTAAGGAGAAGTTTTAAATAAATTTAGTTTCTTTATTATTATTATTATTATTATTTAATTTGCTTTTCGTTTTGGCGTGATGATTTGGTTAAGGGTATAATTTCTTTAAGGCTTAAAGACATGTGGTGTTATGCGTGCATTGCACTGCCGTTTGATCATAATATGAATATTTTGATAAATCATAGATCCTCCATATCATGTCTTTTCAACCGAATAGCAAGA
Organism: Acacia pycnantha; assembly: GCA_025563575.1. Taxonomy (NCBI): domain Eukaryota; kingdom Viridiplantae; phylum Streptophyta; class Magnoliopsida; order Fabales; family Fabaceae; genus Acacia; species Acacia pycnantha. The sequence goes on along the minus strand of JAMWYP010000002.1, from coordinate 6,661,283 downwards.
AAAAACTGTTAAAATTAGTTAAAAATAATAAATATGTAAAAAATCTATATATATTTTTAAAATGTAATTTATTTATTAATGAGTAAGAGAAAGAATAATAATGAGAAAATGATTAAAGAAAATGTATAGTATAAGAGAGAGTAATTAATGTAGGGTGAGATTTAATTAAAAGCAAAATAGAAAAAAGTATTTATTATTTAGATAAACTCAAGAGGGATCATATATAAAAAACTCATTAAAAAAACACGGGCGGAGAGGGATTCGGCTACAATCCACTGCAGTGGATCGTCTACTTCCCTATTCTGCCTAATAATTAACTCAAAACCGCGCGTGGTAAATTATAAAAAATAAAAATAAAAATCTGCAACGTTCACAGTTTCATCCAACGGTTTAAATAAGGAAGAGGATGGGAGAGGAAGAGGACTGTAGCCAGATCCGGCGGAGAGAGTACAAAAGACCAGGATCCAATTCTCGAGTTGCAATTACGTCATTTGACACGTAATAACTGGATGTTCATGAGCGGTCAACACCTATTACTTGACCGATGGAAAAATAGGAAGATTTCACTCAACACATTCTATAGCTATGTTATTTCCAACATCCCCATAACATTCTAAAACTTCATTATATTATCGCACTCCCTTAAATGAAATTAAATTTCGAGTGAAAAGGCATTAGCCCTTGCATTTTTTTTTTCCAGAGTCAACAGTTGTTCTAGGCCACTGGCCACTAAAGAATATATCTAGAAACAAGTGATTTTGGGGATTTCTAATGAAAATTAGAAAATTAATTTGAAACATACGGAATTAACCGCCTTCGTAAATTTAAGTGTTGAAGTCTATAAGAATAAGTAGAATAAAGAGATTTACAACAAAAATTAGGCGATTAACAATAAATATAAGAAAATTAGCAATAATGGGTCCTTAGCAGCTTGGAGGTAGAGAGGCATCCATTGCATGATGAAAATGGGTTCTCAAGGATTTTCTTTTCAGCTAACCAAGTACATATGTCTTCCTACTCGTTTGCATTCAAAGCATTGAATCAACAATCCCAAAAGTTCGTTTAGCTAAACCTGTTGTTTGCTTCTCCTTCTTGTACGATCACTCCATAATTGAGGACTCTATGGATGGCCGATACACACACACATATCCTTTGATGGTTTTGGTTTTGTCCTAAATATAAGGTTTCATTCCCTTTTATCTCTCAGATTAAAACTTTTTCACTCAATAGATTAAAACTTTTTTCACTCAATACCCTCGCTTATTAAGACATTCTTATATCTAGACTAAAATACTCTAAGTCTCCCTCATTTTGCCTTAATTAAACAACATCCCTTCTATTTTTGAAAACTCATATAAACCTTCATTGAAATCAAAATATAAGTTACACAAACCTCCCTTATAATTTTAAGATTCCTTTGTCATTCATCCAAATGTTAGTGAACCATTAGGTTTGACTCTCAATTTTCTTTGGCCCAAAATACCCATATTTAACATAGGAATGATTCAAATATTTATATTTGTCACTAAAAAGTATACAAAAAATTATTCTGTTATATATTTTCAAAACAATTTCTAATATGTTTGAAAATTTCTTAATTTTGTTTATATTAGAAAATTTTATAATTTTAATTTCTCACTTCATCTATAGAAATTTTTTTTTTTTGGGTTTTTAAAACGAGTAAATACATATTTCAAATACAAATTTTCTTACTATATTGTATTTTTAAGATATTATATGAATAATTCATTACTGCGGCCATTAATTTTTTTTCTTTTTATGGATTTGATATGAAGAAGGGGAAATTAGTAAATAAAAATTTGTAACAAACAATTTTTATTGAAAAAAAAAATTTAGAATATTTTTAAAATATTCTTAAAAAGGTTGACAGTTTGGATTTAAGTGTATGTTTTCAAATTAGAGGGGATGTCTATATAATTTGGGCAAAGCAGAAGGGTGGTAAGAGTATTTTAATCTTATCCACTTACTAATTACAAAGAACAAACTTACTACTCCCTCTGGTCCTAATTATAAGACAACATTTAGAAGTTGGTTTTGGTCCTAATTATAAGACAACATTCTAATTTTTGTCAATTTCTTTCTAAAATACCCCTATTTTATTATTTCAAGTGTGTTTGGTTTTTTTTTAATATACATATGTGGATACGTAGACTCTTCCAATTAGTGAAACTTTTAGTTATGTGTGTGTCTATCTATATATGTATATATATATGTGTGTCTACACACAAATATATATAGACACACACATATGTGTGTGTGTCTATAAATATATGTATGTGTGTGTCTACACATAAATATTTATAGACACACACACACACACAGATATATATATATATATATATATATATATATATATATATATATATATGTATGTATGTATATCTGTATGTGTACATATATAAACACACACACACATATACATATATATCTTTGTGTGTGTGTATGCATATGCAAGGACGGAACCAGGAATCAAAATTAGGGGGGCTAAAATTATAGAATATAACCTAGGTGTTTATGAAATTACATTCAGCCTTATAAACGTTTCAATATTTTTGTTTTAATCCCTATATGAAACTTTCAATTGGGACTAAAATGAAAAAAGTGAAAGTTTTTTGAGGTTGAAATATAATTCCCTAAACTTTTGGGTTAAATTCTATAATTTTTAGGGGGCGGGGGCCACCCCTAGCCCCCCATGTAGGTCCGTCCTTGTGCATATGTATGTGTGTAGATATATGTACACATACATATATATATATATGAATGTATGTATACATATATACACACACACACACACACACATATATAGGAAGACCATTTTTTTCAATTATATAGCGCGTGGAAAGGAAAATTTTAGGTTAGAGAGGGATGTGACGAGCTATTGATTCACTTTTACTTATGTCATTTTAAATTTATATAATGGCATTTTAGGAAAATGAATAAAATTAACTAATTTAACTTCTTTCCTTCATCTCTACAAAATCGGTTAAATATGTCTTATAATTAGGACCGGAGTGAGTACTTTTTTTGGATTAGGTTATTGAACCTGCTATTTATAGTCAGAGGGAGTATGTCGTTTCAATTTTGTCCATTAGAATGAATTTCCACAATAAATTGTCCAGTAGAATGAAACATTAATAATTATATAATGAGACATACAAAAACTAATGAAAAATGGACATGAATTGAAAAAAATAAATAAATTTAATATGCATGTGAGCATGTCTCTATAGTCTATAGTTGCACCTCTCACTTACAATTAGATTCTGATAATTTTTAATCAAATCCTTTTAGTTATTCAGTTGTAGGTATTGGTTCCATGCATACTAAATATTTTTATGATGTATTTTATGTTTATGTTGATAATAAATAGATTTATTCTCTTTCTATTTTTTAAAAACATCTTTTTTATTCCATTTCTTATAACAACATATATGTCATTTCGTCCGCATCTATGTCTTCCCTAATTAGCATATTATAAACATCGAAAGTAATGCTCATAATAGAGAAAACAGTAAGGATCCAATAAAAAAATTACAAAAACATGTGTGATCTCTGCGCTGCCAGTTCCGGCTCCACTGTCAAGTTGCCTTTTTCCGTAATGGTGTTGTGGTCATTGGTGAATACTTTCATAAAACTTGTAATTTTTTATTTTATTAAATTGAGTGGGTGCATTTCCTTTGCCCTTTGTAAAACTTAATTTATATTTTTAATATTCAGACTTTCCATGTGTTTAATTGTCTCTAAATGTGGTCATGTTCCTGTTTGTCGTTTTTATTTGACCTGACATTTTATATGCGAACATTTTTCATAATTCTAAATACAAAATTCCACATAATTGTCGTTTTCATTATAGCTGCATTATTATTGTTGTTGCTGCTGCCAGCCAGATATCGCTGCATTATTATTTGTAGATGTTGGTGAGTCCTTTATAACGTGCTGATGTTAACACATTGCCAAACATTTTGCAAATTTTCATACAAATATGTCACAAACGCACTATGTACTCTTAATTACATAAAACTTTAACTCAGTCCTTTTTTCCTTTCCGCCTTAAATTGGCATAAATCATATCTTTATTTTGTGTTAGACTTTTTAGATATAGGTATATATTGGGATTGTCTGTCTGTCAAAATGATTTAAGTCAATTTATGACATACAACTCACCTGAACATTATATACCTTTGGTTATTTCACCAATTAGTCCATGTGAGACTTCTCTTTTAATATTCTAATATATTGGTTATGCAAGGTTTACAAAAAATAAAAAATATGCTTGTGTAAGGCAATTTTGATGTCAAAGTTGTCAAACTCGCGAGTTTAAGCAAACTTATGATAGTGATATAAACTCGTATTGCGAACTCAAATTGTAAACTTACAAGAGTTTACTTTTATCATTAAACAGGTATTACTAGTATATAATTAAATAATTAAAATATAAAAAATGACAACAATTTGATTTAAATATATTTTAAATCTAAATAATTGAAATTAAATTCATCAACGTTCATCATTTATTATATTTAACAAATAAATTTCTATAAAATTTATATATAAAACTGCTAAGCATTATCATATGAAAAAAGTTAACACGGTTTTGTAAGTTCAAAACGTAAAAACGGTAAACTTGTTAGTTGGTAATCGAAGGTTGCCGAGTATGGGAAGAGAAGGTGGTTCTGGTAGGAAGTTTTTGTACTTTTTATTCTAGAAAAGATTGAGAGTGAACAGGAAAGCAAGAGAAATAAATAAATAAAAGATCAAGAAGGTGACCATCATCGTTAGGTACTTTTCTTCTGAGGACTAATTCGTTGATACAGATGGATTTCAGTCATGGAGGCCTGTGTAACGGTGATATACATATAGCTGCTTCAGTTGCGTGCCTCATGCAAGCCAAGACAAAAAAATAGGAAGGCGTTATTTGCTATCACAAATATACAAATATTTTAGTTAAAGTACAGGTGATGCAGATGGATTTCAGTCATGGAGGCCTATGTAACGGTGATATACATATAGCTGCTTGAGTTGCGTGCCTCATGCAAGCCAATACAAAAAAAAATACGAAGGCGTTATTTGCTGTTATCACAAATATACTAATATTTTATAGTTAAAGTACAGGTGATGCAGATGGATTTCAGTCATGGAGACCTGTGTAAGTGTGATATACATATAGCTGCTTGAGTTGCGTGCCTCATGCAAGCCAAGACAAAAAAGTAGGAAGGCGTTATTTGTTGTTATCACAAATATTTTATAGTTACACTACAGGTGATGCAGATGGATTTCAGTCATGGAGGCCTGTGTAACGGTGACATACATATAGCTGCTTGAGTTGCGTGCCTCATGCAAGCCAATACAAAAAAAATACGAAGGCGTTATTTGCTGTTATCACAAATATACAAATATTTTATAGTTAAACTGCAGGTGATGCAGATGGATTTCAGTCATGGAGGCCTGTGTAAGTGTGATATACATAGAGCTGATTGAGTTGCGTGCCTCATGCAAGCCAAGACAAAAAAGTAGGAAGGCGTTATTTGCTGTTATCACAAATATACAAATATTTTATAGTTAAACTACAGGTGATGGTAAAAATTTGAAGTTATATTTTGACGCTTATTTCAAACAAACAGTCAAACCTACAAATTAATGCTTTTTTTCCCCTGGGATCGTAGTTCCCCGCTAAGCACGGCATAAAAAGGAGAGCTAATAATCCAAATCCAATAAACAGCCACCTTTTTCCTCCTTTAATTTCTCTCTATGCTCTCTCACTTTAACTTAATAACCGGCCAGGATTGATTATCTCCTCCAACTAAGCCTTTTTCTTGGCAAGGAAACCGGGTCCTAAATAATGTGTTTTGAAAACTTAAATTTTTGAACCCCACCTTTTCATTTTAAAACTATGTCTTCAATTTCATCTGTGTCGTGGATTAATTCTGCAACTTCTTTTCTGGTAATTGGTGACGTTAGTAATTGGCGATTGAGGGTAGCAAAATTAGTATATTTCTTGTAATTCTGTCGTTTTCTTTGTCGCCGTGTTGTAAACTTTAAGATTTTGACAAGGATTTTATCTGAAAGGAATGCCAGACTACCTCTGCTCTGTCATATCACCTGTCACGTGCCGACATTAACACATTACACATTGGCTCCCCGCATGTCACATATATCTCAAATAATCTCAATAATGTCTAGGTCTGTTCATGCACTATAGTAGCCCGCAATGCCCATCCCAACCCGATAAAAAAATGGTCAACCCTACCCCAAAAAAGGCCTAGAAGAACATTGGGTATTTTTAGGTAGGCTATAGTAGCACTTTAGCATTGAATATATATATGCGCACACGTATTGTTATGTCATTATCGTATTTTTGTTGTCTTGTTTTTAGAGGATTATAGATTATTGTATGTTATTTATTCCTTATTAAAGTAAGGATAGTGTTAAAACCTATTTTGTTGTGTTTGATTATGGCTTTATGTTGACCACTAGTATTTATATTTTATATTTCTTTTTGAATATTCCAAGTTGTAGGGCATTATCACTTATTCAAGGAAAGCCACCTTGCCCAACTCAAAACTACTCAGATTTTTCGCAGGTAAGGTCGTGCAATGCAGCGCGTTTATTCTTTAGGCTAGGCATGAAGGCATCGTTGTAGGATCCATGCCCTATCTAACCCAACCCCCATGTGTAGCCTTTTTTTTTTTTTTTTGATATTCTCAACAAGTATCTAGCGCCTTTCCTTTTTTGCATTCCAATCCGATCAATTGACTATTCTAGTTTTAGTGTTTGTGACTACTCTTCCCAACACAAGCGTCTTCTCTGAACTTGAAACTCAAGACTCAATAAAATCTAGTAGGGCCTTATATCGCTAAACCTCGTAAGTGTTGGTATGCAACCCTAATAATTCCAAAGCTCATTTTCTAAACATGGTAACACGTAGGATCTGATCATGTATTGATTCCTATCTAATTATATAAATTAGATGTTTATCGGTTTAGATTTAAAATGTTTAATCCATAATTGTTTTATAAGAAAAACCGTTGTTACAAAATTGGGAAAATTATATCCCTATTTTTTTTTTTTGCTCAGAATGGAAAATTATATCCCTATTAAGGATTATGCAAGTTTAAGGTGATTAGTTATAAAATGCTTCTCATTATGTCTTTATGGAAAATTTTCCCACCTATTATTTCTCATTATTTTTATTTGGGGAAAATAGCTTCAAATTGTTATGTGTGAATGTATGCAATTCTAATTTTCATCATTTGTCTTCAGTCACACTACCATGTGTATGCTCTCCCAAGTCCCAACTATATAAAAGGTGAATAACTAATTTTGAAAGGAAAAAAACAATAGTTAAAGTTAGTAGATTAATAAATATGTTAAAAATACAAATTTCTTTTTTAAAAATATCCTCTTTTAATAATTGGTCAATGGCTTTTAATAATTGTTCTCATTAATAAATGCTTCTATTTATACGGGTATAATAAGAAAGTATTAATGCTGCTTCATACAAGATATTGTTGTTTCTTATAAAAACCCTGCAAAAAATTCTTATTTCGAGGGAGTACCGAATTTGGATTATGTTGGTGTAAGATATATTATTAATGTAAACATCAATATGCAAATTTCCAACTAATCGCCATCTTCTAATGAGCTAGAAACCAATGTGCTTAATTAATTCGTCATGTGTTATATATTATTCATTATTCAAAATTCATAAATTAATAAACAAGGCTACATGCAAGAACAGAATCACAATCATATTTAGGAGAACAATAAATTTCAATGCCAAACCATGATGCAAAATTAGAAGTACAAACATACATATATGTTCCTGTAGAATATACTGAATACTAAAATGTGCTAATATACGGCAATATACGACTCCCTCATCTAGCTCTTTTTAACCATACACTTAGAAAAAACCTTGCTGATGATCCATTTTTGTGCTTTACACATTTGCGTGGCTTCTAAAGGAACGACTTGTTGACAAAATGTTTATTAAGAGAAACGTTTTCAGAGGCCTCCCAATGAAGTGTTCTTATAAATACAAGCTCTCATATATATCCAATTTTTTCTTCTGTGGCACTTCTATAGTCCTTAAGGAAATGCTACTCATGAAATTTATTTTTGTTGCAGTGGATTGATGTATATTTGACCAGGAGGCGGTGAAAGAATGAAAGGATAGTTTTTAAGGAAAAAAATGAATAATATAATCGAAAAAGATATCATTAAAATCAATATGAAATCAAAATACTTTTAACTCTTGTCTAATAAAGCTAAATCTCTAAACTCTAATTAATTATCCCATATTTTATCATAATACTTTCCTGGAATTAAACTACTTTGTCACACTCCATATTTTCTTCATGTCCAGCGGGGAACACCTATATCCACCGACATCAATTTGGAAATGCCCCCAAGTACTACGGCTATCCTCTGCAAGGGCTCAAGAAGCAGAAAGCTGGTTGATTATTGGATGACGTGCTTTACACATTGCCTCTAAAGGAATGACTTTTGGCATTGTAGTTCCTGATCCTTCCGTCATATCAATTTCTTCTTCACTTACTCTTTTCCATTCAAAGCATTGAATCAGCAATCCCAAAGTCATTCCCACTGTTCTTTGAGCCATACCTGCTCCTGGACATGCTCTTCTTCCCAACCCAAACGCAATTAGCTTGTTGGCTTCTCCTTCTTTCTCAAACCTCTCTGGCTTAAAACTTGTAGGATCGCTCCATATTTCGGGATCTCGATGGATGGCCCAAGCATTGACTAATACAATAGTGCCACGTGGAACATTATATCCGGAAATAGTGCAGTCATTTGAAGCCTCATGTGGAACCAACAATGGTGTAGCAGGATACAATCGAAGTGTTTCAGATATAATGCTTTGCAAATATGGTAGTTTGGATACATCAGGCTCATCTATTAATCGTTCTTGCCCAATGTGACTGTCTATTTCTTTCTTTGCTTTTTCCAGCACATGAGGATTGTTCAATAAACAAGACATTGCCCATTCTAAAGTCCCAGCTGAAGTAGTTGTTCCAGCAGAAATCATGACCTATAAGTCAAAATTTGCAGTCAGAAAATCAATTATTAATACAAATTTTCCCATCAATTTTTGACGAAATTAAATGATGTGGACACACAATTAGGGTTTCGGCATACTAGATAATACCTGTAATACAAGGAAAAAGTTTACAAGTGATCTAAAGTACATCTTTTACGAGATCAATTCAATTCCTCACGCTAGTTAAACATATATACATTGCAAGCACGTCTTGATAAAAAGTAATCAAAATTGCTGAAAAACGGCAAAAACATTATTTATTTACTCTTACTTACAAAAACAAGGCCTTTGATAATCTGATCTGTATAGTACTCAGGTTGTGATTCTTGGAGACTCAAAAGATGATCGATCATAGTATTTGTTCTCTGCTTCGCATTTCGATGCTCATCAATGAGTCCTTGCATGAAACCATCGACTCTCTTGCCCAAACTCTTGAGCCTGCTCACCAAGTGTCCATAATCAAACCACCTCAATATGGGTAAGTAGTCTGCAGGGTTATTTGCCCCTCCTAGAGGCGCTAACTCCGTCATCATCTGTCTAAACTTTCTTGCCTCTTCGACGTCCCCAACATCAAGGTCTTCTCCCCAATACCTCTTACCTGAAGTCATTCTCATTATAGTGTTGAAGGTCATCTCTGAAAACCTTGATTTCATCTCAACTTTTGTAAACTCCTTATTATGTGAGACTTGAGCAAGGTTTTGCACCAGCCGCTTCATCTCGTCTGTTCGCATCTCCAAGAACTGGTTGAGACGGTGGTTTGAGAGCACCTCAACCGCTGTGATGCGGCGGAGGTTACGCCAATGTTCACCGTAGGGAGCCAACGCTAATATCGTGCTGTTGTAAGAGACATACTCACCAATGAGAGAGCGAGGCCGATTTGCAAGTACAGTGTCATTTTTGGTGAAGCATTCTTGAACTGAGGACATCGATGAGACAACAACTACAAGACGAGAGCCAAACCAAAGAGAAAAGATTTGGCCATAACGTTGAGAAATTCGGTGAAAGGTGTGATGAAGTGGTTTTTTTAGTTCATGAAGGTTGCCAAGTATGGGAAGAGAAGGTGGACCAGGTGGGATGTTTTTAAACTTCTTATTTTGGAAGAAGAGCTTGAGGGTGAAGTGGAAAGCAAGAAAAAGAAGGAGATAAAAGAACAAGATGTTGACCACCATTGTTGTGTACTTTTCTTTTCTTTGTGGACTAATTTCGTGATATTTGAGTCCAGGAGACATTATGTGTGTTGGTGCTATATATAATAGCTGCCTGTGTTGCGTTTTTTTTTTTGGTAAAAGCCTGTGTTGCGTTTTATCTTACCGAATGAATTGACTTTCTCACTAGCCCGTTTGGTTTGCGTAAAATTTGGGGCAAGAAGGGGAAAATCAAATTTTCCCGTCAGCCATAAATGTATTTGGTTCACATTTTCTAGCTGAAAATGATTTCGCCCCGGAACCATAACCATAATTCTGCGGCATAATTGAAAATGGGTTAACACAAAAAACGACGGGAACCAAATTTCCGACGCCTAGGAAAATGGGCTAAAGACACAAAAGCATGTAGATGTGAGTGTAGGTGTGACTGTCAATGTGAATACCACTATGATCCTATTTAAAAATCTAAATTAACTAACTTTCACATATTAAGAAGAGTTAATTAACTCATTAATTACGGGCTAAATTTTCAATTTTGTCATTATTTATGATTGATTCCAAAAGTCAACATGAATAAATTCTTCTTGTTTATTATAAAGAATAGGGGCAAAAAAATAACAAATACATTTATTACTCTGAAATTGAACTTTTATAATAATGACTAAAAATTTTGGTCAAAATAGACTTATAAATAAGACTATAGTGGTAAGTGTTTAAGGTAGGGGAAAAAATGTCATTTTTCCTATCTCATTTTCTCCAAATCAAACAAAATTATTTGCTATCAATCCATTTTCTTTTCTTTTTCCGAGTAAATCAAACACTTATATGGCAAAATATTTTCCGTTCTATTCCTTTCCATTTCTTTCCAACCCTTTCTTTGAACCAACCAGGTTCTTAGGCTTTAAAGAAATCTTCATCTCCTTACAAATAATGATTGTTACGTATGTGAATATACAATTACGATATTACATACCACGTTTCTTACTTGTCAGTTAAATATAAGAGCGTTATGTAATCCAAGCTAAGACAAAAATAAGGAAAGACGTTCACATACTGTGAAACATATACAATGATAACGATAAACTTTATCTATTAGGTGGGGTTTGTTAAATGGATGTACGAATGAAGCCATTTCGTTATAACAACAATCAAATACTGTAAAATATATATGTCAAAATATTAATATAGTTAAAATACAAACTGACCATAAAAAAATCAAGTGAGACAGTTTTCATTTCGTAATCCAGCCTTAAGCCCTTTGTCGTGCTGCCATGAACCCACATACCATGAAACCCAACAACTCCGACTATTCTCTGTCATCACACTAAGGGCTGGTTTGAATAGTCATTGGAGCCTTCAAAGCAGTTTTTAAATTGTGATATATGGGGTATGATGTAAATACCACTCTGGTCCTATTTATAAGTTCAGTTTGACTAAAAAAATTTGGTCATATTTATAAGTCCAGTTTCATGTAATAAATGACATTGTGACAATTGTACCCATATTAATTATACCCATGAAAATAGAGAGAGAATAAACAATTGAAAAACATGCAATCATAAATGAGGGCAAAATTGAAACTTTACCCCCATAATCATTGTGTCAACTACCTCTCCTTGGTATATGAGATTTGGTCAGACTGGACTTATAAATAGGACCAAAGTGGTATTAACAAATATTTTTGTTTCGACGTGTGTGAAGGTGCTTATTAACTGTGATTTACTAATCTGCAACTTTTGTCATGGCCGGGCCACTTAGTATTTGCTCTTGTGAGTCAGCAAATTTTGTCGTTTTCGTTGCCGCTGCGTTATTAAATGTAGTTTGTCTTAAAGTAGATGCAGACTAATTGGTATGTCCTATGACCTGCCACGTGCTGATGATAATGTAACACATGCATTGGCCGCCAACAATTCACATATACTCGCATGCATTGGACGCCAACAATTCACTTTTATATACTCACTCTGGTCCTTATTATAAAGTACCAACTAATTTTTCTCACAAACCAATAAAACTAGTTAAAGTCAATAAAGTTGTCTTAGAATCTAAGTAATTTCCAATATTACTCCTACTAATTACACTAAATTATAATATTATATCAATTATTACTTTCACCCATTACCTTTATTAATTAGGGGCAGACATGAAAAAAATTAATCAATGCTCATTGGGAACAAGCAAGTGTCTTATAAAAAGGACCAAATAAACATGCTAGTTGGTGCCATATAATAAGGACAAGACGGAGAGGGAGTATATGTGTGTGTCAATAATGCTAGGCACCAAAACTGTTCAGCAGACTAATTGATACCACTCTGGTCCTATTTATAAGTCCCTTTTGACCAAAAAAATTTAGTCCTATTTATAAGTCCCTTTTGACCAAATAAATGAGATTGTGACAATTTTGCCCATATTAACTATACCAATGAAAATAGAGAGAGAAGAAAAAGTTGAAAGATACCCAATCATAAATAAAGGTAAAGTTGAAAATTTACCCCATAATCATTGAGTTAACTACCTCTCCTTGGTATGTGTGATTTGGTCAAAATGGGACTTATAAATAGGACCAGAGTGGTATGTTCTATCACCAGTCGCGAGCATATGACAACGTAACACATGCATTGGCCGCCTACAATTCACACACATACACATGTCAATAATGCCAAATATTTGCACAGATTTTGTTAACACTGACACGTCAGGTCATGAGGAGGACGACGATCATGTACTCACATTGATCTAATTATATGAATTTGATTTTAAAGGGTTTATATTTGAAATCGTTAATCTACACTCCTTTTGTACTATTAATAATACAAATAGAGAATGTATTTTTTTTGCAATGAAGAGAGTAATAACGATCCACCACCTTGATCCCCACAACAATGCAATGCACGTAGGTCCATCCCTGCCCTAGCTAGAATTATGATCAGGTTCAGTGGACCACCATTAGGTCTGGTCTCAGCTATTTTAATGATAGGGAAAATAAATGTGCTAGTACTTACAGTTTGGCCCAATTTTCAATCAGATCCCTATATATAGTTTATTTTTTCTTTTTATTGAGTCCTTATTGTTTTCTGAATTTTAGTAGGAGCCCCTCCGTTACTTACTGACACTACTCCCTCTGGTCCTTATTATAAGGCACCAACTACCACTTTCTCACGGACCAAGGAATGGAAGTTAAGTCATTAATTAGGTCGAAAAGTAATAAATGTTTCCAACTTTACCCCTACTTTAATGATGTAGGTTTAAATGAGTTAGTTAAAAATAAGGGCATAATGGAAAAATAGTAATAAATGAGTTAGTTAAAGTAGGTTGGTGCCTTATAATAAGGACCAAAAAATGTTGGTGGTTGGTGCCTTATAATAAGGACCAGAGGGAGTATTTGTTTAGGCTGGTAGGCCCAAGTCATACTACCTCCAGTCCTAAATATAGAATATAGTTTGTAGTGCAAATTGTATTACAAACTATATCATATATTTAGGACCGGAGGAGTATATTTTAGTACCTAAACTTGGTCTTTTCTCACTCATTATTGACTTAACTGAGTCTAATTAGATAATTAATGTGCAAGGGGCTGAGTTGGCGCTGATCTTCCTTAGCTTCTATCCCTCGCTCCTCCACTGTGTCCCCCATCCCCCCCCCCCCCCCGGGGGGGCGGGGTGAGGCTGTAACAGTCTACTTCCAAGAACAAGCTGTTCCTCTGTTTTTGCCCCATGGTTATCTTCTTCTAATTTGAACCCCTATTTCATAGAATGCTCGTGACATTACGTTCCACTTTATCATTAAGTGGCTTGTCTTTTTAGACCCAAGGCAAATAAAGGGTTTAAGTTGGCCAAAATCTTTCAAATTAAACACACCCACAATAAAAGTTTTCATTTCAAACTTCCTTGTCTTTATTCATCAACAATTTCATCCTCTTCATACCCCTAACTAGTTAGATAGATAGCGGATAACACCTAGAACAGTAACCCACTTCGACTTCCTTTTTTCTCTTTATTTGATGGATCCACAGATCTAACGCTTTCATCCACACTCTATTCTTCCTTCCAAAGCATTCTCTCTCCTTCAACCTGGGCACTCAATAGCTAATCAATTGTCACGTCCAAACATACTAAAGCGTGACCATTACGAAGTATAGGGTGATCTCATTTCGTAAGCCTATTTAATTCAATATTTTCTCCCTACCAACAATCGAGAAGATCCACTTGTAAATATAATATCAATTAATACAACCATTTGATAAGTGATCCATTCTACAATTCAGATGGAGTTGACTTATTTCGATTATCTGAAACACATATAACTATATAAGTGAACAAAATAACATTACATAACTTGTTACTAAAATACTTGAAGTAAAAAACTTGTTACTAAAATACTTGAAGTAAATTTGTACGGATGCATACTGCTTTATAAGATTTCACACTATAAATGAGATGGTTATCATTGAACCTATATAACATCCCAAATTTTGGGATTTGAAATTTAGATATTTTATGGGAATTAATTATGTAATTTGGCTTAAAATAATTATAAGAATAATTATTGGAAATTTAGCCTTAATTTTCCCTTAATTTATTTTGGGAAAAAGAATAAATTCAAGTAAGGAATGATTTAGGCCGAAAAATTATGGAATTAATATATTAAGGCTTAGGAAAAAATTAATTGGGAAGGAAAAACCCTTATATGACATTAAATATTTATTTTATATGGTAATTGCAATTAAATAAATAAAGGACATAATTGTAAATAAAGTCTTATAGAGGGTTTCCCAAGATAAGACCACATTGATTTGAAATATCCTGGGCAAGTATTTAATAACATCAGCCCAATAAATATATATGCCCCACCCAACCCGCAGCAGCTGCAAAACAAATCTTTGTGGCCCATGCACTATATGAATCACTCAAGCCCATTACCTCCTATTTCTATAAATCAACTTTCTTTTCTTTCTTTCCTCCTGCACATATGCATTCCTGAAATAATGAAACACGATCCAATACTCCCCAATTCATTAGTCACTTAGGCCCAAACCAAATCATTCCCATATTAGGTCTATACACACTTTATTCATTCTTATATTCATGAACCAGCCATACACAAAACAGAGAGTGAGATCGCAGCCCACACATTCGGTCAGTCACGAAAACACTGAGGTAATGACAGCAAATCAGATTTTGTCATACCTTCAAATCTCACTTTCGGTTGCAACTGCACACGCTAGACCCTCCTCCATGCTTTTCGAGCTCAACGTGAAATGTCCACTGTGCATCTCTTCCCGGACTGTTGGTGTAGCCTCTCAGACTGAACCCCCCCATCTCTATATAATCCATGTTACTTCAGCTTTCTCCATCCACAAAGCCTTAGCTAGAATCCTAGGCCAGTTTCCAACGATAAAAGAGGGACGATGAAGGTGAGTGAGAGTCAAAACGTGGTCCATTCTTTCTCTGCGTTTTGGTTCTGAAACAGAGGAGTTCGGTTTTAGCGAAGAGTACATCGTGCAAACCGGAGGTTTCTTCATATTCAGGTCGCCATTATTAAAATATTGGCGACCTGAATGTATTTCAGAACGCCAAAAGTGGAATATAGGCGTCCTGAAATATGATTCAGGTCGCCTATATTCAATTTTTTTAGGTTAATATACACGCGCCTCTTCATTTTCCCTCACACACTCATACTCCGACACAGTACGAAATCTTCTCATACTCACTCTCGTTTCGCTCTTCTCCAAGGCCGTCCCTTTCCTTGCCGTACGTCTCCGTCGTCGTCTCCTTCGTCTCCGCCGTCGTCACTGATCACAGTTCTCTCTCGCTCACTCCGCCGTCATCTCCTTCGTCTCCGCCGTCGTCTCCTTCGTCTCCGCCGTCGTCTCTCTCATACTCGCATCGTTTCGTGTTCGATTTCGTGTCTACATATATATTAATGGTCGATTCCCCTCCACGACCCTCGCCAGTTGTAACATCCCAACTTTTATAAGCAGTATAAATTTTTTTTCATTTAAAATCATCATTTTAAATCTTCAGAGTAGAGCACCGGAGCGATTGAGTAACTGATATGGATATATCAAGTGCCGTAAGTCTGGCTGTTTACAACATCGGTACAGTAACCGAGTATTTCAAAAGTAGATAATAACAAAAGGAAAGACTCCCGCCGGAACATCAAAAGGAAGTCTTCAGCCGGGTCTTCTACTCGGGCTGCTTGCCTCTCTCCTCGGTCCTTGGTCCTCCGGAACCTGACGCTAGGTTAAGAGCTGAGATCCGATGCATCCGGACCTCAGGTAACGGTTAAAATCATATTTACATACACAACATATGCATTACATACATTCACATCACTTACAACATAAGTATCACATACAGCAAGCGCATCCCAATAGCACATAAGCCCCAGCGGATGTGTGGCCCTTAGCAACGTATTCTAACAAAGACATAAAATGTGTGGCCCTTAGCAACGTATGGCCCTTAGCAACGTTTGGCCCATAGCGATCGAATCCCAATAGCACATATAATGTGTGGCCCTTAGCAAACGTGAACATATCAACGGTACATAACATATCACAGAGCAATCAACTACCACATACACTACACATAGCACATACATGCATACCATAAATATCAGAGTTAGTGTTACGAGACGCGACGTACTTACACCACATATACACATACAATAAACATAACACATATACGCATACCATAAACACAAGAGTTAAGGTTACCAAGACGCGAACGTACATACTTCCGTAAACCGAATGTAATGGCCGTAAGTGTCTATCATGGGGCCTCACCGAGTTCACGCGACTTAATGGCTTACCCACATGACTAGCCTTTCCTTCTAAGACCAAACTGTTTCTAACATATTTGCATTCAATAAACATACCATAACAATACACATAGCACATATATGCATACCATAAACATAAGAGTTAATGTTACAGTACGCGGACGTACCTTTGTTGACGGTAGACGATACTTCCGTCGGAAATCGTACTTTTCTACTAAAACGTGAAACGGCTCGTCCGTGAGAACAAGAACGGCAGCAAATCAGAGTTTCTGATATCCTATAAGGGTAATATCACTTCTATTAGTGATTTGGCACTATAACTGGCATTTTAGGTAAAAATTACCATTTTGCCCTTATTGGCGGAATTTCGCCAGAGCTTCGCTATTTTAACTCTAATCTTCCAAAATTTTGCCAGAACTTCGACCCCACCAATATTTTCGAAATAATGACTAAAATACCCCTAGCATATGATATCTAATCATACTCGGAAGATTAAAGACTAAACTAGCATTTCTACTCTAACTACAAAAACCAAAGTGAAAATGGTGTTTAATCTTGGTCCATGGAAGCATGCTGCACGAAATTCAGGGCTGATGTGGCTGCAAGGGAGTGGTCCAAAAGTAATGACTTATGTTGCTTTATACCCCGGTCTAAGAGAATTTCCCCGATCGGTACCCGATTCGCGTGATTTCGGAAAAATCTTAAACTTCTGGATTTACAACTTTGAAACCATTTCCTCACTCATTAGAAATGTCCAAGTTAACCTAAATTTTGATCCCATATAGGGCTCCAATTGTCCAGTTTGAAGTTTTCTCAAAAACGTGTCCGAACGTGTCCTGTCGAAACGTATTTCTGGAATCATCAACTTCTTCAGAAAAATTCACTGATTCCAAATATGTCAAAATAAATTCAAACTCATGCCTAGATGTTGAGTTAGAATTTATTTTCTCTATATCCAAAAATATACCTATATGCATTTTTCCCTATTTTGTTTTATTAGGAAATGCACAAACGACTTCAGAATTTACTTCCGTAAGAGTCTAACGGAAGAAAAAATTCCACTGATCATTATTTTTCCCTGACTTTGGAAACCCCATTCCTGGATCTCTAGATAGGATCCGTTTCCTTTTTATTAAATTACTATTCACTCAATTTAATTATATTATATAATATTGCAAGTTGTAACAAAATATATTGATATTTTCTTTAATTCTTATCTTCAATTCTTCCTTTGAATTTTCGGTCAAAATCTGATCTTCTTTTTTTTTTTTTTTTTTACATTTTAATTAATATAAAATAATTATTTAATAATTATTTTATATAATTTCTTACATAATTTTCCTATTGGTCCAAATTTGTATTTAGGCTTAAAAATACCTAAACTCAACTATTTTTCTCCAAAATTTCCAATTAATTAGTAAACATGTTTTTACTAATTTTAAAACAAAAACCACTAATTTTTGAGCTTTACATAATTATTTCATAATTTCCTTTGCTCAGGCTTAAGTAATTAGCCAATAATTTCCTAATTACTTTCTTATCAATAGTTGATAATTTTCTTACTTAGGATGCCTCATTACCTTATAACTTTTGTATTGAAATTTTTGCTTTCATGTCTCCGGCATTATCTTAGCATTTACGGGGGTATTTCGGTCATTTCCTTACTTTTTGAGTATTCTTCTACAATTTTTCCAAGTTTGTAACTTAATAAATTACCTAAATTAGGGACAATATCATTCTCTATTTCAAATAGATTTTTACTTGCCTCCTTTATAGCTTTCACAGGGTATTTATAACCCATAATGTATTTTAGGGACCTATATGCAATTTTCAACATTTTAGGGACCTAATTGCAATTTATCTAATTTCAAGAGAAATTACCCTGACAACAAGGTAAACTCAATACAAAGTGCTTGAGACCTCATATTCACCTATTTTTAATAGGTATTATTTACTCATTTTATGATTTTTACCCTAAGTCAGATTTTAGGGTATTACACCAGTCGCCAGTAAGGTTTCGGGGTTCCCTTATTCAATTGCCAAAATTGATTCTATATTTTGTTCTCGTTTGATTCCATATTGATTATTTACTGTTGAGATTCTTAACATTTTTTGCTGCTTATTATGAATTAAGATTGTCAATCGGGAAGATTGCGCTGCCAATTTAGGGGAACTGGGTTGCATTTTGTTTAGAAAATATGGGCTAAAGATCATGTTGAATTGTTTATCTTCATATATATTCCTGAAGTTAGCCAAGGGATGGATTTACTTTGTTTTCTGTTTCTTATTGCTTTTGTTCGTTACTCTTCCCCTATCGAACTTCTTATTAAGGCCCCAATGTCCTTAAAGGTAATACTCTGATAGCAATTAATTCAATGCAAAACACTTCTAGCTTTAGCTGTTGTAAAAAGCACGTTTACTTTAAGTAAACATTGACTCTATGGCTCTATGCTTTCTTTATCTTACATAATTGATAAATTGTTTAGCTGATTTTCTTTCTTTCATGCATCATTTCAAAATTGTTTGACCATTCTAGTGCAAAAGAACAATTTGACTGTCATTTATCTTCAAGTTTCCCGCAATCTCTGTTGGTTTCTTTCGGATCTTCTGTTTTTGGGGGCTTCCTTTGGGAGCTCCATCTTGAGATATTATTTCTTCGTGATATTGTTCTGAATTGCTTTAGTTAGTAAGTTTCGTTGAATTAAGCTGAAATTGGTTGTTATTGAAATTTTGGGATGTCTTACTTTTAAGGGGAAATGCTGCCGAAATTTACTTAAAAGAAAACATGTCGTTCTTGAAATTGACATGAACTTGACTGTTGTTGGAAATGTCGTAGGTGGTAATAAAATGGGTCATAGTTGGATGAATGCATTGAGAACTAGTGAAGAATATGAGAATGGGGTGGAAGAGTTTATTGAATTTGCTAGAAGGAATGTGGCCACAAAAATGGGATGTATTATTGTCCATGTGTTAATTGTTTAAATGGGAGTCGAAGGGTTATTGCCGATATAAGGGACCACCTACTTTGTGATGGAATACACCTTCGATACACAACGTGGATATGGCATAGTGAGGAAGTAAGTACCGGTGCGTCCCATGCAAATGAAGTTGAGGTAGATGATGATGATGGAATGGAGAAAATGATTAATGATGTTGAGGCGAGAATCTTTTGCACAATCGGGTGAATATGAAAGCGTGCGGAGTGATGCGAGACACCTTTGTTCCTGGGTGTACTAAGTATACACGGTTGACTGCGACCTTACATTTGGTCAACTTAAAGGCAACTTGTGGGTGGACCGATAGCGATTTCACGTCGCCGCTTGAATTGTTGTGTGATATGTTGCCGATTGATAATGTACTTCCAAATCGTATGTATGAGGCCAAGAAAATCTTGTCTACGATGGCTATGGAGTATAAAAAGATACACAGTTGCCCTAATGATGCATATTGTACGAAACGAGTACGAAGGCCTCGATAATTGTCCGAAGTGTAAAACTTCACGATACAAAGTGAAGAAAGTTAGTGTTTCTGGAGCGCAGACAACAAAAAGGCAACCTTTGAAGGCATTGTGGTATCTTCCAATAATTCCACGGTTTAAGCGTCTGTTTACTAGTGAAGCAACGGCGAAGAAGTTGAGATGGAATTCTGATGAGAGAATATCCGATGGAAAATATCTTCGGCACCTGGCTGACTCTCCGCAATGGAAGAAAATAGACGAAATGTTCCCTCAATTTGGCAGTGAGCCAAGAAACCTTCGGCTGGGGCTTTGTACGAGATGGCTTCAATCCGTATCGAACTCTTAGCAGCACCCATAGTGCATGGCCGGTTCTCCTTGTAATATACAACTTACCTCCCGGCTATGTATGAAACGCAAGTATGTGATGCTTTCTATGATGATTTCGAACCAAAACAACCCGGAACAATATCGATGTGTACTTGGCGCCTTTGGTTGAGGATTTGAAGAAGTTGTGGGAGGAAGGCGTAGATGTGTTTGATGCATATAAGAAGGAGCACTTCAAGTTGCGTGCAATGATTTTTACCACGATAAATGACCTTCTTGCATATGAAAACTTGTTAGAGTATAGTGTGATGGGGCATAAAGCATGTCCAATATGTGAAGGAGACACAAACTTCCATCAACTAAAGCACGGAAAAAAATGGTCTACCTCGGCCACGGGAGGTTTCTTCATCGGTTCCACCCATATCGTAAGTTAAGAAAGCGTTTTAACGGCTTACCGGAGCAGAATACGGCTCCAAAGGCGTTAACCGGAGAGGACGTTTATAGTCGGGTGAAACATATCAATGTCATATTGGGTAAGCAACAAAGGAAGGCGAATGAGAAGAATATATGGAAGAAGAGATCAATTTTCTTTGATCTTCCATATTGGCGTAGTCTTGATGTGAGACACAGTCTTGATGTGATGCATGTGGAGAAAAACGTTTGTGATAGCCTTGTCAGTACTCTTTTGCACATACCAGGGAAGACTAAGGATGGAATTAGTGCGAGACTAGATCTGGTTGACATGGGAATAAGAGAAAGGTTACATCCACGAGTAATGGAAGATGGTAAGAGGGCATACATGGAGCCAGCAACTCATACACTATCAAAAGCGGAGAAGAAAAGTTTGTGTGGATGTCTATATGACACTAAGGTGCCACAAGGATATTCTTCTAATTTGAGAAAGTGTGTCTCAATGAACGATTTGAATTTAGTGGGAATGAAGTCCCATGATTATCATGTGTTGATGCAACAACTACTACCAATAGCTATAAGAGGCATTATGAAAGATGAAGTTCGATCCACTATAACAAGATTGAGTATTTTCTTCAATGCTATCTGCAACAAAGTCATTGACATTGAAAAGTTGGATGAATTGGAGAATGAGGGTTATATTATTTTGTCCCAACTAGAGATGCATTTCCCTCCCGCCTTTTTGATATCATGGTGCACTTGATAGTGCACTTGGTAAGGAGGTAAGGCGTGCGGTCCAGTTTACCTAAGGTGGATGTACCCTTTCGAGCGATACATGAAGATCTTAAAAGGGTATTCTAAAAACCCTTATCGGCCTAAGCCTCAATAGTTGAGAGATATGTAGTTGAAGAGGCTATGGAGTTCGCAAAGATTATCTATCGGGGCCGACGATACAATCTCGGCATGACGAGGGGATAAGCGAGGGAACTCGAGGAATCAAACCGAAGAATAAGCCTCGTGAAGAGGTGTTGCAAGCACACTGTACATCTTGAATAATACGGAAGAAGTTCAACCATACATTGATGAACACGAAAGAGTTTGAAGAATATGAATCCAAGGAAGAGTGACATGCAGATAGCGAATGAGCAAAAGAAGATGTTCATAAAGTGGTTCAGTGAGAAGGTATTGCATGAGACCGGAGTGTCAGATACAATCGAGTGGTTAGCCTGGGGCCTTCTTTTCGTGTCATCACTTGGAGCGGTTACGATGTCAACGGATATTCTTTCTACACAAAAGACCAAGATGACAAGTCTTTGTGCAAAATAGTGGGGTGATGGTTGAAGCTGAATCCATGCACTTTTCGAGTTCGAAAGAAAAAACCCGGTGGTAGCATCAATGGCCTATTATGGAGTGATCGAAGAAATATGGGAGATCAACTACAAAGAAGTTCAAAGTTGCTTTATTGAAATGTAAGTGGGTTAGCAATAATGCTTGTTGTAATAGATCCTAAATTTGGATTTGTCTCGGTTGATCTTCAAAGACTTGGTCATAGAGATGAGCCATTCATTTTAGCAAGTCGGGCGAAACAAGTGTTTTATGTTACTGACCACGCAAATAAAGGAATGTCCATTGTACTTCAAAGTAAAAACAGAAGTATGGTGAAGAATCCTTGAACCTTGACGATACACTCCCTTTCACAACAAATCCACCTACAACACGTGAAGTAGAATTGATAGATGATGAAGAATATGCTGCAAGAAAGGATCATTGTGAAGGAATATGGGACACCATGTAAAGTAAGATCTTCAGTTACAAAATGATGTGTTTAACTACTATGTTATTATTTAAAAACCTATCTAACATAAATGATTGGTCTTTGATGAACAGGAATATGTCTAGCTCAGACGAGTCATCGGGAGATAGGGTTGATATGCCCGTTGTGAGAAAGGGGTGAGGTAGCACACACATGGGTGAGCTAATTGCTCGCCGTGACAGTCAGAAAAAGAGGCTGCATGTGGAGTTTGATGAAAATATGAATCCAGTTGGCAGATAGGAAGGCAGCTTCATTAGCTATTTAGGCTTTCTGGCTTGAAGCAAAGTGCGTATTGTTTACTCAGCTTGGAAGTTCGTTCCTGATAAGACGAAGGATTTGATTTGGACACAGATTTTGGTATCTCACTTTCGATATATTTGCATTTGTATCTTTAGTCTTATTACTTGATTTCTGTCATATCTTCTCTTTCACCTTGCAGCAAACATTTGATGTCCCTAACACTAAGGCCATGAAGAAGCATTGGATCGGCGAAGTTCGTCTCCGTTGGAAAGATTTTAAGAACAAGCTGACAAAAAAGTATATTCGCGGGCCAAAGAGGGACCAGGATCCATGTATGACCTATGATTTCATTTCTCCGGAGGACTGGAGGGAGTTTGTGGCGTCCGTGAGAATCCTGAATTTCTGGTAAAATTTCTGTCATATCTTATCTTTAATTTGAATCTACTTGAATTCGTATGATCAGTTTTGTTTGTTTTCGTGTCACAGGAAACAAGCCAAGCCAATAGAGAGAGGCAAGCGAAAAATAAGTATCCGCATTGCTTGTCTAGAGGTGGCTACAGAAAGCTGGAACGAAAGATGATGGAGGAAGAGCTGCAGCGAATGAAGGAAGCTTCCCAATCCGATCCTTCCACTGCTATCCAGGCCCCCCAGCGTCCTCCTCATCACAAAAAATGGAAAGCTGCGAGGATGAAGGGTGACAAATACATCAACAAAGATGTTGCTGCGGTTGCCTCAAAGATCGTAAGTAGTTGAATTAGAAGTATTAAATAGCCTCAGTTGTTTCATACTATATAAGAGTTTAGTTATTATTTATGAAAATCTTATGGTACAGGATTCACTTGAGTAGCAGAGTAGCCAAGGCTCATTCACGCCGGGTACACGGCAGGACATTTTGTCGACGGCGATTGGGAAGCCGGATTACCTGATGCTGTTCGAGGGGAGACGAGGGGAGTGAGTGTCGCAAAATTTTTCGGACCACGTTCACGTTTGTATGATGCGAGAGCCGCGAAGCTTGAAGCGAATTCGAGCAAACCTTATGAAAGATGTTATGGCACAACTACGGGGTGAAATGCAAGCTATGGTACAACAGCAACGTACAACCGACGAATCCCGAATATCCCCAGCAGCAAAGATAGTTTTCAGCCTCCAGAGGTACATATTAGCGGACCTTCTCCCCCTCCAGAGGTAGTTATTGGCGGACCGTCTCACACTCCACAGGGAGGTATAGCTTGCACTCTATATTTGGATGACCCACACCGGCGGATTGTTGCCGATGGTCTTGTTTACCCAGAACAAGACAAACACCACGGCAAGCAAATTCCGTAAAACCAACGTCGGGTGATTGTGACGAGTGTGCGAGAGGGGAAGAAGAGACAGCCGTCCCGATTGATGATGAGGAGGTTACCACACTAGGCGCTGCCATCACATGGTTCATCCTTTGGCCGGCTCATCTTATTGAGATGTGGACGACACCTGCGATGGTAGGAAATACATTACGATTGAGTGTGAGTTGTTTCCCGATTGATTTTCATTGCTCATTCACTCATAATATGTTTTTTTATGTTTTCATAAGATGAACAAGCTGCGGGCTTATTTCCGTACTTAGCACAGCTGCGAGAGATGTACAAGGACATCGGCCTCATAAGCTTGCAAATGCCTCCGGGCATTGTCGGTGCAGAAAAGACATATCCGATAACATTTGACAAGAAAGATTTGAGGGAGTTTTTGACGATGGATTGTTTAGATATACATAACCCTTTAATTATGTTAGTACTCTTTTTTTGTTTAATATTTTCAATAACATTTATCATTTCATTTCATAGTGTCTGCCGTGAATTATGCGCCGGCACACCGCGAGCGAGTTCGTATGGATACTTATGTCCTGGATGCATGGCTTCGGCTCGCAGTACGTTACCCAGGAGGTCAATTTATGTTGGTCTAACAATGGGCGACGAAGTATCGGATTGTTATCTAGCACCAATACATGAAAGGTGCGTACTTTTGTTTTGTCTTATAAGATTGTTGTGAATAAATTGATTTCTTATCTTAATTTAATATTAATACGTATATGTTGTAGTGGTCATTGGACGTTGTGTGTTGTTTGTCCTCGCAAGAACTCCTGTTATTGGTTCGATTCAGTAGATGGCAATCCTACCGAGGATATCAAAAACATGTTTGCCGAGTAAGTAAATTTTTGTCAGAATCATCGATTCTTCTTTTAAATGAATGGTTTAACATGTCTGTTAATTTCCATTTTAATGATAGTGGCCTCAAGACATATAGAGAGCTTATCAATGCAAAAGAGCAGGGTGGACCGAAGTGGTTTAAACCGACGGTGAGTAGTTTCAATTCATGTTATTTCATTGACACAGTAGCTTTAGATATGCCTTTATTCATTTTTAACAATTTTCCTTTGATTTATAGTGCCATCAACAACCAGGGAGCACCGAGTGCGGATATTACGTTATGAGTTGGATGCAATCCATCGTTAACAGCGGACGTATTCAAGGTTTTCAAAACGTACGTAATCGCTCTGTGATTCTCAAGTTTATTGAATTTTTGTTGTTGTACTTGAGTTGTTAATTATTTCCTTCACTTAATTGGTTTATCTTATACCTTGTTTCCCCAATTTACGCTTTGGGTACTGCGGATCCGTACTCGCAGGATGAGATCGATTCGGTTCGAGACATGATATCTAGACATCTTCTTCAACACATAGCCTAGTTAGTAGTGAGCATGATTAATATGTTATTGTGTTAGTGATTCTTTAATTTGCTACTTGTTGTTCATTTGTATCTATTTGGTGTTTTGTCTGTTCAAAATATGCAAGTTTGGTGTTATATATATATTGTGTTTATGTATTGTGTTAGTGTGATTCTTGTGTTGCTTGGTGGTTTCTGGCTGATGCAAAAAACTTGGTAGATATCTCATAGTTTGTGTCTTTTTCCAAGTTTACTATATTATTTTACTTCAGATTTTACTACACTGATATGTTCCAAAACTTGGTAGCTGGATATCTCCTATCTCATTGTTACAAGTCAGGCACGTTTGTTGTTAATAATTCTTTTGAGGGAAAATTTAAAATGTAGTTTATATTTAAAAAAAATTTCAACAAAGGCGACCTTATTTTGAAATCAAGACGTCCCTCAGTAAAGGGTCATTAATTGGGTCTTATTTAGGTCGTTTTTTAACATTTTTGTAGTAGTGTGTATCGCTCCCACCATGTAGATATATCGCCCCCAGCACTACAGATGTATCGCTCCCAGCATTACAGTTGTATCGCTCCCAGCCTTACAGATATATCGCTCCCAGCATGCACACAGTTATTTTCTAACGTAATATGCATCCCAACAACACACCACATATACACATACCATACTCACATCATACCATACACACATATCATACATGCATACTATATCCATCAGAGTTAGTGTTACAGTATGCGAACGTACATCCATTAATTGAACAGAATGGCCATGTAAGTGTCTATCATGGGGGCCTCACCGAGTTCACGGCGACTGATTGGCTGACCCACATAGACTAGCCCTGCCTTCGGCACCAAACTGTTCTAACATATTTGCATTCAATAAACATACCATAACAATACACATAGCACATATATGCATACCATAAACATCAGATTAGTGTTACAGTACGCGGACGTACCTTCGTTGATGATATCAGTATTTCTTTCGGTATACGGCACGACAGTAGGTCAGAACGTAATCAGGGATATCCTATCAACATAACAACGTATTTGTTAAGGATCTATCATTACGACGGACATTTTTAGTCAAAATGACCATTTTACCTCTGACCCCCTAATCGGCGGAATTTCGCCAGCACTTCGTTACTTTGACTCTAATCTTCCAAAATTTTGCAATAACTCCGACCCCATCATGAATTTCGAAATTAATGACTAAAATACCCCTAACATATGATATCTAATCATACTTGGAAGATTAAAGACTAATCTAACATTTCTACTCTAACTACCGAAAGAATTAAAGACTAAAGACTGGAAAAATTACCCAGAGCTTCGCTGCAAATTTCTCTGAGCTCTTCCTTCTCCAGAGCTCCTCTCTCTAACTTCTCTCTAAAATTTCTCTTTGCAATGGTGTGAATTTTCAAGAGCAAAGGGAGGCTATTTATAGGGAAAAAGTGTGGCCAACTTGGTAATTTTCCCCAAAATTTCCCTTCAACCACAACCAAGCAAATTAGGGATTTTGCACAAGTTTTTTCTCCTCCACACAAGCTCAAAACCGTCCCCCCCTATGTCACATCAATGTGATGTGATGCTTTTGCTTTATGCTCTTGTACCTATAAAGTTCCCGATCGGTGTCCAAATCGCGTAATCTCAGAAAATCTCAAAAATCCAGAATAACAACTTGGAAGACCTTTTCTTTCTCATTAGAAATGTCTAAGCTAACCTAATTTTTGATTCCATACAGGAAAACCTATTCCTGGTACTCTAGATAGGATCCGTTTCCTATTTGTTCCATTACTATTCACTACATTTAATTATAATATATAATAATAAAACTTTTACAAAAATATCATGACATTATTTTCCATGATCTTCATTTTTTTTTCTTTCTTGGGCAACATTTCGGCTGGTCCTTTATTTTTTTATAATAAATATTTATTTTTTAATTAATTAATTATTTAATGATTTATTTATTTTAATTTTCTTAAAAATTACCCAAAATTCCCTAATTGGTCCATTCTTGCATTTAGGCTTAAAAATACCTAATCTCATCTATTTTTCTCAAAAATTCCCAATTAATTAGCACATATGTTTTTACTAATTTTTAGCCAAATACCACTAATTTTAGGGTTTTACATAATTATTCATGAATTTCCTTTGCTTATACTTAAGTAATTAGCCAATAATTACTTAATTACTTTCTTATCAATAGTTGATAATTTTCTTAATTAGAACAACTCATTACCTCATAACCTTTGCACTGACACTTGTGTTTTATGCCTCATGCCCTATATTAAAATTTACGGGGCATTTTGGTTATTATAATACTTTTTAACTTTTCCCCCTTTATTTCTTTAAGGTAATAATTTAATAAATTACCTAAATTAGGGACAGTATTATTCCCTATCTCAAATAAATATTTACTTGCCCTTTTTATAACTTTCACAGGGTATTTCATAACCCGTAAATATTTTAGGGACCTATTTGCAAATTATTCTTTTTCAAGAGAAACTACCCCAAAAATGAGATAAATTCTTCACAAGATCTTTGAGATCCCATATTCACCTATTTCCAATAGGTATTATTTACTCAATATGATACTTATCATAAATGAGATTTTCAGGGTATTACAAACATTAAGTATATGCATTAAAGCATAATTTACATGATGATTGGTATTTATAAGCTCCTAATTTAAAATGTTAGGATAGCTTCTAAGAGTTGAAAATCATTGTAGAGAAAAAATAATAAAATAAATAAATAAATATTAATAAATAATAAATAATGAAATAATAATAATAATAAAATGTTGTTATTGTTATTATTAGTAAAAGGGGAATAAATAACAAAGATAGTTATTATTTAATGAATGGGTTTAGTGATAGTGATTGGGCTGCTTGTCTTGACTCTAGACTATCTATTACTGGTTATTGTATCCTTTTAGATCATGCTCTTATTTCCTGAAAATCCAAGAAGCAAAGTACTGTTTCTATGTAATCTTGTGAAGCTGAGTATTGTGCACTTGCTATGACCTCTTGTGATATTTAGTGGCTTTTATATTTGTTAGACGATCTTCATATTTCTCGGTCCAGCCTGCTATGTTATATTGTGACAACCAATCAGCTCTTCAACTTGCCTCCAATCCTACCTTTCATGCTTGCACCAAGCATATTGAGTTGTACTGTCATCATATTGAGTTGTATTTAACTTAGTTAGAGTTTTTGTGTGATATTGAAATTTAGTTGTAATTGATTAATGGGACCCACGTGTAATCAGAGACTTAGTGACTTGTATAAGGCAGTGTATACTGTACATAATAATTCAATTCAGATTTCTTTTCCTCAGTTTCATTTTTCTCTCAAACTTTCCTTTTGCCTCTTCCCGATAGCTCACGATCTCAGATCATTTTACATCTGATCTGAAATCGTCTCAACAACCGTGAGATATATATAAGTTTTCACGGTTGTTCAAATGAAACCGTGAAATATTTTTATCATTTTCTTCACGGTTTTATAAAACCGTGAAGTATTTGAGAATATTTTAAAAAATAAAAAATAAAACTATATTTTATGGTCATTTATTTAAACAGTAAACTATTTTCCCAAAATAGTTCATGGTTTAAATTAACAACCGTAAAAGTATTTCTTAGCACAATTTCTACCTCTTAATATTCAACGGTTTCCTCTTTACCATAAACTATTGGCCATAAAATATGTAACATTTTGTAGTAGTGGGGGTGCCTCCAGAACTAAGAGGGCTTGAAGAGAATGATACTGAGTATCAATATGCTTTATGGAATTTTATCGGAAAACTTGTTTCCCGTACTTTACCAGAGAGAGGGACGGGGAAGATTGTGGTGGGGCGTGTCACATCCCAAAATTTGAAATTTGAGAATTAAAATATGGTATGGGAATAATTATGAAAAATTTGGTCTTAATTATGTTAATATTAAATATTTGAAATTAAGGCATATCCCGAAAATTAAGGATGATTAGTTTGGAAATAATTGTTAGTTTTCTCTGTGTTTTGATGATAACTGACAATTGTAAACTTGAATGAAGTTTGTTTTGATTAAGTTAAAAATGTTTGAAACTTGTTCAAACTTAATCAAATTTACTATCAAAGACAAACTCGATCTTAGAGTTGTTAAACTCGAGTTTGCACTTGACCGAGAGTAAGTCAAGTTATTTGAACTTAGCTTGACTCCAGCTTGGACATGGAAACTTGAGTTTGAGTTTGCCCGAGAGCTTTTCAAAGAATCTTATTCTTAAACAAACTCAAGCCTACTGTTATTAAACTCGAGTTTAGCATTGGCCAAGAGCTCTCAAAGATTTTCGCTTTTAAGTAAACTTGAGCCTGTATTAGTAAACTCGAGTTTATGCCAGACCAAGAGCTTTCAAGGAATTTTGATCTTAAACTGACTTGACCCTATGTCTTAAAACTCCAGTTTGAACTTGTGGACTTAAACTTATTTTCAAATTCAAAAAGTCTCAAACTCAAGTTTATCACTTAATGACTCGAGTTTCTGCGATCTTAAAATGTTTTCAAACACTATCACGATGCTCATTTCGAAAGAAGATCTAAACTTGAGTTAGACACTTGAGTAAAATATTCTAAACTCTGTTTCAGTTTTACATAGACATCTTCATTTAAACTTCAAATCTACTTTAAAAATTATGTTGATAAGACTCGAGTTTGCTAAGCTAAACTCGAGTTATGAACTCCAATTTGTTTGAACAAACTCGAGTTTAAAGCGTCTTTGTTTTGAAATCATCTTGCTCGAATTTGTGAAATCTTCATTTATGATCTAAATATTTTATATCATATCTCATTACTTCCTAATGATGTTTAATCAATTTGTTAGTGAGTTTCAGATGATCAAACGTGCATTAAACTGAAGATTAAGCTTAAAGCAAAAGATGATGTTAGAACATTAAATGTTGGCCCAGAAAACTTGCATCCTTTTGGCAAATCATTCTCTGGATATTCCAAAGGTTTACATGCTTTCTTTCCTCTTCTGAAAGCCAGATCATCCAACAGATTTATTTCAAAGAAAGTCAACATGAATATCTGAGCATCTGGATTAAATCAAAGCATGAGTGAGAATGGACCTAGTTGCAACCTAACAGCCTTATTAATGTCTCCAACGGTCACATTAATGTCTCCAACGGTCTTTTAATGCTTCCATCATATATAAGCTGAAGCATTCCATTCTCAACAACTACCAGAATACGAAAAACAAAAAACACTCGAAGTCTTACTTGCATTTACTACTCTTCTGTAAAGTATTTTCTAATACATTGAACTTCAGTGATTATTCATCTCCTCTTTAAAGAGGGTTTATTATTGATTATCATTCATTGTCTTACAAGCCAAACCAAGCCATTACATCATTTAAGCCGAACACATGCTTCAACCCATAATCCCCCCTCGAGCGCAACACATAAAACACACATACTCCCTCAATTCAGAAAACACTCAAGGCCAAACTCCCTCTATACGGCCCACATCTCATAGCACAAAACAGCCCCATCTATCCAATTAAGGCCACCTGTTCACTCATGCACCACGACATATCAGCCAACATCAAGACTCCCTCCTTCCCTAATATTCATTCCTCATTTCTCATTCCCTTTGGCCAGACAGAACCGTGAGAGAGACGGAGAGAGGAGACTGAGATCTGAGAAAGAGAAAGAGAAAGAGAAAGAGAGATCTGAGAGTCGGGGATCATTGGAAGGAAGAAGAAGAAGGCTTAAACGCATATGCAAATTGATATTTGGAATAAAGTGAGTCTTTTAATCCCTTTTCTAGCTTCATTTCGGCGATTTGATGTGGTTTTTGGGGATCCAAGCTTGCTAGAAGTTGAAAGATTTTAGTGAGAAAATTTTGCATTATAAGAGTTTGATTTCAGTGCTTGCAT
Organism: Acacia pycnantha; assembly: GCA_025563575.1. NCBI lineage: Eukaryota > Viridiplantae > Streptophyta > Magnoliopsida > Fabales > Fabaceae > Acacia > Acacia pycnantha. Next base: position 6,629,404 of record JAMWYP010000002.1, on the reverse strand, counting down.
GTTGATTTTGAGGTCGGTTTTGGACTGGTTTTTGTGTTCCTCTGACTCTATAATCATGTCTTTAAGCCATGCATATCAGTTATATGTGCATAGGTTCTGAATTCCAGGAGATTTGCACCATAAAATAAGAGTTGCATGTCATTATTTTTCACTTCTGTGTAGTGGTCCAAAAACAGAGGTTCATTTTAATGTTGTTTTCATGGGTTAGAGATTGAGTTTTTATCTAAATATTTTACAGGAGATATTATTTTCCTTAAGTTTTGAAATGAGCTTTGGATCATCTAAAACAGAGGTTTATAACTCTACTCCAGTTATGATTTTTGGAAGTTGAGTTATGAATCTGGAAACTTTTTGGAATGATTCTAGAGACAGTCGAATGGCGTTGCACTTTTGACTAAGTAAAAAAACTCAAAAGAATGTGAAATTTTCTAGATATGTAGTAGACACATAGGGCTTTATTTTCATAGGTAGTTTGTAATTTTTGGAGCTTCATACAAGGAATTGTGAATTTTGTAAACTAACCTAAGATTTTGGAGAGTCATCTAAACAGTGCTTATGTTTTCAAAATTTGGGAATTTTCTCGGCCATAAATTAACTTGATGACTTTAATATATGAAAATAGACTCATCAAGCTTTAACTAGGAACTGGAATCACTCCATTCAGAGTTGTATAGACCAAGTTATGAATTTTCCAAATTCCCAGAAAAGTTAAATGCTGAATTTTTTATAACTTTTAGAATAGTCACATAAGTTGTTAATTGTACATAACCTTCAAAACAAAGGTTTCTTTGGATAAATTGAAAGGTTAAATGGCTGAGATGATATTTATTTCATAGTGAATAGTATCTAATTAAATAAGTCCCAATTGGTATGCATCCCTAGTCATAAGAATATAAAAGGACAAATATCTTGGGGTGTGTCTAGAGGAGCTAAATCTTAATTTTGTTATTAAGATTGGATTGATTAATAACCCATCTCTATATAAATGTTAATCATAGGACCTTAGAATTGCCCGAGCCTAAAGGATAAGCATAGTGATAAAAACCTGGTGGAAGGGGTTTTATTAGTAAGACCAATAGGTAGTAACTTTAATCTCACATTCTTTGTATAACTATATATGTTTGTGTATACATATTTTTATGTCCCGCCTGTATGGGGCCAGCACCACTCGTGGTTTGATTGAGCGGAAGGGCCGACCACAAGGCCAGCTTCCTAGTCGCTAGGCAAGGCCTAGTGCATTCACCTATATAAAAACCATTATGTATGTTATTGAATAAATAACATTTGTCAAAATGAGACCGTTATGTATTATGCAAAGATTACCATATATTATAATGGTTGTTTATGTAAAACCCTAAAAATCTCAGTAAATAATGCCTAGTAAAAATAGGTGAATATGAGGTCTCAAACACCTTGTATTGAATTTATCTTGTTATTAGGGTAATTTCTCTTGAAATTAGATAATATGCGATTAGGTCCACAAACGTTTGAAAGTTTGCAAATGGGTCCCTAAAATATTTATGGGTTATAAAATACCCTGAAAATATTATAAAGAGGCAAATAAATATTTATTTGAACTAGGGAAGAATATTGTCCCTAATTTAGGTAATTTATTAAATTATTAACTTGGAAAAATTAAAGGAGAAAAATTAAAAAGTATTGTGGGGCCATAATTGACCACATGATTTTTAATATTTTATGTGAGGCATAAAATACCAATGTAATGTAAATGGAGTTTGAATCACCAAGAGGGGGGGTGAATTGGGGGTTCTTAAAAACTTTTCGGTATGCTCTGTTTATCGGATAGGAAATGAAGGTAAGACAGAGTTTAGAGAAGAGAAGCAAGACACAAGAATTTATCCTGGTTCGGTCCAACAACTTGACCTACATCCAGTTCCCAGACTCTCTGGGATTTCTCACTATATCACTTGATTACACACTCTGCACTCAAGAGTAATTCTCTCTCTAGAACTTACTCCCCCTTACAAGTTGTAATCAATAACCCAATCTCCAAGTCCCATTGACTTGAGATAACTCACAATAAATGATTTACAATCAATGAACTCTCTTTTAGAGTAGATAAGATAAACACTGAAGTATGAATGTATCAGAATATACTTTACACAGAAAAACTCAAAGAATGAATAACTCTTGGATGATTTTTGTTTTCTGTTGGATTGGTTGTTGAGAAGAATTGAATGCATCTCTATTTATAGGTAGAGATCATTAATTGACCGTTGTAATCCCAATTATAACCGTTGGAGGTGTTGGGAGCTGATGGCATTAAGTTTGGGTCTTCTTCTGTCTCTAATCTTCACTTAATCCAGCTGTATAGATGTTCAGAGTTGACTCTCTGCGAATTAATCCGTTGGAGTAGTTAATGCTGGAAGTGGAAAACATCCTTTCTGTTTTTCCAAACGTGTGCAGGCGGATTAACCAGAAATATGCAACTTTTCTGGGTTCTGCATTTAATGTTCGACTTGCTTTTGCTTTTGCTCAAATCTTCATTTAATCCTGTCTAAATCATCTGAAACTCACTAACAAATTGATTACACATAGTTAGGAGTAGTAATGAATGATGATATAAGGTATTGAGATCAAACATGAAGGTTTTGCTAAATCATTCTTTTCGAAATTCAAACTTCGCGATGGAAACTCGAGTTAGTTCTTCGAAACTCGAGTTTTCATGTTTCAGTGATCTTTTAGCAAAAGACCGAAACTCGAGTTTTTAATCCAAACTCGAGTTTTCTCTTTTCAGAGACAAACATCGCGATTTAGCATTTTGGACATGCTTAGTGAATAGTTCAAAACTCGAGTCATTAAGTGACTAACTCGAGTTTTGGACTTTTATCGAGAAATCATATTTTAGTCCAAAATCTCAAAACTGGAGTTTTCAAGCAAAACTGGAGTTTTTAAAACGTTCTAAATTGCAGTGCTCTCTGCCTGGTCAAAACTCGAGTTTTCATATTCTTTGAAAACTTTGGAAACTTTCTCTGTTAGAGCCAAACTCGAGTTTTCTCATTTTATGAGAAAAAGTTAAAGTTCTTGATTTATTTCACAAATGAGTTTATGCAAGATCAGAGATGAGCATTGTTCTTGGGCGATGGAAACTCGAGTTTTAATACTGAACTCGAGTTTTCATGAACTCTTGAAAATCTTAGAAAATACTCAGAGAAGCCTAAACTCGAGTTTCCCATGGAAACTGGAGTTTTGGTTTTATCGAAAAACTTGATTGCTCTCTGTCTTGTCAAGACTCGAGTTTTCAAACGAAACTCGAGTTTGCTTTGTTTAGCGAAAATCTTGAATGCTCTCTGTATGGCCAAAACTCGAGTTTTAGAACAAAACTCGAGTTTGTCTTTCTTTATAAAAACTTGAGCATTTCATCATCAGGCCAAAACTCGAGTTTTCAACCAAAACTCGAGTTTGCCTTTGACAGTAAGTTTTCAACTTACAAAGACAAACTTCTCTTGTGTTTACAATTGTCCGTTATCATCAAAACCAATTTGAGAACTAACATTCTCCCCCTTTTTGATGATGACAATACTTGTAAACCAGAGATTCGTTATTTTCAAAAGATTTGATCTTGAGTTCAAAAATTTCAGAGATTGGTTCGACATAAGCATATGTTATGGCAGTTATGAAATTTACTCAAAGGTATAGCAGAAGCGATTTTAATTTACCATAACTGAACTATTGCATTCTCAAAACATGTATATTAACATCATACCAAAAGCAGAAATGCAAAGTTACATAAACGTCAAACCAGAATTACAAACTGAAATTTAAACAAGTAAGCTCAAAAGAAATCTAAACTCCTTCCTTTAACTCAAGCTTGCTCCTTGGGTTCATCTTCTTTCTCTGGTTCTTTTCCCCCTTTGTCATCAACAAAAGAGGATGGAGCTGAGATTGAAGGTTCAGTGGAAGGGGTTGAGAGCTTGACAGTTGTCGCAGGGGATGGAATGGGTATAGGAGAGGGAAGTGGAGTGGGAAGAATGGCAGTGGTAGGGGAGGAAGGGGGTGCAGAGGAAGGTACTGGAGAAGTAGTGAAGCCAAAAGTGGGGGAAGCAGAGGGAGTAGACGTATCAGGCTGCAGATCAGTAGGAGAGCGAAAACCGGAAGAGGAACGCATCTCCACTTTATTGATGAATGTAGTTAAACGATTATCCAGGCGTTCCTGAGAAACCAGCAAAGTGGCCAATGAGGCATCATGATCGATCAAATGGTTGGACATTTTGGAGAATTCAATTCCCATTGCATCCTGTTTGGCACTCATGGCTGCATGGCTGTCGTCCATTTTAGAACATACCTGACGCACTTCATTGTGGATTTGAGTCATCATATCTTGAAAAGCTTTATCCACAATGGCTTGAACGTGTAAGCCAAATTCTGGTGGTACGGTGGACAGAGGAGGAGCAGGTTGAGGAGCTGACTGTGCTTCTTGGGCTCTGGATTGAGAAGGGGCATGAGATGCATCGGACCCTTCGGCGTCAAGGTTAAGTCTCATTAGATTGAGTTGAGCTTTCCCAAAAGCAGGAGGAATATGCATAGAGTTTGGAGCACCCACATACCAGACCTTATGATAGAACAGAATGACTGAGACTAGGGAAGGAAAAGGTATATGAGAAGGCTTCCTAGATGAAAATCTGAAATTGACCGTTTCTTGGAAGATCCAATAGCCAAGATTGATAGGAATCTTATTCACGAGGAGAGCAAACTTGGTATAGTCTTTGGTAGCAAAATGAGTGAAATTGCCACCCTTTTGAATCATGTTCCTAGAATAGATGTACCATAGAACACGATGAAGAGGAGGCATAGAAACAGGAGAAAAACTCAGCTTGACCAATTGATCCTCAGGTATGGGCTCATTTGGTCAAAGAATTTGGAAAATCTGTTTGTTGGAATAGTTTGTTGTGGGAGGAGGTGGAGGATTGGAAATTTTTAGAATAGAATTTAGAATGGCTGCAGACAAGGTGATTTTAACACCCCTAACCTGAGTAGAAATTCGTTCTTCTACCAGGTTTTCATCATTATCCACCAAATTGTCATAGTCCATATTGAAATAAAACATTTTGGTGACACTGGAACTATATGGAGCAGTGATGGATAGAAAATTTTCATATGGTTTTAACCAGGGTGAAAGATCTACACTACAGGTTCTTCTAAGCTGTTCTAGATCCACGGAAAACTCTAGGGCAAACTTGAGTTTTAGGTCAAGTGTAGATGAACAATGAACAGTCATGCTTAATAGGGCGCGAAGTCACTAACCTGGATTCAAAAGTGTAAAGTGAACTTTTGAAATTCCGTGACCAAAACTCGAGTTTATACTTACCGACTCAAGTTTTGTGAAAGCTTCAATGGGTGTGTGGCTCTCTGTTTGCCCGAAACTTGAGTTGTCATTGGATGACTCGAGTTTCCATATCGTGAAATCTCAGAGCTTGCTCTCTGTCTCTCCGAAACTCGAGTTGTCACTTAACGACTCGAGTTTGCATATTTGCTCAGCAACTCATCCCCGATAGTACCCCGACAAAACTCGAGTTTGCGTCCTTTGACAGCAAACTTCAGGTTTTTCAAATGTCCTGCAAAATACATTGCTAGGTACTCCGAAGCTTAAGTTAGTAACAGATAATCATCAAAACCATAACTAACATTAGGATGGAAAGAAATACTCACAATTCATTGGGATTTACCATTCCCAATTCTCTCCTTATAAAATTGAATTGCTCTTTAGCCAATGGCTTGGTGAAGATATCAGCAAGTTGAAGATGTGTGGGAATGAACATCACTTTGATATCTTTCTTTTGCACATGATCTCTGATGAAGTGATGTCTTACATCAATGTGCTTTGTTCTTGTGTGTTGAACTGGATTTTTCGCAAGACTGATTGTGCTAATATTGTCACAGAGAATTGGAATCTCCTTCAAGTGAATTCCCAAGTCAGATAGTTGTTGCCTTAGCCATAGGACTTGAGCACAACAACTGGAAACAGCGACATATTCAGCTTCAGTTGAGGATATAGCCACGGTGGTTTGTTTCTTGCTAAACCATTATACTAGTGAGCCTCCAAGAAACTCACATTGTCCACTAGTACTCTTTCTATCAGTTTTGTAACCAGCGTGATCAGAATCAGAATATGCAACCAAAAATTCTTGTTGACCCTTTGGGAACCACAGACCAAGTTCTTTTGTGTCTGATAGATAGCGAAAAATCCACTTTACATGTTCAGCATGTGATTCCTTTGGTGCAGCTTGAAATCTTGCACACATGCCCACACTGAATTGAATATCCGGTCTACTTGTTGTTAGATAGAGTAGTGATCCGATCATCCCTCGATATTTGGTTATGTTGAAGTCCTTTCCTTTTTCTTCATCGGCATCTATAGAGGCAGTGGAACTCATAGGTGTATCAGCACCGTTGCAATGTTCCAAGCCAAACTTTTTGAGCAAATCCCGGAGATACTTTGTTTGTGAAATAAAGATTCCGTCCTTCCGTTGTTGGATTTGCAAGCCGAGAAAATATTTCAACTCTCCCATCATTGACATTTCGAATTCACTCTGCATCTTCTTAGAAAATTCTTCACAAAGAGATTCATTAGTAGAACCAAAAATAATATCATCCACATATATCTGTACGACAAGAATCTCATTAAGTTTATTAGTTTTAATGAAAAGAGTCGTATCAGCCTTTCCTCTAATGAATTTTTGTTCTAGAAGGAATTTGCTAAGACGTTCATACCAAGCTCTTGGAGCTTGTTTAAGACCATATAATGCCTTTTTGAGACGGTAAACATGATCAGGATTATGCTCATTTTCGAAACCAGGAGGCTGTTCTACATAGACTTCCTCTTGTATAAAACCATTTAAAAATGCGCTTTTAACATCCATTTGATAGAGTTTGATGTCCTTGATGCAAGCAAAGGCTAAGAGTACACGTATTGCTTCTAATCTAGCTACTGGAGCATACGTTTCCTCATAACCAATCCCTTCTTCCTGATTATAGCGTTTGGCAACAAGTCTAGCCTTATTTCAGACTATAATTTCAGACTCATCTCGTTTGTTCTTGAATACCCATTTGGTGCCAATGACCGGATGGTCCTTAGGCCTAGGTACCAAGTCCCAAACTTGATTTCTATCAAACTGATGTAACTCCTCTTGCATTGCTAACACCCAATCATTGTCCGAAAGGGCTTCATCAATTTTCGAGGGTTCTATTTTTGAAATGAAAGCAAGAAAGTAACTTCATTTAAAGTGTTGCTTCTAGTTCTCACTCCTTGATTAACATCACCTATAACTTGATCCAAAGGATGATTCCTTATAAATCTCCAAGCTCTAGGTTGTGTTTGATCAGGATTTTCCAAATTGTTTTGAGGATCAACTTCAAAAACGTTTTCTGGATTTTCAATTGAAGCAGGAGTGGTTTTTGAAAAGAATTGATTTTTCAAAATATTTTCCTCATCATCATTATCATCTCTGGATTTGTCAGTTTTGGATTCGCAAAAGGTAACATGTATAGACTCTTCCATAATACGAGTACGTATATTAAAAAACTCTATATGCTTTACTCACATTGGAATATCCTAAAAATATACCTTCATCTGCTTTGGCATCGAATTTGCCCAAATTGTCCTTACCATTGTTGTGGAAGAAACACTTACAACCAAACACATGCAGATGACTCAGGTTCGGCTTTCTTCCTTTGTATAGCTCGTATGGAGTTTTGTTCTGCTTCTTCCGGTACAACACCGTTTTGCTGTGGAGTCCTTGGAGCTAAGAAGTTGTGATCAATCCCCATGTTGTCACAGAACTCAGCAAATGCATGGTTCTCGAATTCTCTACCATGATCAATGCGTATACCTGAAATCATAAAACCTTTCTCGTTTTGGACCTTCTTGGCAAAAATGACAAACTGATCAAAGGTTTCATCTTTTGATGACAGAAAAATAGTCTATGCAAATCTAGAGAAATCATCAACTATAACCAATGTGTAAAGATTGCCACCTAGGCTTCTTACTTTAGCTGGTCCAACTAAATCCATGTGAAGTAGTTGAAGAGATCTATTAGTTGAAATTTCATTTTTGGATTTAAAAGAGGATTTAGTTTGTTTTCCTTTTTGGCATGCATCACAAATCATGTCATTTTTAAAACGAAGTTTAGGAACACCAATGACTAAATCCTTTTTGAGTAATCTGTCAAGTTGGATCATATTGACATGTGCTAAGCGCTTATGCCATAACCAACTATCATCCAAATTACTTACAAAACATTTTTCAAATGTAGAGCCATCTCTAGAGAGATTAAGAGTATAACAGTTACCTTCTCTGGGAGCTCTAAAAATAGCTTTTGTTTTTATATTGTCTAATGAAAGAATATCTTTACTCACAATCAAGCATTCCTCAGAATCAAAGATAACTATGTTACCTTTATCGGTGCTTTGACTTACGCTGAGGAGATTGTGGCAAAGTCCTTCAACAAAGTAAACGTCTTTGATTTGAGGTCCATCGTTGTTTCCAACTTTACCGATTCCAACAATCTTTCCAGATTCATTTCCACCAAAGATTACTCTGCCACCATCCTCTTGCTTGATTGACGCGAATTTGGACTGATCACCGGTCATGTGTCTTGAGCATCCACTATCGATGTACCATTTGCTAGATTTTGATGCTCTTAGACATACCTACAAATCATAAAGGATCAAGTCTTAGGTACCCATCTTTTCTTGGGTCCTTTGAGGTTAGTTCGAGCCTTAGGAGCATAGGTTCCTTTAGGCACCCATTGATAATTTCCAACAGGTTTATTTTTCTTATCTTTTCTATGGAAGCATGATGAGGTGGTATGACCCTTTCTGTTGCAATAATTACAGTGAGCAAATGGATTGGAAGAGTGTACAGTTTTTCGAAAAGATTTTAAATAAGATTTTCCACCACTCTTCTTCTTTCCTTTCTTTCTATCAAACATGGGATTGTAGCCTATCCCTGAACGATCATTTGTAAATCTTTGTGCTTTTAAAATCACATTAAGCATCTCACTGCCGTTTGTAAACTTTTCAAGAGTTTTAGTGAGATATGAATTCTTTTATTTAAAAATGGCACAATCATCACAAATGAGATTTTCAGGAGAGGAAAAATTTTCTACTTGCTGTTCGAGAGTAATATTTTTCATTTTCAAAGCAATATATTTCTCAGCAATTTTTTCGAATTCTGATTGAACAATGGTATATTCAGTAAATAATTCATCATATGATGGTTTGGAATCATATACCTCATTGTTCTTTTCGTATTGCTCTTCTACTTCAGCAACTAAGCAAATATTTGCTTTCTCTTCCTCTTCATCAGCTTCATCTTCATCGGATGAGCTATCTCCCCATATAGCTGAGACATAGGCTTTCTTTTTGAATTTGTTGAATTTCTTCTTGTGTTTGTCCTTGTTCTTCAGCTGGGGGCATTCTGACTTGATGTGGCCGGGCTTCTCGCACTCATAGCAAATGATTGGCTTCTTTGTCTCCATGCTGGAGCTGCCCTTGTTGAATCTCTTATATCCTTGGTCCTTCTTGTAAAATCTCTTGAATCTTAGAACCATCATTCCCAGCTCTCCATCTTCGTCATCTCCTTCTTCTTCTTCTTCTTCTTCTTCTTCGGAATCCTTGGCTTCGCTTGCAGTTTTAAGAGCGATACCCTTTTTTCTATTTGTTTCAGCAAGTCCCTTTTTGAATTTGAGTTTACCTTCGTACTCAGATAGATTGCCAAACAATGCTGCGATGGAGCTCATTGATTCTCCATGAGATTCTTCAATGTCAGTAACCTTGGCTTCCCATTCTTTGCTAAGAATGTTTAGAATCTTTCTCACTTGAGGTGGTTGCTCATATGTCTTGCCTAAAGCAGCAAGTTGATTTATAAGATGAGTGAACCTCAGCTGGAAGTCAATGATGGATTCACCAGTCTTCATTTGAAGGAGATCATATTCCGTCATTAGAGTGTTGACTCTATTTTCCTTGACTCCGGTTGTTCCTTCATGGGCTATCTCCAGAGCATCCCACATAGCTTTTGCAGACGGTAGATTACAGATGCGGAAATACTCTTGTTGACTAAGAGCACTTTGCAGCATGAGAACAACTTTACTATTGAGAGTGACATTTCGTCGGTCATTCTCATCGTACTCTTCTTCAAGCTTGGGAGTCCGGACGCCATCTTGGACTGAGGATGGCTCATAGTTGCCTCTTTCGAATACTCTCCAAAGACCATATTCGCTGGCCATTACGAAGACTTTGAACTTGACCTTCCAGAATGAGAAATGTTCTCCACTGAAGCCTGGAGGTCTATTGATCGAAGCTCCATCCGGCAGAATTCCGTTCATGGTGATCCTTCTCGAGATGTTAAGCTCTTATGAGAAGACTAGGCTCTAATACCAAATGTAAATGGAGCTTGAATCACCAAGAGGGGGGTGAATTGGGGATTCTTAAAAACTTTTCGGTATGCTCTGTTTATCGGGTAGGAAATGAAGGTAAGACAGAGTTTAGAGAAGAGAAGCAAGACACAAGAATTTATCCTGGTTCGGTCCAACAACTTGACCTACATCCAGCATTGACTTGAGATAACTCACAATAAATGATTTACAATCAATGAACTCTCTTTTAGAGTAGATAAGATAAACACTGAAGTATGAATGTATCAGAAGATACTTTACACAGAAAAACTCAAAGAATGAATAACTCTTGGATGATTTTTGTTTTCTGTTGGATTGGTTGTTGAGAAGAATTGAATGCATCTCTATTTATAGGTAGAGATCATTAATTGACCGTTGTAATCCCAATTATAACCGTTGGAGGTGTTGGGAGCTGATGGCATTAAGTTTGGGTCTTCTTCTGTCTCTAATCTTCACTTAATCCAGCTGTATAGATGTTCAGAGTTGACTCTCTGCGAATTAATCCGTTGGAGTAGTTAATGCTGGAAGTGGAAAACATCCTTTCTGTTTCTCCAAACGTGTGCAGGCGGATTAACCAGAAATATGCAACTTTTCTGGGTTCTGCATTTAATTTTCTGACTTATTTTTTGCTTTTGCTCAAATCTTCATTTAATCCTGTCTAAATCATCTGAAACTCACTAACAAACTGATTAAACATAGTTAGGAGTAGTAATGAATGATGATATAAGGTATTGAGATCAAACATGAAGGTTTTGCTAAATCATTCTTTTCGAAATTCAAACTTCGCGATGGAAACTCGAGTTAGTTCTTTGAAACTCGAGTTTTCATGTTTCAGTGATCTTTTAGCAAAAGACCGAAACTCGAGTTTTTAATCCAAACTCGAGTTTTCTCTTTTCAGAGACAAACATCGCGATTTAGCATTTTGGACATGCTTAGTGAATAGTTCAAAACTCGAGTCATTAAGTGACTAACTCGAGTTTTGGACTTTTATCGAGAAATCATATTTTAGTCCAAAATCTCAAAACTGGAGTTTTCAAGCAAAACTGGAGTTTTTAAAACGTTCTAAATTGCAGTGCTCTCTGCCTGGTCAAAACTCGAGTTTCCATATCTTAACTCGAGTTTTCATATTCTTTGAAAACTTTGGAAACTTTCTCTGTTAGAGCCAAACTCGAGTTTTCAACCGAAACTCGAGTTTTATGGAAAGCCATGAATAAGGTTTCTAAGGTTAGAGTATTTTATAGACAATTGAATTTTTATCTTGGATTGAGCTGTCTCAGAAGTCATTTCCAAGACCGGCGGAATGCTTTTGTAATAAGACGAAAAAGAAATAAGGCAGAGAGTAGAAATGAAAACCTATAGAAAATAAATCCTAACTCAATATCTTGGGATGAGTTGATAAACAACTGGACGTTTTATGAATCAGTGAATTTTTGTCCAGAAGTTGACATTACCCGAAGCGGTTTTCGTAACCGAATGCGATATCCAAAAATCTTCGGTGAAATAGGAGAGGCCCTGAATGGGATCAAAAATTTAGTTAACCCAAGTATTTTGAAAGGGGAAGAGGAGATCTTCAGGGCTATGTTCCCGGAATTTTGAGATTTTACAAGATTACGCGATTAGAACACCGAACAGGGACTTTATCGGTATAAAACTTCTTGAGGAAGTAAGTGACATCATCAAAGTACATGGGTGACATCATTGGCATGACATCATGGTCTTGAATGATGATGTAAGGAGTTGGATTGGGGGGCCAAGATTGTGCCAACTCAATGAAGTGCGATCCGACGGTCAAGAATTCGTCTGACAAAGCATGAATAGTAACGAGATTTTTGCCTATAAATAGGCCTTCCTTCCCATTTGAATTCTCACACCAAAAACCAATAGCTCAATTCGAAATTGGAGCAACAAGGAGGAGGAAGGAGTCGGGGGAAATTTGCAGCGAAGCTCTGAGTAAGTTTTTTGGTCCTTAGTCTTAAGCTTCGGTAGTTCTTTCGGTAGTTAGAGTAGAATTGCTAGTTTGATCTTTAATCTTCCAAGTATGATTAGATATCATGTTTTAGGGGTAATTAAGGTATTAATTTCTAAAATAATGTTGGAGGAAGAGTTATGACAAAATTTTGGAAGATTAGAGTCAAAGTAACGAAGTGCTGGCGAAATTCCGCCGATTAGGGGCTGAGGGGTAAAATGGTCATTTATGACTAAAATGTTCGTCGTAATGATAGATCCTTAACAAATACGTTGTTATCTTGATAGGATATCATTGATTACGTTCTGATCAACTGTCGTACTGTATTCCGTCAGAAATACCGTATATCGTCAACGAAGGTATGTTCGCGTACTGTAACACTAACTCTGATGGTTATATTATGCATGTGTGTGATGTGTGTATGGTATGTATATATGTGGTGTGTTGTTGGAATGCATATTGATGTTAGAAGATAACTGTATGCATGCTGGGAGCGATATATCTGTAGTGCTGGGAGCGATACATCTGTAATGCTGGGAGCGATACATCTGTGATGCTGGGAGCGATATATCTGCATGCTGGGAGCGATATATTTGCATTGGTTGGGTGTGATGCATATGTTGTGTTAATGTTGTTCTGTAACCCATATGTGTGTATGTAAACATGAGGTTAACCGTTACCTGAGATCCGGTGCGGATCTCAGCTCTTAACATAGCGTCAGGGTCGGGAGGACTGAGGACCGAGGAGAGAGGGAAGCAGCAAGCTTAGAGATCCGGCTAGAGACTATCTTTTGTTGCCACGGCGTAGGGATCGCCAGAAAGACACTTTTGTTGTTCTTACTTTTGAAATACTCGGTTACTGTATCGCTGTTGTAATATAGTTTGGCGTCCTTATTCTGAGGGACGTCTCGGGCTGGGTAGTTGTTGTTTATATAGTTTGAGGCATCCTGAATTAAAGTAAGGACGCCTCATATGAGGCGTCCTGAAATTATATCAGGGCACCTCATATGAGGCGTCCTGAAATTATATCAGGGCGCCTCATATGAGGCGTCCTGAATTAATTTCATATGAGGCGTCCTTAATTTAATTCAGGACGCCTTTTTTAGTTAGTTTTTGTTCAACATAATGCGTCCTTAGTTTAATTTCCTGACGTTTTATTTGAGTTTTTATTTTTAAAATGATACCATATATTTATATAATTCCCAAATTGTCTGCAAAACAGGAATACAATATTGACAATCCACTAGGTATCCACAGTTTAAAAACAACCTTCCTTCATTAACATATATCATGCTGATTTAACGGTGAAACATATATATAAGCTAGTGCATAGTAACATTTGAAATACATGAAATACATGATCGATGACCATTCAACAACAATATAATGTCAAAATGAAAATACATAAGGATGAACACAATGTCAAATTCGCATTAAACATTTGAACTAGTGCACTACCGGGTACCGGCCAACAACAATGTCAAATTCACATTAAGATGTCTAGCCAGAACGTCTCGAACAATATCAACTTCTTCATCCGAGAACGGAGCAACACTATCAAAAAACTGTAAATTGGAAAACAAGCCATAAGATAAACCGATGAAGTGAATGAAATAATTAAAAACTCAAGTGTGCAATCTACAAAAATATCAAATGCATTTGAGAATCATGGAGCGATCACGTACATAAGTGTGCAATCTTCATATGGTTTCCCATATTCCTTCACAATGATCCTTTCTTGCAGCATATTCTTCATCATCTATCAATTCTACTTCACGTGTTTTAGGTGGATTTGTTGAGAAAGGGAATGTATCGTCGAGGTTCAGACATTCTTCACCATACTTCTGCTTTTTACTTTGAAGCACAATAGACATTTTTTTATCAGCAGGGTCTGTAACATAAAACACTTGCTTCGCCTGGCTTGCTAGAATGAATGGCTCATCTCTATGACCAAGTCGTTGAAGGTCAACTAAGACAAATCCAAATTTAGGATCTATGACAACAGCATTATTGCTAACTCACTTACATTTGAATAAAGCAACTTTGAACTTGTTGTAGCTCATCTCCCATATTTCTTCAATAACTCCATAATAAGCCATTGATGCTAAAACTGGGTTTTTTTCTTTCAAACTCGAAAAGTGCATGGATTCAGCTTCAACCATCACCCCACTATTTTGCACAGAACTTATGTCATCTTGGTCTTTTGTGTAGAAAGAATATCCGTTTATATCATAACCACTCCATGTGATGACCTGAAAAGAAGGCCCACAGGCTAACCACTCAATTGTATCCGACACACCGGTATCGTGCAATACCTTCTGCTGGAACCACTTTATGAATGTCTTCTTTTGCTCATTAGCTATTTTCATGTCGTTCTTCCTTGGATTCATATTCTTCAAACTCTTCCTGTGTTCATCAATGTATGGTTGAACTACTTCCATATTATTTAGGATGTACAAGTGTGCTTGCAACACCTCTTCACGAGGCATATTCTTCAGTCTGATTCCTCGAGTTCCCTCGCTTATCCCCTCGTCATGCTGAGATTGTATCGTCGCCCCTGATAGATAATCCTTGCAGAAGTCCATAGCCTCTTCAACTACATATCTCTCAACTATTGAGGCTTCCGGTCGATAAGGATTTTTAGAATATCCTCTTAAGATCTTCATGTATCGCTCGAAAGGGTACATCCACCTTAAGTAACCTGGACCACGCCTTACCTCCCTTACCAAGTGCACTATCAGATGCACCATTATATCAAAAAATACAGGAGGAAAATGCATCTCTAGTTGGGACAAAATAATAGAACTCTCATTTTCCAATTCATCCAACTTTTAAATGTCAATGACTTTGTTATAGATACCATTAAAGAAAATACTCAATCTTGTTATAGTGGTTTTCACTTCATCTTTCATAATGCCTCTAATAGCTACTGGTAATAGTTGTTGCATCAACACATGATAATCATGGGACTTCATTCCCACTAACTTCAAATCATCCATTGAAACACACCTTCTCAAATTAGAAGAATATCCTTGTGGAACCTTAATGTCATATAGCCACCCACACAAACTTTTTTTCTCCGCTTTTGATAGTGTATGCGTTGCTGGCTCCATGTATGCCCTCTTACCATCTTCCATTACTTGTGGATGTAACCGTTCTCTTATTCCCATATCAACCAGGTCTAGTCTCGCATTAATTCCATCCTTAGTCTTCCTTGGTATGTGCAAAAGAGTACTGACAAGGCTATCGCAAACATTTTTCTCTACATGCATCACATCGAGACTGTGTCTCACATCAAGACTACGCCAATATGGAAGATCAAAGAAAATTGATCTCTTCTTCCATATATTCTTCCGACCCACAATCCTTTGCTTCTTTCCCAATATGACATTGATATGTTTCACCCGCTATAAACTTCCTCTCCGGTCAATGCCTTTGGAGCCGTTCTATTATCCGGTAAGCCGTTAAAACGCTTTCTTAACTTACGATATGGGTGGAACCGATGAAGAAACCTCCTGTGACCGAGGTAGACAGTTTTTTTTCCGTGCTTTAGTTGATGGAAGTCCGTGTCTGCTTCACATATTGGACATGCTTTATGCCCCTTCACACTGTACCCTGACAAATTTCTGTATGCAGGAAAGTCATTTATCGTGGTAAATATCATTGCACGCAACTTGAAGGAATCCTTCTTATATGCATCAAACACATCTACGTCTTCTTCCCACAACTTCTTCAAATCCTCAATCAAAGGCGCCAAGTACACATCGATATTGTTCCCGGGCTGTTTTGGTCCAGAAATCATCATAGAAAGCATCACGAACTTGCGTTTCATACATAGCCAGGGAGGTAAGTTGTATATTACAAGGAGAACTGGCCATGCACTGTGGGTGCTACTAAGAGTTCGATACGGATTGAAGCCATCTGTACAAAGCCCTAGCCAAAGATTTCTTGGCTCACTGCCAAATTGAGGGAACATTTCGTCTATTTTCTTCCATTGTAGAGTCACGGGTGCGAAGATATTTTCCATCAGATACTCTTTCATCAGAATGCCATCTCAACTTCTTCGTCGTTGCCTCACTAGTAAACAGACGCTTAAACCGCGGTATTATTGGAAGATACCACAATGCCTTCAAAGGTTGCCTTTTTGTTGTCTTATCTCCAGAACCACCACCTTTTTTCTTCACTTTGTATCTTGAACTTTTACACTTCGGGCAATTACTAAGGCCTTCATACTCATTTCTGTACAATATGCAGTCATTAGGGCAGCTGTGTATCTTTTCATACTCCATGCCCATGGTAGACAAGATTTTCTTCGCCTCATACATACGATTTGGAAGTACATTATCATCTGGCAACATATCACACAACAATTCAAGCAGCGACGTGAAACTGCTATCGGTCCACCCACAAGTTACCTTTAAGTTGACCAATTGTAAGGTCCCAGTCAACCGTGTATACTTAGTACACCCAGGGAACAAAGGTGTCTCTGCATCACTCCGGACGTTATCATATTCATGCGATTGTGCAAAAGATTCTACCTCAACATCATGAATCATCCTCTCCATTCCATCATCATCTACCTCTAGTTCATTTTCGTGGGACGCACTGGTACTTACTTCCTCACCATGCCATATCCACGTTGTGTATCGAAGGTTTATTTCATCACAAATTAGGTGATCCCTTATATCAGCAACATCCCTTCGAATCCCATTTAAACAATTAACACATGGACAATAATACATCCCATTGTTTGTAGCCACATTCCTTCTAGCAAATTCAATAAACTCATCCACCCCATTCTCATATTCTTCACTAGTTCTCAAAGCATTCATCCAACTATGACCCATTTTCTTATCATCTAAGACATTTCCAACAACAGTCAAGTTCATAACAACTTCAAGAATGACATGATTCATATTCTCAATCTTGTAAAAAAATTTCGGCAAAGATTCCCCTCAACAGTAAGACATCCCAAATTTTCAACAACAAACCATTTCAACTTAATTCAACAAAACTTACTAACTAAGGCAATTTCAAAATTATCAGCTATTAAATCCAATAATTTCATTAATACAAAATATAGCTAAGTTGTCTAAGTCATAAACTATAAATAATGGACTTCTAAGCATCATGATTCATACTACACAAAGTTTACCTAGTTCAATGCACATCAACAAAAAAACAACAATATTTAACTATACTAACCTCAACTTTAAATTCCGATGCTTGAAATTTATTTGCTCAATTCAACCTAAACACAACAGCAATAAAGACAACCTGAAAATTATTTAAACCAACATATGGGAGAGGGAATAATCATGATTACAAAGAGTATTTCCCAAATAAAATACAATTTCACTATATCAAATGCATTAAACACATTAATCATGTTAGTTTAAATATAAGTCATTAATCATGTATCCGTTGTTCATGAAGGAGAAACAAGTGATCAAGTGCAAAGCATGCATGCAGAAGTCTCAACTCTCATCTTTGACCATTCTCAATCAAGCTAACATCAAAATTGGTGTTACAATATATAGCTCAAACAACTCCACTAACCCATAAATTACCAAAACTTATTTCCAATAATGATATTATCAATATGAACTTAAAATGTAACTCACAAATCAATCTCTATTTTCAAATTTTCATATAACCTCCAAATTGTTTACTTTGTTACAAATTCTCAACTTATCCCAAACTCAATTGTTCTATCTCATCACATTTCTATCATCTGAGATTCACTTGAAATAATTAACAATAATATTTCTCTCCAACCATCCTAAAATTTTCAAATTTAATTAGCTTACTTTAGTATTTAGGAAAAATACCCATAAGTCAAACATGCATTCCTTAAAATCATCATTGTAATCCCGTTTCTTTCTTTCGTCCATTAATTCCTTTTCCCTCATTAATAATAAATTAACCACAACCTCCTCAATTTATTCAGAAACACCTAATTCCCAACACTTGAAAGTTAATTCAAAAGGCTCAATATATTTATAACTAAACTTATTTTTTAAAACTATAACCTGCATCAATCACCTGCATCAATCTTCAATATAATACAACTCCAAATAAATCTAACTCATAAAAATTCGAATTTTCCAGACAATTCAAGCAGAAATTCAAACCAGAGAACTCTTATTCATACCTCACTAACCATTAAAGACTAAATCAACAATTGAATAAAATTGATGAAGTAGCAATTAATGCAAAAACTCATACATTTAGAACCAAAAACCATGAAAGCAAGGGGAGTACCGTGGGCGCGATTGTCGGAGACGGTGGCGCCGGAAAGAGAGGTGGAAGCAAGACGAAGAAGGTGGGGGCGTCAGAGAAGGTGGGCGTCGCCGGAAATGAGAGTGGGATAGGGTTGATGGAAGAGCTACGGCGAAGACCTATGGCGGAGACGGCGAAGAGTGAGGGTGACTGTCGCGACGGCCGGGAAGAGCTTTGAAATGAGAGTGGGATAGGGTTGAGGGAAGAGGTAGGGGAGAGTGAGGCCGTGAATCAGAAGAGGGAGTGTGAGACGGCGATATAGGGTTGACGGAAGAAAGCAGAAGAGAGGCTATATCGAAAATCGAAATGAGAGGATAATATCGTATAGGGGGGTTTATAAGTGGATAAAGGCGTCCTGAATTTCTTTTCAGGACACCTAAAATAGAATAAAGGCGTCCTGAAATAGAATCAGGACGCCTTAAAATTTAATTAAGGCGTCCTGGTATATATTCAGGACGCCTTTAATTGTATTAAGGCGTCCTGATATAAATTCAGGACGCCAATAATATTATTAAGGCATCTTGTATTTCTATCAGGACGCCAAAAAATAAATTAGGGCGTCCTGAATTTGTTTCAGGACGCCAATTAAAAAAATTGGCACCAAATGGATTCACGAAATGGGCGCGAAGGCGATAAAACATTCATTTTTGGCGCAAAAAATTTCAAATTAGGCGGCTTGAAATTTTTTTAGGACGTCTTAATTTATTTTAGACGTTCTGAATAGAATTTTAGGACGCTACATTTGAGAATATATCATTGTGTTCACTTTTAACTACCTTTTTAAAATTAAGGACGTCTCTTAGGGAAGTAAAAGCCACTTTTTGTAGTAGTGGCTAGTGGACATTTTGAATATATATATCAGTTACACTCTTGTTCCGATGCTCTACTCTGATGAAAAAAATTTTATATTGCTTTTAAAAAACGGGATGTTACAGTTTACATGTGCCCGTTATTTATTATCACAACATTGTGTATATAATGGCCTCACTAAACCTAAATACATAAACGGGTGCTATATAAGAACCGTTATAATAGATACTGAATAAATCACAATTCAAAACTTAAATTTATTTGTGTCAGGCATATATAGCGCTACATATATAACAGTTCAAAGCCGTGATTTATGGTCAATAATAATTGTCATATACCGATGATTCTGTAGTAGTGCAATAAGTTGTTTTTGCAGTTTCATTATCATATTCTTCATCCATCTTTGACCTTGTATCCAAAACTTTAACCACTTCAAAAAGAAGCATACATAAAAGAAATCAAAAGATACTCCCCTGATAAAACCTTATCCATAAGTCCTTAATATAAGACTCCATAAAATTTAATAAAATATTCATAATTAAGGCAGTATGTGAGAAAAAAGAATTTTCCCTTCCCTCAACAATAATTAACATAATTTATACTTGTCCTTAATTTCCCTTTGTAGCATCTTAAAGCAAAATTTAATATTAAATATGATAAGAAACCTTGCTACTTCCCAGTTAACTTATATCTTCATATAATTAACATGTTTATTTGAAATTTGAAATTTGGGTCATTATGTTAATGCAATATTTGATCAATAGGGAAAATGGAAAAAGTAGTTAGTTAAAATTTCCATGGTACTAAAAGTCAACATAGGTCAACCAGTTAGACTAGTGAATCAATGAACTTAATCTTCTCAACGATCCAATCATCAAGATTTTTGGACGTGTTGACAGGTTGCCTATTTTTTTCTTCCGTTATTGAACATGAAACAACATTTTGAGTTTAATAATTAATATGGAAAATAACAGTCCATCATATTTATCCTTTTATAACACTGCTTTGTTGGATTAATGTCTTTTTTATTTAAATACTATTTTGACTATGATTGATCTGAGGCAGGTTAACCCTAGTTTGAACTACTAATCCTTAAACCACTACTTCAACAAGTTCATTCACCAGTCCGATGTTCAGTACCTTGAAATTTTAGACATTCTTTGAGTATGTCGTATAGATATAAAACTATGCTACCCTCAAAAATTGTATCCTATAGGACCGGAGGAAGTAACATGAAATCAATTGGGGGGAAAAAAATTGTCTAAATATACGTTATAAATAGAACTATGTCTATCCTAAAAACTTTTTCTTATATATATATAAGACGGAAGGGTGCAAGCACAGAATGACAATCATATTAAGAAAACAAGGTAAGAAATTTCAGTGACAAACCAAGATGCAAAATTATGACTACAAACATGCGCGCGCGTGTTTCCATAGAATTTACTGAATACTAAAGGATACCAATGTCTCTTTTAAACAATACTTTCAGAAACAACCTTGTCAATGATATGTTGTTGAGCTTTACACATGGCTTCTAAAGGAACAACTTTTGACAAAGTCAATCCTGCTCCTTCTGTCATATCAATTTCTTCCTCAC
The DNA here is from genome assembly GCA_025563575.1 of Acacia pycnantha. Lineage (NCBI taxonomy): Eukaryota > Viridiplantae > Streptophyta > Magnoliopsida > Fabales > Fabaceae > Acacia > Acacia pycnantha. Next base: position 6,608,332 of record JAMWYP010000002.1, on the reverse strand, counting down.
TTACTCGATCCCATTCAAAGCATTGAATCAATAAGCCCAAAGCCCAGCTCACTGTGCGTTGAGCCAAGCCTGAACCTGGACATGCTCGTCTTCCTAATCCAAATTGCATTAACTTATTAGCTACCTCTTCTTTCTGAAATCTTTCAGGCTTGAAACACAAAGGATCACTCCACAATTGAGGATCTCTGTGAATGGCCCAAGCATTAATCAACACAATAGTATCACGTGGGATGTTATAATCTCCTATGGTGCAGTTCTCTGAGGACAAATGTGGTACCAATACTGGCGCCGCAAGATGCAATCGAAATGTCTCAGATACAATGCTTTGAAGATATGGTAGTTTCAAAGCGTCTTGTTCATCTATCAAATGTTCTTGTCCTATTTGTGTGTCTATTTCTTGCCTGGCCTTTCTTAATATCTCCGGATGGTTCAATAAACTAGACATGGCCCACTCTAAAGTTACAGCAGATGTGTCGGTTCCCGCGAGAAGCATCACCTATGTATGAAGTCAAGCCATGTCAAAAGTGAAAAACACCTCATTTAAAAGAACTTATAGTTTTTTCTTTGATTTACTAAAAATCATTATTCCTCTAGTACTATTTATAAACCAGGGAGATAATATAAGATTTATTTGGATCCTTTTATAAGTGACATCATTATTTTTTTTCATAAATGTACAATTTTATCTTTATTTGTTATTGTGTTAACTTTTATACTCTTTGTATAGATTATAATCCCTTTGTTCTTTTTTATAAGATATTAATAACCGAATTACATATATAAAAAAATTAATTAGAATTGGTTAAAGACTATAAACATGTAAAAAAAAGAAACTCATTTTTCAAAAATACCTTTATTTATGAAGAAGATGGGTGGGAAAGAGAATGAGTGAAAAAAGTAATAAGAGAGAATGAGTGGGCCTGAAAAAATTGAGGAGAAAAGTATATAATAAATTCAAGGGAAAAATGAAAAAAGTGCATTAAAAATTTAGATATCTTCAAATAGTATCTTATAAAAAGGAACATATCCATTCAAACAATGATATCTTATAAAAAGAAATTATATATTAAATAAGGATAACGTTGAAAAATCATTAAATTTCAACCTAGAGTAAATGAAATTTAAGATTTTTTTTAGTTCCAGTGAATTATGTTATATGCGACTTATAAATGAGATCAAGATAGTATATTATTTTATCCTTACATCAAGCACCAACTAGCACATTAACAACAGCACAACTAAGGTCAGCTACATGGATCTTACAATAGTACTGTGCTTTAACTATAACCGTATTTGTGCTTTAATAACTATAACCGTATTTTTAGATAAATTGTTGACTAAACGATTATGCTCAACCCTAGGATATATAATTTGGAGAAAAAAAAAAGGCAAAAACAATAGAGCTTACCAAAATAAGACCTTTGATAATTTGATCTGTATAATACTCTGACTGTGATTTCTGCAGAGTCAACAGGTGATTTATCAGAGTATTTCCACTTGAGTTCCCACTTCGATGCTCGTCAACGAGTCCTTGTAAAAAACTATCGAATCTGACGCTAATACCCTTCAGCTTCTTCTCCAAATTATCTAAATCAAACCATCTAAGTATCGGCAAGAATTCTGCAGGGTTATTTGCCCCTGCTAGCTTCACCAACTCCTTTATCATCTCTCTAAACTTACTTGCCTCCTCCACGTCTCCAACTTCACTATCATCTCCCCAATACCTCTTACCTGAAATCATTCTCATCATAGTGTTGAAGGTCAGCTCAGAAAGCCTAGATCTTAGCTCCACCCTTGTAAAACCCTCGCCGGAATCATGAGCCAGCTTTTGTACCAGCCGCTTCATCTCGTCCTTTCGCATGTCCATGAAGTAGTTGAGACGGTGCGTGGAGAGGACGTCAAGCACCATGATGCGACGAAGGTTGCGCCAGTGGTCGCCATATGGGGCGAAGGCGACGGTGGTGTAGTTGTAGCCAACGTGTTTGCCGGCGAGGAACTTGGGGCGGTTGGCCAGAACGATGTCGTTCCTGGTGAAGCATTCTTGAACTGCAGATGGTGAGGAAACTACCACGACCAAACGGGAGCCGAACCAGAGAGAAAAGATTTGACCATAGTGTTGGGAAACACGATGAAAATGGTGGTGGAGTGGCTTCTTGAGCTGGTGGAGATTGCCGAGGACGGGAAGAGAAGGAGGTCCTGGTGGGATATTTCTGAATCTTTTTTTTCGCAGAAAGAGGTTGAGGATGAGGAAGAAGGCTAGGCAGAGGATAGAATAATTGATAATGCAATTTGTGGTGGGCATATTTTTGCTTGTCACTTTGATGATTAATGTGCTTCACTTTAAAGGGATATGTGGGACAAGTAGATTTTATTATGGTTTGTTTTTTCTTGCCTATGGTCAAAAGAACTGTTGCGACTCACATTAATAACTTCAAAATATCTTTTTCTCCATGAGGATAGCTTCAATTATTTTTCAGAAAAATGAATTATTTTGAAGTACTTAAAATTCTATTAAAATATATACAAAATATTAAATAAGATTACAATTACAAAGAACCTAATAAAGAGGTATTGGTAAGCATCGTTTTGAATACATATATTGCAAGATTTTTTAATATAATTCTAACATTCTTATTTATATGTCGACTTTCAGAAACTTTTTTTGTTTGTAAATAATAAAAAAAAAAATTAGAAGCTTTTCATCACTTTACAAAATCTATGAAGCAACTATTTTTTTCAATTCTATCATGGTTGGGAGTATATTTGTGGTGGAGAAAGGGATTAGAATATGAGTATGACATTTAACTTTATGTTGAATACTAGTGGATGTATTGCGTTGGCGAAAAATAAAAGATTAGGTTAAAATGTATTATGGTTAATTAATTGAGGGTAATATTAAAAAAGAGGGAGGATTTGAGAACATTAAATAAAGTAGTAAAAAGGACAAAATATGACAGATAAAGTTGTTCTGGATTTTTTATTTTTAATATTTTTTATTTTAACTTTCACACTCTTCAGCAGACAGGCTGGATAAAGAAGACATAAACGTCAATGCACGGTTTTAGAGAACAAAAACGTTAATGCACGGCATTGGATAAGTCAATGACTGAGTAAATGCTATAAGAGACAACACTATATCTACCCATAGTTTTCTTTTTTTGGGCAAAATCTACCCATAGATTTCAAATGAATCGAGACCACAGACTTGTAAATCTATGCCAGATTTTTTATACTAATATTAAAAAATGGTGTGATGCACGAGATATTTATGGAACACGAGATTCCATGTTATCAAAAACTAGTGTACAATTTTTACTAGGGTCAAACATATTAACATAACTAAAAACTGTCATGAGCAGACACTGATAAAATCTCTGTTCAAACATGTAAAAACTATAAAAACTTTATAGTTTTTACCGTTTTTACTTTAACAAAAGAAAATGATGAAAAGTTGAAAACCCTATTTCCATTATGCATCTTGGACTCGGGATTACTAGAGATTTGAGAATAGATAGTTATTGTTCTGGTGTAGAACACAGATTGTCTAGCCCTGAGGGGCTAGGATATTGATGTTGATTGGGACTTGACCTAGGAGCGATTCCTAGGGCCTACGTACCCTGAAGAGGGATCAAAGTCCACGTAGTTCGAGGATACTAGATGGCTGTTAGCCAAAGGGAGTGGGGTGTGTGCTCTGTGTGCAGTATATGCAAATAAGAGAGAGCGTAGAAGATGGAGATGTGTACCTTTAGGGTTTAACTCGTATGTATAGAGTGTACATGGTGGTCTTGGGCTCATGGGCCCTCTATTTGTGATAGAGATTTCCCTTGATTCTCTCCTTGATTGTAGGTTGGTTGTGATCTTATCTGATCTGCTGGCGATCACGATAGATCTACTCGTTGTTGGGCCGCATCGCTAATGGGCCTTATATAAAATCCGTAACAGATGCCCCCAGCCCGGTAGTTCAAGGTTTTGGACTGCCGGGGTGTACGATGTCTTGACTGGATCGTCCGAGGTATCGCCCATCTCCGACGTCTGTGTCGGGCTAGAATTTGCTGAGCTTCTTTCCCTAGGTGCGTGGTAACGTCGCAAGGTTCGATGAGCCGGGGCGGCGTCCTGCGTCTCGTGAAGTGTCATGATGACGACCAACGGCTTGAGAAAAACCGTGGTGATTACTGATGGTCAAAGGGGGCGACCGAGGTAATAACCTCTGGTCCTAAGAGTGCCGCGGTAAGAACCGACGACCTAAGGGTCCAAGGTGGTAACCTCCGACCCTAGGAATGCCGTGGTGAGGACCGACGACATAAGGGTCCGAGGTGGTAGATATGGGGCCAAGCGTAATTTCGGACAAATCCTGGTGCTGGGTTAGTGTCCCACCCTATGAGGATCTGAGGTGGCTGTGGTGGCCCCCGCGTGACTCTTGGGGAACACCCCTCTGGTTCTGCCATGATTGTCTGTCACACCTGGCTCCCACGAACTGGGGATGGATCTCGTCCATCCATCTTAATTTTCTTTCGTAGCAATTTTCCCGGGCTAATTGTCTGGTTTATATTCCTACATTTAATAACATGTAAGCAAATCATAATAAATGGAAAATACTTACTGTTTGTGCAAATCCTTCAACGTGCTCATTTCGGATACTTGTCTGAGCTTGCATTAAACTTTCTGGTAACACGCTTTTCCGCTTAACAAATCGTTGTCTACTCTGTTGCCCCCCAGCCTGGTAGTTCATGTTTCTGAGCTGCCAGGAAGTGTTACTTTCCAAATTCGGACGAGGTGCTTGTGATTGTTGGGATTCCGTGTGTGCTGCTTCCGGGGTTGGCTCCGAGGGTGGCGGGGCGCCTGTGGACGAGGCAGCCCCTTCAAGCTAGAAGTTCTTTTCTTTTCTTTTTCCTTTTCCTTTTGTTTCGGCGTAGGATGCCGGTTTTGTGTGTACTTTTGAACAATTAACCTTATGAATGAAAATTCAAGTAATTGGTCCATTGTGTACCTTTAAATTTTATGCATGGACTGCACGTAGTTAAGTTCTAGACCTAGGCCAAGGTCTTTAAATAATTAGAGTCCGCTTAGTACTCTTCTGGTGTCAGAAACCAGGTGTCATGAATAGGGGTGTCTAAATATTGTCTAAATATACCACGCTACGTGGTTCGGAGTCGTTATCCGGGTTTTTAACCAGGGTAAGGGCAAATTGTCACATGCTCAGCCGTGGTCGTCGTCAGGACACACTTTGACCATGTGGACCTGATCAGGGTCCAGTATGACTATTCGCCTTCTTACTTAGATGTCAATTTCGATGCATCAACTCGGTGTCGGTTACCGGGCTTATGGACCTCGGTGTCGGTCTGCTTATTTAGCGAATCATTTAAGCACTCTTAGAATTGAACATTCGGTTAATAAACCCTTTATTAATTCAAGAGATGATTAGCTTTATAAAGCTAACAATATCGGACATGAAGTGTCCGTTGCGGCATTTCGGCTGCGACTAGGCCTAGCTATAATAGATCCTTAGCTTGTCGCCGTTCCAGGTCCTTTTGATAGGTTTCCTGCCAGGGTTTCTAGAACGTAGGCTCCTCTGTTGAGTTTTTCCTTAATCTGGTAGGGGCCGTCCCAATTTGCCATCTCTGGCTTTTTTGTTGCTGACGTCGGCCCTTCGTAGGACTAGGTCTCCCGCCGAATACCCCAGGCACGACCTTCGTTGTGTTTGGCCGTAATGAGTTGTTTGGCCGCCATGTCTAGGCCGTGTGCCGTGGTTCATCTTTTGTTTCCGTCAAGACTTTACGTTGAGCCCGGGTTTTAACTGGGATCAGTGTAACCGGGGTCGGCGTTCTTCTATTTTGGAGGTGGATTCCATCCAGTTTAATACGGCACCCTTGCGCCCAGTGATGGGAGGGTACCAATAGCTCAAAGGAAACACAGGTGATATGTGGATTCAAAGAAATATGTAATGAACAATAACATATAAAGAAATAAGATTTAAAAGAAAAAGGTATCTGACCTCCACGAATAAGATCTTGTACTTCGCACTTTATGCAAACTTTAGCATTGACGATGACGGATGTCATATCGAAACGATCCAAGTTGATGTACGTATTAAGTGTAACCGAGGTCCGTTCTGGGTGTCGTGACCCAGAATTTGTTTCTGCAGTTGTGGGTGTCGTAACCCTTAACTTGTTTGTCCATTATGGGCGTCGTAACCCTGGACTCGTTTTACGATCCAAGGTCCACTTAAGGAGCGCGGATTTAACTGCATGAAATAGACTTGGTGGCATTGCCGTCTTAACACGGAGCCCGAGTATCGGGGTGCGTCTTCATCCCTTTCGTGGGGACAAAACTCCACAGTTTATCCGGGGTCCAATTGAGGAGCGCGGATTTACTGTATAAAGTAGACTTGACATAATCTTCGAAGACGGGTTTCATTACCCTGAATTCATACCTGTTTAACTTGAACATGATTTTCGGAAACGGGTTTAGGTACCTCAGATTCCTACATGTTTAAAGACTTGGAGGCTGTAACCGTCGTTTACACGGATCCCGGATTTTAACCAGATTTGGTGTAACCGGGGTCCGTTTTCAACTTTTACACGGAGCCTGGATTTTAACCAGATTTAATTTAATCGGTATGTCAACCCGGCTTTCGGTGTGCATGATTCAGGCCCACTATATGACATTTATATATGTAATACATAAAAAATGAAATGGTTCCTATCATGTGAGAGCTAAGATAGGCATGATAAGAATAAATGCCTTCCTGCGACGACCTCTTCCAAAGCCATAAAAGTGATGATAGGAAAGCGTACTTTTGAATTGATATAGCTTCTGGAACACTTTAAATTGTCAAGGGATTGTTTTGAATCAGCAAGAAGTACTATGCAATTGACTTGCTCCGTGCGACCCCATGATTTGCAAAAGTTTCATTTTAGTCCCTGATGAGGGCCTTTTTGTCTTTAGCCTTGGGATCCACAATCAAAAATAACCAAGGATTGCGTATAGGCAAACCTAGGATCGTTCTCTCTCTCGAGGAGCCTTTTATTGTATCCTAAGTAATCTAAATGACATGCAAATGCAATTAAAACAAGGGGGGAAATTGGTTTTGGATTTTTCAAATTAATAAAGTAAAGAGAAATGCAATTAAATTAAATGCTAAACTATTATTTTTGGTATTTTCTTTATAAAATGGAATGGAGTATGTAAATGGGTATGAATGCTCTCTTGGAAATGAAATAGTGACTATCATAGTTCAACTAAATATAGGAGTAAATTTTCACTGAGTCTAGATGAAAAACCCAAGATACCACTTGGGTCCAATATTCCCAATTAATAGTAGCTCCTACTACCGTAGCTAACTACTATCTCTTGAGATATTGTTTAAACCACTTAGTGTGTGATTAGGATTAAATTAATGCAACTTGCTTCCTCTTGATATGAATGCGATACCACGCCACTCAATTAATCCAATTCAATCATACTATCTAACAATACCACGTAGAAAGCACAATATCATTGAATCAATAAGGGAAATACATAAATATAAATCCAACAAGCTACCAAAATCCAATCCAATCACATGAGTTCAATCCACAAAGTTATCTAACCGGGTAAACTAAGGCTCAACAATATAAACCAACATCCCTAAAACTAGGAAATCCAAATATAATCAGAGAAAATGGGTTGAACAAAATAAACTCCCCTAATTTTGAGCTCTGAAACTCTAGTCAAAATCCATCCCAAGAAGCAAAATGATTAGCCACACATGACCATCAGAACACTCGCCGGAATCTGGAAACAACTCGCCGGAAAATTCAAGAACTCGCCAGAAAATTCAAGAACTCGCCGGAAAATTCAAGAGAAGCCCGATGAAGGTGCTCTGGAAGAACAGAGAAGGTCAAATGGAATCAAAGTCGAAGCTCTGAAGCGTGAAGGTGGCTCTGATTTGTCCAGCGGCGCTGGATTTCTCCCTCTCCAGTTCTGTTCTCGCGCTACCCCTCTGGTTCGTTCTCTCCGTTCGCGTGGCTGGCCTTGTGGAGTCGCCGGCGACGATGGAGAAGATGGTGGAGTCGCCGGCGACGATGGAGTGAAGGTGAAGGTCCGGATCGAAGCTCCCTGGTTCGTCGCTCCCAAAATCGAAGAAGAAGGTCTCGCTCGTTTTTTTTTTCCCGCGGCGCTCGATTCTGTTCCTATTTAATTCTCTATTCCCCTCAGCTCATTCGGTGAAGACCTAATTATTCATTAAAGCAAAAACGCTGAGTTTCGTTCTGGGCCCTCTCTGGCAGTGTTTCTGATTTTGGACCCTTTTCTGACAGCATGTTTGGGCCCTTTCTGTCAATATCTCTGATTTTGGGCCCTTTTCTGACAGCAATTTAGGGACTTTTCTGACATTAATTCTGGTCCTCAAAAATCTCAAATTTCCTTCTTAAACACCTACAATGCAAGATTAAACACAATGTAGTATCAAAAGTCCAAGGAATCAATTGTATGAATAATTAACAAATTATGACCATTTTACCCCTAATTTCACTTCATTCAATACAAATGTCCTTAACTCAAATTAGTGCTTAATCATGCAATAATGTCCGAGAAAATGCATTAAAAATCCCAATTTAATCATGAAAAATCCTATAAAAATATGGTTAGATCAGTCCCTCATTGAAAAACCTTTTAGGAGTTCCACTTAGGTCCCTGTGAGGAACCTTTTGAGATTTTCATTTAGGTTCCTGTACGAAACCTTTTGAGATTTTCGTTTAGGTCCCTGTACAAAACCTTTTGAGATTTTCGTTTAGGTCCCTGTATGAAACCTTTTGAGATTTTCACTTAGGTCCCTGTATGAAACCTTTTGAGATTTTCACTTAGGTCCCTGTACGAAACCTTTTGAGATTTTCGTTTAGGTCCCTGTACAAAACCTTTTGAGATTTTCGTTTAGGGACTGTTCAAATCTGGGTTTCCAAGGAGAAAAGATGGAGGATCTTGCTCTCAAATCTGGGTTCCCAAGGAGGGAGGATGAGAATCCTGCCTATATCTTGGTTCCCAAGAAGAGAGGATGACGGGATGACGATCCTTGAGGAGGGAGGATGAGAATCCTTCCTAAATCTGGGTTCCCAAGAAGATAGGATGAGAATCCTGCTCAAATCTGGGTTCCCTTGGAGAGAGGATGAGGATCCTTCATTCCACATTGCTCAATTGCCTGCATCTAAATTTATACCAGAATTGAAAAGTCTGGGCTTCTAGGAGAGAGGATGACGATCCTTGAGGAGGGAGGATGAGAATCCTGCCTACTATCTTCTCATCATGTGAAGACACGAAGAAACAGAAAAAGAAAACCCATGAGAGTCTGGGTTCCCAAGGAGAAAAGATGGCTCAAATCTGGTTCCCAAGAAGAGAGGATGAGAATCCTGCTCAAATATGGGTTCCCAAGGAGAGAGGATGAGAATCCTGTGGGTTCCCAAGGAGAAAGGAGGGAGGATCCTGGGTTCCCAAGGGAAAAGGATAATAACCTGGGTTTCCAAGGAAAGAGGATGACAATCCTGCCTACTATCTTCTCGTCATGTGGACCCATGGAGAATTAAAAAATGAACACATCTGGGTTCCCAAGGAGAAAGGAGGGAGGATCCTGGGTTCCCAATGAAAGAGGATAATAACCTGGGTTTCCAAGGAAAGAGGATGACAATCCTGCCCACTATCTTCTCGTCATGTAGACCATGGAGAATTAAGAGATGAACACATCTGGGTTCCCAAGGAGAAAAGAGGGAGGATCCTGGGTTCCAAGGAAAGAGGATAATAACCTGGGTTTCCATGGAAAGAGGATGACAATCCTGCCTACTATCTTCTCGTCATGTGAACACATGGAGAATTAAAAGATGACCCATGTGAAGCGGCCCAAAACCAAAGTCGTTGCTCAAACAACAATTGTTTCTCTGAATCCCTTCATAGGCTAGTAGGATTTTTGACTTCGTTGCTGCGGATTTTCAAGAACTGCTCGTGTAAAAGCATCTGACTGCTGCTTCTAGTATTGACCATCTTTGGTCATAGAAATCGAAATTTACGGTTCCCCACGGTCAGCGCCACTGTTCTGGTGTAGAACACAGATTGTCTAGCCCTGAGGGGCTAGGATGTTGATGTTGATTGGGACTTGACCTAGGAGCGATTCCTAGGGCCTACGTACCCTGAAGAGGGATCAAAGTCCATGTAGTTCGAGGATACTAGATGGCTGTTAGCCAAAGGGAGTGGGGTGTGTGCTCTGTGTGCAGTATATACAAATAAGAGAGAGCGTAGAAGATGAAGATGTGTACCTTTAGGGTTTAACTCGCATGTATAGAGTGTACCTGGTGGTCTTGGGCTCATGGGCCCTCTATTTGTGATAGAGATTTCCCTTGATTCTCTCCTTGATTGTAAGTTGGTTGTGATCTTATTTGATCTGCTGGCGATCACGATAGATCTACCTGTTGTTGGGTCGCATCGCTAATGGGCCTTATATAAAATCCGTAACAGTTATATATAGTTTTTAACGTATTTCGATAGTTATAAACGTAAGTTTTTTTAACATAAGTTTTTTTTTTAATGTTTTATATAGTTATATGACTTATACAGTATCTTTTAAATATGAAGTTGTTCATTGAATTTTGAATAGTAATTTATGATTTTTTTTTCATGTGTATATAAATAATTTTGAGTTTTGATCTTAAATAGTAGAAAGTAGAAACTTTACGTTTCGTGTCGTTTTTACGATTTACGTTTCTACCACCTACTCCTGTATTTACGTAAAAATTCGATTTTGACATCATTGCTTGAGAGACTAAATTAATCATAACATTTGCTTTAGAATGATTTGTGTTAAGTTTTTTTATATTTAATTTTGTATTATTTTAGAAATTCCAAGTAACATTGATTGGTGTACAAAAATTCTATATTATTGTTCAATTTGTCAGTGGTTGATGTATTCTTTAAACGCTTGTTGGTGGGCTCTACATGAGCTGGGGTTGAAGTATCGGGGGGGGGGTAAAAAGTATGGAGTGTGGAAGTGTTAAACGGGTTTGTTCGTTCCACATTTAAGCCCCAGAAAATAACGGATATATAAAAGTAGTGCTTGTTTATATTTTGTACTACCCGGTTAATAAATGCATATTTTATAATTAAGTATATTAAATTTTGAATTATATTAGATTAAATCTATAAATATTGTATATATATTAAATTATATATATATATTACCCTAAATATAAGCTTAAGGATAAACAGTAATATTTCTACAAAATCTATTCATATATCTCTTATTTTGTAGATAATATAATATTTTGAAGGTATAGGGCTATTAACTGTGATTGTCTCCAAAAGACCAAGATAAGTTGCGGCATGTACGGAAGATATTTGAAGAGATAGGGTATTAGATTGTAATTTCCGCAAAATATTGAGAGAGCTGATTGAATGGGGTCCTAAACTGTAATTTTCTCCAAAATTAAAAAAATAAAAGATATAATGAAAAATAAATCAAATCAGATATCATATGATATTATATTGATATATCAAAGAACTCCACGTCAAGAAATATCTTCCCTGTAACATCCCGTTTTCACAAGCAGTATAATTTTTTTTTTCTTTTTCATCAAACATCATTTGAAAAACATCAGAGTAGAGCACCAGATTGATTGAGTAACTGATATATATTAAAATACCCACGGTAGCATGTCTTGCTGGTTAAACAGCGGTACAAGAGTGTTTCAAAAGTATAACAGAAAGAAGTCTTCAGCTGGGACTCCTAGGCGTGCTGCTTGTCCTTCTCCTCGATTCTCGGTCCACCCGACCCTGAAGCTAAGTTAAGAGCTGGAGTCCATGCATCGAACCCCAGGTAACGGTTAACCTCATGATTACATATATCATATATGTACAACAGACATTCTTAGACTTTTGACAACATTTACTATGGTCAGACATAGGGTATACATATCAGATATGCATCGCAATAACAATACAGTCGGATGACAGACAATCATACAGTCGGATGATAGACAACAGTACAGTCGGAGTACAGAAAATAGTACATTCGGATGTACAGACAATAGTACAGTCAAAGTACAGAACAATAGTACAATCAGAGTACAGACAATAGTACAATCGGAGTACAGGCATGACAGACAATAGGCATGACAGAACAACAGTACAGTCAGAGTACAGGCATGACAAACAATTGGCAAGACAGACAATAGTACAGTCGGAGTACAGACAATATACACATATGCATACAATAAACATCAGAGTTAGTGTTACAGTACGCGAATGTAATACCCTGATATTTATTATCTGGAATATTATGAATTAAATGGATATTTCTGATAAGTGAAATTATTGTCTCCGGACTTGTGTAGAATTAGCTTATTATTCTAAGTTAAATTCTGTAGGAAGTTAGGAAATTTAAGGGCCAAAGTGCCAAAATGACGAAAATGCCCCTAAGGGACATAAATAACTTAGAAAATTTATGAAAAATCCTAAAAGACAGTAAAATGACCAAGTGAGATAGGAGAATATATAATCTCTAATTATTGTAATTTTATAAATTATGAAATTGGAGAAATTGTTGGAAAATACTCAAAAGAAGTGAAATGACCATAATACCCTTGTAATTTCTAAAAATGCAAGAGGCATGAAAATACTAATGTTAATACGAGAGTATGAAGGTAATGAGGCTTTGTAATTAAGAAAATTATCAACAGGTGATAATGAAGTAATTAAGTAATATTGGGTTAATTACTTAAGCATAAGCAAAGGAAATTCAGTAATAATTATGTGAAGCTCAAAAATTAGTGGAAATTAGTGGAATATTAGTAAAAATGTATTTACTAATTAATTGGAAATTTCTATGAAAAATCATTGAGTTTAGGTATTTTTAAGCCTAAATACAAGAATGGACCAATTAGAGAATTTTGGGAATTTTTAATAAAAATTGAATTAAGTAATTAATTAAATAATTAAATAATTCATGAAAAGATTTACAAATCCAAAAAATGCCCAGCCGAAATCTTGGACAAAAAAATGAAGATTGGATCAAAATTATAATATCATGATATTTATTCAATATAAGCACATGTGTTTTATTATTTAATAATATAATTAAAGTGCATGAATAGTAATATATAAATTAGGAAACGGACCCTATCTAGAGATCTAGGAATAGGAATTCCAAAGTCAAGGTAGATTATTGATCGGAAGTAAATTCTGAGACCGTTTTGCATTTTCCTAATAAGACGAAATAGGGAAATTCTGATAAAAGGCCAGATAGCCAAGAGGACGAAAAGGTTATGTTGTGACATTTGGAAAAGAATTGGGAATTTTCATGAACATATTTGGATTCAGTGATTTTTTCGAAGAGATTGATGTTTAGAAAACAAGTTTCGACACCGACGCGTTTGGACACGTTTTTCGAGAAAGACTCAATCGGACCGTTGGAGCCCTATATGAAATCAAAATATAGGTTAACTTGGACATTTCTACTAAGTGAGAATATGTTTTCAGAGTTATAAATCCAGAATTTTGAGATTTCTCCGAAATCACGTGAATCGGGTACCGATCGGAGAAATCGGTCTGAAAGCTTCTGGAAGGTGACACGTGGCCACCTCCCATTGGCCAAACCCTTTATTTTGAGCATGGATTTTCGTTCAAGTGTGAAAGGGAAGAAGGGAAAAAGGGTTTTTGAAAGTTGCTTTGGACGGCCCGGATCGCTCCTCACAAAGTTGATCCGACTAGAAATCCTACACCTTTTCTTATAAATACCCCCTCCCCCCTTTGGTTTTTGCACTCCATTCTCAAGAGAGAATTCGAACCTAGAGAGATAAAGAAGAGAGAAGGGCTCGGAGAAGTTCTCGAAGTCTTCAACGGGTAAGTCTTTTGGTCTTTAGTCTTTAGTTCGGTAGTTAGTAGAATTGTTAGATAGTTTTAGCAAGTAGGGAGTGAGATTCCTACTATTGTTTTTAGGCCTCATTGCATTGAAATATATGCCTGACGAGGTAGAAACATGGTAGGGATCGAGTCCCCGAAAGCTGAAGTCTTCGTAGTTCTTTCACAAGTAGGTGTTATAATGCTAGAATAGCCTTTAAATTTTCAAGTATGATTGGGTATCATATGGGAGGGCTATTTTAGTCATTATTTTCGAAAATCATAGTTGCGTCGAAGTTCTGGCAAAATTTCGGGAAGAAAATTTGTCAGAGTAACGAAGTGCTGGCAAAATTCCGCCGATTAGGGGTAGAAGGGCAAAATGGTAATTTTTACCTAAAATGCCAATTATAGTGTCAAATCACTAATAAGGGTGATATTATTCTTATAGGATATCAGAATCTCTGATTTCTTTGTCACGCTGCCCGACGAGCCGCTGTTTGAAGTTCATGTTTTTCCGTAAAAGTACGTTTTCTGCCGGTGGTACCTAACGTCGCAAACGAAGGTACGGACGCGTACTGTAACACTAATCTTGTGCTTCTAAAATGCATATATGTCAAGGATATGTCGTAGACCGTTATACAGACAGTTTTAAACGGGTTATGTTTGGAATGCCGTTATGTTTTCGTAGCGCTGAGGACACGAGTGTTTATCGTGGCACTGGTGAATAGTGCAGACTGTTGTTATTTACCTTATGGGGCTTTACATATTGCTCTGTGCTTATGTTTTGTCGGCATAATGATCATGCATCTCTTTCTGTTTCTTTCTGTTATTTACTTTCCAAACTCTAGGATTACTGTAATCAATACAATGTTACACAATGGTTGATGTTTTGGCTAAGAATCCAATTACTCTTTCGCTCTTTTGCTCTACTCTGATTGCTTGTTTGAAAAAAAAAAAATTTCCGCATTTCAAACATGGGATGTTACAGCGAACGTTCCTTCATTGACGGTAGACGGTACTTCCGTCGGAAATCGTACTTTTTTACGGAAAACTGCGAAATGTCCAACAGTGGCACGTCGGGCAGCGTAACGGCAGCAAATCAGAGTTTCTGATATCCTGAAAGCTAAAAGCTCGGTACCGAAAAACTTACCCAGAGCTTCGCTACGCCTTTTCTCCGAGTTCCTCTCTCTAAAACCTCTCTCTAAATTCGGTTTTGCTCTTCCAAATTGTGTGAGAAATGAAGAGGATTCAATGCCTATTTATAGGGGAAAAAAGTGCCAAATTGTGTAATTTTCCCTTTCCAACTTTGTAATTTCCCCTCATTTTTAACCATAGAAAAATTAGGGTTTTGGTGGATGATTTGTGGCCATGCAAAGCACAATTTCGTTCAGCCCTTATGAGTCACCAACTTGTGTGACAAGTTGGTATATTCTAGAAGTATTTATACCCCGATCGGTACCCGATTCGCGTAATTTCGGAAAAATCTCAAAATTCTGGATTTACAACTTTGAAGACATATTCTCACTCATTAGAAATGTCTAGGTTAACCTAAATTTTGATTCCATATAGGGCTCCAACAATCAGTCTGAAGTTCCTCGAAAAGCGTGCCCGGCTGCGGAACGATTTTCTGAAATCATCAACTTCTAGACAAAAATTCACTGATTCCAAATATGTCCAGATAATTTCAAACTCACTTCTAGATGTTGAGTTAGAATTTATTTTCTTCTGATCCAAAAATGTGCCTATCTGCATTTTTCCCTATTTCGTTTTATTAGGAAAATGCTCTACCGGCTTCAGAATTAACTTCCGGAAAAGTCTAACGGAAGATAAAAATCCACTGATCAATATTTTACCTTGACTTTGGAAAACCTATTCCTGATTCTCTAGATAAGATCCGTTTCCTATTTATTTGATCACTATTCACTATTTTTAATTATAATATATAATATTGCAACTTGCATGAAAAATCTAGATATTAAAATTTTCATTCTTATCTTCATCTTCCCTTCAATAATTCGGCTGGCCCTAAATATTAATTAATAAATATTTATTTTTTAATTAATTAATTATTTATTTATTTATTTATTTTCAAAAATTTCACAAAATTACCTAATTGGTCAATTCTTGTATTTAGGCTTAAAAATACCTAAACTCAACTATTTTTCTCCAAAATTTCCAATTAATTAAAAAATATATTTTTACTAATTTTAAGCCAAAAACCACTAATTTTGGAGTTTTACACAATTATCTTTGAATTTTCCTTTGTTTAAGCCTAAGTAATTAGTCAATAATTAATTAATCAATTTCTTATCAATAGTTGATAATTTTCTCAATTAGAATGACTCATTACCTCATAACTTTTGCACTGATATTTGTGTGTTCATGTCTCATTCATTATATTAGCATTTACGGGGTATTTTGGTCATTTCAATACTTTTTGAACATTCCTTCTCAATTTCTCCAAGTTTATAATTTATTAAATTACTAAAATTAGAGACAATATACTCTCCTAATTTTAATAATTATTTCACTGCCTCCTAGGATTTTTCATAATATTTTCTAGGCCACTTATGCCCATAGGGCATTTTGGTAATTTTGGCACTTTATTCCCTTTAATTCCCATAGTATTTTCCTTAGAAAATAAGATAATTATAACTTATATTTGAAACATTATATTCACCTATTTCCAATAGGTATTATTTATTAAAATATAATATTCCAGATAAATAATTATCCGGGTATTACATTCCCGTATAATAGAAGCTCTATAAGCCACTCTTGTCACACAATGACTACTCTCTGAGGGAGTAATATATTCACTATGAGTTTTTATAAACTCGTCAGTTGAGGAAAGAGATGTAACCTAATAGGGAAGCTAGTTTCTAGTAATAATTTAAAAAAAAAAAATTACCAAACTAAAGCTTTTTCTAAACTATTTCCCAGAGTAAGTCTCACGCCACCTGTGGCGTGAGACATGGAATCAGACCCAATTAGTGGGTCTGGTTCCATTATAAAAAAAAAAAAATAATAAAAATAATAAAAATAATAATAAATAATGATAAAAAAGTGGAATAATTTAAAGCTCTACTTCATTTAATTTGAAGTCAAAAGAAAGAAAGCAGGGAGCTGAAATAACTCATTAAGAACGCATTTTAAAAGATTACGCGGTACAATTTTGTTATAACAACAGATCACAATACAGGGGATCTATATATTTGTTATACACCAAATACTGTTGTTATACAAATATTTGGTGTATAACAAATATATAGATCCTCTATATTGTGATCTGTTGTTATAACCAAATTGTACATCGTAATCTTTTAAAATGCGTTCTTAATGAGTTATTTCAGCTCCCTGCTTTCTTTCTTTTGATTTCAAATTAAATGAAGTAGAGCTTTAAATTATTCCACTTTTTTATCATTTATTATTATTATTATTATTATTATTATTATTATTATAATTATATTTATTATTATTTTTTTATAATGGAATCAGACCCACTAATTGGGTCTGATTCCATGTTTCACGCCACCTTGGTGGCGTGAAAGTTTTCCACGCCACCATCAGTGGCGTGAGACTTACTCTAGGAAATAGTTTAGAAAGAGCTTTAGTTTGGTAATTTTTTTTTTTAAAAAAAAATTATTTAGGTCAAAAAGCCCTAGTTTCTATTTATTTTTGTTTGACACTTTATGAATTTCCATTTATAAATATTCTTTATGAATTTATATTTATGAATATATTTTAGTTTTTCTTTTTATTTCTCTTGTTCTTCACATGATTTGCTTTGGCATGCTACCAATAGAATCTAATACATGGGTAATCTTGATGGACTAGGAGGTGAGGGAGAACCTAGATATTTGTGGTGATAAAACTATAGCTTTATGGTTTAATTAGTTTGTGTGGATGTCGTGGGAACGAACTCAACATTAATTAAAAATGGACTAATAATTCAAGAGAATATTATGACACTTTTGGAACATTTATCACTCTAATAAATCTGAGAGTCAACTCAAAAATAATACTCTCTCTGGTCCTAATTATAGGACAACATTTAGGAGTTAGTTTTGGTCCTAATTATAGGACAACATTTTAATTTTTGTCAATTTCTTTCTAAAATACCCATATTTTATTCTCTCAAATATGTTTGTTTTTTTATAAGTATATTTATATGGGTGTGTAGACTTTTCCAATCAGTTAAACTTTTAAATTGTTGAATTTTAATTTATTTATCAATCAACTTAAGTTAAGTTGTCAATATATATATATATATATATAAAAACACAGATGTGTGTGTTTGTATGTCTACACACAAGTATATATAGACCAACACACACAGGTGTGTGTGTCTATATATATATGTGTAGATATATGTGTGTGTCCATATATATATATATATCTGTGTGTGTGTTAATATATATGTGTGTAGAAATATATGTATATAGATCTCTGTGTGTGCGCGCACGCGTGTAGACACACACCATATATGTATATATAGCAAGACTATTATTTCGATTAGAAAACGTATGAAAAGAAAAAATTTATGTCAGAGAAGTATTAGACAATGACTGTTGATTTACTTTTACTTATGTCATTTTAAATTTATATAAGGACATTTTGGGAAAATAAGTAAATTTAACTAATTTAATTCCTCTCCTTAAGAGAGATTGCTGTAAACATGAGAAAGGCTATTCTAATTGCTTTTCTTGTTTGGGTTTCTACAATATTTCTCTTCCAGCTTCCCTGTTCCACTCATGCACGTCTTTTAGTTGGTAACAATAATACTTCAACTTCGTTTATTTTGCTTCTTCTTCTTCTTCTTTTTTTTTTTTTTTTTCCTTTTCAATCTCATGCACTGTGACTAGCTTCTTGCCTCATCAGTTATGAAATGTTTATGAGTTTCTTATTAATTAATTAATTATTCTCCGTTGTGATTTGTGAATATATTAAACTGATAAGTTAATATTATACGATGTACGATGCAGAAAAGACATCGGTAACTTCACCGACGCCGGGTAAGAACAAGCCTGCAGTTCAATGTCCTCCTAAAACTCCTTATACTCGGTGCCTTCCAGCTGCTCCAAAACCTCCGTGCGATCCCTATAAGCGTGGTTGTAAGAAGTAGGAAAATAAATATCTGAACGATACGGGTTTATATAGAAAGTATAATAAAAATAAGGGAACATTTATCTTTTTATCTCAGTAGTGATGGCTCTATTGTAACTTGATTTTTAAACTATGACTTCGTGCAATTCAATTCTTATAATTTATATTCAGTTGAAACCTAGTATTTAAAATTTAACTCACTGCAATTCAATTTATGTAGTTTTAATCATGCAAAACTTTAGTTCCTAAACTTTATGAAATGTTTAATTTTATTTTATAAAATATAAAGGTCAATTTTTTAAGTATAGATATTAAAATTGAGCTTTATATTTTATAAAGGTTAATTCCTGGGGTTTGCAGCTTTTGATTACCCTCCTCTATTGAATAAATGATGTTTTCCTACCTAGATTTGATGGGAAGTCGAGGTAAGGGTTTGCTCATTAAATTTATAAGTTGGTGTTGTAGTTAAAATAAAGAAGGTGCTCGTGATGGCTTTTTTACTATCTAATTAATTAATAGAGTAATTTCTCCACTTGTAAATTTGTTGCTTACTTTTTTTTTTTACTATAATTTCATATTATTTGGGAAATTCAAATGGCCTGGAAAAATAGAAACAAAAAGAAAAAGCAAGTGAGGGAACCAAAGCTTGCCACCAACTATCGAAATATAATAAATCAAAACAAGTAAGGAAACTGTAATTCAAATATCATGGACCTTGATAAATTTAAACAGCCACACATCCATCTTTCATAATTTTAATTAGCTTCACTGACAATCAAATAACATTGGCCAAAGTTTAATTCGGCCACGCCCTTCTTGCATCATTCCTTGGGTCATCCTAATTCGTAATACTAGTCTCTGCTTAAACCTTGTGTATATACTTCTATAATACTCCCTCTGGTCCTAATTATAAGACATATTTAACCGATTTTGGGGAGATTAAGGAGAGAAGTTAAATTAGTTAATTTTACTCATTTTCCTAAAATGTCCTTATATATAAATCTAAAATGACATAAGTAAAAATTGAATCAACAACCCCGCCACATATATCTCCGACCAATTTTCTTTTCCACACGCTTTCTAATTGAGTTAATAGTCTTGTTATATATACATACATATATATATATATATATGTGTGTGTGTGTGTGTGTTTATATAAATCTATCTACATACTATTAGACCTGGCTATCACCCAAGAAGGGGGTGAATTGGGTGTCTGATAAAAACTTTGGAACTTTGAAAATCTTTTCGCAACTTATTGAAAGTAGTTTGTATGACAGTAAGGATTTATAAAATAGTAAATAGTCATTCAAACATATATGCTGGAAATATAAGAGTTTGGAGAAGAGAATATGCAAACTATGATTTATCCTGGTTCGGCCCAATCCTTGACCTACGTCCAGTCCCCAAGCTCCACTTGAGATTTCCAATCCACTATCTCCTTGTTTAACCGGCCACAAGAGAGAAGCCTTTACAACCTCACAAGTTTAGTCGGGCACTTGTGCAACCTTTACAATCTCTCACCGAGATAATCCCCTTACACACTGTAAGGATACAATTACATGCTCTGTACTGGACGATCCTTTTTGTAATACCCTAAAAATCTGTATTATAATTTAGTAAAATTATACCTATCAAAAATAGGTGAATATGAGATATCAAATGTTAAGTAATAATTATCTTATTTTCCAAGGAAAAATCTCTTAGGAAAATTAGGAAAGAGAACTATGGGGTCAAAATGACCGATATAACCTTGGAATGTATAAAAACATAGGAAAAATGGTGAAAAATCCTAAATATCAGTGAAATAATTATTAAAATTGAGAGGGTATATATCATGGAAGTCTAATGTTAATACAAAAGTTTGAAGATAAAGAGTTATCTTAATTAAGGAAATTAACCACAATTGAGAAGAAGGTAATTAGGTAATTATTGGCTAATTACTTAAGCATAAACGAAGGAAAATTTAGAGATAATTATGTAAAACCCTAGAATTAGTGGTAATGGCTAAAAAATTAGTATAAATATATTCCCTAATTAATTGGAAATTTTGAAGAAAAATTGATGAGGTTAGGTATTTTTAAGCCTAAATGCAAGAATGGACCAATAAGAGAATTTTGGGAAATTTTTAAGAAAATTGAAATATATAATTAAATAATTAATTATTTAAAAAATAAATATTAAATAATAATAAATAAGGGCCAGCCGAATTTGGAGGGAAAAATAGGATAAGAATGAGCAAAAAATATTATGATATTTGTATACAAGTTGTAATATTTTAATATATAATTAATTAAAGTAAATAGTAAAAAAATAAATAGTTATCTATAGGAAACGGATCCTATCTAGAGAACCAGGAATAGGATTTCTAAAGTCAAGGTATAATATTGATCGGTGGATTTTTATCTTCCGTAGACTTTTCCTAAGTTAATTCGAGCCTAGAGAGCATTTTCCTAATAAGACGGAATAGGGAAAATCTGAGAAATAGGCAGATAGTCATAAAATTTGGATTTGAATAAAATAAATTATAACTCAACATCTGGAGATGAGTTTATAATTATCTGGACATATTTGGAATGAGTGAATTTTTGTCCAGAGGTTGATGATTCTGGAAATTCGTTTTGTATCCGACACGTTTTTCTGTAAAACTTCAGAAAGACCGTTGGAACCCTGAATAGGACCAAAATTTAAGTTAAACTAGATAATTTTGATGAGGAATGAAATATCTTCAAATTGTCTAATCCGGAATTTTAGGATTTCCGAGATTACGCTATTCGAACACCGATCGAGGTTTTATCGGTATTAAGCCTTCTTGAGCAAGTTGATTACATCATCATTGATGATGCAATTTTGTGCCACCTAGGGGCTGCATGTCGACCAAAGGGATGGAGGGTTGATATTTTTCCATTTAATCCAAGTGAAATCCAATGGTTTAGATCAAATTGGAAAAACACCATTATGTCCCTAGAATTTTCTATAAATAGGCTTCAAATCCATTTCATTCTTCACACCATTTTCTTGAGAGCTCTTGGCCGAAATAGAGGGGCAGCAAGGAGGAGAGGAAGCCTGGGAAATTTTGTAGCGAAGCTCTGGGTAAGTTTTTCGATGCAGAGTCTTAAGCTTTCGTAGTTCTTTCGATAGTTAGAGTAGTAATGTTAAATTAGTATTTAATCTTCCAAGTATGATTAGATATCATATGATAGGGGTATTTTAGTCTAGAATTTCGAAAATCATGATTGGGTCGAAGTTCTGGCAAAATATTGGAAGAAATTAGTCAAAGTAACGAAGTGCTGGCAAAATTCCGCCGATTAGGGGAATAGGGGCAAAATGGTAATTTGTACCTAAAATGCCCGTTATAATGTCAAATATTGACAAAAATGATATTTATCCTTATAGGATATCTTTGATCCCGAACAGCTGTTTTTCCGCTGTCAGACGTACCGCCGTCGGGCCGCCGTCAGAATTTCTGAATTTCCGTCAAAAAGTACCGAAGTACCGTCAAACGAAGGTACGTTCGCGGCGTACTGTAATACTGACTCTGATGCTTATAGTCTGCTTATATATGATATGGATAGTTTCATAAGCCATGGACGGGACTCTGTTCCGGGTCATGCACAGTGACTAAGGTAATAAACTTAGATAATCACTATTACAGCCTTACGGGTTATAGACATGATAATGCCGTATGTTTTCCTAGCGCTGAGGATACGACCGTACATCGTGGCACTGGTGAATAGTGCAGACAAATAACTTTGCTCGTAGGGTAGTTGTTATTAAATGATCATATATTGCTCTGTCAAGATCATTGCTGTAATTCATTCTAGAAATATCTGTTGAACATATATTGTTATATAAGCATGAGGTTAACCGTTACCTGAGATCCGATAAACATTGGATCTCAGCTCTTACTATAGCATCAGTATACAAGATACCAAGGACGGAGGATAAGAGTAAGCCGAGCGGACAGCACACGTGAAGACGAAGTAATGATCGACCGAGTAGATTAAAGTCCTGAACAGAAAATGTACTATTCTTTATGAACAGGCAGTTACGCCACAGTTAACGTTGTATCAGTTACTCAATGCTTTTTATTCCGATGCTCTACTCTGATGAAAAAAAAAAATTGGCTCTGAAATTGGGATGTTACATTTTTGGTAGCAGAGCAGCAGTCCTGGCAAGAACTTAACTATGTTACTACGAATAGTTTGGTGCCGAAGGCAATGCTAGTCTACGTGGGTGTGCCAATCAGTCGCCGTATAAGTCGGTGAGGCCCCCATGGTAGACACTTACCTGGCCATTCTGTTCAGTTAACGGAGTTAGGTTCTCAAGCCTTTTAACTTTGAGCACATTTTGAAAATGAGTACTGATATAACTCTAACGTTATGTGCTAGAGATGGACAGAAACAAGGTCCTCTGCATAAAATATTACGATCAAAGAAAACGCACCGCGCGTATCTCCGTAGTTTTCGATATGTTAGGGTTAGAACTGAACCCAAGCCGGTGTATCTATCACCTGGACTTATGCAGATATCAATCTCTTATAGTCTTGATGACTCTGATATCAGCCTTTGATAACTCAAAAATCGCCAGTTTGTACTGGACGGTAATTCTACCCTAGCACAGCACTTATGTGAGGCTGGGGCATGTCAGACAAAACCCTGAAGCCAATGAGTATAGATACATGCAGTATTTGACTCATGTAGAGGAACTCCCGATACGTGTTCACGTACCTGTTGCTGAAAAGAGCAAACTAACAGAATTCTTAATAAAAGAAATATTGAGGGTGTCCGTCCATTTCTAGTGTAAATACTAGTGAAGAAAAAATCTGTGATATACTAGTCGATGTCTTTCTTATACGTCTAACGTTTTTCATAGGATACAGTAAATATGGACCGTGGAGAACCTTCTTACGTAAATCATCGCGGAATCATGAGACGTACTGCACGGAAATTAATAAACCCTAGACACACAGGGATCAACAGTAACTCAGAACCAATTTACGATCCGAAACCAGCATACTATCCTGCACTTGAACCAGAACACTATCTCGGGCCAGAGTATAACCCTGATCCTGAATTTTTGAATCTAAACTCCCCTACACGTGTTCATGTAGCTAGACCCGTGTACCATTCTGGACCAGAGTACCCAGTTTACCCAAATCGTGAGCCTAAACTCATAAACCATGCACTTATGAATATAGTTCAACTTTCGCCTGAGCCAGAAGAACCAGATTCATCAGACCATTCGTCTGATGAAGACAATTCTGATGATTCTCACTCTAGTAACCAGGAGATTTCCGACAATGAATCTCATACCAGTTATAAACCTGTTTTCCTAAACCATGTCCTAGATCAAAACGGGATATTAGTAGACATTCTGAGCCTCGACTATGGAAATGCCTTTCAACAGTCAATAACGGTAAAGGATGCATTTTACCAGTATTTGCAAAATGTAGGGACAACGTATGATCGAAGAAATATGTACTTCATTCCATTTCACTCCCGTGAAGATTGGGCGAAATCTACCTTATACCATTTTCCTCGAAACCATTTTTGGGTGGAAATCACAAACGAGCTCTTAGGAGAAGGCCTTATCCAAAGTTTTCATACATTCCTTCGTCGTCTCAAGTGGCGGGTAATCCACAACGTTTAAAGAAGCAGAAACGAGAATGATCTGAAGATAATAGGAAGGAATACAGGAACCTGTTTATTAGTATTTTGACGCTTCTTAAAAACCTCAGAAGTTGTAAAATAGCTGATGTAACCAGGAAGGGTTTATGACATATTGACTAGTTTGGCCAGTAGGTTAGGAAGTGCCGACGATTGTAACATTTTAGGCATATGTTTAATATATATGTGTTTGCAAAGACTCTTAATGACTACTCTTTCCCAGTATCTCTAAACCTCTTTGTCCAAGACGAATTCTGGAGAGAATGGAGAAATAAATTATTATAACTAATGTTAACTCCATTCTAAATTCTTTTCAAGAGCTAGTCCAAGACAACCAGCTACATAATATGACATTTTTGCCATGATCATTACCATGTAAATATCTGTCTGTTTAGAAGACTAAATTATTCCTTAAAATTGCTAGTAGAAAGATAGGATGGAAGGTTTGGCAGGGACTCGAAATTCTGGGAAGTCAAGACCGAGATCTAGGTGGGAATAAAGGTGGACAACCACGGGTGATACCAGTCCCAGTACAACATCTTGAACACCAAAGTGTGTTGCAAGAACTGAGGGAAAACGAAAGAAAGTTACAAGAGCTGATGGAAGAGCTGAAGGATCAGAAGACTCATAGGGAAAAACTGAAGGAGCAGAAGACTTTGAAGGAAAAACTGAAAGAACAGCAGGAAAAGCTGAGGGAACAGCAGATTCTTATTGATACTCTCTTGGCTGAAAGACAAGAAAGACAGATTGAGGTACTGGAATTCTTCCGTATGATGGAGTACAACTTAGAAAAGCTGCGTAGAGCAGGGGAATCCAACAATAGCAAAATAAGTCATGACGGACTTAGCCAGGGAAACCCCTCGTTGAAAAGAAAGTTTCCTACGGACAACAATCAAGAAAAGGGCAAGAACATAGTTCAGATTGAGCAGCAGAGCTCTCAGAAAGTGCCAAGGTTTCAACTATGTCCAAATTGCGAAGAGTACCATCCTGGTGTCCGCTGTAGTGGGCAACAGATTTGCTACAAATGTCGAAAGCCGGGACACATTATCAAGTACTGTCCTGAGTATGGAAGGGACTACCAAGGAACGAATAGGCAGCAGAACAACTCTGGAATGACAGGACCCCGATCATGTCCAGATTGTGGGAGGCATCATAAGCTGAAAACTGACTGCGACGGAAAGCTCATATGCTTCAAGTGTCTGCAACCTGGACACATCAGTATGCACTGTCCTCTAAAAGTTGTGAGGAAAGGGCTACGGATCTCAAGCCAGGCGATGGCATCACATGTGTTGGAGGCTGGAACATCTTCAGAGATGATTCCGGAAACTATCGCTTAGTAAAACCTATTTCAAATATAATCTGATCCGGGTGCTAGACCGATCAACTAATATCGATACTTGTACAGATCCTTTTGGGATGCATACGTATATATTTCCTTACGATATAATAGTAGCTACATCATTGGGTGTGAGCTTTTAGCTTGTAAAGCGTGTTTTGAACCAAGTTGCGGGTATAAAATAAATTTTTACTATTACTTCATAGCGTCAACGATATCCTTCATAGTGTTAAACTAACGGTGATGAAGAACGATGACAATGGGAGTATAACTCTCACAAGCGGAGTTAGAACCGATACGGAAATCGAATTCGTACTCAAAAACAACTCGGCTACAAATGAACTCTCTAATAAATCTTACCAAAATACCCCCAGAAAGAGAAGTTTTAGAAATCTACTATTGACCGATGCCTAGCATAGGATCAATATCGAAATAGCCGTACCAAATGTTGTTGAACGGAATATAAAAGCTGAGGAAGCAACTTGAAGGACAACCAGAAAGGAAGACTTATCGCAATCCAACGTACCACTATAGAAACTTCTGATTATATTCTTAAAAGGAAACAAGAGTTTGTAATCTTGTATCCACTATCGTCAGTAGGACGAAGCAATTGTCAGAAACAAGTACCACTTTCTTTGACAATCCATCATCTAAATCGTATGTTTAAGAACAATTGATCAAAGCATCCCCAGCTGCAAATCAAAACTAGCGTTGTTCTGAGAATAGTTCTCAGGACTAAGTATGAACATTTTGAAATCTTTGATATTTCTTCCAAACAAAATGCACCTACCTTGTTCATGGGGTACTTAGACCAAAATTCTCTCAGACACACAGGTAGAGTAGTAGAGGTGTTGATTGACGACGTCCTCATCTGTTCAGAATAAGAAGTGAAACGCCAAGAATAATGACAATCAGTAGTGAGTAAAAGATGTGACTCTTTACTAGATTAATAAAATGTGAGTGTTGGCTGTCAGAAATAAATTTTCTGGGTCATGTTACATGATGCAACGATGTTGTAAACTACTTTTAGGGAAAGAAGGATCAGTTCTGGAATAAGAATAACCAGAAATAGTAAACGTAAATGTGTAGTTTTGGGTCTAGCGGGATAGAACCGCAGATTCAAGTGAACTTTCGCTAAATACAGTTAGTATAAGACTACGATAAGTAGCAGCTGGATAGAGAAAACATCGAGTAAGTACTCTCTGTAAAAAATTTTGTACCGGTATCTCACATGACGATTCGAGGAAACGAAAGCTGCATGGGTATGAAAGCTTAATCTTGACAAAGGAAATTCCCCGCGAAACTGTAAATACGCCTGATGAAGCCGAACTTCCAAATTTTCTTATAATCGAGATAACATAGATTGACGCCTTGTACGGGCAGAAGTGTAAATCACTGATATTGCTCAACGAAGTTGTCGGAGCAGAAATTTTTCTTAGACGGGATATGATTGATCACGTTCCTAAATAGTTTATACAAGTCACAAAGGATCGTGAGAATCCTTTGGTGATAGTAATGATCATATATCCTAGAGGTTGGTGTCAAAAGAACACTTCAAAGGCGAACATGTAGTTCACATTTCGTGAAATCATTCGAAGTATTTAAACGAACCAGTCGCTATTAGATAGCCTTATTCTCGAATATGGTTAGACTTCCATAACGTTTTCCATATTTCTTAAGTTATATTCGACCATGATCATGTCATTAAGTAGGAGGTATCTTATGTTACCATGGTGTATGAGAACCATGGGGACATTTTTGGTATCCATTTTGGTATTTGTGGTGTTAACCGCGGTGTATGGGAACCACGGGGAAACATCATATATCAAAGTACGAAATAACAAGATCTTTATGGTCAAACCAAGGCGAATTCCCGAATACCAAGAAGGGCGGCTGACAGACAAAGTGAAGATCCGACACGTATAGTCTAAAGTTCGAGTAGGACGGAGTTTAGTTAGTACAAAGTTTAGATGGTAGAGTGCAAATTTCGAGGACGAAATTTTGTTTAAGGGGGGAAGAAATGTAATACCCTAAAAATCTGTATTATAATTTAGTAAAATTATACCTATAAAAAATAGGTGAATATGAGATATCAAATGTTAAGTAATGATTATCTTATTTTCCAAGGAAAAATCTCTTAGGAAAATTAGGAAAGAGAACTATGGGGTCAAAATGACCGAAATACCCTTGGAATGTATAAAAACTTAGGAAAAATGGTGAAAAATCCTAAATATCAGTGAAATAATTATTAAAATTGAGAGGGTATATATCTCTAATTTTGGTAATTTGATAAATTACAAACTTGGAGAAATTGAAGAAGAATACTCAAAAAGTATTGAAAAGACCAAAAGGCCCCCGTAAATTCTAAAATAATGCAGGAGTCATGGAATTCTAATGTTAATACAAAAGTTTGAAGATAAGAAGGTAATTAGGTAATTACTGGCTAATTACTTAAGCATAAACGAAGGAAAATTCAGAGATAATTATGTAAAACCCTAGAATTAGTGGTAATGGCTAAAAAATTAGTATAAATATATTCCCTAATTAATTGGAATTTTGAAGAAAAATTGATGAGGTTAGGTATTTTTAAGCCTAAATGCAAGAATGGACCAATAAGAGAATTTTGGGAAATTTTTAAGAAAATTGAAATATATAATTAAATAATTAATTAGTTAAAAAATAAATATTAAATAATAACAAATAAGGGCCAGCCGAATTTGGAGGGAAAAATAGGATAAGAATGAGCAAAAAATATTATGATATTTGTATACAAGTTGTAATATTTTAATATATAATTAATTAAAGTAAATAGTAAAAAAATAAATAGTTATCTATAGGAAACGGATCCTATCTAGAGAACCAGGAATAGGATTTCTAAAGTCAAGGTATAATATTGATCAGTGGATTTTTATCTTCCGGTAGACTTTTCCGGAAGTTAATTCCGAAGCCGGTAGAGCATTTTCCTAATAAGACGGAATAGGGAAAATCTGAGAAATAGGCAGATAGTCATAAAATTTGGATTTGAACAAAATAAATTATAACTCAACATCTGGAGATGAGTTTATAATTATCTGGACATATTTGGAATGAGTGAATTTTTGTCCAGAGGTTGATGATTCCGAAAATTCGTTTCGTAACTGACACGTTTTTCCGTAAAAATTCAGACAGACCGTTGGAACCCTGAATAGGACCAAAATTTAAGTTAAACTAGATAATTTTGATGAGGAATGAAATATCTTCAAATTGACTAATCCGGAATTTTAGGATTTTCGGAGATTACGCTATTCGAACACCGATCGAGGTTTTATCGGTATTAAGCCTTCTTGAGCAAGTTGATTACATCATCATTGATGATGCAATTTTGTGCCACCTAGGGGCTGCATGTCGACCAAAGGGATGGAGGGTTGATATTTTTCCATTTAATCCAAGTGAAATCCAATGGTTTAGATCAAATTGGAAAAAGACCATTATGTCCCTAGAATTTTCTATAAATAGGCTTCAAATCCATTTCATTCTTCACACCATTTTCTTGAGAGATCTTGGCCGAAATAGAGGGGCAGCAAGGAGGAGAGGAAGCCCGGGAAATTTTGTAGCGAAGCTCTGGGTAAGTTTTTCGGTACCGAGTCTTAAGCTTTCGTAGTTCTTTCGATAGTTAGAGTAGTAATGTTAAATTAGTATTTAATCTTCCAAGTATGATTAGATATCATATGATAGGGGTATTTTAGTCTAGAATTTCAAAAATCATGATTGGGTCGAAGTTCTGGCAAAATATTGGAAGAAATTAGTCAAAGTAACGAAGTGCTGGCGAAATTCCGCCGATTAGGGGAATAGGGGCAAAATGGTAATTTGTACCTAAAATGCCCGTTATAATGTCAAATATTGACAAAAATGATATTTATCCTTATAGGATATCTTTGATCCCGAACCACTGTTTTTCCGCTGTCAGACGTATCGCCGTCGGGCCGCCGTCAGAATTTCTGAATTTCCGTAAAAAAGTACCGAAGTACTGTCAAACGAAGGTACGTTCGCGGCGTACTGTAATACTAACTCTGATGCTTATAGTCTGCTTATATATGATATGGATAATTTCATAAGCCATGAGCGGGACTGCTTAGGGTCATGCACAATGACTAAGGTAATAAACTTAGATAATCACTATTACAAACCTTACGGGTTATAGACATGATAATGCCGTATGTTTTCCTAGCCACGAAGACACGACCGTACATCGTGGCACTGGTGAATAGTGCAGACAAATAACTTTGCTCGTAGGGTAGTTGTTATTAAATGATCATATATTGCTCTGTCAAGATCATTGCTGTAATTCATTCTAGAAATATCTGTTGAACATATATTGTTATATAAGCATGAGGTTAACCGTTACCTGAGATCTGATAAACATTGGATCTTAGCTCTTACTATAGCATCAGTATACGAGATACCAAGGACGGAGGATAAGAGTAAGCCGAGTGGACAGTACACGTGAAGACGAAGTAATGATCGATCGAGTAGATTAAAGTCCTGAACAGAAAATGTACTATTCTTTATGAACAGGCAGTTACGCCACAGTTAACGTTGTATCAGTTACTCAATGCTTTTTATTCCGATGCTCTACTCTGATGGAAAAAAAAAATTTGGCTCTGAAATTGGGATGTTACACTTTCACACTTGGACTCACTCCCCCTTACAAGCTGTAACTGTACACCCACACTTAAGGTTCCACAACCTTAAGATTTATCAATTCAAACAATCGAATAAGTGTTAAGAAACTCCTCATGAGCTGATAAAGATTAAACACTGAAGTACACAATTGATCATCACACTCTCTATTGGAAACTATAAAACATTGTGAAACAGAGAGTATATGAGTTGAGCGTTGGATTCATGAAGTTGGCATTTCGACAATGCAAAAACTCTCGTCTCTCGTATATTTTGAATCCTTCTCCTTTTATATTTGATCGTTACAAATGACCATTGAGAAGCTTTGCAACTAGCCGTTGAGCCTCTTCGTTTATCTGTTAGGCACAGATATAATACGTTGTGAGTAGTCGACCGTTGCATTGGTTGTACTTGGAGAAGGTGACTCAGAATGATAGCCAGATTAAGTATGCCTCGAATGAATGATTTCATCTGCCAGAACTTTAGTTCCGATTGTTGCTCTGCTTTTCTGAGTTGTATTAAATGTACTGCCACGTTGGATCGTCTTTCGCTCGAATTCAAATATAGCCTGGTTAATCACTTTAAAACTCAACCAAAGAATGATTAGATATGATATAAGAGAGTTTGAAGATGATTAATAAACATTAGGGAGTAACCCATGATTTTCCAGAATCGATTCAAGAGCATTCGTCCATAGTAAGTTTTTCAGAAAAGTATTCTCAAGAATTGTTCTAAGCATTCTCGAGAATCAAGTTAATAACTCGACAAAGAGAAATCAATCCTGAAAGGGTTCTTGAGAATAGATTATTTCATTCTCGAGAATCCTATGGCCAGAAGCTTTTTCGTGAAGGTTTAGTGAAGCCATTCTCGAGAATTGAATTATCATATTCGAGAATCAGGCGTTGATCAATTTCCGTAGATGAAATGCATTCTCGAGAATTGCTTTCATTCTCGAGAATCAATTTGGCATTCTCGAAAATCATGTAATAAGAAATATTTGATCATCATATTCGTTCACTTATCATTCTCAAGAATCATGAGTGAGTACTTGAGAATAAATTCCATTCTCGAGAGTCAAGTTGACATTCTCGAGAATCACAGGTTGGGAAACAATTAATCATTCATTGAGCATTCTCGAGAATCACACGTTCATAAAATTTCCGTAGATGACCATTCTCGAGAACTCCTTTTCCATACTCGAGAATGATATTGTATAACCGAACGCTAATACTCAAGAAGGTAGTTTCATTCCATCGTATGCTTGGCTGAATTCATTCATTTTTGTTTTCATCAAATACCATTGATTTCTTGCTCCAGCAAATATTTCAACCTCGATGTCACTGTGTTCTTGCTTCTGACAGATTTTTGCTTCTGTCGTTCTTGATGTTGTTTCAAACGTTGATCACCTGAACCTTATACAAAAGTGATAAGAAGAATGTTAAGAATCAATATAAGTTGTTTTGGTATTCATCTGGACGTTCTTCATAATCAACAGTATTTCCGGACACGGTGATTTTCATGGTTCTTGAGATATCAGTGATTCAGAACTAGTGTCAACTTCCAGAGGTTATATTGGCAATGAACAGATGATATACTCGAGAATTCAGAGCTAATTCTCGAGAATCATATCAGAAGACACTTTCGATAGAGGATCTGCCGCACCATTCTTTGGCCCATTCTCGAGAATTGATTCCCATTCTCGAGAATCATTGTCATATACTCAAGAATCAATTTCTTATGGAGATGCAAACAAGTTGATCCTGATTTAAATACTTCAACTCTTTAAAGCCTTCTTTCCAATGCAAGAACAATCAGCTCCAAACTCATTGTAGTTCGTCCGTTATCATCAACCAACGTTTCTGCAGCATCTTTGAACAGACTATCAATTTTCGAGGGCTATATCTCCCTGGTCCAAACTCCGTTTTTGTTGTTTAAAGTCTTTATGGAAATCTCTTGATGTATAATTTTTATTTCATTTAAAACATTGGTCCCTATAACTTAATAAAAACTTAGACCATTTTGTTCCTACCGCGGTCAAAACCAAAATGAGGGCAAACTTAAGAGATCAAAGATTATATTAACCCTTTTTTATATAAAAAAGTTTTGATAAGTTGGGTTATGAACTAAAAAAAGAGTGCTTAATTACTAACTCACAACGTCCTTATATGAACAATAATATATTTTTTTTGGGACTGAATCAACAATATTTTAACGTTTATTTATACATACAAAAATATTTTAACTTGCGAGTTTGTGAATAATGAGCTAAATTTGTTCGTATTAAGAATGTTACCGCAAAATATAGAAAATTAAGGGAATCAGATATTAAATAATTCTAATCTAATCCTTATCATAAGTTTAGTGTAGGGAAACTTTTTGGTTTTAAATAGGATTAATTGTTTTATGATATTATCATGTGGTTTGGGGTTCGTATTTTTGTGAACATATTTTTGCTTGTCACTTTGATGACTCATGACGTTCACTTTAAACGGATATGTGGGACAAGTAGATTTTAGAGTAAAATACTCTAACCCTCCTTACATTTTGCTTTAATTATATAGACTTCTCCTCTATTTTGAAAATATACACTAAAGTCCAACCCGTTAACTCCGTTAAGGATTTTTATTTGTTTTAATTAAAATTAAAATAAATTTTATTTTCTAATTTACCCTTCATCATTATTAATTCCTTAATTTTGGCTAAAATTGTTGAAGTAATTTAATTAATATTTTTTCCTTTTTCTTAATTTATTTTTAGTTTTGCAAATAATTATCTGTTAATTTTTTTTCATATTGAGATAAAGACATAATTAATTTAACTAAAGTATGATTAATTATATTGATGCATACTTAAATAAACATGTTTATAAATGTTTGTGCAAAAAATAATTTAAAAAATTAAAATTTTAAATAAATATAAGTTATATAATACATCAAATATACATTATCAATAACATATGGTGATTAAAAATAGGGAAAAACACTTTTCATGTTGTAGGAGAAGTGTTTTCTCATGCCACATACGCATGAAATGGTGAGACCCACACATATATATAATTAGCATTATATATATATGTGGGTCCCACCCTTTCATGTGTGTGTAGGAATCTTATTCTTCTCATGCAACATGAGAAGTATAAACCCCTTAAAAATATGCCTGTCAAATATCTTTTCAATCATGGTGTCATTGTTAACCGAAAAAGGAAACCAAACAAAGAAAGAAATATATTTTTAGACATTCAAAAGAATACTAAACTAATAAACTTCAATAAATATGATAAAAATTTCCAATTTTATAATATAATAAAAGCTGATAAATTTTATAATGTATTGGAAATTTTGAACATATATGAATTAGAATTATTTTTTGTTTCCATAAAAGTTATTTTTAGGCAAATATAAATGCTTATTCATTTGTTAAAATTAAATAGGGGTATTTTGGTAAGAAAATGTTTAATAGTCAAATTTGACAGTCAACTTTTTGAAGCTTGTCATCACTTTACAAAATCTATGAAGAAACTATTTTTTTAGTACTATCATGGTTGGCACAGGCCGATGCAAGTGTTAGAGAAGGGGGCATAGATTTAAAATGAATTAAGACCACAGACTTTCAAATCTATGCCAGATTTTCTATACTAATATCTCGTGGATGCACGAGATATTTATGGACAAGTCGAGAGACTGAATTAATCATAACACTTGCTTTAGAATGATTTGTGTTAAGTTTTTTTTATTTAATTTTGTATTATTTGAGAAATTCCAAGTAACATTGATTGCTGTAAAAAATTCTTTATTATATTTCAACTTGTGACTTGTGAGTTGTTGATTTGTATTAGTTGTGCTAAACGGGTTTGTGCGTTCCACATTTAAGCCCCAGAAAATAACGGATATATAAAAGTAATTCTTGTTTATATTTTGTACAAGCCAGTTGATAAGTGCATATTTTATAATTAAATAGATATAAATTTTGAATTATATTAGATTAAATCTATAAATATTCTATATCCATTTAAAATAAAAATAAATTTTATTTGCTAATTTACCCTTGATTTTTTTTAATTCCCTATTTTTGACTAAAATTGTTCAAGTAATTTAATTAAGATTTTTTTTTTTCCTTTTTCTTAATTTATTTTCAGTTTTGCAAATAATTATCTGTTAACTTTTTTTCTATTGAGATAAAGACATAATGAATTTAATTAATGCAGACATAATTAATTTAACTAAAATATGAATAATTATTTTAATTGATGCATACTTAAATAATCATGTTTATAAATGTTTGTGCAAAGAATTTATTTAAAAAATTAAAATTTTAAATAAATATAGGTTATATAATATATCAAATTTACATTAATAACATATGCTGATTAAAAATATGCCTATAAAATATGTTTTCAATCATGGTGTCATTGTAAACAAAAAAAAAAAAAAAAAAACAAAACAAAACAAAGAAAGAAATATATTTTTAGTCATATAAAAGAATACTAAACAAATAAACTTCAATAAATATGATAAAAAGTTTAGATTTTATAATATAATAAAAACTGATAAATTTTATAATGGTATTGCAAATTTTGAACATATATGTATTAGAATTATTTTTTGTTTGCATAAAAGTTATTTTTAGGCAAATATAAATATTTATTCAT
Source organism: Acacia pycnantha (assembly GCA_025563575.1). NCBI lineage: Eukaryota > Viridiplantae > Streptophyta > Magnoliopsida > Fabales > Fabaceae > Acacia > Acacia pycnantha. The sequence goes on along the minus strand of JAMWYP010000002.1, from coordinate 6,573,060 downwards.
TTGTTAAAATTAAATAGGGGCATTTTGGTAAGAAAATGTGTAATAGTCAAACTTGACTTGGGTGGTTGGAAATAGAATCTCAAATATATAAGAGAGGTTTCAATACCATGCATTTTAATTTTAAAGGAGGTTTACATACCTTTTGAAGAGTCTACATTATGTGCACATAATTATGTGCTCATACCTCTAATTAGAGGTATGAACATATTTTTTTTCAATTTTTTTATATATTGTATTTAGGGTTTAGGGTATTTAAATTATATGTTGCTTTCTGTGATATTTTTTACACCCAATATCTCAAATTAATTAGTTTCCAGTTTTGCATCTATCTGTAACACCAGTATTATGAAAATTAATTAATTTGAGATATTGACTGCAAAAAACATCTCAGAAAAAAACATATAATTTAAATATATATAAATAAAATATTTAAAAAAATTTAAAAAAATATGATCATACCTCTAATTAGCATGGTTTGTGAAACCGGACCGAACCGGCCGGTTCAGACCGGGAACCGGTCAACCGGCCGTGAAACCGGTCTAACCCGGTGAAACCGGTGTGACCCGGACGGGTTAGACCGGTTTGACCCGGTCAAACAATTAATTTTTTTTTTTTTTATGTTTTTTTTTTGAAATTTTGCCTCACACTACCGTTTATTTTTTCAGGTGAAACCGTGAAAGAGCTTTGTTCATCTCGAGTCTAGCAATCCTCCCACACATTCTGGTGTTAAAAATGATTCAGCTTGAGAATATTTTGTCATCATATACTTATTTTTAATATTTTGCTACCATGAATATATTGTCTCAAATGTAGGTTGTAAAGAAAATTGTTAGAAATATCTGAATATGTCACAAGTATTGAAGTATATGGTTATTTTGTTACTAATCTAAAATATTGAAATGATATATAATATGTCAAATTTAGGTTGGTGTGATGAGAAATTAATTATTTTCCAATTTTTTATACCTCACCGGTCTAGCCCGGGTTGACTCCGGGCTGACTCCGATCTGACCCGCTAACCATTAACCCAGTATCTCGACCGGTTCAGTAACCGGTCCGGATTTTAGAACATTGCTAATTAGAGATATGAATACATAAGAAGTACATAATATGAACTCCGTTTTGAAGAATGTGACAGGCTGGATAAGAGAAGAGAGAAACGTCAATGTACGGTTTTGGAGAAAACACGTTAATGCACGGCATTGGATAAATCTACACCCATAGATTTTTTTTTTTTTTTTTGCTCAGAAACACCCATAGATTTCAAATGAATTAAAACCACAGACTTTGAAATCTATGCCAGATTTTTTATACTAATATCTCGTGGATGCACGAGATATTTATGGGCAAGTCGAGAGACTGAATTAATAGTAACATTTGCTTTAGAATGATTTGTGTTAAGTTTTTTTTTTATTTAATTTTGTTTGACACTTTATGAATTTCCATTTATTAATATTCTTTATGAATTTATAGTTATGAATATATTTTATTTTTTCTTTTAATTATATTTATTTCTCTTGTTTTTCATATGATTTGCTTTGGCATGCTACCAATAGAATCTAATACATGGGTAATCTTGATGAACTAGGAGGTGAAGGGAGAATCTAGATATTTGTGGTTATAAAACTATACCTTTATGGATTTATTAGTTGTGTGAGTGTCATTGGGAACAAATTCAACATTAATTAAAAAGGAACTAATAATTTAGGAGAATATTAGGACACTTTTAAAATATTTATCACTCTAATAAATCTGACAGTCAACTCAAAAATAATACTCCCTCCGATCCTAATTATATGAGTACTTTTATAGTGCAATTTGCACTATAAAAGTGTTCTTATAATTAAGACCGAAGATAGTAAAAATTAGTAACATGTTGGTGAAATCTTGAACCCAACTCTTTAAGTGATTGTTACATTCTCATAAATATTCTCTTTACTCAAATCTCATCTCAATTAGTAAATTATAACCTCCTTGTGGGTAAGACGTGAGAATATTATGGGATTATTACTACATCAATCCCTTACACTTGTGGGGCGATCATGTCCTCCATATAAGAATTAGTTAACTAATTTAAGGAAATTAAAGAAGCTATATAAATTACTTAATTAATTATAACATATGTTATATGATATCTCTAAAATACTCATGTGTATTATCAGATTATATATCAACGAGGTCAAATATTTGGAAAAAAAATTATAGATAGAAATATTTTAAACTAATTTATCTATAGTTTCGTTAATTTTCTCAAACTAGTCAATTAAATCTTATATTAAGAATAAGAGAAGGCGATACATAGAAATACTGCATTGATCGCATGGGAAAAACTCACTTCACCTTACTTTTGTTGTAAAAAAGGGTGATAAATGAATTATTTTATACTAAATATGTAATGTCGTAAGTTAAAATATTGATATTTTTATGATTAATTATTTGGACAATTGGACCAAGGTTTCAGGAAGATAATCTCAAGAAATTGAGATTATGCACATGGCGATATTATTGTTGAAGTTAATAGTATGCTGCGGAGAGAATGGTCAGTGCGGATTGACAAGTGTAGCCGAGAGGTGACCCTAGAGGCTGTGAGGATTGAAAAGGATTAAATTAAACGGAGTTTGATCATTTAAAAAAGAAAAGAAAAGAAGAAGAAGCAATAATTCGATTGGAGGGACAAAAATTCAAGATAAGGTTGGACCAAGTCAATTTAGATTTTTTTTCGAATTTCATATTCCATCCGGTCCTTTTATATCATGTCAATAACTATATTACACAGTTTAAGAAAATGGTTGAAATTAAATTAATTAAAAGCAATAAGTATGTGTTAAATCAATATTGTTTTTCTAGATATTCTTTTATTTATGAGGAGGCAAGCAAGATAGAGAAAATGTGTAATACATGAGGGAAAGTAAGAAAGAGAATGTATAAAAAAGAGAGAGAGAATGAAAAAAGTCCACATTTTAATTATTGCTATATAAATGATTTATGAGGAGTAAAGGGAAAATAATGTCATCAAATGTTAAGACAATTTTTGTCAGTCTCTTATAAAAAATAATTAGATAAATATATATTAAGTAATTATTTATATATATGATTGGTTAAAAATGGGAGTGAATAAAGTATACACTAATTGAAAACTCTTTATTTTTTCAACTTTGCTTCTCTATCCTATCTAGAGACTATAAATAGAGACAAAGGGCATGTACAAAAGCCAAACCAAAAGAGACATTGCTGTAAACATGAGAAAGGCTATTCTAATTGCTTTTCTTGTTTGGGTTTCTACAATATTTCTCTTCCAGCTTCCCTGTTCCACTCATGCACGTCTTTTAGTTGGTAACAATAATACTTCAACTTCGTTTATTTTGCTTCTTCTTTTTTTTTTTCCTTCTCAATCTCATGCACTGTGACTAGCTTCTTGCCTCATCAGTTATGAAATCTTTATGAGTTTCTTATTAATTATTTATTCTCCGTTGTGATCTGTGAATATATTAAACTGATAAGTTAATATTATACGATGTACGATGCAGAAAAGACATCGGTAACCTCACCGACGCCGGGTAAGAACAAGCATGCAGTTCAATGTCTTCCTAACACTCGTTATTCTGGGTGCATTCCAGCTGCCGCTCCAAAACTTCGATGCGATCCCTATAACCGTCGTGGCTGTAAGAAGTAGGAAAATAAATATCTGAACGATACGGGTTTATATAGAAAGTATAATAAAAATAAGGGAAAATTTATCTTTTTATCTCAGTAGTGATGGCTCTATTGTAACTTAATTTTTAAACTATGACTTCGTGCAATTCAATTCTTATAATTTATATTCAGTTGAAACCTAGTATTTAAAATTTAACTCAGTGCAGTTCAATTTAAATAGTTTTAATCATGCAAAACTATAGTTCCTAAGTTTTATGAAATGCTTAATTTTATTTTATAAAATATAAGGGTCAATAATTTAAATAGTTAACACTACAGGGTGTAATACCCGGATATTTATCTGGAATATTATAAATAAAAGTTGGATATTTCTGATAAGTGAAATTTCAATCTCCGGTCTTGTATAATTATAGTCTATTTTCTAAGTAGAATTTCTGTAGGAAATCAGGGAAATTAATGGCCAAAGTGCCAAAATGACCAAAATGCCCCTAAGGGACATAAATAACTTAGGAAATTATGGAAAAATACCAAAAGTTAGAAAAGTGACCAAGTAAATTAGGAGAGTATATTATCTCTAATTATTGTAATTTAATAAATTATGAACTTTGAGAAATTGTACAAGAATGTTCAAAAAGTAATAAAGACCAAAATACCCTTGCAATTATGGATTAATGCAATGGGCATGGAAATTCTGGTGTTAAGGCAAAAGTTTGAAGATAAAAGAGTGTCTTAATTAAGAAAATTACCAACAAGTGATAATAGAATAATTAAGTAATATTGGGCTAATTACTTAAGTGTAAACAAAGGAAATTAAGAGATAATTGTGTAAAGCTCAAAAATTGGTGGTAATTGGCTTAAAATTAGTAAAAATATATTTACTAATTAATTGGAAATTTTGGAGAAAAATAGTTGAGTTTAGGTATTTTTAAGCCTAAATACAAGAATGGACCAATTAGGTAATTTTGTGGAATTTTTGGAAAAATTAAATAAATAAATAATTAAATAATTAATTAAATAAAAAATTAATATTTATTAAATAAAAAATGGGCCAGCCGAAAATGGACCCAAGAAAAAGAGAAAAATAAATGAAAAATGAGATGAGAAAATATTTATGCAAGTGGACATATTATATTATTATAATTAATTAAAGCAAAAATTGTGAATAGTAAGTTAAAAATTAGGAAACGGATCCTATCTAGAGATCTATGAATAGGAATCCCAAGGTCAATGTAAAATATTGATCAGTGAGTTTTTACCTTCAAGTGACCTTTTCCGGATTTAATTCCGAGGCCGTTTGTGCATTTTCCTAATAAAACAAAATAGGAAATTCGAAAAAGGGCAGATAGCAGGGTTGGAAGTAAAGACTTCAAAATTAGAGTTGTGACAACTGAGAAAGAATTGGGAATTTTTATGGACATATTTGAAATCAGTGCATCTATGTCTATAAGCTGGAACTTCCGGATTTTCGTTTCGAAACCGGACGCGATCGGACACGTTTTTCGAGGAAACTTCAACTGGACAGTTGGAGCCCTATATGGAACCAAAATTTAGGTTAACTTGGACATTTCTACTAAGTGAGGAAATGGTTTCAAAGTTGTAAATCCAGAATTTTGAGATTTCTCCGAAATCACGCGAATCGGGTACCGATCGGGAAATTTTACCGGGCCGGGGGCAAAATGGGAAGAGGTGACATCATCATGGATGATGCAATTTTATGCCACCTAGGGCTGTGTATGTCGACCAAAGGGGATTAATGGTCAAGATCAAGCCTTCTTGAAGAAGTTAGAATCCAAAGGTTGAAACAACTTTGGAAATTCCAAGCTTGTCCTTCCAAATTTCTATAAATAGGTAGCTCCCTCCTTCAATATTCTTCACACCACTCTTCACTTCTTGCCATGACCGAAATTCTTGAGTGAGAAAGAAGAGAGAGAAGCTCTGGGGGAAGTTCTGCAGAAGTCTTCAACGGGTAAGTCTTTCGGTCTTTAGTTTTTAGTCTTTAGTTCAATAGTTAGTAAGGCTAGAATAGTCTTTATTTTTATGATTTGGGTATCATATGGGAGGGCTATTTTAGTCTTTATTTTCAAGAATCATAAATGCGTCGAAGTTCTGGCAAAATTTTGGGAAGAAAATAGCCTATGTAGCGGAAGCGCTGGCGAAATTCCGCCGATTAGGGGTAGAAGGGCAAAATGGTAATTTTTACCTAAAATGCCAGTTATAGTGCCAAATCACTAATGAAAGTGATATTACTCTTATAGGACGTCGAAATCCTAATTTGTTGCCGTTACGCTGTCCAACGTGCCGCATTGTCGGACAAACCGCGTTTTCCGTCGAAAGTACGCTTCGCCGAAACAACTACGTACATCAAACGAAGGTACGGACGCGCATCGTAACACTAATCCTATAGCTCTCATATACATATATGTCATAGATACGTTCATATACCGGGGCTCGCTTAGGGTCGTCGTTATACATACTGACCTTGTACGGGTTATAAGACATGATAATACCGCTTTGAGTTCCGAAGTCACATTATCGCTTTCTGTACTTATATTTTGAACAAGTAGGATCACTGTAATGTCAATACTCTATTACACTATGGTTCATATTTTGTTATGATCAGTTACTCTTTCGCTCCCATGCTCTACTCTGATTGAAAAAAAAAAATTCCGCTTTAAAAATTGGGATGTTACACTTTATGGTATCAGAGGAAATCTTTCTGGCAAGTATTTAACTTTGTTACCACGAACGGTTTGGTGCCGAAGGCAAGGCTAGTCTACGTGGGTGTGCCATAAGTCGCCGTATAAGTCGGTGAGGCCCCCATGGTAGACACTTACCTGGCCATTCTGTTCGGATAACGGAGTTAGGTTCTTAAGCCTTTTAAACTTTGAGCACGTTTTGAAAAGGAGTACTGTTATGACCACAGTGTAATAGGTAGTGATGGACGAGAAACAAAAAGTCGTAGATCTTCTATCCCGTAATAATAGGACGTAACGCGCGTAGATCCGTAATTCCAGAGACGGCGGGACGAAGACGAAACCCTGATATTTCTAATGACCCCAAACCGAAATATGATCCTGACTTAGGGTAGAGTCAATGGCTAGAATACCTTTAGAGCCGGAGAAACCGGTTGGCTCAGATCATTCATCTGATGACAACAGCGTGGGGACATACGATATAACCACTGGTCATAAACCAGCTGGATGATGTAATATATGTTAGCATGTACATTACATCTAATGTGAAAATATATATGTCTGGATGCCATGTGTTGTGTTATTTTTTCTGACACTTAGCCGTTATTTGATATAAAGGAAAAGCTAAAACATGGCCATCATAAGAGGTGCCGGTGCACCAAGAGGTAGGGGCCGAGGCAGAGGCCGAGGTCGAGGCGAGGCAGCAGCCTCAAATGGACGTAATACCCGAGCAAAATGCTATACCAAACCAGCCGGAACAGAACGAAGTACAAGAACTGAGGAGAACTCTCCAAGAGCAGAGGGCTCTCATTGATGCTCTGTTAGCAAGACAACATCAACAGGATGAAGAAGCCCAAAGACAATTGGACGCACGTCAACACGAAGAGGAAGAGCATAACAATGAGGAAAACGAGGAGAATGAAGAAGAAGAAGAAGAGGAGGACAATGACAATCAAAGTGAGGAAGACCATGAGGAAAATGTTGAGGAATCTGATAGATCACAATCACCTCCACGACGAGGAAGAAGGGAAAAGAATACCCAGTATTGGGTTAATCAGTTTGTAAGTCAAGCCGCCAACTTTTCGAGGAAAGCTGGACTTGGCGGAGGATTGGCTGAAGAGACTAGAGAAAGTATTCAGGGTGATTGACTGCCCTGAGAATCGCAAAGCCCAACTAGCGATTTACCAACTTGAAGGAGATGCCGACCGTTGGTGGGAGGTCACGGCAGAAACCCTACAGACCAATGACTGTCCCGTGACATGGGGGAAATTTCTGGAGAAATTTCATGAACAATATTTCCTCCTTCAGTGAAAATGAACAAGGAGTCGGAATTTCTCCATATCCGACAAGGACAGGAGGAATCTTTCGACGATTACTACGCCCGGTTCACCAACATGTCCCGATACTCAAGACATCTTCGAAGGGGCAACGATGAAAGCAAGTATGGTGAATATACTGATTCACGGGTTAAAATATGAAATTGGTGAAAGGCTCATGTCCCAGCGATTCCAGAACTTGACAAGCGCAGTGGAAACTTGTCGGATGACTGAGCGCAACCTCAGAGGATTTCAGAGATCAAGGAACTTCAACAACAATAATGCTGGTCGAGGTGGATTCAACCGCGAGAACTCTTCACTAAAGAGGAAGGCACCCTGGAGTAACCCCCGTGGTGGAAATAAAAGGCCATACCAAGTCAAGGCAACGAGAACTATCCCGGCAGTAGGGATCTCAAACGTGCCCCAAATGCAAGAAGCATCACCCAGGCGTGAATCGTGAAGGGAAGCAGATATGCTTCGATGTCATAAGCGGGACACTATAGCAGAGAGTGTACTGAGAAGATTGGAGAGGCGAGACCTCAGAGCACAGGCCGCATCTTTGCACTAACGAACACAGAGGCCAGACAGTCCCCGGAGATGGTCCAAGGTACTATTTACCTTAACGGAAATCTACTTGAGGCATTGTATGATTCGGGAGCCAGTCATTCTTTCATTTCTTATGATTGTGCAAGTCGCCTAGGAATGCATGCCTGTAGTTTACCGTTTGACCTTGTAGTATCTACACCGCTTGGTGTAAAATCCTTAGCTTCTGATGCATGTATGAATTGTACTGCTAACGTGGATGGACGAGTTTCTAAAGTGGACCTTATCCGTCTACCTCTTCACGGTATCGACGTCATACTCGGTCTAAATTGGCTGACGGCCAACGGTGCGATGATCGACGTGGCAAGAAGAAGATATCATTTCCGGAGAAAAGTTGAAGTGAGCTGAACTTTCTCTCCGCTACAAAAGCTGATCGGTGCGTGAAGCAAGGATGCCATGCCTACATGGTATTCTTTTCAGTCAAAACAGAAGCTGATCTTTCACTCCAGGATATCCCTGTGGTGAATGATTTTCCCGATGTATTCCCGGAGGATCTCACAGAATTACCTCCTATCCGAGAAGTGGAGTTCAATATTGATTTGATGCCTGGTACAGGGTCAATATCAAAGGCGCCGTATCGTATGGCTCCTAACGAGATGCAGGAGTTGAAGAAGCAGCTAGAAGAGCTTTTGAAAAAAGGGTTCATTCGACCTAGTGTATCACCGTGGGGAGCCCCAGTGTTGTTTGTAAAGAAGAAAGATGGAAGCTTCCGACTCTGCATTGACTACCGTGAATTGAACAAAGTAACGGTAAAAAACAAGTACCCACTTCCCCGGATTGATGATCTTTTGGATCAGTTATCCGGTTCCACTGTCTTCTCCAAAATTGATCTGCGTTCGGGATATCATCGGTTGCGAGTTAAAGATGGTGATATTTCCAAGACAGCTTTCGGGACCGGTACGGGCATTATGAATTCCTTGTGATGCCCTTCGGATTAACAAATGCACCAGTGGTATTCATGGATTACATGAACCGTATCTTCCGACAACACCTAGACCAGTTTGTGGTGGTGTTTATTGATGACATTCTCATCTATTCCAAGAGCAAAGAAGAGCACGAAGAACATCTGCGAAAGGTGTTGAGCATACTCAGGGAGAAGCAACTCTATGCTAAACTGAGCAAATGCGAATTTTGGCTGCCGGAAGTGAAATTTCGGGCCATGTTATATCTAGCAACGGAGTTGCAGGTTGATCCAAGCAAGGTAGATGCGGTTACGGGTGGAAACGGCCGAGACTCGACGGAGATCCGTAGTTTTCTTGGTCGGCGGGATACTACCGCAGATTCATACAGGATTTCTCGCGTCTAGCCCTTCCATTGACAAAGCTTACGAGGAAGAATCAACCCTTTGTATGGGGAGATGACGTGAGGAGAGCTTTAAACCGAGAGAGAGATTGACTACATCACCGGTGTTAATCATCCCGCATCCGGATGAAAAGTATGTTGTTTACAGTGATGCCGGTGGGCAAGGGTTGGGATGTGTCCCGATGCAACGGGCGAGTGGTGGCTTATGCCTCTCGTCACCGAAGCCTCACGAGTTGAACTATCCTACACACGATCTAGAGCTGGCGGCTATCGTGTTCGCTTTGAAGATATGGAGGCATTACTTGTACGGTGTAACCGTAGAAGTGTATTGTGATCACAAAAGTTTGAAATACTTGTTCGATCAACGAGAACTCAACATGAGACAACGTCGTTGGATGGAGCTGATTAAAGACTACACCTTGGAGATCAAGTATCATCCGGGTAAAGCAAACGTCGTTGCTGATGCTCTTAGCAGGAAGACGGTGCAGGTGGCATATATGATGATACAAGAACAGAAATTGTTGGAAGATTTCAGAGATCTGAATCTATCCAATCAAGTCTGCATGGGTCTTCATGCACCACCGATGCCTATCTTGCAACTCTTCTTGTTAGTCAAGGGAGTATGATCTGAGAGATGAAGTTGAGAAAGCTCAGCAGCAAGATGATTGGGCAAAAGAGATACGTGAGAAGATCTCTCGAGGTGAGACCCAAGACCATGACCTATCACTTAGTGGATTGGTCAGGTACAAGAAGCCAATCTATGTACCGCCAGTTGATGAATTAAGGCGGAAGATAATGGATGAGGCTCACAAGAGTAAATACACTCTGCATCCGAGGCATGGTCAAGATGTACAGTATGAAGTCCGAACTTTGGTGGCCGGAATGAAGAAAGACGTTATAGAGTACGTGGCCAAGTGCTTGACTGTCGAAGGTGAAGATTGAACACCGTCGACCCCCGGTCTTTTGCAAGGACTAGAGCTGCTAGGAATGGAAATGGGAGAACATAACCATGGATTTTGTGGTAGGTCTGCCCAAAATCAGGAATCATGATACGATTTGGGTAGTTGTTGACAGATTAACTAAGTCAGCACACTTCATTCCCATCAGTATCCACTATTCTCCGGAACGATTGGCAGGGATTTATATCAAAGAGATAGTGAGATTGCATGGTATTCCTAAGAGCATTGTCTCTGATCGGGACACGCGTTTCAAATCCCGTTTCTGGCAAGCGTTACACGAAGGTATGGGGACTAAGCTGAGGTTCAGTTCGGCTTATCACCCTCAAACCGACGGTCAATCGAAAGGACGATTCGGCGCCGGGAGGATATCTTTGCGAGCATGTGCCCTTGATTTCAAAGGAAGTTGGGATCAACATCTTTCGCTAGCAGAGTTTGCATATAACAACAGTTATCATGCTAGTATACAAATGGCCCCGTTCGAGGCATTGTATGGGCGGAAGTGTCAATCACCATTATGCTGGACAGATTCATCTGAAAAGCAGTTACTTGGGCCGGATATGCTTGAGCAAACCTCCGAGCGAGATCGCATTGATCAAGAAGAGACTCCTAGCCGCACATAGTAGACGGAAAGAGCTATGCGGACAAAAGGAGGAGACCCTTGACGTTCTATGTCGGCGACCATGTATTTGGTGTCGGCAGAACGCTTAAGAGGAAGAAACTGAGTCCACGATACGTAGGACCCTTTGAGATTTTGGCGAAGCGCGGAGAAGTAGCTTATCAGATAGCTTTACCCCCGAACCTAAGTAATCTTCACGACGTTTTCCACGTGTCACAACTGAAGAAATACCAACCAGCCAGACCGAGGTCATGTCATTGAGTACGAAGACGTTGAAGTACGACATGATAATACCTTCGTGGTTGAGCCAGAACAGATCATTGATCATAAGGAGAAACGGCTCAGAAATAAGACTATTCTGATAGTGAAGGTGGTCTGGAAGGGTTTAACACCCGAAGAGGCAACTTGGGAAACCGAGAGTGACATGAAGGAGAAGTACCCAGACCAAAAGTTAGAAAAGTGACCAAGTAAATTAGGAGAGTATATTATCTCTAATTATTGTAATTTAATAAATTATGAACTTTGAGAAATTGTACAAGAATGTTCAAAAAGTAATAAAAGACCAAAATACCCTTGCAATTATGGATTAATGCAATGGGCATGGAAATTCTGGTGTTAAGGCAAAAGTTTGAAGATAAAAGAGTGTCTTAATTAAGAAAATTACCAACAAGTGATAATAGAATAATTAAGTAATATTGGGCTAATTACTTAAGTGTAAACAAAGGAAATTAAGAGATAATTGTGTAAAGCTCAAAAATTGGTGGTAATTGGCTTAAAATTAGTAAAAATATATTTACTAATTAATTGGAAATTTTGGAGAAAAATAGTTGAGTTTAGGTATTTTTAAGCCTAAATACAAGAATGGACCAATTAGGTAATTTTGTGGAATTTTTGGAAAAATTAAATAAATAAATAATTAAATAATTAATTAAATAAAAAATTAATATTTATTAAATAAAAAATGGGCCAGCCGAAAATGGACCCAAGAAAAAGAGAAAAATAAATGAAAAATGAGATGAGAAAATATTTATGCAAGTGGACATATTATATTATTATAATTAATTAAAGCAAAAATTGTGAATAGTAAGTTAAAAATTAGGAAACGGATCCTATCTAGAGATCTATGAATAGGAATCCCAAGGTCAAGGTAAAATATTGATCAGTGAGTTTTTACCTTCAAGTGACCTTTTCCGGGATTTAATTCCGAGGCCGTTTGTGCATTTTCCTAATAAAACAAAATAGGGAAATTCTGAAAAAAGGCGAGATAGCCGAGTTGGAAGTAAAGACTTCAAAATTAGAGTTGTGACAACTGAGAAAGAATTGGGAATTTTTATGGACATATTTGAAATCAGTGCATCTATGTCTATAAGTTGGAACTTAGGATTTTCGTTTGAAACCGGACGCGATCGGACACGTTTTCGAGGAAACTTCAACTGGACAGTTGGAGCCCTATATGGAACCAAAATTTAGGTTAACTTGGACATTTCTACTAAGTGAGGAAATGGTTTCAAAGTTGTAAATCCAGAATTTTGAGATTTCTCCGAAATCACGCGAATCGGGTACCGATCGGAAAATTTTACCGGGTCGGGGGCAAAATGGGAAGAGGTGACATCATCATGGATGATGCAATTTTATGCCACCTAGGGCTGTGTATGTCGACCAAAGGGGATTAATGGTCAAGATCAAGCCTTCTTGAAGAAGTTAGAATCCAAAGGTTGAAACAACTTTGGAAATTCCAAGCTTGTCCTTCCAAATTTCTATAAATAGGTAGCTCCCTCCTTCAATATTCTTCACACCACTCTTCACTTCTTGCCATGACCGAAATTCTTGAGTGAGAAAGAAGAGAGAGAAGCTCGGGGAAGTTCGCGAAGTCTTCAACGGGTAAGTCTTTCGGTCTTTAGTTTTTAGTCTTTAGTTCAATAGTTAGTAAGGCTAGAATAGTCTTTATTTTTATGATTTGGGTATCATATGGGAGGGCTATTTTAGTCTTTATTTTCAAGAATCATAAATGCGTCGAAGTTCTGGCAAAATTTTGGGAAGAAAATAGCCTATGTAGCGGAAGTGCTGGCGAAATTCCGCCGATTAGGGGTAGAAGGGCAAAATGGTAATTTTTACCTAAAATGCCAGTTATAGTGCCAAATCACTAATGAAAGTGATATTACTCTTATAGGACGTCAGAAATCCTAATTTGTTGCCGTTACGTTGTCCAACGTGCCGCTGTCGGACAAACCGCTGTTTTCCGTCAGAAAGTACAGTTTCCGCCAGAAACAACTACGTACATCAAACGAAGGTACGGACGCGTACTGTAACACTAATCCTATAGCTCTCATATACATATATGTCATAGATACGTTCATATACCGGGGCTCGCTTAGGGTCGTCGTTATACATACAGCCTTGTACGGGTTATAAGACATGATAATACCGCTTTGTGTTTTCCTAGCGCTGAGGACACGTGTTCGTGGCACGGGGTAATGTGCGAGCTATATTTGTGTAGGACTTTACATACTGCTTTATGCTTATGTCCTGTCTCGTGTCACAATGTTGTTGTGTAGGACCTTACATAATTGCTTCATGCTTATGTTACATGCGTGTCACACTTCGATGAGATGTTCTTTGTTATGTCATGAATATCTATTGTCTATATACTGTTTTATTTGAGCGTAAGGTTAACCGTTACCTGAGATTCAATGCGGTGAATTGAATCTCAGCTGTAGCTTCAGGATCCGGAGGACCACGGATCGGTGCTAGGGATAAGCAGCAGCAGGAGTAGGCTACCGGCCGAAGTCACATTATCGCTTTCTGTACTTATCTTTTGAACAAGTAGGATCACTGTAATGTCAATACTCTATTACACTATGGTTCATATTTTGTTATGATCAGTTACTCTTTCGCTCCCATGCTCTACTCTGATTGAAAAAAAAAAAAATTCCGCTTTAAAAATTGGGATGTTACACAGGGATTTATAGAGATTGAAGTTGCACTGAGCCAAAATTTAAGGATTGAATTACATCCAAGTCAAAACTATAAGGATGAAAAGTATTAATTATCCTTCTTGTTGCAACTTTTGATTATCCTCCTCTATTGAATAAATGATGTCTTCTTACCTAGATTTGATGTCTTCTCATCAAATATTCTATGTACTTTTGAGTGTGAGAAATATGAAATTCTTAAATTTATGCGTTGGTGTTGTAGATAAAATAAAGAAGGTGCCTCGTGATGGCCTTTTTACTATCTAATTAATTAATAGAGTAACTTCTCCACTTGTAAATTTGTTTCTTACTTTTTTACTTTAATTTCATTTCATTTGGGAAATTCAAATGGTCTGGAGAAATAGAAGCAAAAAGAAAATGCAAGTGAGGGAACTAAAACTTGCCACCAACACATCGAAATATAATAAATCAAAACAAGTAAGGAAACCGTAATTCAAATATCATGGACCTTGATAAATTTAAACAGCCACACATCCACCTTTCATAATTTTAATTAGCTTCACTTCCAATCAAATAACATTGGCCAAAGTTCAATTCGGCCACGCCCTTCTTGCATCATTCCTTGGGTCATCCTAATTCGTAATACTAGTCTCTGCTTAAACCTTGTGTATATACTTCTATAATATATATTAACAAAAATAAGATCAATTCAAGCATCCGTCATTATGTTTAAGATTGGAAACATTATTGCTTATTTCATGACTTCAGGTTAAAAGTAATTACTCTGAAGGCTTTTTTAAATTATTCTAAGCGATTTCACAACGAGAAATATATCTTCATAATATACAATTAAAGGAAAGAAATATGACAAAAACAAAAACCGTTGCCTAGAAATTGCTTCTATATTGTCACTAGTACAAAATCGTGATGTATGGTAGTTAATAATTGTCATAAGTCATGGTTACAAACCGTCATATATACAGGCGATATAAAAGATCTGGACAAATACATTACAGTTCTAAACCATTATTTATTCCGGGCCAATTATAATGGTTATAATATAATACCCGCTATATATTGAGTTTTAGTGGGACCATTATCTGCCCATTGCTATGATAAAATTAAAATTAACAGTCACACGTAAATAACTATCATAATAAATGGTAATGCTTGCATGATACATCACGGTATCATTTTAGAATTTTTATTTATTTAGTAACATACATATATAACTGTTATGTATATAAGAATCGTTACTTTTAAATAAAAAATTATAATAGTCTCACATAGAAAATCGTTATGTATTAAGAACAAAAATAACGGTTTATAAATAAGAATGGTGAACATTTATAATACATGATAGTTTTATATAACAACAGTGATGTATGGGTGTAAGACTCTTCAAGTGAGAGTTTTTGAGTTAGTTGATCTTTTCTACATATATAATAAAACAATAGTACCTTCCACATCAAGTGACGATGCAATTTGGCATAGATTAAGACATTTAAGGCTTTTTGGGGAGAATCAATGGCAATTGTTGACATATATAAGTGATAATGTAACTAGTGACCTATATATAATTGTGTCACTTAACATGAATTAACCCCAGGAAAGCAAAGTATGAAAAGACCCTTTCTAACAAATCAACAATTAACCATAATGTGTTCATAAAACAGGATTAACAGGTAATTATGGAATCCCTTCTTCTTTTCAATACACACACCTCAGGGTCCAAGGCATAGAATTTGCCCACAACCCACTACAGGAAATTCATAACACAGGGCACAACTATCGAACAGGAGGTTTTATAGCCCACAAGTCATACAACACGAACTCCACAACAAAAGGGTCTTTACAAAACAATGTTCGCACAATATAGGAAAGTGGATCCACCATAATTTGACAGAATATAAAATAAGGCCTTCGGAAAATCAACAGTCATCCCAAAAGTGGTTAATGGAGTACTCCAAAAATATGAGGGCCCTATGATGGCAATATATAAATCAATACAACACTAATACCAAAAAGAGGCCTACAAGGTTACGACGTTTATGCCTCTGGCTGCTTCCCTTGTCCTCTAGTAAGGTTAGAGGTCTCGCCTGAAAAATTTAAGAAAGACGGGGTGAGACATTAAGTCTCCGTAACCGAAGTAAATTTATCAAATATGCAGGAAAGGATTGCAAGTCAGAGAAGCAGGTTTTATAATTATAATATTTAACAAGCGATAATGGAGAATACTTTTTCTTTCGATAACATACATGTCGGGTTCAGGGCACAACACTCGCCCACAAACCCGGAGTCCAGGGCACAAACTCCGCCCACAAACTCGATAACATACATGTCGGGTTCAGGGCACAACACTCGCCCACAAACCTGGAGTCCAGGGCACAAATTCCGCCCACAAACTCGATAACATACATGTCAGGTTCAGGGCACAACACTCGCCCACAAACCACTACAGAAATCCTTAATTCTGGCACAATTACAAACAGAATACTGTCCCTCCCATGTCACCAACGTAATACCGTAACAGGGAGGTGTCCGCCTATAACACTCAACTCAAGATCCGGGCCAGGATTTGAGAGAGCCAGGCACAAGTCACCCTTAATCTCTTCCACACAACCCACAACAGAAGAAATAATATAACACTAAAATTTTACAACAACTTTTTAGTAATTTATTATTCCAAGTATATCAATTCACAACAAGCATTTCAATTATCACAACAATAACAACCCCAATAATAGTATTTACTTAAATACATAGATTGAAAAAAATACATTGCTTCACTGAAATAATTTCATATTCAAACGTACACATAATTTTTCAAAACACATACAAATAGTATATATGAAAGTAAGGCTTAGAAAAATACCTTACAGCCCAAAACAAGCATATAAAATAAATTAACCCCGGTTACCTCAATTCCAAGCTTAACCTTAGCTCGAGGAACACAACCCGCACAATCACCGCTTACAAGAAGGCTCTACATTATCACAATTAAAGCTTATAATTTCCTATAACTTAAAAAATACAAATTCTAACAATAATATATATTATACTAAAAATTAAAAATGACATTTTGGGGTTTAGTTATTTATTTATTATTTTAAAAAAACTATTTTGTCCTTCAATATTCAAAAATGACATTTATATTTCCACAAAGGTCTTATTCCTTATTGTTGATTATTGTATATTATACTTATTTATAATACATATTAGCATCAGCTTCCTCTTTATTCCTATGTGCCGCAAGATATACATATAAATATACAAGTTTTCCTTTTCTCTCTTCATTGATCACGGCCACACACATATATATAAAATCTTATGACAAAAACTTGCTATAGCAAAGAATCGGTTTTGATTTTTATGACAATAAACTTTCATTTCTTTTTATGTGCAGCTTTATACCTTTCTTTCTTCTCATGTAGCAACGTACACCACACGTACATATATTAAACAAGTTTTTTTTTTTTTCCTTGGTTTCCTGATACAGGCTCTACGTGGTGTATTTATATATATATAGATGACAATATAATTGCTTTGGTTCTCCAGCATATGCTTCGCGGACTCGTGCAGTAACATGCGCACACACACACATATATATATATAATCATAACAGTTAAGTTTCCTCTTCCTTTTTGTTTCCAAACCATATTTTATATAAAAAACAACAAGGCTTAGTTCTATTTTTCTTTTTATATATATATATATATTAGCAAAACTTCCTATTACCATTCCCAGCCCCGTAACATATATAAACTTATCCAAGACCACATCTTTTATCTGCAAGGTTTTGGCTCTATAAGCTTAGCGTCATATATATCAGATTAATAAAGTCTTCTTAAATGTAGTCACATATATATATTATCTAACCATTTGCCCATGGTTTCCAACGTAACTACATATAGATAGCTATATATATACACTTATATCATGCAAAAAGATTTTCATTAGCTTCCAAGTGCAGGAATATATCAGATGCCATTTTTTTTTATCAGTATGTTTTAGTTCATCAAGGGAACAAGAAGGAAAGGGAAATAAAGACTTACCTCTGTTTCAGAACCAAAACGCAGAGAAAGATTGAACCACGTTTTGACTCTCACTCACCTTCGTTTTGACTCTCACTCACCTTCTTCATTCACTCTCTCTTTCTTTCTCTGTTCTTTGATAATTAAAACAGAGCACGCACACACCCCTAGCTCCAAAGCGCTCTCTCTCTCTCTCACACTGGCTTTTGTTAAGGCAACACGGATGGAAGAAGATTAAGGAGCAGCGACTATATAAAGACTAAGGGTCTGGTTCCGCACAAGAGAGTAATAGACCGAAAGAGAAGGACCATTGTGTAAGCAGCGTTGGGCTCGAGGGGTATGGGAAGGGGTTGCGTTGCGTGAATGGTTTATAGCCGAAAGTGTTGATGAAAAGAGAGCATGGTGTGAATCTGATCTCAGCGCAAACCACGCTGTGTTTTCGTGTTGGCAGCTTCTCTCCCTTTTTTTTTTTTTTGATAGGTTAGGTGATTATAGAATGGATATAATGGGTTGGGCTTAAATGCTTCTGTGCGTTGGCTGATGGAGAAGAATAAAGAAATGGAATAAATTTCTTATAAAAAAAAAAAGAAATGGAATAAATAAATGGTAGGTGGGTAGGGTTCTGCACAAAGTAATATATTGTGGGGCTACTAAAACAAATTATAACTTAATCCCCTCCCTCCAAGACTCTTATTTGCAATAATTGGATAATCTTGGAAAATAAATCCTTAATTTAATATAAGAATTTTTCCTTCCAACTAACCATTACATAATATACACATTTATCATATATACTTACTTCATAATTATACTTAATCCTAAAATTAAAAATTAGGATGTTACAAAGTACACTTTAAAAAAAACATATATACCCCTATCAAAAAGGGCGAAGGCATATGCAAACCTTAGAACTCAGGGGTTTCCATAACACTTGTGCCTTTTTTGATAGGGATATTTGAATTTTCCCCATCTTCCTTTGCTTTCCATGCTTGATTTCTAAAAAGACACAAGGTATAGATGAAAACTTACATTATTATATGTATAGATTAAGAGTGAGATTGATTCTAGCAACAAAGCCTAGAAAATCTTGATCCATCCAAATTGCATGGCTACTCGTTGTAGAGAGTACTACTCTATTATATATAGAGAGACGAGACCAAGTAGCTCCAAAACTTTCACATTGAAGAGTCTAGGACTGATCACAATTTTAATTTCATATCTTTTAACTTGGTGCCACCTGGTCAAAAGAAAAGCAGGAGAGGAACCTTCAGTCAAAGCAATAAGCATGTGATTTCCCAAGAAAATATAACTTCACAAAAGCAATTTGATTGTCACCTGGACTAGTTTATTCACATAGCTAGCTTGTTCGTGTATGACTCTCGATACATTTGAACTAGTTTATTCATAGAGTTTATTTATGTATGACTCTCATCGGTAAAATTGAATTAGTTTATTCATCACATTCCTATTGAACTTTTTGAAGTAACTTTTGGAGATATGGATACTTCCAAAAAGGAGATGTATTTTCTTTGGGATCATATGTGCAAAAGTTACATAAAAAAATATCAATGAAGTAAGGATTGCACACAAATATATGTTATCTTATATATTTCCTTACATTTTATACTTACATTTCATTATCATCATTGCATGTTTAATTGTAGGGAATTCAGGAGTAATGTGAAGCGTCAATTGAGGATACATTCACAAACATCCTTTGAAATTGATAGAAAGGTCCACAGAGAATTCTCGGGTTGGTTTACAAGGAGAATAGTAAATGACCACAACCCGCACTCACCATAATTTAGAGCTATCACAGTCGGCCTGCTTGACCACGCACAAAGATTTACAGCATACAATGTCAATGGTTTTAAGTTTTGCACCGTTTCACAAGATCATGGATTGCTGACCCAAAACTCGGGTGTTTATGGCACGTTTGGGACAAAGAGTTATGCGAGCAGCAGTGACGGGAACATGAAGTCCCGTATTATAGAAAGTTGCTTGATATGGTCAAAATAAATTACCAAGGTCATTTCACCATGACGCTGTTCAGTGTTTGTGGGAAAATACGACAACATCCTAAGGACTCACGACCGACAACTTAGGCATTAGGCATCACATCAATGAATTTCTCCCGGCCTATTCATACTAGTAAGTCTAAAGATGATGAGCTATATATTCTTGCCTCAGAGGTACATAAGGTTTATTATGTTGCGATGAGAGCACAAATATTGGAATATGGTGGTTCACTTAAAGCCTCAGGACCTTTACGATATGGGCTATGGTGATAACATCTCCTATGAAATGAGTCGTTCCAGCC
This sequence comes from Acacia pycnantha, assembly GCA_025563575.1. Classification (NCBI taxonomy): domain Eukaryota; kingdom Viridiplantae; phylum Streptophyta; class Magnoliopsida; order Fabales; family Fabaceae; genus Acacia; species Acacia pycnantha. The sequence goes on along the minus strand of JAMWYP010000002.1, from coordinate 6,552,630 downwards.
CGCCTGTTTTGAAAACTTCTTCTGTAACATCCCAATTTCAAAAGCAGTATATATTTTTTTTCATCAAAACATCATTTCAAATAATCAGAGTAGAGCATCAGAGCGATTGAGTAACTGATATGTATATATAAAATGTCGTAAGTCTGGCCAATTTACAGAAGCGGTACAAAACCGTGTGGTTCAAAAGTAGATAACAACATCAAAGGAAGGCTTCAGACGGAACAACAAAACAAGTATTCAGTCGGAACTTCTACGCGGGCTGCTTGTCTCTCTCCTCGGTCCTCGGTCCTCCTGAACCTGACGCTATGTTAAGGGCTGAGATCCAGCGCACCGGATCTCAGGTAACGGTTAACCTCATGTTTATGTATACACATACAAACAATAGACATCCACAACATCATCAGCACATACAATCACTCTATCACAACCCATGCATATGTATTGCCCCCAAGATGTAGACCTATTGCCCCAAAGATACCGACAGATTGCCCCAAAGATACGGACATATTGCCCCCAGCATACAGACATATCCTCTAACCACTATATGCATTCAAACAGTACAACATCTATACAACACACATACCACATACATGCATACCATAAACATCAGAGTTAGTGTTACAGTACGTGGACGTACATCCATTAACCGAACAGAATGGCCAGGTAAGTGTCTATCATGGGAGCCTCACCGAGTTCACGGCGACTGAATGGCTGACCCACATAGACTAGCCTATCCTTCGGCACCAAACTGTTGTAACATATTTTCATTCAATCAACATACCATAACAATACACATAGCACATATACGCATACAATAACCATAAGAGTTAATGTTACAGTACGCGGACGTACCTTCGTTGACGGAAATTCGGTACTTTGACGGAAAACGGTACAACAGTTGGTCAGAACCTTATCAGAGATATCCTATCAATATAACAACGTACTTGTTAAGGATCTATCATTACAACGGACATTTTTAGTCAAAATGACCATTTTACCCCTGACCCCCTAATTGGCGGAAATTCGCCAGCACTTCGTTACTTTGACCCTAATCTTCCAAAATTTCAACATAACTCCCACTTCAACATAGTTTTCGAAATATAAATCATATTAATTAATGATTTACATCATAACAGACATTTTAGGCAAAAATTACCATTTTGCCCCTGATGCCCCTAATCGGCGGAATTTCGCCAGAGCTTCGCTATTTTGACTCTAATCTTCCAAAATTTTGCCATAACTCCGACCCCATCATGATTTTCAAAATTAATGACTAAAATACCCCTAACATATGATATCTAATCATACTTGTAAGATTAAAGATCAAACTAACATTTCTACTCTAACTACCGAAAGAACTATGAAAGCTTAAGTACCGAAAAACTTACCCAGAGCTTCGCTGCTTTTTCCTCCAAAGCCCCTCTCTCTAACTTCTGTCTACTATTTCTTATGATTTTAGGTGTGAATAATTATGAAGGATGATGCCTCTATTTATAGAGAAATTATAAGGACACAATTAGCAATTAATTGTGACCAAATCACACCTTATCCCTTAGATCAAAATGCACTTTATGATGTTTAATCTCCACCTTCAATGTGGCTGTCGACATCTCTCCACCAATCAGCCCTTTTATGTGCTTCTTTATTAGAAGAATATCCTGATTATAATATAATACATCCTACTCAAAATCCTCTAGGAATATGGCGCCATCTTTGTTGACTTTTCCACTTGCAAAATCACTTTACACATACACAATCAATTTGATTCCCCTCAATCAACCAATTCGGCTGCATACATATTTATACTATAATCAATTTAATTTCCAACAAAATATCCTCTCTTTTATTACCATTTTAATGCTAAAGATCATGATATTTTTCCACAATTTCCTTCCTCCCCAAAGTCCAACTATTGGGCCAACACCCCCTTTTTGGGTTAAAAATCTGTTTTTGTTTTTTTTAAATTACTTTATATTATATCAACTATCTTAAAATAGTTGTTTTACAAAATTTCCTATTGGTCCTTACATAATTACTTGAATATCTCTTAACTAATCAACCAATAATTATTTTATTGCCCTTAAGAATTTATCATAATATTGTTAGGATATTTTATGATCCTAAAAATGCATCTTTAAACCATTTAATACCTCACAAGGGCATTTTCATAATTTTGGCACTCTAATTTTCAAGAGATTTTTCCCTACAGATTTGACATCACATATTCACCTATTTTCAATAGGTATTATTTATTAAAATATAATATTTACCTTAAGTCAAATTTTAGGGTATTACATCTTCCCAGACGGCGATGACAATTTACCTATAGTTCGGTATTTTTTTAAGATACACTTTATGAAATAATAACATTTAATTTGTGTTCAAAAATACTAAAGTCACAAGTAACATTTTCTCCATAATTTTTTATGTAGGGATGATGACGAAGATTGAGATTAAAAAATATGCTTACGATAACATATTTAATCTGCAATCTTCTGTTTTATTTTTTTTAAGAAAAAAAAAACCATAATAGGATTTGTAGCAGTTGTGAAACCACTATAAAATAAACCCAACCGCTACAAATGCACAAATCGCTACAAAAACAGTCGCCTAAACCGCTACTAAATAAAACCGCTACAAAAAAGTGATATCAACCGCTACATGTGTTACGCAAATATCAATATAAATACCCTTTCTCTCGATTTATATACTTCATTTTATATACTTCAGCTTCGATTTCTACACACCCTTTCTCTTGGTTTCTCTCATATGTCTTCATTTTCTCAAGAGGTTAAGTGTTTGAAGAGGGCAAGTACTGTTCAAGCGGATCAAATATGATGATCATCCAAATATTTCTTTTTTCTTCCAACTTTGTGATACTTTTTGTTTTTAATTCACAATTTTACGAACAATTTTCAACTTTCCTTCCACTTTCACGTAAATTATTTTCAGAATTAAATATTATTTAAATGAAATCATAATTAGTTGTTATTATACCTACACATTCTCATTTTTTTACACCTATATAATTACCATATATAATCAAATATCATATTTTAATATCACTTATTTTTACTAAAAATATAAATCATTTATATAAAAATTGTAAGTTAATTAATAAAATAATGTAAAACAACTTTTTTAAATTTTTTTTTTAAAAATTATTCATTTGTAGCAGTTCCATAACCGCTACAAATTCTCACATAAAAATTTATCCATGTAGCAGTTTACAACCGCTACAAAGATGTTTTTTTTTTTTTTAAAAGGTGGCAAAATTTTTTCCAAAATGTAACACCCCGGTTTTCACAACTGTTTTATAGCGTTTTGATCAGAGTTTTGAGCGACATAATTTTTTTTTTTATAATAAGGAGTAACTGGATAACATTGATAACAGTGTATCTGGTTGTTCATAAGGCCGTACATTCCTCCGAGTGTTTACATCTAATGTAAGTACAACAAAGCTAAAGCGTCTCCATCTGGTCTTCATGCTAGCTCCCTACCTTTGTCCTCGATCTATGTGGCTCGCTTGCTTCTCTCCTCGGCCCTCGGTCCTCCTGGACCACTGAAGCTATAGCCGAGATCCAATTTAGCGTATTGGATCTCGGTAACGATTAACCTCATGCTTATAAACAATATATGTACAACGGTATTCCTAGTTTTAACGGCATTGATCAAGCCGCACAACAACATAAAAGCGTAAAAGTGATCTAAGTACGATTCCTTAATCACAGTGCATCTAAGTACGGTTCCATAGACACGGGGTATCTAAGTACGGTTCCATAGACACGGGGTATCTAAGTACGGTTCCATAGACACGGGGTATCTAAGTACGGTTCCATAGACATGGGGTATCTAAGTACGGTTCCATAGATACGGTGCATCTAGCACCGAATAGAATGGCCAAGTAAGTGTCTATCATGGGGGCCTCACTGACTTATACGGCGACTAAATGGCTTACCCACATAGACTAGCCTTGCCTTCGGCACCAAACTATTCACACAACATATTATCACATATAATCATTCAATAATCATCAGATTAGTGTTACAGTACGCGAATGTACCTCCGTTGACGAACGTCGGCAATTCTAGCGGAAACGGCACGTTTTACGGAAAACACGTCCGGCAATGCTCGTCGGACAAACAGAATGTGGGCAGCAGATCAAGGTTTCTGATGTCCTATAAGAGTAATATCACTTTTATTAGTGATTTTCCATCACAACAGGCATTTTAGGTAAAAATTACCATTTTGCCCCTATACCCCTATTTGGCGGAATTTCTTCAACACTTCGTTACTTTGACTCCGATTTTCCAAAATTTTGCCAAAACTTCGACCCAATGATAATTTTCGAAATTCTAACTTAAAATAGCCCTATCATATGATATCTAATCATACTTGGAAGATTAAAGGCTATACTAACATTACTACTCTAACTACTGAAAGAACTACGGAAGCTAAAAGCTCTGATCTAAAATTTACCCGAGCTTGCCGAGAATTCCCCGGACTCCTTCCTCCTCAGAGCTCCTCTCTCTAACTTCTCTCTAGGATTTCTAAACTTGCTCAAAGAAATGGTGTGAGGATTTTGCAAAGACTTGAAGGCTATTATAGAAAAATTGTAAGGGCATTTTAGTAATCTTCCAAACTTCTTCTTTCTTTGTAAACCATGGAAACCTAAGGTGCTTGGTGGATGATTTGTGGCCATGAAAAGCACAATTTCGTTCAGCCCTTATGAGTCACCAACTTGTGTGACAAGTTGGTATATTCTAGAAGCATTTATACCCGATCGGTACCGATTCGCGTAATTTCGGAAAAACCTCAAGATTCTGGATTTACAACTTTGAATACATATTCTCACTTAGAAGAAATGTCCAATTTAACCTAAATTTTTATTCCATATAGGGCTCCAACTGTCAGTCTGAAGTTCCTCGAAAAACGTGTCCGAACGCGCCCGGTTTCAGAACGTATTTCTGAAATCATCAACTTCTTCAGAAAAATTCACTGATTCCAAATATGTCCATATAAATTCAAACTCATTCCTAGATGTTGAGTTAGAATTTATTTTCTTCATATCCAAAAATATGCCTATATACATTTTCCCCTATTTTGTTTTATTAGGAAAATGCACAAACTACCTCGAATTAGCTATAGGAAGAGTCTAACGGAAGATAAAATTCCACCGATCAATACTCTACCCTGACTCTGGAAATCCCATTCCTAGATCTCTTGATAGGATCCGTTTCCTATTTATTAATTTACTATTCACTTTAATTAATTATATATTAAAATATTGCAAGTTGTATGAAATATCATGATATTTTTTGCCAAATTCTTATCTTCAATCTCCTTTGCAATTTCGGCTGGCCCAAATTTTAATTATAATATATATTTATTTTTTAATTAATTATTTAATTAATTATTTATTCCAATTTTCCCAAAAATTTCACAAAATTACCTAATTGGCTCATTCTTGCATTTAGGCTTAAAAATACTTAAACTCATCTATTTTTCTCAAAAATTTCCAATTAATTAGTAAATATATTTTTACTAATTTTAAGCCAAAAACCACTAATTTTAGGGTTCTACACAATTATCTTTGAATTTCCTTCGCTTAAACTTAAGTAATTAGCCAATAATTACCTAATTACTTTCTTATCACTTGTGGTTAATTTCCTTAATTAAGATAACTCTTCATCTTCAAACTTTTGTATTAACATTAGAATTTCATGACTCCTGCATAATTTTAGAGTTTACAGGGGCCTTTTGGTCTTTTCAATACTTTTTGAGTATTCTTCTTCAATTTCTCAAAGTTTCTAACTTAATAAATTACCTAAATTAGGGACAACATCCTTCCCTATTTCAAATATATTTTTACTTGCCTCCTTTATAGCTTTCACAGGGTATTTACAACCCACAATGTGCTTAGGGACCTATTTGCAAATGTCCAAACGTTTTAGGGACCTAATTGCAAATTATCTAATTTCAAGGGAGATTACCCTAACAACAAGGTAAACTCAATACAAGATGTTTGAAACCTCATATTCACCTATTTTCTATAGGTATACTCTTATCAATTTATGATAGAGATTTTTAGGGTATTACACAAAACAATGGCAAGAATAACTGCTACACTATAATTTAAAACTTTGGTGCGTTTTTTAAATTTCATCAAATGTGTTAGTTCTCTATGTGTTTTGATGATAACTGACAATTGTAAACTCAAATTGAAATTTGTCTTTGTTAAGTTCAAAAACTTACTATCAAAGACAAACTCGAGTTTTGGTTTGGAAACTCGAGTTTGGACTTGACAGAGAGTAGCTCAAGTTTTTGCAAACTTGGACAAACTCGAGTTTAGGTTTTGAAACTCAAGTTTTGACTATACAGAGAGCTATTAAGTTTTTCAAAGACAAAACAAAGTCGAGTTTGGTTTTAATGAACTCGAGTTTTGTAACATCCCGTTTTCACAAGCAGTATAAACATTTTTTTTTCATCAAACATCATTTGTAAACATCAGAGTAGAGCACCGGAGCGATTGAGTAGCTGATATATATATTAAAATAACCATGGTAGCATGTCTTGCTGTTTAAATAGCGGTACAAGAGTGTTTCAAAAGCATAACAGAAAGAAGTCTTCAGCCGCGATTCCTAGGCGTGCTGCTTGTCCTTCTCCTCGAACCTCAGTCCTCCCGATCCTGAAGCTAAGTTAAGAGCTGGAGTCCATGCATCGAACCCCAGGTAACGGTTAACCTCATGATTACATATATGTACAACAGACATTCTTAGATTTTTGGCAACATTTACTACGGTCAGACATAGGGTATACATATCAGATATGTATGGCAATAACAATACAGTCGGATGACAGACAATCATACAGTCGGATGATAGACAATAGTACAGTCGGATGACAGACAATCATACAGTCGGATGATAGATAATAGTACAGTCGGATGTACAGAACAATAGTACAATCGGAGTACAGACAATAGTACATTCGGATGTACAGACAATAGTACAGTCAAAGTACAGAACAAATAGTACAATCAGAGTACAGACAATAGTACAATCGGAGTACAGGCATGACAGACAATAGGCATGACAGAACAACAGTACGGTCAAAGTACAGGCATGACAGACAATTGGCATGACAGACAATATACACATATGCATACAATAAACATCAGAGTTAAGGTTACCAGTACGCGAACGTACCTTCGTTGACGGAATTCTGGCACGTTTTACGGAAAATGGTACTTCTGACAGAAAACAGTATTTCCTGATAGCGGTTCGTGATTACGGATATCCTATCAACATAACAATGTACTTGTTAAGGATCTAGCATTACGACGGACATTTTTAGTCAAAACGACTATTTTGCCCCTGACCCCCTAATCGGCGGAATTTCGCCAGCACTTCGTTACTTTGGCCCCACTTTTCCAAAATTTTGACATAGCTCCTACTCCAACATATTTTCCAAATAATGACTAGAATGGCCCTATCATATGATATCTAATCATACTTTGAAAAATAAAGGCTACTCTAACTATTGAAAGAGCTACAAAAGCTAAAAGCTCGGTACCGAAAAATTACCCAGAGCTTCGCTACAGCTTTTCTCCAGAGCTCCTCTCTCTAAAACCTCTCTCTCAATTTGGTTTTTCTCTTCCAAATTGTGTGAGAAATGAAGAGGATTCAAGGCCTATTTATAGGGGAAAAAAGTGCCAAATTGTGTAATTTTCCCTTTCCAACTTTGTAATTTCCCCCTCATTTTTAACCATAGAAAAATTAGGGTTTTGGTGGATGATTTGTGGCCATGCAAAGCACAATTTCGTTCAGCCCTTATGAGTCACCAACTTGTGTGACAAGTTGGTATATTCTAGAAGCATTTATACCCCGATCGGTACCCGATTCGCATAATTCTGGAAAAATCTCAAAATTCTGGATTTACAACTTTGAAGACATATTCTCACTCATTAGAAATGTCTAGGTTAACCTAAATTTTGATTCCATATAGGGCTCCAACAATCGATCGAAGTTCCTCGAAAAGCGTGCCGGCTTTTAGGCAATTTACGGAATCATCAACTTTTGGACAAAAATTCACTGATTCCAAATATGTCCAGATAATTTCAAACTCATTTCTAGATGTTGAGTTAGAATTTATTTTCTTCAGATCCAAAAATGTGCCTACCTGCATTTTTCCCTATTTCGTCTTATTAGCAAAATGCGCTAACGGCTTCAGAATTAACTTCCGGAAGAGTCTAACGGAAGATAAAAACCCACTGATCAATATTTTACCTTGACTTTGGAAATCTCATTCCTAGATCTCTAGATAGGATCCGTTTCCTATTTATTGTGTTACTATTCAGTATATTTAATTATAATATATAATATTACAAGTTGTAATAATAATATTATGATATTTTTAGATCAAAACTTAACCCTTAAGGCTTCACAATTTCGGTCAAACATAGCTGACCCTTTTTTTTTCATTTTTATTTTATTTATTTTATATAAAATAATTATTTAATAATTATTTTATATAATTTTTCACAAAACTTTCCTATTGGTCCATTCTTGTATTTAGGCTTTAAAAATACCTAAACTCATCCATTTTCCTCAAAAATTTCCAATTAATTAGAAAATATATTCTTACTAATTTTTAGCCAAAAACCACTAATTTTAGGGTTTTACATAATTATTCATGAATTTCCTTTGCTTAAACTTAAGTAATTAGCCAATAATTACCTAATTACTTTATTTTCACTTGTTGATAATTTTCCTAATTAGAATACCTTATTACCTCATAACTCTTGCATTGACATTTGAGTTTCCATGTCTCTGCATTATCTTAGCATTTACGGGGGCATTATGGTCTTTTCCTTACTTTTTGAGTATTCTTCTACAACTCCTCCAAGTTTGTAACTTAATAAATTACCTAAATTAGGGACAATATCCTTCCCTATTTCAAATAGATATTTACTTGCCTCTTTTATAGCTTTCACGGGGTATTTATCACCCATAATGTATTTAGGGACCTATTTGCAAATTTTCAAATGTTTTTAGGGACCTATTTGCAAATTATCTAATTTCAAGGGAAATTACCCTGACAACAAGGTAAACTCAATACAAGGTGTTTGAGACCTCATATTTACCTATTTTTAATAGGTGTATTTCCCAATTTTGATATTTACCCTAAGTGTGATTTTTAGGGTATTACATTTCTCCCCCCGTTAAATAAAATTTCGTCCTCGAAATTTGCACTATACTATCTAAAACGCCGTACTTAACTAAACTCCGTCCTACTCGGACTTTGGACTCCACGCGTCGGATCCTTACTTTGCCTGCCAGCCGCTCCTCTTGAAAATCGAGAATTCGCTCTGGTTTGACCATAAAGATCCTGTCATATCGTACCTTGATATATAGTGTCTCCTGTGGCTCATACACCGCGGTCAACACCACAAATACCAAGATGTCTCCTTGGACTACACCATGGCAACACAAGATACTTTAAATGTTTCCATGGTTCCCACACACCATGATAACACAAAATACCTCCTACTCAATGACACGATCACGGTCGAATTGTAATAACGAAGAAACATGGAACAGTGATGGTTCACGCAATCATATGATCTAACTTAGAGAAGATTTCTCTATGAAGAGATAGTACCTTGGACCATCTCTGGGAGTTCTATGTCCTCTGCATCGGTTAGTGCGTACATTCGGCCTGGGTTCTGTGGCCTTGACGCTGCAGCTTTCTCCGGACAGTACACACTGATGTGCCTCGGCTTTTGACACTTGAAACATATCAGCTTCCCATCGCAGCCAGTACTTTGAGGATGATACTTCCCGCATTTTGGACATGGTCGGGATCCTGACGTTCCTGGGTTGTACTGCTACCCAGTTCGGACTGGCCTCTTGCTTTCTCCTTGAGAGTCACTCCAGGGTGCTTCTCTCTTCCGTGAGGAATTTTCACGGCTGCCCTCACTACGATTGGTACGACTACTATTTTGATTTCGTAATATACGTAATTCCTTCAGGTTGCGTTCAGTCATCCGGCAAGATTTTACTGCTTGAGCCATCTTAGGGAAACGCTGGGATACCAGCCTTGCTCGGATATCGTACTTCAGCCCGCAGATCAATCTGTTTGCCTTCCAGCTTTGGTTGTCATCACTCTTCAAGTAAGATGAATAGCGGGACAGATTGGTGAACCGGGCAAAGTAATCGTCAAAGGTTTCCTCGGAGCCTTGTTGTATATGAAGGAACTCCTCCTCCTTGATCACCTGTACTGAGGGAGGAAAATACTGTTCATTGAATTTTTCTATGAACATCTCCCAAGTGACAGGGCAAACATGGGTCCGCAACGTTGTAGAAACACTTTTCCACCATCGGTGCGCGTCACCATTGAGTTTGTAAATCTCCAGCTGAGCTTTCCGGTTCCCCGGGCATTCCATCACTTCAAAGATTTTTTCTAGGCTCATCAGCCAGTCTTCCGCTAACTCATTATTACCATGGAAAGCTGGTGGTTTGAGCTTGCAAAACTGAGCGACCCAGTATTGTGTGGTCTGCAAAGCTCTCCCTCGTCGTGACGTGATCGGGATCTGTCGGACTCCTCAGTTTCCTCATCGTGCTCATCTCTTTGCTCATCTTCTTCTTCTTCTTCCGAATGTTGTTCTTCCTCAGCTTGCCGTTCTTGTAGTTGTCTCTCAGCTTCTTGGTCTTGCCTATTCTGCCTTTCCAGAAGTGTTTCTACAAGAGTCCGCAGTTCGTGCAGAGTTCCCCTCATCTCCTGCATCTCATTATGCTCCGGTTGATTTGGTACCGGATTTATCCGAGGTTGTCTACCTCGTCCTCCACCACGGCCTCTGCCCCGGCCTCTGCCTCGGCCTCTAGGAGCTCCGGTTTCTCTCAGATTCGCCATGACTTGTTTTTTCCTTCGTTAGGGAAAACACTAGTTATACTCGGAGTACAACGATGATCATATCACAATTTCTATCGCACTTTATATCTATACTACTAACGAATAGACACCAGCAACCTGTCCCTCGTTCAGAGTTTCGTTGGTTCGTTCTTCTCAGAAACGGGTACGGACACACGTATCGGAAGTTTCTATACATGAGTCAAATACTGCATGTACTTATCTTGTTGGTCTCGGAGTTTCATCCGGCGTGACCTATCTTCGCATATAAGCTCGGTGCTAGGAAAGAATCACCGTTCAGCACAAACTGGTGATTATCAGAGTGATCATAGACTGATATCAGAGCTATCAGAGCTATCGGAGACTGATATCAGAGCTATCAGAGCTAGCGGAGACTGATATCAGAGCTATCAGTGGTACACCGACCTTGGGCTATATCAGTACTCATTTTCAAAATATGCTCCAAAATTTTTGAAAAGGCTTTTGAACATAACTCCGTTAACCGAACAGAATGGCCAGGTAAGTGTCTACCATGGGGCCTCACCGACTTATACGGCGCCTTATGGCACACCCACGTAGACTAGCCTTGCCTTCGGCACCAAACTGTCCGTAATAACATAGTTAAATTCATGCCAGGACTACTGCTCTGATACCAAAATGTAACATCCCATTTTCACAAGCAATATAAACCTTTTTTTTATATCAAACATCATTTGTAAACATCAGAGTAGAGCACCGGAGCGATTGAGTAGCTGATATATATATTAAAATACCCATGGTAGCATGTCTTACTGTTTAAACAACGGTACAAGAGTGTTTCAAAAGCATAACAGAAAGAAGTCTTCAGCCGCGATTCCTAGGCGTGCTGCTTGTCCTTCTCCTCGAACCTCGGTCCTCCCGATCCTGAAGCTAAGTTAAGAGGCGGAGTCCATGCATCGAACCCCGGTAACGGTTAACCTCATGATTACATACATCATATATGTACAACGAGACATTCTTAGATTTTTGGCAACATTTACTACGGTCAGACATAGGGTATACATATCAGATATGTATGGCAATAACAATACAGTCGGATGACAGACAATCATACAGTCGGATGATAGACAATAATACAGTCGGATGACAGACAATCATACAGTCGGATGATAGACAATAGTATAGTCGGATGTACAGAACAATAGTACAATCGGAGTACAGAGAATAGTACATTCGGATGTACATACAATAGTACAGTCAAAGTACAGAACAATAGTACAATCAGAGTACAGACAATAGTACAATCAGAGTACAGGCATGACAGACAATAGGCATGACAGAACAACAATACGGTCAAAGTACAGGCATGACAGACAATTGGCATGACAGACAATATACACATATGCATACAATAAACATCAGAGTTAAGGTTACCAGTACGCGAACGTACCTTCGTTGACGGAATTCTGGCACGTTTTACGGAAAACGGTACTTCTGACAGAAAACAGTATTTCCTGATAGCGGTTCGTGATTACAGATATCCTATCAACATAACAATGTACTTGTTAAGGATCTAGCATTACGACGGACATTTTTAGTCAAAACGACTATTTTGCCCCTGACCCCCTAATCGGCGGAATTTCGCCAGCACTTCGTTACTTTGGCCCCACTTTTCCAAAATTTTGACATAGCTCCTACTCCAACATATTTTCCAAATAATGACTAGAATGGCCCTATCATATGGTATCTAATCATACTTTGAAAAATAAAGGCTACTCTAACTATTGAAAGAGCTACGAAAGCTAAAAGCTCGGTACCGAAAAACTTACCCAGAGCTTCTCTACAGCTTTTCTCCAGAGCTCCTCTCTCTAAAACCTCTCTCTAAATTCGGTTTTGCTCTTCCAAATTGTGTGAGAAATGAAGAGGATTCAAGGCCTATTTATAGGGGAAAAAAAGTGCCAAATTGTGTAATTTTCCCTTTCCAACTTTGTAATTTTCCCCTCTTTTTTAACCATAGAAAAATTAGGGTTTTGGTGGATGATTTGTGGCCATGCAAAGCACAATTTCGTTCAGCCCTTATGAGTCACCAACTTGTGTGGCAAGTTGGTATATTCTAGAAGCATTTATACCCGATCGGTACCCGATTCGCATAATTCCGGAAAAATCTCAAAATTCTGGATTTACAACTTTGAAGACATATTCTCACTCATTAGAAATGTCTAGGTTAACCTAAATTTTGATTCCATATAGGGCCCGGCCACGGAACGAATTTCTGGAATCATCAACTTCTGGACAAAAATTTACTGATTCCAAATATGTCCAGATAATTTCAAACTCATTTCTAGATGTTGAGTTAGAATTTATTTTCTTCAGATCCAAAAATGTGCCTACCTGCATTTTTCCCTCTTTCGTCTTATTAGCAAAATGCGCTAACGGCTTCAGAATTAACTTCCGGAAGAGTCTAACGGAAGATAAAAACCCACTGATCAATATTTTACCTTGACTTTGGAAATCTCATTCCTAGATCTTTAGATAGGATCCGTTTCCTATTTATTGTGTTACTATTCACTATATTTAATTATAATATATAATATTACAAGTTGTAATAATAATATTATGATATTTTTAGATCAAAACTTAACCCTTAAGGCTTCACAATTTCGGTCAAACATAGCTGACCCTTTTTTTTTCGTTTTTATTTTATTTATTTTAAATAATTATTTTATATAATTTTTCACAAAACTTTCCTATTGGTCCATTCTTGTATTTAGGCTTTAAAAATACCTAAACTCATCCATTTTCCTCAAAAATTTCCAATTAATTAGCAAATATATTCTTACTAATTTTTAGCCAAAAACCACTAATTTTAGGGTTTTACATAATTATTCATGAATTTCCTTTGCTTAAACTTAAGTAATTAGCCAATAATTACCTAATTACTTTATTATCACTTGTTGATAATTTTCCTAATTAGAATACCTTATTACCTCATAACTCTTGCATTGACATTTGTGTTTCCATGTCTCTGCATTATCTTAGCATTTACGGGGGCATTATGGTCTTTTCCTTACTTTTTGAGTATTCTTCTACAATTCCTCCAAGTTTGTAACTTAATAAATTACCTAAATTAGGGACAATATCCTTCCCTATTTCAAATAGATATTTACTTGCCTCTTTTATAGCTTTCACGGGGTATTTATCACCCATAATGTATTTAGGGACCTATTTGCAAATTTTCAAATGTTTTTAGGGACCTATTTGCAAATTATCTAATTTCAAGGGAAATTATCCTGACAACAAGGTAAACTCAATACAAGGTGTTTGAGACCTCATATTCACCTATTTTTAATAGGCATATTTCCCAATTTTGATATATACCCTAAGTGTGATTTTTAGGGTATTACAAGTTTTAACAAGACAAAAAGCTATCAATATTTTGAACTTAGCAAAACTCCAGTTTCCATTTGGAAACTTGAGTTTGTGCGTGCTAAACAGAGAGTTCTCTAAGTTTCCAAGTTTTGTTGAAAACTCGAGTTTACAGTATACAGAGAACTGTGCTCCATTTTGAACTTGTGAAAACTCCAGTTTTGTTTGAAAACTCCAGTTTGCATATGACAAAGTTTTTCAAAGTTTTCTCTCTTATGAGGAAACTCGAGTTTAGGACTTACAGAGAACAACTCAAAATTTCTAAACATTTGAAAACTCCAGTTTTCAGTTGCAAACTTGAGTTTAGACCATGCAGAGAGTTTTCCATTTTGCTAAGATTTATGGAAACTCGAGTTTCACTTTGCAAACTCGAGTTTAAGCCAAGCAGAGAGCACTTCTATATTTGAACCTTTTGAAAACTCCAGTTAGGTTTAGGAAATTCCAGTTTTTGAGCTTTTGGACTTAAACTTGTTTTCATCATAAAAGTCCAAAACTCAAGTTTGTCACTTAATGACTCGAGTTTTGAACTTGACTCAAAACTTGCTTCAAAAACCAAATCGCAACATTCTTCTCTGGATGAAGAAAACTTGAGTTTAGTTTTGGAAACTCGAGTTTAGGCTTTTAATGAAAAATGAAAACTCCAGTTTGAATGAACAAACTTGAGTTTGTGTCGCTGGTTTTGAAATTCAAACTAGACGAATTTTTGAAATCTTCATGTTTGAGTTTAATACTTCTTATCATCACTTATTACTATTCCTAACTATGTTTAATCAGTTTGTTAGTGAGTTTCAGATGATTTAAAGAGAATTTAATGAAGCATTAGCATAAAGCAAAAAGTGATGTCAGCTCATTAAATGCAAAGTCCAAAAAACTTGCACTACTCTTTTGGACAATCATTCTACACACGTTGCAAAGGGATTAATGTTTCCCTTCCACATCCAGTAGTTGCTTTTCCAACGGATTAAAAGTCAAGAAGTCAACCATAAACTTCTGTGCAGCTGGATTGACCAAAGAGTAGAGAGAGAAGAAGACCAAAGCTTCAACTAATCCATTCTTAATGTTGGCAACGGTCACATTGAAGATTACAACGGTCATTTAATGCTCTCTTTATATAAATAGAGTTGCATTCAATTCTTCTCAACAACCAATCTGCAGAAAACGAAAATCATTCAAGTTTCGAACTACTCTTTGAGTTTTCTTGTGTAAAGTATCTTTTGATACATTGTACTTCAGTGATTATCTTTATCCACTCTTAGAGATAGTTCATTTATTGTAATTCATTCATTGTAAGAATCTCAAGTCAGGGGACTTGGAGATTGGGATATTGATCGCAACTTGTAAGGGGGAGTAAGTTCTAGTGAGAGAATTGCTCTTGAGTTACAGAGTGTGTAATCAATTGAGCTAGTGAAAAATCTCAGAGAGTCTAGGGACTGGACGTAGGTCAAGAGGTTGGACCGAATTAGTATAAATTCCTTGTGTCTTGCTTCTCTTCCCTATACTCTGTCTAGCTCAGTTTTTGGTATTCAAAAACAGACAATTCGAAAAGAATTTTTATAATCCCTAATTCACCCCCCTCTTAGTGATTAAACTCCACTTTCAAAATGTTGTAGCAGTTAGTCAACTGTTACAAATTGTGGCCGCCATTTTTCAAGAATTTAGTGATATATTTAGTAGCGGTTACGTAACAACTACAATTTTTGTTCATTTCATCTTGTAGCAGTTTCCTAATTGCTACAAATTCTTCGCACTCGACGCCATCTTAGCCTCATATATTAGCGGTAGTGTGAAATCGCTATAGTTACAATAGCGGTTAAGGTATATGTAGTAGCGAGTTAGATAACTGCTACAAAACAACTTGCAAAGGTGTATTTTGTAGCGGTTTTTGTAACTGCTACTAATGTCATCTGTAGTGGTTAAAACTGCTACAAATATTTTAGCCGCTATAGAGAGTCATTTTTTTGTAGTGCTAATCGACCTCCATGGTGAAGTCCAGTATCTCGCCATGGCCTCTCTCTGTTTTTTTTAGTCTGTGTGTTGACAATCTGAGACCTATTTTCAAAGGGCCAAATTGCTACAGTTTTTTAGTGGACAAAATTGGCATTTAAAAAAATCATGTTATACCAAACTGTCATTTTTGAAATGCGAGCCCAAAACTACCATTTTTAGTTTTAATTTTATTTCTTCAAGCTCCTACAGCTTAAACTAATTAAGCCAACATCAAATCATCATAAGAAACGGTGATTAAGAGTAATCACAATAATTATGACAATTTTACCCTTTTGAACACTTTTTTTTTCCATTTAATCACTCATTAATCCAAATTAATCATAAATAATACATTTTTTGCCCAATTAACATGATTAAATCCCCAAATTAAGCATGAAATAACACATCAAAATATAGTTTGATCAAGAAGTAATTAACTTTAAATTAATTAGCTAGATAGTTAGTTACAAATAATAGCCAAGAGATACCTTTATTTCAAGTACAACACCAGTACATAAGACCCCGAAGCGCACAGAAGCAGAAACAATGTTACTCATGACTTAGCTAATAAATTTTTTTAAAAAATTAAATATATTTCTTTAGAGGCATAGATATCGTCCTATCGAAAGTAATCTTATTTAAAGCACTATATGCTAGACTTAACCTTTGTTGGATTATTATTATACTTTATGCGTATGATTCAAATATATCTTTTCCTACTTCTTACAGCCACCACGTTCTTGGGGGCCGCACAGAGCTTTTGGAACTAGGTTTGGAAGGCACCGAGAATAACGAGAACTAGGAGGACATTATCTTTCAAATATGGTTTTCCAAAATTCAATTTTGGGGATCTAGTAAAATTATGAGGAGGTTTGATCGTCTGAATAATTTTGGAGCTATTTTTGAAATTAAGGACCTATTTTCTAAAGATAATTCAAGAAAAATAGTTAGAGGTGAATGTTTGACTTGAAAATTTTGGGAAAACTATTTTATAACAAAAAAAAATCAAAATCAAAATTGATTTGGTTGTACCTTATCTTCAACGTAGCTTGGTCCCTCCCATGCACCTTTCATAAATTTAATCCGTTTTTATTGTCCTGGTAATAATTTAATCCGTTTTTAATTACAATCAAATGTTGACCATATAATTAACTTGTCAATCTAATTCCTAATTCATCCCCTGCTTGTATGATCCCTTGCGTCATCCTAATTAACTTGAGAATACAATTCACAAGAGCCTTGTTGAATAAAACGGCATTAATCGGAGATTATATTGTTGTTCTTTATTATCTACACGAAATAACAAATTATATATAAAGGCCAGCTTTCCTAGAAAACGCCTCTAAATTTTTTTCATCTTCAAGTCAACCATAAAATCTTTCTGTGACTTAATCAGTTTGGAGTTTTATTTTAATATTCATCCATTATTAATTCTAGAAGTAATGATATTGTCTGTCATATTATATAGTTTAAATTCATGTTATTTTTATTTGGCACTATATATACATTTC
The DNA here is from genome assembly GCA_025563575.1 of Acacia pycnantha. NCBI lineage: Eukaryota > Viridiplantae > Streptophyta > Magnoliopsida > Fabales > Fabaceae > Acacia > Acacia pycnantha. Next base: position 6,534,817 of record JAMWYP010000002.1, on the reverse strand, counting down.
TTAAAATGATATCACCATATTTAACTTAATGCATGGTCATTTCTAGGTCCTAATGGGCGGCGACACACACACACTATAACTTTGTAAAATTATATAATTTTTTGAACTTGTATATATAATCCACAACTTCTCAAATCCATTTCTTGAAAATAGCCTCAAAATTAGTTACATTAAGTCCTAATGGGCCGCGACACACACTATTCCTATCTCACAATAAATGCTATTTCACAATGGGCAAAACAAAAGGAGTGAAAGAATGTCCTAATAGCACAAATAATTTTCAAAATAAAAGGAATGAAAGAATGTCCTAACAGCACAAATCCACCTGGATCATTAACGGCGAAAGTGATTATCAAGCTTCTAACGGCTATATTCAAGAGTCTCAACGGATAATCTTCAATCTTCTCCAATGGTCATTAATGGCATCACCTATAAATACTAGAAGCATTGAATTTTCTACCTACCGAAACTCTGCGCATTCAATTCGAACTAATTACAATCTACTATTTCATTAAGTTTCATTTAATATCTTCGGATACTTTCAGTGTACTTCAGTGCTTGTCATTTATCTACTTAGTGAGGAGTTTAACCACTTATTTGATTACTTGTTTAGTTGTTAAATCTTAAGGTTGTGGAACCTTAAGTGTGGGTGTACGATTACAACTTGTAAGGGGGAGTGAGTCCTCGAGTGAAAGGATCATCATGAGTTACAGAGTGTGTATTGTATTATGTATTTAAGAGTTAGTGAAATCTCAAGGTGCTTGGGGATTGGACGTAGGTCGAGGAGTTAGACTGAACCAGTATAATCTCTCTGTGTTCATTTCCTCTCTCTATCTCTGTTTTGGTGTTCTTGAGCATACATCGAAAAGAATTTTATAATCACCTATTCACCCCCTAGGTTTCACCTTTAAAATACATAAGGGAGGTTTCAATACCATACATTTTAATTTCGAGGGAGGTCTACATACTTTTACAAAATAAATGGGAGGTTTGTGTAATTTAGGTAAAATAGAGAGGTAGTCAATGTATTTTACTCTAGATTTTATTATGTATTATTTTTTCTTGCCTAAGGTGAAAAGAACTGAGCTGACTCACATTAATAACTTCAAAATATCTTTTTCTCCATGAGGATAGCTTCAATTATTTTTGAGAAAAATGTATTATTTTTAAGTACTTCAAATTCTATTGAAATATTAAATAAGATTACAATTACAAAGAACCTAATAAAGAGGTATTGGTAAGCATCGTTTTGAATACATATATTGCAAGATTTTTTAATATACATCTATCATTCTTATTTATATGTCAATTTTTAGAAACTTTTTTTGTTTGTAAATAAAAAAAAATTTAAAAAAAATAAACTTTTTGAAGCTTTTCATCACTTTACAAAATCTATGAAGAAACTATTTTTTTTCAGTACTATCTTGGTTCGGAGTATATTTATGGTGGAGGGAGGGATTAGAATATATGAGTATGACATTGAACTTTATGTTGAGTACTAGTGGATGTTTTGCGTTGGCCAAAAATAAAAGATTAGGTTAAAATGTATTATGGTTAATTAATTGAGGGTAATATTAAGAAAGTGGGACGATTTGAGAACATTAGCTAAATATGGCAGATAAAGAGGCAGTGATATACGAACTGTTAATCCACTGAATATATTCTGGATTTTTTTATTTTTAATATTATTTATTTTCTTAAATTTATCTTTATTTACGAAAAGTGGCCCCGATCAATGCACGGATAAGAGAAGACAGAAACGTTAATGCACGGCATTGGATAAATCTACCCATAGATTTGAAATGAATTAAGACCACAGACTTTCAAATCTATGCCAGATTTTCTATACTAATATCTCGTGGATGCACGAGATATTTATGGACAAGTCGAGAGACTGAATTAATCATAACATTTGCTTTAGAATATTTGTGTTAAGTTTTTTTTTTTTTTTAAATTTAATTTTGTAGTATTATTTTAGAAACTCCAAGTAATATTGATTGGTGTAAAAAATTCTTTATTATTTTTCAACTTGTGAGTGGTTGATGTGTTCTTTAAACGCGTTGTCGGTGGGCTCTATATGAGCTGGGGTTGAAGGATCTGGGGGGAAAAAGTATGGAGTGTGGGAGTGTTAAACGGGTTTGTGCGTTCCACATTTAAGCCCTAGAAAATAACGGATACATAAAAGTAGTGCTTGTTTATATTTTGTACTACCCGGTTAATAAATGTATATTTTATAATTAAATAGATGTAAAGTTTGAATTATATTACATTAAATCTATAAATATTGTGTGTTTGTATTACCCTAAATATAAGCTTAAGGATAAAAAGTAATATTTCTACAAAATCTATTGATGTATCTTTTATTTTGTGGATAGTATAATATTTTGAAGGTATACGGCTATTAACTGTAATTTTCTCCAAGAGACCAAGATAAGTTGACGGCATATACGGAAGATATTTGAAGAGTAGGGTCTTTGTAATACCCTAAAATCTGACTTAGGGTAACTTCTCTTGAAAGTAGGTGAATATGAGGTCTCGAACACCTTGTAATGAGTTTACCATGTTGTTAGGGTAATCTCCCTAGAAATTAGAAAATTTGCAATTAGGTCCCTAGAAGTTTGGGAATTTGCAAATAGGTCCCTAAGCACATTATGAGTTATAAATACCCTGTGAAAGCTATAAAAGAAGCAAGTAAAAATCTACTTGAAATAGGGAAGGATATTGTCCCTAATTTAGGTAATTTATTAAGTTACAAACTTGGAGAAATTGTAGAAGAATACCCAAAAGTATTGAAATGACCGTAATACCCCGTAGATGCTAAGATAATACGAACACATGGAAACAAATGTGTCAGTGTAAAAGTCATGAGGTAATGAGGTGTGATAATTAAGAAAATTATCAACTATTGATAAGAAAGTAATTAAGTAATATTGGGCTAATTACTTAAGCATAAGCAAAGAAAATTCGAGATAATTATGTAAAGCTCAAAAATTAGTGATTTTTGTTTTAAAATTAGTAAAAACATGTTTACTAATTAATTGGAAATTTTGGAGAAAAATAGTTGAGTTTAGGTATTTTTGAGCCTAAAATCAAGTATGGACCAATAGGGAAATTTTGTAAAATTATATAAAAATAATTATTAAATAATTATTTTATATAATATTAATTAATTATTAATTAAATAAAAACGAAAATTAAATAAAAAGGGACCAGATTTTGACCGAAATGTTTGACAAATTTGGGAGGAAAATCTTGTAAAAATATCATGATATTATAAGTTGCAACTTGCATTATAATACAATATAATTAATTAAAGTGAAAAAGGGTGAATAGTAATTTAATAATTAGGAAACGGATCCTATCTAGAGATCTAGGAATGAGATTTCCAAAGTCGGGGAAAAATAATGATCGGTGGAATTTTGTCTTCCGTTATACTCTTCCGGAGAAAATTAAAGTCGTTTGTGCATTTCCTAATAAAACAAAATAAGGAAAAATGCATATAGGTATATTTTTGGATATAAGGAAAATAAATTCTAACTCAACATCTAGGCATGAGTTTGAATTTATTTTGACATATTTGGAATCAGTGAATTTTTCTGAAGAAGTTGGTATTTTCAGAAACGCGTTCTGAAACCGGACGCGATCGGACACGTTTTTCGAGGAAACTTCAACTGGACTGTTGGAGCCCTATATGGAACCAAAATTTAGTTTAACTTGGACATTTCTACTGAGTGAGGAAATGGTTTCAAAGTTGTAATTCCAGAATTTTGAGATTTTTCCGAAATCACGCGAATCGGGTACCGATCGGAGAAATCGGTCTGAAAGCTTCTGGAAGGTGACACGTGGCCACCTCCCATTGGCCAAACCCTTTATTTTGGAGCATGGATTTCGTTCAAGTGTGAATGCAAAGAAGGGAAAAAGGGTTTTTGAAAAGTTGCTTTGGACGGTCCGGATCGCTTCTCACAAAGTTGATCCGACGTACGAAACACTACCTCCTTTTCTATAAATACCCCACCCCTCCCTTTGGTTTTTCACACCATTTCCTCTTGAGATTTTCGAATCTAGAGAGAGGATTCTAGAGAGAGAAGCTCTGGGAAAAATTCTGCAGAAGTCTTCAACGGGTAAGTCTTTCGGGCTTTAGTTTTTAGTTTGAAAGATAGTAGAATTGTTAGATAGTTTTAGCAAGTAGGGAGTGAGATTCCTACTATTTTTTTTAGGCCTCATTGCATTGAAATATATGCCTGACGAGGTAGAAACATGGTAGGGATCGAGTCCCCGAAAGTCAAGTCTTCGTAGTTCTTTCACAAGTAGGTGTTATAATGCTAGAATAGCCTTTAAATTTTCAAGTATGATTGGGTATCATATGGGAGGGCTATTTTAGTCTTTATTTTCGAAAATCAAAATGGCGTCGAAGTTCTGGCAAAATTTCGGGAAGAAAATTTGTAAGAGTAACGAAGTGCTGGCGAAATTCCGCCGATTAGGGGTAGAAGGGCAAAATGGTAATTTTTACCTAAAATGCCAGATATAGTACCAAATCACTAATGGAAGTGATATTACTCTTATAGGACGTCACTATTGTTTGTACTCCGATTGTACTATTTGTCTTACATCCGACTGTACTGTTGTCTTACATCTGACTGTATGACTATCCGTTGTGCCTTAACCTTACATCCGACTGTATTGTTATGGCCATGCATATCTGATTATGTACATTTCTCATTGTGATTTAACCTTACATCCGACTGTATTGTTATTGCCATACGTATCCGATTATGTATACCCTATGTCTCGGTGCTCTACTCTGATCATTTTGAAAAGATGTTTGATAAAAAAAATTTTACTGCTTGTGAAAAGTTGGGATGTTACAGTCTTAGATTGTAATTTCCGAAAATATTGAGAGAGCTGATTGATTGGGGTTCTAAACTGTAATTTTCTCCAAGATTAAGAAAATCAAAAGATATAATGTGAAAAATAAATCAAATCAAATCAGATATCATATAATATTACATTGATAAATCAAAGAGTTACACATCAAGAAATAACTTCCCCTATAATAAAGGCTCTATGAGCCACTCTTGTCACACAATAACTACTCTGAGAGGGAGTAATATTTTTGCAGTGAATGTTTAAATTCCTCAGTTGAGGTAAAAGATGTAGCCTAATAGGTAAGCTAGTTTCTATTTATTTTTAGGGTAAAAGAGCAATATTACACATGTGCTTTACCCCGGGAGCGCCCAGCACCACGAGCTTTTTTTTTTCTGGAACAAAAGTACACACGTGGTTACGTTTTGGGAGCAAAAATACCACGGGCCGTTAGTTGACCAGACGTTGACCGTTAACTTAGATGAGAGTGAACAGTAACGCGGGTAAATCACATGTGTAAAATTGCTCTTTTACCCTAAAAATAAATAGAAACTAGCGTACCTATTAGGCTACATCTTTTACCTCAACCGTAGAGTTTAAACATTCACTACAAAATTTTTAATATTCTTTATGAATTTCCATTTATTAATATTCTTTATGAATTTATAGTTATGAATATATTTTATTTTTTATTTTATTTATATTTATTTCTCTTGTTTTTCATATGATTTGCTTTGGCATGCTACCAATAGAATCTAATACATGGGTAATCTTGATGAACTAGGAGGTGAAAGGAGAATCTAGATATTTGTGGTTATAAAACTATAGCTTTATGGATTTATTAGTTGTGTGAATGTCATGGGAACAAAAAAGGGACTAATAATTTAGGAGAATATTAGGACACTTTTAAAATATTTATCACTCTAATAAATCTGAGAGTCAACTCAAAAATAATACTCACTCCGGTCCTAATTATAGGAGTACTTTTATAGTGCAATTTGCACTATAAAAGTGTTCTTATAATTAAGACCGAAGGTAGTAAAAATTAGTAACATGTTGGTGAAATCTTGAACCCAACTCTTTAAGTGATTGTTACATTCTCATAAATATTCTCTTTACTCAAATCTCATCTTAATTAGTAAATTATAACCTCCTTGTGGGTAAGACGTGAGAATATTATGGGATTATTACTACATCAATCCCTTACACTTGTGGGGCGATCATGTCATTCATATAAGAATTAGTTGACTAATTTAAGGAGATTAAAGAAGTTAAATAAATTACTTTTTAATAATAGATAGAAATAACTATAGTACATGTTTAAGAAATTGGTTGAAATTGGTTAAAAGCAATAAGTATAAGTATGTCTCAAATCAATATTATTTTATTAAATATTATTTTATTTATGAGGAAGTAAGCAAAATAAAGAAAATGTGAAATAAATGAGGGAAAGTAAAAAAGAGAATGTATGATAGTAACAATATGAAAAGGGTCAAGTAGCAATTTTTTCTCAGAAGTACACGTCCAGAAATAATGTGTTAAATGTGTTAAAAGTAAGAAAGAGAATGTATGATAGTAACAAGAAATATATCAGGTCTATGTATTATGACTTTTAAGACCTAATATGTTAAATGTCTGGTCTAAAAAAGTTTCTTTAAGACCGGTTCGAACTCGGTCTTAAAAGTCTATAGACTTTTAAGATCGTCTGTAACAAGACTAGTCGCAGATCCGGTCTTACGATGCCTCTTTCGTGTAGTCTTAAAAACCTTTTTTGTACCTGTGTTACCAATTCTTCAATGACATTTACAAGTTCAGTAATGAGATTTACAATAGTGCTTGTTGATGGAAAAAATGTTAAGAAGAATATATATATTTGTTAATGCATATATATTAAAGGAACTAAGTGGCCTAGTAGTTGGGGCACGTACTTAGCTTGGCCCCATGAAGGTGGGGTGAAGGGTTCAAACCCCACCTTCCTCACTTTCAATGAATCTTTTTTTTTTTTGGGAAAATCCGTACTAGGGCCCTTTTAACCCAAAAAATCCCAAAAAAGGCCCTAAGACTCTGACATTTCCAAAAGAGGCCCCAGGGCCCTTTTTGACATTTGAATGTTAAATGAAAAGACAAAAAAAACCCATGAAATTAAAACTGAAAAAGGAAGAGATTTTCCCAAATTCTAAATCTCTCTCTCTCTCTCTCTCTCTCTCTCTCTCTCTCGCGTCTCTATCTCTCTCTCTCGCATCTTTGACCATGTCGGAGTCGACGACGCCGCCGGCCTTGATCTACCATGAACACCATCTCCAGCACGCCTTACGCCGATCGTAGGGCCCACCTTCGTCACGGAGGGCGGAGGCTCCTCCCTCACGGCCCGATTAACCATCACCACCGAGGCAGGGGGCATCGATGGAGTCGCGTTCTCTGGCTCCTTTTGGCGGTTCGAAGGAGGCAAGGGAGATTTGGTGGGAGACCATTGAATGACTTTGTTGACTGGTACAATGGATTTTCTGTTTTTATTTGCCTACTTTCTCTTGCTACGACTTTTGAGCTAATTTATTTATGTTTCAATCTTTTTTTTTTCATTATTGTAACTGCACTTTTTCTTGCTTTAGAGACTATACAAATCCTTACCTTCCTGTTGCTTCATCAGCCATAGATAGAAGTGGACAGGTAATATTTGTGGGGGAGTTTACGTATGATTTGAGGGAGTATCAATATTATAGATCTTCTGGCCTGTTTTTTTGTGCCGTACTAAGCTTTTCAAATTCTTTTTGAATGTTCACTTCATGCACAGAAGCAAGGCGTGAGCCCACTTCCCAGGGTTTCCATGCTTGCTGACTTGCAGTTTTCTATTGAAAACATGCAATATGTGTAACCTTGGATGTCTTGCATATGGTATATCAAACCACTATAATTTACTTTTGAGAGTTCAATTTGACCTGGAAGTTTAGTGAATAAGATCTTTTTTCCCCTTTGCATGACTGCAGGTTTTCTCTTCTTTTGGGCCTGTCCAAAAGATTGCAATGTTTGACAAGAATGGTGGTTTACGTGCTCGATTCAATACCCAGTAAGGTTGTAGGTGGAACTTATATTCATCTTGCTGAGATAGTGTGCTTTTTTCTGTTATTTTATATATGTGCCGGCAAAGAAAAGAATTGATGAAATGGAAAACTTGACTGTAGATCATATACAACGTTCTCTAGTTCGTCAAGAGGATAGCATAATATTTTACCTTTTGGAGCGAGCACAATATTGCTATAATGTGGATACATATGAACCTAATGCTTTCTCCATGGATGGATTTCATGGGTCTTTGGTGGAATACATGTTGAAGGAAACTGGGAAGCTTCATGCTAAGGTATGAAGCTAAAAGTTATGACTAAATAATACACACACACATTTTATCTCTTCTTTAGTCCCTGGTCCAGCATCAAGTATGCATTCACAATAATTGAGATTGTTCCCTTTATAAAGATTGTGATTTTCAATTGAACTATCTTTTCTTCCTTGGGCATAATTTTGAATTTTCTTTTAGGCAATCACAGGGCTTAAAAGCACGATAAACTCGTCTTTTGCGGTATTTATGAGTTTGCAACATGGTATTCTCATTAAACTGCACAGCCATGATTTGAATACAATTGGCTAGTAATTAAATTAGTGAATGTCTACTTGGAAAGATTATGATGTGTTTGATTGGCATGAAGCTTTGATTTCAATGACATTAGGGCAGGCATGGAAAGCTCGATGCAATTTTATATATCAGAATATCACCCCTGCCCTTTGTTCACTTTTTCTGAAGCAAGGAAGTTACTATTTTGTTGATGCATATATGTGAGACATATATATGGAGTTGTAATAAAAGCTTTAAAAGTTATTTTTGTCATAAGTAATTTTGAGGTTTCCTAATTATTGCATTATGTGCAAGCGTGCTTTAAGTAATGGCTTTATGTTCATTAACTATTTTATGCTTTAGTACATCGTGTATTACAAAATATGACATGTTGATGGCCGGATAATTAATCCACAACAAAGGATTGTTGTATTAATGTTTAGTCATTGTGTTAAAGGATTCAATGAATATAATGTGTGTTTTATTTGACTTTGATTTTTGTGAATGAATTATTTTACAAAGTTGACAGAAAATTTGCTAATATGAATATCACAGGGCCCTATTGTTTGTATCAATTGTGACTCAGGAGTCTTCTCTTTATAATAAGGATAAAGGCTAAATTATTTCTGCTTCATTTAAAATTGTTCTAGGTACAAAAGAGTGAGAAGTATAAGGCTGTAAGCAAATAAGAAGCAGCGACAATGAAATCTGCACCACTGGGAAACGCAGAAGGAGAAGCAAAAGCAAAAGGCAAGGGGAACAATGTTGTCTTTGGTCGCGGACTCCTACAAACGATTCTGCGCATGAAGGAGACGCTGTGAGAGATGTGGAGATCTATGTTCTTGAATCTATTATGATCTCTATTGTATTTAAATTCGAGGAAGTTGACTGATGATGTATACTTGAATATGTATTTATGACAAAATTGTGTAGAATGTGCTTTTATGGGAAGGTTCATTTGTACATTTTAATATCAATGAGAAGAATAATTTTTTCCTGCATCTATGTTTTGTAAATTTTCTAATGTATGTAACATGACATTTTAATATGAATGAGAACGACAATTGTTTCATGCGTCTCTAGTCATTAACAACCATATCAGCCCCATTAACAATCATATCAGCCTCATTAACAACTAAAACAGCCCCCTTTAACAACTACATCAGCCCCCATTAACAACAATATCAGTAACCACTAACAACTACATCAGCTCCCTTTAACAACTACATCAGCCCCCTCTAACAACTATATCACCCCCTTTAACAACTATATCAGCGCCCATTAACAACAATATTAGTAACCACTAACAACTACATCAGCTCCCTTTAACAACTACATCAGCCCCCTCTAACAACTATATTAGCCCCCTTTAACAACTACATTAGCCCAAACTAACAACATCATCAGTCCCGACTAACAACATCATCAGCCCCCTTTAATATGAACATCAGAAAAAAATAACAACCACATCAGAAAAAATGCACAACTATATCAACCCCAATTGACAACCATATCAGAAAAAACTGACAACCACATCAGCCCCCACTGACAACATGATCAGCCCCCACTAACAACATGATCAGCCCCCACTGACAACATGATCAGCCCCGATTGACAACATTATCAGCCCAAACTAACAACATCATCAGCCCCCTTTAATATGAACATCAGAAAAAAATAACAACCATATTAGAAAAAACTGACAACCACATCAGCCCCCACTGACAACATGATCAGCCCCAACTGACAACATGATCATCCCCCACTGACAACATGATCAGCCCCCACTGACAACATCATCAGCCCCAACTAACAACATTATCAGCAACCATTAACAACAACATCAGCCCCCATTAACAACCATATCAGTCCTTTAACAACCAAATCATAGCCCCTTAACATATATTTGTCAACGTCATTTACAGTTGTCTTACAATATGAAAATGTGTACATAAATGACACTTGGATACAATTGTGACAACAATATCCAACGTTCATTTACAACACCAAATGCATCTACAAATTCATAATAACAACATCACACACCATCTCCAAAAATAATATGGGTGTGGATTTCTCTGTAAAAACATATACAACAAAAGAGTGTGAGAGGCAATGCCCAAAAACAAGTCAGCCTATGTACATAAATACATATTTGTGGTCAATTACAATGTGTCCTAACAATATGCCCCATAATGTCTCTTCTTCTACTTATGGTAGTCATCAATCAAAGACAACACTTTTTGGCGATGGTAGTCCCCAACAGCTGTTCTGTATAACTGGAGCTTGATCCTGCACTTCGTGTACTGAGCTTTGTGACTTCCTATGATGGCCAGGAAGCCTCACCTCAAAACTCCGCCTTGATAAGCTCCCAAACCCATCCCTTACATCACGAACTATACTGCGGAAGGACATTTTCTCTATACACTTACAGCCCCAGAATTTAGTATGTCATCAAATTTGAAGCAAAGAAAAATAATCCATTCAGTTTCCTGAGTTACAATTTGTAAGCTTTGGGTTGCTGAAGAACTGCAAATCAATAAAAACTTTAATTTAAAGTCCCACTTCAATTCTTACAGATTAAGACAGAAAAGAGAAAGACGAGAGATAGGGAAAAGCATAAAGTGGAAGGTATATTAAAAAAAAGGAGATTCTCATAAAGAAGCCTCACTGGAACTAAAGTAGCCCAAAATACCAGACTTTAGTCAGAAACATCTTTTGGCAAGTTTTAAACCAGATTTTGAATCTCAATCTAACTTCCAACTAGAGCAATCAAACCAAATAAGAATCTTATCATAAGGATTTTGCTTGAATCAACTTTTCCACCAAATAAGAAAAGAGAGCAGAAAAACAAACTAGAGGTAGTCGTCATAGTTAATACACCAGGTAAGTAAGAAAGACAATGCAAATGAGATATGGCTCCACTATTTTTTCATGAACTATCTAAACCGATGCACGACAATAAGTGCAGAAAATCAAATCACAAAAGTAGACTCAAAAGGTTTAGTTAGCCTCTCAGAAAACTTAAAACGGGATGAAAATTTCACAAGAACCCCAATAGAAACAACGACAGCTTCCAATAGAGATACAAAATGGAACAAAGAAGAAACTTGATCGGAAACTACTAGTAGGACCCAAAAATCTCAGTTAGGAAACTTCCAAAATCCCAATCTCAACTAAATCATAGAAATTTCGTGATCAAATTCGAAAATAAAGGAACAACAAAACCAGAAATTTACTTCAATAAGCCTTCGAAGAGATTACGAGGTGTAACCAAAATCGAAGAACAAGATCACAACCATAAAAAACTCACCGCCTTCTTCAAATATCTCAAGTTCGGGTCGGGTTCTGTTCCCTCCACGATTCGCCTCCTTTCTCTCACTTGGTCACATAACGCAGAGCCTCTCAGTCTGACTCTGAAATGCACGATCTCAATGCCCCTATATTTGATGTCAAAAACAGAGGAGAGAAGAAAGAGGAAAGTAAAACAAAACTGAACTCTGAACTGAGGGTGTTTTTGTCTTTTCATTTAACATTCAAATGTCAAAAAGGGTCCTGGGGCCTCTTCTGGGAATGTCATAGTCTTGGGGCCTTAATTGGGATTTTTTAGATTAAAAGTGCCCTGGTACGAATTTTCCCTTTTAAAAAAAAAAAAAAAAATTCAACCCCAGTGGCCAGCTGCGGTGGCCCTACGGCAATTTGTTTGATCTACACTTGCGGGTGTGTAGCTACGGGCAATTCCTTTGATAACTATTTTACAATTTGGACTTTTCAATAAATATCAAGCAATTATTTGTAACATTGTACAATTAGTTAAAAATAAAATAATAAAGGACAAATTCTATTTAAATACCAAATGAAATTCCAAAACCCCAAATGTTTGTTAAACTTTGTAAAAGACTTAAGTGTGACAAGGACCAAATTAAAATTTTCAAATTCGGGTGAATTTATCTTTTTACCCTCAATTTTTAAATAAATTTAAAAAAAAGAAAAGAAAAATGACCCTCTCCAGAGGGCCACCATGGTCGGGCGCCGGATGGCCTATAACCGTTGGCGGCCTGAGATCCGACGAGGTTTTTTTTTTTTTTTTTTTGGTGTTGAATCTTTTTTTAAGAAAGATTGAATGAAAGTGAGAAGGTGAGGTTTGAAGGGGTTTACATTAATGGGGTAATGATTAATCAAACGTGATATTTTAAAAAATCCAACACACAAGTATTTCAAATAACCAATTTAATTAACTTTATTACAAATACAATTATAGAACACAATTTCAACTTTGCTGTTGCTTTTGTTTTTGTTTTTGGTAGAGAGTAGAGACTATAAATAAATGATAGGGCAGTGAAGGGTGAGCGCACAAAATCATCGGAGTGCACTGCCCTCTTTCTCTCGCAGCCTCCCAATGATGAAATCCATGCTAATTGCTTTTATCATTTTGGTTTCCGTATTTCTCTGTCTTCCCTCTTCCACTCATGCTCGAGTATTATCTGGTAACAACTTAACTTCCTTTCAATTTGCAGCTTTGTTTCCCTATCTCTTTTACTATGACTATCTTCTATTGCCTTGATTGAGATTTTTTATTTTCCGCCAAGATTTTTTTTTTTCAAATACCAAAAAAAATATTAAAAATAAAAAGATTCAAAATAACAACCCCCGGCCATTTTATGAAATAGGGGCATCCGAATATGAAAAGAAAGAAATATTATCTAAGATACATTTTTTTTCCAGCCAAGATAAGAAATTTATATTATGCATTTATTATTTTATATATAGCATGTTTGATTGTGTGTGTGTGTTAATATGATATGGTGAAATATGCAGAAAAGGTAGTGCCAGTTATTGGGGGAACACCAAGAAATAAGCCTGCAATTCCATGCAGCAAGGGCCGTTATACTTCTTGCATTAGTCCACCAAAGAACCCTCCAACTCCAAGGAATAGTTGTGGCGGCACCTATGTCCGTAGCTGTCCACCACCTGGGAATTAAATATAATAATATTCCTTTGGTTTGGTTTGGAGAAACTCTCTTTATCCAATAATAATGAATAAATTGTCCTATTTACAATATATTCCCTCCGGTCATTAATCTAAAACCCACTTTAATAAATAAGTTGAACTACAAGTAGATCTTGTACCCAATGACAAGAGGTAGTATCTTTTAGCAGGGTCTTACATATCTAATAATTGTATTTAAGACTGTTTAATTTCTGGGCTGTGTGTGTGGTGTTATTATTGTCGTTGCAGATCACTGGTCTCTTTAGAAGAATAATCTCTTCTCAACTACTTGGCTTCCTCATCAGGAAGTATAGTTGTATGTTGCTTAGGGTTCTATGTGTCATAAATTTGAAATTTTTAGTACAAGAGATCATTTGAAAAGTTATATGGGCTTCAACTTCAATGGTAGTGTTGGAAGTTATATTTTTTCTTTTTCTTTTGGGATCCTTATTACCTAGATATTTTTTCTTTCTGTTGAGCGAAAATAATGTAAAAATACATAACTAAGTTTTAAAATTCTCAATGATTATACAAATTGTTTTAGTATTTGAAATTTATTGGAACATGTGTATAAAGTTAACAAACAAAAAAGAAAAAAAAAAGACATTGATGGTGTTACAATTTTGGATACCAAGTATATGTGAGGGTTATCTTTCTACCAAAATAACTTAAGCAATTTGATAGGAATCCCCCTTTTTATCGTCCGATAGGAATCCTCTTTTACACTATATACCTTTATCTTGTTTTTAATTAGGGATAATCCTATTTAAATCTTCTAAAATATGAAAACCTAAACTCAAGCCTAAACTTTTAACAAATTCTTAACCAGACGAAGTGGCCTCATTATGGATTTCTAAATGTTGTTAAAAGACCAAAATGCCCCTATGTAGTTAAAAATGAAAATTAAAGATGGGTGTAGACCTGATTTTGGTTTCGATTATTTTAGTTAGATTTAATTGGGATTTTTGTTTCTTTAAATATTAAGAGTATCATTAAAAAAAAAATCAAAACTTTACCATTTTGCTAATCATGTTTGGTCGATCAAATATCAAAGTCAATATCTATGTTAAAAATAGGACGCATGACCATGTGTCCTTAGAGAACTTATAATATATAATGAATATAATTAAGAAGTTGATGTAAGTATTGTCACTTATGGACAAAATTAAGTGAAAATGACTTCCAAAGAAAGCGTTATCAAATATATTAAAACCAAAGATATGAATATAATGTACTCCTTAATCTTATTCCAATAATAATACAATATTTGCTTAATAATTGTTAAAATATTAGGAAATAAATCACCCATTTATTAGGATCCCTTGATTATTACCCTGATTATAGAATCTTAATTACTGAGTTATTAGTCTTAATTGGGCTTTATTGTATTTCCTAATGTACCTCCTCTGTTCTCCCTTGCTTCACTTATAAGTACGTTGTAATCCTCTTCATCAAAGATATATAGCATAACAAAGAGTGTGATACCTTTGACTTTAAACATGGTATCAGAGCCAAGGACATCCGTCCGAGGCCAGGGAAAGCGAGAGAAACAGTGAGTGACTATGAGGCAGAGAGAAACAGTGCAGTGGAGGTTTCCGGCGAGTCTAGGGTTCTTTGTAGGAGGCGAGTGGAACTACACCGCCCAGCCTAGAAGGACTAGAAGGCTCCGATTGACGAACGCTCAAAATCCGGTGACCATCCGAGTGGAAAATTCTTAGAAGCTCAATGGAAATATCATTCAAATTGGAAAGAATTATTAGCGATAGTAAAAGCAGTAGAGAAATTTGAATTATTTATAGTTAATGCGCAATTTATAACTAGGATTGATAATACACAAGTTAAATCTTGACTTGATAAAGGAATAAAAACAAAAAAATTAGCAAATAAAATGTTATTTAAATGGCAAGGAGATTTGGCTTATTATGATTATATTATTGAAAGTGTGCCTGGAAAGAATAATCTTATTACAGATTTTATGAGCAGATGAAATCTAATCCAGGATCCAGTTCAGAAATGAATTCTAATCAGACTTGTAATGCATGCCAGACAACATTAGCAGATTTAAACATTCTAAAAATGAATGTTAGTCTGTTAAATAGTCAGTGCAGTTCAACTATACAAAATCTTCTAAGCAATATTGCTCATCTAAACCAACAAGTAGAAACTCTGTTCAAAAGAATAGAGAAGTTGGAAGGATATGGAAAAAAAAATGTAAGTACAGCTGAATCAACAGTACAAACTGACATGGAATTAAGCCCTCTAAATGAGTCATACACTCAAGTTGGGTCATCTACCTAAACCCAGACAAATAGAAATGGATCATCTACCCAAGAAAATGTTAGCGGGCCTACTGCCCAAACACTTCAAACCATAACCCCTTTTAATGAAATTACAAAAGCCCAAATGCAAGAAGAAGTCAGAAGAAAAGAAAAAGGAAGAGCAGTTGAAGCATCAACCTCTACCCCTAGAATCACCAGAAGTAATTCCTTTGATACTTATTCTAAATTCCAATCCTTTAGAACCATTGTTAGAAAAACTGGAAATATGAAAATGTCTGATCCACATGTTAAATATGCCTTCCATTTTGCTTTTAATAAAGTTGTAGCCTATCCAAGAACTTCACCAGCTTTAATAAAAATCTTATACCAATATGGAATGTTACATGCTATTTATTTATCTAATGATCTTAGAGAAATTACAGAGTTGTCAGACGCCTTGCAAAATGCAGTCAAAATATATGCTAGAGTTGTAACCCAATACAAAGTATATATCATATTTTATTCAATAGTTGCAGAGATCACACCAGAGAATTTTTATCCTCCAATCAGTTTAATTCAACTTGGAACAACAAAGAAGCCCATAGAGACAGAAGCAGAGATTAAAGAAGATATTGAAGATGACCAAGAATTTCAGAACAAGATGTCTAACATAAGAGCTCAAAATTATCATATTATCTTTCAGGAAATGAAAAGAGCTGTTAATTCAACCAAGAAACAAGGGTGTATTATTGTGGAATAACAACAATTATAGCAGCATTTGGAAAAACAACACGTGATCAGCCACTATTCATACAGTGGTATGACAGACTGAGAAATAATAAAATGAAGAATTTAGAGAAAAAAAACAAAGAAGAAGATATGTAATCTCTTAGCAGAGTACTCTAATCACAGGTGTAAGCATTGGGAGGAAAGAGAAAAAGCCATGCAAGATGTTGAAAATCTGGAGATAGATCTTAGTGTCCTTTGAAGATTTGAATTAAAGTAGAAGAAGACAAGGAAACTTGCCGACACTGACAAAGTGCTGACAGGTTAAAGATTTGAAGCAGAGGAGTGTAAAAGAAGATGCAACGTGTAAAGTGGAAATTTTGCCGACATTGTCAAAGGTTTGTTAAAAAAAATTGAGAAAATGAAAAAAAAACGAAAATCAACAAAAAAGTACATTTATTTGTCTTATATGCCTTATATGTGCAGAAGCTTTACGTAAATGTTATCTTGTGCAAATAGTTGTAGTAAATCAAAAGTACATATGTGGAAAGTTGTAATAAATGCTAATAGACAAAAAGTACAAGCTAGTTAGATAGGTTGAAATAGGTTGTAACTGTGTTAGAGTTGACGTATCCAAGAATATGGAGAGAGCGAAAGTGAGAGCAAGGACGAGAGAAGGAGATCGTAAGCAGAGGGCGGAGAGTGGTGGTAAAGAGGGGTCGGGTGGCGGAGATGGAGAGGGGGATGGCGGTAATCCGTCCTTTAAGGGGAATCATCAGGGTGGGGGCCCGAGTTTTACATCTGGCCGAGTAGATGTGAAACTGAAAAGCAAGATTGTTGGCCATAATGAGTCGGGCGCAAGAGTGCAGAGTGGTCCATCTTCACGATCGTACAGAGATAAGCTATTATCTCCTGGATGTGCAGGGTTCCTGATAAAACATTCGGAAGAAGATGACATTATGCAAGGATGGAAGGATTATTTTCATAAAATGAATGAGAAAGACGTCAGTTGTGATTCGGAGGAGTCAGAGAAGGAGGAGACTCAGGAGGCACGAAGGCTAGAAGGGAAACCAGGGACTATAAAATTCTCTGCTGAAGAATACACTGCTTGGTGCTTACCCTGGATGAATTCCCTAATTATCAAGGTTCTGGGTGCGAGCTTTCCTACTTATATTATCCGGGATCGTATCAATCGGATGTGGCGGCCAAGGGATCCTTTGAAACTTATCCCTCTGAATAATGGATATTACATTGTCTCTTTCTCTAATAAAGAAGATAAAGAATATGCATTCCAGGAGGGACCATGGATGATAGAGGATCACTATTTAATTGTCCAGAGATGGCATCCTAATTTTAACCCCTGGAAGGCAGATTTGAAGTGTAACATTGCGGCTTGGATTCGGTTACCAGATGTTCCTTTTGAGTTCTATAATGTTGAATCGCTTCGTCGTATAGGTAACATGGTTGGTAAAATGATCAAAGTTGATCGCTCTACCTCGATATATGATAAAGGAGGCTTTGCGCGTATATGTGTGGAGATTGACCTTAAACAACCCCTTATACCGACTTACATGGTGTTCGGGGAAGAGCGGCCTATCATATATGAAGGACTCCAGTGAAGGCCACCCGAGTTGACGCTGGCATAGGTGGAACCGCCGGCGATGAAAGGGATGCTGTGAGTCCGTTTGGGAAGCTGCAGATTTTGAGGAGGGATTTTAGTGGGGCATTTAATTCGGCTGGGATAAGGAAAGGAAATAATGGTGTTATGGCGCAGGATATGACAAAGGAATTAAAGGAGAATCAAATCCCTTCTCAGAGGCTGAAATCAAGGAGGACGGTTATGGCAGGATCTGAATTTAATAAAAAGGGAGTGGTCAATGTTGGGGAATCAATAAAATCTGAATGGGTCCAGGTTGGATCAAAGAGGAAAGGCTCAATTAAAGGGAAATTGAAGGGAAAGGAGAATAAAACTCCTTCACGTGGAAATGCTGCCAGCGAATTGAATGTGGGCAAGGATATGGAGCCCACTACTATTAATGGTAATTCTTTTAACATCTTGCAGCAGCTAGAGCCAAACCGAGTCAATTTGGTGGACCCTCAAAACGTGATGGTTGGCACGAATGAAGGGATAATTATGTCCGAATCACAAGGCCTTAATGGGAAAATTGCTAGTGTTTCTTCGGATAAAATTACGCTACCTCAACAGAGCACCGTGGGGACTGTGACACAAGTACAGGATAATAGTTTGAGTACCCACCAAGTTGAAGATGAACTCATGCGTGATCAGGATAAGGCGGAGGGGGAGCCAGCAACACCCCAACACACCCCACTCGTTTCTTAATGAATTACATGATTTGGAATTCTAGGGGCACCGGCGCACGGAGTTTTCCTGCCCTTGTTCGTGACCTTAAATCTCATTACAAGTTGGATTTTATTGCAATCTTAGAAACACGGTGCTCAAAGGAGGCCTCTACAGGACGAGCTAATCAACTGGGATTTACTCATATGGAGCTAATAGACAGCGAGGGCTATAGTGGGGGCATTTGGTGTCTTTGGGAATCTTGTATCTCACATGTTGTGGTGATAGAGCGTCACCACCAATTCATGCATCTTCGAATTACGGATGCCTCAAGCCATTCTTGGATGCTTACTGTGGTATATGCTAGTCCATCCATCGTCAGCCGAAGGACTTTGTGGAGTAATCTATCCCGGATTGCACCCACGATCCATGACCCCTGGCTAATAGGGGGTGATCTTAACGGCACGATGCTACATTGTGAACGTCGGTCGTCTGCCACATTTCGGTGTTCCGCTGACCGTGATCTCATTGGATGGGTTGACATGCATGATCTACGAGACGTAGGCTTTGTAGGTCCAGAATTTACATGGAAACGAGGTTCGTCGGAGGCCAGGTTGGATAGGATGCTTGCCAATGATCTATGGGCTTCTACGTTCCCCAATGCTTCGGTGGCTCACCTACCTTACTTTAAATCAGACCATCGACCGCTCCTCCTCCGACTGGAGTCTGGATTGGCCACGCCCAATCCCAACCGACCCTTTCGGTTCATTGCTGCCTGGGTCCTTCATGATCAATTTGATGAGTTTGTTAAGCGAAATTGGTCTCAAGACACTCGGTGGGTACAAAATATTGACCTTTTTACTCAAGCTTGCAGTAAGTAGAACAAAGAAGTATTTAAACATACAGAGGGAAGGAAGAAGCATCTGCTGCGTCGCCTGGATGGGATTAATGGGTGGTCGCCCGTGTTGGCCTTCTACCTAAATACGAGGAGCTCCAATTCTTTATTTGGAAAGATCTTGAGGATGTCCTCCTCCAAGAGTCTCTAATTTGGGCACAGAAAGCTAGAGCAGAATGGTCAGTTTATGGGGATCGAAACACACGCATGCCCGTGCTAACCGTCGACGGAAGACTCAAAAAATAGAGGCTCTGAAAGATGTTGAGGGGACGTGGGTTTTTGATACCTCTCAAATAAAAGGTATGGCTACCTCCTTCTTTTCCAACCTCCTTTCGGAGGACGTGCTAGAACGACCCAAGCTGGCTTGTCCGATGACTTTTCCCAGTGTAGAGAGGGCCTGTCTCCAATGGTGCAATAGAGAGATCTCGGATAGTGAAGTGAAAGATGCTATTTTTAGTATGGGAGGCCTAAAATCACCAGGACCTGATGGTTTAAATGCGCTTTTCTACCACAGTCAATGGAGTACGGTATGCACATCTGTCATTAATTATGTAAAGTTCCTGTTTGCTAATCCCCAGGCGTTAGCTGAGGTAAATAGTACTTTAATTGTGCTAATCCCAAAGAAAGACCATCCCGAAACGGTGGGGGATTTGAGACCAATAAGTCTTTGCAATGTTATCTATAAAGCAGTCTCGAAAATTATTGTGAATCGTTTGAAGCCTATTCTTCCAAAGGTGATAGCCCCGAATCAATGTAGCTTTGTGCCATCATGTTAGAAGGTCCGAAATGTGTGCCTCCACAGGGTTCTCAATCACAAGCGATTTGGGGAAATACTTAGGCGTCCCCCTACACCATAAGCGCGTGACTAAGGACTCCTACCAATATGTGGTTGATAAGGTAAAGGTCAGGCTATCTAACTGGAAAGCCAAATCACTCTCCTCAGCTGGTCGATCTACTCTTATTTCTTCGGTTACTACTGCTATCCCGGGGTATGTCATGCAAACATCCTCTCTCCCAACTAGTACGTGTGAATCTCTGGATAAATGTAACCATCAGTTCCTGTGGGGGAGTACTAAAGAACAAAGGAAAATCCCTTTGGTGGCCTGGGATGTGGTATGTACGCCTAAAACAAGGGGTGGTTTGGGAATCCAGCATACAAGCTACTACAACCAAGCACACCTTATGAAAATTGGATGGAACCTCTCGGCTAGAAGGGAGGATTTGTGGGTAAAGGTCATAAGGAACAAATATGGATGTGGGTCAGATACCATACCAAAGATTGAAATGAATCGACCTGGATCTAATTTATGGAGAGGGATTAAGCGGACATGGAGTAATATACAGGAGGGAACTGAAGTACTGCCTAGTGGGGGTCTCCGTTGGAGATGGAGTAAGAATGGCATGTTCACAGTTAAATCAGCGTATGATGCAATCAATAATGAAGTGGTGCGCCCGGATCCGATATGGGGAAAGATATGGAAGTTGCAGATCCCAGAACGCTGCAAAATGTTCCTTTGGCTTGCTACACATAAACGACTTCTCACCAATGAGTCCAGGTGCAAGCGTGGCCTAAGTATTGAAGACCGATGTACTGTTTGCAATGGGGGAATAGAGTCCCTGATTCATGTCCTCAGAGATTGCCCAAGTACAACTGATCTTTGGAAGCATCTTGTGCCTGTACAACTTTGGCATAAGTTCTTTTCTTTACCCTTTGACCAGTGGGTCCGGTTCAATATCTGTCACCGAGGAAAGAACCAACGAGCAGATGAATGGAGACACCTGTTTGGAATTGTGTGTTGGTGGCTGTGGAGGAGACGTAACTCGGTTATCTTTGAAGGGAAGGCAATCTCAAACGAGTCTCTTCAGCGAAGTAGCATGGCTATGATCAATAGCTTGCAGGACGCTCGATCCAGATTTTGTATGCGAAAAAACCGACAGCAGGGGATGGAGCATAATTAAAACCACTGGAAGTTACCACCACCAGGAACAATCAAGATTAACACGGACGGGGCTTTTTCTCATTACACTCCTGGTATAGCTAGTGGAGGCCTTCTTCGAGATGATCATGGTTCTTTCCTCCGCGGGTTCATGTTTAAAGGGCATGATGGAGATAGTATCACGGCGGAACTATGGGGTTGTATTCATGGTCTCAAACTTGCTTGGGACATGGGATACCGAGATGTAATTCTAGAAATTGATTCAGCTGATGTAGCAGACCTGATCAGAAACCCCAGCACCTCAGCGCATGAAGATGGTCTACTCCTCGAAGAGCTTAAGGGCGTGGTTCAACGACGCTGGAAGGTTGACATTAAACTCATCAGAAATAGGTTGTAACTTTAAGTAAATATGTATGTTAGAATTAGGAAGCAGTTGGGATGCCGACTATCTATATAAAGCCATGTAATCTCACATTGCAACACACACCGAGTCTGAGATTTCACTCATTCCACTACTTCTCTTGTACAATTGCTCTCGTGTTCGTGCAATAAAATTCCAAGTTTAATCATTTCTTTCTTTGAAGCATATTTCAAATATTTGTGGAACAAATTTAAGGTATGAGCTTTTAATTTTCTAAGGGGATCAAATTAGGGAGTAATATTATTAGCGATTCGTTAGTTATGGTCCTGTAAGACTGAAAGAGATTTGCCGTATCTCCCAAAATAATCGGATTCAATAAAAGATTTGCAGTAATAGGGAACCTGGATCGTTTCCCAATGAATTCACAGTCGGTCTAATTCTAACAGCAATAAAACAGTAACAAATTGGGGGGAATTATTTTTAATGCAGTAAAGATTAAAACAGAAGTAAATAAAACGAGATTAAATCAGATTAAGAGAGGATCAACCTAGGATTTTGAATTCCACTAATTTCCTTCCTAGGACGAAAAACAAATTTATAACTAAACATCGCGAGTGATTCTGAACGAATCGAAATCTCTGCGTTCATCTAGAAAATCCCTCGACTAGACGATCGCCTAGCATTTGTCTGAATAGTGGCGTCTCACTGTGCGATCGCACAATAATACTTTAACCTAGTTCGAACTCAATCCTTGGGATATCTCAATCTAGGCGTTAAATCTAACACCCAATCCGAAAGTAAATCGAATCCAAAATTACAAAACAGAAACGAATTTGTTACCGTTAAGAACGAGTCCTCTGGATAGTGGAATCCTTAATCCGTGGGCCAACCACAGAAGCTTAGCCCATCATGGCTATGCAGAACGAAAATGGAACAGAAATGAAGAAGTTCATCATGAACACAATGAACACAATGAACACGAAGAACATATGAAGAACAGTTGAGAGAAAATAAAACTTCTGTATTTAATCCAAAACTGAGTAAAAACGTAAATGAATATATGTTTGTGGCTACCATCTAACTTAAAGTTAACCTAAAATGTGAAGGTGGAATATCACCTAGAGGGGGGGTGAATAGGTGATTATGAAATTCTTTCGCTAATTGTTCAAGAACAATTAAAACAGAGACAGAGAGAAGAGCAATGAACACAAGAGATTATACTGGTTCGGTCCAACTCTTGACCTACGTCCAGTCCCCAAACACTCGTGATTTCACTATCTCCAATCTTGATTACACACTCTGTAAACGAAGGATGGTCTTCTCAATCTCAGACTCCACTCCCCCTTACAAGTTGTAATCAAATAACCGTGGACACAACTACATACTCTGTAAACGAAGGATGATCCTTTCTCTCTCGGACTCACTCCCCCTTACAAGTTGTAATTAATACACCCACACTCAAGATACCACTATATTGAGATTTGATCACTAAACAGATAATCAAATAAGTGTTTAAACTCTCTCACAGAGTAGATGAATAATAATCACTGAAGTACATAATCGATCATCACACTCTCTACTGAATACTATATAATTGAGAAACAGAGTGTATGAACTATCGACGATGAAGTAGTAAAATCATTTCGTTGGCTTCGGTGATTCATTCATCAATCGTCGTCACTTCTTCCGGTTTGAAGACTTCACAATTTATAGGTTATTGTGTTTCGGCCGTTGTGAGCATTCGACCGTTGGAGAAGCTTGAAGTTACCGTTGTAAGCTCTTTGTTGCTTTTTGCCCGTTGAGCTCTAATCCAACTTTAATCATAAAATGTTTAACATTGACTTCGTTAATGCTCCGTCTTGAGTGTTGTATTAATAGCCGTTGTAAAATATTCAACCTCCGTTAGAATGTTCAAACTATCCGTTAGACTCAGAACGTTTCGGTTGACATTTTTCTTCGTTCAAATATTCCAGCTGTAATCTCAGTTCCAATACTCTTCCATTCTCTCTGTTGTTGCCGTTGTGAGATAGCATTTAAGATGATGGAGAATGTTTGTAACTACTTTACGTTTGCTCAGAGGATGGTTACCGAGGATATCATCGTTTTTGGCAACTTGCATTTATTGCTTCTGTCAGACTTTGTGCTTTTCTGCTAAACATCGATTAAAGACCTGAAACATCTCAAATGATTATTAGTGTTGTGATTAAATATCCATTGAATATTATATGAATCTAAAACATAACCCTTGAGAATCCACTTGGAATTTGAATCGGTTTCTGGAACAGAGAGTAATCTTGCTCGGGTAATGTTTGATCTTGCTTGGGCATAGTTCAATCTTGCTTGGGCATTGGTTAATCTTGCTCGGGTAACTAAAGCAAATAGCTTTCGTGAATGCTGAAGCCCATGCTTGCTTGGGCATGAATTTATGTTTGCTCGAGCAGATTGCTCGAGTAAATCAATATCTTGCTTGGGCATACTTCATCCAGCGAGCAAATCAGGCCAAAGACACGAGGTTACTTGGGCAACTTCTTTCCTTGCTCGGGCATGTTGCTCGGGTAAACAATAGAGTATGCTCGGGCAAGCTTCTTCGCGTAAGAAGAATAAGTAGAAAAGCTACCTTGCTCGGGCAAGTCTATTCCTTTGCTCGGGCATGTTTAATTCTTGCTCGGGCAACATCCTTTCAGAGACGAATGTTAGGAACCATAGAGGTGTTGCTCGGGCAACACTTCATACTTGCTCGAGCATATTGCTTGGGCAAGACGAGATTATACTCGGGCAAGCACATGTTAATTTCGAAAGAATGTAGGAGTGTGATAGCTTGCTCGGGCATCTTTATGCCCATGCTCGGGTAAGACTTTAATGTGCTTGGGTAGACTTCTAACTTTGAGGCTTCTGATCACAACATTATACTCTTCAATACAAAGCTCAATTTCCGTAATGTAGAGACTTTCAAAGGAGCAAGAACGTTGACAGTAGAGGAGGCAATTTCCAGCGAGCATAACGTCTTCGGCATAAATCCAAATTTAGTAAATCATCCCATTTCAGAAAGCTCTTCAAATATTCTTTCCATTTCAATAAGAATCAACTCCAAGCTAGTTGTAGTTCGTCCATTAACATCAGATGAATGGAGGTTGTTCTTATCTAGCATTTTTCCAGCATCCAGAACAGACTTTCAACATCAAAACATCATAACTCCTTCAATTGATATTCGTTTTCTGTGTTCTTGATGTTTTGGGAAAGGTAGTTGAGTCTAGTTTCCAATGGCACCGGTTTCACCTCAATTGGATTTGTATATTGTGAGATACACTCAAATTACCAAAGCTTGGTCTGGACTGTGACGGTGATTATTGTGCCAACTTGAAAGATTCATATCTCCCTCATCTGAAATCATTTGGACTTCTTGTTTATACCAAAATGACGCATTGGGAGTTTAGTTTCATATGCCACTGGTTTCGTGTCAATCCGATTCCTGGTTTGGGAGATATCGTTGAATTACTAAAGGTCGCCAAGTGAAATGCGGAACAGAGGTGAACAGAGAGCTGAAAATCGACCTTACTCGGGTAAGCTTTCTTCTTTGCTCGAGCATGCTGCTCGGGCAGACATTTTTATGCTCGAGCAAGTGCGTATTCTTGCGAGGAAAGTGGCTGGAAGCGTACCTTGCTCGAGCATGACTTTGGTATGCTCGAGCATGACTTAAAGAATCCAATTGTAGCTTATTTTAACTCCGATTTGAGTCATTCCAACTTCCATATCATCGTGGAGACTTGTAGAATCAATCTAAGAACTTTGTATAATGATTTTCTCATTCCCATTGAGCAAGTTCTTCTTTCTTTCCTCTTCTCTTGATCATTCTCCACAATTTAATTCTTCTTCTCTTCTCTTCTTCTCTTAATCATTCTCCATAATTTAATTCTTCAATATCTCCTCTTTTTCTTGATTAATTTCAAAATACTTTTATAACTTCTTGCTTCCTTGACACTTTCTGCAATTTCTTCTTTCTTCAATCTTTTATCTCCTTCTTGATTAATCTCTATAATTCTTCTTGAACTAATCTACATTAAATTCATAGTAGTTAGTCAATGTAGAAGATAAGTATAATATACAATCTTTTTGCTCTTAAAGACATCTATATAAGACATCATCAAAACTAATTAGAACCAACAAAATGGAAATAGGCTCCAATGGTTCAGCCCAAAACGGAAATAAAATAAAAGTGGGCTTTAATTACAAAATTCGAGCCCAAATAAAAATCCAGAAATATACATTTGACTTCGGCTCCAAAATCAACCATCCTCTTGTCCGAATCAGCCTTTCAAGTCTGCATAACAATTGTAGCTCTTTGAATCATCTAAAATATGAAACAAGAATGAGGCAAATCCGATGTATGGTTCAAGAGTTATGGTAAAATTAGTGAAGCAATGTAAAACTGGAATTAAAATGACTAAAATCTAATGAAAGGTCTAAAGCCCAAATAAGCATAAAAGTCATTATTTATTAACTAAAGAGTCCTAAATTATTAACCAAGAGTACTAAAGAAGTGTATGAAATATTCAATTATCAAAGACACACATGGTTATTTTCTCAAATAAGGCCAAGGTTTGGTTATGATCATATAAAAAACCATAAAATCAAGTTTTAGCTACGCCGCCTATAGGAAACGAAGGAAGGTTGTGCTGAATGTGATCTGAAGGAGGAAGGTTTGAGAGATCTATACTCTTTGTAAAAGTATTCCGGTATGAAAGAGGACAGGTATCCTTCCATGACCCGTATCATATTTGGTCAAACCCTAAGGCACAGACACACACACACACACACATTTATCTATCTGTGTGTAGAGTGCCAAACAAACATTATTTTAAAATATGTAACATGACTGATGAAGACGTTTTCTCAATAGCCTTGGGTGCATAGTAAAAAACTTCTGAATGATCTAAATGCCATGAAAATGCAATGAAAACTAGGAAAAATTAGTTTTGGGTCTTTCAAATTAATAACTAAAAGAGTAATGCAATTTAATGAAATGTTAAACTATTATTTTTTGGTATTTTTATAAAAATGGTGAATGAGTGAATGGATTTGAGATTGAAAATATGAATGATGAAATAAGTATTGATTACAAAGTTATGGCTTTCCTAGCTTCTTAAAATAATTTTGGAGTTAGTTTTTCATCAAGTCAAATTGAAAACCCCAAGCAATCACATTGAGTCCAATATATCTAGTTAATGACTAATCCTACAATTGCACTCATAGTCATTGATAAATTAGATAAATTGTTAAAAATCAATTGATGTGTGTTTGAAAATCATTCTAATGCACTTATTTCCTCTTAAATGAGAGCACAATCGCGACACTCAATATGAATTAACTAAACTACTCAACATAGTAATCACATACAATGCATAATCTCATTAAAACATAAGGAAATAATTCAATACATAGTCCAAGAGCATCAAAGCAAAATTCAACACAAATGTTAACCAACAAGGACAAGTGAATGCTCATCCAAGTCTCACAAACATGACCAATACAAAGATTAATCTAAACATAACATAATAATACATGAATTAAGCTAATGGAAAACTAATAAAACTCTCATTTGTAGCACATTGAAGCTCTAGCCACTATCTCTACCATTATGACTCACTGTAAATAAGCTACTCATGCTATTAGACATTGGCAAAGCTTCTTCTAAACAACAAAATTGCATGGAAATTGAATGGAGTGTCGAATTTATAGAAAATGAGAGAGGAGGTAGGTTTGGTCGTTCAGTAAAGAAGTGAAGGAATGGAGAAATTGAAAAAGGATGATGAAAGGAAATCTGGAATAGAGTAATGGATAGAAGGATGAGCTGATGTGATGAATATAGACCGAAGATGGTGGTGGTTACTAAGATTCAAAGATGGTGAGAATGATGGAGAGAGATATATATATTGATAGAGAAGGAAGAAGATACGGTGAAGATGAGTTGCTAGAGAAGACAATGATTTTTGGCAACAATCCAATGGTGAGAGAAAGACGAGAGCCAGAGGTTCTGAGCATTTTTCCTGTGAAAAGATAGAGGAGCAATAAAATGAAGAGGAGGTTGATGGATGAGGTGTCGATGGTGATCCTAAGGCCGAGAGATGATGATTGTGATGGTGCTTGACAGCTTTGAGCTTCCCATATGAGTTTTCTTAGTTTGTGGCGCTTTAATGACTGAGAAGATGCTAGTGGTAGTTCAGAGGGAAGTCCTCGACGGTGGTGGTGGTGGCGCTCCATCTCTTTCCCTATCATCTCAAGCTTTCTTCATTCCAAACTCAAGCTCTAGTGTCCTTCCTCTGACGCGGTGTGCTCTAGCTGTAATGTTGCGCTCTCAATGTCGAGAGAAGAAGGAAGAATGTTTTGACCAAGGACTAAACTACAAGAATTCAAAAGTTTGTGAAGGGACTGCACTACAAATTGTAAAACAATAGAGTTGTAATAAATTGAAATGAATGTACAGTGTTTCGGTTGTTGACGACTTCAATGCTTCTGGTATTTATAGTTGAAATATTTATGGCCGTTGGAGAAGCTTGAAGATCGACCGTTGAGAGTCTTAAATATTCCCGTTAGACTCATGGTGATTCGAATGATGTTTTTTGTCGTTCAAACATTCCAGCTGGATTTGCAGTTCCAACATTCCTTCATTCCTTTTGTTTTTCCCGTTGTGAAATAGCATTGAATGTGATGGAGAATGTCTGTAACTGCTTTCAAGTTGCTCAGAAGGTGGTTACCGAGGATATCAACGCTTTTAGCAATTTGCATTTAATGCTTCTATCAGAGTTCTCACTTTTCTGCTAAAACAATGGTTAACATCCTGAAACATACTTAAATGATGATTAGTGTTATGTTTAAATAACATTTAAGAGTCAAGCATGTGAATTAAACATAACCCATGAAATCTAAATTGGAATATATGTTGTTTTACAAAACAGAGGGTAGTCATGCTCGGGCATGACATGAAGCTTGCTCGGGCATCATTCAAGAAAGCATGTTATAAAATGAGAGCATTCATCTATACTCGGGCACAACAGCGCATCTGCTCGAGCACTCAAAAGTGCTTACTCGGGCAAATTAGTTTTGAAGAAGAAAAAGATTCAGTAATTGATGATGCTCGGGAAAACTACTTATCATGCTCGGGCGTGATATCTCTCATGCTCGGGCAAGGTGGTGATGATACTCGGGCAAAGGTAAGGCAGAGAGCATTTGAATACAAAGCATCAGGCTTGCTCGAGCAAGATATTTTCTTCCCGAGCACAAAGCATACAGAGAGCAAGAAGCGAAAAGCTATGATGCTGCTCGAGCATGCTATTTTCATGCTCGGACAAGCTTCTTCCAGAGACGAATATAAAGAAGGCAAGAGATGCTGCTCGAGCAACTCTATACCCTTGCACGAGCATGCTGCTCGAGCATGACTATTTCATGCTCGGGCAACATCCATCCAGAGACGAATACTAAGACGCTGAGTAACTTTGCTCGGGCAACTCTAAACTCTTGCTCGAGCATGTTGCTCGGGCACGAGTAATCTATGCTTGGGCATGAGTCGAGCAAACCTTAAGTAATGAAGAAATTGGTTGCCTGCTCGAGCACCCATCTACCTATGCTCTGGCATCACTTATATTTTGCTCGGGTATAGAACAAATAAAATCTTATACTTTTAGTTCTGGCCCGATGATGCTTGGGCATCACTATTACTCTGCTCGGGCATAGTACAAATAAACTTATACTTTTAGTTTCTGGCCCGATGATACTCGAGCATCATTATTACACTGCTCGGGCATAGTACATATAAATCACATACTTTCATATTTTGGCCCGATGATGCTCGGGCATGCTCAATTCCTGCTCGAGCATACTTTACCATTAAATCATTCTTAACACTTTGACTGATTATTTAATTAGTGAGATCTTTGTTTGTCATCATCAAAACACATGAGAACTAACATTCTCCCCCTTTTTGATGATGACAATCCTTGTGAAGATGTTTTAAAACTTAATCAGTTTTGAAAATTGCAGAAACACAGAGAATGAACAGAATCAGAGAAATATTAAAATGAGCATATTTTTCATTCAACTTAAAATGAAGCACATTTTTCATTCAACTGTGTAGACTACATCAGGCTTGTCAGTAAGTTAAATTACATTAAATAACCAAACAGATCGAAACTGACAGAAAGCTAAACCATTAAACGAAAAAATCTTCACATCTTCTTCATTCTTCTCCCCCTTTGTCATCAGCGAAAAGTGGGCCTTGGAGAGAAGGAGGAGGAGGAGGAGTGCCTAAGAAATTAGAAGAAGAAGAGGATGGAAGTTTGACAGTGGAAGGATCAATGGGAGAATGAGATGGAGAGGGTAGATAGATAGTGACAGGAGTTGTTTCAGGAGGTGGAAGAATGACAGTAGAGGGAGTAGGTTGAGGAGAAGACAAAGGAACAGTGGTAGGAGTAGTAGACAGAATAGGAGTATAGTCTACCATTGGAGTCCCAATGGGAGAAGATGAAGCAGGAGGAGGCTCAGGTTGGGACTCAGGGACAGAAGCAGTACCAGAAGGTTGACTAAAAAGCTTGATTCCCAGATTGTCCATGGTTAGATCGAGACGATGAATATGTTGTTGGAGCTTGATGAACTCACCATTTAACTAGGTCATGTAGTTGAAATTGTTCGTAGCACTCTTGTTGTATGCAGAGATGAGTTGACCCATTTCTTCGCCAACAATTATGATCATATTGATGTGGAGATCCTTAAGGCCATTGAGCACTTTTATCACTTCATTGTAGTGATCAATCAGAGGGTTGACGGCTTCTGCTACAGCTTGCTTCACAAAAGCCTGAGTTGAAGTATTCGTGAAGGAATGTGGAGGCTGAAACGTTGGGGGAGCCTGAGATGATTCTTCTTCATCGGGAACCTTAGAAGGAGAGGGCTTGAATTATGGTGTTGCCCTTGGAGCCTTCTTCTTGGTGGAAACCTCAGTGAAGGATATCCTCATACTGGTCATGTGTTTAACCCCAAACTTCTTAGGATATTCTTCCTTATCATCGGAGAGAAACCAGACGTTGTGGGCTTGCAGAATGCGAGAAATTAAAGAAGGGTAGGGAATAGTGGCTCGCTTTCTTGTTGAGGCTTCTAAGATGAAAGAGATCATCTCATTCAGTATCCACTTGCCAAGATTTCTGGGCTCCTTAGCAACGATAGACGTGAATTACTCGAAATATTTATTGACAAAGTGTGTGAAACTTTGTCCTTTCTGAAACAAACTCCTACTATAGACATACCATAGTACCCTGTACTCATCCTTCCTCATTACAGGAGACAGGTGGACCTTCTTGCCATCATACGAAGTTGTCGGGAAGAGAATCCGGTGGCATGCAGTGTCAGATAGTCATGGAGGATCCTCAGGAGCATCTATTATCCCCAAGATGGAATTCAAGCTCTCAGCAGAGATCCTAATCTCTTTTCCTCTTATCTTGGAAACCAAAATATCATCATCTTCCTGGTCCTCCTTTTGTAGAACGTGCATATGGTAGTAGAAGACCCTGACTACTTTAGGAGAGTAGGGAAGATTGATACGAAGAAGGGGCATGAAGGGGTGAAGCCACTCAGAAAGATCTAAGTTGCATTTATCTTTGAAGAACCCCAAATCGACATAGACAATGAGACAGAAAGGTCTCTTTTCGAAGTAGAAGGCAAAATGTTGAAAATCATCAACAACCAGGGGGTGTTTTATCATACCCGGTGTAGGTTCGAGACAAATTCCCTCTAGTTGAGAAGGAGAAGGACCCACTAAGCCAGCTCCAGAATGATTTAGACTTCGACCAAAGGAAGGTTGCTTCTGGCTAGGTGATGCCTTCTTACTGGATTTTTGACCCAGCGACACTTGCAGTTTCTGAGGTTGCTCGTCAAAGAGATCTGAGGTATCCTCAGAATCAGAAGGAGTAGGAGATGGAGACCTAGGTCGTTTCGCTTTGACTACCAGTGACGACTTGGTTTGAAGCCTTGTTTGATGTTTTCCTGGTTCTTCGATAGACACGGCTTTGTCCTTAGGCTTCAATGGTGATTTTTGCTTTGGAGCTAGCTTTGCCGGCGACTTTATCTTTTTCTTCTTTGAAGGCTTGGGCTTATTCGTTCGGGGCTTCTTTGGTGGTGGTTGAGTGGTGGATTCAGGTGGAGGATATTTGCGAGAGCCACCCAAAGTTCTGGCCATTTTTATGAAGATTGACGAAGATAAAATCGAAGGATTGAGAGAAGAGAGAATGGAGAGAACAAAGAGTTTAGGATTTAGGGTTTGAGAGAGATTTTGAAATGAAGAGAGAGAGAGGCAGAGGGCTTTAAATAGAGGAAGAAGAAAAGAGACAAAACAACGCAAGCAACAGACACGACACAATGTCGTTTACTCGAGCAGTATATAAACCATGCTCGAGTACATCGCCTGCTCGAGAAGACTTAGTAGTTTGCTCGGGCAGAGGCAATTTTCAGTTCCTAAATGGGAAAATATAAAGCACTAAAAATATCTCACATCAAGTGTGTTTGGTGAACACTTGATTCCCATTAACCTCATCTTTGTTTTAGGTCCCTTTTGATGAATCCAGATAGAGATTTTATCAGATGAACGTCGACGTTGCTCGAGTATGGCTTGTGGATTGCTTGAGCAGCATTCAAAAAAGCATAGTTGAAAATTTCCATTTTTCGACGTTGCTCGGGCACTGTTGCACGTCAACTCGGGCAGAGTTCCTTTCCTTAATTTTTAAGCCATTGTTGCTCGGGTAGGCTTCTATCCTCGCTCGAGCATGAACCTTTGTTTCCTCAGTTAATCAAGTAACAGTCCGACGTTGCTCGAGTATGGCATGTAGCTTGCTCGAGCAAGCTTCTTGCTTTCTTCAAGTTTCACTAGTTTTCTTCTAGTATTGCTCGAGCATAGGCGAAGGGTTTGCTCGAGCATCATCCTCTCTGTTCACCTTTGTATTTCATCGTCAGAACAGATCGTCCTGCAAATATGTGAACTAGAAACTCTGATGCTAAAGTTAGTAATTATCATGTTAAATTAAATCATTTAATAACAGAATGCTTACAATTCATTGGGATTTTCCATTCCCAATTCTCTACGGATGAACATGAACTGCTCTTTTGCCAACGGTTTGGTAAAAATATCAGCCAATTGAAGATGTGTAGGGATGAACATCACTTTGACATCTTTCTTTTGGACATGATCTCAAATAAAATGATGTCTCATATCAATATACTTGGTTCTAGTGTGTTGAATAGGATTTTTGGCCAAGCTTATTGTGCTGGTGTTGTCACACAGAATTGTGATCTCCTTCAGATCAATCCCCAAGTCTTGAAGTTGTTATTTAAGCTACAAAATGTGAGCACAACAACTTGAGGCAGCCACATATTCAGCTTCAGTAGAGGATACAGCCACCGTCATTTGTTTCTTGCTAAACCATGAAACCAGGGATCCTCCGAGAAACTAACATTATCCACTGGTGCTCTTTCTATCGGTCTTGTACCCAGCATGATCCGAATCAGAATATGCAACTAAGTGCTCTTATTGTCCTTTAGGAAACCAGAGACCCAATTCTTTTGTGTCCAAGAGATAACGAAATATTTTTTTTGACATGCTCAGCATGTGACTCTTTAGGAGCGGACTGAAATCTCTTACACATTCCCACACTAAATTGTATATCCGGCCGACTTGCAGTCATGTACAGTAATGATCCGATCATTCCCAGATTTTGGTTATGTTGAAGTCTTTGCCTTTCTCTTCATCAGCATCCAAGGAAGCAGTTGAACTCATAGGGGTGTCGGCTCCATTACAATTTTCTAACCCAAACTTTTTGAGCAAATCACGGAGATATTTAGTTTGTGAAATAAATATCACATTATGGCGTTGTTTGATTTGCAGGCTGAGATTCAGTTCACCCATCATAGACATCTCGAATTCACCATGCATTTTCTTTGAAAATTCTTCACACATAGATTCGTTAGATGCACCAACAATAATATCATCAACATATATTTGAACAACTAAAATTTCGTTCAATTTATTACTTTTAATGAAGAGATTCGTATCGGCTTTGCCTCTAATAAATCCTTGATCAACAAGGAATTTGCTCAATCACTCATACCAAGCTCTTGGTGCTTGTTTAAGACCATATAGGGCCTTCTTGAGACGATAAACATGATCAAGATGATGTTCATTTTCAAAACCAGGAGGTTGTTCAATGTAAACTTCTTCTTGAATGAAGCCATTTAAAAATGCACTCTTGACATCCATTTGATAGAGCTTGAATCCTTTGATAAAAGCAAAGGCTAGAATAACTCTTATAGCTTCCAATCTTGCCACTGGAGCATAAGTTTCTTCATAATCAATCTCGCTTCTTGATTATAGCCTTTAGCAACCAATCTTGCCTTGTTACGGACAATGATTGTTGTTTCATCACGTTTGTTCTTAAATACCCATTTAGTCCCGATAACCGAATGGTCTTTGGGTCTGGCACTAAGTCCCAAACTTGATTCCTATCAAATTGATGCAATTCCTCTTGCATTGCGATAACCCAATTATTGTCTGAGAGGGCTTCATCAATCTTAGAGGGCTCAATCTGAGAGATGTATGCAAAAAAAAAGTAACTTCATTCAAAGTACTTTTCCTGGTTCTTACTCCTTGACTTACGTCACCTATCACTTGGTCTAAAGGATGATTTCTAATAAATCTCCAAGCTTTAGGTTGAGATTGAGCATCATTTTCACAAAAATTTTCAGAAATGGGTTCAAACACATCCTCAGGGTTTTCAAGAGATGCAACAATGGTTTTCGAAAAGAATTGGTTTCTATGTATATTTTCCTCATCATCATCCAATGATTTATTAGGTTTGGTTTCACTGAATACAACATGAATGGATTCTTCTACTACACGAGTACGAATATTAAAAACTCTATAGGCTTTACTTCTATTGGAATAACCAAGAAATATACCTTCATCAGATTTTGAATCGAACTTACCCAGATTATCCTTACCATTATTATGTATAAAGCATTTGCACACGAAGATGTGCAAGTGAGCCAAGTTTGGCTTTCTTCCTTTATAGAGTTCATAAGGTGTCTTGTTCAGCTTCTTCCTCAGATATGCTCGATTTGAAATGTAACTGGCTGTGCTCATCGCATCTGCCCATAATACTTGTGAGGTCTTATTTTCATTTAACATTGCACGAGCCATTTCAGTGAGTACGTGATTCTTCCGTTCAACCACACCATTTTGCTGAGGTGTTCTAGGAGCGGAGAAATTATGTTCAATCCCATGAGCATCGCAGAATTCTTCGAACGCTCGATTTCCAAATTCGCCTCCATGATCAGTGTGAATAGCTGAAATACAGATACCTTTCTCGTTTTGCACCTTTTTGGCAAACAAAAAAAATAGATCAAAGGTTTCATCTTTCCAAGATAAAAAGATAGTCCAGGTAAAGCGAGAATAATCATCAACAATAACTAAAGTATATAGATTACCACCAAGACTCCTGACTCTTGCTGGTCCAACTAAATCCATATGAAGTAGTTGAAGAGGTCGATTTGTTGAAATTTCAAGTTTATTTTTGAAAGATGTTTTGGTTTGTTTACCTTTTTGACATGCATCATCACAAATCATGTCGTTTTTGAAATTAAGTTTTGGTAAACCAATGACCAAATCATTTCTTAGCAACTTGTCAAGTTGAAACATGTTCACATGAGCCAAATGCTTATGCCACATCCAACTTTTGTCCAAATTGCTAACAAAGCATTTTTTCAGAACTAATTTTAGGTAAATCCAAGGTATAGCAATTACCTTTTCTAGGAGCTTTAAACAATACCTTAAGTTTACCTTTATCAATTGGGAGATCATCTTTATTAACAATGAGGCACTCTTTTGAATCAAATATGATCCAGTTGTTCTTGTCAGCACTCTGACTCACACTCAACAAATTGTGGCAAAGGCCTTCCACTAGATATACATCCTTGATCTGAGGTCCATCTTTTGCACCAATCTCACCAATGCCGGTGATTTTCCAAGATTGATTTCCTCCAAAAGTGACTTTGCCACCATCTCTCGATCTCATTGCCACAAATTTGTCTTGATCCCCGTCATGTGTCTAGGCACCCACTGATAATTACCAACAGGTTTATCTCTTCTGTCTTTCTTATGAAAACAAGCCAAAGTATTATGACCCTTTCGGTTACAATAATTACAGTGAGCAAATGGATTTGAAGAATGGACAATTTTTCGAAAATAGTTCAAATAGGATTTTCCACCACTCTTCTTTTTCCCTTTCTTTCTATCAAAAATGGGATTGTAACCTATCCCTGAAAGATCGTTCGTAAATCTTGAGCTTTCAAAATTACATTCAGCATTTTCACTGCCTTTAGTAAACTTCTCAAGATTTTTTGTAAGATACGAATTCTTTTTCTCTAAATCAACACACTCTTCACAAATGATGCTTTCAGGAGAAGAGAGATTTTCTACTTGTTGTTCAAGAGTAATATTTTTCTTTTTCAAAGCGATATATTTTTCAGCAAGTTTTTCAAACTCAGTTTGAACAAGGTTGTACTTAGCAAACAATTCATCATAAGTAGGTTGAGAATCATATACCTCATTATCATTCTCACGTTGCTCTTCTTCTGCAACTAGACAGATATTTGTGGTATATTCTTCTGCCTCACTTTCTTCTTCTGAGGAGCCATCTCCCCATATTGCAGATACGTAAGCCTTCTTCTTGAAGTGATTGAACTTCTTTTTCTTATCCTTTTCGTTTCCCTTCAGCTGGGGACACTCTGATTTGTAGTGTCCTGGCTTTTCGCATTCGTAATAGATGATTTGATCTTTATCCTTGTATTCACGTATGTTACTTGAACTTCCTCCTTTCAGAAATCTGTTTCTGAAGCCTTGGTCCTTCTTATAGAATTTTTTGAATCTTCGGACCATCGTCCCCAATTCATCATCATCATCATTATCTTCCTCATTGGCTTCTTTTTCCTTCACAACACTTAGAGCAACACCTTTGTTCTTGTTGTTGTTGATCTCATCTAAGCCCTTTCTGAATTTGAATTTTCTTTCATATTCGAATAAGCTTCCGAACAAAGCAGCAACTAAAGTCATTGATTCTCCTCGAGCCTCTTCTATTGCGGTAACTTTTGCTTCCCAATCTTTTGTCAAAACGTTGAGGATCTTTCTGACCTGAGACCGTTGATCATATGTTTTACCAAGAGCTACCAACTGATTGGTCAAGTGTGTGTAATGAAGTTGAAAATCAGCGATGGTTTCTCCAGACTTCATTCAAAGTAAGTCAAACTCTGTGGTCAAGGTATTGATGCGATTCTCCTTAATGCCAGAGGTTCCTTCGTAAGCGATCTCTAATGCCTTCCACATTTATTTTGCAGAAGATAGGTTACATATACGAAAGTACTCTTTTTTACTAAGAGCACTCTGAAGCATTAAGACGACTTTGCTGTTGAGAGTAATCTTCCTTCTGTCATCTTCGTCAAATTCATCCTCTGACTTAAGAACTGCAAATCTGCCTTCAGTCCGCGTGGGAACATAATCTCCATTTTCTATCACTTGCCAAAGACCATATTCGGTTGCCAAAACAAACACTTTGAACTTTGCTTTCCAAAATGAATAATGTTCGCCATTGAATCCAGGTGGTCGATTGATTGAGGTACCATCAGGCAATATTTCGTCAATGATCTATCTTGGGATGTTAAACCCAACTGAAAAACCTCGCTCTGATACCAAATGAAGATGGAATATCACCTAGAGGGGGGTGAATAGGTGATTATAAAAATTTTCTTTTTAAAAATAAACGTTCACCCAGAAGTAGTGATAAACAGAGACTAAGAAAGGAGACAGTGAACACAGAGAATTTATACTGGTTTAGTCTAACTCAACGACCTACGTCCAGTCCCCAAGCACACCTTGCGATTTCACTAACTCTTAATCACAATACAATTACACACTTTGTACTCGGATGATCCTCTCACTAGGACTCACTCCCCCTTACAAGTTGTAATCGTACACCCACACTTAAGGTTCCACAACCTTAAGATTTTACAACAAAGTAATCTAAATAAGTGTTTAGAAACTCCTCACAAGTAGATAAAAGTTGAACACTGAAGAGCACAAAATATCCGAAGATATTAATGAAACAATAGAGTTGTAATAAATTGAAATGAATACACAACGTTTTGGTTGTTGACGACTTCAATGCTTCTGGTATTTATAGTTGAAATATTTATGGCCGTTGGAGAAGCTTGATGATCGATCGTTGAGAGTCTTAAATATTCCCGTTAGACTCATGGTGCTTCGGATGATGTTTTTCGTCGTTCAAACATTCCAGCTGGATTTGCAGTTCCAACATTCCTTCATTCCTTTTGTTTTTCCTGTTGTGAAATAGCATTGAATGTGATGGAGAATGTCTATAACTGCTTTCAATTTTCTCAGAAGGTGGTTACCGAGGATATCAACGCTTTTTGCAATTTGCATTTAATGCTTCTGTCAGAGTTCTCGCTTTTCTGCTAAAACAATAGTTAACATCCTGAAACATACTTAAATGATGATTAGTGTTATGTTTAAATAACATTTAAGAGTCAAGCATGTGAATTAAACATAACCCATGAAATCTGAATTGGAATAAATGTCGTGTTACAAAACAGAGGGTAGTCATACTCGGGCATGACATGAAGCTTGCTCGGGCATCATTCAAGAAAGCATGTTATAAAATGAGAGCATTGATCTATACTTGGGAACAACAGCGCATCTGCTCGAGCACTCAAAAGTTCTTACTCGGGCAAAGTAGTTTTGAAGAAGAAAAAGATTCAGTAATTGATGATGCTCGGGCAAACTACTAATCATGCTCGGGCGTGATATCTCTCATGCTCGGGCAAGGTGGTGATGATACTCGGGTAAAGGTAAGGCAGAGAGCATTTGAATACAAAGCGTCAGGCTTGCTGGAGCATACTATTGTGTCTGCTCGAGCAAGATATTTTCATGCTCGGGCATAGAGCATACAGAGAGCAAGAAGCGAAAAGCTACGATGCTGCTCGAGCATGCTTTTCCCCTTGCTCAGGCATGCTGCTCGAGCATACAAACTTCTTCCAGAGACGAATATAAAGAAGGCAAGAGACGCTGGTTGAGCAACTCTATACCCTTGCTTGAGCATGCTGCTCGAGCATGACTATGCTCGGGCAACATCCATCCAGAGACGAATACTAAGACGCTGAGTAACTTTGCTCGGGCAACTCTAAACTCTTGCTCGAGCATGTTGCTCGGGCAAGAGTAATCTATGCTCGGGCATGAGTCGAGCAAACCTTAAGTAATGAAGAAATTGGTTGCCTGCTCGAGCACCCATCTACCTATGCTCGAGCACTATGCTCGGGCATCACTTATATTCTGCTCGGGCATAGAACAAATAAAATCTTATACTTTTAGTTCTGGTCCGATGATGCTCGGGCATCATTATTACTCTGCTCGGGCATAGTACAAATAAACTTATACTTTTAGTTTCTGGCCCAATGATGCTCGGGCATCATTATTACACTGCTCGGGCATAGTACACATAAATCACATACTTTCATATTTTGGCCTGATTATGCTCGGGCATGCTCAATTCATGCTCGAGCATACTTTACCATTAAATCATTCTTAACACTTTGAATGATTATTTAATTAGTGAGATCTTTGTTTGTCATCATCAAAACACATGAGAACTAACAGTATTGTGAGACGGAATTTGCAAAAAGACACAAATAATGGTTGTAACTAATAATTGTTATTTATTTAGTGACACATATGACGATTCTTAAGAAACAACCATCATGTAATACTTACAAATGATTCGTGTTCTAACACTTATACCAGTGAAGACAAATCATAACGGTCTTAAAAAACAACCATCATCTAACTATTTCATAACCCTTCATAACATTCATACTTTTAATGTCATAACTCATAACCCTTCCACTACTACAAAAATAGGGAATAGTAACGCACGTTTTGTGGAACTTCATTAAAAAGCTACCACAACTTCTTCTAGATTTCTTTTTTTTTTAAAAAAAAAAAGGGAAGTTGTGGCACTTTCTTAGGTAAGCGCTAGAGCTTCGTGTGTGCCTTATGTGATGCGTGCTTGACCAAGTGCCACATAAGGTGTTTTGTTTTTGAAAAAAAATTGAAGTAGTAGCTGTGGTGCTTGCCTAAGGAAGTGTCACAATTACTACTCACTTTGTTTAGCATTTGTTTTAGTAAGCGCCACACAAAGTATTTTTAAATATTTTTCCCCAAACCCTTCTTCATTAGAAGTAGTGCATGTCCCCTATTTTCCAGCAGCTCTCCCACCAATTTCCTCCTTCCTTATCCTTATCCTCTTGTCTCCAACTCCCATTGGCCTACTTCTTTTATTTATCCTTGGTCCCCACTCCCATTTTCCTCTTTCTTTCCTTATCCTTGTCCCCGCTCCCCACTCCTTTTCCATTTATAGACCCCAAACTCACCCACTTCATCCCCAACGCACGCACCCATTGTCCCAACTTCCATTATTTCTGTTGGTCTCATTTCCTTCTCCTATCCCTATCCCAAAGATCTCGTAAGTACACACTCACTTTTCCCCTTTTTTAAACCTGCATGCAACCTTTCCTTTTTATTTTTTCCTTTTTTAAATTTTTTAGGTGTTGTGCTTGAAGTTTTAGTCAACCCTAGTTAGGCTTCCTAGACACTATAAGTTTTTTTAATTTTTGAGCTTACAAATCTAATTTTATTATTAGTTAATAGTCTTATTTTCTCAATGTCTTTTATATTTAATTTAATTTATCATGAAATATGAAAAAATTATTTTCATTGTTGTATGCTGAAAAATAAATGAGATAAAATTTAATTTATTATATATAGGTTTTATGTGAAGATATGTAATAGTTATAATTTTTAGTTGTTGTAGCAATTGATAACTTTGATGAGTTTCAGAAGTAACATAATTATTTATTTTTAACACTTGTATTTTATTTGTTGGCTTGTAATGCTTTCTAATTCACCTATGATAAGTGTTGGCAAATATGATTTCTTTCGTTTTGAGCTGTGGAAAATTATTATGATGCTGCGAGATTAATTTATTGATTATTTATCAATTAAAAAAGAGGGTTTAAGACCTGAAAGCTTCAATTTTTAAGCTGTTGTGCAGTCGATTTTAATTTAAAGTAAATAACAAAAGATAAAAGTAATTCACAAATATAATAGTCAAGCAACTAACCACTTTTTAAAAATAGGTTGAAGGTATAGATGGATCGAAAATGGATGTTATATGATTGGTATTCAAGGGAATATATAGATTGGGTGAAAGAGTTTATTAGATTTGCAATCGAGCATACAAAAGATCCTAACAAAATCTTGTGTCCTTGATTATCTTTTTGTAATGGAAAGTGGATTAGTCCACTTGATTTGCTAGATCATTTAATGTGTCATTGATCAAACATATACATGATGTACAAGGCATGGTGAGAAGAATGATGTGTGTAGTGATCGGGTGCATACCACAAGTGGTGCTCTCAATGAGTTTGATCCAAGCATGTGTGATGAGGACGATGGTCTTAAAGAAATGCCAAATGTGGTCGAAGGGGTGCTTCATATTTTTTCTAAAGAATTTGAGAAGTTGAAAGGTAATGTAGAGAAACCATTATATGCTGGCAGTACTAAATACACAAGATTGCTAGCAATGTTGAAATTGTACAACTTTACAGCACACTATGGATTGAGTGATTCGAGTCTCACCACATTGCTTGAACTTTTGCAAGATAGGCTTCCAGAAGAAAATGTACTTCCTACCAAGAGATACGAGGCAAAGTGAATTCTTTGCTCTACAACTGGTACGGGTTATGAGAAGATACATGCATGCCTTAATGATTGTATATTATTTTGGAATTACACTAGTACAAAAAGGCTTTTTAGACTGGACAATAAACACCTCTTAGACCGGATGCGTGACCAGTCTTGATACAGGCGATCTAAAAAGTCTGTTACTTTAAGACCGAATGTGCGACCAGTCTTAAACAATTGGTTTTAGATTGGACTTTTAAAATATAAGTCTTAAAAGTCGTACTATATAGACCTGACATCATTTATGTTAGGGCTAAAATGTCTGACCTTTAAGACCGAATATTTAACTAAACACACACAACCGTTTTTGAAGGTCTGAATTTTTATACCTGCTGTGTGATACAGTCGATCTTAAAAGTCAGACTTTTAAGACTGAATGTATCACACAGCAGGTCAAAAATTCAGACCTTTAAGAATGGTTGTGTGTGTTTAGTTAAATATTTGGTCTTAAAGGTTAGGACCAAATTTTTTTAGACCTATTATTTATTTCATCCAGTCTAAATTTTCTTGTATTTTTTTCTCTAATCTATTTCTTCCTCCTACTCATCCACCACTCAATCCAGAACCTAAAAGGCAGTACTTTAAGCTACAAACGATGAACAATTCATTATGAATTATAAATATTATGAATTACTGGTACGGGAAATTCATTCATTATTGGAAATGAATACAAACATTATTCACCATGAGTTATGCCCTCTTAATAAATATACTAAGACAACACCTAAATGAATATACAATGAGAGTTACAATACAATATGAGTTACAAAGACCGTACCTAAATAAACATACATGCCCAATTCACCATGTCTTGATCAGAATCTCACCCAACAACATTCCTCTTTTATCATGCCCTTTTGGTATCTCCCAAGAATCCTGCCACCAAAAAAAAAAAAAAAAAAAAAAGTTTCACAGTCAATGACATTGTTTAATTACAAAGGAAGAATATAGTTAAAACCTTCAAGTTTTCAAATAATTCTGCAGATGAATATTACTTGATGAATTGTCTCTTTTATAAAGGGATATTCTCCAATATCCGTTCATGATGGTCATTTCTTATGCCAAGTTCATTATCTACTTCATCTTCTTTGTTCATTTCCGGGAGACCCCTTAAAAAAGTAGTCTCAAAAGATCGTAATTTGAATGAATTTCCTCATCAATATCAATGAATCTTTTTCCTTGAAGAGCTATAGACCACATTTTATTTTCTTGGTCGATAATATAGAACACTTGCTTCGCATGGTCTACCACAATAAAAGGTTCATTGCCAAAACTACTACTATTGATATCGACTAATGTAAATCCTAACCGATCGATCTGAACACCATTATTGACATTAACTTACTTGCATTTAAAAATGGGAAATTTTATTTTAACATAGTCCGGCCACCTCCCAAATCTCTTTAATAACCCCATAATAAGGCATGACTGCCAATTTAGGCTTCTTGCCTTTCGAATTGGCAAAGTGCATAGATTCAGCCTCTAACATAACACCACTATTTTTGACGGTGCTCCTATCATCTAGGGACTTCATGTAAAAGGTATAACCATTGATCACATATGAATTCCAAGTGATGACATCAACCTCAAGACCACGTGCTAACCATTTTATTGTATCAGAAACACATTTATCTCCCTCGACCTTTTATTTGAACCAATTTGCAAAAGTTCTATTATGCTCTCTAATTAACCTTTGTTCAGTCATTCGGCTATTTTCTTTCCTTACAGCTTCTTTATGTGCATTTATGCTATCTTAAACTTCAACATTATTCAAGATGTATAAGCGGACTTGTAGCAATTCATCAAGATCCACACTCTTTACTGAAGCCCACGTCTATCCCCTTCATCACAAAGACGTTTAGGAAGCCCAATATGTATTACTTTGGTCAAATAATTTTGACAAAATTTCATGGCTTCTTTAGAAACATATTTTTGAACAGTCACTTCTGATCGGTTTGTGTTCTTCACATACCC
Source organism: Acacia pycnantha (assembly GCA_025563575.1). NCBI lineage: Eukaryota > Viridiplantae > Streptophyta > Magnoliopsida > Fabales > Fabaceae > Acacia > Acacia pycnantha. The sequence continues at coordinate 6,491,010 of JAMWYP010000002.1, read as the reverse complement.
TTTTAGGAATTTCATAGATCTTTCAATTGGGTACACCCATCGTAAAATGGATAGGGCTACACAACTTTATCTCCCTCACTAGATAAAGAATTAGATGAACCATGATGTTAAAAAATGTAGAAAGAAAAAACTTCTCAAGCTGACACAAGATAAAATGTCCTTCATTTTCCAATTCATCCAATTTTTCAATCTCAAAAACTTTACTTAAAACCGCATTGAAGAAGAAACAAAGTCTAGTCAAAATGTGTTGAAGATTCGACAATGCCTTGAATAGCTACTAGGAGTAGTTGTTGAATTGAGACATGACAATCATGAGACTTTTGGCCTACTAATTTCAAGTCCTTCATCAATACAAGTGTCTTAAAATTTCAAGAATACCTTGAGGGAATTTTTGTGCCATGTAAACACTCGTAAGAACTTCTTTTCTCATCCTTCGACAAAGTATGAGAAGTTGGGGGACAATATGTTCTCTTACCATATGGCCTTGGATGTAAGTCTTCGTGTATTTCCATTGCTTGCAAATCTAATCTTGCTTTAACACCATCCTTGGAACTACCTTGTATGTTGAGAAGTGTGCCGATAGTACTATCACATACGTTTTTATCTACATGCATGACATCAATACAGTGTCTCACATCACGATTGCACCAATACAGAATATCGAAGAATATAGATCTCATTTTCCATATATATTTTTATTTCTACTCTTTGCAGTCTTACCAAAGATGACAATGATATTTTTCACCTTTTAATAAACTTGCTCCCTAGTCAATGCCTCCGGAGCATCTTGATACTTTTGGCCACCAAAAAAAATCTTTCTTTAATCAAAGATATGGGTGGCCGGTCTAAGAAATCTCCTATGACCAAGATAAACTGTTTTTCTTCCATGTTGAAGTTGATGGTAGCTTGTGCCTTCAAACTGAAGATGCTTTATGGCCTTTTACACTATACCTTGACAAGTTACCATATGTTGGGAAGTCATTTATTGTATAAAAATATCATGGCTCATATTTTAGAAACCTCTTTCTTGTTCGAGTCAAAAACATTGACACCTTCTTTCCACAACTCTTCCAAGTCTTTGATCAAGGTCTCAAGGTAATCATCAATGTCATTTCAGGGTTGTTTTGGTCCCGAAATCAACATAGACAACATGATGTACTTTCTTTTCATGCATAACATAGGAGATAAGTTGTAAATAATCAAAAGTACAGGCCATGAAGTATGTATGCTGCTAAGGCTACCATATAGATTCATGTCATCCATGCTAAGGGCAAGCCTAAGGTTCCTAGGTTCTTTGCCGAAGTTAGGAAATAATTGATTGATTTTCTTCCATTGAGAAAAATTAGCCGGATGTCCAAGCTTTCTATTAGAAATCTTCTCATCTGCATGTCAGCAAAAATTTTTTTGCATCATTTTCACTAGTAAACAAGCGCTTGAACCTTGGTAAGATTGAAAGATACCATAACACTTTTGCATGCCTCTTATTTGATTTGTACCTTGGGGTTTCATATGCCGGACACTTCTGCTTCTCTTTAAACTCTTTTCTATACAATATGCAATCATTCAGACATGCATGGATCTTTTTGTACTCCATCCCCAGTGGACAAAGTATTTTCTTAGCAAGCTGTTACCGAAACCCAAAAAAAAAAAAAAAAATGCAGGCTGTTACCGAAACCAAAAAAAAAAAAAAAATTTGACAACTAAGAAAGCAAGGCCAATTAATTACTTTTTTCTTAGCAAAAAAAAAATAATAATTACTTTTTATTATGTCATTTCTTTGAACTAATATTGTTTTCTTATTAAAAAAAAAAGAGTAAATCAAGACAGAAAATGGGGAGTAATTCTCATTTATTAATATCATTATAATCCTTTCCTCTTCGTTTCATTTCTCTCTCTTCTCTCACTTTCTCTCTTTCTTTCGTTTCTCCATGGTTATCAGAACCAGACCGGACTGGCCGGTTCTGACCGGGAACCGTCGAGCCGGTCCTGGAACCAGTCTAAAACAAGTCAGAAACCAGGGTTAAGACCCTGAACCGGAGACGAACCGGTAGAACCGGTCTTAACCCGCCAGTGTTATCGATCTAGTTTGTTTATTTTTTATCCCCCAACATGACCAAACGACGTTGTTTGGATTATTTATTTTTTTTTTAAAAAAGGCTACAATCCAAAAACGACTTTTCGCTGGATTCTTCACCTTTCAGAATCAAATTTCCACGCCTCTGCTCTACTCTGCTCTGCTCCTTCTCGGCAACAACAAGCGTTTGGGTGATCGTCGGTTAAAGCCTTAAAGGTCATACCTTTTGGTTCCTCTTCACCTGTTGTTGGCTTTTCTTGCAATTCCAGAGGAGTCTTCGCGTTGTTGTTCGTCTCCGTTCGTCGTGGGTCTTCAAGTTTGTCGCCAGGGTGCCGCAAAATACTGGGTGGAGTGTGTGTTTGGTGAGTGTAGTATCGTGAGCTTTTTTCTGTTTGCAGGGAAAGGTGTTTGCTTTTGACAGAAATTTGACCAGTTTGATGTTTGTTGTTTGATCGAAATTTTTCTGTTTGATTATTAAATGTTTGCTTTTTTCTGTTTGCTGTTCACTTGATGTAAAATACTGGGTATTCATTCTGTTTGCTGTTTGATTGAAATTTTTTTCTGTTTTTTCATCAAATCTCCTAACTATATATATATGGGAGCTGATCGAAGAAGATGAAAAGAATAAATATATGGGAGCTGATCGAAGAAGATGAAAAGAATAATTTGGTTTAGTGATGCAATAATGGATAAGCATATCTCAAATTTGAAAGTTGGCCAGTTTTTGTGAAAAATCAAAAATGTGACGTGTGTGTAAATATAATTGCAGTGTGAAGGCAACAATAGAGAGGTACAAGAAAGCATGTTCAGACTTTAGATGCTTCTGGTGCTGGATCCACTTCTGAAGCTAATGCTTAGGTGTGTCTATTCAATCTTCGAAAAAAACTACAATATATATATAGTAATGACAAATAATTTTCCACTTTGGCGGTTGTGATCTAAATAATTGCAGATCAATTGCTTTAGGATTAGGAGGAAAAGGCTTACATTTAATACTCCAAATAATGGTAGTTGTCTTTAATCCTGACTTTGTTAGAAAGCATAGACTAATGGATGCTTTGATCAATTTGTTTGAGGCAAACTCACCTGACAATGCTGATCATTATATTACAATGATGCAACAAGTTGCTACCTACCGTGAACGGAAAGGATCTTTTGACAAGGTTTCATGTGAAAAAACAACCCACAAACTAGTCCCTCGTAAGTATATTAAATTTCATATTTTAAAGTATATATTATGATTATTATTATTAATATATACTAAATGTCTTTTATTTTATTTTGCAGATGAGTGGTGGTTGTATTACGGGGGTTCAATACCGGAATTGCAACAAATTGCTATACGTGTTCTTAGCCAAACTTCTTCTTCTGGTTGTGAACGAAATTGGAGCATATTTGAGCGTATCTACACTAAAAGAAGAAACAGATTGGAGCATCAGAGGCTTGATGATTTGGTTTTCACAAACTACAATCTGAGGTTAAAGTTTAGGTAATCTTAAAAGTCATGACTTTTGAATGGTTGTTTTATAGCTTAACTAAATATAGTAATATACATTTCATTAATGTTGATCTTCTATCATGTTGGCATTATAGGAATCAATTGAAAAAGAAGAAAGAGAATTATGATCCCATTGATTATGAATCAGTTGATAAACTAGATTTCTGGGTGCTTGAAGAAGATCCAACTCCCGAATTCGATAATGTATAATCGACAAATATTCAACTTGAACAAATGGCAAGGGATTTTGAAGGTTTCTAACTATCTCTTCTATTATTTACAATTTTATTTGTACACACAAGAATATAACTGTTTTTTACATGACTATTAGTAATTCTATTCATTTCATATATAGGTGATGATGATGTTGTTGGGGCTTCATCCTTGAATGATGATCATGTTGCTCCTACTTCTTTTACTTTTCCTCTTACAGTTCCATCTCCTAATGTCTCAACACCTAGGGAGTTGATTGATCTGAATGATGATTATCATGTTGATGATTATTAGTTTAGTGATTGAAGGTGAGAATATTTTGTGATGATGTAGGTGAGAATATGTTAATCATATTGTAATATCCCTAATTTTGGGCTTGTAGACTTGAAAATTTGCCTATTTTTGGAGGACTACTAGGCCCTATTTTTGGGAAAGACAAATTTGGAATCGGTATTTTATGGGTCATGAATAGTGTTTACTATTCACAAATACGTATTTACTATTTAAGAATACGTATTTACTATTCATGCGGGACCCACGTCAAAATTAATCAATCTGCTGACAATTTTATCCGTGAGTTTTGAAAAATGTTACGTGGGACCCACGTGAATAATGATTTAATATTATTTTAATAATATAATATTCAAAGGTGAAGAGTGATTCATTATTTTATTATTATTTTAATAAAATAATATTTAAAGGTGCGGGACCCACAAACAATATTTTCAACTCTTCCAACAGCCTTCACGTGAAGTTTGAAAATTTGGCATGGGGTAAATTACGTAGAATGACCCAGAGGTGTAAATTACAGTTAAGAACCCATTCCTCTTTTACTATAAATAGGCCATCATTCCTCTTGAAAATTCACACCATTGCAAAGAGCAATTAGAAGAGTTAGAGAGAAGTTAGAGAGAGGAGCTCTGGAGAAGTGAGAGCAAGAAGGAAGAGGAGGTTCTGCAAGGGTAAGTTCTTCAGTCCTTAGCTTTTAGATTCTAGTATTTAGTTTTGTAGTTCTTAGAGTTCTAGTTTAGTTCATAGCTTAGATATTATTTTGATCTTTAATCTTTCAATATATTGTTGATATCATGTTTTATGGTTAAATATGGTATTTATTCCGAAAATATGATGGAGATAGAGATATGGCAAAATTTTGGAAGATTAGAGTCAAAGTAGTGATGCTCTGGCGGAATTTTATTAGGTAGCGATTTGCTAAAGTCAGGGGTAAAATTGGGATAATAATTCCACCCAGGGTAAAAAGGTTAAAAATGATAAATATAACTCTTTTGAGTAAAGATTCTAATTTTTGGCTAATATACTCGAATGAATAGTGAATAGTACCGTATACGTGAATAGTACCGTATTAGAAGGGGAGTAATGTGGTAATAATGTTATAGCATATCCGAAAAGTCAGGGAATCGGTACCGAAGGAGGATCGTACTACTGAAAATACGCAGACCAAGGTACGTTCGCGTACTGGTAACCTTAATGCTGATGTTTATCGTATGCGTATATGTGTTATGTGTAGTATATGTGATAGATGATGACTTTATGTTTGTTGTGTGTTTATATACTGTTGGGATATGTACGTTCGCGTATTGTAACACTAACTCTGATATTTATGGTATGCATGTATACTGTTAGGTGTATTGTATAAGTAAAGTTGTTATGCTGTTAGAACATGATTGAACATATGCATGCACTGCGAGTGGTATATATGTATTCACTGGGAGTGGTATGTCCTGATTCACTGGGGGTACATCTGCATTCACTGGGAGTGGTACATCTGCATTCACGGGGAGCGGTACATTTGCATTGGGTTGTGTGCTATTATGCTGTTATGTTGTGATTGACTGTAGTCCATGTACTGTATATGTAAATATGAGGTTAACCGTTACCTGGGTCCGATTGCAATGGACCTCAACCCTTAATATAGCTTCAGGGTCGGAAGGACCGAGGACAGAGGATAGAGGTAAGCAGTCCGCATAGAAGACCCGGCTGAAGACTTCCTTTTGTTCCGGCGGAAGCTTTCCTTTTGTTGTTGTATATATATCTTTTAAAATACTCGGTTACTGTACCGCTGTTGTAACCAGCCAGACTAACGGCGTTTTATATATATCAGTTACTCTCTTGCTCCGATGCTCTACTCTGATGAAAATAAAAATATACTGCTTTTGAAAATGGGATGTTACAATTATGGTATCAGAGCAGTTGTCCTGGCATGAATCTAAGTAAGTTATTCTAAAACTTTTTGGTGCCGAAGGCAATGCTAGTCTATGTGGGTGTGCCAATCAGTCGCCGTGAACTCGGTGAGGCCCCCATGATAGACACTTACCTGGCCAATTGGTTTGAGTAACGGAGTTAGCCTCTACGCCTTTTTACAGAGCATGTTTTGAAAATGAATACTGATATAGCCTAGGTCGGTGTACCATCTTATTTCGGTGTACCAGTCTGCACCGGTATACCATCCTGAACCGATGTATCGCATTCTGTCAGTGCATCACTCTAAATCAGAATCAGGGTATCCACTATCTGTACCTATATCGATATCAGTCCCCGATAATCCTGATAACCCTGATATCTGTCTCTGATAACTATGATAATTCTAAGAATCGTGAGTTTGTACTGGACGATAGTTCTATCCTAGCACAGCGCTTACTTGTGGAGCTGGGTCACGTCGGATTAAACTCCGAGACCAATAAAGATAAGTACATGCAGTATTTGACTCATGCTGTGGAAGCTTGTAGATTAATTGAGCGAAACCGAAAGGAACTGCGTAAACCCCGACACTTAAACACAAGCAATACAGAGCGTAGCGAGGTCAGCCGTGGAAATCCCTCGCGGAAGAGAGAAGCCCCGTGGAGTAACTCACAAAGAGAGAGCAAGATGCCATTCCAGACTAGGCCGCAGTACAACCTTGGAATGTCGGAATCCCGACTGTGTCCAAATTGCGGAAGGTACGACCTGGTGATAGCTGTATTGGGAGACAGGTTTGCTTCGGATGCCGGAAGCCAGGACATATTATTTCAAACTGTCCTGAGAGAACTGCGGAGAGACGAGTGTGCTACAGATGTCGGAAGCCTGGACACTGTTGGTTTTGATTAGTTTTGATGATGTCTTATATAGATGTCATTCTTAAGAGCAAAAAGGTTGCATACTACATTTATCTTCTACTTTGACTAATTCTTATATTTAATGTAGATGCAAAGTTTAAAACAAGTTGGAATGAAGCTTCATCATATTTGAGCTACAATGGAGTATACTCGAATGATGGAGAATTATCAAGAATGTTGATTGAAGAAAGAAGCTCTTGCACAATATAATGGGAATATCATAAAATCAAGAAAGCAAGAAGTTATCAAATGATTTTGGGGGATAATCTAGAAGGAGAGAAGAAATTGAAGAAGGAAGAACTTGCAATGTAGTGGAACATCTTTATTCAAGTTCTTATATTGATGCTAGAAGTCTCCAAGATCATATGGAAGCCGGAATGGATCAATTCGAGTTAAAACCAGCAAAAATCAGTTCCGGGATGAGCAAACTCGAGTTCAGATCTCCAAACTCGAGTTTCCTACTTCGCTACAATGGTTTGCTCCTCAGGTATGAGCAAACTCGAGTTTATAAGTACAAACTCGAGTTTACAGCGTCTTCAGCATTTCAGGAACTCTGTTCCACGTTCAGCTTGGGCGAGGTCTGGTAATGCGATGGTATCTCCCAAACCAGACATGGGATTGAAGTGAAACCAGTGTCATATGAAACTAGACTCCCAATTCGTCATTTTGATATATAATTAAAGTCCAAAGGAGTTCAGATGAAGGATCTATGAATTTATAAAGTTGACAGTGATATTCACGTCCCACAGAAAACCAAGATTCTATGTTTTGAGTATATCTCATGAATTACAAGTCCGATTGAGATGAAATAGGTGGCATATGAAAGAAGACTCAAAGGGATTTCTTTCAAGCTTTGAACGGACAAAAACGGATTTCACACCAGGGAGATATGTCCCTCGAACGTTGACTGTTTATTCACAATGTTGCTCAGTTTGCTATCAAATGAAGCAAACTCGAGTCACTAAGTTGGAACTCGAGTTTGTCGGGGACAGAGAGCAAAATCTGATTTCTGGGAAAGACCTAAACTCGAGTCATTAAGTTGGAAACTCGAGTTTCCATCACACGAGAGCAACCAACGTCGAGCATCTTCAAAACTCGAGTTTGTGATTCAAAACTCGAGTTTGCACCTCTGCTTCAGAAAATCAGCGTTTCGAAAATCTCGTTTTCATCAACAACATCCAGATAATTACCCAAATGATCTATAATACTTCCTAACATCATTTATATCATTTGTGTACATGTTTCAGATGATTAAAACGAAGGATTATAAGCAAATCTCAAAATCTCAGATTTAGGGTCAGAACATCAAAGAAATCAAGATCTATCAAAAGTGTGAAGATGAACTTTGCTGCACATTTTCAGAAATGGGAAAGATGACAGATTTGAATTTGCTTTAAAGTCAAATAAAGTAAATTGATGACAGCCTGGAAAGAATCAAAAGCATTAATCTTACGCGTCAAATAGAGGATTAGTCAAAATGATGAATTCCCTCATTTGGAAACAATTGCTACAACTTTTTCTCAGAATGATTTGTTGCACAAATCAAATAAAAGTCATTCAATGATCTTCAATGCAGAGCAATCATCGGATAATCAAGAAACATTATGACCCAACGGCTATATTCCACAACAGCTAGAATTTCGAATGAAGACAATGTAGAATTGAGAAGCAACGGTCATATGAAGGTTTACCGCTATATATAGAGCTGCATACAAGTCTTCAAACAGAGACACAACAAGCAGAGAAACAAGCCTACCTCTTCAACATGATATTACTCTGATCAGCTTATCATTTACTCTCTGATTTTCAATGTTTATGTATCATAGAGAGTGAAATGTTTTGTATTGTACTTCAGTGTTCATCCATACACTTCTGAGAGAGAAGATTCATTGTAAACATCCTATCTTTATATCTGTGAGTTACTCAAGATTGGGTGATCTTGAGTGGGAAACACATTGTGTTGATTACAGCTTGTAAGGGGAGTGAGTCCTAGGGAAAGGATCATCTTCGAGTACAGAGTGTGTAATCAAACAGTGTTTTGATTACGGTTTGTAAGGGGAGTAAGTCCTAGTGAGAGGATTACTTCAAGTACGAACGTGTAATCAAGTTGAAAGAAGATAGTGGATTGAAATTCTCAAGTGGAGCTTGGGACCGGACGTAGGTCAAAGATTGGGCCGAACCAAGTATAAATCACGGTTGCATATTCTCTTCCCTTATCTCTTACATTCCAGCATATATGTTTGAATGATTGCTTATCACTTTATAACGGATTATTGTCATTCAAACTACTTTCAATAAGTTGCAGAAAGTTTCTTAAAGTTCTAAGTTTTTAATCAAACACCCAATTCACCCCCCTCTTGGGTGATAGCCAAGTCTTTCATTTGGTATCAGAGCTAGTCTCTTGTTTAAAGGACTTAGCAGTCTCAAGAGTTTTCAAATGGCTGATTTTGGGTGTTGCTTGTTTTCAGAAGGTTTCGATTATACCATTCCACCGTTTTTCAAAGATATTGATTTTTGGTTTTGGAAAGCTAGAATGACCAGCTTTATTAAAGCGTTTGATTTTGATATGTGGAATGTTTTTATAAATGACTTTGATTTCAAACCAAGAAAGGATTGGACTATCTGGAGCTCAAGATGCACATGTGGTAAACAATTCCAATTCTTCTTGTGTAGTTAAAAATGATTCTGAACATCCGCATAAAATTGTTTGCAACCATTTACTGATTCTATTTTGAAAAACAAACATGTTTTCGAAAATCATGCTGGAAAATGATGTGGGAAGAAAGAATATACAGATATGGGTCATTTGACATTGCATCCTCTAGACCAGCACAATTCTTGCAAAACTGTTTATTATAAGCATCATTCTATTGTTTGCAATTATTGTGGTAAATCTGGACATATTTCTCATACATGCTGTATTAGGAGAAATTATAATGTGAGAAATAAATTTGTTTGGGTTCCTAAAGGACAAGTAAGGTCCACTACTAACAGTCAAGGACCCAAGTATAAGTGGGTACCAAAGTGTCCATCTAGTGCTCTATGTGTGCGGGATAATTTGAAATTCGGTGGACATAAAGGTATTAAGAGGATTAAGAAGAATCCAACTCATGAGCCTAAAGAATCAAATCGTAAGAAGCAATGGACACCTATAAGAAGAATACATTCTGCCTCAAGAAGAAACTACAATGAAGTACCATTCAACTATCTTGAGGAAAATAAGAAAAGAATGATCTCTCGTGCACAAAGGAAAAGATTTTTGCTATCTATGTCTTTTGAGAAAACTTTGCCCACACCCATAAGAAAACATATGAAGAACCAATGGGTAAGCAAAGGAATACTCCAAGTACCTAAGGTAAAGGTATACAATGGTAAAACCTCCTTTCCTATCATTTTAAATATTCATTGAGGTTTTAAACTTTGTATCCTTAGGAATGAGCATTGTAAACTATCTTTGAAATTGGGCCTTCACATCCTAATTTACTTTTCTAAGGAATTGTAGTGTTCAACAATCTTGTTCTTTATGCATACATGATAATTTGAAAAGAGAACATCTTTTTATGCATAAAGTCATGTTTAATTCATTGTGCTCAATTATTCTGAATTGAGTGTATTCTTTAGAGCATGTGAATCTTATTTCTACAAGCTAACAATGATTGGATCCAAGGAAGGTTGGATACCAAGGAAGAAAAAGATTTATACAGTTTTGTAGGATCAATGAAAGCTTCTCAAGAATGCAACATAGAGAAATGATCAAGTCTTGAGAAAGCTAAACAAGCTGCTGGATGCTGATGGTGAACATTGGAAAAGGAGTTATCTAATCAATCCATCTCAACCAAGCAAGCTTCTATGAGGACAAGAGGAATTACGGTGATATCTAATTCTTGCCTCATACTATGATTATATGGAATTCATTTTTTGGTTTGTCTTTGGTTAAGTTAAAAGGATTTGAAACTTATTCAATTTCAATAATTTTTCTGTCAAAGCCAAACTCCTGTTTAGAAATGAAACTCCAGTTTGGATTTTGAAACTCCAGTTTAGTTTTCTAAACTCCGGTTTGGACACAACTTGATATTCAAAGATTTTCCCACTCAAAGCCAAACTCGAGTTTGGGTATTGAAACTCGAGTTTAGGAGTTATGGTTTACCACTCAATATTTCTAAGTTTTGCAAACTCCAGCTTTAACTTACAAACTCCGAGTTTTGATCATACAGAGAAGTTTTCCATTTTTCAAAGAAATGTGGAAACTCGAGTTTAGGATTGCAAAATCGAGTTTTGACCAAACAGAGCTTTACTCTTTTTCAACTTTTCTAAACTCCAGTTTAGGATTGAACACTCCAGTTTAGAACTCATGACAAAGTTTCCATTTTTCATAGAATATGTGGAAACTCGAGTTTCAGTATGTAAACTCGAGTTTACACCAGGCAGAGCTATGCTCTATTTGAAACTTTGTAAACTCCAGTTTGTCTTTCCAAACTCCAGTTTGAGTCAACCATGTTTTTGAAATGATATTGCTCGAAATTTGTGAAATCTTACTATTTGATCTATATATTCCATATCATCAATCACTAATATTCCTAACTTGATTTAATCAATTTGTTAAGTGATTTGTTGATGATCAAGCAAGTGAAATTTGTGCATAACTTTATTAGTTCATATTTTTTTTGAAATGTACAAGTCACACTGTTTTGTTTGGATTTCAATTCACTCATTCTATGAAAATGCATACACATGTTTTGTGAAAGTGCAAACCAATGTTATTGAAAACATATCCATACCTTGATTGCATTCAAATGATGTTTCAAAATTGGAAGTTAATATTGTATTCTGAATGTTGGATATGCTGCAAACTTGTCTGATTGAAGTTTCCTATCGTTCACATATTGATCTTTGATATTCATTGTGTTGCTTGAACTCCTCATTCTTTATTCTCTAACTAGTTGGACCTCATGTCTAACAAGTTGATTATCTATGAGTTTCAAGCCTACCTTCAAGAAAGGAACTCAATTTGTGAAACTATTATGCCTTATGCATAAATTCTTATTGGCCAAGTTATTCCAAGCTTTTGAATTGTATTCATAATCTTGCCTTGCACATTTGTATGTCTCTAATTCTAAAATGCAAGATTATCTTTTGGTCAATAGCAAATTCATTGTGCTCATATATTCCTATTGTGCTAAGCATGTTTCGATAATGCTTTATCTTCATGACTTTTGCTTTTGAAAATTCTTCTACATGTAAACTTCAATGTTTCACATGTTCTCTTAATCTTGAAGCATTCTGATTTATTCATTAAACATGTTGACTTCCACCATGTTTTAAAGTGAGCATTGTTTTCAAGCATGTTTCAAAAGTGAACTCTTTCATTCATCCAAATTTTGATCTTGCTTTATCATGATTTGAAATAACATTCAAGATTTGAAACTATCTGCATATATCATTATCATTCTTGAAAAATATGATCTCATTCATGAAATGTGAATTGATAAATGCTTATCTTTATAGATAAATTTTTCTATGCTCATTGATCAAACTTACATGCATTTTATCAATGACATATTTTCTACATAAGGTGTATTTACAAATTGTCATTGAGAAATTAATGTATTGGTATCATATAGTTATTATCCTTTATGACTCATTGGATTGGATTTATTCAATTGGGTAAAACTATAGCTTGGTCTTCACTTACTATACTCTTTGCTCAAGCTTCATATGATTTAATTGTATAAGAGCATAAGAGTTGTTACCCCTAGTCATGCATTCATTAAGGGGAGCTTCACATTCTCATGTGTTTTATATCTTAAAAGCTCATCTCCTTATTTGAAGAAAATCCCTTTAAACATTCTCATCTGCATTCACTATGTTGTATTAGTTTTGATGATGAATCATATTCTTCCCTTCATTATCTTTATTTGAATATTTCATTTAGAAAGGGATATTTTGATATCATGCTGCACTAACAAATCTCTTTGCAAAGAAAGTGTTCAATTTGTAGCAGGAGATTCTGTTATATGCTAGGACATTCCTCAACATACTACAAGGAGAAACTATTACATTGAGGAAAGATGTCTCAATCACACTGAAGTTGTGATATGCTCTACAAAGAAGAAGAAAACTTCTTGAAGTCAGCTGAGACATGTATTGCAGAAGAGCTTTATGAAGAAAACGAAAAGGATGTCATGCAACAAGAAAGCAAGCAAATGGACCTCATTGATTAATCATCAATTTGCAAAATCAACATGAGCATTTCTAATCTCTATCTTTTATGTTCAGTAGAAACTTTGCACATGTTTGGTATTTATATGTTTTAATTGTGAATGATGTTTTAAAAACCTCTCCAAATTCTCTCAAACTTGTTTTCATAAAAACTTACCAAATTGCATCATATTAAGAATGAAAACAATTTCAAATTGGGGAGAGAAAATCAATTCTTTGACTCATTCTAATTTGATTTCATATATGTCTCTCTACAAATATCTCTTCCTTAAACTCAACTTTTTGCTAATGACAAATAAGGGGGAGAGAATGGCAAGAAAAATATGATGGGTTTATTAGTTTTTCATATTCATACATATTTTTCTTAAAGTATTTTCCATCATCAAAAAGGGGGAGAATGTTGGTTTTGATTAGTTTTGATGATGTCCTACATAGATGTCATTCTTAAAAGCAAAAAGGTTGCATACTACATTTATCTTATACTTTGACTAATTCTTATATTTAATGTAGATGCAAAGTTTAAAACAGAAGTTGGAATGAAGCTTCATCATATTTGAGCTACAATGGAGTATACTGGAATGATGGACAATTATCAAGAATGTTGATTGAAGAAAGAAGCTCTTGCACAATATAATGGGAATATCATAAAATCAAGAAAGCAAGAAGTTATCAAATGATTTTGGGGGATAATCTAGAAGGAGAGAAGAAATTGAAGAAGGAAGAACTTGCAATGTAGTGGAACATCTTTATTCAAGTTCTTATATTGATGCTAGAAGTCTCCAAGATCATATGGAAGCTGGAACGGATCAATTCAGAGTTAAAACCAGCAAAAATCAGTTCCAGGATGAGCAAACTCGAGTTCAGATCTCCAAACTCGAGTTTCCTACTTCGCTACAATGGTTTGCTCCTCTGGTATGAGCAAACTCGAGTTTATAAGTACAAACTCGAGTTTACAGCGTCTTCAGCATTTCAAGAACTCTGTTCCACGTTCAGCTTGGGCGAGGTCTGGTAATTCGATGGTATCTCCCAAACCAGACATCGGATTGAAGTAAAACCAGTGTCATATGAAACTAGACTCCCAATTCGTCATTTTGATAAATAATTAAAGTCCAAAGGAGTTCAGATGAAGGATCTATGAATTTATAAAGTTGACAGTGATATTCACGTCCCACAGAAAACCAAGATTCTATGTTATGAGTATATCTCATGAATTACAAGTCCGATTGAGATGAAATCGGTGGCATATGAAAGAAGACTCAAAGGGATTTCTGTCAAGATTTGAACGGACCAAAACGAAGTTCACACCAGGGAGATATGTCCCTCGAAAGTTGACTGTTTATTCACAATGTTGCTCAGTTTGCTATCAAATGAAGCAAACTCGAGTCATTAAATTGGAACTCGAGTTTGTCGGGGACAGAGAGCAAAATCTGATTTTTGGGAAAGACCTAAACTCGAGTCATTAAGTTGGAAACTCGAGTTTCCATCACACAGAGAGCAACCAACGTCAGAGCATCTTCAAAACTCGAGTTTGTGATTCAAAACTCGAGTTTGCACCTCTGCTTCAGAAAATCAGCGTTTCGAAAATCTCGTTTTTCATCAACAACATCCAGATAATTACCCAAATGATCTATAATACTTCCTAACATCATTTATATCATTTGTGTACATGTTTCAGATGATTAAAACGAAGGATTATAAGCAAATCTCAAAATCTCAGATTTAGGGTCAGAACATCAAAGAAATCAAGATCTATCAAAAGTGTGAAGATGAACTTTGCTGCACATTTTCAGAAATGGGAAAGATGACAGATTTGAATTTGCTTTAAAGTCAAATAAAGTAAATTGATGACACTGGAAAGAATCAAAAGCATTAATCTTACGCGTCAAATAGAGGATCAGTCAAAATGATGAATTCCCTCATTTGGAAACAATTGCTACAACTTTTTCGATTTGTTGCACAAATCAAATAAAAGGCATTCAATGATCTTCAATGCAGAGCAATCATCGGATAATCAAGAAACATTATGACCCAACGGCTATATTCCACAACAGCTAGAATTTCGAATGAAGACAATGTAGAATTGAGAAGCAACGGTCATATGAAGGTTTACCGCTATATATAGAGCTGCATACAAGTCTTCAAACAGAGACACAACAAGCAGAGAAACAAGCCTACCTCTTCAACATGATATTACTCTGATCAGCTTATCATTTACTCTCTGATTTTCAATGTTTATGTATCATAGAGAGTGAAATGTTTTGTATTGTACTTCAGTGTTCATCCATACACTTCTGAGAGAGAAGATTCATTGTAAACATCCTATCTTTATATCTGTGAGTTACTCAAGATTGGGTGATCTTGAGTGGGAAACACATTGTGTTGATTACGACTTGTAAGGGAGTGAGTCCTAGGGAAAGGATCATCTTCGAGTACGAGTGTGTAATCAAACAGGTGTTTTGATTACAGTTTGTAAGGGGGAGTAAGTCCTAGTGAGAGGATTACTTCAAGTACAGAACGTGTAATCAAGTTGAAAGAAGATAGTGGATTGAAATTCTCAAGTGGAGCTTGGGGACTGGACGTAGGTCAAAGATTGGGCCGAACCAAGTATAAATCACGTTTGCATATTCTCTTCCCTCATCTCTTACATTCCAGCATATATGTTTGAATGATTGCTTATCACTTTATAACGGATTATTGTCATTCAAACTACTTTCAATAAGTTGCAGAAAGTTTCTTAAAGTTCTAAGTTTTTAATCAAACACCCAATTCACCCCCCTCTTGGGTGATAGCCAAGTCTTTCAGACACATCAGCGTGGATTGTCCTGAGGTAGCTGCGAAGTTAAGGCCACAGAACTCAGGCCGAATGTACGCAATAACCAGTGCAGGGGACAAAGAGCTCCCGGAGATGGTCCAAGGTACTATCTCTTTTAAGGAATTTTCGCTAGGCAATATATGAAGTAGATGTTAGCCTTTCGGTTTGATCGTATGATACGTGAACCACCTCCGTGACGTGTTCCATGTTTACTCGTTATTACTATTCGACTACGATCGTGTCATTGAGTAGGAGGTATCTTATGTTGTCATGGTGTATGGGCGCCATGAAAACATTTAGGTATCTTGTGTTGCCATGGTATATGGGTGCCATGGAGACATTTTGGTATTTGTGGTGTTGACCGCGGTGTATGGGCGCTTCGGGAAACACTATATATCAAGGTACGATATGACAAGATCATTGCGGTCAAACCAGAGCGAATTCTCAATCACCAAAAGGAGCGGCTGGCAGACAAAGTAAAGATCCGACGCGTATAGCCCGAAAACAAGATAGTACGAAGTTTAGTGGGTAGAGTGCAAATTTTGAGGACGAAATTTTATTGAACGGGGGGAGAAATGTAATATCCCTAATTTTGGGCTTGTAGACTTGAAAATTTGCCTATTTTTGGAGGACTACTAGGCCCTATTTTTGGGAAAGACAAATTTGGAATCGGTATTTTATGGGTCATGAATAGTGTTTACTATACACAAATACGTATTTACTATTTAAGAATACGTATTTACTATTCATGCGGGACCCACGTCAAAATTAATCAATCTGCTGACAATTTTATCTGTGAGTTTTGAAAAATGTTACGCGGGACCCACGTGAATAATGATTTAATATTATTTTAATAATATAATATTCAAAGGTGAATAGTGATTCATTATTTTATTATTATTTTAATAAAATAATATTTAAAGGTGCGGGACCCACGAACAATATTTTCAACTCTTCCGACAGCCTTCACGTGAAATTTGAAAATTTGGCATGGGGTAAATTACGTAGAATGACCCAGAGGTGTAAATTACAGTTAAGAGCCCATTCCTCTTTTACTATAAATAGGCCATCCTTCCTCTTGAAAATTCACACCATTGCAAAGAGCAATTAGAAGAGTTAGAGAGAAGTTAGAGAGAAGAGCTCTGGAGAAGTGAGAGCAAGAAGGAAGAGGAGGTTCTACAAGGGTAAGTTCTTCAGTCCTTTGCTTTTAGATTCTAGTATTTAGTTTTGTAGTTCTTAGAGTTCTAGTTTAGTTCATAGCTTAGATATTATTTTGATCTTTAATCTTTCAATATATTGTTGATATCATGTTTTATGGTTAAATATGGTATTTATTTCAAAAATATGATGGAGATAGAGATATGGCAAAATTTTGGAAGATTAGAGTCAAAGTAGCGAAGCTCTGGCGCAATTTTATTGGGTAGCGATTTGCTAAAGTCAGGGGTAAAATTGGGATAATAATTCCACCCAGGGTAAAAAGGTTAAAAATGATAAATATAACTCTTTTGAGTAAAGATTATAATTTTTGGCTAATATACTCGGATGAATAGTGAATAGTACCGTATACGTGAATAGTACCGTATTATTCGAAGGGGAGTAATGTGGTAATAATGTTATAGGATATCCGAAAAGTCAGGGAATCGGTACCGAAGGAGGATCGTACTACTGAAAATACGCAGACCAAGGTACGTTCGCGTACTGGTAACCTTAATGCTGATGTTTATCGTATGCGTATATGTGTTATGTGTAGTATATGTGATAGATGATGACTTTATGTTTGTTGTGTGTTTATATACTGTTGGGATATGTACGTTCGCGTACTATAACACTAACTCTGATATTTATGGTATGCATGTATACTGTTAGGTGTATTGTATGAGTAGAGTTGTTATGCTGTTAGAACATGATTGAACATCTGCATGCACTGCGAGTGGTATATATGTATTCACTGGGAGTGGTATGTCCTGATTCACTGGGAGTGGTGCATCTGCATTCGCGGGGAGCGGTACATTTGCATTGGGTTGTGTGCTATTATGCTGTTATGTTGTGATTGACTGTAGTCCATGTACTGTATATGTAAATATGAGGTTAACCGTTACACAGGGTCCGATTGCAATGGACCTCGGCCCTTAATATAGCTTCGGGGTCGGAAGGACCGAGGGACAGAGGATAGAGGTAAGCGATCCGCATAGGACCCTATGAAGACTTCCTTTTGTTCGGCGGAAGCTTTCCTTTTCTTGTTGTATATATATCTTTTAAAATAATCGATTCTTGTCTGCATTTGTTGTAACCAAACCGGACTAACGGCGTTATATATATATATATATATATATATATATATATATATATATATATATATATATATATATATATATATATCAGTTACTCTCTTGCTCCGATGCTCTACTCTGATGAAAATAAAAATATACTGCTTTTGAAAATGGGATGTTACACATATAGGTGGGAATATTTTGTTATCATATACTTGGTTTTTTATATTTTGTTATGATGAATGTTTGTGATTCCATTACAAATTAGGTGTCATTGGGTGGTATATGATGCTTTGATATCAATTTGTAAAGAAAATTGTAAAGAAAATTTGACAAGTATATAATTATTTGGCTAGTGATTTAAAGTCTTGATATAATATATAGTATTTGGAATTATGGATTATGTGATAAGAAATTAAATTATTTATCAATTTTTTATTCCTCACCGGTTTGGTCCCGGTCTGGTCCCGAGTTGACTCCGATCTGACCTACTGACCCTTGACCCAGTACCCCGGTCGATTCACTGACCGGTCCGAGTTTAATTACCTTGTGTTTCTCTCATCACTCCTCAGAATCGCGTGCGTGTGTGTTTATATAGAAAAATAAAATGGATCTTTAAGCTCTAGGTCGTTTTGATGTAATTTTCTCCTTGCCAAATTTTCCACACTCTCACGTGAAGGTAGCTGAAGAAGTTGAAACATATGTGAGTGGGTCTCATATATATATTTTAATTAATTTTGTGGATAGAGACTTGTGTACACATTGAAATACACTTGAATAATAATTACCAAGTTTTGAAATCCAGACCTATCACTAAATCGGTAGAGATATTGGGTTAAGGGTCAGTGGGTCAGATTGGAATCAGACCAGAGTCAGACCAGTATTAATTAAAAAATATAATTTAATTAAAATAGGTGATATTATATTGATATTTTTTTTAAGAAAAAGAGATCATTCGTGGCCTTGCTTTATGTGACTAAATACTCCTGTAAATAGCAGAACAGAGCAATAAATGGCAAAGTAGGTTTAGGTAGCTAAATGACAAAGTAGGTTTAGATAGCTAAGTGTCAGCTTTACTTCTTTTTTCTTTTTTCTTTTTGAGAAATACAAGCAAGCCGAAGCTTGAGAAAGAGATAGGGACAAGATTATGAAAATCAGGCCCTAAATACAAAGGATAAGCCTAAAAACTAGGAATGACAGACCAAAAGGTCCTTCAAAAACATATCAAGACAACCACTTGGAACATTTGGCACAAGAACCACATCCGCATCATCAGGGGTAGCATGACCTTGTTTGGCCATATAATCCGCACAAGTGATGTTGTCTCTTGAGGTGCAATAGATCTCCACGTTCGAATCCCGGAAAAGGTCTCTAATTTCTCCAATGATGTCTATAAGTGGATGATCAGTAAGGCTATCTCTCATGAGAATGTTGACGGCCTCAAGGGAGTCAGAATATAGGAGAATTCTTCGAAGACCCAACTGGTGCCCCACTTTTAGTCCCGTCATGATAGCATAGACACTAGTGCAAAAAAGGGATTTAAGACCGCCTCATTTAGAGAGGATCATCGACGCCCCGCTCTTAAAGGTGTGACCGGTGGCAGTTTTGTAAATAAAAAGAACTTCTTATACGCTAAAGTGCTTTAAGACTGCCTCATTAAGACCGGACTAACGAAGGACCGCTCGTAAAACTATGACCGGTGGCAGATTTGTAAATATAAAGAACTTCTTACACTGGATCATTTTTTCATAGGTCTTATCCAGACCTGTTAAAATAACAACCGATCTTAAAAAATGTTATTAAAAAAATTGAAATATCAATTACTTTTGGAGAAATCTCATACAGCCAGTCTTATATTTTCTACACTCCAAAATTAATACGGAAAAATTAAAATATAAATGTATTAAAGTTTTAAGACCGAACATTTATAAAAGACGGTCTTAAAAGTTAGACCTTTAAGACCGGACATAAATCACGGCCGGTACTAAAGTTTGAACAAAAACACCCTTCATTAATTTCCTTAACTCCCAAAACGACGTAGTTTTGGGCTCACTTAACATAATCTTATGTCAAGTGACATGACAAACGATAAGCCCATATATATATATATATATATATATATATATATATATATATATATATATATATATATCACTGAGTACTTTACTGCTGTATTGAAATTTCAGCAACCACTATCAGTTGGTCGTCATGAACATGGAGTCGCATTATGTTATCTTCTTATGCTCCATTCACATGGATCCATCGCCTACGTTGAAGCAGATCATCAACAAGTAAGAATGTCATTTTGATTGTCTTGTCTGAAATCCCTGTTGTGAATTTTCAATGAACATTACTGATAAATTTTTGATTTTGATGATAGTGGCATGAAGACCTTCCAAAGAACGGTAAAAAAGGCATGGGGTTGATCTCAACCTAAATGGTACCAACCAAAGGTTAGTACATATTTGGACATGGCATAACTGTCTTGTGAACTTGGTCAAGAAGCTATATATGCTCTTATATATTTCTTGTTCTTTTTAGACCCGTCGGCAACTGCCAGAATCGAACTTATGTGGCCCTTACGTCATGAAACACATATATGATATTGTGACGAAGGGAAAGATTAAATTCCCTGTAAAGGTAAAATGTTATGGCTGAATTCAGTCACTGATGGCTTAATGTTACATATGAAATATGCATGTAATATGTTATTTCTGTTTCTGTCTTTGATGTTACAGAGGTTTGCCTGTGAAGAGCCATTTGATGATGATGAAGTGGAGCACATACGCGATGTGTTTTGTGAATATCTGTATAAACTGGTCTTAGAAAATCAAAGTCAGGACAATAATTAATGTCCTAAATTAATTCATTTGTAAATAATATATGATGTAGCAACAATAGCCTTCTCATACATTTGTTTATTTTTTCGACTAGCTAATTCATTCTTTTGTAAATATAACGGAATGCAATTCAATAATAAATTTGTTTATTTTTTCGAACAATTTGTGTGTGTCCATTTTGGGTTTCTGAATGAATGGATTGGTGGATAAAGCTATTTAATTAGTGCTTGAAATTTGAGATACAGGCGGATGTTTTAAATGAGCCATAAGAGTTTCTAAAAAGTATTCGCGACTTTTAGGACCGTACATTTGTTAAAAGAACGGTCCTAAAGGTCTTCGTCCATTTTAAGACCGTATATTTAACAAATATCCGATCCTAAAAGTCTTCGTCTAATTCTAAAAAGTATGGTTAGACTTTTAGGACCGTATATTTTTTATTTGTCCGCTCCTAACTTCAAAATTTTAAAATAAGGCTTAATTTTTAGGACCGTATATTTGTTAAAAGCACGGTCCTAAAGGTCTTCGTCCATTTTAAGACCATATATTTAACAAATATCCGGTCCTAAAAGTCTTCGTCTAATTCTAAAAAGTATGGGTAGACTTTTAGGACCGTATATTTTTTATTTGTCCGCTCCTAACTTCGAATTTTTAAAATAAGGCTTAACTTTTAGGACCTTGGATTGTTATATGTCCGGTCCTAATATTCTTCCTTTACATAGAATTCCTAACTCGGTTTTCAGACAAATCGTTAGGGTTGAAGACAACCAATTTTCTGGCGTTCTTCTCAGGTTTTGTGCTTCGTTGTCCTCGTTTTTACTTGACATGGTTTTGAAGATCATCATCAGTGTCCCTTTTCTTTTTGTCGGAAAAAGAAAGAAGATAACGAAAAGGACACTGAAAATGTTCACATCAGGTTAAGTAAGGAGAACGACAACGATGGTCCAAACTTGAGAAGAATCGTCACTCTATTTGTTTTTGTTCGAATAAGGTAAACATTGTTTTTTTGTTTTGTTTTGTATGGTCGTAACTGTTAACTTTATTCTGCAAATTTTTAATGTTGATCACCACGAAGAGGACAATGTTTTGTTTGTTTCCTTTTTGTCGGAAAAAAGAAAAGAACATCACGATAAAGGAAGTACAAGGAAAGCGATTGGGATCTAAAAATTTTTATTTTATTTATGAATTTTTTTTGCTGCCGTGTGAGGCAGCAGTAGTACAAAAAAAACAAAAATTTTTAATCCTCCCCATCGTTGTCAGAGGGCAGGGAAGGGTCGGAGACGTCGTCATCAGAGGTATGGTACTCAACGTCATTGGCGTCGAGTACCGCGTTCAGCTTGTTGTTGACGGCGTGATAGACACAAGCAGATTGGCCCAAGCGTCGGTCTATATGATCTACGCGGGCTATCAGGTGCTGCTGCAGCTGCTAGAAGTTCGGGTTCGGAGGCAACGGAGGAGGATATGGAGGTGCCTCGGGCTTTCGCCCGGCCACGAGGACCTCGTCGTGGTGGAGGAGCCATTACGGTGGAGGTTGTAGGAGGAGATGGAGATGAATGTGAAGAAAGTAAAGTAACAACGGGTTTAAATAGAGAACCCATCTGAACAATGTGAAATGCCGAAACATTAACGAGGAGACGCATAGTTACTCGAATACGAGGAGACGCCTAGTTGGGAAGTTTATGTGGAAGCCGAAGAGACTCAATCATTCATTTCAACATAGGGAAGGGACTCGCAATCGAGGGTTTTGAAAAGAATGAACTTTTAATACCGGATACGTAAAGATCCGTTCCTAAAAGTAATATTTTTAGCCAAAAATTCTTACTTGAAAAAATAAATTTGAAAATATAAAATAAATGAGATTTAGGACCGGATATAGTACAAAAAGACGGTCTTAAAAGTGTTTAGGACCGGATACAAGATAAAAGGTCGGTCTTAAAAGTAATTGTTAAAAATAATTGACTATTAGGACCGGATATTTAAACAAATACGCTCTTAAAGTAGAAACATCATTTATACCAATTGACTTAATCATCATCGATGTTTATCTCTCCTGCCCTCTGTCCTTATTAACTCCACACACTACCTCTTTGTCCTTGTTAACTCCTCACTACCTATCTCTCTGCCCCAACCTCTCAAAGCCTCAAACCATGGTTAGATACAAGCAAACTGCTCGTAGGGGTGCATACACACCTCAAGCTCGTGCCATGGTTAGAACGTTGTACGGTGCGCATCCTCCAGCGAGAGTGCGTCCAATTGTTTCCGAAGACTCTCGGGTCGTTGGACCCATTGTTATTTCTTCGGATGATGAAGAGATTGCGCATGCCGCACCCCCTGATGTTCGTGCTCCCCACCAACCTTCACAAAATGCAGATGTTCGGGCTCCCCCTACCCAACCTGTTGGCCCCAGCGCACCTACCTCTGACCCCTCTCCGCTTTGCTGTAATGATCCATTAATATTGTGGGTGGAGCAAATAAGACAAGAAGTTGCTGATCTCCGGCGGGAAATTAATGCTCTTCACGCCGAAATCGCCGAGGTTGTTCAGTCAAATTCTTGTGGATGATAATATTCAGCTTCTTTTTCTTTTGTTTTTTTTTCTTGTGTATGCATATTAAAAGTAATGTAAGACATTAAGAACTCCGTATGAATTTTTCGGCTGTTCTCCAGTAATTAATGAAAGAAGCTTATTCTCCAATTTTCCTTTATTTTTGTCCAAAAATATCCTTTATATTATTGATTCATTCTAATGCAATCACCAAGGCCATTAAGACCAGACATTTTATAAGTAACGGTACTAAAGAGTATTTTGTATTTTAGGACCGGACGTTTGATAAACCTCCAGTCTTAAAGCTTAAAGACTAATAAAAGGTTAGGACCGGATACTTTTAAAACTCCGGTCTTAAAATGTTATTTGTATCTTTAGGACCGGACATTTAATAGATAACCGGTATTAATAAAATCCAAAAAGCTAAATAATGTATCTTTGTCGCGCGAAAAATTAAATTTCCCTCTCTGAATATCTCTTCCGCGCCGAAAGTCAATACTCAGGTTCCGACTCCAGTGTTTGTGTGTTGCTTCGTCGATTCTTCGCGTTCCTCTCTCGACAATCACTATTTGGTTCCTTAGCTAAACGTCTATAGACGAAGCTGTAAGAGGTGTTTCGGTTATATAACTTTATTATTTTCCAGCTTATCGTTCTTGGTTTTCATGGGTTTAACGAAATCGATGTAATGTTCTTATGGGTATTCTCTGTTGTTAATGAATATTGTTTTTTGAAGATTATATTTGCACTTTAGACCTACCCAACTGACCAACAGGTGTTTTTAGGTTACTCTTGCTGTCTTGTCTGCAATATCACCGTTCGTTGCCAAAGAAGTAAGACTCAGCAATCGCATTTAAATTTATATGCTTCAGGTGAGTCCACAAGACCTTCATCCCATGCATTTAATTTCCTCATCTTGCATTTATTTTGGTTCTTAGATTCACTGTGATGCATTTATGACCAAAAGTGATTCTTTGTTATGCATTTAATGGGCAAGTTCCTCCGTAAAAGTGATTCTTTGAGCACATATATTTGCATTTGGATGTTGGCTTATTTTATATGCAAGTTTCAATTTTTGATTATGAATGATCAATGATTTTCGTCTATATATAGGAATTCAACTATGGATCACAGTTGGATAAATGCTTTACGAACGAGTGTTGAATATCAGAATAGGGTGAGGGAATTTATAGAATTTGCTAAACAAAATGCCCATGATGATAGGGGAAGTTTTATTGTCCTTGTGTAGAATGTTTGAATGAGAGTCGACTAAGTTCTGAAGTTATACACACACATTTAATTTGTCACGGATTTTGTAAGACCTATACAGTATGGGTATGGCATGGTGAAAAAATGCCAAGCGGGTCTCAACATGGGGAAGTGGCCTTTGATGATAATGACACGGATATGGATGATCGCATAGAGGACATTATCCGTGATGTAGGAGAAGAGGCTTTTGAGCGATCACGCACATATGGTAATATGTGCAGTGATGCAGAGACGCCGCTATACCCTGGGTGTAAAAAATGCCAATTGTTGAACGTTGTATTGAAATTGGTAAGCTTGAAGGCACGTCATAGATGGAGCGACAAGAGTTTTTCAGAATTGCTTGAGGCTTTGAAGGACATGCTTCCGGATGGTAATGTGTTGCCGCATCGCTACTATGATGCTAAGAAAATACTTTGTCCACTGGGGATGGAGTACAAAAAGATCCATGCATGCCCGAATGATTGCGTACTGTATAGACAAGAGTTTGAAGAGAAGCAGAATTGTCCGATATGTGAAACCCCACGGTACAAGTCAGATAAGGGGCCTGCAAAAGTGTTGTGGTATCTTCCAATCATACCAAGGTTCAAGTGGTTGTTTGCGAATGTAAATGATGCAAAAAATCTGAGGTGGCATTCAGATGAGAGGATTTCGGATGGACAGCTTTGACATCCGGCTGATTCTTCTCAATGGAAGAAAAGCGATCAATTATTTCCGAACTTCGGCGAAGAACCTAGGAACCTCAAGCTTGCCCTTAGCACGGATGGCATGAATCCATATGGAACCCTTAGCAGCATACATAGCTCATGGCCTGTACTCCTGATTGTTTACAACTTATCTACTATGTTATACATGAAACGAAAGTACATCATGCTGTCTATGTTGATTTCGGGACCAAAACAACCCGGAAATGACATAGATGTTTACCTTGAGCCCTTGATCGAAGACTTGAAGGAGTTGTGGGAAGAAGGTGTCGATGTTTTGACTCTTTCAAGAAGGAGGTCTTTAGAATGAGAGCCATGATATTTTGTACTATAAACGACTTCCCAGCATATGGGAACTTGTCAGGGTATAGTGTAAAAGGCCATAAAGCATGTCCAGTTTGTGAAGAAGGCACACGCTACCATCAACTTCAACATGGAAGAAAGACGGTGTATCTTGGACATAGGAGATTTCTTAGACGGGGCCACCCATATCGTCGATTAAAGAAGGCATTTTTTGGTGGCCAAGAGTATGAAGAAGCTCCGGTGGCATTGACTGGGGAGCAAGTGTATGAAAAGGTTAAAAATAACAGTGTCATCTTCGGTAAGACTGGAAAGAATAGAAAAGAAACAAATATATGGAAGAAGAGATTGTTAGTTCTCTATGTGTTTTGATGATTAATAACAATTGTAAACAAGTACGAATGCTTTTAAAATGACAAAAGAGTCAAAATCACTCTGTCACCGCAAAACTCGAGCCTAACTAAGCAAACTCGAGTTTTTTGCAAACAGAGAGCTCATCAGGATATTTTCAGCATAACGAACTCGAGCCTGAGTAAATAGACTCGAGCCTAAACCCTCATGATATAATAATAAAGAGTTTACAAACAAGTAAACTCGAGCACGTATAGACAAGCTCGAGTTTTCCCATGGCGGGAAGTTTTCTAATGAAATTGTATCTCTTTAAACTCCAGAGTTTATTCTTTTTTAGAGTTCACTTGTTTCTATGGCTATAATTTAATGAACACTCGAGCCCAAGTATATGGACTCAAGCCTAATGCTTTTGTGTAGAGTTTACTCTATGGTTTGACAAACGAAGAAGAGTTTACAAAATAGGTAAACTCGAGCTCGTTATTACAAGCTCGAGTTTTCCCTTGTAGAGCTCCCAAGTTTTTCCTTCTTTTCAAACTCCGAGTTTAAGCTCAAACCTCCAGTTCACTTCAATAAGTCATGGAATAAATTAAGTGAACTCGAGGCTAAGAATAATGAACTCGAGCCCTTCATCTGAAGAAAGAAAAGCAAGTGTACAAACTCCGGAGTTTATACTGTGCTCCAGTCCACTCTAATCGAGCAACCAAAACTCTTAGGCATGGATAGTGTTAAACTCGAGCCTAATCACTAATGGACTCGAGCACTGCTTATCCTGTGAGATATTACTCCTGGTGTTCATTCGACAAAAAGCTTAGAGAGTATTCGAACTCGAGCCTACCTTCGTGAACTCGAGTTCACATGGTGAAACAAAATACAAACTCCAGAGTTTGCTCTCACAGAAGATAAACCAGATACTCTAAAAAGCCTTACGAACTCGAGCCTGACTTGGAGAACTCGAGTTTACCACGGAAGCAAATATGATCGTTACTGATTTCATCCTGATTCTTTTGAACTGCAAAACTTACCATGTTTATACGAATTGATTGCATTCATTCAAACGTATTTAACTACTCTATATTGAGAATGTTTCAGGTATTAAATTGGATCAAACGAATCATTGAATAAACGTGAAGAATCAGAAGGCAGAATGATTTCACGCGTCCAGGAATTGAATCGGCTGAAATTCAGGACCCAACGGCTATAATCCTCATCAAACTGAATTTCAAATGAAGAACATGCTAAGTTGAGAAGTAACGGTCACATAGCAACTCACCACTATATAAAGAGCGATTACAAACTTAGAAGAACAACGAAAGATTAAGCGAAAACGAAAAGCAAGCTCAAGAGTTCTTATACATTCAGTTTTCTTTCGTATTGTATTTTGATATACAAAGAGCCTCGGTGTTTATCATTATCTTCTACGTGAGAGAGCTTTTATACAAATTATTCATTCATTGTAAAAGATCTCAAGTCAAGGGGACTTGGAGATTGGGATTTGATTACAACTTGTAAGGGGAGTGTATCCTAGAGAGGATAATCCTTGAGTACGAGTGTGTATCGAGTTAAGTGATAGTAGAAAAACCCGAGAGTCCTGGGACCGGACGTAGGTCAAGAATTTAGACCGAACCAGGATAAACCTTCTGTGTCAAGCTCTTCTTCCCTATCTCTTTACGTTTAGCTTCAGCTTGGGTGCAAAGTTATTATAAAAGTTTTAAAATCCCCAATTCACCCCCCTCTTGGTGATTTCCTTTCGTTTTCAGAGATCTGTATTCTTCGATCTTCCATATTGGCGCAATCTTGATGTGAGACACTGTATTGATGTCATGCATGTGGAGAAGAACGTATGTGATAGTATTGTTGGCACGCTTCTCAACATACAAGGTAGTTCCAAGGATGGTGTGAAGGCAAGATTGGATTTGCAAGCATTGGGAATACGCGAAGACTTGCATCCAAGGCCATATGGGAAGAGAACTTATTGTCCCCCGGCTTCTCATACTTTGTCTAAGGATGAGAAACGAAGCTTTTGTGAGTCTTTACACGGCACAAAAGTTCCCTCGGGTATTCTTCAAATTTTAAGAGGCTTGTCTCGATGAAGGACTTGAAATTAGTAGGCCAAAAGTCTCATGATTGTCATGTCTTGATGCAACAGCTACTCCCAGTAGCTATTCGAGGCATCGTCGAATATGATCTTCGGATCGTTTTGACTAGACTTTGTTTCTTCTTCAATGCGGTTTGTAGTAAAGTCTTCAAGATTGAAAAGGTGGATGAATTGGAGAATGAAGGATATCTTATCTTGTGCCAGCTTGAGAAGCTATTTGTTCCTACATTTTTTGACATCATGGTTCATCTGATTGTTCATCTAGTGAGGGAGTTAAAGTTGTGTGGCCCTATGCATTTACGGTGGATGTACCCTATTGAAAGATCTATGAAATTCCTAAAAGGGTACGTGAAGAAAGCGTACCGGCCAGAAGCATCAATTGTTCAGAAATATGTTTCTAAAGAGGCCATGGAATTTTGTCAAAATTATTTGGCCAAAGTAAGACATATTGGGCTTCCAAAACGTCAGCTGGCTGAAGGGGGTAGACGAGGGGCTTCGGTAAAGAGTGTGGATCGTGATGAATTGTCACAAGTCCACTTATACATCTTGAATAATGTTGATGAAGTTCAAGCCATCATATATGCACATAAAGAAGCTGTAAGGAAAGAGAACCATCGAATGACCGAACAAAGGTTGATTAGGGAACATAACAGAACTTTTGCAAACTGGTTCAAACAAAAGATCGAGGGATCTGAATGTGTTTCTGATACAATGAAATGGTTAGCACGTGGTCCTGAGGTTGATGTCATAAGTTGGAATTCGTATGTGATCAATGGTTATATATTTTACACGAAGTCCCTAGATGATATGAGCACATTCCAGAACAGTGGTGTTATGTTAGAGGCTGAATCTATGCACTTCTCCAATTCGAAAGACAAGAGGCCTAAATTGGCAGTCATGCCATATTATAGGGTTATTGAAGAGATTTGGGAGGTGGACTATGTCAAAGTTAGATTTCCCATCTTCAAATGCAAGTGGGTTAATGTCAATAGTGGTGTTCAGATCGATCAACTAGGATTCACTTTAGTCGATGTCAATAGTAGAAGTTTTGGAGATGAACCTTTTATTATGGCAGATCATGCAAAACAAGTGTTCTATATCACCGATCAAGAAAATAAAATGTGGTCTCTAGCTCTCCAAGGAAAGAGGGTCATCGATATTGATGAGGAAAGTCATTCAAATTATGGTCTTCCTGAGAGTACTCCTTTTACAACGGGTCTACTGGACATGAACGAAGAAGATGAAGCGGATAATGAACCCTGATAAGAAATGATCATCAAGAAGGGATATGGGAGGATATCACTTTATAAAAGAGTCAATTCATCATAAGGTAATATTCATATGCAGAATTCTTAGAAAACTTTAAGGTTTTAACTATATTATATTCCTTCTATGTTCTTAATTAAACAATGTCATCATTGACTATATGAATTTGTTCTTGTTTTGTTTTTGTGGCAGGATTTGATTCAAAGGGGCATGTTATAAAAGAGGATGCATGTTACATTGTTGGGTGGGAATCAGATGAAGGCATGGTGAATAATATATTATATTGGACTACATATATGTTGATTTACGTCCTGCATGTTTTGTAACTCATTGTGATTGTAATTAGTTATATCTTAGCTTATTGTATAAATTACTTTAGTTGTTGTAGACTTAAGAGGCCACATAACTCATGGTGGATAATATTTGTATTCTTTTTCCAAATTCAATCTATTCATGTTCATAGCTTGTAGCTTAAAGTATATCGACTTTTATGTGCTGTTTTGGATGGTGGATTTGTGTATATATATGATCAGGAAGAATGAACAGGGGAAAAATTTGGGAAAATTTAGACCGCAAATAAAAAAACGGTCTTAAATGTTCAAATATTAAGACTGATGTATTTCTATGACCGCTCTTAAAGGTATTAAGCCGGTCTTAAAAGTTGGTCTTTTAAGACCGGTCCATTTAAAAAATCCGGTCTTGAAAGTCAGTCTTTTAAGACCGGGTAATTAGTCCTCTCGGTCTTAGAGTCCGCTATCTTTTGGACCGGATTGATATTTGTCCGGTCTTAATATTTGGATCTTTTAAGAGCAATCGAGTTTATGTCCTAGGTCTTAAAGTTTGAGTTTTAGGACCGAACCAAAAATATTTCAGATTTATTTAGTACGACTTTTAAGACCGAAGGTTTAAAATGTCCTATTCTGAAAGAAACTCTTTAAGACCGTTTAAAAGTCCGGTCTTAAAGGTAGACTTTTAATACCGCCTGGAACAAGACTGGTCGCTGGTCCGGTCCTAATGTACCTGTTTTGTCCGGTCTTAAAAGCCTTTTTTCCACCCGTGAGAGCTCAGCTTCAACGACCGTATGGAGACCAAGAGACTTGTGAAATCCCATCAGCCAATGACCTTGAGAATTTCTTATTACTCCTCCGCAAGCTGCTTGATATTGATAGCGTAATGAACCATCCACATCAATGCGAACCATATTCTCAGGTGGAGGGGTCCATGACTCTTCCTTGAACCTGCCAAGTTGGAAAATTTGGTGAGTAAGAGCTTGATTGGTGATACTTTCCATTAAAAGATAGTTACAAAAATGTAACAACTCCCTGGTTTCTGTGGCCACGCCCTGGAATAAGAATTTGCATCTCGTTGTCTAGAGAACCCAGCACCCCAAGCTAAAGACTCTTGGCCAAGAGAAAGTCTGAAATCTCCCTGTCCTGAGATTGTGATGAGTATTCCAATCAAGCTAGACCTGCAAATTCGCTACAAAAAACTGAGAAAAATAGTTAGGTTTTAAAATATGTTTCCACATATTTTTTGCTCTTGCACAGTCCCTAAGGATGTGGAGCACATTTTCTTCACTATTACAAGAAAATGAGCAGAGATTGTTGTTAGTAAGGCCTCTTCTGGCTCTGAGAGAGTTTGTGACCAGTCTCTCATGACCGACTTGCCACATGAAGAATTTAACTTTCTCAGGACGTTGCCACTTCCACATCAAAGCCCAGAAGCTATTGTCCCTGGTTCCTCCACGGTCAGAAAGGAAGTTGTAAGCGGACTTGACAGAAAAACAGCCATCCCTCGCAGCTCGCCACGAGAAGCAGTCATGAAGGTTGCTAGAGGGGGGAGCATTTTAGAGATAATGCTTATGATTGAAGACGATAAAATGCCCTGCCACCTGCCAACATCCCATCGTCCATTCGCCAATAATTGATCACAAACTGTCTCATTCATATTAACTAAGGACGGGTCAGAAACGAAGGCCATAAGGGGACGATCAATAGGGAGCCAATGATCATACCAGAACTTGGTTCCAGTTCCATTATTAACCTTTTTCCCAACTCCGGTAAGAAACTTATCCCAGACAACAACAATTGCTTTCTAAGCAGAGGATGAGTATCGTTTCCCAGAGACATTAGGAATGGGAAGGTCACCACAATTATATTTAGACCAAAGACACTGGACCCACAAGTCATGCTTTTTTGTCAGAAGACTCCAGCAAAGTTTCATAGCAATTGATGAACTACCAGCAAAAGTAGGAAATTACAAAAGCTAAACAATTTCAAGGTAGATGGAAGTTTTATTGGTGGATATTTTATTATGAATTTGAACCAGAGTCATCATTTAAGCAATTCCACTTATCTCCTCCCTCCTGACTCAGCACTCAGATGACAATCTCATCTTTCTCAGTCAAGAAAGAAAACCTCCCTCCATCACCGACACAACCTCCATGCCCATAGCTTCGGTCGCCCTCAACCTTCATCCCAACAACCTCTCCTTGGTCTACAAAGCATGGAAAACATACCCTTGGTCTTCTTGTCATCGCCGATGTCACACTCGATCTATGTTTTCTTCTGCTTTTCCATCTTTTTTTTTCATTGACTCAATGGAGACATCTTTATTGGTAGACGATCATTGATGGTGGGATTTAGTCATGGAGACAATCTTGGACAGCGATGAATCTTGCGAGAGTGACCATTCAAGAAACACCAAACAATGGTGAAACAAGATCAATCAGATTTGATAACAAGAGGAACAAGGTTTCACGGATGGAGGTGTCTCTTCAGTCTTCAGATCTCTCCTCTTCTCCTTCTATTTCTCCTATTTTCTCACTGTCAAGTTGATCGAGAGTTGCTGGAGAATCTCGAGTTTTAGACTTTCAGGCACATTTTTAAAAAAAAAAAAAGAAAAAGAAAAAACTCAATAAGACTCAATCAACTCGGCTGGGTTAGATCGAGTTGACCCTGGGTCAACTTGGAACCTAGGGTCACCCCTTAACTCAGATCTGTTTTTCGGCTGGTTTGTGGTTTTCTGTCCAAACCAGCCGGTCCGGTGCGATTTTCAAAACATTGATAACTACTCTTCACTTTCTCTCTTCTCTCTTTTCTTTTTCACTTTTCTCTTTTTTTTTTTTTTTATATCTTATCTTAGATATATCTTTATTTTATAACACGTTATCAGCACAAAACTCTAACTAAGTTTGAATCATGACCACCTTACTAGACTCGAGTTTACTGCCCTTAATATCACAAGAAAAAAAGTATCTATCATGGGTCTTATGGGTTTAGGGTCTTAGATGCTGAAATCTATCTAGATGCTCGGTAAATATATAACAATAATCTCCAATCATAACCATGGAATCTGGTGTTTAAAACAATCAATAAAAATATCTCTTTAATTCCATATAATGGTTAAGATTATCTTAAATAGATAAAATAAATATATGATTAAAAAATGTAAATGAAAACATTAAATAGATGATGAGAGAATCAAACATTCCTTAGAACTCTCATAACGTATTATGAAATTAAAAGAAATATAGAATAAAAGATAATGAAGATAAAATATGGGGAGCTCTTCTCATCCATAAAAGATCAAATCACAGTATAATCCTTTCTTCTTCTATCTCTCTTTTCTCTCACAATTTCTCTCTCTCATATTCCTCATCGCTCTCTCTCCTTTTCCCAAATAGTGTGTGAGCGTGGTGCCTATACAGAAAGAAAATGGGTATTAAAGTGTAATTTCCACCTCTGGTCATTCAATGTAATTTTTCCCTGGCCAAAATTTTCAAACATGGCGGCTGAGAAAGTTGTGGAATAATTTGGATGGATTCCACATCTTTATATATTATCTCTGGTTATTATTATAAGGCATAAACTAATAATTCTTACAAACCAATAAAAATAGTTAAAGTCAATAAAGTTGTCCTATAATTTAAGTAACTTCCAATATTACCCCTACTAATTACACTAAACTTTAATATTATATTAATTATTATTATCACCACTACCCTTATTAATTATGGGCATAGAAAAAATAACTAATACGCTTTGGAAATAAGCAAGTGTATTATAAAAAGTACCAATATAATTTTTAGTTGGTGTCTTATAATAATGACCAAATATAATATTATATTATGTTTAATAATATAATATACCGGTAACATGATATGAAAAATTAAAAGTCAATGGACATCCACATAATTAATATATTCATAACTTTAACAATAGTTTTTAAAGAAAAACAAATCATATATTTGCCTCCTTTATCTTTTATGTGATGTATTTATAAATTTCAAAAATATTAAAGTCTATCAAGTGGAGAAAAACAATAACTGAATCATTCTTTCTCCATTTTATTGGTCTATTTCAACATGTCTTAATATTTCAATGCCGTAAAGTTTAGGACGTGACTTTGGGAACCATATAGTAGTTAGGCATTGATAAGGCGAGAAGACAAAGAACAATTAAATTTCTTTTCCCCTAGACCTAAAGGCTTCTTCAATTTAAATATATGGAGGTTTATCATGAAAATTCAACTCGCAAAGCCAATACACCAAACATGAAACCACTTGCGGTTCGACCAGTGTTGCTTTTAGCTTTAATTTTATTGTCTTTCTCTTTCAGTTTTGCTCGACTCATGGCTGATCCTAATGGTAAGATATATATTAGTTTTTACTGATGTTCTCCTCTTGCCCAAAGAATTATGGATCTAATTGTTCATCGCTCTATATTATGCATTCATTTAAATTTAAAACGATTTATCCCTTTTCTTTTCCCATTTCTCTTTTGTTCCCATTCTCGCATAAGTGAATTCGGATTCTCTACTGCCCTTTACTTCACTCCCTCATTTATAGTATAACTGTATAAGTCGCTTTTAAAGTCCTAGGTATAATTCACTTTACAAGAGTTTGTGTAGTGCTTTATTCCAAATATACCCTCCTCCTCAATTTTCAATGAGAGGATAGAGAATGTATATTTTCTTTAAAAAAAAGTATCGTTTTTTTAGGAGTAAAGGTGAAAATCATATCAGTTTTTAGACAAATTTAATGATACAACTATATCTTTTTTTATTCCAGTAAATTAATTTATTAAGTGACTCATATTATAGACCCGATGGAGTATATAATAAAATAGATATATATGTATAATTAAGATTAAGTTATATTAACTTCCCCCTCAGAGTTTAATTACTTTATTTTATCCTTGTTCTGTTTTTTCTTTTTTTTGGTCCTCTTACTGTATCCTTGTTCTTCATTAATACCGAAACCCACCTTCAGCTTCACGGGTTTGATTTTATATCGCAGGAAAGAAAGAAGAATCATACAACAATGGATGTGGACCCTATGTTAGGACATGTACTGGATATCCACCACCACCATGCACCTCTCCAATATGCGTGTAGTTAATTATTAATTATTCATAAATAGTTAATTATAACTCTTTGATTAAATATCTAGTAGGATGTTTGTGCTGCTACGTGAAGTAGCAAGTTATAAGCGGGGAAGCTCTACTGGCTTTTTAACTATACAATAGTGAAGTAGCAAGTTATCTTTGAGCAATGAGAAACAATAGTGATGGAGAAGTGAAAAATGATCCTATTGGTAATATTAAAATGTATGTTGATTTAATTTAATATATTCTTTCTTGCAAATTAAGCAGAAAAAAGTAATTCATAGATGATCAGGTGGATTTATAATAACTCCATGATCCTTGATTTGTGGGGACTAAAACTTTTGTCAATTATGTTTTGTTGAAAAAAAAAATACACATGAATATATTTTTTTGGTCAACTATACATTATGATTTACCGTGGAATCTCTTATTTCATTACCTTAAGAAATTTGATTGAGAAATAACTTTGCTATGGAGAAGTCGAAAAAAATCCTATTGACAATATTAAATTGTTTGTTGAATTAATCAAAAAGATAAATTCTTCCAAATTAAGCCAAAAAACCATCAGAAGCTTAAAATGCTCTATCATATTTTTCCCAAGCAACGCATGGGGTAGCAATACTTATTATATAGTTTAATTTGCTACTTATAACGGAAGTGTGTGGTTTTTCCCTAATATATTCATTAATCATTTGTATTGGAAATGACTCTCATTGAAGAAAACCTCACTTACTTTATGCAACTTGGATTAATGTTTTATATTTTCCTAGAAAAAAAAAATCATCATCGATAATTGAATGGTGAATTTCTTATAATGGTGTGAAAAGGTCAACGTTCTGAACATTATGATCTGCCACGTCAGAAGATAATGATATCCCCTTCATCCTGTATTATGAATTTCAAAAAACTGATTTGTGTTAATTAAAAACATTTAAAATTAGTTAAAAGCAATAAATTTATATTATTTTTGTAATTATGCCTTTATGTATAAAGATGATAAGTGTGAGAGAATATATGCAATAAATACAATTTACGAGAGGTAAAGTAAAATGTTATAAATATTTAGACGAAAATAAAAAGAAGCTTATATTTTGAGACACAATGACCTATAAATTTGAAGCTAATGAAGAAGGGAGGGAGTACAAAATTAAACTTGAACAGGTGTTGCCCAATCAACCCATCATTGTGAGGAGCCTTGCTTCCTAGTCTTCGTCTTCGTCGTCCCAAAAAGAAAAAAGAAAAGTCTTAGTAGGTGTCAATTTCTTTGGTCTATTCTTGTTGGGTAGCTAACTTTCTCAAGTCATTTTCCTCTAATATTATTTTCTCCCTCAAATATTAATTTAATCCAGAAATAATTTTTTGTAATCAAGATAATGTCCTTAAACTCATTTTTTGTGACTGTTCATTATAGCGAAGCTATTTTTATTTTTGGCCTTGCAATATTTAGTTTCTCTTTCCTCCTTCAACTCTTGGAAGAATATACACATATATATACATACATATATGTATATACAGTGGCGGAGCTAGGAATTTTAGTGAGGGGAGCGAGAATAAAAATTATTATACCAGAAATAAAAATTATTTAAAATACAATACATACCTAATATATAAAAAAAAATTGAAAGAAATCTATTACAAAAATTAAGATAACTTCATTTAACTCTTACTTTACGTGTTTTCATATTGTTAAATTCATCTATAATTGAATCTGTACTAAAACTCAAAATATATATATATATATATATATATATATATATATATATATATATATATATATATATATATATATATATATATATATCAATGGTAAAACTTTTCCTTATATATAATAATCAACTACAAAGAGCGAGCATGAATTAATTCACAAAATTCCATATCACACGTTTCATTTCGCAAATTCTATATCACAAATTGCATATCACAAACTCTATATCATAAATGATAAATAACAAATTTTCTAGCCAAACCCTAACTTTATTTTCCTCAAATCAACCACTTAGGTAAAAATATAAACCATACAACTTTTACTCAAGCCTCATTAATCCTATTAAAAGCAAAATGATCATCTAGAAACCTCAAAATTTCAAAATCTAACAAATCTCCAAATTTTTCATAAAACAAATTCTATCCAACTAAAACATAAGAAACTAGAAAGATAAATTATATCACTTACCTAAACCCTAATCTTCTAATCTTCTGTGCAAGTGCGACTGTTAAATTGCTTCTTCTAATCTTCTGTGACTGTGCCTATGTGCTGACTATGCAAGGATTCGTGGAATGAATTAAAAAACGGAAGGTTTATAGGGGTTTTAACGTTTAGTGTAGTGTGTCGGTGTGTGCTTAACTGTGCGACTTTTTCTTTTGATATATGACTGTGTGCCTTTAATGCATGAATTAATGATAATTGGTGGGCTGTTGGCTTGGTGTTCGTGGTTTGAAAATAAAGTTGGGCCTTTAATGCATGAATTAACGATACAACCCCATTTCTTTCGAACTCTAAGCCTGGTGTTGGTGGTTTGAAAATAAAGTTGGGTCACCACCAAACGCTTAGGTCAACTGGTAAGGGGTTGTCCTAACTTAACTACGGGTCTTGAGTTCGAGACGTGGGAATGCAGCATGCGTGGGTGGTAGAGGCTTCCCCCTGAAAGGGGCCACCCAGTCTCGATCCGGATTAGTCCGGGGCCGTTGATGTGCCTGAAAGATGGCCTGCCCTGGGATATCAGATGCTCTAAACAAAAAAAAGAAGAAGTAAAGTTTGGTCCATTTCTCATATAAGCTGTTAACTTATTCCCATATTTGGTTCTTTTCTTTTTTTAGGGAAAATTACGTTCAGGTCCCAAGAAAAGAAAAAAATTATAAAAAAATTCCTTGAAATCACAAAATTACCCAGAAGTCCCAAGAAAATTTTTGTTGTAAATACATACATTTCCTGTTGTAAATGGTTTGTAACCTTTTTTATATTATTTGTATGGAATTAAAATCCAGGTTTT
Source organism: Acacia pycnantha (assembly GCA_025563575.1). Lineage (NCBI taxonomy): Eukaryota > Viridiplantae > Streptophyta > Magnoliopsida > Fabales > Fabaceae > Acacia > Acacia pycnantha. The sequence continues at coordinate 6,453,078 of JAMWYP010000002.1, read as the reverse complement.
AAATGTTATTGTAAATATATACATTTTCTGTTGTAAATACATATATTTCCTGTTGTAAATGGTCAGGTGTTTAAATGTTGTTGTAAATATATACATTTCCTGTTGTAAATGGTTTGAGACCTTTTTGATATTATTTGTACGGAATTAAAAAAGTCTCAAACCATTTACAACAGGAAATGTATGTATTTACAACAATATTTAAACACCTGACCATTTACAACAGGAAATGTATGTATTTACAACAAAAAATGTATATATTTACAACAACATTTAAAAAATTTCATACAAATAATATTAAAAAAATCTCAAACCATTTACAACAGGAAATGTATGTATTTACAACAAGAAATGTATGTATTTACAACAAAAATTCCCTTGGGACTTTTCTGTAATTTTGTGATTTCAAATGACTTTTTTGTAATTTTTTCTTTCCTTGGGACCGGAGTATAGTTTTCCTTTTTTTAGGGGGTGGGGCCCACCGGCTATGTGTATATACATACACACATACATATATATGTGTACACACATATAAATTAAGTAAATATATCTTAATTCAAATCTGGAAAGGGTATTTCAGTTGTACTCTTTTAGCACCATTATTAGCCCCCATAATTTTGCTCTGTCAGCATTGTCAACCCCTGTACAAAAGCTAATTGTGTTAATAGAGTATAATTAAATGATTTAATAAGGGGAAAAAACACACATGCATCAAATTAAAAAATGAAGAAAACTATAAGAACCTCAAATGATTTTCCCCTGAACAATACAAAGTTCCGAAATTATCAAGCTCTTCCTTCCTTTTCGCTCTCTCTTCTCTTCTCATCGCTTTCTCTCTCTTCTTTACCTCTTCAGAACCGCCGTGCTTGTGTGTATATAGCGAAAGAAAATGGGTCTTTGAGTGTAATTTCCACGTTTGGGTCATTCGATGTAATTGTCCCCTGACCCATTTTTCAAACGCTTCACGTGATGAAGGCGGCTGAAGGAGAAAATAATGTACGTGGTCCCACGTCCTCATATATTATATTATCGTGCAGGTGACATAATATAAAAGAGTATGAGTCAATCCACGTCTACATAATTAATACTTCTTTAGGTCCTAATTATAAGAGCTAGTTAATTTTTTTTGGAGAGATTAATGAAGCTAATTAAATTATTTTAGAGTATATTTATTTGTATTTTTTTCTTCAAACTATTTAGTCTGACTAATAAACTAATATATAATATAAGGATGCACAACATATAAAATAATTAAGTAACTTATTTAGCTTCCTTAATCTCTCCAAAAAAAAGTCAACTAACTCTTATAATTCGGAGCTGAGGGAGATAGTATGTTGGTAATAAACTTAAAATCTTTCTTATCTTCTTTTGGCACTATATAAGTATATATTAATATATATGTCCAGACAACGAACTCTAATTATAATACATTGTCATTTCTTGGATCGACTGTGGAACACACATGACAGACCCCAACTATTTTTGACAATTTCACCCTCGATTCTCTCTCCCTGGAGCCTATAAATAGATCTGATATGAAGGGTACTGTTGTGCGGAGCATACCAAAGGCATTTAGACAATTGTTTAGCGTTTTCACTTTTCACTGCTCCTGGAGACAATAATGAAGAAGGCTATTATTCTAATTGCTTTTCTCATTTTGGTTTCTTCAATTTCTCTCCCTTCCTTCTTCCACTCATGCCCGTTTCTCTGGTAACAACTCATAACTTTTCCTTTAATGATTTAATTCGCTACCTTTCTGAGTCATGAAATTATTATGAGTTATACTTATTAATTATTCTTTTTTCTCTGAGAGTTAAACTGACGTTATCCATATGTGAATATTCTATATATGATAATCCAGATCTTACTCCGCCAGCCAACACACTACCAAAGGAGAAGGACAAGCCTGCAGTTGACGCTCCTCCTTGTTCTATTTATCGACGATCTTGCCATAAAAGTCCTCCCACAACTCCAAAATGCCCTATATATACCCGAAATTGTAGGAAGTAGCAAAATAAATATATGAATAATGGAATTTCACGAGCATAATAATAATAATAATAATGATAATATAAATACTATCATTAGAAGCTCTTGTCTCTAATATTTTCTCTAGCTTTGTTCCATGCTCACACACACACAGCTCTAGTCTGTTGAACATCATTTCTCTTTTGAAGAATAATGTTTGCACTTCCTTCCTATAGCTAGGTTTCTTTGGGAAGTCAAGATATATATAGCTAGGTTGCTCATGAATTCTATGAATTGTAAATTTTATGTGTGAGAGAGAGGTGGTTTTTAAATTTGTGTGCTCGTAATGTACTTGAAAAGAGGATGATGTCCCCTGGCTTATATATTATTGTAAATCTGTTTAATAAATAAAGTTCCTTTTCTATCATTTGTGTTTTTAATTTACTTGTTGGTTGCAATTTTTTATTTATTTTGATTTAATGTGAATTGGGAAATCTTTGAACAAAAATGGAAAAAGAAAGTGAATTCGAGGAATGATCCAAAGAAAGGAAAACGGATAGGAAATGAATTTAGATTAAAAGACAAGATGATTGCGAGGGCAATTAATGAGATCATTCTCCATCTATTGGCTTTGTTCATACATTCAAATTTCATCCTATTTTGCCAACAATTTTCACTCAGGTTAATAAATTCTTTTTGACGATATAAAACTATAAAAGGATAATGTGAATAACACAGGCTCTTGTAATTGACGATTTGATTTTTTAACATTTATGTATAAAATAAATATAATTAGAGAATGGTTGGTCTTTTAATTTGTATTCGATCAAGAGAAATTAAATCTCTACTTTCACATTAAAAGTAGAGAAGTTGGGAGGAAAGAAAACAGAGAGAAGAGGAAAAAAGAGGGAGGGTATATATGTGTGTGTGTGTATTAACACCTTATCCTGTTTGGATGGAAAAGAAAAAACAAATGGAAGAAAGAAACTGATCAAATATCTGGATAACTAAAATGTCTTTCCCTTACGTCATAATATATCATGTTTAAAATCAAATTAAATATTGCAATGAAAAAAAAATCATAAAAATTAACATCATAAAATAATTTAAAATCATAAAGATATATTTTTCATGTTATTATATTTTAAAATAAAATAATTTATTGAAAATTTTTTAAAGTAAAAAATAAAAAAGTGGCTTTTTTAAAATTAAATATACGAAAAGTAAATAAATGAAAGGGCTAAAGTAGAATATAATTTTCTTGAGAAATTATTAAAGAAGGCAAACTGGAGGACACAAGGGAAAATGAGTTTTTTTTTTTTCTTCCTCCCATTTTCTTTTAATATGTGGAGAAAAAAGTTGGGGAGAAAATGAGATATTTTTCCCCAACTTTTTTTTCTTCCACTTTTTCTTTTCAATTTAAAAAGGAAACCCACTTCTCCCCTCATTTCCCCCCTCATTTTCTTGACGCTGATAATACAAGAGCCCCTGGAAAAGAGTGATTGTGCCTGCCCTTTCGTGGTCTTCTCTATATCTCACAAATTAATATCGCGTATGTTAGTCCAATTATTATTATTATTATTTTTGCCCATTTTCTTTTAATACGTGGAGAAAAAAGTTGGAGAGAAAATGAGATATTTTTCCCCATCATTTTTTTCTTCTACTTTTTCTTTTCAATTCAAAAAGGGACCCCACTTCTCCCTCATTTTCCCCTCATTTTCTTCTTGTTGATCATACAAGGGCCCCTGGAAAAGAGTGATTGTGCCTGCCCTTTCGTCGTCTTCTCTATATCTCACAAATTAATATCACGCATGTTAGTCCAAAATTTATTTTTTGCCCATTTTCTTTTAATTTGTGGAGAAAAAAGTTGGAGAGAAAATGAGATAAATTATTGATTGTTTTATTTTTAAAATAACAAAGTTCATATTCTTTTAATTCTTTTAGGAGAGGAAGGCTCAGGAGGAGAACCGTCAGACTGACTATGGGGAGCTATTCACATACACCCATAGACACCGTGACAGGACGACGACCTCTCAGCAAGCAGAAGAAGTTATTGTAAGTTACATACAAGTGATTTATATAGTTTATTTAATTTATTTAAATTATATAAAATTGTTTCATTAATGTTTTATAAAATGTGTGCACGAGGAGCAAATCGAGCAGACTTAGGCGGAGCTGCGACAGTCCCAGACCCCGGAGTCACAGGGGTCTGTGGATCATATTGCCCCTTTGAAAGCTGTCATGGGCCCAGTTGAGCATCTTGGGCACGTTAGGGATATGAGGTTAGGCATCAGGCCTAGCATGGTCTACGACAAGAGCGCTGCCTCTAAGGTCGGAGCCTCCGGCATGAGAATGCCGACAGTTGAGGTGGTTCAGGTGATGATGGATGTGCAGGTAGACGCGAAGGTTGACGCCAAGACTCAGGAGATTTCTAGGCGGTTACGTTTCAGAACTAGGCCGACACTTGATACGCTCATCAGAGGCAGAGCTGGGATTTTTTGGCCAGTGCCTTCACGTAAATGTTTTCTAACAAGCAGTTACCACCTCCCCTGCCTCCTCCTACGTTTACCTTCGATGCGGCCCCTCCGCCTCCTCCTACTGATGACAAGGGTGTTGTTACCTCTAATCCTACGCATGCTGATCTTGCTCGCCCTGAGAAAGGACCTGATGATCAGGCTCCAGATAGTTAGTTTTTATTTATGTTTGTAGACAATTTTTTGTATTTAAAATGTTTGTTATCTTTTATTTGTAGACTTGATAATATGTCTGCTAATTTTAATACTAATACAATATTTATCATAAGCATAATAATGGAATAATATTTTAATACTTATATTAATTTATTATTATTAATGTTAATTATATTATATAACAATTGTTATTGAAAATAGAAAAGGTGATATATATTTATTTAAAAATATTTATCATAAGCATAATAATAGAATATATTTAGATAGATATATAAAATATAAATTGTTACATTTTGTAGCGGTTTTCCTACAAAAACTACTACTAAAGTATAAAATTTGAAATTCAAAATTTTTGAAAACCCACCACATTTTTAAAAACGGTCTTCATTTTGTAGAGGTTTGTTAGATAAAAGCTGCTACAAGTTTGAAATTCAAACTTTTTTAAAACCCGCCAGACGTTTGTAGCGGTTTCAACCCTAAACCGCTACGAATGTAAACGATCTTTCTTTTGTAGCGGTTTGTTAGACAAAAACCGCTACTAATCAATAACTTTTGTAGCAGTCTTAATCTAGCGGTTTCTACACCACTACAAAACGTCTTTAACTTTGTAGTGATTAGTGTAGTGGTATTTAAACCGCTAAAAATGATCCAGTGTTGCATGTAAGCCCAAAAGACGTCATGAAGATAATTAAACATTCTCTCTTCACCTATATTCTATCCTAGCTTTGTTATGGATAAGTCATGGATCAAGTTGCTACACAATTCTCCCGCATATTTGACAGGATTGAACACTTTCTTAGATTTCGTTTTCTCTCACTCTAGCTGTAAAGGTAAGATCATGTGCCCGTGTTGTTGATGTAAGTTTAAGAAATGGCATACACAAGAAGTAGCTATGGAACATTTACTTCTGAAGCATTTCCCAGAAGAATATACACTTTGGGGAGTTCATGGTATGAGTTATAGGGATCATCTTCCTCGAAGTTTACAAGTAGGAAATCAATTAGATGATCCCGTTAATGAAGCTGTTTGCGATGCTTTTGGTTTTCAAGACAACAATTTCATTACAGAAGTCTAGGGTACATAACCTATTTTTTTCAGGAATGATGCTACTCGGGAACTTTTCATCCTTATGGACGAGGCTGATCATCCTTTGTATCAAGGTTGTCGAAAATACTCCAAATTATCTTTCTTGATAAAATTGTACCATATCAAGTGCTTGTGTGGGATCACTGATAAGGCAATATTGATGTTGCTGGAATTACTATGAGATGCTTTCCTTGACGTGAACATTCCCACAACCTTCTACGAGGCCAATAAGATAATTAATAGAATAGGCTTGAACTACGAAAAAATTGATGCATGTCCCAATGATTGTATGCTTTATTGGGGAGATAATGGTCGTATAGAAACTTATAAGAAGTGTCACACTTCAAGGTTCAGGACAATTCAAAAGGAGAAAATGCAGAAGAAGAAACCAGCAAAGAATCTTAAGTACTTTCCTTTAAAACATCACTTACAAAGATTGTTTATGTCGTCTAAGACAACTGAACATATGAGGTGACATGAAGTTGACAAGAATGAAGATGGTAAACTAAGACATCCACGAGATGTTGAAGCATGGAAAGCGTTCGAATTAAACTTTCTAGCTTTCATGGCAGACCCTTAAAATGTTTGGCTTCCTTTAGTGATTGACGGTTTTAATCTGTTTGGGAATCTTAGCACAAGTTACAGTTTTTTGCCAGTTGTCTTAATACCCTACAACTTGCCCTCGGGATGTGTATGAAACAAAGCTCCTTCATTTTTTCTATAATCATTCCAGGAAAAAAGGCACCAGGAAATGAAATCGATGTGTATCTCCAATCGCTTATTGTCGAGTGGGTGGACTTGTGGAATGTAGGCATCGAGACGTATGACACGCACGAGAAGACACTGTTCAACTTGTGTGCGGCCTTGATGTGGACGATAAGTGACTTTCCTAGCCTGAGAACATTATCTGGGTGGAATGTGCATATCAGCCTTGCGTGTCAAGCTTTCAATTTTGACTCTGACTCAGTACGCCTTACCCACAGTTGAAAGTGGTGCTTCATGGGTCATCGAAGGTTTCTTGATGGTAAACACAAGCTTAAGTTGCAATGCAATCGTTTCAATGGAAATAGAAAAAAAAGAGGACCTCTCAGAATTTATCTTGTGCAGAAATCTTATAGTAGCTTCAGGATGTTGAATTTAGGTTTGGAAAAAATGACGATGCAACAAAAACCGGGAGAAAGACTTCCAGGACTTCTGCTTCTGTGCCTCAGCAATGGTGGAAGATAAGCATCTTCTTCACTATTCCATAAATTTTCTCCGGCACAGTCTTGATGTCATGCACATTGGTAAAAATGTGTGCGACAATGTGCTATACACGATTCTTAACGAACCAAGCAAGTCAAAAGATCACCTTCAAGTGAGGATAGATTTTACGGGCCATAGGAGTTCATGGAGACACATGGCTGGATGAGAATAATATATTTCAACCCGAGAAATTCACCATAACAAACCCGAATAAGGAAATATTCCTCGCGACGTTGAAGAAAATAAAAGTTCATAATCGGTATTCAAGCAACATTTCATGATGTATTGACATGTAGGCTCGAAAGGTTACTGGGCTGAAGAGTCATGACTCATATGTGCTTATGCAACAATTACTTTTGCTGGCCATAAAAAATATACTGCCTCTCAATATGTTGATCATTTTGGTGGAGTTGTGTTCTTTCTTTCAAAAGTTATGTTCCAAGGTTTTGATTGTGGAGGAGCTTGAGCAGCTTCAACAGAAAATCATTCTTACGCTATGTCATTTGGGGATGATCTTTCCTCCGTCCTTTTTCACGGTGATGGTTCACATGATAGTACACCTTGTTCACAAAACAAAGCTTGCTAACCCAGTTCACTACCGATGGATGTATCCTATTGAGAGGTATGTATTTAACATAAATTACATCAGCATTACTTGCTAGTCGCATATTTCAGCATTGATATATTGACATTTTTCCTTATTTACTTTATAGGTTTCTTTAGAAATTGAAATCTTACGTAAGGAATACGGCGTGGCCTGAAGGTTCAATAGCATAAGGTTATATAGGGGATTAGGTCTTGTATTTTTGTTCAAGGTACATTGATGACATTGACACGTCTTTCAACCAACCGCATCGAGTAAACGATTGTCCTGAGCCTAAGTGATCATCAATAGAGTTGTTACTCTCTTGTGTTGGTAAACTAGTTGGCGGAAGTGAGAACTTCAAACTTACTGCAGCTGAGAAGTTCCAAGCACATAGACATGTCTTGATTAATTGCACTAAAGTTAAACCTTCCTTCAATAAGGATTGTACACAAATATATGTTATCCTATATATTTCCTTACATTTTATACTTATATTTCATGATTGTCATCGCATGCTTAATTGTAGGGAATTCAGAAGTCATGTGAAGCGTCGTCAACTGAGGATCCATTCACAGACATCCTTCGAAATCGATAGGAAGGTCTACAGAGGATTCCCATGTTGGTTTATGCGAAGAATACTAAATGACCACAACCCACACTCACCAGAATTCAAAGCTCTTGCACTCGACCCACTTGACAATGCCCAAAGATTTATGGCATACAATGTCAATGGTTTCAAGTTTTGTACGGTTTCACGAGATCAAGGATTTCTAACGTGTTTATGGAACTTTTGGGACAAAGAGTTACGCGAGTAGTAGTGACGAGAACATGTAGTTCAGTGACGTCCCGTATCACAGTCAAAAATGTGTATACCTTGGTCCGGCCTCAAATCAAAAGGGTTTTAAGTGTCTCAACTCAACTGGATGAATTTATATTTCTCGACATGTGATATTTGACACTCTTAATTTTCCTTTTCACACAGGATTTTTTGCCACAAGTTCTTTTGATGAAGACGTTGCTTCTAGATTTATTCCCATGATTGATGAACAGTCCACCAAGGGAAATTCTTTTGCACAGCCCACCACTACTTCCCCAGGGCCCAATCCCTCTTCAATCCAGCATCAACCCACCACTACTCCCCAACGGCCCAATTACTCTTTGGCCCACCCTTCCTATATCTCTAATCCAACTCAACCTCCCTATACCACTAATCCACCTCCCTTGTTACCTGCCTGAGTCGACCAAGCCCAATCTACCTCACCACATGAGCCTATATTTAATGAATCCATCACCAATTCATTAAATTCTGATTCAACCTCCCTCGGTCCCGATTCTTCTCTCACTCTTCTGCTTCCTCTTCGACCTACCCACCATCTTCATCACCTCTTAGCTAAGCTTCTATGAGTTCGGACCTCTCTCATACTTCTTCTCCTCCCAATCATCATCCTATGACTACGAGATCCAAGTCCGGTATTTTTAAACCTAGACACCCTTTTGTTGGTCTGTGCAAATTTGAAACTCCTCAGGATCTTTCTCTTGCCGCTGAACTGCTCTCGATTAACGAAGCTTTGGCCTCCTCTCACTGGCTGCAAGCTATGCAACATGAATTTGAGGCTCTTCGTCGAAATCATACATGGGTTCTTGTCCCCTATAAAGGTCATAAGCTTGTTGATTGTAAATGGGTGTTTAAAACGAAGTTCAAAGCTGATGGGTCAATTCTTAAACATAAAGCCCGATCGGTAGCTAAAGGGTTTCAACAATCTGATGAGATTGATTACGGTGAGACTTTTAGTCATGTTGTAAAACCTACAACCATCCGTCTTATTCTTACTCTTACTGTCACTTTTCAATGAGAAATAAGGCAATTGGATGTCAATAATTACTTTCTGAATGGGTTCTTGAAGGAACAAGTTTTTATGAGTCAACCACCTGGCTTCTCAGACTCCAAACAGCCCAATCACGTTTGCAAACTGACCAAGGCTATTTATGGCCTCAATCAAACTCCTCGGGCTTGGTTCGATCGCCTCAGACACACTCTAATCAACTGGGGTTTTCGGAACATATGCAATGACGTTTCTCTATTTCTACTCAGAACCAAGACACTTAGGGTATTTATCCTCATCTATGTAGATGATATTCTCATAATTGGGAATAACTTCAATTTTGTTAAACGTTTTATTGTCAAGTTAAATGATGTTTTCTCCCTCAAGGATTTGGGTCCTATCTATTATTTTCTGGGATTAAAGCTTCATCGAGACTGTTCTGGTATTTATGTTAATCAAGCTAAATATACTCTAGACTTGTTAAAACAATTTAATATGCTTGATTGTGCTCCTGTCACAACTCCCATGGTCATTGGTCTATATTTTTCTGTTGTTGAAGGGAAAGTCATGTCTGATCCGACTCTCTATAGGAGGGCTATTGGTTATCTACAATACTTAACAACCTCTAGGCTTGACATAGCTTATTCTGTTAATAAGCTCAGTCAATTTCTTGCTAAACCTACTGAGGTTCATTTTCAAGGGGTCAAGTGCATCCTTCAGTATTTAAAGGGGACGTTTCATTATGGCTTGCATGTGAAACCAATAAAATCCCTACAGTTTATGGCTTTTACAGACGTTGATTGGGCTACAGATATTGATGATAGGAAGTCCATAGGTGGTTATTGTGTATATCTAGGAGGAACTCTTGTGTCTTGGTGTTCTAAGAAACAAAAAGTAGTATCAAGGTCCAGTTCTGAGTCAGAGTATAGATCCTTGTCTGATGGGGCGGCAGAGCTTAAGTGGATTAATTCCTTGATGACTGAAATTGGTCTCTTCATTAGGCGTCCTTCAATAATTTGGTGTGATAATTTAAGTACCTGAGCTCTTGCTTCCAATCTTGTTCACCATGCTAGAAGCAAGCACATTGAAATAGATGTCCACTTCATCAGAGATCAAGTTCTATCCGGCTCAGTAAAAGTTCAATATGTTCCTTCATCACATCAAGTAGCCGACTGCTTGACTAAAGCCCTGTCACATACTCAGTTTTCTTATTTTAGACACAAACTCAGAGTGTGTCCTACACCCTCTCATTTGAGGGGGAATGTTAAGACTAATAGCTAATTAGTGTTTTGTATATAGTTGTTTGGTGTTGTATATCTGCTAGCTGTATACTTGCCATGTGTTTGGTTAGGATTACTTTGTAACCATTTTCTGTTATACCCATTCCATTTAAAATGTACAGTGCTCAGAGGTGCAATTTACCTTTTGCACAATTCATTCCACTACGTTTGTCTTTTTCTCTTTCTTTATAGATTCATATATCACGCACTGTGCTTTGTTTTATGAGAAATAAAAGACTACGGAACATGTTATATACATTGTTTAATGGGTTTGAATGAAAATTTGATAAGCTTTGTACCTTTTGTTTCCATGATCGTTGCAATTCTCTTCTCCATAGTTTTTCTTGCGGCTCGTGTTTTTTCTTCCGGAAGTTCTACAAACTGTCAAATAAAATTAGGGATTTATTATTAAGGGTAAAATAGTAAATAAATTTTATTTTTATATAAACTTTAATGAAAAAATATTTTGGAATCTTTTTAGAATGTTCTTAATGGAGTTAATTGTTTGAACTTAAGTGTATGTTTTCAAAATAAATTGAAGGTCTATGTAATTAAGGCAAAACAGGAGGGTGGTAAGAGTATTTTACTCTAAAAAGAAATATTAAATACACTAGAAAAAAATCCTGTTTTCCAACGGAAAAATTCTGTCGCAAAACAGCCATTTTCCGTCACAAAAATCGTTTGCGACAGATTTCTGTCCGTCGCAAAAACCATAGTCACAATTGCGACGGAAGACAAAAATTCCGTCGCAAATCCTAAAATTTGCGACGAAATCTCTTTTCTGTCGCAAATTGTGACAGAAAATATGTTTCCGTTGCAAATATCAGGATAGGCGACAGATCTTATTTCCGTCACAAATCCTAAGGATTTGTGACGGAAAACAATTTCGTCGCAAATTTTGATTTTTTTTGAAAAAAAAAAAATCCATCGTAAATTTTGATTTTTTTTAAATAATTAAAAAAATATTAAAATGACATAAAAAAATTAAAAAAAAACATGTATATATCATAAAAATATATAATAACAATCAAAAAGAGTTTACATAGAGAAAACAAAATATAAATAATATTGTTGCGAAGAATATGTACTAAAAAATAGTCTAAACAGCAGCAACATCATCATCATCATCAACATCATAATAAATAGGAGCCAACCCCTTACCCTTGTCTTTCATTAGGGACAAGAGTTGAAGCGCATCTGCCTCATCATCTCCTGTTGCTGACTCATCAGCTGCCTCATGATCTCCTATTCCTAACTCATCTGTTGCCTCATCATCTCCTGTTCCTGACTCATCTGCTGCCTAATCATCTCATGTTGCTGACTCATTAGCTGTCATGTCTCGCTAAGCTCATTCGCTGTCTGACTCCAGAGGTTCTTTGTCTAGCTCAGCTCAGTTGCTTGCTCCTGCACCAACGCCTTCATCTTCTTCAGCTCATATGCAAAAACATTAGGAATTACATTTTTTTGTACTTTATTTAAATGGACAAGGGAATGAAAATTATTAATATCAAATGTATTACGTTTACCTGCAGAAACACCTTCACTGATGGATGAGGAGCGTTTTGTTTGCTTCAGTCGGCTGGCAGAGGCACCAAACCCGAAGACTCTCCCTTTCTTGTTAAATCCACTTGTAGCCTCAATGAACAGACTCTCGTTATCGGACCGAGAGGATGTGGGGTTGGTCCCATTCTGCGAGTCTCTCTCCTACGACAGCTTCTGAAAAGTTTCCTACAAGCACAAAAATACATCACATGCATGTAAAATGAAATAATAAATATGTTGGTGCGTGAAACAAATAATAAATGCAATAAATGTCTCACCGCTACTTGTTGTGACTTGGTGTTAATCCAGCACCTCCCACCACCTTCAAAGTTCTGGGAATAGCTCCGCTCAAAGGCAGTCCAATCAATCATCTTTGCAGGAACTTCCCCAGACGCTGCCTGCAAACACAAATGATGACTGTTAATCAATTACTTCAAAATAAAAAATATTGAATACTAAAATAGAAAATAAGGTGTACTCACAATTTTTTGTCGATGCTTGCTAAATGGAATGGAGCCGCCAGTATATGACGGTCCATCCATTTTGGTCCTATTTATTTTATTTTTCTCATTTTTGTCCTTAAATTTGGGATCGGCGGCCCATCTTTGAATTAATTCGTCGACAGTCTCAGGTTGAATCCAATCTTGTTTTCCTCTTTGCTTTTTCAATTTATAAAACTTCTCAAACAACCACCAGCTTCCCTTGTGGTTATAAGATTTTTCAAATCTTCCTGATGCTCAGGCAACCATCTGAACTTACCCTGAAAATCAATAACGAACAATTAGTGCCCCAAATTATAAAAGTACTTAAGAAGTTTGCATTTGGATAAGAAATTAATAACCATAAAGCACATAACTTACCAAGAACTCAATGGACCAATTATCCTTAGGAATCTCTGTCTACTTGGCCCAAGGCTAAATGAAATTACGGAATATTTGGTTCAATATGAAATCCATTAATTATAAGGCTCAAATCTGAAGACAGAGGAAATGATGCAAATATTAGCATACAAACTAAAGGTAAAAAAAAATAGTACCGTTACTAATAACTTTACATGACTTACTCGATGGTGCCGACCGGACGGAGCGATATGTTCCTTGTCGCAAGATCAACTGATCCCCAGACTGGTAGATCGGAAGAACTAGCTTCCCCGACCTGGCTCCGAGGCAACGAAGTGTGTAAAAGAAAAAATGTCAAGTATTGAAAATGTTAGTACATAGATCCTTAAAGAAAACTAAACATATGTAAATCAATCAAAAATTGTAAAGTAAACCTGCTCTACCCTTTTCAATGGATCAGTGGAAGTTCTTGGCACACCTATTCTGCCTATAAAAGAGTTATAAGTAGATGGTGAGGATGACATATAAAGTGATAGTGAAGATGACATATAAATCGACGGTGAAGTGGACATATTGAGTGGCGGCAACTTTGGGGAAGAGATAAGCCCTCTGCCTACAAAGGGGTAGATGGCGTCGCCCTACCCCCTCTAATAGGATGAGGCCGGGCATGACCACTACTACAACCACTGCCTGAAGACCCTCCTGAATGCTCCATCTCTGAACACTTATAAACATTATGTCAATATATATAAAAATATAAGAAATTTACTTAATATGATACTGTTAGTTCTCAATTGGTTTTGACGATAACAGACAATTGTAAACATGATTGAAGTTTGTCTTTGTAAGTTGAAAAACTTACTGTCTAAGGCAAACTCGAGTTTCAGTTTGGAAACTCGAGTTTTGGCCTGACAGAGAAATGCTCATATTTTTATAAAGAAAGGCAAACTCGAGTTTGGATTTGAAAACTCGAGTTTTTGCCATACAGAGAGCATTTTAGTTTTTCACAGACAAAGCAAACTCGAGTTTGATTTAGAAAACTCGAGTTTTGACAAGACAGAGAGCAATCAAGTTTTTCGATGAAACCAAAACTCCAGTTTCCATGGGAAACTCGAGTTTAGGCTTTCCTGAGTATTCTCTAAGTTTTTCGAAGTTCATGAAAACTCGAGTTAACCTTAGAGAACTCGAGTTTCCATCACCTAAGAACAATGCTCATCTCTGACCTTGTAAAAACTCTCGTGTTCAAATCGACCAAACTTTTCGATGTTTTCTCATAGAAAGAGAATACTCGAGTTTTGTTTTCAAAACTCGAGTTTCGGCCTTACAGAGAAGTTTTCAAAGTTTTCAACGAATGAGAAAACTCGAGTTAAAATTTGGAAACTCGAGTTTTAGTCAGGCAGGGAGCTCTGCTAATTTTGAACGTTTGAAAACTCGAGTTATGTTTTGGAAACTCCAGTTTTAAGCTTTTGGACTAAAACATGATTTTACATCTAAGAGTCCAAAACTCGAGTTAGTCACTTAATGACTCGAGTTTTGCATTATTCACAAGGCTTGTCCAAAATGTCAAATCGCGATGTTTGTCTCTGTAAAGAGAAAACTCGAGTTTGGATTGAAAACTCGAGTTTCGGTCTTTTGTTAAAAGTTCACTGAAACATGAAAACTCGAGTTTCGAAGAACTAACTCGAGTTTCCATCGCAGAATTTGAATTTCGATTTGAACGAATTCGTGAAATGTTTGTGTTTGATCTCTATTCTCTATATCATCACTCATAACTATTCCTAACTATGTTTAATCAGTTTGTTGTTGAGTTTCAGATGATTTTAGACAGGATTAAATGGAGATTAAGCAAAAAGCATAAAGCATGTCAACACATTAAATGCAAAAGTGCAGAAACCTTGCATGCTTTTGGGAAAACATTCTCCACACGTTTTGGAGAAGTTAATGCTTGCCTTCTACATTCAGCAAACTGCTCTTCCAACGGATTAATAATCAGAGAGTCAACTCTGAACTTCTGAAAAGCTGAATTAACCAAAGAGTAGAGAGAAGAAGACCAGAACTTCATCTAATCATCTCCCAACTTCACCAACAGTTATAATTGGGATTACAACGGTCAATTAATGTTCTCTATCTATAAATAGAGATGCATTCAAGTCTTCTCAACAACCAACCTGTGCAAGAACAAAAATTAAGATAGTTTCATTTACTCTTTGAGTTTTCTTGTGAAAGTATATGTTGATACATTTATTCTTCAGTGATTATCATATCTACTCTTAGAGAGAGTTTTTATTGATTGTAAATCATTCTTGTAAAGTTATCTCAAGTCATGGGGACTTGGAGATTAGGTCATTGATTACAACTTGTAAGGGGGAGTAAGTTCTAGTGAGAGAACTACTCTTGAGTGCAGAGTGTGTAATCAGTATTGTGAGTAAAAAATCCCAGAGAGTCTGGGGACTGGACGTAGGTCAAATGGTTGGACCGAACCAGTATAAATTCTTGTGTCTTGCTTTCTCTTCTTTCACTCTGTTTTATCTTCAGTTTCACATCCTAAAACAGAGTAATCAAAAAGTTTTTGAGAATCCCCAATTCACCCCCCCTCTTGGTGATTCAAGCTCCACTTTCAGATACTAACGAAGTAACGGAGTATTTAGTATAATAGGTCAATATAAACAAAGAACTGACACAAACCAACCGGACAATTCCTGTTCTTTGACCTCTGCTTGCATGCCTTCCTCTAGAGTCTTATAGTCGTCAAACTCAGATTCACTATTAGAGTAAATCTCCTCTGCCTCATCGTCTGATTCCTCATTGTCAATTTGGATAGGAATCAACTCTAACTCCACAGCGGAATCAAACAGATTGCTTGGTACATCATCCTCGACAATATTTATGGGCAGTACATGTTCCATATCAGCTTGGAATGGTTTCGTCATACTGTCGTTTGTTTCTGACTCTTTCGACTGGGGTATAATATTCTGTGCTTTGGTTTTGATAACTCCCCTCGACCCTTAGCAGGATGTGGGGTATAATGTATAGTAAACTTGTTCCACCTATTGAGCAAGGATGAATGAATGGGTCATAACCAACCGTATATCTCATTGTCCAGTGGATCTCAACATTTCCATATTTGTCCACTTCTGTCCCACGCGGAGTGTTATCAAACCACTAACATTTAAAAAGTGTCACCACCTTGTCCCACTGGTAATGCAACTAAATTAAGTCAATTAACTTCCCGTAGTAGTCGCCCTCGACCCCGTCAACTTAGCCACCTCGACAACATACACCGTAATGGTAGCATAGTGTATTTGCGTTCACTTTAACAGTTGCAAACCGATACCCATTGATTACATATTTTTTGCACCAAGTAACAACTATTGCAGCTCCATAAGATAAACTCAACACAACATCATTGGGAGCTTATTGATTTTGCACGAAGTAGGATCGAAACCACCGAGGAAACTCAAAGTTTGTGAATTGCTCAACTTCGGAACTCGACATCGAAGGATTTTCCGATCGGACCCACTTAGAGACGTAACTATAACAAAAAATGGAATTAATACTTTAATAATTACTGTAACAGTAAAAAAAAATCTTACTTTAAGTACGGGTCGGCCTTTTCAAAGTTTTTTAGAATGTACCACTCTGCTACTCGCTTATCTCTTCCTTCCAAAGTTGACCTACAATGTTTTCCTATGACTCGGCCTGGAAAATTAAATATTGATATCTGATCGCTCATATCACCGCCATCATCGTTGCGAGATACCCCTCTCTATCTTGATATCATTTCAGGGGGATAATAGTATGACACAAACTTAATGGCTTCTTCAACTAGAAACGCTTCAATGATAGATCCTTCAACATACCTTGGATTTTTGATCTTGTCCTTAAGTGTGCATAAAAACCTACAAATAAAGGGTATTTATAAACTATAGCACCATGTCGGTCAATTAATAACTGCGCAAAAGAAATATATATATTACCTCTCAAACGGATACATCCACCGATATTGTTGCGGACCTCTTACCTTTGCTTTGTAGGCCAAGTGAACAGGCAAATGTTCCATGGAATCGAATAAGCTAGGAGGAAACACCATATCTAACTTGCATAGCGTTATTGGTATGCTCGCCTCCAGGTGCCGTAACTTTTCAACATTAAACTTAGAAGCACCTATTTCTCTAAAGAACATGGAAAATTCCATCAGAATAGACCATATATGCTTCGGTAGTGCTTTGAAGGCCCACAGCAACAATCTCTGGAAAAAACATGACAATCATGACTCTTCATCCCAAATAACTTCGCCTCGTGCATGTTGACACATCTTGACAAGTTGGATGCATAACCGTCTGGGAGTTTCAGATCTTTAACCCACTGCAACAATTCTAAATTCTGCTCTTTGTTGAATGTGTATGGCGCTCTAGGTTGGGAAGTCCGTCTCGTGGCATTGTCCACCAGCAAATGCAAATCAGGCCTTCTTGAAATCGCTTCTATGTTTTGTCTTGCATTGACTGTGTCCTTCATCTTGCCCTTGGTGTCCATCACGGTGTACAAAATATTGCAAAACACATTCCTCTCAATATGTATGACATCGAGGTTGTGTCTTAATAATTGATCTTTCCAATATGGTAGTTCTCAAAAGATGTTGCGCTTGTTCCAATGATGATCAATGCCATATCCCACAGGTTCGCTGGAAGCAGCCCCCTCTTCAACGCTTTGAATGTGCTTCACCCTGTCCTATATTTCTTGGCCACTTAAATGACGAGGTTGATATGCTTGTTCGGCCACATTCCGCCTGAAGTCTTTTCTATTTCTCCTAAATGAATGATTGCGGGGCAGGAATCGCCGATGCCTGTCAAACCAACAGACCTTGCAACTGTATTACAAGCTAAACCCCACATTCTGTTCAAGACATGTCGGGCATGCAAGCTTCCTCGATGTTTGCCAGCCACTCAACATCCCATATGTAGGGAAATCATTTATCGTCCACATTAAAGCAGCCCGCATTGTGAAATTCTGGCTCAATGATATACATCATTCGTAAGAACCTCTTCACTCCAAAACATCTTCAACTCGTCTATCAACGGCCTGAGGTACACATCTATCTTCTTTTTTGGGTTGGATGGCCCAAGGATTAACGCGTTAAGGAACAAAAACTCTCTTCTCATGCACATGGAAGGTAGGAGGATGTACAAAGTCACAATCACAGGCCAACAGGAATAATTCCTACCTGTATTGTTAAAAGGAGCGAACCCATCCGAACATAGACCAAGCCGGATGTAACGCCCGTCCTTTTGACGCCCTTATTTATCAGAGTTATAGTGCACATGCATCGAAATAATTTGGACAACTTAATTGCAGAATAAAACTTTAACAAAATAACTTAGTTTGAAAACATGAGGATGAATTTTTCACAATTCGAATCCATCCCATAGTGGGATGTCAATACATAATTCCATAATAGACAAATGATAAACGATAAAATACAATCCAACTACCTATGTTTTTTCCAAAAGGTTCCTTCCGTTGTAACCCTTACAGCTGCATCTTTCCTTTTGATCCCGATCCACTACCAGTTTCTTTCATGCAATCTGGAGTTCAAATGAATGAACCCCAGGGGTAATAGTTAATCTCATATGCAGGTATGAAATATAAATCACAGTATAACACATGTATAAGCATAGAGTAATTCACAATAAATAAGTCGCACTGTTAACCGCAACTAACAGCCAAGGACCGCAGCCCTTTGGAACACGCAGCTCCATTTTAGGACACGCAGCCCCAATCCATAGCTAGGATACATACATGCAAATTATCTAGCAACCATGATCAGTCATACATGAATACATGCATACAAGCTAACGAGATAACAGTTACCCACCTCAAACTTGAATCCTTAACTTTGTCCGGAATTGTTGGGATCGGTAGAGGTGTCAAGGTATGCCTATAAACGTTTATCATTGTCATTAGTCACTACTTGCGTTGCAAAGTATCTAACTACACGAATTACTTTTTAGAGGATTAAAAATAGATTAACCCCTAAAAATTCCCTTACTAAAAATACCCTTCTTAATAAATAATAATATTATTTATTTATCTATTTTATTAAGAGTCATGTCCTTTAAAAATGTTAAGAAGGTTTGTCCTAGTCACTTTAGAGTTTTTATAACCCTTAATAGACAAGTTATCCAAAAGAAGAACCTTTACTTTGAAGGTTATGCACTATTAACAACTTACTTGACTATTTTAAGACTTATCAAAAATTCAACTTTTAACTTTTCTGATAATTTAGAAAATTCATAACTTGACCGATACAACCCCAAATGGAGTGATTCCAATTTCTATTTAAACCTTGATAAGTCTATTTTCATAAATTAAAGTCACCAAGTTGATTTATGACTGGGAAAATTTCCAACTTTTGAAAAATACAAACAATCTAGAATTTTCTGATTAAACTTTGACAATTCATAATTAATTCTACAGAAATCCAAATGAGGTGCTTCCAAAAACTACGTGTTCCTTAGCATGTCTAATTTCACAGAAAAATAATACCAATAGCCATAACACACTATATCATTCCCATATTTCAAAAATGTGATCATTGTCCAGATAACTTCCCAAAATTATGACTCAACTTTCAAAAATTATATCTCGAGCTACAGACCTCAGTTTACAGTGATCTCAAGCTCGTTTTAAACCTTATTGTGTCTAATAATTACTGTAAAAATTTCAAGGAAAAATCCAAAGTTTTTCCATTTCAAAATCAAGCCCGAAAATTACTGTTCACCGGAAGTGCAGAAAATGTTCCAGATTTTGGCTAAACTTTGGAAAATCATATCTCTCATTCTATACGTCCGTTTTGGGTGTTCTTTGGCTCGTTTTAATGATCATGATGTGTACTATATATCCACAAAATTTCAGGGTCAGAGGAGTTCATTTGCCCTGGTTTTGCTTCATCCAAAGTTTACTGTTGCAGCAATGCATACATGTGTGTGTGTATATATATATATATAGCCACGTTTTCCTATCATGTTTTCTTTCCTTTCTTTTATCATTTCATGAACAGTAAGAATATATCAGTCTTTAAACACACACGTACCACAATAGTTCCCATTTTCTTTTCCTAACTCAGCAGAAACTAACGCGCATAATTTGCAGCAGCTTGAAGGGAAAGAGATTCAAAGAACTCACCATAGTTTTTGAGTTTCCATTGTTTCCTTCTTCCCTCGACAATCAACTCCCTCTGTTCCCATTTCGTTTCAGTGCAAAAACGAAACATAGCAATTCTTCACATGCAACCGTAAATATCATCTCTTAATATTCAAACGCAGATCAAGCTTGCATGTGGATCAACTTCCTTCTCCAACGCTCCCTCTCGGTCTCAGACACTCTCTTTCTCGTTCACTCTGTTTCCTTGTTCTAAAACAGGGCGCACACATAGCTCCAATGCTTTCTCCCTCTCTTTCTCTCTCGGTTTCAGCTTTCGGTCTCCCACTCTCTGCTGCTTTTTGTGTGTTAATGGATGAAGACGAGCAGAGATGTATGTAAGGACCAAAGTCTGGTTTGAGGAAGAAAAACAAACGGTCCGAGAGATTTTCCAGCGTTGGGCTCGAGGTGTATGGTTCACTGTCTCTGCTGTGCCGAAACCGTGATCTCATTTTCTTGCGTGTTTGACTTGTTTCTGTTTTTCTTTTCGTGTATCAGCTAATATATTACGGCTAAAAGATAACCCTTGTTTGCTGTGATATCTTTCCTACTGGTTTCGGGTGAGGCTGAGATTAAATGAATTGGTTTGGGTTTTGTTGGAGTTGGGCCGAGATGATATGAGAATGGATAATGGTTTGGGTTTTAATCATGGCCGTGAGGTTTGGAGGAGGAGGGAAGTGAAAATGAGAATGAAGTGAAGTGTGTGTGTGTTGTTTATGCGTGAAGTAGAATCAGGGAGAGTTTATGTGTGTGTGTCGTGAGTATATGGGCCGGATGAAGGGAGTTTGGGCTTGGGTATTAGATGAATTTTTTTTTTTTGATATGGGTATTAGATGAATTGAAGGAATATATTGCATGCTGTACGAATAGAGAAAAGAATGAATGGGCTTTTTGTTTAACCAAACCTAAATGAATAATAAAATTGATGGACCATATGTGCTGCAACTTTGCTTGTCTGAATAGCATGTGTTTGACAAGTTAGTGCAAATTAAGAGGAGCGTGGGGTCCACTCTAAAATTATTCCACTTAATACTTAATCCTATTTAAGGATTTTTATTTCTCCAATAAATTCTTTAGGTCACAAAATATTATCTCCAAAATATTGAGGCCAAAATTCTTCCCAGTTATTTATCCTTAATCAATGGAAAATATGCCTTTTAATTCTAAATATTAATTTTAACATTTATCCAGACTAAATTTCCCATAATATTTTTATATCCTCGAAATATTATTTCATAACTTTCCCAAATTCTCAAAGTCCAAAATAATTTTAATAATTATCTTAAGCTTTCCCTCATAATAAGCTTAAGACTTTTGAACTCTATTGACAAGAAGTCTTCTTATCTCAGTTTTATTTCCAACCTTTTGGTCCAAAAATTTGGGATGTTACACTGGACATTACAAGGATCTGCTACAAACAAAGGATTCGCCTCGTCAAATTTAAGCCAAGCTTCGGCATCAGATGGATGTGTCACAAATTTTTCATCCCTGCGATGCTCTCGGTGCCATCTCATGTGAGCAGTTGTTTGTTCTGATAAATACAATATCTGAAGTCAGGGCACGAGAGGAAATTACAACATCTTGCTTAATGCTTGATGGGTCGTTTTCCTTCCATTCCTCACAAATTTGTATCGTTCATGTTCACAGAATTTACAATTGGTCAACTCAGCATCATCCTTATAATACAACATGCATCCTCTGGGGCAACAATGAATTTTTTTCACATCTAAGCCCAAGCTCTTTCACCTTTTTTTTTTTTTTTGCTTGGTAAAAATCCTTGGGCAAAATACTGTCTTTGGGAACAATCTTACTCATGATCTGCATCATTTCATTGTAATTCATCTCACTCATATGGTGATCAGTCTTCAAGCTTAGTGTTTCTAGGGTAGCCGATAGAGATGAATGTTCACTATCTTGGATGTGTTCACAACCTTCCTATAACGGACGTTGCGCATCTTGAAGCATTTTATAGAACTTATCGGCTTCCGGATTAGGATCCTCTCCCATGTATGATGGTTGAGTATGTGCACCGGTCTCCTCTCCCATGTATGATGGTTCAGCATGAGTAACGGGATCAAAACATTGGTTGATTGACAGTCCCGCGGCATCCATAACCAACTGCTCATATTGATTAAGATTGTCTCGATGACTACTGTCCCCGTAATAACCACTCGGTATCTGTCGAACTTCGCCATAATATTCCCAACATTCATAATCTTGCATGAATCCATTTTTACACAAATTGATTCTGACCGTGCTCTGATCTTGAAATTTTAAACACCTACATTTGACACACGGACAACTAACCCAGGTACTTGAATTAGTTGCTTGCTCCAAAGCAAATTAGATGAACTCTTCCAAACCCTCCAAGAATGCTCGGGTTAGTTTTTTTTTTTTTTTTGCTCAGTTAGACGATTGTACATCCAACTCCTATCACGATCGCCTTCCATACTTCCCCAACCTAACTCTACACAAATATATACACTGGGGATATACCCTAATCCACAAAACGACATGTCACAAATATAAGTGACAAATACAACTGGCCACTTATGCCAACCAACTACCAATTAATCAAAAAAGAAAGAAACAAACACATGCATTCAACTAAGAACAGATCCCAGTAAGCAACCAGAGAATAAGGATAGCACACAAGAACATGGGGACATGCATATGGAGGAGGCAAACGAAGAATAGGAAACTACACAATAAATTACAGAATGAGCAAATCATTGGCATTTCAATATTATCACTTAGTACAATTTGATGTAATAATTTCAGGGGCATATAAATATTTGTGGAATTTATGAGGGTCATATTAAAGGCTAATGCAATGTTATTACATGGCATATGATGAATTTGAGGTTTTCTAATATATATGGGGAAAATCAATAATCAAATACAAAAATGATGAAATCAAATTAATAGTATAAGACTTAATCAAGTTTGTATAATATACAAAATCCATTTTACCTTGTTTATTTATAATTACCTTTTAATTAACAATATTTATAATTTATTTTTTCAAATTATCCATGCATATGTATAACTTGTGAGGAATTTCTCACAAACAAGTAGTTTCAAATGAAAAAATTAAATGAGATATGTTTTAAAAAAATTAACATGCATTTTTCTAAGAGACTAACTCAAGCAGCTAATTCCACTAATATTTGTAATACATACAAATGTCATAAATCCTTGTGATTATTTTAGGAACCCTACCGTAAATAATCAAATACAAAAATGATGAAATCAAATTAATTAATAGTATATAAGACTTAATCAAGTTTTATAATATACAAAATCCATTTTACCTTGTTTATTTATAATTTAATTTTTTAAGTTATCCATGCATATGTATAACTTGTTGAGGAATTTCTCACAAACAAGTAGTTTCAAATGAAAAAATTAAATGAGATATTTTTTAAGAAAATTAATATGCATTTTTATAAGAGACTCACTCAAGTAGCTAAATCCGGATCCATATTTTTAATACATACAAAATTCATTTTTCCATAAACTCACATTCCTCAGACTTTACGTTAAATGATTAATTCTCTTATCTCTAAACATCACTTCTTCAACATTTCATGCCTTCCCTAATAATTTTTAGCAACAAGATCTATTTCAAAAACTACTCTACATTATCACATGAGAAGCTTGCACAGATAATAGTATTGCAACGAAATTTATATAGACAAATAGCAATGTATTTTCCACATACATTAAATTAGTTCATCAATTTGTTTCATTGGCATGCATCACATCTAACCTGAATGAGTTTGAAGAACAACATGAAAAGAGAGAAGAGATGGAGGTTACCAGAAATAGAAGAGAAGGTGGCGACCAAAAAGCGGGGGGAGGCGGCCTGAGCGTCGACTGGAGAGGGGATCTGTCGCCAGAAACGAACCATGGGCGTCAAGGGGAAGACGAGAGGTGTCAGGCGAGGGGAGCAGGATAGGCGTCGGACGGTGAGGGAGGAGCAGAGGCGTGGGTGACACGAGAACGGGAAATGAAAATGGAGGGGGGCATTTTTGAATTTTTTTTGCGATGAAACTCTTGTTCCGTTGCAACGAAAGAGGCAAAACAGCGGCAAAATTACCGCCAGTCTGTGACAGACATCAATTCTTTCGCAACCCCCAACTAGGGGTTGTGGCGAACATTATGTCCGCCGCAGCCCCCAGCTGGGTGGTCGCCGTCCCCAGCTGGGGTTGCGACAAAATTAATCTCTCTGCAACCCCTAGTTGGGGGTTGCGAAGGACATTAAATCCATCGCAACCCCCAGCTGCGGGTTGCAATGGATCCCTCATCCGTCGCAGACCGGCGGCAATTTTGCCGCTGGTCTCCTCATTTTTTGCAACGGAACATTATTTTTGTCGCAAAAAAAAATGAAAAACTATTTTTTTTTCACTTTCTCTTCTGGAATTTGGGACAACTTTTGTGTTTCCGTCTCAAAATCCATTTTTTGCGACGAATTTTGTGTTTTCGTCGCAATGTTTTTTTTTTCTTTGCGATGAAATTTTTTATTCCGTCACAAATTTCCTTTCTTCTAGTAGTGATAATATATAATAAAAAATGATATATATATATATATGTGTGTGTGTGTGTGTGTGAGAGAATGAGAGAGAGAGAGAGAGAGAAAGGAGATTATGTATAGATATGTAAATATTATATTTTTTAATTGTTATATTATGGATATAATTATGTAAATAAATAGCACAAAGTCAAAAAAGCTCAACTGGCACTGGCACCGGCACCACGAATGCACGCGTCGCGCGAGGTGTTGGATTCAATTGGGGACTGGCCGTTGTTAACAAATTAGCGAGGGAAAATTTGATTGGTAATTACCGACGAAATCCTAATTCATTGATAATTTCTGATGTGTTATAAATATTCCAATATTGGTGTGATGTCCACAACCTTTCAAGAAGAGTCTTTTGGAATTCTACACTTGAAGCCATATAACCTATGACATGAATGGCTTAGTAGGAGTTTTATATAACTCACAAAAACTCCATAATATACCATTATGTAGATTTACTCTTTTTTAACTCTTGTAATGGAAGTTGAAGGTTGATTGCCTATATATAGTAGGCATGAATCAAAGGTTGAGCTACAACAATAGAAAGAAGAATCACTCTCTCCTTGCTCTCCATTTCTCTCTTGCATTTCTTCATCTCCCTCATCTTAATCTCTCTTCTATTTTCCCTCATTTTCATAACACGTTATCAGCACGAATCTCTAATCAATTGAGCCTTGTGTTGTTTAACACCACCATCGTCTTTCTCCTTCTTCTTTTCCACCTGAATCCGCCTTGTGCAAGTTTATTATCCATGCACGAGGCTCTAACCAGAATGAGCCTTCTTCTTACCTGTTCATCTTCGTCGTCGTTATTTTTCCTTCTTCATCGTCGTTTTTACTCGTGATCATAAAGCACTCGTTTCTCTTCCTTTTAGTTCTCGTTATCAGCTGGGTTCTTTTATCTTCTTATTTTTCAAGAATTAAAGTCTCCCTCCCTTCCGATTATTTATTTCCCATTCAGTTTAAAAATATATATATATTATCTTATTTTATTATTGCTAACATATTTATGTTTCAGTATTTATTTTTAATATTTAGCATTTATTTATATTTTGTATAATTATTATTATTTCGACTCCTACTTGGGGTTAAACCTCCTAACTGTAAGTCTAGATTTAATATCTAACATTTACTTTTATGTTACTAACATTTACTTTATGTTATGAACATTTACCTTTATGTTACTAACATTTACTTTTATGTTACTAACCTAACATCTACTTTTATGTTACTAACATAACATTTACTTTTATTTATGTTATGTTTATTATTTAATTTATTTGTCCTTTTATTATTATTTCTAATTTTCTTATTATATGATCAAGTCATTAATATAATGGCTAGAAACCATATATAATTTATGTTTATCCTGGAGATAAACAGTTGAAAGTCATATTGATTTAATTTCTCATGAAGAGAAAGTTGGCTAGAAGCCAAGAGAATGCATAAATTGGCCAGAAGTCAAGAGGAGGCACAATTTGGCCTGAAGCCAAATGATAATTTGGCCTGAAGCCAAATGATAATTTGGCCTGAAGCCATGATGAGACAAAATGACATCATTTGTAAATATTTGGCATTAAAAGACCCCCTTGTTCTTTAGAACAAATTAAAGGAAATTGTATAACCACTTGAAGATGGTTGTTCTTCTAAAAGTTTGTTATAAATGAATATATCCAATTTGCTCCTGCAGTAGTAATATTGTGAAAGAGGTTTTAAGTAATATTCTGAATTAATTCCTTGATCTCATATGGCCAAACAATGCGTTTTTGTTGCAAATATCATGAATCTCGTCCAACAGACTTGACTCCATTTCCAGAAGTGAATGAAGTAACAAATGAATCTAATTATGGCCGTGAATATGAGTGTGAACATGTCTACAGTCTTTGGCATGATCAAGATCGTGATTATGATGGTTCAAATTCCCACCTGAAGTGGATAAATATTATTGATAAGAGCCACAAAAGGAAAACTATTGAGCATAATAAATATGCTAAAAAAATTCATCATATCACTATGATATACTCCCCCACTATGTACATAGTATTACAATTTATGAGACATTTGGTCCTTCAGTCTTCTATATCCGAGAAACAGGTATAGGAGCTTGTTCACACCCAGAGATGAAGGGTGAACAAGAAAGTGGCATTGGATTGTTATTAATATTGAGGCCCTGAAGGTTTAATATATCAAATATTGAATGATACAAGGAATTTTTAGTCATTGTCCTGAAGACAAATAACTTGCAGAGAATTATGCCACTCAAGAGTAACAATTCTAAAGGCTAATAGTCTTAAGAACTAATTAGCATATTTTTTGCTCAACTTATAATGTAAGAAGCCAATGCTTAAACTATATTTGGTAGTATAAATTTGATTGAGGGCTTCAGAAGAGCTAATATTTTGTTACTTGAAGGAACAAAATTATGTATTGATTATTCTACCAAGTATAAAGGAAACTTATTGAGTTTCAATGATATCTGCAGAAATGAATATCATAGAAAACACATGCTATTGTAAACCAGAAGTTTACAAATAATAATACAAATTAGAATTTTGCAGTAAACTAAAAGTTTACAAATAATAATACAAGGGATTGTAATTGTAAACTAGAAGTTTACAAATATAGCAAATTAAACGTTTGCTGATGCGGCCAATGAGATATCCAACAGGCAAAGAACTGCAGAAAAATATGTCCAGATTTATTTTGGAGCCGAGAGAAAGAAAGAATAAGCCCAAAAGGTAATATGATATTTAATTTGAAAGTTACCATCTATGTGATTTTAAGTTATTTTGATTATGAAGATTTTCATATGTGATGGACTATATATTTTGCATATATAAGCAAATTGAAGTATATTGGTAATGAGTAATAAAATTATCTAGTGATGTAATACTATATGGTAGTTCTTGAAGAACCAACATAGATTTTTCTTTCGAGCTTTAAAAGGTTTGAAAGTGATTTTGAAATAGATATAAAGAAAGTATGTTTATATGACTCACACTTGAAGGGGAGATTGTTAGAAAACAAGTGTGAGTTTAGAATACAAGTGTGAGCTAATTTTTGAAAAGTTATATACTTCTCACATAAAGTTTAATAGATATCCCAAAATGGATATCAGTTTATGATTTAAATAATATTTTATACCAGAAGAATATCAGTTATGGATATCAGTTTGTGATATATGTTACAGTAAACCAGAAGTTTACCGATCCAAATAAAGTTGTTGTTGGCATGACTTGTTTGATCATCCGAGTCATATATATGTATAATGCAAATAAGATTATGTGCTGATTGTTCTCAAATAGAAATGACTATGAGAATATCATAGGTCATGATTGGTAATGGATCTCTGGAAATATATCAAACTGAATTATATGGGCCCATTGAAATGACATGTAAACCATACAAATTTGAGAGATGCATCTATAAGCTGGTTACATGTAAAATTATTAGCTTACAACCAGAAGTTTGTAAGATTGCAACCCAAGTTTGTAATAATGTTTGAATAAATTAAGCGCGCTATTTCCAGATTATATGATCCAGAAATCATGTATTGAATACTCATGAGAACAAAATTTCTATGTTGGTATAATTGCAACATTTATATAAGCCAACAAAATTCTCCCTTGTAAAAATTGGCTTGTGGTCAAAAGCCAGATTAATTCCATCTGAAAAGTTTTGAATGTGCAATGCTTATAAATCCACCATAATGCACATAAGATGGATATAGAAAGAAAGTTGGGATAAACGTTGTATAAGGACCTCCTTCTTCTTGTTTGTCTCTAAATGAAACAAAATGATGTTTCTAAAGGTAACAAATGGATTTAGGAGACTTATACTACATGATTAGTTAATTGTGAATTGATATTGTTTTGCCAACATGAGGGGGAGAAGATAAGCAGTTTGGGTAAAGAAATTAGCTGGAATGAATTATTAGCTCATTTTGATCCTCGTAGAAAACTATGTGAACTAGAAGTTCAAAAGATAATTCATTTTCTGAATTTAGCTAACCAAATGCCAGAAGCATTTACTGACCCATAGAAAGTGACAAAGTCACATGTCCCAACTGCTAATGCTCCTATTAGAATTGATGTCCCTGAAGGACAACCTATTAGAAATGAATTTAAAGCACGCCTGAAGCGTGAAAGGTCCATCGGTTCCAAAGATAAAAATCCTCGAAAGAGAAAAGGAGCTAAGAAGATAGATGATCAAATTGAGGATAATCAAGAAAAGTTTAGTAGCTCCAGAAGAGTATCTCCTGAAGAGTTATTATCTCCAGTAGAGATATCTTCAGAAGAGAATGTTGTAGTCCCAGAATAGACCCAGGTACCTGAAATATGTGGAAATAATGAGATCTCAAATTATGATATGAATAGAATCCGATGGGACCAAAATAAAGTCAACGTTGACGACATCTTTGCTTATAATATAGCATATGATGTAATGAATAATGATGAGGATCATGAGCCAAAATCCATTTGCAAGTGCCAACAGTGAAAGAATTGGCCCCTATGGAAATATGCTATTAATGCAAAATTAAAGTCACTGGCAAAATGTAAGATATTTGGACCTGTAGTCCATACACCAGAAGATGTAAAGCCAGTTGCATACAAATAGATATTTGTATGAAAGAAGAAATGGAAATGGTAGAATAATGAGATATAAGGCAAGCCTTGTAGTCCAAAGTTTTACACAAAGGCTTGACATTGATTTTGAAGAAACATATTCACTAGAAGTGAATGCAACTACTTTTCATTATTTGATTAACTTGGTAGTAAATGAAGGGCTTGATCTGCGTCTAATGGATATTGTAACTGCCTATTTGTATGGAACACTTGATAGTGATATTTATATGAAAATCCCTGAAGGACTTAAGATGCCAGAAGCACTTGTCCTCAACGGACTTAAGGTGCCAGAAGCACATATCCCTGAAGGAATTAAAGTTTCCCTGAAGGAATTAAGGTGCCAGAAGCACAAGTCCATGATGGACTCAAAATGCCAGAAGCATCTAATTCAAGTTCTCAAAGAATAATACTTAATTAAGTTAAGTAAATCCCTATATGGCTTGAAGCTATTAGGGCGTATGTGGTATAATGTTTCAAGAAATATATGTAGAAATATGGGTACAAAAATGTCCCAATATGCCCATGCATTTTTATGAAAAGATCTAGCAATGGATTTGCTATAATTGTTGTTTATAATGATGATATGAACATCATTTGAACTCCTGGAGAGCTTCAAAAGGCAATTAATTGTTTAAAGAAAGAATTTGAAATGAAAGATTTGGGCAGAATGAAATCTTGTTTTGAACTACAGATCGAGTATCTAAAGAATGAGATACTTGTATATCAAAGAAGCTTATACAAAGAAGGTCTTTGAATGATTTTATATGGATAAGTCACATCCATTATGTACTCCAATGATTGTAAGATTTTTGCAAATGGATAAAGATCCCTTCTAACCTCGGATAATTAGTAACAAAGCTGAAGAAGAACCATTTGGTCCAGAAGTACCATATTTTAGTGCTATTGGAGCACTGATGTATCTTGATAATCATACACGTCCTTATATATCATTTGTTGTTAATTTATTAGCAAGATATAGTTTTGCACCAACACGGAGGCATTGGAATGGAGTAAAACACATTTTTCGAGCCATTTTCATGGCGATCTATGAAGCGAGACTATATCAGCCACATCATCTAACCATGCAGAAATCCTTGCAATGCATGAAGCAAGTCGAGAGTGTGTATGATTGAGGAAGGTTATATTAAGGGCGACAGAACGAAGCATAATATCTAGCAAATCAGTTCAAGTGAAAAATCTAGCAGATTTATTCACTAGACACTTTCAGGAGTAATCTTTGAAAAACTTGTCCATGGTATTGGTCTTCGGAGACTCAAACATCTCAAATGATATTATCATCAGGGGCAGTAATACTGATGTTGTCAAAAGGGGGAGTCGATACACACCGTACTCTTTTTCCCTTATCTATGTTTAAAGCTTGAGCTACCGAAGAGCTTGACAAAGACGAAGGATACGTTGAAAAAGGTTGGAACGAGGAGCTACCGAGGCGAACGAGAAGTTGAACCCAGGCAAAACTGAAGCTAAACTTGAGGTAAGTTGCAATTGGTATACATTGATGTCTCATTTAGCGTTTTTTGGATAAAACTTGTTGATGCCCTGCTGCTTCCAGTTGGGTTCAAATAGATAGAAATTGCGTTGGGAAGCAACAAGGGAGACAATTTTTAAGGGGTCTGTGTGAATGGGTATTTTTGTGGGTTGAGCTTTGGTGAGTTTGGAAATGTAGTGATAGAGGTAGCTGGAATAGGCGATTTCAAATGTTGTTTGTTCCTGTTCATTGTGCTGTGTTGTTGTATTAAAAATGTTGTTTGTTGTTTTACAGTGTGCTTTGGTTTTTTGAATGATAAATGTGGCCATAATGTGAATTGTGTTAGATATTAAATTGAAGGTGTACATACTATAGGTTGAGGAAAATTGATTGTTGGATATGTAATGATATATATGGAATGAAAATGACTGTTGTTGTCTTGTTCCGATATGAATTGATGCAGAAGTCTGGCTACCGTCAAAATTTTGGTTCGAACGTGTTGTCACTTTAGTGCATTACGTTCGAACCTAACGCCATCGTTCAAATGTCTGAAATGAAAAACTATATCTAGTTCACCCACACAGCGTCTGTCAACTTTAGCGCATTATGTTCTGTACATTTTTATGCAGCATTTGAGAAGACAAATTTCCTTCATTTTATTTCTTTTCACCCTCAGGCAACATTATATAATTTATGTGGCCTCCCTTATGGTCCTCTCAATCTTCCTTCTCAACCAACACGTTATCTGGTTTGGGATCCGTATATTCCAGAAAAAAAAAAGTTTGAATTAGTCAAATCATTTTCTCCATTTTTTATTATAGGGGCATAATGGGAAGAAGTGAAGGTCACAGATAAAGGAGAGGGCGCGAGCAACCATTGACGGAAGTGAAGGTCACAGATGAGAGCGAGGAAGAAGGTTGCAAATGAGAGCGATGAAGGTATGGTTGTTTTATTTTTTAGGGGCATTATTGGTATTTTACCTCTCCTTCCCACTTAACCAACTTCCTTTTCTTCCTACCAAACATTTTATTTTCCCTCAACTTAAGTTTCATTCTCATGTCTACCAAACAACTCAACTTTTTAAGTTCCCTCTCAATCTTCCATTTCATTCCTTTCCCTCCTCTAAATTCCTTTCTCTCCTTAAATCTTTCCTGTACCAAACAGGGCCTAAGATGGTTTCATTTTCTTTTTCAATTTCTCATTTACCCACATTTAATTATTCGTATTACTCATATAATTGTATTTCATTTCCACACGTTTTCTTTTCACCACACATTTTCTCTCTTTCATATAACTGAGGGCGTTTTTATTTTTTTAAAAAAAGTTACACTTTTTACCTTTTTAATTTTCTTGAACTAATTTTAGGCAACTTTTTTTTATGAATGGAAGGAGTATAATTAAAAATACATTTCCCTCATTTGACATTGTGATGTGCTTGTGAACAGTTAAATTTAGTTGTTTCTTTTGATCAAAAAATATAGGAGTTTATGTCTTTTAACGAAACCGAAATCTTAAATTCAAAACTGCCTTATTCAATGCAAAACATAAGTCAATTAAAATCTCATTCAAACTTCGCTAATTATAAATTTATAATACACTACTCCAATACTCCCTCTAGTTCTTATTACAGAGTACTTGTAAGTTGTAACTAATTTCCATATACCAATAATAAAAATTAATTTATTAAATTTATCATAAATTAAAAAATGTTTCCAACTTTACCCATATTTAAATGATGCAATTTAATTTTGTCAACTTTAGCCTCAATTAATAACAAAGGTAAAGTGTGAAAAAAGTTATCAATGAGGCGGTTGGTGTCTTGGTGGCTTATATTTGGGACCAAATATTGCTTCTAGGCATTGGTGCCTTAATCTTTATAATAAGGACCAAAGGGAGTACTAGGAACATTTTATTTATAAGATGAAAAGAATTTAACAAATGAATTACATTATTTGTTGATAAACTTAACTATGGAGATTCAACTTTATCGGACAAGCGTTGAGGTTAACTAGGAAAGGGGCCTCTCTGTAATACCCCTCCGGTATATCCACATTTCTCAGAGTATACATACGCATTTCAGTAGGCAAAACACAAATAGCGTTATTTACTGATATAAAACTCTTGATTACATTACAGGAATACCCACAGGATCTATACATTATGATTAAAAATTCTAAACATAATATTCCATAATTCTACAACTTAAAACCCACAACCAATCTGGAACAAGTGTGGCATCTCCATTTGTCGACATTCGTTGTCTTTCCCTGGGAGCCGCGTCTAATAGACCATACAAAATACAAGTAGTAACAAGGGCAAGGATCCCGAAGGTTCCCAGAGTAATAGTTAATCTCACATAGAATGTATAAATAGTACATGACAGTTAACCATATGTAGGAAACAATTTACAGTAGCATATAAAATATTTAGAAATCACATAACACCATTCTTATGTTGCAGCAATTGCAAACAAATCACATAATATATAACATTGTTCAATAAACATATACAGACATACATAATATGTGAGAGTTATGATTACTACTTGGACATTTTACCAATTCTTAAATTGGCTCCCGATCCTTCCGTCGTCCCGGGCAAATGTCAGCTCCTACAAACATACATTAACGGACAACAGGTTATAATTCATCCAACCCCTTCATAACCAAAGAATACTAGGGTTGCTTATCCTCACTACCCATTGCCCTTAATTCCTCATTTTCGAGTAAGAGCCTATCCTGCCAGATTTTCACCTATCTTTGAAAAATCATAACTAAATCTGCACAAATCCGATTGAGGTGGTTCCAAAGGCTATACAACCTTTACTAAGTATAGTTTCAAGAAAAAATATCATACTTAGCCATTTGGATGCACAACAACCTAGAAAGCTCAATCAATCCAACTATCCTAGATTTGGTTCCAGTTTCACATGACCCACTTTAAAAATCCATAGCTATTAATATATAGATCTATTCGTCCCATATTATATATCAAATTAAATCTTAGGATGTCTACTACAATCTTGTAAAATTTCAGGGCCATTGGAAAACTTTTTCCTAGTAAAAAATACAAAACAATTTGACTGTCTCGTAGGAACTAACACATGGCAAATTTGAGTTTTTGCACAATTTACTTCTAAATCTTCCAAATTCACATCCTAACCTTTACATTACACAATTTTCCATTTTAAACCCATTGGAAGCATCAAAATGAGAAAAATCACACTCCTTCATGCCCAACTAGTGACTGACCAAAATCAAAGCATCACAACCGCTTAAGTAAACCTCAAGATATTTAGTTTAAATCGAACCTTATACGTACTTCTACTCGATTTCGTAACTGGTTCTTGATTTTAGTAGCACTTCCACCATGTAGACAACACCAAACACCTAAAATCAAGAATCTGAAACCATAAAAATGTTGCTCTCGCTGAGAGGAACAACACTAGAGAAGACCTTGGAAGTTAGAAATGCTGAATCGGAGGCGAAATCGGCTCCGGACCGTTTCTCCTTCCTCTTGATCTCTCTTGTCTCCATCCCTCTCCCATATTTTGGTTTCTTCCTCTTCTCTTCTCTACTTCATTGACTTAAATAGATAAGAAGGAGAAAATGGAAATTAATGAATATTCATAATGTATAAGTGGCCCAGAGCGTGCCATATGTCGTAAGCTAAAGGGTGAGCTTGTTCGGAAAGTCAAGGAAAAGGATGATGTGGCGCAAGGTTAAGAAAATAAGGAGGTAAGGTGGTGCATCCCTTGACTTTCATGTCTGATGTCCGTAAAAGTCAAACACATGTCTGGACTGAAGACCGGTGAATTTCCCGAACCCAAATGCTATGTGGCCCGTTGTGGTGTTGCCAACACAAAAGTAGCCTAGAACTTTGTAATCAAGAAGGGACACATGTCACCTTTCTATTAGACCAACACAAAAGCATCTTTATGCTTTGTCATGATGAGGGACACATGTCAGGATCATATTGCAATGACTCATAAGCTATGTCATCATTAGTCATGATGAAAGACACATATCGTGTTTCTACCAGACCAACATAAAAGTTGTAATAACCCCCTCCCTCAGTATATCCTCATACTTCAGAGTTATAACGAGTAGTTCACTGGGAAAAATAAAGACAACGCAATTTACAGTGTAGGAATTCCCACAAGATCTATACATAATGTTTACAAATTCTAAACATAATTACACAATTCCTCAGTAAATAATCCCACAACCAAAATAATTTAGGTTCAGCATCTCCATTTTCCATCATCCGCCAGTACTTGCCGACTTACCCTTGGAGTCGCATCCAATACGCTATACAAATCACAAGTAGTAACAAAGGCTGGAATCCCTAAGGATCCCAAAGTAACAAATTAATCTCACAAGCAAAGTATAAACAGTATATGACAGTTAATTATAAACATAAATAGTCCACACAACATAAAACATTCAGAACACATATACCACAGAATTAGTATATTCACAATACATAACCATAGCACTAGGTGCAACAAATTGGTACATACCAGAAGTCCTCCTGTACATCGGGTTCTTAACCGAGACACCAATAACAAGTCGGCGTGTACCGAGAGTCCTCCTGTACCTCAAATTTCTCAACCGGAATGCCCAGCTAGAATTAATCGGAACTACCAAAAGTCCTCATGTACATCGGTTTCTTAATCGAAAGTACCCCAAGTCATCTAAATGCAACTAGGTTAGCTACTTAAGGACCACTGGTCTATTAGTCTCTACTCCTAATTCTAACCACCTAGAAGATAGTCCATGGTCAGCCCTTCTGCTCAATCGAGCCGTGAGTGGTGCTGGTCCCACATGGGACGAGATATTCACAATATGATTCAAACAGACATACACAGCTATACAGAGTATGTGAGATTCGAGTTACTACCTAGATGCTTTACCAATCCTCGCTTTGGCACCTAATTCTTCGGTCATCTCGGGAAATTATCGGGTCCTATAAACATACATTTATGGACGCCGGGTTATTATTTATTCAAACTCTTTACAATCTCTAATTCTATTGCACGAGGCTCAATGTAAAGCTATTGGACCTATTTAAACTTCCCAAGAGTTCCAACTAACGCTTGAAGATCCAATTACTCCCTTTGGGACTTCACTTTTTAAATTTGCATGGTAGTTAAAAGCCGCTAGCATTTTAACTAAACTTTGAAAAATCATAATTAATTTCATGGAACTTCGATTGGGGTGATTCAGATTTATATTCGAAGCTCTATAAGTCTATTTCAAGGTAAAAGTAATCCCTAAACCAATGTGGCTGTATCATTCCTAAAATTTCGCAAAGTAGATACTACTTATACCTGGTAATAGGATTTCCTAGAATTTCATGACCAATTTTGATAATTCATAACTTGATTTCTAGACCTCCGATTAACATGTTCTAAGACTCGTTTTAAAGCTTATGAGGTCTAATATCCTTTGACCAAATTTCACTGACAAACAATGTCGTTTTCTTGGTTAGAACCTCCCACGAAAATAAGAACCCAAATATGAAAATAGGGGAGTTTATAGTTTTCCTGGTCTACATTTGAAAAAACAATTAAATATATATAGATCCAATTGAGGTGGTTCCAAAGGATATATGACTCTTACTAAGTTTAGTTTCAGGGAAAAATATCATACTTAGCCAATTTGACACACAACATTCTAGAAACCTTAATCATTCCAACTGTCCCTGAATTGGTTCTAGTTCCAATGCCTAAACTTTAAAAATCCATAACTACTATAGATTCATTCAGTCCATATTATATATCAATTTAAAGTTTAGGATTTCTACTTTAAATTGACATTGGACATCATTTTCTACCCTAAAAGTTCATTGGAAAATCTCTGCTTGCACAAAACTTACAAGACAATTTAGGGGCTTCGGCACAATTTAATCCCGAAGCTTCCAAATTCCTACCGAACCTCTACCTCACACAATTTTTCATTTTGAACAAAATGGAACCGTCAAAATGAACAAAATTTCACTCCTCCTAAGTCCCTTGTTCAAACCAAAAATCAAGGTTTCAAGCAAAAATTCACTAATTCTTAATTTACTTGTTAATATAGGTTAATAAGCTTCTAAATCATCATATAACCACATATTTAAGAACAAATCATCATGAACCTCAAATATCCCTAACTTGGCCAAAAATCTAGGGTTTCAAAGAGTATTCAAAAACTCATTAAAACCACAGGCCAATCGGTTCAAAACGAAGCTTATACGTACCTATACCCGATTCTATAGTCGGTTCTTGATTTCGATAGCATCTCGACTAACCGAATGACTTGCAACTCCTCCTATAGGTAAACTGAAACCATAGAATTGAAGCTCTTGAGGAGTAGAACATTATTTGTGAACGGATTTTTCGGATTTGAGGTGGTTTTATAGGAGATTTTACTTGATCTTAATTTCTCTCTCTTGTTTCATTTTTTTCCTCCATTTTCAATTGATTTAAGAGCTTGTCACGCACGAAAAGGAATGCAAGATATTTTGCAAGACACTCCATATCAAATGGAGGTTTAGACTTCAAGCATGGACAAGTCTAGAAACTTTCTGACTGTTGTAGATATATGTACATAGAGGTAGAATTGTATAGAGAATTCTAGAACCTCTTGTAATTATGTAAATATCTAGATATTTTAGGATAAGGTTCTGGAAAATCCTTCTCCACCGAAAGATCTTTTAAATCTTGATTGTTCATTGAGGAGGTGGTACGCTATAAATAGGGGCGCCCTCCTATTTGCCTCGCAAGTGCACGAGTTTCACAAATAATAAAGTGATAAGTAAAGTATCATTCCCACGAGGATTTGTTTAACAAATTGGTCAAGCAAAAGGCTTAGTGAATTCAATCAAGTTGAGCTAGAACAAAGTTTTGATGTGGAATGAGAATTTTTAAAGACTATTTCTAAAACTTAAAATTGATAAAGGCAAATGATTCTTTGACTTCAAGGATAATGGAGCTTAGGATTCTTCTTCCCCTTTTTGCATTTCAAAAAACTTAGTTAATTTCCTCTCTAGTAGTATTTCAATACATATATGTATTAGTCTAAGGTTCTAAAAAACTTGACATGTAACACCCCCAACTTCTGTAATATGTGTACAAGCATGTATTAATGTACTAACAAGGAATTCTGATTCGTAATTGAAGTATTTATCCTCCGAAGGTCATAGCATAAAATTATTTAAGAACACTAAGATGAAGAACCATTGGTTATTAGCAAATGGAATTTACTAAGTCAAAATAAGAAGAAACCATGACCAATGGCAAGGTAACTTGTACATGAAGTAAGCTCGAGGGAGCCTAAGTCGGAGTAATGTACAAGAGACAAAAGTCATTATTAGGACATGAACATAAACCCTGTGGGACAGGGTATGCATGTTCAACCAAGAAAGAGGGAGAGAATATGTTTCTGGACCAAGTAGAGAGAGAAAAGTCAGTAATAGTAGTGCTACAGCAGACACATGGCATTTCAGGGTCAGAAGTTGGATTATCGGGTAGCACATAGTACGAGGTGGTCATTAGACACTGGAATATGGGTTTCTTGCTCCCCAAGGCACTACAATCTGTCCACTTGTGATCAGGAGAAAGAGACTGTTAATCTGGGTCCACACAAGTCTAGTTGAAGGGCACGAAGTACGAGGAAAAGTGTAACCGGCAAACAGGAGCGAAGCGGGACCGGTTAGGGTTATCTAGAGTCGGGCCCAGACCCTGGACACAGGGGGAGGACGAAATTAGGGTGGGCCCAGGGGAGAGAGAAAGTGACTTGGAGAGAAAGAAAAGTGTGATATCATGTAATTATGAAGAGAGAGAAAGAATAAAATAATCTGGAATAATCTGGACCACACAATTTGAATCTGACAAGACCATGGAATGATATGTAATAATGACCCTAAAATTTCATTTATGGCGCAATCCAAGGGAATATTTGTGGGTCCCATTGGCTTGGAGAAGAAGCAGTGCAAAAAGACCGTTTTACCCCTGGACCTAAAACCTACACCTAGGAATACTAAAAACCACTATCAGGGGCAACTCTGGAATTTCACCTTAAGGGAATATGGGAGGAGAAATTTTGAGCCAAGAATTCTCTATAATTCTTGAGAATAAAGTAAGAAAATCATATTTAAATCCAAAGCACTCTTTTGTCCAATGGGTAATAACCAAACTTGGGTAAAAGACTTTACTCTTGGAGCCTATATAAAGGGAGATCCTCCCTTCATTTGGAACCCTCCCATCAAGTCTTCAAGGAGAGGAATAGGATGTTCCAGCTGAAGTTTTGCTCCAAGGGAAGAGGAAGGCACCCGCAACTGAAATTCCGAGGTAAGCTTCTCACCGACAACTTAGCAACTCTTAATTCTGCCCTGTGGTGTTTTCGTGTAGATACAGTGATATTTCCATATTTTTGATGTTTTCATTGGGTCCAGAATGTTTTTTTTGTGTGGGGACAAGTGGGATCACATTTTTCCAAACTCGAAAAGCTTAAGACTCTAATATACGAAAATCTGCCAACTTTTACGGTTTTTGGGCAGCAAGGGAAAATCGACGGTGTTGAAATAGAAAATGGATTCTGTTTTCTCTAAAATTTTACCTGGTAAAATTATACATCCTGATAATTATTTTGGTATAATATTTTGTGTCATTTGGATTTTATAACCGACAGTTATTTAAGATTTAAAATGACCTAAAAGCATGGACTCTGTTTCGGACCAGTGGCTAAGTTTTGAGAATCTTTGAAGGACTCGAACCCATATGGCTTTGATAACTATTTTTAATATAAAATGGACATCCTAAGGGTTCTAATTCCACTAATTTAGTATCAATACTATTTTTCTAGAATTTATTAAAAATCAACCAAGTTTCTGGAAAGTTTGGGTGTTAGGCGAAATTCATGAACTTAAAGCAAAGTTGTTCATGCAATTAACAAGCATGGTGTTTGGATGAACCTAGGGTTTTAACGTGCATAGGACGTGTATCCAAAGTGAAGAAAGGAGTTTACCGCTTTCAAGAAGTAACAGGTAGTAACTGTAAACTTGCATACTTTATGTTGCTCTTACATGTGTGTTTGATCATGAATAGGAACGTGGGGTAGATAGTATCCATGGGACTATGTGTCCTATGGCTTCTACTGAGGCCCGAGGAATGATGGGTAGGTAGGACCTATGGGACTGTGTGTCCTATGGTAGCTACTGAGGCCCTTGGCACGTAAGGTAGGTAGTACCTATGTGACTGTGTGTCTATAGGTGACTACTGAGGCCCGAGGTATAAGAGGTAGGTGGAACCTATGTGACTGTGTGTTCATAGGTGTCTACTGAGGCCTTAAGGGGTTAGGTAGCAGTGTTGGCCGCCCTGGCTACTGAGGCCCTTAGCGAGCTGGTTCCAGGGGGCTTGTCTTGACCAGGCAGTCCTGCGGATGTTGTACATGCCAGTTTCATTGTGCCTGAGGCAGATTTATTCCTGGTAGTAATTTGCATTACATGCATTGCATACATGTTGTATATGAGTTTAACAGTTACTCTGGGGTTCAACTTTGAACTCCAGACCATTTTGGAGACACAGGGGTAAGGCAGTAGCGGTGGAGGCAAAGAGAAGAAGGTAAGGCGTGAAGCGGTGAATTGAAGAAAATAAGGGATGCCCTATCTCATTTTGTACTCTATGTTTTGGATAACTGTTGTTATATTCAGTACTTTATATTCGGATGACTGTATTAACTCTTCGGAGACTTACATTGCTACTTTTGTATGAACGTTTATCAGTATGTTGAACTTGTCCAACCAGATCCCGTGCTCTGCTGTGCTAACTCTGAGATAAGTTAATTGGACTAAGTAATAAGGGAAGGTGATTAACTAAAAGGGATCCCTTTAACCTGCCACCCGATAGGGCGAGGCCGGTAGGGGTGTAACATGACACGCTCTCTCAAGTTAAAATCAAGTTTCTCTTCTCATTAAACTGCACAATCTCTTGCTACAATTAATGAGAATCAATCTTTAAGCAACAACCTTAATGTGACAATGCAAGATTAGTAAATATATATCTATTTTACCAACAAACTATCCATTTATCAAGTAAACTTCAAGACAAGCATGATTTCAATCAAGTTCTACACCTAGATTAGCTCTCTCAAGTCAAACCTAAGTGAATAAATCATCTAAATGGAGGCCAATCACTTAAGAGCATTAAGCCAAGGTTGAAATCAACACACATATATATTTATCTACCAAAAGAGAGGAATATTCAAGTATTAATACATACACAAGGGTCAAAAGAACCCTATAACGAAAGGTTTAGCTACTCATATTCAAATACAAAGAGATTCTAAACAAAGCTATTGAATACATGAAGAAGCTAGGAAGAAAAGAGGATAAAAGAGGAAGAACCAAGGTGAAAGGCCCCAAAATCTCTCTTAGGATGAACACCCAAGACTCCAAAGTTGCCAAGATCTCTCTCCCAAGCTCTCCCTTTGTGTGCCCACTATTTCCTTGTGTCAAGAATGTGTTTTTCGGCCCTTCCCTTTAGGTTATATAGGGTTTTTCTGCTTCTAAAATGAAAAACGTGCAGCTATACTTTCTGTACTTTTCACGACTAGCTATGACCAGTTTTCGACTTGGCGCAGCTAGTTACACAGAGAGCTACTTGCTACAGCAAGCTTGTCAACTTGTCGCAACCAGTTGTACAGGTTCCTTCTAACTTTGCAATGCTTCACTTCCTTTATTTGTTTCCTTGTTTCCAGGTTCTTAAGAGCTTTAAAACTTGTCTCCATCCTCCTACAAAAGAGGGAAGATTTATCAATTCTCAATTGAATCACAAACTCTATAAGATTTAACAAGAATTTTGATTTTTTCCTTGATACTTTGATATGCACATTTTCTTTTATATACTTCATTTGCTATGCATATTTTGAACCAAAAATAGGTAAAAGATAGAGAAAATGTGCTAGAATATTGTCAATTTCTAAGAGTTAACACCTCCTCATTTGTAAACTATCCAAGGGAATTCAATCTATTCTCATTGAAGAGCTTCT
This sequence comes from Acacia pycnantha, assembly GCA_025563575.1. Lineage (NCBI taxonomy): Eukaryota > Viridiplantae > Streptophyta > Magnoliopsida > Fabales > Fabaceae > Acacia > Acacia pycnantha. The sequence goes on along the minus strand of JAMWYP010000002.1, from coordinate 6,411,100 downwards.
CTCTCTAGAGTTCTATTTCTCTCTCTAAAGTTCTCTTAGTCATTGCTTTCTTTCCTACTTGTGAGGGTTTGACTAATTTAGCCAGGATCCGGAGGGGCGATCAAGATAAGGCCGTCACAGTTTTTGGGAGATATAGTCCAAGGTCGTGACCATTGTTGTCAAAAACTAACGTAAAAACGTACGTTTTTACGTTTTTACCAGGGTGTTCAGTGCTAAAACGTAGGTAAACACTGTCTGAGGTAAAACGGGTAGAAACTAGTGTAAAAACATATAAAATGGTAGAAACGTACGTTCTTACCGTCCTTACAATTTTTACTTAAAACCAAAAAAAAAACTGAGTAACCAGTAACCATCAGTCATTGAATTCGAAAATCTCCAATTCTCTCCATCATGCTTCATAGTTCCCAAACCCTAAAACCCAAATCATTGGCTGCCTCTTCCACTTGCGACATCGTCGTTAGCCCTCCTCCTTCTTGACTGATCCACTCTGGCCCGTCGGAGTACTAATACTAAAAAATTGCACTATCGAACACACGAGACCTAGAACAATCGATTGGTCGGCCGGCTGATGATTTGACCTTAATTAGATGTTTAGGAGAAAATGTCATTTTCTAGATTTATAATTTTCCTGACCCACCGAATGCCACTACCTGTTCTGCTTCTTCTACCAACTCCCCTGGCACAAGGGATTCCTAAGTGTCACTTTCCTCTAAATTGCAAATTTGTTTTGCAAAATCTGAAACATCCTAATAGCCTCTACTTCCATTCATCTCGGTCTTTAGTTTTATCAATTTCCGACACCATTAAACCATTTCTCAGAAAGCTCACCACCGAAGCTTGTCTTTCGTCGCCGAAAATGGTCAAAGCTATCAGAGCTCATGAGCTAGGAGGTCATGAGGTTTCTTCGATTAACTCGTCTGCTTATTGATAGCTTTTTCTTAATTGTATATGGTTAATAGGTGGATTTTTGGGTAGTTTCTTTGCGATGAATATGAATACCGGCTTTGAGTGATGGTTAACATTTATGTCATTCCTTTTCCTTTTACAATCTTCATAATGCATGGTCAAAGTCATCTGAAGTTGTCCAGTCAGTTGTATATAGTAGGGAGCTCTTCATCTTTACTACCGTATAATGAACAATCATTTTCCATGAGTTTGGGAAAACCAAGGTCAAAATCTAATGTCCTCTGGTACTGATATGGAGAGTATATTGGTCTTGGCTTTGATCAAAACAAATACAGATTGTGCCTTCCCTCATGTTTTTTTGTAAGAGATGCAAATGGTTTGCTATTGAATGAGAATGCTAAACTTAAGAATGCGAACTCTGTTTTTCTGCTTTAAGGATTTGCAATAAAGGAAGCTATATTTACTATGCTTATATCAATTAGTTACATGAGGTGCAGTCTGAATCGGATAGTCAAGTGCATGTAAATTGCTTGAATAAGCGCATCACTTCTCCGGATTGGAGGAGCTATGTATACTTTAAATATGAAGTTTTTCATTGAGTATTGATTTATGATTTTTTTTCCATTGAACTTTGAGTAGTTACTTATTGATTTATGATTTTTTTCTTCCATGCATATATATATAATTTTGAGTTCTGAATTTAAGTAGTAGAAAGTAAAAACTTTATGTGTCGTGTCGTTTCTACGATTTACGTTTCTACCACCCCCTTCCGTGTCTACGTAGAAACTAGTTTTTGACAACATTGGTCATGACAACATGGTATCAAAGCTTTGGTTCAAGGCAGCTTGGTTCGAAGCTTTGAGCGTGGTTCGTGGGGGAGCCATTTTGTAGGCAAGGATGCGGGTACGACTGAAGAAGTTGTTGTGGCTGGAGAAGAAAGGGGTAGAGAGACCCAACTTTCTCACGAAGCAAGGAAGACTCGAGGATTAAGTAAGTCTCGCCAAGCCACGGATATTGTCACCTTGATGGTAAAGGTGAAGGCTTTGGAGGAGGCCTTACATGGGGTGGCTACTAGAGTGGACAAGGTGGAAGGTGACTTTGAGACACTTGAAACCAACACCCTAGGCCAATTAGACAACTTGAGGTCGAATGTTGATTTTCACCTCAATACTGAGGAGGAACGAGCTGAGTCTATGAGGTAACTCAAGGCAAAGGTAATGGATGCCATTACCTCCATGCAAGGGCAGCTTAACTCTCTAAAAACTTCTTTGGAGAGATAGGCTAAGACTTCGTTGGTGAGTGGTACCAATAGAGTAAGGGAGGTGAGGTTGGATCTCTCTAAGCCAAAGGAATTTCATGGCATTTGTAATGCCAAGGAGGTCAAAAACTTCTTATGGCAAATGGAGAGATATGTTGAGAGCATGAACTTGGCCGATGACGCAACCAAGGTACATACTTCTTCCTTATTCCTAACTGATAATGTTATGTTATGGTGGCGTAGGAAGCATGCTGACATAGAGAAGGGCCTTTGCACTATCGAGACATGGGAAGACTTTAAGAGGGAAATGGAGAAGCAATTCTATCCCGAGAATGTGGTCTATATAACTAGAAAGAAGTTGAGGGAACTTAAGCATAAGACCACGATTCCGGACTATGTAAGGGACTTCACTACCCTCACATTGCAAATTCCTAATCTCAGCAGCGAAGAAACATTGTTTTATTTCATATATGGCCTTTAGAGTTGGGCCAAACGGGAACTCCAACGGCATGGTGTGACGACTATGGATTAAGCCATTGCCATCGACGAGAGCCTTATTGACTATCAAAAGGGAGAAAAATGTGAGCCTCCTAAACCCAAGTCTTCTGAATCTCATCATGGGAATAGTGGGGGAGACAAGGGTAGAGTTCACCAAGAGAGGCTCTGGAAAATCCTTCCATAACAACCAACCTGAGGAGAAGTAGAGGATGATAAGTTGTTATGTGTGTAAAGGGCTGCATCGCATGAGCAATTGTCCTAAGCTCGGTAACGTGTCAGCTATTGTTAAAGGGAAAGATGGATTTGATGAGGAGGAGCCTAGCATGCGAATGGGATCTCTCAAAGTTCTGAATGCCTTAAAAGCCTCATGTATGTGGAGGCAACGTTAGATGGGAAGCCAGTGAAGGTGATGGTGGACACTAGGGTAACCCACAACTTTATTACCCTGGAAGAGGCCAAGAGGGTTGGTTTCTCGATTACTCAAGCACGAGGTGGATGGTGGAAGAGTGTCAACACTCCTGCTAAACCCCTTAGGTGTGTAGCCCGTGGAGTAGAGCTATGCATTAGTACGTGGAAGGGGACGTAGATCTGTCAATGGCCCCTATGGATGACTATGATGTTGTACTTGGTCTAGACTTTTTGTGCAAGTCAAAAGTAGTCCTCATGCCAGGTGATGATTTGCCTTGCATTTTTGAAAAGGAGGTTGATTGCACAGTACATACAACAACTGACGATCGAGTTGCTCACTTGTCAGCGATGCAAGTAGAGAAGGGACTTGGGAGCGGGGAAGTTATCTACCTTGCGGCTTTGAAGAAGGTGGATCCTGACGAGGAGGATCGTGAGAATCTTCCACCTATCCTAAAGAAGAATGATGACCTCATGCTACTAGAATTCCAAAGGAGGTTGCCGCCTAGACGAAGGTGATCTTGATCCGGTATGGGATGAGTCAGTGACGAGGACGTCACTGGATTAGGTGGGGGAGAGTGTCACGCATGAAAAGGAATGCTGGATATTTTGCAAGACACTCCGTATCAAAGGGGGGCGTAGACTTCAAGCATAGACAAGTCTAAAAACTTCCTGACTGTTGGAGATATATGTACATATAGGTAGAATTGTATAGAGAATTCTAAAACCTCTTGTAATTGTGTAAATATCTAGATATTTTAGGAGAAGGTTCTAGACAATCCTTCTCCACCGTATGATCTTTTAAATCTTCATCGTTCATTAAAAAGGTGGTAGGCTATAAATAGGGGTGCCCTCCTCATTTGTAAATCATCCAAAGGAATTTAATCTATTCTCATTCAAGACCTTCTCTCTCTAAAGTTCTCTTAGTCATTGCTTTCTTGCCAGTTTGTGAGGGTCCGACTGACTTAGCCAGGATCCAGAGGGGTGATCAAGCTAAGGCCGGCACGGTTTTTGGGAGGTCTAGTCCAAGGTCGTGATAACTTGTAATGCCCAAAGCACCCCAACACAGGAAACTTCCCAGGGGGTTACCTAACCTGAGATTTTTCCCGATTGAACACGCTTAACTTTGAGGAGCTCTAACCACTGTGCTAAAAGCTTAAGCTAATAGCAGAGGCGCACTCCATATTATATATGCCCCAGAAACCTTTCTCATCCTGCCCGATGTGGGACTCATTACGGTGAGATTGTTACAAGCTCCCCCACCCCATCCAGGTGATACCCCCATCACCGATTAGGGGTCCCCCATTCCATCCCACGGGGGAGGTAGCCCACCCCATTCCATCCACGGAGGGGCCTACCACCACAGCCTATCACTGAGTAAGGGTCCACCCCCATCTCTTCACTTAAGAGGGCCACCACAACGGGACGAGGCGAGGTTAGCTCTGATACCACTTGTAACGCTTGAAGTGCCCCAACATAAGAAACTTCCCAAGGGGTTACCCATCCTGAGACTTTTCCTTGTTGATCACACTTAACTTTGAGAAGCACTAACCAACATACTAAAAGCTTAAGCTGATAGCAGAGGCGCACTCCATATTATATATGCCCCAGAAACCTTCCTCATCCTATCCTATGTGGGACTCATTATGGTGAGACCGTGACATATGTCTCTCTTCCTTCTTGCTGGTCTGAAATGAGATAAAGAAAGAGAGGATGAGATGATGCTAATATAGAATAAATTAGTTCATTTGTAATTATCCCATGTTCTACCAATTATATTTATCCATTTGTACCTTTTGACTTTTCTTCATTCTCTTTCTTTCCTTATCTTTTTCTTTTGGTTTTTCCTCAATTTTTCTCCTTTTCCTTAGCTGATCGAAATAACATGATGGGAATGGAGAATGAAATGTGGTTATAATGAATAATTGCCCACATTTGACTATGTCCATGCTCCACCAATAAGAGTCCACCATTTATTTCTTCTTATTTTCCTTTATTGTCATCCTTTCTTTTCCTTCTTTTCCATGTGGCCAAATTTTCACATTAAAATCCCATATAATATTTCTAATATTCAAATCTCAAAAATTTGGGATGTCACCCTTCCCTAACTAGGCCTAGTTATCTGTCTAATACAACTTTCTCCTCTAGTCTCTAAGTCCAAAATTCGGGATATTATAAAAGTGACGTCATCATTAGTCAACAGGACCTTACTTTATTAAAGTTTCGTTAATAAAGCTACTTTATTTGTGCTTACTCGGGGTTCTATTCCAGTTTCACTCTGGAGTGTGGCACACATACCAAGACCCACCAAATGACATCAGGTTAGACTATGTGTGTGGGCCCCACATGGCACCACATACCCGATGTCATGTTCCAAAGCGCAGGGTACACATATGTGCCTTAGAAATGCCATATGCACACCTACACCGACACATTTTTGCTCAACCAATCATCCCATATCTCAAAACATACCTGGGTGGCATCTTTCTACTAACCTAATGGTAGTGTATAAGCGTTATGTGTCTTTCTGCACCGCCACTTTAATCCTACGGCCTACGCATACTAGGTCCACTGCCCAGTATGGCTGAATCACATAGTCCCCGAGAGCTATTCTATCTCTCGACATTCTTGGGATTCTTCTCGAACTCAGCCTGATATAGGTTTATCCTCAAGTCTCTAGGTCCAAAATTTAGGATATTACACTCTTCATTTACCTTACCGTCCACTTCCCTCCACTTCTTTATTTAGACGGTTAGATTAGCTTTGACAAATGAGATTTAATATCCTATAAAAATATTATTATAATATTAAATAACAAAAAATTGTAAATAAATAAATTTAAATCATTAAAATTTAATATGAATATTTCACATCTATAAACTTTTATTAAAGTGTTCTATATGTTCTCTTTTATTTTTTTATCGGATATTAAATATCTCAATCGTCAAAATTGATCTAACGGCGTAAATGAAGCGGAGGGAAGTTGCTGCTATAGGAAATGGAGAGACCTCTTTTTCGAGGTTAACCACTAGTGGTTTTAAGATCTAGAATTTTAATTCTTCTGTAAATGACACCATGGTATTGAATAGTGACAGGTTTGAATTCTCTTTAAAATTAGGTTTTTGAAAAGATTTTTATAAAGGAGAATGGCAATAATATCCAAATATATGCCCTTCTTTAAAAGAGGTAAGCGAGAAAGCGGAGTAATGAGAAAAAATATATAAGAAATTGTCTAAGAAAAATATGAAAATGAATATATAATATTAATTAGGAGTAAAATTGATAAAAATATATTTAATGTTCAGACAACCTCAAATTGTATCTTAACAAAAAATTGGAGAAGTGATATTATAAATTTTAATAAAAAGAATATATAAAATAAAAAAGTAAAAACAAATAATTAAAAACTATTAACCTCACTTCTCCAAATTTTTTTTAACCAAATTCATTAAAATTTTCCTCCCCTTCATTTCTCTCGTAAATGTGGGACCCAGCTCATAAATATGTTTACTCAAGATACTCACTTTATTAGATTTATGATACTATAAATCCATTGGACGTATAGGTCCTTAAAAAAAACTGTCACCTCGAATCTTTAATATAAAATCTAATTTATAATGTAATTTTTTTTTGGGATAGGATATTGTTACTACCAATGTTACTACCACTTTTCCACCGTTAGATCAGAATCTTATTTACCTTTATAATTTCTCTCTCCTATTAAGATTCTGATCTAACGGTGGAAAAGTGGTAGTAACAAAAAATGATAGTAACAATATCCTATCCTTTTTTTTGTTTGCTCAAGAATTTTTAATGTAATTTAATGAAGGTAGTATGCTGTTTTATTTAAACATTGAGATAATCTTATTGGTATATTACACACATATGTCATTGATGACAAACAATATCACATTCACAACGGCGTTGAAGTCCAACGTCAGTGCAGGAGCAGTTGGTAGGATGTGATGAAGGTCCATACTTGGCTATGAACTCGAGCTCGCAGTCAAGCCCTATGCCTCCGCAGTTCCCAGTTAACGTCAACGCCTGACGACATGTTTTCGGATCACCTTCCCCTTATATTACAACAAATAATTCATTAATCATTCCTTTATCATTAATTAAGAGAAAAAAAGGTGTGTGTGTGCGTATGTTGAAGTATATTAATTTTCTTCTAAATTACCTTGTATCATAATTTTAAATATAAAAGAAATATATCATAAATGTTGGAAAATATATCTCTTTATTGAGATCATAGAAACCCGAAAACATTTAAAATAAATAAATACTCCCTCTGGTCCTTATTATAAAGTACCAACTAGCAATTATATTTGATCTTTTTAATAAAACACTTGCTTGTTTCTAAAGTATATTAATTATTTTTTCCATGTATGCCCATAATTAATAAAGGTAGTGGTGAGAGTAATAATTAATATACTATTAGAGTTTAGTGCAATTAGTAGGGATAATATTGGAAGTTATTTAAATTGTAGAACAATTTTATTGACTTTAACTATTTTTTTTATAGAATTATTAGTTGGTGTCTTATAATAAAAACTAGAGGGAGTAGAAATAAAAAAGAACACGCTGTTGACTGAAAAAAAAAATGATATTCTTCCAAAATAAGAAGCAAGCATATATTTCAACTTCATTGTTATGCGGGAATACGTATATATGTGTGGGTTAATTTGAAATAAACAAAAGCCAAACGCAAATAAAGTTATAATCTCTCCAAACTATTTAAAAATTAAGAATTTTAGTTTCCGTCAACTTTAAGAGAAATATAAAGTAATAGTTTATATCATCTTCAAGGCCGGGGAAAATAAAAAATCACCAGGTTGAAAGAAATAACCGTCCCTTGGACTTGAAGGTGGTGCCCAAAGAGAGAAAAAATAACACAGAAAATAATGAAAACTGCTCCCAACTTCATGATTTTAACTTCGAAGTTCCAAAGGAGATGGATGAACTTTTCCCCTTTCAGGCCTAAAGAGAGGGATGGCTTGACTCCCCGTTGCGTTCAAGTATTTATGGTACCCTCTACTAATCTATTTTGGAATCTTTTATGTATGCCTACATTTATTGGATTTGATTCTGAATAAATGTTTCCGATCTCATTAATTACTTACTACAATTTAATTTCTCTATAATCCCCCTCTTCCCTCTTCTATCCTAATTAATTCTTAAATATCACTCTGTTTTTATTTACAAGTCTAAATTAACTAATTCTCATATAAAAAAGAGATTTAATTAGTTATTACCTCAATAAATATGAATTGAATTGATAAATTTTTTCAATTTTGCTCACATTTATGAATGAGTATTTTCACATCTTTTTTTTCTCTATACAATTAAGTAATAGGGTTAAAATTGTAAAAATCTCATTTATTACTCTAAAAGTGGACTTATAATAAGAACCATTTTTTTTTCACAAAAATGGATTTATAATAGGACCATAGTGTTATTGGGTGTTTTACAAAAGAAAATTTTTAGTCAATAATATAATTTACTTGGCGGGTCATTAATGAACTTATTTCTAATATAATACCCCTATTGCAACTTACTTAGAGCATACTTAAAGTTTAATGTGATGTTTATCAATATCGTCAAATATGGGCAAAATTGAAAAAAAAAAAAACAGTTTTAGAAAAATTAAAGTTAATAATTCAACAATCTCTTACTACAAAAGAAAGGAGGGGGAACTGTGCATTAGTAACGGAATTTTGTTAAGGCCTGACCTGTAAGCCTTCAGGCCTGACCTGTTTACATATTAAATAAAAAGAGATAGGATATTCTTACTACCTTCTTTTCTTACTACCTTCTTACTACCTGTTTATCACCATCAGATCTACTTTTAATCCAATGGTCCTGATTTACCATATTTAATCCCCTTTTTCATTCTCCAATTTTTCCCCCTTTCCCTTCCGGTAATCGCTTTGCTCCTCCCAGCGATCGACAAAATCTCCCTCCTCTGCACCGCTCCTCCTCACGCCGTCGTCCCTCCTCCTCCCAGCGAGCGCCGCCATCTCAATTATTCTCTCACTCCTGGACGCCAGCCCTTCCACTCGGAGAAGATCATTCGGTCCAAGCGCAGCTCCTCCCATTTGCGAGGTTAGTCCGGTTTCTCAAACCCAAAACCCTAACAATTTCCTTGCTTTACGTATTTTGTTCTTTCATTAATACTGATTCCGTTGGATAAATATACGTATCCCCATTGTTTTCTTGATTTACGTATTCTATTCTTTCATTAATATAGATTAGTTGGATAAATTTGATTATTATTAAAAAAATTGTGCCCATTGCCCAAAGAATCTGTAGTCGGGGACTTCTTGAATTTAATTTATTATGTCTATGCTTTGTGCCCATTGCCCAAGATAATCATGTAAGAAAGAGAACAAGTTATAGATGTATATTTGTCTGGCCGGTCTGCTACTTGTTTTCAATAGATACATTGTGAATATAACAACAATGACGTTTATGAAGGAAATTTAGGGGGTTTTGTAAAGAGCTTGTAGTCGAAGAACATTATACATCAGATTTTCACATTCTTCTGCAAAACACAACTCGTACCATAGACTTTTAGACTCATCTGCTGGCATCATTTTTGGACCCTATTAAAATGCCTTCAATAGGAAGGCGAGCGTGAGAGATATGGCAATCTTGTGTCTCTGTAATAATCTGTTTTCATGTTGAGACTGATATTTCTGGTGAGACTGCAAGTGATGGTGTCATTTCTAGTGATTCAACATGTGTTTCATCAGGTTGCTGACGATCTTGTGTCAGTTTCTCTTTGATTATGCCATTTTGTCACTTATGATCAGCTTTTATATGTTAACATTGATTTACTTAAATCTGAAGGATCTGAAGGAGGGGATATGTGGCACTGAAGCTCGGGAACTGGTATAGATAAAGAAAGTGGTGATGTGGACTCAGAGATTGCTGGCATATATCTGGGGATGAAGAAGACAGATTGCAGACTGTGGGTTGAATATTGTGTACATTGGTTCTGACATGGGTTTTTTTTCCCCTTTCCATTTTGGCTTTAGGGGGCCGTAGCCTTTAGTGCATTAGAGGGACCTTATGTGTTTTTTTGTTGCTTTGATGTTATCAATTTGTAAACGTCGGCGTCGGGTTTCCTCCGACCAGCAATTGTTGCCCATTGCTGGGAGGTTTGGCTGATTTAGAGGCAGCTCTGTGATAGTGATGATATATTAACCAGCAAGTTTGCCTATTTTGAGTCTTTTTCGCTCTTACGATATATTTGCTCCATGTGCTTGGTCAATTAATAACAAGGCAAGCCCCCTTTCCATTCAAATATATAGAGGAAAGTAAAGGGAAAGATAACTCTTACAAGAAAACATAGAGCAAGAATCTCACTCTACAAGAAAACCAAAAAACACACATATATGTTGATAACTTGTCCATTATCCAATCGTGTACTTCCAAAAAGTGATTCCCAATTACTGGAAAAGAAAAATTGACAAGGCTAGAAAAAAGGTTCAAGTTATAAATAATAAACTAAATAATAATCATTCAACAAATGTCATGTAACCCAAAATGAAAAAAAAAAAAAACATAATTTGAGTCAATGTAAAATTTTCTCTGTACATGTACGTTTATTATGTCCTCGTTTCTTGCAATTTCCACAAATATTAGTATTCTTTGACGCTTCTTCAATCCCACTATGAATTCTATGTCCCTGTGACATATTGTGCGAGTCCTTTTTTCGACCTTTTGTCTGTGAAATGTTGGGATCCTTCAATCTCATCATAGATGATACTTCAGTTTGAGAACTCAAGTACTGTAAATCGAAATCCTCAAGACCAATACTATCATCAAGTCTTGGAAATTTTTCTAAAGATTCAGTGAGAGAATCAAGACCATCACAAGCGAACTTAGCTGCTTCATTGGACCTATCTGCAAGATCAATAAGTTTGGAACATTTAGAGCGTATATCAAAGCCGCGAAGGAGTCCTTCTCCATCAAAATGACAAATGTCCTTATTTGTACAAATTATATCATTTCCTTCCTTCCTCCATCTTTTCAAAATCATATGTTCAAGGATCTGCTCAACATTTTCAACAACAAAAATAGCAAGAATATGCTCACATGGGATTCCCATGAACTCAAAATACTGACAAGAACATCTAGCTTCTTTACTTTCCAACTTCATCTTCACAGTTGCAGAATGATCCGTCTCTTTCCTATTAAAAACTCGATAGGTAACCCACTCACCATCATTCCCAAGTTTCTCCTTAGAGAGAGGAAAACTATGATAAAACGCATCACTAAACTTTGTGAAAATTGCATGTGTATAGACCTTAGCTGCATGCTCTTCCAATGGCATATTCAATGTTAAACGCCTTTCTTTGTGCCTAGATTCATAGTCTTGTTTTTTGAATGACTCATAACGAGCATCTACTGCTTGATTATATTTTTCTACAAACTCCTTCAAGGTTGTGCCAGATGTAACAAAACAATCAAAGAATGAATTAATGCTTTCACTACGTTGAGTGGTGTTCATACCAGCAAAGAATATGGATCTGTTAAAGATTGGTATCCAAGAGCTTCTAATAGAATAAAGTGACTACAACCACTCATTCTCATGAAGACCAAATTTATCAAGAATACGTTGCCACTTGTCTTCAAAATCTTGAGTGCTCTTGTTTGTATGGATACAATTATTGAAATCGCTCTTAAATGTGGCATCTTTGGCGATAGACGTGAGACAACTTCTCTGGGAACTTTTTTGTGATGTGCCACATACAAAATCGATGCTTGCTATTTGGGAAAACTTTGGACACTGCTTTGGTAATTGACATGTCCTATAAATTCAATGACATATATAAGAATACAATCATTAATATATGAAACAATTGAAAAGATGTACTTTAAATGATTATACCTGATCAGTAATTATGGCGTCCGGATGTTTACCTTGCCATATGCTGTATACAAGTCCACTACATCCCTTTGTTCGGAAAATTCCATTCCAACCTCAATCAAAATATTACAATTCTTTGTCGGTGTCAAGGGAATGACATTTGGAATATTATCAATTAAATCATTCGATATGTCATCTCCTAAATTAAGAGGCGTCTCTTCTACAATTTCATCATCAGTGAAGTTGATGTAATCTATTGGATCATCAAGAATATCCAATAAGTCACCTCCCAATTCACCAGGTATGTCATTCCTAATTTCATCATTTAGGTCAATGTAGTCCGGATGCTCATCCATAGTATACCTAAAAATTTATAAACAATAAACATATAAATAACATTCAAATACTCTTAATCAAGACAAAAAAAGGTATGGAGCTCCAAATTAGTATAGTTTATAAACTCCCATGTGGTTAATGCTCTACCCTATCTAATGAAGATAAAGCATGGAATACCAGTGCTCACACACACACACCATTAATTAATTGAATTAAATCCAGTCCATTAGATAATCAACTCATGGAACAAATTCCTCCAGGAGGTCTCTAGATAAAGATGCAATTAACCTGCAGAAACAAAGAACTAAAATCCACAAAGAAGTGCAAAAATACAACAGAATATGAATCTCGACCGAATGAGTGAGCATCATCTTTCTAAAGCACGAGTTTTACTTTACTTTGATCTAGTATTCTAGTCATGGCAAGAACTTAGTACAGTGAACATAATTTATATGTAATTCGGTCTGAAATTTGGATACAACACCGTATTCGTCCATTATGAATAAGAATTATGATTTATTGTTGAAATTAGGCAAAAGAACAGAGGAGGTGCCATTCAATTTCGCTTACCTGCTTGCTCATTCAATTTGATGCGTTTGATCTTAGCAAATCAAAATAAATGAAACAATTGGTCTCCATAATAATAATCGAACGCATCACACATTTATAAAATCAAGAAGGAAAGTAAAAGCTCGTGGTGGATTTATTTGAAAACGGTGAACCCAGAGAAATCACCACGACTATTACGAGATAACTCGAGCAAGCATATATGTATGATTATGAACAGATTTATTTTGATTTTCTAAGATCAAACGCATCAAATTGAATGAGCAAGCAGGTAAGCGAAATTGAATGGCACCCTAGATTTGATTTGCGTAAATTACAGATCAATGTGGGAAGCAAGGAAATTGTTTAGGTTTTTGGGTTTGAGAAACTGGACTAACCTTGCAAATCTTCTCCGAGTGGAAGGACTAACGGCGATCGCTGGGAGGAGGAGGGACAACGGCATGAGTCGGAGCGGCGCAAAAAAAAATTTGTTGATCGCTGGGAGGAGCTGCGGACCGGAGGAAAGAGGGAAAAATTGGAGAATGAAAAAGGGGATTAAATATGGTAAATCAGGACCATTGGATTAAGATTAGATCTGACGGTGATAAACAGGTAGTAAGAAGGTAGTAAGAAAAGAAGGTAGTAAGAATATCCTACCTCATTAAATAAATATAAATATATTTATATTATATAAATAATATAATATTTATTATTTTTCATTCTTATATTTATATAGGTTTTGATGTACAAAGCCTATTTATAACCTTCAAGGCCTACAATATGAGGCCTTTTTAAATACCTACATTGTAAGTAGACCTTTAAAAAGGCTTCAGACTTGACCAGGCCTTATGAAGGCTCAGACCTGAACCTAAAAAAAAAAGCCTGCATTCAGGCTCAAACCTTCTACCCTCATTACAGGCTCATACCTGTTTAGCCAAAGCCTGGCCTGCCCTATTTCCATCCCTAATTTCCACCCCTAAATACAGATGAGGCAAAAAGATGGCGTTTTGAACAAGTCAAAATGCGTGTTTCAGCCCTCTTCCAACGCGTTGAGTCCCTAATGCCCAACCCGTGGGACCTGGCTTTGGTCTGATGCATCGGACCATCCGATGCATTTTTTGCCTAATAATTTTGTACCGCATGCGGTAAATTATTAAGTACAAAAAATGCATCGGATGGTCCGATGCATCGGATCAAAGCCAGATCCCAACACGTGACCCAGATGAAACCCAACTAACTCCACCGCTGCTTTTCGGCTATCTAGAGCTCGAAAAGCGACGATTTTGGAAGTTGTGATCTCGGAAAACAAGTACCAATGTAATCTGGACAATAATGTTGCATATAAACATAATAATCGAAAACAAAATACAAGTTTTAATCAAGAACTCTCAAGTCCCTTCGTTCTAACAATAAAGTCAGCGACGGCGATTATCTCGGCAAACTTTAACAAAGCAAAATCCAGGCAATGATTCATCAATTAATTACAAAATCGAAATGAATAACATTAATTCAAATTCGAAACATATAACTGTTTTTCAGGCTCTTCAAATTTTTTATGAAAAAGGCATACACGATGATCATCGAAGAACATAAAGGTTCTTCTCTCGTCCATCGAACCAAAAAGCCAGGCATACAAATTCAAGAACGAATTCATAAATTGAGAACGATTGAAACATGGATTAAATTTATCAAACATCAATCAAAACATATGAATCAATTTTGGAAATCATCAAAAAGCAGAGAAAGAGGAGCATCAATCATATGGGGCAAAAACGATTACAATTAAAAAAAAAAATACAAATTTGGTTTTGATAATTGCAGAAGTCATAACATGAATTCAGATTTCTCAAGAGTTGAGGGCGGTGATGATTCATAGGAAATGAGACAAAATTCCTCTCATCCCATAATATGATAACAAAAGAACATGCAATTTGATATAATAAATAACTTATTAAAATAAATTGCAAATACAGATAGCTAGATGAATTTATTGCAGCAATAATATAATTCATCTTATCAAAATTTTGATCTCTAATCCATACCATGGAACCAGTGAAAAAATTAGAATATGTTCAGATTATCCCAAACCAAAGAATAGAAGATAGAGGGATCAGAGAGAGTGACTCTGATAGCACATAAATGAATTCAAAATGCATAAATTTTCCTATAATTATAATAGGAGAATACTTAAGAAATACCTCTTGCCATTGCTAATCAGCTTCAATCTTAGAGAGAACTAACAATTCCATTGCTAATATTCAATCTTAGAGAGAATTGCGAACCTTATGAGAGAAGACTAGTTTTCAGTTGTTCTGGTATTTCACTCAACCTTAAATTTAATATCTCACCATCAAAGATATCACTTAAATATCCGAAAGAAATGTTACCTTAATCTTGACATGGGCTTGGCTCTAACTTACGAGCCATACTTTAGATATTTTATTCAAGTTACCTAAATTAATAACTAAATAATAATAATAATAATAAAATATCTCACAAGAGGAGCTATCCAAATCTGTTGTTATTAAATGGAAAAGGATCCTCTCATGATCCTACTTTCTCTTCATCTCCCTCCTAAGCCAATCTACAACATTGATTTCACTTCATCTTAGCTGTCCATTTTATATTCTTAAAACTCATTTCCAACCTCTCAAATACTTCAACTCACTGACTGCTAATATTTTAGGATACTCTAGGGTATACTTTAAGATACTAACTGGTACTAAAAAAATACTTCATGATCTTGAAAAATTATTTTATAATCTTGAAAAAATATTTTAAGGTACTCACTGATATACTTTAGGATACTTACTAATACTGAAAAAATACTTCATAATCTTGAAAGATTATTTTAGAATCTTGGAAAAAATATTTCAGGATACTGAGCGGTACTAAAAGTATACTTCAGGATACTGACTGGTACTAAAAAAATAATTCATGATCTTGAAAAATTATTTTTATGATCTTGAAAAAATATTATAGGATACTACTTGGTATACTTTAGGATACTGACTGAAACTGAAAAAATACTTAATGATATTGAAAAATTATTTTAGGTCTTAAGAAAAATATTTCAGGGTATTGAATGGTACTAAAAGGATACTTCAGGATACTTACTGTACTTAAAAAGTACTAAATAATCTTTAAAAAAAATTTAGAATCTTGAAAATATATTTTAGGGTATTGACGGGTACTAAAAATATTCTTCAAGATATTCTTTTAAGATCATAAAATAATTTTTCAAGATCCTAAAGTATTTTTTTAATACTAATCAGTATTCTAAAGTATCTTTTTAGTATACATCAGTACCTAGAAATATTTATATAAAAATGGACGGCCAAGATGAAGTGAAATCAATGGTGTAGATTGACTTAAGAGGGATGAGGAGAAAGGATGATTATGAGAGGATCTGGACCCGTTATTAAATTCGTTCATGAGAAACTTTTTCCCTTCTGTTTTTTATTTGCAAGGAAAGTCAATTTTTGAGAAAACTTTATGCAGGTGATTGATGCATGAGATCGCTTCTTCATTTCTTGTGTTATAGTAGATGAACCATTTGATTATTTATTGTTAAACTTGCTAGTTTCGGGAAATTATCGTTTTATCTTTCTACTCTCGAAGACTTAATTTATGGTGGTTTTTGAGATTTAGGTAACTTTGAAAGACATGAATATTCTTGGCAATGTTCAAATCTTAAAGATGATATATTATTATTTTTCAAGATAATATGATATATTATACTTTTTCAAGATTACTTTTTTGGGTCTTTTTTTTTTTTTTTTTTGCTGTCCATCCGGTATCCAGAGTTTTGTCTTGACTAATCCGAATTTGACCCAAGTCGCGCACCTGGCTATAGTGGGTGAGTCTCCCAGCGGGACTTTTTTGCATTCACAAGACTCAAACTCGAGAACTTACTTAAGCGACACAAGCTGCTTACCACTTATGCCAACCCCATTAGTTTTTTTTCATGTGTCTTTCTGTTTGACATTCTATTTGGTTTTGAACAACTTAACCTGATTATATTTTTTTTGGAGCAGCTTATCATTACCAAATCAATATGGGGCTTCTGGTGATTGCAAGGAAGAAAAAAAGAGTGGAACTCCAAGTTAAGGCCTAGCCTATTTAAAGACCTAAATGTGTAAACAGACCATACTTATTTTGTTAAGGCCTGGCATGTAAGCCTTTCAGGCATGAACTGTTTACACATTTAATAAATGTAATTATATTTATATCATATAAATTACACAATATTTATTTTTTTAATTCTTATATTCAAATTTTAAAGTGCACAAAGTCTACTTGATTGTGCCCTTCAAAACCTGCAATATGAGGCCTTTTTAAAGGCCTACATTGTAGTAGGCATTTAAAAAGACTTCAGGCTCAATCAGGCATTATGGAGATTTAGATTTGAGCCTTAAAAAAAATACCTGCATTCAGGATCAGGGCCTTTTGTCCCTATTACAAGCTTAGTTCTGTTTAGCCAAAACCTGACCTAACCTATTTCTATTGCCTAGAGCTAAGCCAAGATTTACCGGAAGTGAGGGATGCTCTTGAACAAGAAATGTCAGCTCATTTAATTGCAACGTCTGAAGCTGAGAAACGATCAGATAACCTGAGGTAAGATTTCTTACTGTTCCCAATCAAAAAAAGATTTCTTAATGTTGAGTTTGAAGGATTATATTGAAGGAGGGGGGGGGGAATAAGAGCCTCTAAAATATTACTACCTCCGATCCTAATTATAAGAATACTTTTATAGTGCAATTTGCACTACACAAGTGTTCCTATAATTAAGACCGGAGGGAGTATTTATCTTTGGCAAATCATAAGTTAATGGACTAATCCTATAATCTAACCTAATCAAAACATATTATAGATTTATACTTCGTTCTAAAAAGTAAAATAGGTCCAATATGAGAAAATATGAATATAGGATATCATATCCATATATAATTATAAGATAAAATAAATATTAACTAATAGATATCAACCTAATAATATTAATTAATTAAACTTTTAATGCCAGACTTGTTCTCAACACTTAATACATACTTCATAGTATTGCTTTACACAATTAGCCTCATGGGTGATCTATACTTCATTGTACCTTTATCATTATATTGTTGTTGAAGTATGTCTATTGCTTTATAATGTTTGGAAATCTAGGCACTGACAGCTTGAGAAGTCTTTACGATAAATGCGTGCCGAGCATGCAGAGATCAAATTCAGTGCGGACTCAAAGCTGGCTGAAGCAAATGCTTTGGTAGCTAGCATTGAAGAGGTAACTTTAGAAATAGAGGCCAGGTTACGTCTGAATTAAAGAGAGAGTATGAATTGAAATTGAAAAGTTTGATGGAAAGGGAGAAGTCTATTGAGTCGGATGAGAAGAACTTGGGAAGGAAGAGATTGCTCAGTATGAAGACTGAAGTTGAGAAGATAAGGGCTGACAATCAAGAAGAGCTTCAATGGATACATGAAGAGACAAATCGTCGTAATAAATCTGTGATTCAAAGGAAGGCCCAGAATAAAGCATAATAAATCCGTGACATAGCTGTTGTCAAAGATGCTAAGAATGACGATGAGATTGAATGTCCAAATGGAACTGCTGAGGACTCTACCAACAAGAATAACGAGACATGGAAACAATCCAGTAGAAGAAAAGTGGAAAAGTCAATGTGCGTTTATGTCGAAATGAATGAGTTTTCCTTTAGGTCATTTTGCTATGCTGGAGTTTGCTAAAAGTAATTTTTACATATTGCTGCCACGTCGTGATTCTTAACCTTCTGATTCTGTGCTTGATTTGGATCTGATCTGAATGCTTTATTGCTTCATCTCTAGCTTATATCATCTGCAATGTCATTTTGCTATGCTGGGGGGTTTGCTAAAGTAATTTTTACATGCTGCCTTGTTGGGATTCTTAACATTCTGGTTTTGTGCTTGATTTGGATCCGAATGCTTTATTGCTTGATCTCTAGCTTATATTATCAGCAATATTTTTAAGGGAAAATTGCACTATGATCCGAAGGACAAAAAACATCAAAAAAGTTCCAATATATGATTCACTATCTAAAAACTCTCAAAGACCGACGATATAGAATTATAAAATTACTTGTTTACCCCATTTGACACTATGACTTGTTAACATGGCACATACACTTGCTAACGGTAACACTATATATGCTTATCAATATGACTCATACACTTGTCAATGGGGGCTAACAAGTAATTTCACGATTTAAATCTATATCAATGAGGTCTCTTTGAAGTTTTTGAAGTCACGACCATACCAGGATTTGAACCAAAGACTTGTTAGTGAATGGGTGACACCCAAACCACCAGGCCCCAAAACCACTGGTTTTTGAGATTTTAGATAATATAATGAATCATATACTTAGACATTTTTTTTATATTTTTTGTTCTTAGGACTATACTGCGATTTTCCCTTCTTCTTTTTTTAATATTATTAGACCAACAGTTTCTTCTAATTTGTAGAGTTGATGATAGCCGTAAACAATATACTGACCTTTTCAGTTTATTGACTTGGTTGTACACTGATTGCTTAGTGGGCAGCAGCCACATCTAGCCCACCCTTGTCTAGAGGTGGCTGGTAGCAAAGAAAGTGAGGGAGAGGTTGATAGTGTAAAAGAAACAGAAGATTTAATTTTATCACTATAAAACTTCTTCACTCTCAATGGGTACGGTGTTACTAATGAGAATGATGGGCCATACTTCTCTATTATATATTAGATTAGATAAATTAGTTTGAAGAAAAGTGATAAATATAATATACAAATTGAAGAAAAAGGTTTAATATCTAGGATTAAAGTTCAAGAAAAGTGATAAATATGAGATACAAAATGAAAAAAAAAAAAAAAGGTTTAATATCTAGGATTAAAGTTCAACCATAAACTAGCATTACTACAAAATATGGATACTACTACCCTAAAAGACGTCCATTTTTTTTAAAAAAAAAAGAAGTAAAAAGTAAAGGCAGTGGCATTGTCATAATTATTTACTTGATTTTGAAACTTTAGACAACACAAATATTAATTTAGAACACCTAAAATTTAATAATTGGTGCAATTTATGATTTTTTGGCGCAAGAAATTTTTTTGACATCCTAAATTAGTTTTGGGATGTTAAAAGTAGAATTTTTGGCGTCCTACAAGGTTATATTGGCTATTGTAGTAAAGTTTTAGCTCTTGTATCGTATCCAATAATTCACAACAGCCGGAAGAATGTGTCATGTAACTAGTGTACAACGAAAAGCAAGAATCCAATTTGCAGTTTTAGTGTACCACAAGGGCTTTTTTCACCATCAACATCTAAACCGGACAACCAAAGGTTCCTCACTATGTCTATGATATTATTCATGCACGTGAAGCTTGTTCTGTTCAGTCCTTTGAGGATAGACACAATGAAACATATTTGGGAAGGAATTGAAGAGGTAATATTTCTTACTGCCTCCGAACCTAAATATCCTAAATATAGGATAAGTTTGTAATAGAGAGTATATTAGAAAAAACAAATTGAAGTTTTTGTAGTCCAAACGAAGAGGGTCCACACAATACGGGTATATAGAACCAAAGTCTGGTGTTTTGACATTTTGTGAGAATCTTTGAATTTTTCTTTTTCTTTTTCTTTTGTAAGATTGATTCATAGTTAGGATAAATGTCAGGGAAGGTATAAACTTTATCTTTAAAGAAATAGTTGCACATGGTCCTCCTAATAAATTTCATTATTAAAAAACCTTGAACACACAAACATATTTAAAAATATAATAAACTAACAAGTTGTTGGCTAAGGTAGTAAGCGCCTAAGCGGCCTCATCCCGTAAAGAGAAGAATACAAGTTTGAATTTTGTGATCCTCACTTTTTGGGAAATGCGAAAATATATGCCAATAAAAACATATCTAGTCTTTCTTACCAATAAAATTTTTGAATAAGGATTTTTTATGGATTTTTTTTCCAAAAGAAGTAGAATTGAATTTTTTTTTTTTTGTTGCTCATCCAATATCCACAGAACTTCGCTCTACCTAATCTAGATCTCATTCACGTCGCGCACATACGTTGCACACCTGTGGGACAATCAATTGATTATAATGCCCACAATGCCCACATGGGCTGTTCCCTATAGGCCCTCATAAAATAAAGGCCGGTCCCTTTTTTTTAATTGTTTCGATTTATCTTTTGAAAATTCCTAACTAAAGCCCTAGGCGGCTAGGCCATCTTCCCTTTAGCCTTTAGGTCTTTACCACACCACCGGCAATGCAACATACAAATCGGTGGGTTCAATCCCCTCTGTTGTTGTTGGGACTCCTTTCGTAGGTGATCTCGTATAAGTTTCCAGTAAGTGCTCATAGAGTCTGGGGTCGTACCCTGGCCTTAGTGGGGGACTGATGTCGAACCCCTCCAAAACTTTTTTTTAACCAAAAAAAAAAAACATACAAATCGGGGGAAAATTGGGAATAGAGAGGAATTCCTCTAGGGAGAGACAGTTCCTTTTCCTTCTTGCCGGAGAACTGGAGAAGAGTCCTCCTTCAAGCTTGGCTCATCGTGTTTATCTCTCCGTCCTGTTCCTTAAACTATGATCAAGTTTTACCTTTCTGTTCTTCTTTAATGCTCTGCGACTCCGTAGCCTGGCTGATTCTATTTGTCTTATATATATAATGCTCCTATGCTTTTCTGTGGTAATTTCTCTTTCCCCATGCTTAATTACGGAATGGTTTCAATCTTTCCAAAATCTATAGCATAATCATCGCTCTATTCCTCCTCTTTTCTCCTGAGCGAACCCTGCTTCCCCATTCTCTGCCCCTTCCTTTCCTCGGTTATCATCTTCTGACCATCTGCATGCGACATCTAGTCACCTTACCCTAAACAACTCACCAATCCCAGTCATTCTTATCCCTAATTGCATCATTATCTTACCCTCCCTCTTCCCATAGTCTGCATCCTCTTGGCTAAATCTTTTTTCATTGGTTGTGACATACAAAATCCTAAGTCCTTCTGACTATCAAACGCTTCACATTCCCCTTTTCATCCTCTCTTTAATCATGCTTTTTCCAACCTTTCCAGTTCACATCTAAATGTCATTTCCTTCTTATCTCTTTCTACTCTCTAGCTTACGGGGTTTTCTTCTTCAAAATGTCTTCGTGTTTTTAGCTAGTTTTGGAACCAGTTAAACTTCCCAGGCCTGTTTTGGAAAATGTCCTTCCCACCGAACTTTCATTCTAATTTCTAATCACTCCATATCTCTTAGTTTCAATCCTACTAATCTTGCTCCAAGAAGACAAGTAATGGACTCCTATGCAGTGGCGGAGCCACACTGGAGCAAAGGACCGCACTTGCAGACACAAACTTGGGGAGGTTAAATGTGCTCGCGGGTTTAGGACTTTAGGGTTTGTGAAGTTCGTTGGCGAGAAAGCAAAAGCAAGATGGCCACATTCAATGAGGTGCAGAATAAAAGGAGAGCCTTATTATCGCAGAAGAAGAGAAAGCTTCATGGCGACCCTAACGCTGGCAAGCTTAAGAACAGGCACCAACCTCTTTCCATCTCCGGCAAACGACAGCGGAAGCTCCTCAAAAAATGGCGTCGAGTACTCTCTTTTCTTCCTTCTCTCTTTTTTTTTTCTTTTCCTAATAATACAGAAATCGTCTTTTCTGCTGTGTATTCATCCTGTATTTAAAGTTGTTGAAGCTAATGATTCTTACGTTTTGAATTGATTGAAGGAGCAAAAGGAAGCTCTGGAGAAGGGCTTGGTAAGTGGTAACCATGGAAGATGTAGAGAAGATAGTTGCTGAAGCTGAAGGTAACATACATTGATATCATGTTTCTGCTTTGTTTTAATGATAATCTTTTGCAATCATGGAATTCATATTTGCTATATATCGGGTGGATAGACTATGTATCTTGCAAGAATTGCCATTATTTGGTGAATTTGCGAAGGAAAATTCTTAGGCGCAGAATGTTCTTTAGTGTTCTTAAGTTCTTTTTGTCTTTTAAATGGTATTACTATATTAGCTTGTAAAGTTGTTAGCCTTGAATTATCTTGCTGGAAGCTATTAAAGCCTAAGGGGATTGCTATGTGTCCTGTTTTAGAAATCCTACCCACTGTCCTCATACCTTAACTCATCTTTGTATCGGTTGTTTCAAATTACCCGTTTCTACCATTGCACTCTGCATCCATCTTCTGTTTATTCAGAATCATCGTTCTCATTTTCAACTTCTGTTTATTTTGAAAAGTTCTACCAGCAGTGTGACCTCAATATTTTTTTACCTTTTTTTTATTCTCCTTTTTTTTCCTGGGATTTCATCCGCCATAGGTTGTAGGTAATTTTTCTTAGAAAAGGCGTTTCACATTTGTTTGTTTCACCTGGGTAAGTTTGCCTACTACTTGAATCTATTGCTGTCTTGAATAGTGTGAAATTTGAAGGTATTCATTCATGGTTCCATATTTAATTATGATATGTGAACCCTATATACAACCACGTTCTCTTATGCCTGTCTCCTTTTAATTGGATCCTCTACATTCACAACAGATCCAAAGACACTGACTTCTTGTGTGCAGTTTTCTAAAAGAACTCAGATTGTTGCATGAATTATTTTTTATCCACTATATACTTATTTCATTTGCACGCTGTATTCTGTGACAGTTCTTCTTGTAATTGATGATGAAAGTTCCAAGAGTTGAAAGCAAGTTAAGAGTATTCTGTTTAAAGATACAATTCGGCACTCAGGTCAGAGGACTACCTTTCTATCCTTTTTCTTCTAAAATGGTTATGTTCCTACTGTTTACAAATTAGCTGCTCCGAGGAACTTCACTATATAATACTCTAGTAGGTTTCTGAGCTTAGAAGGGACTTGAATATTGTAAAGTTTGCATCTGAAGAGGCAAGTCATATGTGTGTATCTTCTCAATGCTTAGTAGTCCTTCACTCATGCTTCTGTAATGAACTTTTATTGTTTTTGCATTACAGATCAGGAATTCAGTTAAGCTGAAAAGAATTATGCAGACCATTCTTTCTCTTGGTAATGCTTTGAACCATTGAACTGCAAGAGGTGAGTTAAAGCTTATGCATTTACCATAAAAAATGCGAGTATATGATTAGATGAATATAGAAAATTTTAAAAAGTTTAACATGGACTTTCAGATTACTCTAAAGGCATTATTTATGTGCATTCTATTGCTCTTGCTGAACAATAACTTTTTTTAGATAAATAACACTTTCTCCAAGTTAATGTATAAAATCACTGTAGGTGCTGCTATTGGGTTTCGATTGGATAGTCTCCTTAAGCTTACTGATACACGAGCCAAGAACAACAAAATGACTCTCATGCATTATCTTTGTAAGGTAAATGCTATTCTCTTTCTAGTTTGGACAGAAAAATGAGAGGAAATTAGACTTCCTATCATTAACGCTATGTATGTAAAGTATATGTCACTACTATTTTACTGATTTTAATGCCATGGAAGGAAAAGAACAGACGTTTATTCAGATTTGGTTACCTACTAATGCAAAAATTGCTTGACTTGCTTCCTAGGAAATGTGTGTTCTTCAAGTGAATTAATTTTGATAATTGACAAGTTGCAGGTGCTTGCTGAAAAGCTGCCAGAATGCTACATTTCTCGAAAGACCTAGAGAGCTTGCAGTTTATACTCACACTGCTGTACTCTGGCCTCTGGGGTAAGCAAATTTCTTGTCTTTGTTCCTGCATGAGAACCACAATGTGTTGAAAACTGCTCTTGGAGAAACAACCGTCAGTTCACCACCAATATTGATACACATTAGTATTTTTAAGAGTACAGCTTCCTGCACCTGGAAGTATCTACTTGAACCTACTAGCTGAACTACAGAGCTTTTATTCATATTGAGGAAGTAAACTTACTTCAATTAGTCTACTATCTCTGCTTTTATGTTTTGCAGCATTTTCGTATGATTGAAACTTCTTCTGTCTAATAAATTGGCTGATCTTTCTGGTACACTATACTTGTCATTTCTTTAAAAGTAGACAACTTAACCTTTTTGAGTTTTTCCCTCTTTTGTAGAGAAATGGTAGTAGATTTTCTTGTCACCTTGGTATTTGCCACTTAAAATTGACTCTACATAGAGTCTAACTGTTTTTGGTTTAAATCAATAACTTATTTTCTTTCATTCCAGGCCCAAGAAGACATCATAATTCCCATGACTATCAGGTATTTCATCCGAAAGTCTTGGTGCATAAAATTATTAATTGAATTGAATATTTAAGTAGTTTGTTCCAGTTACCCATAGCTCATCCGTCAATGAGAAGCAAAATACAAGATGATCTGAGCCATTTTTCAACACTTTGCAGGTCACTTGGCAAGACAACATCGATCCTGACAGCATGTCCTATGAGGTTGGAATGGGTGGCTCAAAATTATTGTGTCATAATTCTTTATATTTCTCTTTCTCAAATTAGAGCTGTTATATGCCTGATTTTCTTGGAGTATAAAGTCATTGTTCCAGAGATACACGTAGTTAGTCTTGCAAGATAAAAAAATTAATTATATGAGCCTACTTTTGTGGCTACTTAATTACTATTACCTTGGTTGTTATGTAATGCTTCACTACAATAGAAAACCCTTCCCTCTTGTGTTTATCATTGTGACACATGGAGATAATTACTCTTGAGGACAACATTGTTTGGCCAAATCACTTCACAAATAACCTGATATTCTTATTATATCTCCTTACTAGCTAAATTGCAACTGTAAAATCCATGATGCTTCATCTAACGGTTATCTCTTGATTACATTAATTAGAACGTTTAATAAGGAAACATTTGCTGTAGAAAGTTTCCTAACAGGACTTTTGACTCTTTAGACTTTGCTTAATTCTTTAACTTTCTTCTCACATGTTGAAAAATATTACCTTTTCAGGAATTACTTGAGTTAGGTGAGGCTGTTGGAACTCAAAGCCGTGGTCTATCACAAGAACAGATTTCTTTGCTTCCAGTTTCAAAGTACAAGTGTGGGTTTTTTATTACGCAAGAAATCACGGGATGAGAGGTAATATTAGGTTTGCAATTTTCCTTCTTTAGTGCCTTGTTTGTTTAATTTCATTTTGAGCATTTTGTATCAATATTTTCTTCTTGTCTGTCATCGTTATTAGCCATATGATGTTAGGATTGTTTTTTTAAATTTAGGCACTTACGGCGTCCCAAAATAACTTTTGGGACTCCTTAACTATATTTTTATTTTCTTTCAAGCGATTCAAGATTCTCTAGCAAATGTTATCTCTTTCCTCACTTATTTTCTTCCTAATTCCTATGATCACTTGGGCCTAATTGTTGTATGAGGAAGATAAGTGTGGGGGAGGGACAAAGTCTAGTAGAAAAAGTAGAAATAATTTAGTTTATTAAGTAGAATTAGTTTCTTTATATTTTCATGAATTTTAGTTTAGAGAAAATCAATTTTCTAACCATGTTTTTAGCACTTGTTTAACCTAGGGAATTCAAAATAAAATGTTCTTTGATAAGAGAACGATCCCAAGTTATTTGCACTATATTGCATATTAATTCGTGGTAAATAGTAATTTGACCCCGAGGCGACTAAGGTTTTTGTCAAATCATATACTAAAACCACCAATTTGATTTTGATAGATAATTACGGATGTTTCTTTTGGCCAAGTTCCCGCCTTTATTGTTTTTGCTTTTTCTTTTAGCTTTTTTAAATACAACTATTTTCTCTGCGCTGGGTCTAATTAAGACCCTCTAAAGCTAATTTTCTTAACCGCTTTCCTTAAAAGCTTTTCTTTCTTCTATATGTTATACCACATCCTCTTTAGATTTGTTTATTTAAGTAGTTTTCATCTTCTTTGTTATTAACGCTTCTATTTACTAATTCAAAACCTAATGTTAATTTAATGGCTTTTCTTTGTCTATCCTATGAACAAGTGGAATTCTACTTTTTTCCTAAGCATCATTTTGAAATTGTTCATAGGACTTTTCCACTTGTCATTATGAAAATAATCTCAATTTTTGACAGAATTAGCCACGAAAAAATTCTGTGGCTAATTCCATCGGAAATCAATCAAAATTCCAATGGAATTTTTGTGTGGCTGAATTAGCTACAGAATTATTAGCCACGGAAAAATGTTGTGGTAGTTCCATGTTAGACTGAGGATAAGGGTGGAAATAGGCCATAGGGGCCTACTACATAAAGCCAAGTCTAGTCTATTTAGTAAATAGATCAAACTTAGCCCTATTGTCAGGCCTATCTAGATAAATAGGACAAACCTATTTTCATAAGACATAGCCTACAAGTCTAGCCTATTTAACTTTTTTTTTATACTATTCTATAAATAAATATAATATCTTCTAAATAATTTTATAAATTTACCAATTTAGCCTTAATCATAAGTTTCACATCTCATCGTCATATACACACACTCAACCCTTGAATTCTCATCAATCATTTACCCCTACCTCTCTTTGATCGCTTGAGATAACAACACAAACTCACTCCCTATCCCCTGATTCCTGCCATCCACTAAAGTATAATAATAATTACTATAAGTTTATTTTAGCGTCAAATGAAATATTATAATTTTAGTATGAGGAGTTTATTTACTTGGACAACTATTGTCACTAGACATTTTTTTTCTTTACTAAGCCATTATATTAGGATGAAAATGGATGTTAGTCTTTTAAGACATAATTAGGATTGTAAATAAGCGTGAAAGTTTGTATATAAATTTGAAGACATGAGCTTTAAATGTTATTTAAAAGCCAACATTTTAAGTAAGCATTTAACTAGACTTTAGGCCTTGTTAGTCATTTTGAAGGCCCAGACCCAGGCCTTAAAAAAGTCTACATACAAGTTTAGACTTAGATTTTAAATCTCTGTTACAAGCTCAAGCTTATTTAGGTAAAGCCTAACCTAACATATTTCCACCTATTCTCACAGTGAAGCGCCAGGGCAAACCCAAAAGGAGGAGGCAGAAGGCTGCTCCTCATGTGCCTCCTGCACGTGAGCCAAGATATAATTTGAGACGACCCAAAGTGTAAGTACTTCATTCTGATTCATATATGCCGATATGCGTTATTTACTTCTAGCTAATTATCTGCCCATATCTTGCTCATTTGGAGAAGAAAAGAGGAAAAGTCAATGTGCGTTATTATTTTGATGTTCTTAATAATGAAGTCGGAATATAAATGAAGAACTAGAGCTATTTATAAACTCTAGAAATAATATAATGATTCAAATTCAAAATTAAAATCAATTCTGAATTATTTAATGTAACTAAACTCTTAATCCTAATTTTAAGAGATAAGGGTAATTCCAGGAAAATCTAGGTATCCAAGATAAAGGTAATTTCAGGAAAATCTAGATATCCTATCTTATTGAAAGTAAATAAAATTTAAAATAATTCTAAGAAAGGTAAGTATAAAAAAAGTCAATTAAATAATCCTAAATAATATAATGGTTATTTAGAAAATCTAATCTAATAATATAATATTAATATCTAAATTAAACCCTCATTAATCATTATCTATATTCATTAAGTCTAACTTTTCAATCGAATTATAACACATTTTTTAAAATAATTAAAATTAATGGGAATGAAATTTTAAAATTATATTAAATTATCATTAATGAAAAACATATACATAAATACATATATCAATATATAATTAAAAATGTACTCGTATTAAGTAATAAATATAAATAAAACGATCTGGTCAACAACAAAATATAAGTAAAATGACTTAGGTTTGAATTTGCTTATGAAATTATTTTATTATCCTGTACTTTAAATCCTCCTTATGTTATTTCAATAGATTAGCATGTGCTTTATGAATAAATACCAAGCGAAGTCGATTTTAACATGAATTTATAATTTTATTGTTATAACTAATATTAAGATAGTGTGAGTAAAATCATGCCATTTTATCAAAACAATAAAAGTAAATTGTAAATTTAAAAGATAAGATTTTATAAGATAATTTAAATTTGGATAGATTTATTTAAAATATGAACCTTTATTATATCTACTAGACAATTATAAATATCAGTGTTTAATTGTAGTTACTGATTGAAACTTTGCTGATGAGAGAGAAAAAGAGATAGAGCATTGTGACTCGGACAGACAGACACTGAAGATTGTTTCCCAGGTTAGTAGGACCCTCTAATCCTAATTTTCTTGATCATGGTTCTTTCCTTGAAAGCTTTTATTTCTTCTATGTGTTAAACTGCATCCTCTTTAATTAGATTGTTTTTTAAGGAGTAGTTTCCATCTTCCTTGTTCTTGACGTTTACATTTAGTAATTCGAGATGGCTTTTATGTCTAACGTGTGATTTCTTGTTTTACTTTTGTGTCAATGAACTGACTAATAATTCATTATGTATAATTAGCGGATCCTTCTTTTGGGTATGTAGAATTAAGGGGTAAAACTGTCAAAGAATGAATGTTTTTTGCAGTTACAAAAATAATTAAGAATGTTCAATTAATAATGAAGTCTGAATATAAATGAAGAACTTGGGCTATTTATAAAACTCTAGAAATAATAGAATAAGTCAAATTCAATTCTGAATTATTTAATATAACTCAACTCTTAATCCTAATTTTAAGAGATAAGGGTAATTCCAGGAAAATCTAGGTATCCGATAAAGGTAAATTTCAGGAAAATCTAGATATCCTATCGTATTGAAAGTAAATAAAATTTAAAATAATTCTAAGAAAGATAAGTATAAAAAAAGTCAATTAAATCCTAAATAATATAATGGTTATTTAGAAAATATAATCTTAATATCTAAATTAAACCCTCATTCACCATTATCTATATTCATTAAGTCTAACTCTCCAATCAAATCATAACACATATTTTTTTAAGGAGTAAGATATTCTAACTATCCTTTTATTTTGCCTTAGTTACACAGATCTCCCCTCTATTTTGAAAATATACACTTAAGTCTAAACCATTAACTCTGTTAATAAATGTTTTATAAAAAATTTAAAAGTAATAAATAATTACTTTTAATTAATTTAATCTGATCTTATTCCGTTATTAATTAATTAGGTTTTGTTATGAGATTCACAAGTAACTATCTTGCATGTTTCATGCTCTGCTCCCAAACGTTGACTCATATAAATTAATGGGAAAATTGTTTTCCATTTTCCTCAAAAATAAAAACGAAAAATATAAACAACTACAACACGTGTCTATATATTTCACCAATAAATAAAGAAGATATTTTCAAAATTGACCACGATCGAAATTTCATATATTATGTTATTTCGATAGATCAGCACGTGCTTTATGAATTAATACCAGGTGAAGTCGATTTTAACATAAACCTTATTAGTCATGTCATTTTATCAAAACAATAAAAGTAAATTGTAAATTTAAAAGATAACAGTTTATAAGATAATTTAAATTTAAGTTTTGATTGATTTATTTAAAATATGATAGCTTTATTTATAATAACGGTTATTATATCTCCTAGACAATTATAAATATCAATGTTTAATTCCCTTATTCCCAATTTAACTACATAACCAGTATCTTAACAGTATAGTTGTGGTTAAAGGTATTTTAAGTATTTGTGATGGTTCATACAAGAAATCAAGCTAGCCATTCCACCGACTGGCGCAAAAGAGCAAGAATCAGCAAGTTGCGAAATTCTATAAAAACAAAGATGTAAGTAATTATAGTTTTCTTATTAGCAAGCATTTGCCTTATTTTCCAAAAAAATTAGGAATAACATAATTGGAAGCATTGACTTCTGTATAATATTTTTATTGGGTAGAAACTAATAAATCAAATTCTATATCAGTTTTGATTTTTTGAAATCCAGAAGAAATCTTCTTGGTGGGACACTGCAGGAGTTATCCGCTATTACCACTTTGTTGGAAAGAGAACTATTTAGTCAGGCTGCTTCAGAGGTTGGTTTATTTAATGATTATGTTGTATATGTGCCAAAGGCTAATTTAATTTTAAATAAAGAACCTCAAGCCATTTATTGACAGTTTTTTTTTTTATTAATGTTTTGTAGGAGGAGTATAAGAATCCAGAGACAATAATGAAAGTATTGCAGAAGAATCTCCCAGGAATAATGTTTGCCGCTAGCAACATTAATTTCACTGGTTATGTAACAGAGACATCCAACCATACTAATAACTATCAATTTTCCAACCAGAGGAAGTCTCACGTTTCTGTTGGCAATAAGAGAACTTTCGCTCCTTATTCTAACTTCAAGGCTTCCAGGAGAACAAGCAATCTAAATTCGAGCTCCAGACCAATTTTCTCCCATTTACAGCAGCAGCAACATAGAGATCATGGTATATCAAGTAATCTTAATATGATTTCTTACTAACTATTTATCATGAGTACTTTTTATATTTTCTATTTCTCAACACTTTTTTTTACATGAAATCTACTTATTTTTAATCATCTTTTCTGATTTGAATTATTACTTGGACAGTGGAGATGGATTGGGTCGGCTATAATGGAAATCAATCTTTAGATTCTCTTTGTAAACCAAGAGAATCCCCACTATCTATACATGGAGCAGCATATGGTTTGGAATCTGCAAACAACACCATGGATTGGGTCAACTCTAATGGAAATCAAGTTTCAGATTTTCTTAGTACACCAAGAGAATCCCCACTATCTATATATGGAGCTGCATCGAATTTGGCAGAACGTAGGGGTGATCGTTGTTATGGTTTGGAATCTGCAAACAACACCATGGATTGGGTCAACTATAATGGAAATCAAGTTTCTGGTTTTCTTAGTACACCAAGAGAATCCCCAGTATCTATATATGGAGCTACATCGAATTTGGCAGAAGGTACGGTAGTAGGTCAAGGTTATTTGGAGGACATTTTTTCACCACCTACCAAAATATTGAAAATAGAACCTACTG
The DNA here is from genome assembly GCA_025563575.1 of Acacia pycnantha. NCBI lineage: Eukaryota > Viridiplantae > Streptophyta > Magnoliopsida > Fabales > Fabaceae > Acacia > Acacia pycnantha. The sequence goes on along the minus strand of JAMWYP010000002.1, from coordinate 6,379,383 downwards.
CCTCTGTGAGCAGTAATGATATTTATAAGATATGGGATTCCCATATGGTTCCAACCAATTCTAATGATATTTATAAGATATGGGATTCCCATATGGTTCCAACCAATTCTCCTGAAAGGCTTCCAAAATTGCATCAACAAGAAGAACCTTCCTTTCCTATCTTTCCTCAAGTTACAGAGAACCATATGGAATCATCCGCCAATGCAATGCAAGAGTCTGTAAGCTTTAGCAATGCAAACAACGCAATTGGCATAGAAGCTATTCTTTTTGAATGCAGAGACAAATATAAATTACGGGATTCATATCCTAAAAGCAATGATGAGGAACAGGATAAAAATGGGATTGAATCTATTGCGAAAAGCATTACAGATAAAGTTATTGAGCCAGAAGATGATTTGGATAAGGGAACAATGTCTTCAAAAACAAATCCAATAACAACTGATGCATCCTATGATGTACTTGAACAGACTAATAAGGGTGGGACTATCTCTGAAGGAATAGAAGCTGGTAACAGATTAGAGGATTCATATATCAACAATGGTGATGTGAAGTTGACAGACAATAACCCACAAACTGATGTTGACAGTTCAAATTCAAGTGACCACACTCTCCAGAAAGATCCTATCGTTGATAAAGACGATGTTCAAAGAGAAAATGAGTTCGACCAGTCTGTTAAAAACAATGAAATGGAAGTAACTGAGCCCAAATTTGATTTAAATAATGGAGAAAAGTCTGCAGTATCAACCTTGAGATGTGTTTCCTTGCCTGAAAATTTCACATGTGATCAAATAAGGAACCACATTATGAGTCTAAAACAGGATATTGGCCAGGTTAGTAATTCACTCAATCGATTGCCACTACCTTCATAATACCTTCTCTATATATATGTATATTTATATATTAAAGATTTTTAATTTCTTTTTCTTTGAATTTTTAACCTCTAATGCGCCTATTGAAACAGAGTATCCTTGAGGAAGAAGTTATAACTGATGATAACTCGTGCTCATTGTGTGGAATCAAAAACCGTGTCTTTCAACGACAAGACATCTATTGCCTATCATGTAACAAAATCATCAAGAGAGATACAAAATATTATGGTAGAAAAGCAGAACACAATGATAAGGAACAATGTTTTTGCATGGCTTGCTTCAATAATTCTAAAGGTGATTCCATCCAATTCAATGGAGTTTCTCTTCAGAAGGAACTACTTGATTGTAAGAACAACAATCACCATGATGTAGAAGGGGTAATCATGTTTACTATTCGTATAGTTCTTTTTTATATGCTCTATAGAAAAAGATAAACTCACCTTTTGTGTGTTGCTTCCTCTAGTGGGTCCAATGTGATAAATGTCAGAGGTGGCAACATCAGATATGCGCTCTCTTCGACGATAAGAGAAATTTGGAAGGCAACTGTCAATACGTATGTCCCAAATGCTGCTTAAAGGAAATTGAAGAAGGAATCCGAACACCCTTAAGGACTGCTAATTTTGGTGCTAAGGACTTGCCAAGGACCAAGCTTAGCGACCATATAGAGCAAAGACTCTTGTTACGTCTTGAACATGAGAGAGAACAAAAGGCAAAAGCTGAAGGAAAGAACGTTGATGAGGTATGGAGCAAATTGCAGCACAATTACAATTGTTGACCGTCTATTTAAAGTCCTATACTATTTTCCATTTTTTTTAACTACCAATCTAATTTTCAATGCATGTATTTTGGTTTGCAGATTTTTGGAGCAGAAAATCTTATTGTAAGGGTGGTGCTATCAATTGAAAAGCAATTGAAGGTGAAAAAGGAGTTTCTTGACATCTTGTCTGGGGCGAATTATCCTCCAGAGTTCCCATATACATCAAAAGTAAGTTGAGAGATTGATTTCTCAACAAGTTTTGTCCAGTGACTTCTTTGATAATGCTGGGAACTAACACGTTAGTTTCTGTTGCAGGTTATTCTTTTGTTCCAGAATATTGATGGAGCAGATGTGTTGATCTATGTTATTTTTGTGCAAGAATTTGGCTCAGAATGTAGTCATCCAAATCATCGCTCTGTGCACATATCATATCTTGATTCAGTTAATCATTTTACGCCTCAAAGAGAGACTGTGACTGGAGAAGCTCTTCGTACATTTGTGTATCATGAAATATTGGTAGAGTCTTATTTCTATCCCTCTTCAAGTTTATATTTGTAAGTTAGCTAAATTTACTAGTATTTATTGATTCTGTGTTTTTTTTGTCATCCTTAGATTGGATACCTTGGATTTTGCAAGAAACGAGGTTTCGAAAAATGTTACATTTGGGCGTGTCCTCCTACGAAGGGGGAAGATTATGTGCTATATTGTCATCCGAAGAGCCAAAAAACTCCATTACCCAAAAAATTAAGACACTGGTATTTTTACATGTGTGTGTTTGTGTTCGCTTGTGATCCTTACTGCTCATAATTATTTTGGTATTTACCTGGCATGTTGTATTTGTGTAGGTATCTATCAATGATAAGGAAGGCTTCTGAAGAAGACATTGTAGTTAATCATACAAATATGCATGATCAGTTTTTTGTTGCTTCTAAAAGTTGCAATTCTAAGGTGACGGCTGCTCGTTTGCCCTACTTTGATGGAGACTACTGGTCTGGTGCTGCTATTGATGAAATGATGAGACTTCAAGAAAAATATGAAGGAGATTATGACAAAATGTTGGAACAACCTGTGACTAAAAGAGCTCTAAAGTCTATGGGACATACAAAACCTTCAAAAGACACCATTAAAGACATTCTGGTGATGCATAAAGTAAGTCTTTCTTGCCTCTCACCTATATTTTTTTGCATAATAGGTCTACTAGATGATGTCAAACTGTAATAATTGTGAGTTTAATGAAACCAAGGTCTGACATGATTTTTAAGAACTAGAACTGGCCATCTTAATTTTTGCATATTGAGGCATAAAGACTTAAATGAAAGGAGTTGAATAGTTCCTGATTTATTAGCATAATCTGATATCTCTTCATTTTCCTTTTATCAGTTGAGCAACCCTATGTTAACTCACAAGGAAGACTTCATCATAGCCCAGTTGCAGTATGCATGCACACTCTGTGATGAGGTGATATTGTGTGGAAAACGATGGTTTTGCATTGAGTGCAAGAATTACCTACAGTGTGAAAGGTAGTTAATTGTTACTCCTTCGGTCCTTAATATAAGAAATATTTGGAGAGTTGATCTTAGTCCTAAATATAAGACATATTTTTCATATTTGACTATCTTTTCCTAATTCATCCCTATTAACACTCTCTAACATTAATAAAAGAGGAGAGGGAATGATGGAATTAAAGAAGATTACATGGTGTTTTAAGAAATACATGTTATGTTAACCAACTCAATTAACTTCCTTAATTTAATCAAATTAAGTAAATATATCTTATATTAAGAACCGAAAGGAGTACAATGAGCTTTAGTACTTTCTTTCCCTCTTCTGGTCTCCCTTCTCTTATTTTGTTCATGCCAATCCATGTGGTTTTGCTTTGTCTTACCTTATTATTGTTATTTCAGATGCCACACTTCAGACACACATACTTCAACCAGTGGGGAGAAGCATACTCTCTGCCAGGTAACTATCTAAACTAAAGTTCAAAAAGTTGACAACTTTGGCTCATTCAACAACATAGCTTTCTCCATTGAATCTAACAATTTTTCTTTTTTGAATTGTTTGCTCCTTAGGCTGTTGTGGATGATATCCCTTGTGATACTAAGGAGAATGATATAATCCTGGACAATGATCTTTTTAAGAGCAGGGTTGATATTTTGACTTTTTGCGAACAAAATCATCTTCAGTTTGACACACTACGTCATGCTAAGTATACCACAATGAAGCTTATCTATCATCTCAAGAGTTCTACTTTGATGCATAATGGTGATCCAAGATGTAGCATTTGTTATAAAGATCATAATGGGTCCCAGCTGAGCTGGCAATGTGATGTTTGTTCAAAGTTGTTTATCTGCTCAACATGCTATGAGGAAAAAGGTGCTAATTGTCATGAGCACAAGTTGAGACAATGTTCTTCTTCCACAGATCATTGTCTATCAGAGAATCAAGGCTCCGAAGAGCGCAAAACTCTCATGGTGAGTATTCGTCTTTTCTTTTCTTATTTTAAACTTGAAGGACCAAAGATTGTATCAATATAAAAATAAAAAAATGATCCATGAATGACCTTCTACATTCTCTTGAGCATAATATGTACAATTTCTAATTTATGCACTTGATAATGCAGAAACAACAGTTTCTGAAAATTTTAAAGCATGCATGTCATTGTAGCTCAACTAAAAGTCAGCCTTGCTCTTATCCGAACTGTGCTAAAATGAAAAGGTGGTTTGCTGGTGAAATGAAAAGGTTGATTTCCCATGCCCGTGGGTGCTCCGTTAAAGAGAAAAGGGGTTGCGAATCTTGTAAGAAGGCACGGTTTATGTTCAATCTTCACTTAAACAGTTGCAAGGACTCTAAGTGTTGCATATGCAGCAGGTAAGCAACTTTTCAGGTTCGTTCACAACAATTTAGCCGAAAAGTGAACAAGGAAAGAAAATCTAGAGAGATGTGATATTAGGATTTTCTTTTATCTAGATTAAAGAATAAAAGTGAAAGGAAAGAAAAGGAGGGAAGGTGAACGAGGAATTTGGTTTCCCTCCACCCTTTCATTCTCTTCTCATCTCAACTGTTAAATTGAAATTTGAATTGCCTCCAAGAGTTGAGGTTTTAGTTGCATATTTACCATGTGGTGATTACTTAATCAAGTATATGTTAATACTGCAGATATGGGAAGGATTGTGAATCTCATCGTCAAAATGCTATTTCAGAATCTGTAGGAGAATAGCAATAGAGGTTGCTGATCAAAGTTAACCAGCAAAGTATATATTACCTTCTGTCTATGATGTAGGAGTATGTCAATAAAGATATTGAATTCTAAACTAGATCTTAGGTTAAGAACCGGAGAGAGTACATATTAAATAGGAATCACTGAAGTCACTTAGTGTTAGTGTTCCATGTATAGCATTCGCACAAAAAATTGTACTTAGAGAGGCTCATGGAGCTGAAAATTTTGTTAGATGCTACACAAATGATCAATGTTTTTTTATATGTTAATGTTATTATTAATTTATTATGATCCTATGGGCTGCTGCATTAGATTGTAAATTGTAATGCAGCCCAATTATCTTATTTGCTCCAAATGTAACTATAATAAGTCCATGGGTTATATAAATTATAACATGGTGAAAATATGAGTTGTTCAAACTTTAAACTAGAAATAGACTCCTAACAAATAAATTTATGAGAATCAAACTAAAAAAATATATATCAAAAAAGTTTCTTTTGACAAGTAAACAGGGGGAATTAGTAAGTTAATCAGTTATCATAAAAAACTTATAGGATTTGTCAATGAATTATTTCCTTTGATTGAGACCTATATGTCGTTGTACCAAAAATAAATTTTGAACCAAACGAAAGAAATATTGAAACTTCATAAGTAAATGAAATTAAATATAGTTGATCAAGCTATAATAGATGCACTTAAAACCAAGGTTATTAAAATCGGACCGGTCATTGAACCGGTCAGGGTACCGGGTCAAGGGTCAGTGGGTCAGAACCGGAGTCAAACCGGGTAGGTAACTATATGAGACTTGTTAGATAATATTAATTAGGTCCATAAATTTTTTTTTAAAAAAAAAATAAAAGCAAGACAAGATGGCACTACTTTTGAGATGATATGACCTGAAGTGGTGTGTGCAAGTCTGGCAAGTCTCCTCCATCAGCTTCAAGCACGTCTCTCTGCTTCTAGCACGTCTCTCCATGAGTTTCTCTTTATCAATTAATCAACAGAGGCATAGGATTTTTTAGCAAAAAAACCAAAGGAACGGGAGCAAGAGACGCAGGAGCCATAGAGAAAAAATGGAGGAGGAGGTGCAGGAACGACCGGAAAAAAAAAGAAAAGAAGGAAGAAGGCGAGGCTTTACTGTGGAGTCACCTTTTTCCTTAAAACACATCTGAACCAGAGGGAGAGAGAGAGAGAACACGAACATGGCACTATTCATCATCTTCTTCGCGACAACGAACAGGGAGCTGCTCTTTCCCCCTCCTCTCTCTTTCTCTCTTCATAACTGTTGACATTGCCGGCGATTTTCTCTTAAAAAAAAAAAAAACCTAACTCCGGTTTCTAAGGCAGACCGGACCGGTCCCACGGCTGGTTCGCCGGTTTCCGGTCAGAACCGGCCGGTCCGATCCGGTTTTCATAACCATGCTTAAAACCAAAATAACAAGCACAAATAAATATTATTACATTCAAATTAAAAGAGATGCTAATAACCACATATGATCCATCTTAGCCTATTAAACCTAAATACAAAAAAGAAGAAGAAAAATTATGAAAACTAATTCAAGTTGTGCAAACCTTCAATCCTTTGTTTCCACTTATAGAGAAATCCTTATATTTCTAGCCTTTCCTTGGTCAAATCATAGTCTTTTCTCTTCTTTTCCTAAACTTATAAACCAAATTCTTTCCTTATTTTCTTTCTAATTAATTTGCACTCCGATTTTTTTGTATTATCTTGCATGACGGGCACTCCAACTTTTTTCATTATTCTTTAATATACCCCGTTTAATGGATAATCTTCCAAATTTAATCCCGGTAAAGCCTATGAATCTACGCAAATTTAATTAGACCTAATATATTTCTATTTTTATTATCCTTGGTACTTAATATGAAATTTCCTTTATTTTTCTAAGTTAATTCAGTATACGACTAATCAAATATTTCCAAAAAAAAAAAACACGTACATTGAAACATGAATATCTGATAATTAGCATCCCTCCTAGCTTACAATGATTTGATTATGATTAAGACGAATAAATTTCCGCAACAACGCTGTTGTGTTTATATTGATTATTGTCAGAATAACGTCTTGATTACGAGAAAAAGAGGGAATAGTTTTCGGGTGAATTTTGGTCCTTCATATAAAATATTTTTTTTTCATTTTATCTTTTATGTTTAATTTTTTTTTATATGTACATATGTACATATATGTAGATATCTACATATCTATATAATATATATGGGTTTATCATTTGTCATATCACTTGACATAAGGTTATGTCAAATCACCCCAAAACTACGTCGTTTTGGGAGTTCATTAATTCCTCTAACCCCAAAACGACGTCGTTTTAGGAGTTAGAGGAATTAATGAACTCCCAAAACGACGTAGTTTTGAGGTGACTTGACATAACCTTATGTCAAGTGACATGACAAACGATAAACCCAATATATACATATGTGTGTGTGTGTGTAGAAAATAGTATGTAAAATCTACATATAGGTACATACATACAGACAGGCGGACAGATATAGATATGTATGCATGTATGTGTGTGTGTGCGCGCGTGCGCATGAAATCATAAGCTGGGGAGATTCTGAAAGCTGAATTTTTCAGTTAGAACAATAATCTTTGAGTAAGTCAAAACCAAGGTAAATGACCTCTTTTGACCTTGAAATTTTGTGTGTTAATAGTATAATAATCTTTAAAACGAGCTTTGGATCACCTTAAGGCTTAAGCGGAGGTCTATAGCTCGAGATTTTTGGAAGTTGAGCTAAAAATCTGGTAATTTCTAGTATGCTTCTGGAGCATGAAAATAACGTGGCATTTCGGATCAAGTAAAAAAAATTTAAAAAAAAATGTAAAATTTTCCAGATAAATAGTAGACACATAGAGGTTTAATTTGATATGTAATTTATCGAATTCCGATAAGTATTGAAGGAGTTGTGATTCTTCAAAGATTAGTCAAGAAATCTGGAAAATTCTGGACATTGCTTGTGTTTTTCGAAAGTTGGGAATTTTCTCAGCCATAAATCAACTTGGTGACTTTAATTTATGAAAAGACTTATCAAGGTTAAGTAGAAATTGGAATCACTCCATTTGGAGTTGTATCAGCCAAGTTATGAATTTTCTAAATTCTCAGAAAAGTTAAAGGCTGAATTTTTGATAAGTTTTAAAATAGTCACGCAAGTTGTTAATTGTGTATAACCTTCAAAGTAAAGGTTTTTTTAGATAACTTGTCTATTAAAGGGTTATAAAGACTTAATATGACACTTAATATAATACCATACAAAATAAAAAAAATATATATATATTATTATTAAGGGAATATTAAGGGTTAATAACCACTTTTAACCCTCTAAAAACAATTGGCTTGGTTAGCTACTATACGACATGAGTAGTGACTAATGACAATGATAAACATTTATAGGTATACATAGGTGACACAACCGATCCCAACACCTCCAGACAAATTAAGGATTCAAGCTTGTATCTTATTAGTTTTTCTGCCTTTTTATTTCCTCTTCCAACTATTTCTCTAGGGGACAGCAGGCCAACTGCTGGTAAACACTTTAACATAAACTCACATTACAGAGAAAAGATTCTAAAACAATTTGATACAACAATCAATTTATCAATGGAGGAGGAAGCTAAATTTCCACTCTAGCACAGAAAACTATAACTACTATTCAATGCCTAAGACTGTCAAAAGTACAGAGGGCCTCAATGTCCTTGACCCCAAATAAAAATGAGCACCAAAAAGAAAAAAATCCAATCACCCCTCCTGAGTCCTAGTTACTTGCGTGGTTACAACTTACATTTATGTTTTCTTTTAACAGTTAATACAAACTAGTAGTACTACCCATCAGACTACCAATAACATCATGCCTAAAGGGTTGATGATGTCAAAGTCCCGACCCAAAGCTGCATTATAAGGAAGATGGAGTAAAGAATTATGTTGTCAAAAAAGTCCAGAGCTTCTTCCCTATAGAAGCTTCACCAGGATGTCCAACGTCTACATCTTCTCCATTGTCTGCCCCACCAGCATCTTCACCAAGGGATTCTTCACTTCTATACTCGGCGTGATCCCCAGCATCGTCTGGTGTCCCATTGACCTCCTCACTCAGGGCTGGATGGTTGGCTGCATTCCGTGTCGTTTCATCATAGCCATCCTGGATCTCCACAATTTTCTCAGACTGGAACACATGCAGTTTCACGTCACAAAAACAACCAAAACCTTCCAAGATTTGAGCTTATTCTAATTCCCAGATTACCAATGGTTTAATAATAATAATAATAATAATAATAATAATAATAATAATGCTCTAAAGAGGTAAATTAAACATTAAAGATCCCAAAAAGATAAAAAAAGAACAAAACTAAAGGAAACAAGATGCAACATAAAACACGATATAATGTGCTCACCTGCACAAGAAGTATGCGCCCACCATTCTCATTAGTAACACCCAATGAGGGCGAAGAAGTTTTAGAGTGAAAAATTGCATCTTCTGTGTCTTTTACACGATCAACCTCTCCCTCACTTTCTTTGCTACCTCCTCCAGAAAAGGCTCGGCTAGATGTGGTTACTGCCCCACTAAGCAATCGGTGTACAACCATGTCAATAGATAGAAAAGGTCAGTAAATTGTTTACAGCTATCAACAACTCTAAAAATGAAAAGAAAACTATTGGGTCTAATAATATTAAGAATATTGCTGATGATATAAGCCAAAGATCAAGCAATAAAGCATTCTTGGATCCAAATCAAGCACAGAACCAGAATGTTGAGAAATCCTACATGGGAGCATGTAAAAATTATTTGAGCAAGCTCCAGCATAGCAAAATGACCTAAAACAAAACTTATTCACTTCAACAAAGTATGATTTAAGAAAATCAAAATACTAACGCAAATTGATTTTTCCTCGTTTCTTCTGTAGCTACAAGTAAATAATCCATATTGGCGTATATGAATCAGAATAAAGTACTTACGCTTTGGGTCGTCTCAAATTATATCTTGACTCACGTGGAGGAGGAGCAGCCTTCCGCCTCCTCCTTTTGGGTTGCCCTTGCACTTCACTGTCAGATTGTCCCTCATTGACATCATCATTTTTACTCTCAGTCATCTGTGATGTTTGAACATGGTTTCGTTTCCTTGCATTTGCCAGCATTCTTCTTCTGGATGGTTTCCGTGTATCGTTATTTGTATTGGCAGAATCCTCCGCAGTTCCATTTGGATATTCAATCTCATATTCATCGAAGGATTCTCCAAGTATGTTCTTAGCATCTTTGACAACAGCTATCACAGATTTATTACGCTTTATTCTGGACCTTCCTCTTTTGCGAAGTTTCTGCTGACTGCCCTTTGAATCAGAGAGCTGTGAGTCTTCTGGAGCTTCTGGTGCTTTGCTGTCAACATTGCTTTGATCGTCAACAGATAAATCTTTTTCAGCTTCAGCCTCTGTGAGGTCATTGTGAGGAAGATTCTTCTGAACACCAAAAGAATCGCTTACAATTGCAAATGATAACTCTTCCTCATTTTCAGGGCCAGGAATTCCCTGTGAAGATTCCTCAATTCTATCTTTTCCAACAGACAATGTTGCAGCCTCTCCTGAAGCGTGGGCATCTTCAGACTCAATCTTTCTACCGGGGGAGATTTTGAATATCTTGGTGCATTTACGCAACCAAGATATTCCGCCAGACACTGGAGATTTTGACTCAGTTGCAAGTGACACTTCAGTATTTTGCCTTGAGACCAGATTTCCATCAGGACTACCTTGCACAACATCATCAGCCAATTTTGGAAGTGAAGGCACCTCTATATTTTCAATTTCAGCTAAGGATTGTAAGTCAGACAACACAAATTCAGAGACCATTTCACCACAATTCACACAACTCCTGAGTTTCTCAACGAAACTAACAAAACGCCGTCTCTCCTCTACAAATTGCTCTCGCTGACTTTTCAGCTTACTGTTAAGGTCTACAAGCATATCTATATCCTCGCGCATTTCCAATTGCTGCCTTTCCATATCCTTTTTATTCTCAGCAAACTCTTGTTTATCCTTTTCTATTTTACTTCTTTGAAGTTTCATTTCCTCCATCTCTCTATGGGCGACTTCTCTCAAATAGTTAATATTACTTAATTCCCGCTCTCTTTCTTCCTCAAATAATTTCTTCCTCTCCAGAAAATAGTTTTCTTTCTGCTCTAACTGATTCTGCATATCAGCTTCAAGTTCTTTTTTCTGCAGCTCAAAATCCAGAAGCATTTGGTTCCTCTCACTTTGAGATTTTTCAGCCAAGTCAGACTTCTCAGTCTCCATTTGAATAGCAAATGACTCTTTGGCCAACTTAAGAGCTTCTAACTCCCTTTGTAAGTGTTCTTCATTTGCCTGCCTCTCATTCTTCAACTTTTCTCCTTCAATTTGTTGCAGTTTAGATATCTCCTCCTTTTGTTTACTCACGTTTTTCAGCTCCTTCTCTATATCTGCGTTTTTCAGGTCCAGCTCCTCCCAATCTCTTTCAAAAATCTCCTTTTGCTGCCTCAAATCATCAGCTTCTTTCAGAAGCAGTTCTTTCTGAAGCCTGTACTGATCAATTTCATGTTTTAATTCTGACTGCAAGCGCTCATGTTCTGACCTCTCCTCCTCAGTCACTTTAAGAAAATTTGTCTCTTCATGTATCCTTTGAAGCTCTTTTTCATTGTCAGCCCTTATCTTCTCAACTTCACTCGTCATACCGAGCAATCTCTCCCTCTCACATTCTAGTTGCCCTTTCTCTTTCTCCAAGTTCTTCTCATCAGACTTAAATGACTTCTCCCTTTCCTTCAAACCTTTCAATTTCAATTCATACTCGTTTTCTTTTTCCCTAAGCTTCTCTGATTTCTTTTCCAACGCTTGTTCACGCTTTGCAACTTTCTCCTCCAGGTGGCTAATTTCAACTTCTTTTTTTTCCAGTTCCATCATTCTATTCTGTAGTCCAGCTTCAAAGGATTTTCTTTTTTCATCCAATTCCACATCAAACTCCTGCTTTTTCAAATCAAGCGTGGCACTGTGTTCCTCAAGAAGCTTTTGAATCTCAACCTGCAAAAAGAACAAGATATACATATCAACAAATAAGAAAAAAAAAATATACGTAGCAATAGGAACACCAAGATAAATTCAATAATAACTGATAAGGTTTAGGATCCCGAACAATAAAATTTTCTTTCAGGGTAACAATTCAGCAAAATTGTTCCAATTCCCAAATCATTTCAATTTCAATTATACCAGAAAGAGTTGAGAACCTGACCACAGCTAACTTATAAATTATTAAAGTTTCAAAATAGTGACACAGATGATTCAGCAATTTATATAGGTCAATCACCATCCATCTCTAAAATTTCACATTGACAAAGATTAAGTAAATTAACATACTTTTTCTCTATCATTGAGCTTTTCTTCCCACACAGACAGCTCCTTCTCTTTCAGGTCCAAGTTCACTCTCATTGCATCATATTCCTGCATTAGAGGGATATTGACATTCAACACATGATGATAAAATACATGACATCAGAATAAACAAAGTAATGTCTAAACAATAGTTCAAAAACCAAAAAACTTTGCCTTCTCTTTTAGATTTATATTTGCAAGCCTGCTGTTAATGTCATCTTCTTTGCTTCTCAAGGTCACATTGGATGCTTCAATATTCTTCTGTGCGTCTTCAAGTTCCTTCTCTTTATGCCTCAATATTCTGTCAGTCTCATTCGACCTCTGCTCCCTTTCGTTGAGAATTCTTTGACTCTTTGCTAGCCTCTCCTCTCCTTCCTGCAGTTTCTTTTCCCATTCTCGTAAGTCCTCCCTCTGCTTAGATAATGTACTCTCATGCAATTCTCTCCTGTTGAAAATCAAAATAAGGTGATTTTTTAACAACCAAGAGTAATAATGATGGTAGTAATAATGATGGTAGTAATAATAAAAATAGTATCAGGAATACTCTGCAATAAATGATAATCGCTCTCTTCGAAGTGCAGACTCCTGGGCCTCCAATTCTTTTGATTTTCTATCCATCTCTAAACTCTTCCTGTTCAATTCTGCACTCCTGGCATCAGCAGCGCGTAACCTGGCCTCTACTTCCAAAGATTTCTCTTCAATGCTAGCTACCAAAGCATTTGCTTCAGCTAGCTTTGAGTCCGCACAGAATTTGATTTCTGCATGCTCGGCACGCATTTCTCGTAAAGACTTCTCAAGCTGTCAGAGGGTAAATTTCCAAACATTATAAAGTAATAGACGTCCTTTAACAACTATGATTAAGGTGCAAGGAAGTTGAGGTCAATATTTCATCAATTACAACAACAACAAAAAAAAAACCAATTATGCAAACATTACAAGTATGTATTAAATCTTACATCAAGCACGCACTCCTTCTCAACACCCAAGGCATTCCTTAGATTATCTTCTCGTTTCTCAGCTTCAGACATAGCAATTAAATGAGATGACTTTTCATGCTCAAGGGCATCCCTCACTTCCTGTAAATCCTGGCTTAGCTCTTTCAACTTGGAGTTCCACTCTTTTTTTTCAATCAGCAGAAGCCCCATATTGAATTGGTAATCATAAAGCTGCGCCAAAAACATATAATCAGGTTAAATTATTCAAAACCAAATAAAACATCAAACAGAAAGGCCCAAAAAAGTAACCTTGAAAAAGGAAAAATGAAACAAATTTTAAGAACAATATTTCATCTTTAAGATAGAAATTGCCAAGAATATTCATGTCTTTCAAAGTTACCCAAATCTCAAAAACCACCATAAATTAAGTCTTCATGAGTAGAAAGACAAAACCATTATTTCCCACAACTAGCAAACAATATATGATCGAATTGCTACTTTTGCTGATCTACTAAAACACAAGAAATGAAGAAGCTATCTCATGCATCGATCCCCTATTAATTTTTCCCAGAAATTAATTTTCCTTGCAAATAAAAACGGAAGGAAAAAATTGTTGAATGAACTAATTTAATAACAACAGGTTTGGATAGCTAGACTACCATGGGCTAACATAACCAAGCAATGTTCTTGGACCAACATAACAAGCCCCCAATACAGAATTTTAGTTTTTCTCTCCGCACCCACACTAAGTAATCAAAAGAATCGGGGCAAGAAACCAAAAAACAACAACAATTCTTTTGCACACTTCAAAGAGGATAAAGCTAAGTTCCCAATATCACAAGCGATTAATCCAGGACAAGTAAATTAGTATCCATGAAGAAATTTTATGACAAAAAAATCTCAAATCCGAAATGGAACTACCTAAAAAGAAAAGCAACTTCAGTATTTTCTTCCTTCCCCAAAATTTAGATATTCCTCGTACCACAGAAAATTAAATTTTGGAGGCAAATGAAGCTAAAGAAGTCAAGCATGTAACACACACACACACAAAAACATCGAAGCCACATACTTAACGTAACCCAAAACGCATGAATGCCACTGCTTGACTAACCTCCTTTTCAAGACTGGAAATTCTGTCAACCAAAACTTCCCGATCCATGGCTGCCCCACCGGATCCCACTATTCCATCGTCCCCATTTTCACGAACAGAACCAGAAGCCGGCGTCTTGGCTTCAAGGAAAGCAACACTCTTCCCCTTAGAAGCAATTCCATCACCAGAATTGGAACCCGACCAAGTCGGTCTCTTGGGTGTGAGAGACCACAGCTTCTGAGGCGTAAACATCACAACAAAACTCTCCCAACAGAACCCAACCCTTTAGATACCAAATTGAACTCACACAGCTCTTCGAAACCCAGAATCGCAGGTTCCGAATTCAACTTCATAAAGCAACCGATGAGAATCTCAAACTAAAGTAGCCTCCCCGCGGCCGAAAATTCTCCTAGTTTCTTGTGGCTTCGGACAAGAACCCTAGAGTTCGGAAGCAAAACCAGTTTCCAAATTCCGGCGAATTGTAGATTTCAAGTCCGATGGCGTCTCTCAAACTCAAAACGGTCTTGTGTTTCTCTCTCTTCTCTTTTTGCCCTCCTTTGTGTGCTTTTGCGTGGAACGCTCCCGTTCCTTATTTTCCTATTTTATCATCTCCCTTATCTGTCGTCATCCATTCCTCTATTGTTATATTACCTAAAAGCCCTCGCCTTTCGTTCATTCATTCTCATCTGAGAGGTTAATCTCGTCACTTCGCCGGGTCGCTTTTTTGGTTTGTCACGTGGGCGGGCTGGGAGTGCACTGTTATGACCATATCACCCCGGCGTCCCTGATGGTAAGAGAAACGTACAGCAGTTTTTTTGTGAATAACTGAATAACTGAACATGCCAATTTTTTTGTATTAAGTGACTATTAACCGTCTAACACAATGCTATTTCCCCAATTTCTTTTTTTCCTCAAATTTCATATTGCTCTTTGATATTTTTATATTCAATAAAAAATTTTCCATAAAAAATACATTGATGTTTTAGAAAAGATCAATAATTGGAGGACATACCATGTATTGTTCTCATAGCTTTTAAGTAAAGATATGTATGTTATGAAAAAATTCAATTCATGTATTTATGTATTTATTGGAAGTATTATTACATTTAAGGTCATGTATATAAAAACAAATACCACATATGTATTTATGTCTTATTCAAAACTCCTGCGACTCAACGTTGCTAGGCTTACCTGGCCTTCTGTGGTGTGGGTTTCAAGTTTGATACCACCTAAAAATAATGTAATGCAATATATATATATATATATAGGGGTTTAAACTTTTTATGTTGCATGAGAAGAAGAATATTCATACACACACATGAAATGGTGGGACCCACACACACACGTGTGTGTGTGGGTCCCACCATTTCATGTGTGTGTGATTGAGAATACACTTCTCATACAACATGAGAAGTGTTTTTCTTATATATATATATATGTGTGTGTGTGTGTGAGAGAGAGATTAAATAGCATTGCAATGCTCTGATATAGATGTGAAAATAGGTTAGGCTACGCTTTAACTAATAAGTAGTCTGGGCCTGCGATGGAGATCCAAAGCCTGAGTCTTAACCTGTATGCAGTGGAGGAGCCACGTTATTACAGGTGGGTGCAAATGCACCCATAAATTGTGACTGTTGAGTTTTTTTTCCCCTGGATGTTGAGTTACTAGTTACTACATATCTTAGCATAAACACCCATAATCCCCCTCAAAACATGGGACATTATTATATAGTGCTATGAGGCCCATTGGTGGTTTTATTTTTATGGGCCCCAAGCTTTACTACCTACTGTTAGAGCCAACGTTTTACTTTTTTAGTATGACATTTTTTTTTGTTAATATGACCATCTGATTAAATTAAATATAAATATTATCAGACTTAATTAACATAGTTTTCTCAAAAAAAAAAAAAATCTACACTCACATGTATTTAGCTTGTAGAGTTCCGAGAGCAACTCCCCTGCATAAAATAGAAAAGTTCCAAAGATTAATTGAATTTGAATAGATCAGTTGATTAAAATAATTTCTGCATCAATCTTTCAGTGGATGACTTGAGAGCAAATACAGAGTATTTAAAGGTGACTGAGGAGAAAAATTACACAACTTAGGAAAATAAAAAGCTGCAACAAGAATTGGTATGTAAATTATACAGACAACCCTTTATATTCTTTTTGTTTTTTGGCATAATTTTTTTTGGTTTATATCGTTCCTTTGATCTCTTGTCATAGGATGTAATCAAGGTCCTCAAAATATTTCACTATAACTAGTTTACAAAGGGTTTGTAGGAGGTGGATCCTACCGTTGAACAAGATGAAACGAGTTCTGTGGGAATGGATTCTTTGTTTTTAGAACTAGCAGGTGTTATACCTGGAATTGATGAGACAATGAGCTTTATTGAGATGTTAAAGTAAGAAATATGTGTTGTCTTATTGATTTTGTTTTGACTTGAATTTGTTCAATACTGTGTGCCTAAATTTGAAACTTATCTGTAAAAAGTTGTGTTTATGATAGTGTAGAGTTGTAATGCATTTGTGTTCTCATTGTTTTCCTTCCTCCTTTATGTAGGTGTTTGGTGTTGAACCTATTGAAAGTGTCGTGCTCTCTGGTGGACAGTCTGGTGAGTTATAGCATTTGTTATGCTCCTTTACTTCTTCGTTGATAGTTGACTTTTTAATATCCTATCACATATGACAAACTATAATAATTTTTCCTTGCATGTTGCTTTGAAATTTGATTGTGTAATATCTGGGTATCTATATGCCATGAGATGAGAGTATATTGTTCTGTTTAAATTGATTTCCTCATAAATACTTTTCAATTGAACTTCATTTCTATTCCTAAACTTTACGAAGGAGTGAGTTGCATTTTATCCTCCTTAAAAAAATCGGGGGCACTGCCCCCGAACCCCTAAATCTCATCATTAATTGTGCACCCACAAACTTAAATTCCTGGCTCCGTCACTGCCTGTATGTAAGCTTTTTTTAGACCTGAGCCTGAGCCTTTAAAAAGTTTGACAACACCTGAAACCTATTTAAATGCCTACTTAAAATGTAAGTATTTAAAGACGCTTAAAACCTATGCATCTAAATTTATATATAATTCATCAAGCCTATTTAAATGCCTACGTTATGTCTTAAAAGTTCAGAGATTCATTCTCATATGAAATAAAAGAGTTAGTAAGAGAAAGAAAAGAATACCTAGTAGCAACAATTGTTTGAGCAAATAGGAATAAAAAAAATCAATCATCTATTGACTAAAAAGATATATTTTTTAAAATCAAGCAAGTACGACAAATGACATATAAAAATAGAGTTTAACCCTTGTTTTTCTTCCAGAAAAAAATGAAACAAACAGCTCCTATTTGGATAATTTCATTTGGGTATCACTAAAATAAACTTACTGCAATTATTATGTTGCATCAAATGACATAAATCAAGCGTGAGCTAGCATTGTCATCTCGAGTGATAAAACAGAAGAGAAGTAGATATAATCAATTGATGAATGAAAATGTTAAGCTCATTGATAAATGATGAAATATAAAACTTAGGGTTAAGAATAAGTTATTAATTTTATAAATAATTTCTAAACTTAATTTATATTAAATTATATATAATTATCATAATAATACATTTTCTTAAAAAAATTAAAAGGCCAAGCCTGTAGTCCTGTAAACTAGACCTTATGAAAATAAGTCTGACCTGTTTATTTAAATAGACCTTACAATATACTTAAGTTTGAGTTTGACCTATTTACTAAATAGATTAAGCTAAACTTAAAATAGGCTAGGCAGGACCCTAATAAGAATCTAATCTATTTCCACCCCTTCTCATATATGCCCAAGCCCAACCCCACTAGCATCATCTTACATCATCAAGTAAGATCCGATGTAACTCATCCGCTGGCTCCCCCAATAGTTGGTAATTTGCCAAGAAATCAGCGCTCCTATTTCTCCTCTCGATAGACATGAAAATAATATGTGTGTATTATTGATTATTAATAGGGAAAAATATTTCTCTAGTTATTGGAGATAAGTTATCTTCAGTGACCCTAAAACTATGTCGTTTTGAATTAATGAAGAGTGTGTTTGTAATTTTAGCTGAATTAATGACGTAGTTTTGAATTACGGAAACATCTTTTCTTAATCTAAAACGACGTAGTTTTGGAGATAAATTATCTCCAGTGACTGGAGAAATCATTTACCCTTATTAATAACTTACAAATATTACACATTGTTTTTTATATACTTTTAAATTACATATCGATGGATAGTGTTATATTTTCTTATGTACCACGCTGGTTCTATTTATAAATCAATTTTGACCAAAAAATTTGGTCATATTTATAAGTTCAGTTTCATGTAATAAATGATATTACGACAATTTTACTCATATTAATTATACCTATAAAGATAGAGAGAAAAGAAACAGTTGAAAAATATCCAATCATAAATGAAGGTAGAGTTGAAAATTTACCCCATAATCATTGAGTTAACCAATTCTCCTTGATATGTGAGATTTTGTGAAAATAGACTTATAAATAGGATCAGGGTGGTAGCAAATTTTTTTTTTTTTTTTTTACTTTGACATTATCATTTTTTTATTGATGCAAAAACAGAATAATCACTTCGTTGCACTTTCCCAATCTTAGAAACATTGTGTACTAAATAAACACTTACATGTGCACGGTAACCCTTTACAGTTGATAAAGGATTTAACTTCGATTAACTTGCACATTAATAAACCTAAAACTACAAGGCAATTTCTTGAGAAATGCCACAAACATGTTACGAATAATCATCGTGAAGAAGAAGAAATAAGAATTGAAGGAGTGAAGCGTAAAAAGAAAGGAAGAGAAGGGAGAATTTGGGAAAAGAGACAAAAGAAGTTGATAAGCGCGAATGTTGGCTTGGCTTCGCTGTGAATGGGTCATGCCACGGTGTGTGAAGTTGGAAAAGAGCCGAATGGGACCTAGCCTTTGTCGGCTTCGGCTTATCTGGCAATTACTGTATTACTTAGATAGGATCACATTGCATCAATCAACTATATTTTAAAAAAATTTGTAATACTCGGTTGATAAGAAAAATAGTCAGATCCATTAATCAATAAATATAATATATTATTGATTATTTTATACTTTCTTTCCTTTTTACATTTCTCAATAATTCATAAGTAATCATAATTCAATAATTAAGTAATCATATTTCCTTTCAGCACTATATCCCTCAATTTTAGAAGATGTAATTTATTTTTATTTTTAACTGCATTACTTTCTTTATATGATTTTTCTTTAGGTGAGAGGAGGGTTACACAATATTTTTCCAATTTTATCATTATTGAATTATATTCATCTCACGCAACGAGCGTGACAGAAATGCTTGTTTTACAATAAATTCTCATTAAAAATTGAAATATGTACTTAAATTACTAAAATACCTTTCATTTATTTACTTTAAGTACATGTTTGGAAAACAACAAAACCATAGTTTCAGAAGTTTTTTTTCCCACAAACCGAGACAAAGTCGTTCTCACATATTTACCTCATAAATCGTAAAAATTATTCTTCAAAAGTTAATCTAAACATCCACTAAAACAAAAGCCCCGCCACCGACATTGTTGGAGTCACCGGAAAGCTCTGGTGTTGATGGCCCGACCATGGGTAACAGTTGTTGGAGCTCTATCGTAGGTGAAGTTAGAAATTCTTTAAGGAAGATCTGGAGTCTCTTGAACCCTTGACTTGAGTCCTTGATAATTGATTCCCAAAATAATCTGTTAATGAGCTATACCAATGACTCTTAATTAAACAGTACAAAATATTATATCCATAATCAAATACTATGTCACATGCCTAAACGTGTAAAAGTTAAATTTGTTAAAACGTGGACTCCACCTACCAATTTAGGTATTTTTTACTTGTTAATGTGTCATGACATATGTAAAATGAGAGATTCTAACTATGTATGTGGAAATAGTGGTCGACCCAGAAAATTATAGAAAATTGGACACAATTGGCGGGGGGATTCGAGGCAGCGCCCCCGATTTTTTTTTAAAAAAAAAATTAAAGTTTTAAATGCATTAAAAAACAAAAAAAATAATATAAACAAGAAAAGAAAAGAATATCAAAAAAATGTTCATGAAAACAAGTGAAAATAAGGCTAAGTGCTATTAGAAATGTAGCTACATAAATTACAATGAAGGGTGAGCACTCAATAAGTTTTTTTTATTATTTTGCTCAAGTACATATATTTTAATAACAAAAGTATATTACAATAAAAATAATTACAATGTCATTCTTCTAGGCCTTATTTTTTGGAATTTTATCATAATTGTCTTATTATCAATGCTATCAAATACATTTTTTTCAATATAAAGCAAGGGTGAACACTTAATTTAAGGGTGAACAATCATTTAAACATGTATTAATTTTTTTTTTTTAAAAAAAAAATCTCCAAATTCAAGGGGGCACTTACCCCCTTATCTAATAGGTGGGTCCGCCTATGTGTGGAAATCATTTACAATATAAAAAAGAGAATTTATAATTTCACCAGCTGAAGCTCTAGTGACTATAGGTGATGGTTCGACCATTAGCGTAAGAGCTCCAGTGATGAGGCAGTCAAAGCTCACAAAGTGACAAATGGGGGTGTGTCAAAAGCTAATGGTCCTGCTTAATCTGTGCTCTAATCCAAAAAAATAACATAATGATATTGGATCAGGCTGACCAAATTGACTAATCGGTTTGATCGGGTTCATGACAAAGTCAAACCAACTATTCTAATATGATTTGGTCTAGGTCAAATGGGAGAATTTCAGTTAATGTCCACGAAGTCAAATTTATTTCAGTCAAGGATTACAATATTTTTAAATTTCACTGTAGACCCAAGGATCAAAAATAAGTTTTATAAGGAAAAAGACAATAATACCCCTTACTTTATTTTTTAAAAAAGGTTAATCATCCCTAGAGCTTTTGTGGTTGGTCACCAACAGCCGCTAGAGCGGCAACCACCGACTGGCCATCAAAGCTCTGGCAGTAACCGGCTAGAGCTAGGACTACCAGAAATTAATGTATTGTTTATAGGAAGATTCCACTTGTTCATGAAGAGTAGAGTACTTGCAAATGTGACTTGTTTAATTTGTATTGTTCATATGTATAATCTACTTGTTCACGAAGAACTAGACGTACACGTGCAAGTAAGACTTGTTCATAATCCAATGTTTTTTTGTTAACCTATTAATTTGTGTTGTACATATGCATATTTCACTTGTTTATGAGGAGCTTGACACTTGCAAATGGACAACACAAATTCAACAAGTGTCATTTACAAGTTGCAAAGTCCTCATAAACAAATGAAATCCTTTTATGAATAACATTTTAATTTTTGGTGGTCGGAGCTCAGGTGGTGATGGTATACTGGTGGTGGCCGCTTCGGCCTGGAGGCTGTTAGTGATCATTTGGCGGCGACCAACCTTTTTTTAAAAAATAAAACAATGATTATTATTGTTTTTTTACAAAACTTATTTTCATTTTGACCCTTAGGTTTACAAAGAAATTTCAAAATGTACTGTTATAGTCCTTAACTGAAATAAATTTGATCTTGTTGGACTTAACTGAAGTTTTCCCAAATTTAATTTTTAATTAGTCCCTTATTCCAGCGGAATAGTTTTAGATTACATTAGGACTTCTTTACTACTACCTCCGGTCCTAATTATAAGAGGTAATTGACTTTTTTTGAGAAATTAAGAAAGCTAAATAAGTTACTTAATTATTTTATATATTGTATATCTTTAGATTATACATTAGTTTATTAGTCAAATTAATGAGTTTGAAGAAAAAATTAAAAATACTCTAAAGTAATTTAATTAGCTTCCTTAATTTCTCCAACAAAAAGTCAATTGGAATAGCTTTTATAATTAGAACTGGAGGGAGTATAAAACTGTTACTGCGAGACTTTAATGTCATCCTCTTCAGTTATCATCTTCTCTCTACTGATACTTTCGTTGTTTGGTGCGCCACATAAATAAAAAAATAAAAAAAATTGTTTATGTATGAAAATGACCTTGAATGGATAATGACAATATTTTTTTCAATTAAGGGCTTAAACCTCGGAATAAACGAGGTTGCTTTCGCTTAAAGAAATCCCCATAAAATCTTTGTTATTCCAGTTTTAAATTGATTATTTTTGGCCTGATCGAAGTTCCCTCGAGACGTTTTAATTAATCAAATGTTAATCTTATAGTAGTAGTATATTGATATACTATCTGTCTATCTCAACTACGAATAGTATTTTAGGTTGAAATCATGATCTTTACCCATGGATTGTTGTAATATTATATTGTTGGAAATCATAATATTTTATGAGATTAGATAAATAACTGAAATTAATTTTTAGCGATCTTTTTTTTTTCCCAAATTTTTTTTAGCGATCTTAATTACTTTATTTTAATATACTCATATTGTCATTTTTTGTAATTTTTTTTATCTTCTTAGCATGCATGATTATATTCTTATATATGATATTCTTGGCATCAGCTCTTTTTGGTGAAGGGGATCTAAAATCATGAGTTTAGTTGTAATATCACTTTGGGACAATTTTACATTCTTAAATAAATTGTAACGATAGAGTATTTTATATTGATATGGTTTTATTCATAGTTTGTTATTCTTAGAAAATTATATGTATTATTAAATTGTGCATTTTCAAGCTTTAAAACTAATTAAATGAAGCAATGGTAAAAAAAAAAAAAAAGCTAATTAAATGGAGCAATGGTAATGTCCTTTATGACATCATTTTTTTTTTATACTAGACGAGGGGAGGGGGATCGAACTAAGGACCTAAGGAGGGGAAATGAATCTCAATACCACTGCACTACTAGGAGTGCCGGTAATCTCATTTATGACATCATCTTCATGGTGTGGTCATAGACAACTTTTCCATGCCTGGTCAAACTTGGGGTCAATGACGGATGGGGGTCATGGGCCCCAAAAAAAAAATGTCCCAAATATTTAATGTAGATTGATTTATATATATATTTAACCTAAAATTTTATACATTTGTTCCAAATATTTTTTAAAAAATTAGTTAATGAATATATATTTAACCCCCAAATATTTATCTAAAGATTTGTTTGGTTGGATTTCATCTAATGTGTAGTCAATATTTTGTCACTATATTCAATGGCGGCTTCCGTGACTTTTTTTCTTAACATTTTTTTATAATGAACATAAGTATTGTATTTTTTTTTTGGTAATGTAAGTATTGTATTATTTATTATTAAAGCAAACGATTTAAGGTTTCTAACCTTTTTCCATCTTAATATTTTTTGTCCCTTATTTAGTTGGAGAGGAGAAGAAGAGAGATTGTAACAAGTTCAATTTAAAAAAAAATAGATGAATAAAATTTTAATAAAAATAAGATATAATTAAGATGAAAGAGTACTAAAAACACAATCTAAAGGAGTAAACTAAAAAAAAAAAAATCCTTTTAACATCTATCTTTTTATACTTTCTACGCCACTTTATAGGGGATACCGATGTGAGCAACGTAGTAAATCAGACTTATAACATTCTCAGTAAAAAGGGACACCGTAAGTTACGGTGTCCCTAGTAAAAAGGGATGCATAAGGTTTTAAAAAAAAGATAAAGTATACTTTTAATTTTTTAAGTTTTATATAAGACATACTTTAATTCCTTAACTCTATAAAGTATATTTTTGGTCTTAAATTTCCAACACCGTTAATATTGCTAACGGAAAACGTTGATGCGACGAACTTAAGTGATGACTAATAACATTTAATTACAAAAATTTTATATATTTTTCAATTTACGCATATTTTAAATTTAAGCTTAATAGCATTTAATTACACAGTCAGCACTTAAGTTTACATCGTTATCACTTGAATTTACGTTTTACATTAGCAAAATTAACGGTATTAGAGTTATATGACTAAAATTATATTTTATAAAGTTAAAGAGCCAAAAGTATACCTCATGCAAACTTAAAGTATACTTTAACATTTTTTAAAAAAAAATTAGGTCATAGGCTAAGTAGGTGAAGATATTTATGACTTTAGGCTTCCCAATTTATAATTGGAAAGTGGAACTTTAGACTATTTTTGACGTCTCAATTTTAAAAGAGATGCCAAAATCATTCACATAATTACAAAAATGTGACTGCCTTTATTTTTTACTCCTCTTTTTTGAAAAACAAATTTGTTTTAGGGAAATAAAAACTATTTTTTGTAGTAGTGAAAAAAACACAATCTAAAACTATTAATCATACTTATTTTTTTAATAAAATATTAAACTACGGTGATCTCCTCTCTTCTCCATTAAAATAAGCAATGACATGATAATATAAGGAAAATATTATTTTATAGCGTATTTCTTATTTAACACTGTTAATGTTAAACATAAGATGTAGTCACAACAAACATAAATTATGATTATGCAGCTGACAAAATCTATTTTTTTTTTAATATAATATATTTATATTATTAAACTAGATAAACCGATAAATAAAAGCAAATGAAATCGTGGTTTTGCTATTTAAATTATCAAACTAGTTAAAATAATATATTTAGATTATTAAATTAATTTTTTTAATATAATCAAAGTTTTAATATTGACTCCTTTATTAGGTTTTTAGATATTTTTCAATTTACACATATTTTAAATTTAAAATTAATAGCATTTAATTATACCGTCACCACTTAAGTTTATACCATCTGTTATGGACCTGGTCAAGGCCCATTATCTCAACCGACCCATGCAGATCTAAACCGCAAGACCTATTCAATGGGGAGGTTGCCGAGATTCATGAACACACGATGACACACGATGACACAGGATGAGACACGATGCAGAGGCTCTCTCCGATCGATCATCTACGATCTAGCTTCATCTTATATTCTCTCATATCTCTCATCTTCATCATCTACAAATCATCTATAACGGTCTATGCTCCGGCTATTCACATACAGCCGTCACAGAGCATACAGACCCCCTTAGGCTAAACGCCTCCATCTATATTCGAACTACGTGGACTTTGATCCCTCTTCAGGGTACGTAGGCCCTACGAATCACTCCTAGGTCAAGTCCCAATCTACACCAACATCCTAGCCCCTCAGGGCTAGACAATCTGTGTTCTACACCAGAACAGTGGCGCCGTCTGTGGGGACTCGGTAAATTTCGATTCCCATGACCAACAAAGATGGTCAATTATTTCAATTATCAACTGCAAACGAAGAATAAGGGAGTTGGATGGTTAGGGTTTGTGATGATTAGAATGAGAAGGGGATATCACCGTCATTCTATGCCGTCATACCACTCCTCTTCTGCGGCTTTAACTCTCCTTCAACCAGGATCAATCTGATTTCACCGCCGTCACCGACAATTGTTTTTTGTGTCTGCATCCAGCTTCCCTTTCACCCTCATCTTCGGAGTTAGCCTATCCTCTGCGACTGCGAATTTAAAGAGCGGATTTCCCCAGGGTTCAGCCGCGAATTTAGAATATCTATGGCGCCGAGGTACATTCGGCGCATACCTTGTGCCGATTAACAGTAGCCGAGGTAGGGGTATCTCGGCTTCATAGCCTCTGATGAAGGTCGGCCACAGAGTATCCCGGATTCAGCCTCGGATGAACGTCGGCCTCAGTTTAGCTCCTGATGAAGGTCGGCCACAGAGTATCCCGGTTTCAGCCTGGGATGAACGTCGGCCTCTGTTTAGCTCCAGATGAAGCACGGTCACAGAGTGTCGGCCTCAATTTATCTCGGCCTCAATTCATGAGTCTTAGCCGAAGCAATTTTCAGTTGCCAAACCAACACTCTTGAAAGTGCAGAGTATTTAATTTCAGTTGCCAAACCAACACTCGATGGTCAACCCAAGTTGCAGAAGGCATTCCTCGTGGATTTGGCTTCATCAATTTGGAGTGTATATCAGGTTTTTCTTGTGCCTTCTTTGAGAATCCCAATTCCTGTTGAGAATTCGTTGATAGTTCAGTTCATGCATATGTATGATTGTGAGGTAAGGCTTTGCATGGTTTGAATTGGAAATCTGTTGAGAAGGCGTTCAGGGACGAGTTAGAGGATAATGGCCTCCTACTAGGTCACTAGTCTTCGAGTTTTAAGACCTATGAGGTTGAATACTCAGATTGCCCATTTTGTTCATCTATCTTACTTATGTTTGTGCTGCCGGACTGCAATGAGGACCTTAAGGAACTTTGTCGGTAACACTATCTGTTTCTGAAAATATTCGATGACAGACACGTACAGGCTTCTGAGATTTAATTGTTGATTCTATCATATGAGAAACGTAGAAGTTGGGTTAGAATTATTCAGAAATTCCAAAATCTCTTTGTTGTATTCTTTAGAGATTGTCAAAATCGAATTTAGGTTCTGTCCAAAGGTGCTTGGATGCTTTAGGATTTTCGTTGGTAGCATCTGCTTGAAGTGGATCTGTCTCTGGTCCATTATGTTCACTTTGCAAATCCTTTGCTTCTAAAGAGGAAGATGATTGTGCAATATCATTATGATCCTTTAGTCCATGTACAATCACTACCTCTGAAAGTTTCCTGAAGGAATTTGCAGCAAGCCTAGCTCTTCATGGTTTTTCGCTCAAAGTTGCCTTAAGAAAAAGCAAAAGGCCCTGGATCCGATGTTTGCTGGGAGATATCTAATATTCTGAGGGAGATGCTCACATGTGGTTATAAGCCTAACGCAGAACCTTTTCTTCCAAAAATGTCTCTAGCGCAGAACACTAACCTCAGTAGGGCCACACCCGGGTTTGATTCCTCCAACTATTAAAAGTTCAATGTTTCATTTAACAATTTTAATGGCAGGATTCTAGATGTGCATGACCTTTTCTTTGAAGATAGCTTTCTGGGTAATCTTGAACTATGTGCACAACCTTAAAGCTGCAAGCACTTACTAACGTGTTTCAATCCTCAACCTTCAAGAGAGTGTTCTTGAAGGTGGTGGAGACCAAGTCTATTTAAAGTGCAACGGCAACGCCGCCAAATCTATTTCATACAGTTAAATCCGCGGTCCTTCAATGGGCCCCGGATAAACTAGAAATTATACAGTTAAATCCGCGCTCCTTAAACGGACCCCGGATCTGAAGGCAAACCCGGTTTTAAACTGATCACGGTTAAAATCCAAGACCGCGTAAAAGGAATTCAGGGTTACGACACCCATACTGGACAAACATTGGGCACAAGGGTGCCGTATTAAACTGGATGAAACCACCTCCAAAAATAGAAGAACGCAGACCCTGGTTACACTGATCCCAGTTACAACCCGGGCTCCGCGTAAAACTTTGCGGGAAGCGAAAAGGCGGACCTCGGTTACACTTAATATGGTTATAACCCGGGCTCCGTCTAAAGTACAGTTAAGTCCGTGTAAACTCCGGATTACAAACTGCCAATAAATAAAAAAAAAACTCTCAATAGAGAGCATTGGTTCAATCTCCTCCAATTGCTCTAACGACAAAGACATGAACGAAAGAGCGAATACAGGGTCACTGAACCCGGTCGTAATTCAAATACGAACTAAAGAATAAAACTCGGCTTTTCAGTCGGAGGGAGTTGTCTCGATTGAGCTATCGCAGCCCGACGCTTCCTAACTTACTCCAGGATATCAAGCGGAACTGTCCTGCCGACCTTGATCAGGTCAAAATGCTCGGACACTTTGGTGAAAACCGAACCCAGGCAAGTGACAAACTTCCCTTTATCCTAGGATGACCCGGTCAACGAGCCCGGAATTATACGAGGCAGTTTAAGTGCTGACTCCTTACCACACTCTATTTCCCGGTTTCAATACCGGAGGCACTTTCGCACTTTCGCAGATTCTGCATATCACACCTTTGACCCTGGCCCGGTCACTCAATAGTACTCCAAAAACTAATGCGAGTTCACTATATCAGTTCATCGTGGACACGGATGAAACTCTACATAAATATTCGAATTGATCGGGAAGTGAACAAACTTTCATTAATGATCAAGTCAACATAGTTTCAAAGCAAACTCGGACTACATGTCTGGGGGCAATTCAATCAGAATACAAGTAACTCCGAAGTTCTTTGAAACTCGGATAGACACTTTATCAAAATCAAACGAGTGGTAGCATCTCGGATAAGATATCCGGACGTAACAACAGATCCACCCCGGCAGCCAGAGACCTGGACTACCAGGCTGGGGGGCAATTATTATACAGTTGTCCATAACCGGGATTTTGCAAACTCGAACAAGCATTCGAAATGAGCAAACTAAATGATTTGCGCACACGAGCAAGGGATCTTATGTCTTCGCAGGCAACCCGGATGAGCTGAACATATCTCGGCCAAGTCTGTATTTCACAGTCAAGCAAACAATTAACCTCGGCAACTCAGACACCTGAACTACCGAGCTTGGGGGCATCTGTTATGGACCTGGTCAAGGCCCATTATCTCAACCGACCCATGCAAATCTAAACCGCAAGACCTATTCAATGGGGAGGTTGCCGAGATTCATGAACACACGATGACACACGATGACACAGGATGAGACACGATGCAGAGGCTCTCTCCGATCGATCATCTACGATCTAGCTTCATCTTATATTCTCTCCTATCTCTTATCTTCATCATCTACAGATCATCTACAACGGTCTACGCTCCGGCTATTCACATACAGCCGTCACAGAGCATACAGACCCCTTAGGCTATACGCCTCCATCTATATTCGAACTACGTAGACTTTGATCCCTCTTCAGGGTACGTAGGCCCTAGGAATCACTCCTAGGTCAAGTCCCAATCTACACCCACATCCTAGCCCCTCAGGGCTAGACAATCTGTGTTCTACACCAGAACACCATCCTTACTTGAGTTTGTTGCATCAGCATTTAGAATTATATGATTAAAATTATACTTTATAAAGTTAAATGACTAAAAATATACCTCATGTAAACTTAAAGGATTAAAAATATATTTTAGCCTTTATAATTTTATTGTGTCAATGTGCATTCAACACAATTTATGTGTATTTAGTACTCTAAAGTATTTTGTGGTGCATCCAATACTATAAAATATATTTTATTGTGTATCTAACACCCTAAAGTATTTTTTGTGCCTAGGTGCTGAATGCAACAAAAAATATTTTAGGACGCTTGATGCACTAAAAAATACTTTAAGATGCTGGACATACTTGAAAAATATATTTCAGGATGCCCCATAAAATAGTTTAGAATTCTAGATGCACTTGAGAAAATACTTTAGGGTGCTGGATGCATCGTAACCCAAATTTTATTTTAATCATTTTTTAAAATAATTTTCACGATTCTACAAGTTTAATGTTCCACTTTGATCTTACAAAAAAAAAAATTATGGTTCTTTTTACGTCAAAATTAAAGGTAAAAATAAACTCATTTATAAAACTCATGACCGCCTTATAATTTTGAGGGTAGTGGAGGAGGAATATGCCTTATTATTATTATTATTATTATTATTATTATTATTATTATTATTATTATTTATTCACCAACAAAATATGCCGTTCATGAAACTCATGACCGTTGGCTCTAAAGTAGCATGCTTTTCAGTGTTAGCCGTTATGGTCCCCAGAAATGCCAGAATATCATCATGTATGTATTGAAATGAAAAAGAAAAAAAGTAACGTGGAAGATAAACACTTCTTTTCACTTATGAGTTATGATGGTCTTTTACTTTTTAAATTTTCTAGTATTATCTGAAACATCTTTTACTTATTATTTATCTGATGCCATATCATATATTAATGATTTGTTGTAAAAAAATTTAAAGGTCACGAATGTGAAAATTGATTAGTCAAAAATTAGGAAAGTTTTGTCGGCAAAGATAACTTTTAAAGCCTTTATTTCTTGTATGGAAACAAAATCATGATGGTTATTAACTTTATACTCTTCCAATTTTAAGGTAGGAATTAGATAATTAATCTACAAAAAAAAATTAAATTAGTTATTTATTAAAAATGTGCTTTTGTTTGTCTAAAGTATACATTTTAAAAATTTCCCTTATAAATTATTTCATTGATAAAAAAAAACTCATTAATATATATTCCTTTTAGTTTTTAATATATGATATTATATGTAGTTTAATTTTTGGGAAAATTCATTTCAGGGCCCTTTAACAGGAAAAAACCCAAAAAAGGCCACAAGATTCTGACAATCCCAGAAAAGGCTTCAGGGCCTTTTCTAAGATTGTCAAAATCTTGGGTGAGTTGTTAACATGGCTGATATAGTTGTTAACGGGTAGGTCATTAACAACTAAATTAGTACCATTAACAACAATTTTCTAACAACTAAATCAGTACCGTTAACAACTATATCAGTACCCCTTTAACGGGTAGTTATGAGATTGTCAGAATCTTGCGGTCTTTTTGGGATTTTTTTTGTTAAAAGGGCCCTGAAATGAATTTTCCCTTAATTTTTTTACTACAGACGAGATCTTTTTTAAGGACATGAAAAAGTTGTAAATTTAATATACAAAGTGAATTAGGATTTTACATTTAGGATTGAAACTCCTGTACTATGCTTATATATTTAAGACTGTGTTATAACTGAGTTAAAATTATAAGACAAAAATTAAAATTTTCCCAAAATTTAATATCCAAAACAAATGTTTGATAACAAAAGTCACGTAGTCTAAAAATGGACCTCACAAGTCCCGGATGGTCCATGATAGCCCAAATCCATAATGCTATGGTGAGAATTGACCAAAAAAAAAAAAAACCATGAGCGAACATCTTTATGTGTCCCAACTAACTAGGATTAAGCTTTTACCAAAAAAAAAAAACTAGGATTAAGCTTTTTAACAGAATGATAAATCAGTACAAAAAGGAAGAGATCTTTTATGAAATTTGATTGATTTCACCTTTGATTATAATAATAAGAAGAGACGCTAATTGATTAATTATCTCATTAGGTTGATTACATGGACATTGGGTATAGGACTTTTGATAATTCTCTTATTAATTAGTTGGTTTACTAATTGTATATGCTTGATGGTTTATGTGTAATTAGCATCATACCAAATACATTAGGTTAATTTATAACCTTTGTATTACGGTATTATCCAAAAAAGAAGACATTTTTAGGGAAAATTTCAAATAAATACCGTTTGAAATTGTAAAACCCCCAGAAGCCTTCCGAATTTGTAAAAAGACTGAGAGGTACAAAGACCTATTAGGGATATGCAAATTCAGATGAAATTACCTTTTTGCCATTAGTTTTAAATAAATAAATAAAAAACTAAAATACCCTCCAACCCCCCGCCAGTCGGCCGCCGGCGACCACCACCGCCCGAGGCCACCATCGGGGGCCGGCGGTGGGGGCCTCGGGCGGTGGTGGGGGCCTCGGGCGGTGGTGGGCGCCGGCCGGCGGC
The DNA here is from genome assembly GCA_025563575.1 of Acacia pycnantha. Classification (NCBI taxonomy): domain Eukaryota; kingdom Viridiplantae; phylum Streptophyta; class Magnoliopsida; order Fabales; family Fabaceae; genus Acacia; species Acacia pycnantha. The sequence continues at coordinate 6,347,718 of JAMWYP010000002.1, read as the reverse complement.
CGACTGGCGGGGGGTTGGAGGGTATTTTTTTTTATTTATTTAAAATTAAAGGCAAAAGGGTAATTTCATCCGAATTTGCATATCCCTTATAGGTCCTTTGTACTTCTCAGTTTTTTTACAAATTCGGAAGAATTATGGGGGTTTTACAATTTCAAACTGTATTTATTTAGAATTTTCCCAAATTTTTGTATGAGTTATTTTATATATTCCACAATTACAATATTTTTATACGGGCCTTTAATTAGCCTCATCTAGACATTCAAAACAGAGAACTCTAAGTAGGATAACATGAAAACTAGTTTTGACCTAAACCTCAACAGATATCAACTGTCTAGATTATATTTGGACGGTTCATATTTAATTTTTTATATTTTTTTAAAATTATTTTAATTGGTATATTATTTAAAATAAAAATAATTTCTTATTTTTTTCAAAAAATAATTTTTATTTAAAAATCTTTAAATATGGATCATCCTAATGAAATATGGATGGTCTAAATTTGATGAGCATGAATATAGGAGTAAGAGGATTCATTTAAAAGTTTCAAAAAGTTCAGGACGTCATTTGTATTTAGTTCAAAATTCAAGGGGTTATATAAAATTTGGCCCATTTTATTCATGTTTTTAAATGTATGTGCATCATACATGATGCATTGATGTGTAAGTGTTACACACAACTTGGATGTGAGCAACTCTAAATCCTCTATTTATTTTTCTCACAACGTGGCCCATGGAGATCAAGTGAGGATTGGGGAGGAGATGGGGTTTGAAAGGACAGATGATCTGGGAAAGTATTAGGGGGTTCCTTTCTTACACAACGAGTCCGGACTGCTACTTATGCATACCTTGAGGAACAAGTCCAGGCTAAACTATTTGGGTGGGCGGCCAAAACCTTGTCATTAGCAGGGCACATTACTCTTGCGAAGTCAGTGCTAGCTGCTATTCCGGTATATGCTATGCAAACCACAAAACTGCCTCAAGGGATATGTCATCGGATTGAACGTCACATTCGCTTATTTGTGTGGGGGAACACAGGGTCATCCAGCAGACCAAGCTTAGTCAACTGGGACCAAATGTGTCAACCGTGCATGCAGGGTGGTTGTGGCCTTAGGAAGCTGGAGCACCAGAATTCAACCTTTCTAATGAAGCTAGGTTTTGCTGTAAGATCACGTCCCGATCTCTTATGGGTACAAGTGCTATGCTGCAAGTATGGGTGGGATGATCTAAATGGGCCTATTGCTGGAAACTCTCGTTGCTCGTATCTTTGGAGGCATATACGTAACACTTGGACTGAGGTGGATATGGCATCGAGGTGGTCATTGGGGGCTGGTTCCCGAATTAGATTCTGGCCTGATAACTGGGTACCGGAGGTGGGACCGCTTAAGCTCCTGGCGTTTAGGGAACTAACTTCCACTGAATTATCCCTCCCTGTTCAGCTTTTTGTGACGTCGGAAGGGGCATGGGATTGGGCTCGTATCGGAAGTGACCTCCCTGCACATGTCCTTTCCCTTATCTCCGGATGCAAGACCCCACAGATGGTGACGGTGATGCTGCTAGTTTTTGGGATTACTCGTCAGATGGTCGCTTCAGTGTTGCCTCGGCTTATGATTCCTTGTGTGATGCTGGAAACCTAGGGCCTGATAGGTTGTGGAAAGCAATCTGGAAATGGAGTGGTGCGCAGAGGGTCCGTGTGTTCCTCTGGTTAGCTGCCCGTGGAAGCCTCCTAACCAACGCAACTAGAAGGCGGCGTCATATGACCGAGTCAGTAGCGTGTGAACGTTGTAATGCCTTAGAAGAGAATGTTGACCACGTCCTACAGCAGTGTTATTTTGCCAAGGAAGTCTGGAGCAACTTTATACCAGCTAGCCGGCTTCAACGTTTTTTACAGGATGATCTCCGGGAGTGGTTGCTGCAGAACCTTGAGGATGTAAACCGCGGAGATGAAGAGAGGGCCAGATGGGCAAGTATCTTTGGCTTGACTTGCTGGAAGATTTGGGAGGCTAGGAACAAATTCATATTTCAGAAGGAGCACCGCCAACCCATTGCCATTGCACGTGAGGTTCGGGTGCTTGTGGATTTTAATGTGCAGGCTGTATTAAGTGCAGGAGCAAACTTAGGGAGACGACCTTCCAAGCAGACTCGCATTATTTGTTGGGCCAAACCACCAGCTACGGTAGTAGCTTTGAACTGTGATGGTGCGAGGTAAAATGACACCTAAAAAGCTAGAGCAGGTTGTTTGATCCGAGACCATGAAGGACGTTGGCTGCAAGGTTGTTGTAGCAATATTGGTAGCTGTTCTGTTCTGCAGGCGGAGCTTTGGGCTCTAATGGACGACCTCCAGCTTGCTTGGGACAAAGGATTTAGGGAGATTGTGGTACAGTTAGACTATCTCGTTGCTTTAAACTTGATCCGGTCAAAGGAAGAGCTTACTCATGCCTGTCAAAGCCTTGTCAAGGCAATCCAGAGATTAATGAACAAGGACTGGCGGGTTGCTATTACCCATGTTTACAAGGAAGGAAACAGATGTGCAGACTTCCTTGCTACTTATGCTTTAAATTTGGGAGGGGGGTTCCACTTTCTTGACGTCCCACCAGATGACTTGATGAACCACCTACATGAGGATGCAGATGGCCTTGGCCATGTTCGGCTCTGTCCTAGTTCGCTCTGATCAGTTATGATCAGCCCTTTGTAACCAAAAAAAAAGAAGAAGCTTCGGTTTCGTTTTAATTTTATTTTATTTAATGTCCCAATAAAATATTGTATGGGCAAAAGCTAAATGGTGTCGTGACTTGGTGCTTTTAATATATAAATCTTTTTATCAAAATAAAACAATGCACCTTGAATTGATCGATATGATGCGTAAACAAAACGTATGTTTTGCACACTCAAAGATTACAAAAAGTAAAAAAATAATGGCTCATATAACGTAATGTTTCGTTTTATGAGACGATGCATGCATTATGATTTATCTGATGTATTTTTTTTTTTGGAAATAAAATGTCACACGTGGTTGCATTCATATATAATTATAAACAAATCTCTTGGACAATTGAATTCGTGATGATGCCATTGTGACAAAAATATATATTTACTACGTAATGTAAAATCTTTAACCGAGCTGCATATATTGTTCATAGACAATAGAATAATTCATTCATTAATATCGAAAAATAATAATAATTTATTCATGGTTTATATTTTATATTTTACAGAAAATCCTATATAAAGATGATTAAATTACCTAAATTCTAATTTGAGTTATTAAACTTAACAATACTCCCTCCTAATTATAGGAGCACTTTTGTAGTACAATAATTAAAGATTTATAATTTAGGCCAAATTACTTTTGTATCCCTTAATTATTAAAAAATAATAGAGACAGGCTGACAAACCTATCCTCAAAATGCTCATTCAATTCAAGTATTGTCGTTGAAAATAACTTCAGTCAAATCCATAAATTATTGAAAAAATTTCTTCCTGCATTTCAAACATCAACAATAACATAAAATGTTCTTTCAATTGAAAATTCCCTCAGAAGGGGCTCGTCATGGAATCAGAACATAAGAGATATCCACTCTGCTATGTATTTTACCTTATGTAAAGGGGACATTTTACAAAAGAAGGTGGAGAATGGTGCTTGCCCGCAAACACCTTGGACCAACATGAAATGCAATTGAAGCAAAAATCACAGAGCTATTGTGAATTAGAACAATTCCATCAACTTCGGGCTTTTAGACCCCTCGTCCTTGGGCTCAACTGACAAAGGGGTCAGACGCTCTCACCAAAGGGAGGGGATTCGATCCTGGAGTTGGTCAAGGCGTTGGGGGAGAGGGTTCGATCCTAGAGTTGGTCAAAGCGCTGGGGGAGGCATCTTAACTCCTAGGTGCCTAGGTTAACGCCTGAGAGTAATAGGTACGGCTCGCCCTGCCCAACATCGGTATTACCTAGGAGGAAGGGAGATTTCACCCTGCCCTTGGATTATGGGTAAACCCAACCCCTTTCCTAAAATTTTCTTATAAAAAAAAACTTCGGGCTTTTAGAAGCAGGGCCAAGCTTTCCAGAATAAATGGGCACCGCATCTCATAAAACAATTCCTATTGGCAACACTTTCTATTTGATCAAATTGAAGTCTAACAATAATTTCATATTTCAATCTTCCAAGAAATCAAAGAGAGGAGAGGGAGGAGTGTATGAAAACATTTGTCGAGGTAGGATTCTTGAAGCATGATGGGGCAGCAATTGGAGTCCTGCGAGTCGGAGGATACACAAGTCATCACCCTTCCTTCGTTCTCTTTCCATTCTATTGTAATTTGCTCCCCTCTCAGTCTCACTCCCAATCAAGACCTACCCCTGTTTCTATATTTCTTCACTAAAGGCAGAAATTCATACCCGACTTACAAATTCGTAAGAAAAACACCCAGTTCATGGCGTACTTCATGCTCCACAGGGCGCACGAGAGAGAATAACAATGGTAACGATTGAGATAAACATCCGAATTCTTGTTTTTCCTTTCCTCTTTTTTTGGGACCATGGATCAGGGGTATTATTAGAAAATAATCAACATTTCAATATTCTAAATTAGGTCATTGACCCAATTTAAGATTTGTTGAGTTTACCAACCTTATATAGGATTTTCTTATTTGAATCGTCTTTATATGAGATTCTCCCTATATTTTATATAATGCAAGAAAAAATGCACTTAATTATGTTCGAGACAATTCACTCTGGTTCATAAATAGTTTAGCCAATATACTTCCTCTAGCCCATAATATAAGACCTATTTATTTATTTGGAGAGATTGAAGAAGTTAAATAAATTACTTTAAAGTATTTATATTTATTGTTTTTCTCAAACTAATTTGCCTGATTTTTAAGCTGATCTATAATATAATGGTATACAACATAGTATATAATTAAGTAATTTATTTATCTTTTTTAATTTCCTAAAAAAAATAATTGGATCTTATTTTAATTATTAAAGGGAATACCATTTAGTTTAAGCTGAGCACTTGTCTCATTTATTGAATGAGAATAGAAACTATCATCAATAAATAATGAGTCTAAGCTCTGTCTCTTTGCTGTTAAAAAAAAAAAAAGTCTCATTTTTTGCTTCATTATATTAAAACCATTTAGATTTATTTGTTTATTACACTAAATCTAAAGTAAAGATCAGGGCAAATGCTATTGTTCTACCAAGAAGAAGTCCCATTTTCATTATTACAAGCCCTCAAAGTATTTTCACAATAGCCATAGGAGACATAAAAAAACTTTAGGTTTTTCAGAAAACATTCTCCTCGCTTGAAGAACTGTCCAAACAAAACAAAAGGGATATAAAGATATTAGAACATCTACAAGTTGTTCTCCGCTGATAAGAGAAGATGAAGATATTGAATCCCTTCTTGAAGAACAATTTTAACAGGATGAAGAAACCCACTATGTCCTACCATACATTGTTACAGAATCAGATTCGGAATATTTAGGGCCGGACAATGAAGTACCAGACCATATCTATTCAATCAGTCAGCCTAATCCAACCAAGTACTCTATCAGCCAACCCGTCCACCAACAAAAACCAACCTTTCACCCCACTGGCCAGTCCATTGAACCCATCCAAACTCAAACTCCACCTAAGTGTCTTGGGTCCCTAGGATCTCTCAGCTCCAAATTAGAAGAAAACCTCATTTCAAGACCCAACATCAAAATCAACATCCTCCCAAGAAAATATGAAAAAACCCATTCCTGTTATCGCCTTTATTGATACAGTTTCTTGTAAGATGGTGATGAAGCCCCACATTTTAGTGCAAGGAGACTGGACATCATTTGACCAGTATTTTCTTACCACAGATGGCAACCTGTTTAAAATTGATTTAATTACTAAAAGAAAAATTGGTACAAATTTTTTTCCAAGTTGTATCTTGTAGATGAAAGTATTGGGAAGTGATTTTCCAAGAAAAGACATTCTCATCGGTTCGATGCTTTCAATCACATAAAAAATATTTAGATATTGCCTAGGGATCTCTGATTAAAAAAATCTTTCACAGCATACACAGAGATTCCTAGTATTCTAGAGATCCAACAAGCACCACCAGGATATGAAGATGTCATAGGCCACCTTTTCCAGTATGACCAATTTCCTCATCCGTCGCCTCTTTGAAAGAATGAAGACTTGTTCATCAAGCAGCCTATTCAGAGAAAGAGGATGTCAATCCAATAAAGGCCTCGCACCTTGGCATGAATCCAGAAGATTTGGCGTTGGTTAGAGAAGAATGTGCAGTCCTCCTCAAACAGGGCCTTATCAATCCCACAAAGTCTGATTGGGTATCAAGCATTTTATGTAGTAAAAAGATTAGAGATAAAAAGGGGCATTAAATGATTAGTCATTAACTACAAGCCCCGTAATGTATTCCTTCATGATGATAAATTTCCTCTTCCAAAGCACATTACACTCTCAGTTCATTTAAAGAATACAAAGATATTTTCAAAGTTTGATTTCAAAGCTGGTTTTTGGCAATTAGGCATTCACCCAGAAGATAGATACAAGACTGCTTTCTACATTCCAAATGCCCAATATTATTGGACAGTCATGCCTTTTGGGCTCAAAGTTGGCCTGTCACTATTCCAGAAGGCTATAACAATTTTTTGAGCCAATCCTCCACAGTACCTTTATTTACATTGATGATATTTTCTTTTTCTCAGAAGATGGAAAGACCCATAAAGCCTTATTATCCCAGTTATTAAGATTGTTGAACAATATGAGATCAAGCTTTCTACAAAAAAAGAAGGAGAAATCGGATTGTCCATAATAGAATTTTCGGGCATGATTTTTGAAAATGGCCAATACCAACTTGGACCACATATTGCTAAAGAACTTCTCAATTTACCAACATAGAGTAGGTCTAGCAGTTTAAGACCTTGCTAAATCACTTTGGATCTCGAGTTTGAGTCTCAGAGGAGTCACTTGTATTGGGAGGGGCAATCACGAACCATAAACCGGATATTGAATAATAATATAAAAAAAGCTTCTCAATTTTCCAGATGAAAACTTTAAAACGAAGCAGATTCACCAATTCTTAGGGATAATAAATCATATAAGAGACTTTATCCTTCATGAATCTAATCATACAAGCAAGCTGTCTAAATCACTAAAAAATAATTCACTCCCAAGGGAATAGACCAAACCAAAGAGATTTAGTTCCTTAAAAGAATAGCCCAACAGCCACCTCCACTCAAGATTCCAGACAAAGGCCAAAGAATCTTACAGATTGATGCTAATGATGACTTCTGGGGAGCTATCCTTATAGAAGAGATAGACGGGGAGCTTCATTACTATGGACATGCTAGTGGTCAATTCAAAGAATTAGAGAAGCATTATCATGCTAGTTATAAAGAAGTCCTTGTGGTCAAGGAAAGAATTGAAAAGTTCAGTTTTCATCTCTGTCTATACCACTTTGTGGTAGAAATGGACAATACATCTTTTCCTAAGGTGCTAAACCTTGAGAAAAAAAATATTTTCTGTTAGCTAGTTGGTTTTATAGAAAGATTAGTTTTTCAGCTATAAAATTCACAGCCCACCACATTAAAAACCTCCACCCTCCACAACACCATAGTAGATTCTCTCTCAAGACCTCATAAAAATATCCAGTCCCTTGAAACATCTCAACCAATCCTCCTTTATCCAAACCCCTCCTTAAACAGAAATGCCTCCCAAAACCAAAGCTACCAAGGCCAAAACCATGTTTCCCCCTGGAACCAACCCAAAAACCCTCATTGAAGTAGACCAAGTCGCAAAAAGGAATTTTTTTTATTGGCTCCACCATCTCTTTGTCAAGACCCCCTTCCCTTGAGTAATTTGATATTAGTGCCCCCTACCTTGTCCCTTTCATCAGAGGAGATATACCTGATGAGCTTATGTGGTACATATGGGCTATAGCAAATCCTCCCCTTCCTATCTGCCACTTCCTAAACAAGAAGAAAAATGATACCTCCAACCTTTGTACCCTTCTGAATGGTTTGCACCACTTCCTCATTGGAAGAAAGAACTTTACAGTGCCATTGAACACTATCACCTTCCGCATATTCCAAAGTAAAACCAAAAGGCCTACTGTTTCTAGCAAACTTACCTCTGGTCCTTTGAGCAGTATGTATGTCCAGACGGATTGCTTTCCCAATCGCATTCCTCAAATTCAACAAAAATGTCTTATCAAACAATGGTGTTGGCAACTTCGGAAATCTTACCCAGGCCACCATAGACTCAATTTTTTTCCTTTTTTGGATTAAAATATGGCCTCTACCTAGCAACGTCAGATATGCATCCATAATCACCCATGGTCATCCTCCTGTTAAAGCCTTCATATAATCATTCATATGTTGAAAATTGACTAAAAAATTATTTTCCAAATCATCCATAAGCATCCATAGACTCAATTTTTATCTTTTTTGTGTTTACTTCTCAGTTTTCTTGGTAAAAATGTTACAATAACCTTTTCTTCTCCTCCTTTTCTCTTTCTTTCTTCCCCCTTTATTTAATGCCATAGAAGCAACTTTTTTTTTTTCTTCAAGTTTGAAATTTCTAAACTAACTTCTCAATCTATTATCTAAGTAAATTTTTGTTAAACTTACTTTTTTTAATTAAAGTTTATCCAAACATAAATTACTTTACACTAATTAATTTTTATCTCAACTTCAATTTACAAAAAATGAATTTGGATAAAAGTCACATTTACAAAGATTAATACAAACCAACCCTTGTTTAAGGTGGTTAAGAATGGTGAGATGAAATGCTAAAACAAGGAAAAATTACTGTAAAAATCCCTCCATCACAGAATTCATAGGACAAAAGTAACTCGAATTTGTTCAAAGACTTAGATGCAATCTGTTCTGGGGTAGAACACAGATGTCCAGCCGCGTGTATGGGCTGGTGATTTGATATAGGATCAAGTGTCTCGATCTGGGTACCAATGTGATAGCACACAGACAGAGAGAGGATCACTGAACACAACCTGGCGCTTGGCCGAAGGAGTGGGGTGTGTGCTCGGTGTGACGAGTATGTAGATTAGTCTAGGTTTAGAGCGTGTGTACCTCAGTACATTGCTTGGGTATTTATAGGACCTACACGGAGCGGCTTTGGCGTGATTCCGGGCCTAATATCCGAGCTGCCTATCCATATGCGGATGTATTCCTAGATATCCGGGGTAGTTGAGATATTCCGGGGTTACGGATATGACGGATCGATGTGCCTACCCTTGGTTGGGCCTCCATGTGATTGGGCCTTATCTAGGTCATGTGATTGCCCCCAGCCGGTAGTTCAAGGTTTTGGGTATAGGGGTATATCTTGTTTTTATAAATGCTGGCGCCTTGTGGTTTGCGGGCGGTTGGCCGTGGCCGACATCCGAGGAGAGTGCCGTGGTTTGGACCGCCGAGCTACAAGCGTGAGATGATGTGTATCAAGACCTGGCACTCAATCTGACCGAGGCAGGATACCGGCACCAAGGCTCGTCATTGAAGCTCCGGGGCCGTTGTTACTTCCTCGGTGTGACTCTTGGGAAACCTCCTCTGTTTCTTTCGTTTTGAATTTCCCTCCTTCTTTCCTCTCGATATAACCTGCTGGCATTTCTCTTTTTGCCCACTTTTTCAATTTGCTCACTCTCCCCCACACACGGGAATTCTTCTGCGCAAATTGAATTCGTTCTTAACTTCCGGTGTCTCGAATACTACGAAGAATCAAAGGTTCTTTCTTGTTCGGAGTTGTTCATCTACCTTATTTGTGTCGATTTTACGCAAGGTTCGCGTATTCGGGTATTTTATCCTTTTATATTGTTCTAGCATTTTAATTCTCCCTCTTCCCCTTTTCTTTCTTTGGTGTGCTTACATATTACGGGTTTTCTGGGCGGAGTGTTTATGAGTAGAGCTATCGAACCCATAGGTTTTGTCCTTTTGAGTGTCTGTTCTTAGTTGTTTCCCCCTCCTTCTTACCCTTATGTTGGTTGTATAGGTTTGAGCTCTTGATGGATAGGGAAAACATTCTTCGTCTTCTCATCGGCCTTTAGATCCTAACGACGATGAGGTGCTTCGTGAGCGTTATCCCTTTTTAGTTATTGGTGCTAGGGACCTCCTTATCAGGAGGAGAAACGGTCTTTAGCCCTCCGTGGTCGGTCGGGTGCGCGAGCGCTGGGAGGCCTCGGCTTGTGGTTCTGGACCCGGTCAATCGAACTGGCCTTATTAGGCCAGATTTTCATAGTTGATCAGTATCTGAGCCTCTTTTAGCCGAGCCGATAAGCGCTACCAAGCGCATCGTCCGTCCGAGTCGGGGTCGTTACCGGTGGCTATCACGGTCCTGTTGGGATTGTGTTCTTGAGAGCTCTTCCCTTATTGCGAGTGGGCAAGGCCGTATGGCCGAAGTCATCACAGGCTCGTGTCGGCATAATTCGTTAGGCGAGCACAGTGCCGGACTTCAAGGGTCTTCCTTTCTCAGTTTGTCGTCATCGGGTATTACGCCTAGTTCGACTTTAGTTTTATTTCATTTTGTTGTAGGTAAATGGAGTCTACGTCTTCCCTCGTCTTTTAGCTTCGAAACGGAGGCGGACTCAGATAGTCCTTCACCGGCCTGCGTTCCAAGTATCCACTGGTGACTAGCGAAATGCTAACCATACGTTCGGCGATGACCAAGACGGATATGGATAAAGTGGGATCTCAGGGTCATCGGGATGTCGTCTTTCCCCTCCCAGGAGGATGAGCCGATCTGTGCCTTTCGGGAACCGGGCTCTCCTAATTTCTTTCTTTTCTATCGGGATTATATGACCCGGCTCGGTATTCGCTTTCCGTTTACTGGGTTCCAAATGTCAGTCCTACACTACCTTCATCGGCTCCTTCTCGGCTTCACCGAACGGGTGGGCTTATCTGGCGGCGTTCGCCTATCTATGCGGGACAATGGAACCCGCTATTCCGTGTCCGCCGCCTTATTCCTTCATTTTTCTCCCCTTTCACCCCTCGGTCGGGTAGGGAACCGCCTCTCGAAAGGGCTAACTTCTCTTCGTGCCGAGGCGGGCCAGGAAACTCATGAATTCTTTCTCAGACTCCTTTAAGCATTTCAAAAACTCTTTCTTCAAAGTTGTTGCTATCCACAGGGAAGTGCCACGGTTTTGAAAGCCGAGAGGGTCGGGAGTTGAATGGCGCTTCCCCTTTATTGGTCCTCCGAGCACCATCACTTCTCTTCTTCCACCTACCAATTCTCGTTAAAAGACCTTTCTGAAGACGAGAGAGAGTATGCCGCTCGGCTGGTGTCTTACGTTGCCGAACATGGTGTCAAGAGAGCGGCCTTCTATATTAAGAAGGCCGGTGAGTCATCCGGCTCGGCCTCCAGTATGGCTTTATTGCTACTCACCCTTCTTTTTCTGCCTGCCTTTTGTTATCTAACTAGCATCTGACATTAGATTTATGCTTCTGTAACAGGTCAAGTTGCTATGAATCTGAACCCGATTATCTTGAGTATACATTGCCGTTTGTTGGGAAGCCGAGAGAAAGCTCCCGGGAAACGTCCGGTGCAGAGAGCCTTCTAGGAAGCGAGCTCCGCGGCTTCTATGATCCCAAAGCCTTCGCCGAAGAGGGCCAAGGTCGGGGATTCGGCCGCTACCGCTTCGCTGCTCCCGAAGTGTTACCTTCTTCTTCTCCAGTCCTTGATAGCCGAGGCGGAGGTAGTACCTTCTTCTACGCCAGTCTCTACTGCTGCCGGAACATCTCCACGTTCCGACCCATCTCCTCCATCCTTGGAAAAGGCGAAACAGGTTCTCGTCTATGATTCTGTTTCTCTTTTGCGCCCATCGGCTCTGCGTACCTCGACCAAGTGGCTTCAAGCGGAGCCGGGCACAGGTGAGGACGTTTCGAGGATCGGCATGGCCTTCTTTCCACCACGTCGGCTTTTGTCTCCTCGGCCTCTTTCGGACGAGGACCTTCATGAACTCCGAATATGTCGGGTCATCTTGGCGGGGCTCTTGGATTATCTCGGGCACAGCCGCATCTCCATGGTTATTATGCTCGAGCTTCGCGGAGTCCCGAACGGCGAAGGAAAATTTAGAGTCGGGCGAGCAAAAGGTGAAGCAGTGGCGGAAGAGAAAGAGAAGGTTGAGGCGAAAGGGAGGAGGCTGACGGAACTTAAAAGTTCCCAAGGCTGCCGCGGACAAAGCGGCGAGGATCTTCGTCGACCCACCGGCGCGCGCAAGCCCATGCCGACTGAGGCGGACCCGGGAATCCACGGCGGAGGTTAATCATAAATTGGCCGATGCCAACTCTCGTCACAGTCGGCAGAAGCTAATCGAGGCGAAGTCCTCCCACACTATGTCTATGGATGCGGTCAAACGGCTTACGCGGCAACGTAGCGAGTTATGTACGCGGTTGCGGCAAGTCCGAGGCAACTGGCGGAGGAGAAGACCGCCCATGAGAAGGCGGTGGCGGCGGTAAGGAAAACCGCGTCGGATTGCTTCGAGATGGCCCTAGCCCAGATTGAGTACTTAAACCCGGGGTAAACGAACGTGGTGGGTATGGTTGTCGCTCCCGCTTCCAAGATGGTGTTCTTATTCCTCCGCCTTTATCTCCGAAGATAGGTCGGCTTCGGATGCCGAAGTGAGCGGCGGTGAGCAAGCCGCGAAGAGGCGCATCCGGGCCGGACCTAATGGCGACGAGGCGGCTGCGGGCGAGGGCCCCTTAGCTTTTGTTGTCTTTTTCTTTTTGCTTTCTTTGTTTTCGGCTTTTGATGCCGATTGTATATTGTACCTCTGAACTTTCAACTTTATGAATGAACATTCAATTAAGTAGCTCGTTACGTACTTTTACCTTCATGCGTATAGTTCACATGGGATAGTTTTTAGACCGGGCCAGGGTCTTTTTAAGAATTAGAGTCCGCTTAGTACTCTTCTGGTGTCAGAAACCAGGTGCATGAGTAGGGGTGTCTATATATACCGCGCTACGAGGTTCGGAGTCGAATTCTGGGAGTTTTAACCAGGGTAAGGGTGAATGGTCACATGCTCATCCGTGGTCGTCGTTGGGACACACTTTGACCATGTGGACTGATCGAGGTCCGTTATGACCATTCACCTTCTTACTTAGGTGTCAATTTCGATGCATCAAAATATTTCTGGGTGTATAGACCTCGGTGTGCATGCCTTATTTAACGAATCATTTTGACCCTCTTAAAATTGAACATTTGGTCAACAAACCATTTATTTATTCAAGAGATGATTAGCTTTATAAAGGCGACAATGAAAGGAAAGTTTGCGAAGGAAATGGCGAAACCAAAATAAGCTTGAAATAATAAATCAAAAACTTAACTCGGACATTTGGGTGTCAGTTGTATCATCTGGCGTGGCGGGCCCCTAACTATAGTAGGCCCTTAACTTGTCGCCATTCCATGTCCTCTTGACGGATTTTCTTGTCAGTGTTTCGAGAACATACGCTCCTTTTTCCAACTTCTCCTTGACTCGGTGCGGTCCTTCCCAATTTGCGGCGAGCTTGCCGTCACAGGCGTTCTTGTTACCGATGTCGGCCCTTCTTAGGACCGGTCGCCCAGGTCAAATGCCACAGGTTTGACCTTTCTATTGTGTTTCGCCGCCATCGGTTGCTTGGCTGCTATGTCTCGGCAATGGGCCGTGGTTCGACTTCATCTACCGGCTCCATCTCGGTTGCCAATGCCCTTGAATCGACGGTTCTCCTTCCTCCGGGGTTCGAGCCTTCTCCAAGATGGGTGACCAACTTCGGCCGGGATCATGGCTTCGCATCCATATGTCATGCGGAAAGGCGTCTCTTGGGTAGCGATTGGATAGTTGTGCGAACTCCCATAAGACGTTATAAAGTCATTCGACCCGGCAAGTCTGGCCTCTTGCATCTTTTTCCGAGAAGTCCATCGAGGATTACCTTGTTTGCCGCTTACACTGTCCATTTGATTGTGGGTGTTCGACGATGCAAAATGATGTGTGATGCGAGGTCCACTATCATTTCTGGAAGTTCTGTCCGTGAGCGAGTGCCATTGTCTGTCACTATCTCGGCGGGATTAGAAGCGGGAGAAGATATTGTTGGATGAAGCCGGGACCCTAGCCGATGTGATGGTGGCGGCGGTTCGGCCTCAATCCACTTGGTAAAGTAGTCCACCGCCACGATTAGCCATCGAAGTTGTCAGGGGCCGGTTTAAACGGACCGAGTAGATCCATTCCCCATTTAAAGAAAGGCCATGGGGCGAGAGATATATTCCATGTCGATGGAGGGGACCAAATGATTTTGGCGTGTTTAAGCAACTATCACATGCCTTCACAAATTCGCTTGCGTCGCTGCATGGTGGGCCGGTGAGTACCGACCCTAAGTGCCTTTCTCGCTAATGCTTTTGCACCCATATGTTGCCCGTTAATCCCTCCATGGGTCTCGGCGAGGACATATCTACTTTCGTGAGTGCCCGAGCACCTTAACATCGGTGTATGCAAGCCTTTTCGGTAAAGGCGATCGTCTATCATTGTGTATACCGCGGCTTCCGTATCGGTTTTGGGCATTCGCGGTTCCAAGGGAATAATTCCCCTCTCAATGTAGTCCTCGGCGGCTTCCTCCAATCGGTGGCATCGGATATGACCATTACGCGAGTCGGCTCTTCCATCTTTTGTTGTATGACGGTTACGTGGTTGGTCGTCCCTTTAGTGCTAGCTTGAGTTTGGAGAGTATGTACGCTCGGACATTTTCCCTCTTGGTATATGGGTAACCTTTACTTCTTCGAACTCGGCTGGATATTCTTGACTTTGCTAAGATACTTGGCCATTAGAGGCCCTTTAGCTGATATGTCCCATCTATACGGGCGGCGAGTTGTGAGTCGGTGAAGGCAGAGACTCTTTGTGCGCCGAGCTCCTTGACTGTTGGAGTCAGGCCGGGAGCGCCTCATATCGGCCTGATTGTTTGATGTCGGGAAATCTAGTTGTAGGGAGTGTTCGATCGTTACTCCTTCGGGGCTCTCTATGATTATTCCGGCTCCGCTTCCTTTTGAGTGGGACGAACCGTCGACATATACTTTCCAGAGGTCGATGTTGCGGGGTCTTCATTAATTGGAGTTAGTTCTCGAGGAAATCCGCGAGCTTGTGACTTAATAGCATGTCGTGCTTCGTATGTGATGTCGAATTCGGATAACTCAATAGCCCAGTGATCATTCGGCTGCCGAGTCAGAACATGGAGTACTGTCGAATGGGTTGGGTGGTTCGAACCGTTATCTTGTGAGCTTGGAAGTACGGGCGCGATCTGCGTGCCGTCATTATTATGGCGAAGGCCAATTTCTCCGGCTTCGATATCTTAGCTCAGAGCTTTGTAAAGCTTTCTTGACGAAGTATATTGGTTCTTGGCCATTCTTTCCTTCCCAGAACCGGGACCAGAGCTCATTTGCTTCTTTCCCAAGTGATAAGTAGAGGAAGAGGGTTTCGCCCCTAGTGTGGTTTCGATAAGGCGGCGGAGTGGCCAAACATTGCTTAATCTTTGAGAATGCGGCGTCACGCTCCAGGGTCCAATTTCTGTCGTGTCCTTTTTAAGTAATTTGAAGAAAGGCAAGGCGCTTTGCCGATTTGGCGAAATCGGTTACTGCGACCAAACGGCTGTCAAGCTCTTGGACCTCCTTCTTGTTCTGGGGGCTGCATGTCTAATACGGCCTTACACTTATCGGGGTTCGCCTCGATTCCTCAGTGGTAAGCAAGAAACCAGGAATTTTCTGCCGTACTCGAGCACATTTGCGGGGTTGGTAGAATCGATGCGCCCTTAACTTGCTAAATGTTTGCTCAAGATCTCGGATGTGGTCATTGGGGTCACATGATTTGACAATCATGTCGTCGATATAGACCTCGATGTTATGGCCTATCACGGTTCTCGAAAACCTTATTCATCATCCTACGGTAGGTTGCCCAGGCATTTTCAAGCCGAACGGCATGACGTTGTAGCGGTAATTTCCCTTCTCCGTTATGAAGGAAGTGGCTTCTTGGTCATCGGGGTGCATGGCGATTTGGTTGTAACCGAATACGCGTCCATGAACGACAAAAGTTGATAGCCGGATGAGTTATCTACGGTGATCAATGTTCGGCATTGGATAGGCGTCTTTAGGGCATGCTTTGTTCGGTCGGTATAGTCGGTGCATACTCTCCATTTGCCATTTGGTTTTGAAACCATCACCACGTTGGAAAGCCACGTGGTATATTGTATCTCCCTGATGGCTTAGGCCTCCAATAGTTCGTCCACGTGTTGGTTCGGCGCTACTGCCTATCTGGGGCCCTCGCTCTTTTCTTACGGGCTACGGGGTTGACCCGTAGTATGGCCAATTTATGACGACGAAATGGGGTCTATGCCGATGCGTCGCCGCGCTCCATGCAAAACGTCTCGATTGTTGGCCAAAAACTCTTCTATCCTCAATCGCAGGTCGGGGTCAAGGCCTGCCTACTTTCGTACTATGGTTTGGATTGATACCAAGTACGAAATCTTCTACCTCTCCTTCAGTTACGGTAGAGGTGTCCCCTTTTCTTCTCGTAGGTCTAATTCGATCATATTGATCGGTTCTTGGATCTTTTTGTGCTCTGGATCCGTTGTTCGGATCTTGCTTTTACGTTGATTGTCTCGTTGTAACACTTGCTGGACTCTTTCGATCACCCTTGACGGTAACGACTTGGTTGCTATTGCCTATCATTTTTATCTTCGATGCTTAGTAGACACCGGCATGTCCCAATTGTGGATAGTTGGTCTTCCCGGGATGATGTTGTAAGGGGAGGGAAATCGGCCACAATAAATCTTACTCGCTCGGATTTGAAACCTTCCTTCGTTCCAAGGGTGAGTCGGAGGTCTATATATCCCTTTGGAGGGGATAATTCGCCATTAAATCCTACGAGTGGTTTGGCATGGCTTCAGTCCTCTGGTCGAGATTCATTCTCTTGAAGGCATCCCATATGATGATGTCTGCCGAGCTCCCCGAGTCTATAAATATCCTCTTGACTCGGCGGTTGACCGGGGTTCCGGTGATCACGAGGCGTCTTGATGGCGGGAGTACGTCGGCCAAGTCCTCTTTTGTGAACATGGTGAGGTCGTTCAATTTTGTCGGTCATGTGTGACTCTTCTTTAAACTTTGGTCGGTCCCTTATTGAAAGAACTTCCTTAGATATTTTCTCCGTTGGCTCGGCGTATCTCCTCCTCCTCAGAAGGCTCAGCTAATAACGTTGCAATCGAACTCCGTGTCGGAAATCCGCTGTCTTCGAGATCTTAGGCTTTTTCCTCTTGCCCTCTCTTATTCTCGAGGTCGGGATTGTTTGATCGGTCATTACGCTTCGCTTTTCTTTTGTGCGTCCTGTGTTTTTATTACGTATTGACGCAATTTTCCTTCTCGAACGAATTTCTCGATGGCTTCGCGAAGTTCATAGCATTGATCCGTGGTATGCCCTTTACAATCGTGAAAAGAACAAGAACGGACTGGTCCGTGTTGGACCGTTTCTGAGGGATGAGGTTTTTCGACCTTCCTCATCTCGGTCGGCGCTACTTCCCTCCAAAGTTGGGACCGGGAACATTGAGGGGGTATAATAGTCAAATTTATTCTTCAAGTCTGTCCTTGGTTTATATTGCTTATTATCACTTCCTTTCCGCGGCGGTCTTGCTTGCGACCAGTCGGATGGATTTTATCCCTTGGCGGGGTGTTCTTGTCCGGGTCCCTTCGCGCATTCGCTTGGCGCATTTGTTCCACCTCAAGATATTTCTTCGACCTTGTCATGAAGTCCTTTAAGCTCTTAGCCGGCTCTTTGAAAAATGATTCGGCGAGTCGGCTCGAGCTGTCCGGGCCATCGGCCGAGAGGTGGGCGTGCACTTCCTCCTTTAATTTACGGACTTGCGGGCCGCATGATTAAAACGATCCAAATAGCTTTGGAGTAATTCGCCGGGCCGTTGCACGATTTTGGATAAGGTATATTGAGACTTGGTACATTTCTTACTAGTTGCGAATTGTAACTCGAAAACCTTTGCCAAGTCATCAAATTTAGTTATCGACCACGGAGGCGGGGTTAGTAACCACTTTAGGTGGCCCCTTTAGTGTTGTGGCGAAAACCCTACTTATGATTGGTTCTCCGAGGCCTCGGCACATCATGATCATCTGAAAGTCGTCCACATGAGTTGTGGGATCCTGCGAACCGTCGTATTTACTAAACTCGGTGAGGTTCAACTTTCCTGGGAACCGTGCTCTGAGGATTTTGGGTGAAAAGGGGCTGCTGGCTTTAGCCTCGGCATATCTTCCTTGACGAGAATCATGTGGGGGATGTCGGGTCGACCCTTCGATCCGGGAGGACTTCCCCCTTTGCGATTCTTTGGTAGAGAGGCCGCCCTTTTGTATTGTCTATTGTCTTCGCCGACGGGAACTATGACCTTCTGGTCGGGTTCCCACGTTTTGTCATCCCGATCATAGCCGGTGCTTTTAGGTTCCCTTCTCCGGTTCCGCTCGTCAATGCGATGAAATTGTAGAGTATAGCGTTTGTCCATATTCTCGATGCGTTTCATCATGGCGAGTGTCCGTTATGGAGTGTAAGGAAGTCCGGATTACGGGCCGGGGTCTCGACTTATTACTGGATTGGATCTACGTGGCTTACGGCGATGTCCCGCGGCTGGCGATGACCCGTCTCGGACTCGTTCCCCTTTTCAGGTTGATCTTGATTCGGGCCACGAGGTTCCTCGAGGCGCTCTTCTGGCTGTGATAACCGGTCTTCATTGTCCTGCTCATTGCCACCGATAGGGTTGGTCGACTGCTCGGTGTGGTGGGGTGTGTGCTCGGTGTGACGGTATGTAGATTAGTCTAGGTTTAGAGCGTGTGTACCTCGTGCCGTTGCTTGGGTATTTATAGGACCTACACGGAGCGGCTTTGGCGTGATTCCGGGCCTAATATCCGAACTGCCTATCCATATGCGGATGTATTCCTAGATATCCGGGGTAGTTGAGATATTCCAGGGTTACGGATATGACGGATCTGATGTGCCTACCCTTGGTTGGGCCTCCATGTGATTGGGCCTTATCTAGGTCCGTAACACAATCTCTAGAGGGTATAGAGATGCAACTTGTCTCTAGAGGGTATACTTCTTTTTCAACTTTGTACAAAATGAAAGACATTTATACATAGCTCACGATATATTTGCATGACTGAAGACGAGTTGTATATTCTCAAGGACCTAGGTCCTTAAGTACTCTTGGATAGTAAATTTTGTAATGAGGAATTTTTAAATAATTGTTTCTACAAAAAAAATAAGGCGTTTTTTTTTTTTTTAACAAGATGAGGTAAAACTTGAATAAGAAAATTCAAGATACTCCGTTATTGATTGGGAAAATGACATCAAAGAACTATGAATGGAAATTAATCAAGGTTCTTAATAAAGAAGTAAATGAACAAAATGTCCTTATGTGAATGACAAATAGCTCAATTGTAAATTATAGAAAATGAGTTGTGAATCTGAAAGCTGATTTGCAAAATTCAGAAATATTAGTTGGAAATAAGTTATTCAGTCCTAATTATAAAAACACTTTTGTAATATAATTTGTATTATAAAAGTGTTTCTATAATTAGAAGACATTATAAATTATGAAAGTTTGATGAATAATAAAATTTAAATTGAAAATAATAAAAATATTAGTTTCAAATCACTTATATTTTGAAAATTCAACAAGTTCAAAATTTTTAATTTAAAAATAATTTACAATGACTAGTTTTTCATTTGCAATAGTTTTCAACATTAATTTGTAACAAAGTTCTAAGGATTTACGAAACTTTCACAGTGTATAACTGATTTATAATTAATTTTTAATATTCCTAATTCGACTTTCACAATTTGTAATCGAGTCTGTATTTTCCTTCCCTTACTTCTTCTTATTTAAAATTTTTAGTCTTTCTTTATTTAAAAAAAAAATAGTGTTTCTATGAAATTTTAAAAAATTATGGGTCTTTATAGTGATTTCGTCCCTGGTCTTTATGTTCGGAAGCACCAAGTATCGCAAGAAGTGGACTGTGTCTGTGTGCGTGACTAGTGACTATCGCTGTATCGGTAGTATAATATTTCTTTCCATTGTCGGCGGATGAGACCATCGCATTAGCATAAGGAAGTGATCTTTCTGTCTGTTTCTCTCTCCGTCCGTTGAGATCAGAGAAATGGCTTCTCCTCCGGCGGTGAAGTTCCCGATCCATCTGACAGTGCGACTGATTGGCGTCTTCGTCACGCTTCTTCTTCTCACCTGGGCTCTGCATTTCAGAGGAGGCCTCGCCCTCGTTTCGCATAACAAAGATCTCATTTTCAATGTATCTCTCTCCCTCTCTTTCTTCTCTTGTCTTGAACATTAATTAGTGTTATTGTGGTCCCGATAGAACTTGAAATTGTTGTTGAGGAGATTCTCTTTTTAACAATTGAGCTGTCTCCGTGGGATTAAAAATTGATTTCGGAAGGAAGCGAATTAATTCGGTGATGGATGGATGGAACAGAAAAAATTGAGAATCTTGGAGTGACTTTCTGAATAATGACTATTCGTAGTGGAATTGTGGTGAATGGGGTTTCCAATTTGCTTTGCGGATATTGTATTGGATTTTGGTTGTGAGATCCTAATTTTGGGTTCTTTAATCCTACAGCAATGGCATTCCTTACCGTTTCTTTTGCTATCTTTAGGCTTCTTTCTTGTTCTATTCTCTCTGCTTATAGCAGTTCAGTTCAAGAGATCATTCATTTTGACATAGATTGGTGAGGAAGACTGAGAAAGTACGTCATTATTGCTCTTTTCAGGATGTCACAATGGAATGGCAAACGGAGTCTAGAATGAACACTTCCTCCTAACTTGTAAACTGGTGTTTTCTTCTGACAAATAAGAAAAGAAGAATGAACTAGTGCTTTCTGTGGAATTATTTAGATTGCACTGTTTGCTGGAAATCGCGTTTGAATCAATTTGTTTGTTTCTTGACCCATATCGTTACTTTCTAAAGATATTTTTCTTTGTAAATTTGATTCCTGATAACATGATTTTTGCATAGTGGCGTTTGATGAGCCAGTCAATATATGGCCCCTTTTCCCGTTATGGCTAAATTTTGATGACTTTATTGTTATGATGTTCACTACAGGTCCATCCAGTGTTGATGGTGATTGGACTTATCCTAATCAATGGTGAAGGTTAAGGTTCTTCCTTGTTTACTTTGGATAACATTGGAGATATACATCATTATTATTATAACAACATCTTTTTGAAACTTTCTAATATCATTCTGTGAAGAATTTTAAATTCACTATACCATTATGAAGCTATTGGTCTTTATTGCAATGAATGAATTATTTATATGGTATTACCTGAATTATCAATCAACCAGCTATTATAGAGGACATGGAAGTGAGAAATTGATGGCATAGACTGACTGGAGGAAATTAAATTGTGCTTTGTGTTCATATTTGTTTGCACAAAATGCAGTGTCGCTGGTCTATTCATATGTGCCATTCATTCTGAAAGAGAAACACTTCAGTTCTTTGGGTTTGTTAACTTTTCTCATATGATAGATAAGGATTAACGATTTAATGATCTGTCATATATTTTTTACTTTAGTAGTTTATGATTTTCAGTGTCGTTGTTGATTTAACAAGATTGTTCTGATTCTTATCCTCACACACTCACACACACAGTATATGACTAATATGACATGTTAATGATCGTGCCATCTTATTTATTCAGAACTCATGTCGTGATAGGTAAATGTAGAGAAAGACGAGAGACACCGAATAGGCCGAGGAACTCAACACCCTGATACCATTTATAAGGAAGTGTAGAGAAAGAAGGAGAAAGTGATAGGAATAGAGAAGAATAGAGAGAGGGAAAGAGGGAAGAAGAGAGAGAGAGACTGCAACTTCACTGATTTATTCATTCATCACAAAAGCATAGATATAGAATGAAGAGTTATATGTCTTATATAGGCAACACCTCAAGACCCATTAGTCCAAACTAACTACCAAATAGAACAAAAAATACAAATTGAAATGAAACTAAAAAACACAAGCTTTATAATTTCTGGTCCTTTTGACTTGCCCCCTAAAGTTGATAAGACTGAATTTGGCCTTTGCTGCAGACATCCAATTTCTGGTCCTGCAGACTTGCCCCCCAATTTAACTTTTACTTCACTTCTAACTTGTCTCTTATCAAAATTGCAATGCATATATTCAGTTTTGCTCCTACTCAGGTGAAAGTCCGTAACTCCAGAGTCATCCATATCTCAAGTTTAGAATTAATTTCTTCCTTGGATTCAGCCAACAGAACTATATCATCAGCAAAAAACATGCAGTTAGGGATTTCCTCTTTGATAAGCTTAGGAAGAACATCTACCACTGGGTTAAACAAATAAGAGCTCAAAGCTGATACTTGATGTAGGCCAATCCTTGTAGGAAAGTCCTTTGATTCATCTCTAGGCGTTCTAACATTGGTTGTTACCCCCTCATGCATGTCCAAAATGGTTTTGATACATGCAACATGTACCCCCTTCTTTTCCAAGTCTTTCCAAAGTACATCTCTTGGCACACGGTCATACGCTTTTGCCAAATCAATGAAAACCATATGCAAATCCCTTTCTTTGCTCCCATACTTTTCCATTAGCCCCCTTAGTAAATAAATCACTTTTGTTTGTTAGAACTGGTTGTCACCCAAGAGGGGTGAATTGAGTGTAAGATAAAAACTTAAAAACTTGGATAATCTTTTTGCATCTTAGTGAAAACAATAAGTATGAAAATAATGAATCATAAATCCATAGTTAATTATTCAAATCAAGTATGCTAGAAATATAAGAGATAAGGGAAGGAATATGAAAATTGTGATTTATACTGATTCAGTTCAATCTTTGATGACCTAATTTCAGTCCCAGGCTCCTCCTAAGATTTTAATCCACTATCTTCCTCAAGTTTAACAGGGTACTTGAGAACCACTACAATCCCTCGAGTTTCATTGGTACTTGAGAACCTTAAGCTTAATCTCGGTCTTGAGAATCACTCCTCCTTACAACTCGTAAGGCTACAATTTGTTTCTCATTCAAGATCTCAATTTTGAACAACCCTCACAAAGATAAAATGATTATAATGAAAGCATACTTCTCTTTATATGAAATAAATTAAGTTGAACATTGAAGTACAAGAAAGGAATATAATTTCAGAGCTTTGACTATGTGTAAGATTCAGAGTTTCGGCGTTTTGACATTGTGTGCCTGAGCTCTCTCTTTCTTCAATTTTGAATGCTCCAATATTTATAGTTGATATTTTTACCATTGAGCTTTTTGTCCCATTGAGCTTTGTTGAATATGCCCGTTGGAAGCTCTGACAAAAATTTCTTTTTATCTGTTAAAGCTTAATTCAAGTTTAATCACCTATAATCTTCAAACAAACTTGATTAGTGATGATTAGGAACAATATAATCAAGTTTTATGAGAGTTTGGAAGAGAATCATGAAATCTGAGACGATAATTAAAAACTGTGTAGAACATCACGCTCTAAGATCACCATGGTGATGTAGCAGTGATCATCACTCGAGTGGTCACTATAGTAATCTCTTAGAATTTGCGAAGGGAACAGTGCATTACTTTCCAGGATCATTGTGGTGATGTGGTAGTGATGAGTGCAAATAAGATCACTCAAGTGGTCACCATAGTGATCTTCAAAATAAACAAAACAGTGCATCACTTACACATCACTGGAGTGATCTTTGCTAGTGGTAAACTCATTTTGAATCCAAATCTGGAAAATAACTTATTATCACAAAGCTCTTGAAGTCTACTTTCCAATGCAAAAAGAATCACTTCTAAATTCGTTGTCTTCCAAAAGTTATGATCAAAAGAACGACTGTTGGTCTAAACAGTATTTGAATTTTGTGTCAAATTCTGAACTTCACTTCTCTTTCATCCAAACCACTTTGAGCTTGATCCTGGCGTTGTTGAATCACCCATTGAGTCTAGTGTAATATGCAACAAGTTTCAACTCAATCAAGGTTGCGGTTTGGGAGATATGTCCTAATTGATGAACCTGGTTTGGAATAGCACGAGAAATTCCAGAGTCAACTTCTGAAATTCATATCTTTTCCATCTAAAACCCTATGAGCTTGATCTTGGTGTTGTTGAATCTCATTTGATGTTTAGTTTCATAATCGGATGTGTGGTTTGTGAGATACGTCCAAAATACTGAAACTCTGTCATGCTGAACGAAAACTGAGCACAACAGAGTGGTCATCACTTAAGTGATCATCTCTGGAAGTGTCACTCACTCGAGTGAGGTTGATATAAATTCTATATGAGTCATTTTAGCTTCGAATTGACCCATTCTAACCTCTAATTGATCATAGATACCTCCAATATCAAATCTATGAACTTTATTCTTGATATTCTCCTTATATCACAAGTTCTCCTTTCTTCAATCTCTTCTCCTTCTTCTTGATTAATCCCTACAATCCTTTTTGAAAACTCCTTGCCTTTCTTGATTATTATCTTCAATCTCTTCTTCCTTCTAGTCATTCTCTATAATCCAATTAGATAGCTTCTTTATTTTCTTTGATTTCCTTTCCCCACATTTGATAACTTCAATCTTCAATATCCTCTTAATTTTTTCATGATCATTCACTATAATCCATCATAATAACTTCTTTCTTTTCTTGACTTCTTTTCCACATAGTTGATAACTTCATTCTCCAATATTTTCTTACTTTTCCTCTTGATCAATCTCCTTGCCTTTCTTGATTATTATCTTCAATCTCTTCTTCCTTCTAGTCATTCTCTATAATCCAATTAGATAGCTTCTTTATTTTCTTTGATTTCCTTTCCCCACATTTGATAACTTCAATCTTCAATATCCTCTTAATTTTTTCATGATCATTCACTATAATCCATCATAATAACTTCTTTCTTTTCTTGACTTCTTTTCCACATAGTTGATAACTTCATTCTCCAATATTTTCTTACTTTTCCTCTTGATCAATCTCCATATTCCAACTTGATATCTTTTTTCTTTGCTCGACTAATCTACAAGATATTTTACATTAAATATAGTAGTTAGTCAATGTAGGAGATAAATGCATTATGCAAACTTTTTACTTTTAATATTTGACATCTATATTTGACATTATCAAAACTAGTCATATCTAACACTGTTGTAGACCTTCTCGTCATGAATCCAAATTGGTTCTCAGAAATAAAGACCAGTATATTATAGAAATTAGGAAATGGTGTCTGAAGAGGACAGAGCAATGTTGATTGAATGCCGGATGTGTTTGTTTTTCCCTGCCCGCAGAAGTTTGGTAGGGAATTTGCTATATCTATTCCCTTTGGATCATATGACCATGTCAATTGACCATGTAACATCTAAAATTACATAGCTCAAGGGCTGAAAGCCTTGTCTTTTAAATTATCCCCCATCAGATATAGAATAGATGGTCACTTATCTTCTAAATTAATTCTTATAATCTACTTGGAGTGCTGAATGGAGCATGTCAAAATTGCACCATGAAAGCCTTCATTATGTCCTATTAGCATTTCTCCCTAACATTGCCACTAAAATTGAGAAATGAGCGTATGAATATTTGGTATGTTTCCTCTCATTTGTTCATAGTACTTTCGACATCTAAAGGCTGATGACACTAGGGATAGTTTTGTCTTCCTGAACCTGGAGAAGCGGCATTTTTCCTACTTTAGAAAATCCAGAGTGATAGAGATCCAACTCACTATGCTTTAATTTATTGTTTTGATTATCTTTTATCTTTTATCGAGTCTGTTTTAATTATATTATTTTTAGGAATATCTTATTAGATAAGATATAGTTGTTAGGATTTTTAGTTAGTCTGTTTTATCTTTTATTATCTTTATTAATATCTTTAGGAATTAGGAAATAAGAGAAATATCTTATTAGATATTATCTTCTATCTTTAAGAGTTATTATTAGTTATCTAAATCTTAGATTTAGATATATTTATGGATTTAGAATTTATCTTTTTGGATAGAGTCTCTCTCTGTAAATTATTATAAATAGGCCTAGTGCCTCATCAATAAAGCATCGAATATTTCAGAGAGTAATTAATCGTAGGGTTCTCCTGGACTATAGTAATTAGTGGAATTCCTAATTATTAGAGAGTTGACTGATCTTATCTAATAAGATCAGAGATTGGCTGTTCTTATTGAAGTAGAAAGATTCTTGCTATTTCTCTAGGATCAGAGTTTATCCCATTAGAGGTTTTGTTGACTTTCCCATTCTCATTTAGTATATTCTACAGTTACCTACCTTGGATCTTAACACAGAGGCAGGAAGACGACAAGATTTTATTTTTGTTCTGGCTAAAGATAATGTGATACAAGATTGGTGGGCTAGTTAGTATTTTCAAAATGCTGTTAACAGCTTTGTTCAAAATTATATCTTACCAACTCTGATTAACTCCATTCTCTTTCTGTATAGTTCAAACAGCTGTTTCTTAACTAATTCATCCTTCGGTAATTTCTGAGTTATGCTTCCTCATAATTTAGTATTTGATGAATAACTTCATTGTTTTTTATAACTTTGTGCAGCGATGCTTGCATACAAGTCGTTACCAGGAACAAAAGACTTTAAAAAAGGAGTTCATCTCGCATTACAATTTGTTTCTTTCATTTTGAGTTTGATTGGGGTGTGGGCTGCTTGGAAGTTTCACATCGACAAGGGCATCGACAATTTCTACAGCTTGCATTCGTGGCTGGGTATAGCTTGCCTTTTCTTATTCTTCATCCAGGTATCTTTTTGCCTTTTCGATTTTTTCTTTTTAAATTTGCACAATGGGGCCTAAAGCCCACAAGCCTAGGTATTCTTTTGTATTTCTTCATACCCTCTGATATCAAGCTATACTTTACACCAGAACTTGGATTTCATTATTGCATCTATTAGAGATTTTATCGCAACTATTTATGGACTTTCACTTGATACCATAAACATCTGAGTTGATTAGTCTTTAGCGTAATATGATTATGGCTGATGTTTATTGGAGACTTTATTGGAATTACTTATGAACTTGGATAAGAATTGGTAAGTGAATAGCAAGTGAACTGTTTTTCCACGCCTTAAAAGAATTTTCTTGTGAAAAGGTGAAAATAGAAACTTAGAAATTCCAGTTAAAAGATAAAACTTACATAACACTCTTTAGGCATACGTTTCTTTTTTGAAATAATTAACCATGTAGATCTAAAAAAAAATATTTTGTTAATAGCAAACAGATGAAAAATTTACACCCAAGTTTCGGCCAACTCCATGATAAAACTATTCATGGATGATTTTCATGTAACATCTAAACCATTTGAATGAAGCGGTCTTTGACAGTGCCTATCTCACATACTGCTGTTATTTTTGTTAGTGGGTTGCTGGATTCACAACCTTCTGGTTCCCAGGAGGCTCAAGAAACAGCAGAATCTCTCTACTGCCATGGCATGTTTTCTTTGGGATCTATATTTATGGCTTGGCCATAGCTACAGCTGCTACAGGTATTTTAGAAAAGGCCACATTCCTTCAAACTAGCAAGGTAATCTCTCGCTATTCCAGTGAAGCAATTCTGGTGAATTCCTTGGGCATGTTGATCATCATGCTAGGTGGCCTAGTGATTCTTGGAGTAATTACACCTTCTAATGGTAAAGCTGATCTTATCATTAGAGGCAATGAGTAAATTTTATATAAGCCTTTCAAAGTTGGGGAAGAGGAAGTTTTGTATGCAGTTTCTAATACAAGATCGGATGGGATACCAATAGCCAGATTAACATAGACGTTTTTTTTTTTTTTCTTGTTCTGGTTGCTCAAGTTCTTTTCTAGTTGGCCATTGTGTAAATTATTCTTCTTTCTCTCTCGGAATCAGAAGATGAGTAAGTTTGATGAGTGTTCAAGTTATGCGTCTTTGATTCATGTTTAAAAATATGCATTATATTCCGTTGAAATTACATTGCATCTCATATAGAGTGAGAGAAAAATATAATTATACATATTTTGGTCGCTATACTCTTTTTTTTTGGGTGAAAATCGCTGCTAAACTCCTTTATATCTATTCTTGATGTAACTGAAAGGTTGATGTATTAATAGCCTCTCCAAATATAACTTTATTAGAAAACCACTAGAAAAAAATTACATATAAAAATTCTAAACTCATTTTTTTAATCTCACTATTGTGATTTTATTAATTTTTAAAAATATTATATTTATAAATTTCAATATAAGAAATAATTTCCGTAAAAAAAACAGGGAAATCAATATAACGTACTGAAAAAAGGATGTAATCATCAATATTCATAAGTGTAGATATTTTTTTTTTTGTCGATAGAAAAATTTTAGGGGAGGGGTTGGATTCCTTACAGAGTGGGCACTTGGAGCCCACTCTCTGTAAGGAATTCAGGACTAAGAGTACACATGTCTCCATCTTAACCTGTGTTACTGTTGTTTTGTAGACCTTTAGGATAGCACCTTGACCAATTCTAGTATTGAACTCTTTCCTTTTTGGTGAGAAAATCCAACACCTATGCTAGTTGAATCTATGGACGAGATATTACATCAACCCACGCATATGCGAGTGCCGCTATGAAACTCTATGGATTAATGGACTACTGATAACAGAGGCCATAAGTTGTTAGGAGATTCATATAAAAATACTGATAGTATACCACCCAATTAAGCCTTCAGCTAAAACACTAAATTCTGGTGCCACCAAGAACTTCAAACATGCTGAAAAGGGTCAGAAAAAACTGGACACTGGAAAAGGGTCAGAAATAGAGCCGAAGCATTAAATGCTCAAATGTAACATGCTGTGTTTCCATTAACCATGCATCCAATACATCCTTAACATTGGTAATTAGAAACCACAATGAAACATGCTGCTGTTCCCATCCCTTTCCTTGTAAAGAATACTTGGAAGCTTCATATCAAAAAAAGGAAGGAAGGAAAAAAATTCTCGGAATTATCTGAAACTTGGGACGACTGGCCCGTTGGAGAGACCAAGGCTAACTTCCATTCCATGGTGCATTTCCGGTGGCTGTAACGATTCAGATTCCCGGGGATCTGCAGGCAACAAAAATGAGATTGAGAGTGACAGGTACGGGGAAAAACAGTCCGATCAGAATGGAGAGCAACAAAGCACTGTCCCAATATTTTAATAATCATATAGATTCAAGGGAGAGACTGAACTTTTAGATGTTTTGCCTCCCTATTTTTTTTGAAAAAAGGAAAGGAAGTGTCAAATGAAGAATTGTCTAACAATCTATAATGCTACTACAGTAACAATTTCCAATTCTAACAGTCTCTTGTCTCTTTTTATTTAACAAAAGCGATAAGGTAGGTTCCATAAGTAAAAAAAACTACGCCAAGAAAATAAAAGGATGGGGGCTGATTATATTATTACCATTCAGATAATCCTCAAAACCAATGTGATCAAGACTTCAGGTATAAGCTTCCAAACCCAGCATTGAAGATGGAATGGCTCCTGAAGGTCTCTGGAACCTACGAGGAATAGTAGCAATAAACATCTAAAAAATGCAGACCGAAGCTGCTAATACAATGGAGCTGATAGGAGGAACGGATGTAAGGATGACAAACCACAGCAAATAGCCAAGACCAGTACAACAAAAAAAAAAAAAAAAGACACAAGAGAATTAATTCCAACCCATTTAACCCTTCTTTATAGAGCAACAATTTACGCTATATATGGAATTACTGACACTAACTACTAATACCCAAGCAGATCGCTTGTTTTCTAGGGTATAGTGTTTTTTATACTCATAAAGACAAATGATCCTTATATACCTAAACTCACAACCCAGTGCCTATTTTGAGAAGAAAGGTGAAATATGCAAAGCTTTCATACTTAGGCAACATGGCAACATTATTGGCCACTGCCCCACCCATGGCAGAAGTCGTAGTGCTGTCAGACTAAGGCTGCCAGCCCATGGAGGTTTCAAGGCAGAGTTATCTTTGCTGCCATGTCAGCACACATCTCACCGGCCAAGAGTTATCTTTGGCAGAAAGGACGCATTCAGCTAAAATGGAAAGTACTTCTTGATAATAAAGTCTACTTTATAATATGGATTCATTTAAGTAACATTAACTTAATTGACTTGAAATCTCATTTAACTCACCGTACTAATCAATATGAGAAGAAAAAATGAGAAGAGGTGTATTTACTAATGCTTACCAATATAATCAGGCTCTCTCATTCCTTTGCATACGGGGGTGAGAGTTAAGAAAAACGAGCTCTAGCCTCATCCGCATGCAAGCCCACAACGGCATATTGTTTGATATTCTTCACATGTGACTCGTTACTATTATAAGTACATAAAGATGTAATATAAATTTTTCTGTCATGTTTTGTAACTCTATACCATGTGGTTTCGTATTACCTCAAGTTTATGTTTGCCTCACAGAAAAGAAGGAACTTGCAATAAGGCTTTTTATGTGAAACGTCTAATGTTCACACAAAAATTTGGTAGTTTACTTTTCCAATCCAGAATCAGGATCACAAACACCAGTAAATAAAAAATAGAGTGGGGATGGGAAGGAGCTAAAATTTCTACTGAACAAACTTAATCAGGTTCACAAACATCACCAAAACAAAAATTAAGAAGAAAATAATTGCTCCCAGATACCCGCTACAACAAATTCAAAATACAGAACACTATCATACCTAGAAAGTATTTGCCTGTCCAGGTCCGTCTTCACCGGAAAAGCAGACACATAAGTATTCAAAATGCATTTACTCTTCATCCCTTCCTGTGTTTTCCTTGCCTAAAAATAACAGAGCAGAGAAACTTCATTACAGAGAAAACCATGATGAACACCAAGACTTGTACAATTTCCATAAGAAAAACAGCCAAATACAATTGACCACACTACACTTCGTAGTCTCTTTCAACCCCATTAAAAAAAAAAAAATCCCAACTTTTCAGACACCGAATTCTTTGTAACAATGATTGAAGTAACTTGCAACGAGAGAGAGACTATTTGCGGAGAAAATCTCAATAGGAGAAAAAATCAACGAAATTCAAATTATTATATCTAACCAGCGAAAGACCTAATAAAAGGGGAAAAACTGCCATATGAACAAATGAAAATCCAGCATGGACCCACGTGATACAGCAGAAAGCCCCAGGAAAATTCATAATTGGATTATGTACTTAATAATTAAAACCCTTTCTACTATGATCAACTCCTGTTGGTCCCATTTTAACATTTTAAACATGTTTTTCAAAACGATGATTCAATGTTTCCAAAGCTTCTAATCTAGACAACAACTTTATAAAATTGTTCTGAGAATAAATAAGCCATGACTACTGATTTATGGGTAGCTTATTCCTCAGCTCTTTTTTAGCTACTTTAATTTATGAGTAGCTTCTTCAACTCTTGTGTGTGTGCATGTGTACTGCGTATATGAGTGTCAGTTGAAGCCACTGCCTCCTTCTCACTCTCAAGATTCTTCTCATTTTAGCAATGAGCCATGAACATTGAAGCACTTGCTGCAACTTATGAGAGCCTCTATCTGTGAAGAAGATCAAAGGTGAAGGATGTTTTTTATACTATTCTAATATTTAATATAAGACATATTTACTTTAATTTGATTAGACTAAGGAATTTACTTTAATTAGTTAATATGAAATGTGTTTTCTAAAATACTCTAATCAACTTCCTCAATTCCTTTATTTCACCTCTTCCTTGATTATTGTTGAGGGAGTATCAATATGGTAGGGTAAATTAGGTCAAGATTGAAAAATATAAAAACTTTATTTTATATTTAGGATCAAGATCAACTTCTAAGTACCTCTTATATTATGAACTTGAGGATACTTTTTTAGAATAAATTCTTGGAAACATCTACTTGTGGATAATTCCAAATTCCTACTGAAACAGTTTAATCAATATATAACAATAACCTGTAGGGAGATAAAAATGAATGAACATCAAGAAACTTTAACCAGTTTCCAATTGAAATGAAAGAACTCACTCTTTTTTTCCCTCAAACTAATTCAGTGCAAAAGCGACAAATAATAAATAAGTGAAAAGAACAAGGTTGAGCCATTGCCCAGGAGCTTACATATGTACTTTAATTTCCTTTTTACCTTCTGATCGAGTGAAATAAACACTATCCCATAGCAAGACCCTCATCTCACACCATTGTTATTAATTTTGTCACTTAAAATAGAAACAAAGCCTCGTCTAGCTCCTAAATTCTATTAAATATTATTTTAAGTAGGTTTTTCACCCTAATTTTCCTTGCTAATTAATCTTATATATTTATTATAAAAGAAAAAACTATACGGGGTGGCCAAACCAAATGGTCTAAACTACTACCTCCCGTTAGAGGCATGCTCACAGTAGGGTTGATCATGAACCAAAACATATCGGGTTTGGCCTCAACCTGAGGTTTGAACTGGCTAGCATCTTGGACTGTATAAGATAGCCTGAGGTCCGGTTTGGTCCAACACCAACCCAAGTTCGGGCTAGACCAGACCGTCTAGTGGATTACCTAGACCAGTCTAAGACCTATTTGGTGTTTTTTTGTTGTTGCTTTATTTCAGAGGCAATATTTGAACCTAATAAAACCATAACAATACCTATAATCATATAAAACATATCACAGAACATTAAAACTCAATTATAAATCCATAATAATCTTCAACAACATTAAACAACAATAAAAAATGAAAAAATAAAAACAATATTCAGACCAGACTGGACCAAACCAAGGGGTCTAAGGCCTTGACCTGAAGTTCCGCCCCGAGAAGACTTGTTTGGTCTGATATGCTTAATATTGTTTCTGGCCAATTTTTTTCAACGGACCGGGTTAGATTGGACCGGGCTACCTAATTCACCGGATTTTTTTCTCATCCCTAGTTTTTTTTTTTTTAATAAGAATTCTCATCCCTAGTTCACAAGATGGGATTGGGAATACCCCGTCATGGTGAACAATGATGGGACAAGATTTTCGTCCCAAAGACTTCCCGTCTCCTGCCGGGATGGGACGGCCTATGGTCTTTAATATAGGAGCCCTAGACATTATTATGGGCCTAAAACAAGGCCCAACATAAATACTGTTTGGATGCAGCTCATATTGGCCTAAAATAAGGGCCGATAGATATACTGCTGATTTCAGGTTCTCCATCTGAATTGCCCAAATCTGAGGCCCAAAATAAGCCCAACTCTGGAAGAATAATTTTCGTCTTTCGGTTCTGGCTATTGGGTCACTATTAAAGCGGCCTGCTGAGAAAAACAATCTGCCCAATCAGGAGCAGTCCAGTCCATTTTAGCCCAATTTTTTTTTTTTTTGAAAAAATCATTTAATTTTGAACAAAAAAACGTGCCGGATTCTATGAGATTATGTATTCTTTACAATTAGAAGTAAACAAGAAATACCCCTCGTCTTTGGGCTCAACTGGTAAAGGGGTCGGACACTCTCCTCAAAGGGAGGGGGTTCGATTCTAGAGTTGGTCAAGGCGCTGGAGCAAACATCCTAGCTCCTAGGTGTCTAGGTTAACGCCTGAGGGTAATAGACGGCTCGCCCTGCCTAATATCGGTATCATCTAGGAGGAAGGGAGATTTTGCCCTGCTCTTGAATTGTGGTCGAACCTGACTCATTTCCTAAAATTTTTGTAGCAAAAAAAAATAAAAAGAAGTATACAAGAAACCCCACATACATATAACAAAAAATATATATATACATAAGACTTGTGAGAGTTTTCAAAATAACAGAGCACCAAATTGAGAATGCTATTTTGTTTGACCTGAAGGAGGGCTTTTTATTGAAAAGATGGGTTTTCTCTAGGTGTTATAGGAGATTACTGCGATGTGATATATATAGGTCTCTTAGGTATAAGGGTTCTTTTTTTTTTTTTGCTCAGAGTATAAGGGTTCATTATATTTTATTTTATTTGTATTGGTACAGAAGTGTATTACTAATCAATGAATAAAGAGGTTGGGTTAAATCAAACAAAAAAGAGGTTAGGTCAAGCGTTATAGGTTGGTCAAAGTGGCTATGTCATAGAAGTGATAATTTGCATGTGACGTAGTCGAATCCAACGCAGTACCATATATCGTTCTCAGTATTGAATGATTTGAAGCCCTATTCATATAAAATCTTAGTGGCGTACGTGGTTATTATCATAGAACCATGGAATTAATATTACCATGTTGACAAAAGTACGCATCTTATACTGTGTAATACTAATACATAACACACACACACACACAAGCCTGTTGGTGTTGAACGTGAATGAAGTTACGTAGGAATGAAATTTCAAAAGGATGGGAAATATTTCTGAAATCTTGCGATATTAAGAATATCGACATTCTCTATAAAAAAAGAAAAATGAAAAAAAGAATATTGGCATTCTTCTGAGTTACGTTGTGATGTGTGTGGAAAGTAGGTATACGTACGTACATAGGGATAATAAGGGAATTGAGTGTGAGGTGAATATTCAGGAAGAACTTTAACCAAAAGAACGAGAGAGAATTTGATAGAGAGAGAGAGAGGGAATAGCTAGG
Source organism: Acacia pycnantha (assembly GCA_025563575.1). Taxonomy (NCBI): domain Eukaryota; kingdom Viridiplantae; phylum Streptophyta; class Magnoliopsida; order Fabales; family Fabaceae; genus Acacia; species Acacia pycnantha. Next base: position 6,313,197 of record JAMWYP010000002.1, on the reverse strand, counting down.
GTGTGTTGGGCAGTGAAGAGAGGAAGAGGAGACAAAAGAGAATAGGGGTGAAGAAGAAGAAGCTGCTAATAAGCCATCCTTTTTGCGAGTGAAGGTACAGTCTTGGAATTCTCTGGAGTCGAGAGAGAGAGAGAGGGAGATCAGAGAGCCAGAGAGGTATCATTTCATTGATTCATTAATGGAGGAAGATATGAGGGTATTAAAATAATGGATTTGCCGTATTTATTCTCATCAGCCTTTGCAGCGCCATTTGTGTTACTCTTATTATTTTATATATTTCCTTCTGCTTCATGAAAATGACCTACCACCTACTCTCTCTCTCTCTCTCGAGCTTATTATTATAATATTCCTTCATGCCGGGCCATGCACTACCCCCTTTTCTCTATCCATATTCCATACATTGTTTACATGTTTTATGAGATATCTTCTTTCATAACACAAATATATATCAATAAATACTTATCACCTATTATGAATACACAGAGAAGAAGGTGTGTGAGAAGAGATTCTATGTATTTCAAAAACAGTTTGTATAATGTGAATAGAGAGAAAAGCAGGATGGATTTCTCTTGCTAGCTACAAGTTGATGAATTCCTAATTTCACACACCTACAGATATGTTATTTATAATATTTTAATTAAATGTGGTTTCAGCTAAGCATAACGTTTTTGAGGGTTAAGGTGCAATTTTTCTTGGAAGTAATCACTCAGAAGTATTGGGTATCTGAAAGTTTTTCAAGGAGCTGTGTTAGCTCGAAAGTGTTGAAAAAGAAGTAAGGAGCAAATTTGCTCGAACCGTTTAAAATTAATGTTGATCGTTAAAAAATTGAATTGGTTCTTAACTTTCTTAACGGTAAAAGACAAAATTATTACGCTTTGGTTACTTCTAGGTAAAATTGTTCTTGAAAAATTTATTGATACTCAATGCTTGAGTAGTTACTTTTAGGAAAAATTTGCACCTTAACCTTATTATAAATGAATCATCTAAATGCGAGTTTAGTGTATTGCTATTGCATGAAGTTTGAGTTTATAAAGATATTAAAATGTTTTATTTCTTATAAATAATATGTTTTGTTATAAGTACTGTTTAAAAATATTAAATTTTTATTTTTATTTATTCAGATGTATATATTTCATTGATTAAAATTTTCATTTTCACACTATTATGTATTAGTTATAAATCTGTGAAAAATATTTTCGAGACAAAAATACACTCTAACTTCAAATATTATTTTAAATAAATATTTAAATTTAAAAATAGATTAAAACAAAGTATTTAGTTAAAATAGATTGTAGATTTAAATAATGCAAACAAAATTTAGAAAAGGAATTTATCCAAAATACTTATTGCCTAACACCCCCCCCCAAAAAAAGGCCCTGCTTTCCACTAGTTACTGATCAAGAATTCACTCCTTTTTACTCTCTAAACTAAATTTGATATAATTTTACTAGACTAAGTAAGTATAGTGCATGCACTACTACAAAAAGACCCTATGAAGTCCCAAAATAAGCCCTTTTAAAGTCCCTAATTCATGGGATGTCTATTGTAGGGTAGTAGTAAAATTATACTTTTGAAGTCCCAAATTAATTTTGGGACTTCAAAAATGAAACTTTTGAAGTCCCAAATTATATTTTGGGACTTCAAATGTCACGCATAATTGTACATCTATCTGACACTTTTGAAGTCCCAAAATAAAGTTTGGGACTTCAAAAATGACACTTTTGAAGTCCCAAAATACAATTTGGGACTTCAAAAGTGTCTGTTTTGAAGTCCCAAATTGTATTTTGGGACTTCAAATGTCACGCATAGAAGCTAACCCCCTTGACACTTTTGAAGTCCCAAAATAAAGTTTGGGACTTCAAAAGTGTTCGTTTTGAAGTCCCAAATTTTATTTTTGGACTTCAAATGTCACGCATAAGCTAACTACACTTTTGAAGTCCCAAAATAAAGTTTGGGACTTCAAAAATGACTTTTGAAGTCCCAAAATACAATTTGGGACTTCAAAAGTGTCAGTTTTGAAGTCCCAAATTTTATTTTGGGACTTCAAAAGTCACGCATAGAAGCTAACCCACTTGACACTTTTGAAGTCCCAAAATAAAGTTTGGGACTTCAAAACGACTTTTGAAGTCCCAAAATACAATTTGGGACTTCAAAAGTGTCAAATTGAAGTCCCAAATTGTATTTTGGGACTTCAAAAGTGTCGTTTTTTTTTAAAATTACCTTGCACATATTTTGCACAACCCACCAATTATACCCTATAAAAACCATCAACCAGATAGCCAACATACATTACCAAAATATTCAGATCATTCATAAACCATTAAAACCTGCAGGCCTTGTGCGATTCCAAATAAACTAGAACAATGAATTTCATTTCAACAATTACATATATATGATCAACAATGGTACGTAACTACTACATATATACTACATATACAACTACCACAAAGTGTCAAAATATAATGATGTGTCCAGCTACATCACATATACAGCTACCACAAAGTGTCAAAATATAATGATGTATACAACTACACATACATCTACTAAGAAATATTCAAAGTAAATTAACTTTACACATCTACGTGTGAAAGAAGATAGCCAGCCAAAGCGTCTCGACCCAAATCAATGTCTTCCATCGAGTACGCTGCCTCAGTACCAAAAATCTGTAAATTGGAAAATAAGGTATCAGATAACTCAATTAAGTACAACATCAACAATATTATCATTTGAGAATCAGGGAGTGATTACGTACTTGTTCCAAATTTGTAGTTTGTCCGCTCTGAATGATGTTGAACATGTAAAGTATAACATAATATCCACATTCAGTGTGCCCGGCTTGTCGATGGCACTATAAATTAAAAGCAAATTCTTAAAACGAATAAAGACATGCATATCGATTAAATAACTAGAATCGAAACTACTTACTTTAGGATACAACCACTTCGGTTCTTTAGCTAAACCCTCCTTTTTCCCGGAAAACATTTTAGACGTCTTGATTGCACTATCATTAAAATAAAAATTTTCAGACATTAGAACAATTCATTTAAATCAAGAATCAATGAATTAGACAAAATACTAGATAGATATGCAAATCATCAATATGTGATAACTATCACATTCATTACTTGTTAGAACTAAAGTCACTTCTGGAATTCGAGATTTCTTATTTAGCATGGATCAAAGTGACTATCATTTTAAGATTTTTAAAACAGTTTTGAGCCTAATAAATCTAGAAGTAAATGTAAATATGATCGAGATTTAGATTGAAAAAGATTATGAAAAAGATAAATGAATCACACGAGATAGCAATTAATTTCATTGCCAAAACTGGGTTGTGCTTGTGAGTCCTTAGCTGGTAAGATCATGTGGCTCCTTAAAAAATCATCTAAATTCGAGCAAGCTAGCAACTTTGACTATCCAACCAGTATCTACCTATATATATACACATTTATATAATAGACCTTTTCACTTTGAAGCTAGATAATTGTTCGGTGCTTTTTATTTTTATTTTTAAGTCTTCGTCTCTCTGTCTTTGTTTCTTTCTCTCTGTGTTCGTCTCTCAGTGAGAGAAGCAGAGAAGAGAAATCAAAATCAAATTAACAAGATGAACAGTCTTGCTAGCAAGGATTCTCTTAAAAAAAGTGTGGTCTTCGTTCATCATAAGCATTGGCCACTTCTTAAATATCATACAAGCAAATGGGTATACTATCGGGCACCGAAATAAAGAGAAAATGATCGAAACAAATGGCTTCACATAATGCAAGTGTTTGATAGCTAAGATCTTCTGCCTAGTAAATCTCCAAAACAATCAACTCGTAGGTTTAATTCCATGGCCAAAAAAGCAAAAAAATCATACAGAACCCTCGATTCCAGGCTATCGAATCTGTGATTCAGACTTTGGGAGCTCAAGAGGAAGAGAAAATTAAATGTACGGACCTGCATGCGTAACCGTAGAAGGAGGAGGAGCGGCACGCAAACCGTGGAGGGAGAGAGGGAATGTCGCCGGAGGAATTGAAGACGCTGATCGCTCGAAAGAGGAAGAAAACCAGTACAGAGGATCCGGAAAAATGAGAAAGAGGGAAAGAGAAAACGTTTTAATATATAATGTATTAAACCTTTGAAGTCCCAAATTATAATTTGGGACTTCAAAAGTATATATTTGAAGTCCCAAAATATAATTTGGGACTTCAAAAAGATAGTTTTGAAGTCCCAACTTATATTTTGGGACTTCAAATATAAATTTTTTGACAGAGATGATTTTTGCGGATTGACTAAATGTTTTGAAGTCCCAAAATATAATTTGGGACTTCAAAAATATTTTTTTTGAAGTCCCAAAATATATTTTGGGACTTCAAAACATTTCCCCTCCAAAAAAATAACCCGCCAAAAATTTTCCCCTCCAAATATTTTGGAGGGGAAACTTTTTGAAGTCCCAAAATATAATTTGGGACTTCAAAAAATATTTTTGAAGTCCCAAATTATATTTTGGGACTTCAAAAAGTTTCACCAGCTCACAAAAAAATAATCTGGCCGAAAAATTTATTTTTGAAGTCCCAAATTGTATTTTGGGACTTCAAAAATTTATTTTTGAAGTCCCAAATTATATTTTGGGACTTCAAAAAGTCAAAAAATTTATTTTTGAAGTCCCAAATTGTATTTTGGGACTTCAAAAACGTTTCAGAGCCAATATAATTACAAGAATGCCACTGTGTTCACTTGTTACATCCCTTTTTTAAATAGGGACGTTTTTTAGGGTAGTAATAGCCTATTTTTGTAGTAGTGATGTAAAACCATCTGCTCAAAGCTGATAGCATTTCCGTTTCCGTATATGTTAAACTGCAAAACCCAAATTCCAAATCATAAATAACCTCATCCACAGGCCAAAAATTAGTAAATCATGATCAAGAAACGCAGTCACTTTTTCTTCCATATCTTCAGAACCCTATGTAACTAGTCTAGTAGCTATCTTCCTCACTTTTCTGAAACGATGAACCTCAACATGTAGTCTTCGAATACTTAAATACCTAATATCTCATCTCCCACATGTGCTATCTATCTGTGACTATTATTCTCTCTTTGTATCTCTCTCTCTCAGCCAAAGGTTCTTCTCTCACTAATATTATTACTATTACTATTACTGTGCTTCTTCTACTGATGCTTTCAATCAGTTTCTGAGATATATTACTATTTGCATCTTGCAGCCATTTCTTACCTGACTCTGCTCATAAACCACTAAGTTCACTGCTCCCCCAAACACACACAACACACAAAAACAAAACGAACCACGCTATTCACTGCTGTTACTTGAATGAAAAACGCCCTTCTTTCACGTAAACTCTCTCTCTCTCTCTCAAATCAGTCCTCTTCATCTTTAACTATTTCGATGTCTGAGAGTTTGTTAACTTTCAGATTTCTGATTTTTCAGGTGAAGCCTTAATCGATGAATTGAAGAGAGACGACTCAGATTAAGTTGACTTCACTGTTTGGTTAAAGTTTGTGATGCTTGATAGTTACTATCCATATGACCATTTTGACATCCTAGTATGTGTGTTTCTTCTGAATCCGTCTTCTTCGGCTCCTTTTGATTTCTTTGTTTCACTCTATATATCTTAAATTTTTTTGGTGCATAGTGATTATACTATTCCATAATATTTTTCTTATTCGCCTAACTAAAAAAAATTCTAATAGATACTGTCTCTCTTTACTTTAGTATTTATATGCATTATCATTATTCATAATATTATATATGATCATATATGGCGATCTATAAGAGTCCTTCATTAGCTTCTAATTAGGAAGAAGAAAAAAGAGAAAGCTATTCTGAATTTAGAATTTAGATCTTGAATATTAGAAGGGAGTGGGGAGAAATGTGTTTCTCTGGGTATTTTTCTCTGCATCTGTCAACTTCAGCTTTTTTTTGTCCATGTAAAGTCTTAATCGCTAAAGACACTTTATATACTGTGAGATACTGCTTGGTGCACTTGCATGATGATACTGTGAGATATCATTTTGTTTGAATAAAGGGAGCAATTACTAAGAACATTGACATTTTGTATTTAATGCATATAATTATTTGCAAGTATTATGATCTGAGATTCTGAGTCTTTGGGCTTGTGGAGCAAACAGAAGAAAGAAAAATGAAAAACAAACAGCACAGAACTATTTAATATTTTGATCAATGCATTCTGAAACTCCATAAGTTAAAGCAAATTTTCAGGGGGGAAAATAAAATTTATAATACTATACTTTGTTTTATTAGAGCCACTTTATAAGACAAAACTAGATCAAGCAACAAAGAAAGAAAGTTAAAAGAAAGTATCGTACTAGTATACAGTGCTATATAGTGGGCGGTGGACTAGCTAGAGTACTATAAATGGGGACGAACTGAGTTTGAATCTTACATTCTTCAAAAAGATCCTGGGGAAGGCAGAAGGCATCTTGGTTTGATTCGAATTAATTAGTTGATTGCTTAGATACATGGTAATATGATCCAAAAAAGTTTATATATGTTATTATTATTATAATATCTGCTTTGTAATATTTGAAGAATGAATTGAGTTTTACGGAGATATACAGTATCCTCCATAGTCAAGCTGTAGATCTTCTGGTTTATTACTTTTCAGGGAAAGGATACTGACTTTTTGATGATACAATTGAATGAATGAGCAGACAATATGGAAGCGAACCATGTAAAAAGGTCTCTGCTACATATCTGCCCATAAGCGGCAATCATTACTTTTCTATGTCTTTTTATTTTCTTCTCATTTTATACATATAGTTTCCGTTGGAAGAAGAATCTAGTTCACTGTTGATCACTTTGAGATTTTACTTATTTTAGGGTTTAAAAAAACAAGAAGAAGAGAGCATTATTGTATAATGGCCGTACAGATGGGTGCCGTACGGTGAATTGAATCTTCAAATTGAATGGGACGACTTTATCTGCTGCAGGCCAGGGTAAGAGGCCAATCTTTTTGTTAATTTCCTCTTTTTGTTTGATGTCTTGCATTTTGTCAATATGTTGAATATATACTCTCTATCTCTCGTATTTTTATGAAACTATGTGTGTGAATGCTATGCATTACATAGAATATGAGTAATTATTTGACTTTTTTATAATTTGTAAATAATGGGGCCTGTTCTGTGTACGTGTATATATTTATATGATATATTGATAATATCAATGACTTGTATAGTATATGTGTATTGATTGTAGGTTATGAGATTTCTAACTTAGTGATACTTGATTTTTATTTCTTGAGCATTTGGTCTGATGTATATATCATTACTTGGTTCCAATATTTTTTCTTAAAAAAATTACTATTAATTCCAAACTTTAAATATTACACACATAGGCGTATCAACATGGAAGTAATCATTACAATAGTTGATAATAAAGTTGCTTTTTTGCTAAAGGAAACAAGACTAAGAAAGGATTAAGTGACATATTTAACACATATGACCCTCCCCGGGTCCTGATTACATGCTTCTCTTTTATGTGCTTCTTAGGTGATTCTCTTCTCCTAAGAAACACATAAATAAATATTGATAATTTTTTTTAATTTTTTTATATATTTAAATTAAATTATATACTGCATCCTAAATTTTTTTTACACCCAGTATCTCTAATTAATTAATTTTTAGTCTTACATTCAGAAATATTTTTCCTGTAACACTAGTATCCTGTAAATTAATTAATTTGAGATATTGAGTGCAAAAAATATTTCAGGATGCAATACATACTTTAATCTAAATATATAAAAAATTTAAAAAATTATCAATATTTCTTTATGTGCTTCTTAAGAGGAGAAGCACCTAAGAAGTACATAAAAGAGAAGCATGTAATGAGGATTCGACCGGGCCTCTAGCAAAAATCTGAATCATTAAATTTAAAGGAAACCAACAACTCGTAGCTCAAACTTGGAAAATTGAAGGAAGGAGGAAAAATGATTGAGTCTGGGGAAGGGGTTTGAATCAAGTGATTTTAATGCCCGCTATGGGATATGTTGATTGCTCCCGTAAGTGTACGACCCACAAGGAGGTTTTAATTTACTAATTCAAAACAGATTTGAATAAGAAGAAAATAAGGATGAGAATATTTATGAGAATATAACAATCACTTAAAAAGTTGGGTTCAAGATTTCACCCACATGTTGCTAATTTCTATTATTTTTGAGTTGACTCTTAGATTTATAAGAGTGACAACTATTTCTAAATCATCCTAATATTCTCCCGAATTATTGGTCCATTTTTAATTAGTGTTGAACTCGTTCCCACAACACCCACACAACTAATTAATTAAACCATGAAGCAATAGTTTTTATCACCACAAATGTATAGAACTATCCCAAGCCTAAATAATTTGTGTCTATTTCTCTGGATCTATGTTCTCCCTTCACCTCCCAGTCCATCGAGATCACTAATATATTAGATTATATGGTGGCCAGCCAAAACAATCACATGAAGAATATGAGAAATAGATATAATTAAGGGTTAAATATCATTTTTACCACGAAAGTTTTGGTTAGGGGGCATCCAACATCCAGAAGTTTTCTTGTTATCATTTTTACCCCGAAAATTTACAAAAAGAAGCAAATATGCCCTGGAAGTTTTTTTTAGGAGCAAATTTGCCCTAGAAGTATTTTTTATGAGCAAATTTGCGTAAACTTCCGGGGCAAAAATGATACCACAAATGATCAATCCAACGGTTAAGATCAACTAATGGGCAATATTGCTACATTTGTAAACTTTTGGGGCAAAAATGATACCAAAACAACTTCCGGGTGCTGGGTGCTTCAAACCCAAAACTTCCGTGGCAAAATTGGTTTTTATCCCTATAATTAAAAGAAAACTAAAATGTATTCATAAATAGAAATTCATAAGAATATTTAAAAATGGAAATTCATAAAGGGTCAAACAAAAATAAATAGAAACTAAATTCCCCGTTACTTAGACTACATCTCTCCCCAATAGAGGAGTTTAGAAACTCATGAAAAGAATATTGCTTGTGAAGTTTTCAGAGTAGTAATTGTGTGTCAAGAATGGACAATAGAGCCTCTATTTATAGCTAAAGTTCTTTTTTTGACATGAGACTCTTTGATATATCTATATAATAATAATTTATGATATTTGATTTGATTTACTCTCCACGTCATATCTTTTTATGCGTTTGGATTCTGGCAAAAATTGTGGTTTAGGACCCCATTTCTGCATGTATCCCGGGCGATATGCCCTAAACTTCTCTTGGTCTTTTGGAGAAAATCACGGGTTATGACCCCATGCCTATAATCTATTATGTTATCTACAAAATAAAATATATTTGAATAGATTTGGTAGAAATATTACTACGTCTGGTCCTAATTATAGGAGTACTCTAGTAGTGCAATTTGCACTACAAAAGTACTCATATAATTAGGACTGGAGGGAATACTTTTTATCCTCAATATTATATTCAGGGAACACACACACACAAAATAGTCATAGATTTGATCTAATATAATTCAAAATCTATATCTATTCAATTAAAAAATATGCACTTATCACCTACATTTAGTACCTATTAATCTGTGCCTATGAAAAAATATTGATATAAATAAAGATTCAAATCTTAGATGTGGCCTGGTGAAAAACATCAAAGATTTGAAGACCAATAAAATGGAAGGAAAAGAAACTGGCAATCATGTTAGTGGGATCAAGAAACTGGCATGGACCACCTAAGGGATCATTTGGAGCAATTGACAAAGGCACTACTTATTAATTCCATAAAACCCACTAAGAGTCTGATCTACACTTAAAGTGTGAGTGTGTTGCAATGATTAAGATAGAGGTGGAATGTATAATCCTGCCTCTGGTTAAGTTCAAAGTTACTTGTTATGACAAGAAACTTAGTTTGACACACCTTTTAACTTCCATGGATTCATCACTCAGTAGTTGTTTTGATTGGCTTGACTGTCACTATCTTCAGTGAATATCACTTTCTGAACCACCAAAAACTATATATAGTATCAACTTCCACCAATGCTTGTTTCTATGAAACAACATGCATTATATGAAAATACACTCCCTCCAGTCCTAAGGAGCCACATAACTAATTTATTAAGATTTAAAAAATTGTTAAGTTAGTTATTGTAAAAAATATGTGTTGTTTTCATCACCCCCTAACTATTTGTAATCAATAAAGAGAGTTTGGAAAAAGAATTGTGGACTTGAGAGACAAAGTACGTAGATTGAGAAATTATATTTATGACAAAAACAAACCCCTCTACTCACTATTATCCTTGGCCTAAATTTAATACCTAATTGACTTTTTTTTAGAGAAGTTAAGAAAGCTAAATATATTACTTAGTCCTAGTATATGTTTTATATCATTAGATTATATATTAGTTTATAAATCAGATTAATTAGTTTTGAGGAATAAACAATAGATATAAACAATTTAAAATATTTTATTTATCCTTCTTAATCTTTCTAAAAAAGTCAATTGGATATTGTATTTAAGACTGGAGGTAGTAATTTTTTAAAGACAGTGAAGCAAGAAGGGGTGTGCATGTGTCAATGTATGTGTGTGTATTAAGAAAGAGTTTTAAAATTTTCCTAAAACCACACTCTTATCAATTTTGTTGAGGTCACTCACAAAACATAATCCCATATGAATGCTCAATATGTTGTAATTAATTAGGATTTGATTACAAAACCATTAGAGATATTTTCACTTGACTAAAAATATCAGGTGACAAAAGTGGTAAATATATACTTAGTTCAAAAATTCATAGATGCAAGAATAACAACAATTTCATTAAATAGGACATTGTAAAATGTTATGTATATGTAGTTTGAGATAATGGTGAGACTTAACTAAGTCCCTCATAGGAAAAGTATGAGCAAGTCAAGAAAATATCAGGAGAAGCTATATATGGAAGATTAAAAGATGAGGAATTTAAATCTCACTAATATTCTAAACTATTCTTACACATAAAATGCAGAAAACCATGTAAATGGAGAGTCGTCCTTGTAATATCCATGAAAATTTGCAAATTCATAACATGCATTAGTGTGGAGCATGGTGCTTGTATGATTTCACACACACACAATTAAAAAAGTGAGTGCAAATGAGAAAAAATTGATGATAGCTAGGTGATTGATGGAGGGTTAGGTAAGGGTTGTCGGTGATGTCTTAGAGAAGATGGGAATAGAGAACTCGAGCCTTTTAAACATCGGAAGACAATACGTAACTTAGAAGGTCACAGAAGCAAAGGCTTGCAGAAAATCCTCAAGTTGTTAAGATTTTGGCACTTTCAGATTCTTTTTTTTTTTTTGGGTCAGAGCACTTTCAGATTCAGATCAGAGCCTAGCTAGCTACATTCACATGTAGACTAGAATGAATCTTCATAATTAATTTAATAATAGCTAGCTAGAGATTCAAACTCTCACATGAGTAATCTTACATATTTTAAGTGCATATGTCCACGTTTGAATAGCTTTGATTTAGTGGTCATCATGCTCTCAATCATATACATTAATATGAAAATGTCGAGTTGTATGTATAATGAGATGACGTCTTTTGAAAAAACTTAGCATATGGACATTTCTTTTTAGTTTTATCATGATAATTCATAGTTAGCCAAGAGTCAGTACAATATTATCCAATACTATCAATTCATATTAGCCAATAGAAAGAATTCAAATCAAAGAAGTGTGATTTTCTTAAGCAAACTAGCTATAATCCGTACATATCCAAACTTAACATATGATGGAACAATACCATATTTACATTGAGAATTCTGATCAAACGAGAATTAAAAAAAAAAAACATTCACACACTCTCTAATCTATCTAGGATCCTTATATTTAGATGCTAAAACTTACAAGACTACTCATCGTCTTGAGACCAAAAACTCATATACTTTATTAGTCTTGACAACACCTGGAGAAGATGAGAGAGAACAAAAATAAAATAAGCAAAAAACAGAAGAATAAAGGCTTTACTTACCACACTATACATATTATTTTACTACGTCACTTTTCAAAACACTAAAAATGGGGGGAAAATAAAGGCTTGCCTTGGCTTTAGGATCAAGCTTTACATCTTAGGACTTGCACTGAAAGTGTCTAATTTTTCTTCTAACAAAAAGGGCATGATCTGCATTTAGGTCCTTGTTATAGCTAGTAATTGGTTTTGGTTTTTTGATATTTTCTTAATTTCCCCATCTTCCATGTTATTTAGATCTTATAATAATGGATGGAGGGAGTATAATTTATTTAAAATGATCTAAACCTAGGAAAAAATGAGGTCAGATTGAACTGAGCAAAGAATGACTGAATTACTAGGCATATCTAGGCATTTAGTTGTATTTTCTAGTCTTTGGAGTAGAATATTTAATCTAACAATTATCTTTCACATAATCTGAAAATGTTTAATTTCCATGCTTAAAGGTAAGACTTCAATGTTTTGGGCTATAGGAATGGATTTGACTTTCAACAGTGCTAGGCCAAAATTTTAATATGCTAAAGACTGGATTTGCATACAACATTCAGAGAAGTTCAAACCATGGAAAGAAATATTAATCGTAAGTTGATAAAATCACACAACAACAATGTCTAATTAACCACATTTAATTTGTTCCATGTTATAAAATTGGACCAAAGTAAAATTCAGTTTTCATGAGTTATAGAGTAACATAAATGAATTGGCAGTTTCTCACTCTATATTTTGTCATTTCTGTTTATTTTGTCCTGTTATAAAAACTAATTCTAAACAAATCATAAAAAACATTAATCTATACCTCTTCAACATATAATCAGTTATAATATTAAGAATAAAGTCATTTCAAAATGATGTAGATATGGAAAACTCATTAGCAAAATAGAAAATGGAACTGACTGAAAGAAATCCGTATATAGCAATAATGAAACTGCAATAATTATTTCTTTATTAATAAATGGAAATTTCAATAATCTTACACTTTGTTACAAATTGTTTGACTATTTTTTTTGTCTTTTGGTAAACTTCAACATTACAAACCTAAAATTTACAATCTAACAAGAAAATAAAATAAGCAAGATTCTCTCTTCTCTAATCCATTGTTATTAATTTAACACAAAATTTAATTATAAGCTAGGTTTGGTCTCCTATTTATAGGATCCAAACGCACGTTAGAGTCAAAGCATCCATAACCTTGCTTGTTTTCTGATTTCCTAAACCTATTCTTGAAGAAAAGCAAATCTACCCACAAGCTTATGCATGTTTAAGTCAAAGCAAGTGCTCTATATTTTTTATTTTCCATTTTTCATTTGAGACAAGTCTATATAACTTTTGCTGACTGGTTTTAAAACACCTGTAGATCCTCATAACCTTGTAAATCGATACAATATAATTTCCATTATAGAGAGCATTTCTATGTGTAAATTTAAACTTTATATATTAGAAAATCTATACTTTTAGTATCTATAATTTTATTTAATTTTTAGTTTGGTTCCTATATTTTCAAATTTTATAATTGAATAATTATAGTTTGAATTGTTTTTAAATTTATAATAAATATATATTTTTAATGTTTTGGATATGTAATATTTATAATAACAAGTGGTAAAGTATATGTAATGAAGTTAACTCCCATATGTGTGTGTGTGTAACTATGCCCAAGTAAAATTAATTCCCTGAACTACTAGTTTTAGTTAAGATTATAGATAAAATTATGGATATTTTAGCTTTAGTTTAGTTTTGTTTTTAAATATGTTTCCCATCTAAATTATATACCACTATGCATGCTTAAAAATATAATGCAATTCTAATTAATTACTTTCCTTAGTTTGAATCTTTTCATCAACAATCATAGCAACCTGTTATCATCTGTGTGTGTAGGAGAATCACTCTTATAATCTGCTTTGCTTCTTAGAACCATACACCATGAAAGTAACCTTCCATCTGATCAGTATCTCACCATTTTAATCAACTCAAGTTCCCCTGAAAGCAACCAAAGGCCTTGTAGCCTAGTGGTATGGGGTACTCCCCAAGTAGTGGGAGGTCATGGGTTCGATCCCGCTCCTTGTAATTCAGGTCATTAGTGCCTGCCGCCTTGTAATTCAAAAAAAAAAGTTCCCCTGAAAGCTCTCTTTACCTATCTTTGTTTGGCCTTTATTATTATTCGTTGATTCTTTGATTTAGGCTTCCACAGACACATATGGATTGAAATCTTTTAGAGATTGAGAATATGTAAGAGAACAATTAATGGTGGTTGAGACATCGCTTTTAGGTTTTAGAATTATTTGCTGACATGCATGTGTGTCTGCATCTTTGTGTGCATTTCATTTTCTGAAGCAACTGAGTTGTTAAAAAAAGTCATTGGCAATAGATTAATTATAAATCTCATGTACCTCAGTTTAATTGAAAAATAAAGTAAAAAAAGAAGAGGAACACTTGATTTTGTTTATTAGATATTTCTTAATTAGTTTATCTATACTAAGCATTAAAATTCATTTTTTATGTTGACCAAATAAGTCGCTGCCAAATTTAAGTATTGATATAATAATTGCAGACTTTGTGGTTTATACATGCAGCTAAGATTGATGTTGAAAACATTAATTGTTAATGGATTAAATTGGAAGAAGTTATTAGAATCGAGGATAAAACGGGAAATATGGACCTATTGATCATCATCATCACGTACCAACATAAGAGATGTTCTTCCTCGATCAAAATATAATGTAATGATTAATTGAAAAATTGAATATAACATCACATGCATAGATCGATTGGTAGGGACAAAATATACTTTAGTGTGATTTAATGGTTTGTCTGCAAATTTTATTCATGTGAGGCCAACTTTTAAAAGTCGCAAGTCACAACACTATTAGAAGACAAGGTATCAAATTACAAAAAGGATTACAAGCTAACAAGACACCGATTTCAAAACAACAACAAATAGGTCAAAAATTCGAAAATTAGATAAACAATATAAATTAAAATATTGAATTAAAACTTATCCTTAATTATAAATAAGTTTCCAAGTTATACATATCGTGTTTTTTCTTGTGCCAACTTTCATGACAAGAACACTAACAGTGAGAGGTGGAAGAAAATGATAGTGTTTCAAGACAAACGCGTAGTTAATATTAATGTTGTTTGTAATGTATCATTAATGGGATAGAAAATTAATCCTTCAATGTTGATATTGGTAGATTTAGAGTCATTTTCGAATTTATTAAATCCCTTTACATTAAGTATTTCTACAGTATGTCCTCTCTTTAGGTCATGACAACCTAACATGCCCCCCACAATTCTAATCCTGTTTTACGTTTGATTACCTCCATGTTGCTACCTATGAGAATAATCTCTTGAAAGTTCTTGGTGTGTAATTGATTGAGGTTATTAATGGAAAGTTAGGGCTATAGCTTGTTGCTTTATACATCCCTATTTTGATTAGAGGTTTATGGACAAAAATCTCAGGGAAGGATCTAGAAAATTTTAATTTTTAATCTTAAGGTGCAAGATTTAAAGTACTAGATTTATATGATCAACTTTCGTTCTGGGTTTTGAAAATATATAACTAAGGTTGCTAAGTACATGTGTTTTAATTGATTTCCAAAAATATCAAGATTCATGATGTGTTTAATGTATATTATGCCAAATTTAGGAGTACTTTATATATGTTAATAAGTGAAACAGTTAAAGGAGCACTAGGTGTCTTCAAGACTTCAAGTTTTGCTCATTTTTTTTTTTTATATATTAAAGATATTATTATTTCTTTGATAACCTTTAATTGTAATGCCTAAAAAGTTATACCCAAACGGCTTAAAGGCAAAGGACACTACTATATATGCCATCACATCAAGCAATAGTGCTTTGTCGAACTTCTTATATCTCAATTACTAATAATGTATGTGTTTAATTTTGACATACACAGCTTGAAGTATCACACATATATAAAAATGTATACATAAATCTTCATGCATTGCAATAATTTGGATTTTATATCAATATCAATATCAATATTATTGCTATTTTACAATGAACTGAATATTTAGAGACATGGAATTTGTTTTGGGGAATCACTCTCAAATTAAATCCTAATAAACCAGACCATATAGAACAGAATACACTCAAAACTCAGGGAAAAACATTAATGTCAAAGGATGTTTATAAGGTATAATTTATTATATATAGAACAGAAACAAAATATACCATACTAGTTGTCCTGAGGTAGTATTATTTATCACATTTGTATAGCTATTTCAAGAACCATTATAGCTAGTATCTAGCTCTTTAGAGTCCACTAAACTCAAATTGCTCAACCTTGCCCTGAAGTTGAATTCTGCAAAAAGTCAAAGTTAATAACAAAAATTCTGTATAGATTAGGAAGTTGGCTTTAATGCCAAATGATACAACTCAGAGAAACTATATGTGATTAGACTAACTATATATTAAAGCTTCTTCTAAATTTAGGGGCTTCTATTCTTAACTATCAGAATCCAATGTGACATTAGGTCTGGAGATCGAGATGCAAGATGAACAGGTATTTCAAACATAGCCTAAAACATATATTCAATCAATAATTAATGAATGTGCTTAAATTAGTGCTTCATTAAGTATCCATATTTAGACTTGAACTTGAGTTTGACAGATTTCGATTTAGCGTTCAAGATTAGATATCTTTTCACATATTAATGAGTGGAGAAAGTACCCGTTAGTCAATATAAGTTATCCCTTTCCTCTCTTTGCTTTTAACTTTTTTCATGCTTGTCTTCTTCTTTTAATGTCTTTTTTCATTTCAATTTTATCCCAAAATCATGTTGTCTCCATCGTTAGTTGGCGCTTTTATGAAATGACTAGAGAAAAGGTAATGCACAGTAAATATTAAGAAAATAATAATAATAATAATAAATACTATTTATAAGTTATAAACCGTATGTCTCATCTTATGTTTTGTGTACAAATATATAAAACCCACATTAATTTTTTTCCCCCTTTGGCCGAACCAAAACCCACCTTAGTTGAAGATAAACTCAAAGTGAAAGTTATGGGTTTCAAATACAATGTACCAAGAGAACCTCATAATTAAGTTGCAAGCATGATGGACATGAACTAGTGCTTTTGGTAAAGGTCTTTTTCCTATAATCTTTTCAAATATAATCCTGCCCAATTTTGACTAATACATATGAACTAGTTTGTAGAACGAGATAAGACAGACCAAAAAGAATTTACTGAGATAGCCATATAAAAGTTAGGGAAAAAGTATAGTGCTAGCCGAATTTTCAATTAAACTATAACATGAGAATTAATTACTAAGTATGTCATGCTATGTTGTTATTAATTAATGTATTTATTGATCTCATATTAAACACTTAAGAAATTAAGCTAATTAACAAATATGATCTAGAAGTAAAGGGCATATATAGGAAAAATATTAAGGTTCTAATTAACATATACGTTTTTGTGGGGGAAAAAGCACTTAATCGGTCTTGTCCTAAAAGATCAAGGTAGCAACTAGCAACGCATTATAAATTAAAAATTTAATAACCTTATTAACGCCTTCTTATTGGTTTTTTATTGGACAATGCAGCCCCTTAAAAATACCAATACGACTCATAAATTCAACCAAAATATAATTAGAAGCCTTTTTTTTTTTTGTGAGCAGTGGTGTTTCTAACAATAGTAATTCATCTGATTCTGTATATACATACTGTTGATTTTTTTAATTAAATAGGTGCATACAAATAATCAATTCTCTTTAAAGGGGACTTTTATTTAATTGATACCAATTTATTTAGGAGGAAAATACAAGTTTAAATATCGGGGAATGCACTTATGAGGAGAGACGAAAATCCTTTACACTTTAAGCCTCGAGATGAAAAACTGAAAAAATATATTTAGCAATTATTCCCCTCTAGCTAAGAAAACTTCATGTGCATTAACTTGGATTTAAATTAAATTTTAACACTTGAATTCACCATATAATTATACATATTATTCATTGAACTTATAATTAGGAATTTGTACTATCTTCTCTTGATTCATACTCTAATATGTGAACATTCCCAATAAATTCTAGAAAAATTGACGATGAGAAAGAATTTAAAATATGCGTATCAACTTCCAAGGCTTCTCTAGAACGTTTTCATCGTACAAATTTCAGCTTAACTGGATGGTGGATTTTGAGTATTAGGATTGAAAAATATCCAAATGCAGATCCGTACGCTCTTTAAAACTTATGTAACCATAAAAGTAACGATTGCACATAATAATGAATTCAAATAGAAAAAGAAAAGAGATTGTGAATATAGAGGTAAAATATTATTACAGTTACAAATTTTTGTGCTGTTCCTCTATGAACACATGATTGCCTAGTTATAAAAGATTCATTTTGGCATGTATAAATGCTACTTATACTGTTTACCGCTCCCCCAACCCTTTTATTTGCTGGTTAATTGGAATTGTGCCAATTCTTTTTTATTAGTGAGAGCCTCAAGTTTGTTATGAAGTTGATAATTGATTGCCAGTTATTTGAAATATCATCTTGGTCTACAGAGATTATTTCAATGTTCGTCCTCTTTTAAGAATTAATATCATCTTGTTGCAAAATATATTGTCACTAATTGATTAGCAATGATATTTTATCATAAATCAGTTTAGCAACAGAATTTCATAATTAATTCGCTATATTTTGAAGTTATTTCTATGAATATAGGGAATTTATATGGCATAATCTCATGCATTTTACCTCATCAATTTGCCTAAAATCAATTCTCACAATAGTAAATTTGTTCTAGATGATTCATTTGATTGATCTATTGCATATTTCATTTACTTTGTATTTTAAACTTCCCTTGTGTTTGAAATTGGAGAGAGAATGGAAAGAGAGAAGGAAAATAGAAGTGAAATTTTAATGTTGACATTTTCTTTAATTTAGATTATATTTAAATCTGATTCCTTCTCTCTTCAAATTTTCTTGAATCAACAAATTTGGATAGGAGTACAACAAAATAAATACTCATTTAAATATTCAAAGAAAAATATGAAAAATCAAAATACCATATCCCTCAATTCTCATCAATTCAGACGTACTTAAAGGCTGTAATGTCATGCTGCATGTGATTGACATATCTGTTTAGATTTGTTTACATGTTATTGAATATTTGGATAGATCAACATACATTCTGCAAGTTCTTGAATCAACTATCTGTCTCTCTCTCACACACAATATGAGTTACCTCTCCACATATTTGTTGCTTAATCGTAAGTCAGGTATGCACCAAATGAAACTTTCATGTCACACATTGAGAATCTTAGAATGCAATCCTAAATTCAGAACTCAGAAGTATGGCCTTTCTTGTACACCAAAGTACAGCATAATTAATGAGGGAGGCATTACCACTTGAAGAGTTAAAAGAAAGCACATAGATCAGTCCATTAAACTCCTCATAAATTAATTAAGACTTTCAGAAACTGAGGTCTTTACAGAATCCTTTTGTGAACCAAAAGAATAATAAAGCTCAGTATAGAAAACAGTTCACTGTCAAGTCTATATATAAGCTCTTGTGATATCTTTGAGCACAGACAAACACATGATCCGCATAATTTGGTCTTAAGCTTCCAAGATGGGAACTAGTAAAAGCTTTTGTCAATAGTTATTCTTACTACAAATGTTTAGATTTAGAGATAGCTAACAATTTGATCTTCCTACAAAGCAGAAGCAGCAAAAAATCATTCATACTTACTAGAAAGCTGAAGGTGCAAAAATATGAAAAAGCAAGAGTGATTCTCAGGACCTTTGTGAATACACATTAGGGAAAAATTTCTCTGAATCTTCAAATTTTCTATGCATAGAGTAATTGAAATAACTGATCATATGAGATTGTTTAAGATAGTCAAATTTGCTTCACAGGGCAACAAGAATAAGAATCAGAATAACGTAAGCATATAACATTGTTTGGAACAGAAACTAGTAATCAATTTTTTCCATTCTTGTATGATTAATCTTGGAGCTTTCTGTGTGGATTTTTTATGTGGTTTGCTGGGTGCTGTTCTTCCCTCTGTTTAAGTTTTATTGATGTTTGGTGTCCTTTTACCAGAATTAATTGGCAGATATCTCTGATCCATGCAGAATAAATTTAGCAAAAATTGGCAAAAAGGAGATGAAAGTTCTAACGTAATCTTCTGAACATTCTTCTCTTGAATTCAAGGTCCATTAATATATATATATATATATATATATATATATTTGCAACCATAGAATATATTGGTCCCATGTACTGTAGAACATTAACAAAATAATGACATATTTATAAAGATAATTAAAAGCTGCTAGAGGGACAATTCCTGATATGCACTAGTTGGCATATTATATATAATGTGAACCACACCTTTAAATACTGGTCAGAAATAATACACGCAGCAACCTTGTACGCCAACTGTCATATGCCATAGGCTGATCATCATCATCAGGAGGAAAAATCAGTACACAAAGAAAGGCTACAAAAATTAAAATTAATTTGTAGAAAGGGAATAAATATATATATGGGACAGAAAAGTTACTGGTAGAGATTACATCAAAAAGAAGCTAGCTAGACAGATCCCTTCTTGATTCTGTTTGCATATAGAGAATTCATAGTTCTTCTGATCATCCTGAATTGGAAAATAACAATCACTAGTGTTGACGCTGATTGTTGCACTCTTCCCAAGACTTCCCATAGATTTGAAGATCTGCGTAAGAAAAAAGAAAGAAATTAATGAAGATTTATTAGTACTTAAACCAGCTCATGAACAAGAAATTAAGCTTAGTAGTACCGTATAGTCTTCAAGGATGAAGAAATCAAGCCAAAATAAAAAAAAAAAAAAAGTTACAAATTTCAGCTCAATACCTGTGGACTGATTCATATCGGCTATAGCACAGAAATTGGAGGGCCCATTGGTGTCCCAATTTGGAGTCAAATTAGGGAATATTGAGTAGTCATGAGTAGTAGTAGTAGTAGAAGTAGTATTAATGAATGTGGTGTTGTTGGTGAAACTTGCTTCCTTGTGATTAGGGATCAAAAAGTGATCTTGGAGATGATTAGAAGAATTCATCAGATTACAAGGCTTCTTCATCTTCCTTTTGATCTCAGTACACCCTTCATTTTTCTTATTATGCTCTTCTCTTCTAATTGTTTCACTGGTTTCAGCACCACACACCACCATTAAGCTATTTCCTTTGTTGTGATTTGCCCTTTCCCTCGCCCTCACCCTCGCCTTCTCCCTCGACTCCTTCTTTTCCTTCTCCGCCGTCTCTGGCCTTGTCACCTTGCCGGAATCTGAATCCACCCTCTGTGGTGAAACCACCTCTTCCCTCTCAGAGGGAGAAGAGAAGCTCTTGGTGGTGGTTTTGCTGGCGCTACTGCTTTTCTTCTTGCTTCGAGTTGCCTTCTCGAGCTCTTGAATTTCTTTCTTCGACTTGGTGAAGAGCCAGTCGAGAGTGTTGCTGGCTTTGTCGAACCCTAACATGTCTTGCAGATCGAAGAACTTGCGGGCGATCTCAATGGACAATCTCACCCGTCGGTCTCTCAAACCCTGAGATGTGTAAATCTTGCTGTGCCTATCCTTCTTGGAAGAAGGCTTCTTGTTGGCGATGAAATTACCAGAAACGACATTACAATCGGGAGCAATGTTCTGCTGTCTCCCGACAACAGAAGCATACTCTGAGGGCGCAGCAAGATTATTGGTTAATGCTTCTGGGATTAGAGTGGGTATGAAAGGAAGAGAAGAAAGATGATCATGATGGTAAAAAGTGGCATTCGCAGCAGCAGAAGAAAAAGAAGAAGAAGAAGTATTATTGTTTTCAAAAGCTGAAGGATGATGAAGAAGAGGGAAAGAATAAGATGAAGAAGATGGGAAGAAATAGTTGCTGCAATTATTATTAGAGGGAGGGAACATCTGAAAGAAAAGATTTGGGGTTGAGAAAACCCTAGCTCCTTTTTCTTCCTTTTGCAATGAAGGAGAACCACAATAATCACAAAAGAGATTCCTCAGAGAAAAAGAAGAAATGAAGTAGCTATATAACTCTCTATAGCTTCCAAGTAACACATAACGCAACCCTTTTTATAGAAAAAACCTTTTCCCATACAAGGGAAACCACTCAATCCCAGAAAAAGAAACAGTGAGAAAACGAGAGAGAGAGAGAGAAATTAAAATATCAGTCACATGGACCTGTATTATTTTTTTCACCACTGAAAAGTAACAAACTATTTAGGTTCGTATTGTATTTGGTTTCCATTACCATATTGATTAACTCACGAGCTGGACCAGATTCCCAGTGGTAAGCGCACTGAGGGGTAAAAACGTTGAAAGTCTCATAGAGAGAGAGAGAGATAAGAGGGCATAAGGAAGAAGACAAGAGACACATGATTAGTGGGAGGGTGTGTCTCATTGAGTAGAAGCAGGGCAGAGAGGCTACAGACGATGAAAATCACATCATTCAACTTTTAAAATCGTTATATTTTTTTTCGCATAAATAACAGACACGCACGCAGGTAGAGAGAGAGAAAGAACGGAGCCGTGCAATGAGCACAGAGCGAACTATTCTTTCGCCTTCTACTAAAGAGAGAGAGAAAGATAATCCATAGGGTTCAAATATATATTACTCGTTCACACCTGATTTTTTAGGGGATTAAATAACTTAAATTAAATTATTTTAAAATATTTTTATTATTTTTTCTCTAAACTAATTAATTTAACGATATATAATTTAAAGATAGTTAAATAACTCATCTAACTTATTTAATCTCTAAAAAAAAAAAAGTGGACTATATCTTATCTTCGTACCAGAGTGAGTATTACATAAAGGCGCAGGGGATTTGCTTAGATTCTGACTGACGGAGGTACCTGGTCATGACTCATGAGCAGGACCTTCGTTTTTATCCTTTATGGTAACCTTTGGTAGCGTGAATTTTCTTAAACCGTTATATCCCATATCCAGAAATGGGATCCCTTCGCTATTACGGGATATCTTACCATTTAGGAGGCCTTTTTGGACCTATTAGCTCGGACCCATAAAAAGATGTACTCCAATCTTATCTTTAAGGGAAAATCAATTTCAGGCCCTTTTAACACTGATAATTCCTAAAAAGGCTACAAGATTATGATAATCCCAAAAAAAGTCCCTGGACCTTTTCTGGGATTTTCAGAATCTTGGGTAAGTTGTTAACGGGTAGATCTTTAACAACTAAATCAGTCACGTTAACAACACTTTTTCTAACAACTAAATCAGTACATTTAACAACTATATCGATACCTCGTTAACAACTATATCAGCCCCGTTAACAACTCACCCAAGATTCTGAAAAACCCAAAAAGGGATTCCCTATCTTTAATACTCTATCTCGTCCTAATTATAGGAACATTTTTATAGTACAAATTACACTATAAAAGTATTCCTATAATTAGGACCGAAGGAAATATTATGTATATTTAGTTGATTTGATTTGATTGAGAAAATTTGTTAAATTAATTAATATGACATGTATTTTCTAAAACATCCTAGTCACATTCTCTAATTCTTTTATTTCTCCTCATTAATTATTATTGAAAGAGTATCAATAAAGATAAATTAGAAAAATATTGACAAATATAAAAAATTTCTCATATTTAGGATCAATATCAACTCCCCAAATAGAGACAAAAGGAGTATGTTATTTCTCAATACAACTTTCTGGTATTGTATATTTTATTTATACCTCCGTGTCATACAATGTATATTTTAAAATGACTTTAAAATTTATAAGAAGTGAAGGAGGATGAATACTGATATTTGATTCGGTTAATAAACATTTTTCATTGTTTCATTAATTACTATCCTACTGTTACATATTATGTTACATTTTTAAAATGTTTTTTTTTGACTGAATTAACAATTTTATTGTTATATTATATTATTTCCAAATGCACAAACAGTTCAAATTTATTTATTTTTTCAGTGAAAAATAAATTAGGATTAAAGTGTAATGTTGCTCCGAAAGAAACCACTATGAGTGTTGGGTATCTGAAAGTTTTTCGAGAAGCAATATTGCCCTAAAAGTAATAAGAACGTAGCAACTTTGCCCATTGCCGTTAAAAATACTAACAATTAACGCCACTTTTTAAGTGATTAATGTTCGATTTTTAATAGTTAGGTTGAATTTGCTCTGTTTTTAATATTTCTAAGGCTAAATTACTTTTTGAAAATTTTTCAGATACTAGCACTCCTGATTAATGGTTACTTCTTGAGTAAAATTACACCTTAACTCAAGAAATTATACACTTACACACACTCTTGTGTGATCATATGCCAATTTTAAAAATTGTAGCACTATCGCCATGCAATGCATAGGGTTTGAGTTTAAATGCATACGGTTAACAATACTACTACTAGAAAATAATTAATTCTATATTACTATAATATATCGGTATATTAATAAATCTATCATTTTATCATGTTATATATAGTATTAGTATTAATATCAATATTTACTAGGTCTATACAATTATCATTTTAGGTTATTTGCAAGAGTATTTTACAAATTAGGGGAATCTGAATGTCAGGGAAGTCGATATATTTGATTTGAATTTATCTATGTTAAGTCATTTGTAACCATCTCAACAAAACCAATAAATCTCAAAATGAAACATTTTTTCAACTTTGTCCATATTTAAGTGTTTTGCCTGCTACAACAGACTTCAAATCTTTTAGTAAATTGCAGTAGAGGTAATATTTGAAAAAAGTTCATTATAAGAGTGGCATACGTACTCTTTCATGTCTACATTAGAAGTCATTTGTAACTCCCTCAACAAAACCGATAAATCTCAAAATGAAACATTTTTTTCAACTTTGTCCATGTTTAAGTGTTTTACGTGCTACAACAGGCTTCAAATCTTTTAGTAAATTGCAATAGAGGTAATATTTGAAAAAAGGTTCATTAATGGCCTACCAAATGATTTATATTATGGACCAGACATTTCTTTCGGAAGACACACCTATATTTAGGACTGAAGAGAGAATATGTTTAAAGATCAAGCTAATTATGATAAAAGTTAGCGCTATCATGATTTTGTTTGTGTTTCTGTTTTGTGAGATGCTCAGGCTCATTCTGCTGGAAATTCTTGGTGGGATATCTATTTGTGGTTGTTGAATGCTAGTGGTTATGAAATTATTGGTCCTGGATTAAGAATCAATGAAATTGTTGTTTGTTGGTCAGATGTTTCATGTTTGTTTTGTATGTGTATATTATAGATATATGTAATAATTGGCTCTGTTCTATTGTGTTTTGTGATATTCCAGAGGCCTAGCTACAAGGGTCTTAAGAATGCTTCATCCTCTATTGCTAAAAGAGAATGTTTTTGTGGATGGAAATGAGAAGGTAGCTTTGGCATTTAAGAGGTTGGGACTTAATAGAGCAAGTGTTAGGACAACCATTCAATTATTCCTCTTTTTTGAGTTATGTTTCAGTTTAATCAATAATCTGATGGAGGTGGTAAGTGGCTTCACCCCCTAAGGAAGACAATACAGGTTCAAATCCCGGAAGCGCGATAATTGGGAGAAGTGAAAACCGTTTGCATTTTAAGCTTCAAAAGGGGAAACCCTTCATATATATATATATATATATATATATATATATATATATATATATATATATATATATATATATATTATGATTTTCTTCTTATTCATAAAAAATATACATGGTGTGTAATTTTTAAAAAATGGAAATGAAATGTGTAATTGACGCAAGTTGGAAAGTCCCTTGGGACATCTAATAAAAATGAGTAGGAAATCCAAGCTGATCAAAGAAATCTGGTACGGTTTAAATATATTTTGTTTAAATATATATCATATCCAAATAATTGAAACTATATCCATTGAAATTGATAAGTTATCATACTCAATAAAGAAATTTCTATGAAGTTCATGTATGAAGTCACTAAACATGATCAAATTTAAAAATCTAGCACCTATTTAAGAGTGAAGTTGACATAATTTTATTAGTTAAAAATATAAAAACAATAAATTTAGCGAGTAAACTTGTTAGTTTAATCAAGTTTATACATAGCCCATCTGGATTGACACGAAAAACGCACAATAATAATTAATGGAAAGGCTCATGATTATTCTTACATAAATCTGATGATTTAAACTTTTAGATAGGGAAAAAGGAAGTGTTAAAGAGAAACACCTAAATTTCAGCCGAACAATGCTGAAATCTAACAAAGTAATATTTGGTTGTTAGTACTTAGTAGTGACAGATAACTCTGTAGAAAAAGGGGCATAAAAATTTACCAGAAGGTAGGTAGGTGGAAAATACAGAGAAATATACAGCAAGAAAGTTAGAAACTGTAGTTCAGGGCCAATAAAAATCATGCGAATCCTAAGCTGCTTGGGGTAAATACTGTAGCCCACTGAGATGTACTGTGGTACTTTTGTCTATTAATATATATATTCACCATGCACATATACTCCTAATTTATTAGGGCATCATTTAGACTTATATATTTTTCAATTTTTTTTGTAAAAAAATTAATAACAATACATATTTGATAAATACATTTACTTTTTAAATATTGTATCTAGCGTATAAAAAATATATATGTGTGTGTATAATTTATTATTTATTTTGGAAAAAAAATAATTTCTTATGGTACAAATGTGAGTTAGATTTGGGAGTCACCGAGATTAGGGCATGCTCTAAATTTAAAGAGTGCTTGTTTTAGATTATCTTCCTTCCAAGCTCTCACATTAATAAGATTTAAACTTGCAATTTTATGGTTCTTGGTCAAAACATTTACCTTGAAAAAAAAAACCTTTACCAAATGGATAAACTTTTTATTGACATTTGGAGAAAAATATATGAATAAGATTATTTTGACTGGGGCTATCTTGGTGTCAATGTCAAATGGAAGAACTATTCATTTCTGACACTAAATTGCTGTGCTGGATTTATTGTGGTATGCTTGATTGCTACCTTTGTGGTCTTATCCCTCGCTACAAGTATCTATCTAACTATAAAGCATACCCTTTATTCATGTTACAGGATTTTAAAATTTAAAATTTAAAATTTATTTTTTTAATAGATATTACGCTTTACTTATTAAAGCATACATGCTATCCCTAGCATAATCTAAATATTCATTTCATTTGTGATCCAAAACTCCATCTATCATTTGAGAATATTTAATAAGTCATATTATTTATAATGTACTACCTATGGTCTTTAACATAAGTTCTTGTTTGTAGTGTAAATTATACTAAGAACGAGATATTATGTAACGCCTCCATGTTCTAAGCCCAAAACAGAATGACACCTTACCTTAACACCAGTAAGATATATTATTAAACAATGAATTTAAAACCACTAAGCTAAATTTGGTCATGGGAAGTAAAAACTTTTTATACAGAGTTCAAAAACTTAACCCAAACACAAGATCTAATCCTATGATACGAATGGGCTTTTCTGATTAATTTATGTAACATCCTGTTTTCAAAAGCAGTATAATTTTTTTTTCATCATAACATCAGAGTAGAGCATCGGAGCAATTGAGTAACTGATATACATTCAAAATACCCATGATAGTATGTCTGGCTGGTTTTAACAGCGGTACATTAAACGAGAGGTTCAAAAGTAATATACAACAAAAGTGTCTCCCTGGCGATTCTCACGCCGTGACAGCAAAAGACAGTCTTCAGTCGAACCTCTAAGCTTGCTGCTTTCCTCTCTCCTCGGTCCTCGGTCCTTCAGACCCTGACGCTATGTTAAGAGCTTAGGTCCGCACCGAACCTCAGGTAACGGTTAACCTCATGTTTACATACATACATATGGATTACAGATAATCACAACCTTCACAGTAGATAAACACAACAAATGAATCACACCCCACCAATGCAAATGTATCGCTCCCAGCATATCAGATGTATCGCTCCCAGCATTTCAAATATATTGCTCCCAGCATTTCAGATATATCGCTCCTAGCATTTCAGATGTATCGCTCCCAGCATGCATACAGATATCTTCTAACACCCACATACATTTAATACACATACCATCTCTACGCATACAATACACATAATACATATACGCATACAATAACCATTAGAGTTAGTGTTACTAGTAAGCGAACGTACCTTCGTTGACGGAATTTCGGTACAACCGTTGGTCAGAACGTAATCACAGATATCCTATAAGGACAATAGTGTATTTGTTACTAAACAATCATCATAACAGTCATTTTAGTAAAAAATGACCATTTTACCCCTGACTCCCCTAATCAGCGGAATTTCGCTAGAACTTCGTTACTTTGACTCTAATCTTCCAAAATTTTGCCATAACTCTTCCTCCAACATAATTTTCGAAATGTATATCATATTTAACCTTAAAACATGATATCTAAACTAACTTGGAAGATTAAAGATCAAACTAACATTTCTACTATAACTACTGAAAGAACTACTAGAACTTAAGACTAAGGACCGAAGAAATTACCCAGGGCTTCGCTACAATTTTCTCCAAGTTCTTCCTCCTCTCTTCCTTCTCCAAATTTTCGAACTCAAGCTAGTGAATTGGTGAGAAAATATGCTTGGAGACCTTGGCTATTTATAGGCAAATTCTTGGTACTATTCATCACTTTTTCTTCTTGAATCTTGACCCTTGGATCTAGGGTTTGTGAAGTGGCACAATCTTGGCCCTCCAATCCACCTCCTTACATCATTCTTCAAGGCCATGATGTCATGCCAATGATGTCACACTTTTCTTTATGGAGGTTCTACCGATAAAGTCCCCTGATCAGTGTTCTAATCGCGTAATCTTAGAAAATCTCAAAAATCCAACAACATAGCCTTGAAGATCTATTCTTCCTCTTTCAAAATATTTGGATTTATGAAATTTTTGATCCCATTAAGGGTATTTCCTAGTCTGCTGAACATTTTCGGATAACCGCTGTCGGTTACGGAAATAACTTCGGGTAATGTCATCTTCGGGACAAAAATCAACTGATTCATAATATGTCCAGTTGTTAGAACACTTATTCAAGGATTTTGGGTTAGGATTTATTTTCCATTGGTTCTCATTTATACTATCTGCCGTTTTTCACAAAATATCTTTTTTGTCTTATCTCTTAATCATTCCGCCAGTTTCGGAAATGACTTCGGAGATAACCCACTCCGATATAAAAATACACTTGTTTATAATATGTCATGATCTTAGAAACCTAATTCATGGTTTTCTAGATATGATTTAATTTCTATCGGTTCTCATTTATCCTATTTGCTTTTTAAAAAATATCTCATTTTATATTATTATTATAATACAAATATCATGATATTTCTTTTTACACAATATTTTCATCCCATTTGGTCAAACATTTCGGCTAGCTCCTTAATTTTCTGTTATTTATTTATTTTTTAATTAATTTATATTATATTTTAATTATCTTATATAATTAACAAAATTCACTCATTGGTCCATAGCTAATTACATGGATTTAGGCTTTTAAAATTGTTAGAAATTCTTGTAGCCTTTGATCTTGCTTTAGGAGATTACATCCTAACCCTTGATTAATGTTTAATTTGTAGGAATTGATTAATAAGTTTAATTAGTGCCCTAATTACATGATTAGCAACTTTTTAGGATTTAGGGTTTTCATGTACTTAATCTCACACATTTTTCTTAATCTTTTCCAATTAATTAGCAAGTATCTTTTATGCTAATTTTAGCCATAAACATTTAATTAAGGGGTTTTACATAATTATTCTTGGATATTCCCTTAATCATGCTTAAATAATTAGCCATTAATTATTTATTTAATCCCTTACTAAATGTTGATAATTTTCTTATTTAGGATTAATCATTTTCTCACAACTATTTTACTGACATTGGTATTTTATGTCCCATATAAAATATTAAAATCACGGGGTAACTTATGCTCCCCAAAATTATATTTAATTTTGCCTCATTATTTTCCAGGGAAAATAATCCAAAAAATTCCCTAAATTAGAGACAACATACTCTCTAATTTTTAACAAATATTTTATTACCATTTAGGATTTATCATAATATTTTTAGGGCATTTTATGACCCACAATTGCATTTAGGGATTTTTAACACTTTATCTCTTCTAATTTCAATAGAATTTACCCTAGAAAATAAGGTAATTATAACTCAAGATTTGAGACCGCATATTCACCTATTTCCAATAGGTATTATTTATTAAAATATAATATTCTAGATAAATAACTATCCAGGTATTACAATTTAAAACTTGTGACAACATTTTATCAGTAGTTCAAACTCTTCATTAAAAATACATCATACCTTAAACCTTATTTGAAATTATTAGAGTACTTCATTATTATTAAATTTAACCTAGTGCTCTGCTCTGCTTAATTATTCATCAATCATCATGATATAGGCTTGGTCATACTTGCTCATCCTTGTAGCAATAACACACACACATATCTAATGTGTGTGTGTGGATTTCTACAACTATGAGGTCATATGTATCTATTTATATATACACACATCACATTAGCCACACTTGGTTAATTCAAAAGAATAACTAATTATAAGGGAAATATTATACTAAAGGTGACAAAAGAAACTAAGCTACATTATTTAGCTCCTTCATCTTCTCAGTTATCGGCGATGACCACGCCTTTGCCTCTTGAGCTCTCTACCTTTCCTTTATATTGTTAAAGGGAAAGGGTGAGATTCTTCAAAATCCCAGTAGTGACCACATACACTCATAAAATAAGCAAGTTCACAAAGAATGTAAAACAAGCCATCGTATAAGCAAAACAACAGATTTGGCAAACACTACGAAAAAAAAAATCCTGTTTTGCGACGGAAAAATTCCATCGCAAAACAGGTTTGCGATGGATAACAAAAATTCCATCGTAAATCTCGGTATTTGCGACGAAATTTATTTTTCATCGCAAATTGTGATGGAAAATAAATTCCATCCGTCGCAAATCCGCTGGGGATTTGCGACAGAAACGGATTCCATTGCAAATTCTGATTTTTCTTAAAATAATATTTTTTTTTTATTTTTTTCTTCCATCGTAAATTTTGATTTTTTTATTTTTAAAAATAATTAAAATTATATATCATAAAAATATATAATAACAATTAGAAAGAGTTTACATAGAGAAAGTAAAATATAAATAATATTGTTTCAAAGAATATGTACTAAAAAATAATCGAAACATCATCATCATCATCATCATCACCAGGAGCTGGCCCCTTACCCTTGTCTTTCATTAGAGACATGACTTGAAGCTGCATCTGCCTCATCATCTCCTGTTGCTGACTTATCTGTTGTCTCATGAGCTCCCGTTCCAAAATCATCTGCTGCCTCATCATCTCCTGTTCCTGAGTCACCTGCTGCCTCTATCGTCTACCCCAATAAAAGAGTCGGTAGTAGACGGTGAGGATGACATATAAAGTGACGGTGACGATGACATGTAAATTGATGGTAAAGTGGACATATTGAGTGGCGGCACCTCTGGGGAAGAGCTAAGCCCTCTGCCTACAGAGGGGGCAGATGGCGTCGCCTTACCCCCTCTGATAGGACAGGGCCGAGCTCGACCACTACTACGACCGCTGCCTGAAGGCCCTCCTGGATGCTCCATATCTGAACACTTATAAACATTATGTCAATATACACATAAATATAATAAAATTACTTAATATGACACTAGCGAAGTGACAGAGTATCTAGTATAACAGCTCGTCATAAACAAAGAACTAACACAAATCAACCGGACGATTCCTGTTCTTCGACCTCTGCTTGCACGCCTTCCTCTGGAGTCTCATAGTCGTCGAACTCAGATTCACTATCAGAGTAAATCTCTTCTGCCTCATCGTCTGATTCCTCATCGTCAATTTGGATAGGAATCAACTTCAACTCCGCAGTGGAATCAAACAAATTGCTTGGTACATCATCCTCGACAATATTTACGGGCAGTCCATGTTCCACATTAGCTTGGAACGGTTCAGTCATACCGTCATTTGTTTCTGACTCTTTTGACTTGGATATAATATTCCGTGCTTTGGTTTTGACAACTCCCCTCCACCCTTGGCGGGATGTGGGGTATAATGTATAGTAAACTTGTTCCTCCTGTTGCGCAAGGATGAATGGGTCATAACCAACCGTATATCTCATTTTTCAGTGGATCTCAACATTTCCGTATTTGTCCACTTTTGTCCCACATGGAGTGTTATCAAACCACTCACATTTAAAAAGAGTCACTACCTTGTCCCACTGGTAATGCAGCTAAATTATGTCAATTAACTTTCCGTAGTAGTCGCCCTCAACCCTGTCAACTTGGCCACCTCGACAACATACACCGTAATTGCAACATAGTGTATTTGCGTTCACTTCAACAGTTGCAAACCGATACCCATTGATTATATATTTTTTGCACCAGGTAACAACTGTTGCAGCTCCATAAGATAAACTCCACACAACATCATGGGGAGCTGTTCGATTTTCCATAAAGTAGGATCAAAACCATCGAGGAAACTCAGAGTTTGTGAATTGCTCACCTTTGAAATCTGACATCAAAGGATTTTCCGATCGGACCCACTTAGAGAAGTGACTGTGACAAAAAATGAAATTAATACTTTAATCCTCACCGTAACAGTAAATATAAAAGAAATCTTACTTTAAGTACGAGGAGACCTCTTCACAATTGTTTAGAATGTACCACTCTGCTACTCGCTTATTGCTTCCTTCCAGAGTTGACCTTAAATGTTTTCCCACCACTCGGCTTGGAAAATTAAATATTGATATTTGATCGCTCGTATCACCACCACCATCGTTGCGAGGTGCCCCTCTCCATCTTGATATCATTTCAGGGGGATAACAGTATGACGCAAACTTAGTGGCCTCTTCGACTAGAAATGCTTTAGCGATAGATCCTTCAACGTACCTTGGATATTTGATCTTCTCCTAAAGAGTGCGTAAAAACCTACAATGGACAAGCAGAGGGTATTTATAAACTATAGCACCATGTCGGTGAATTAATAACTGGGAGAAAGAAATATATATACTACCTCTCAAATGGATACATCTACCTATATTGTTGCGGACCTCCTACCTTTGCTTCGTAGGCCAAGTGAACAGGCAAATGTTCCATTGAGTCAAATAAGTTAGGAGGAAACACCATATCTAACTTGCATAGCATTATTGGCATGCTCACCTCCAGGTGCTGTAACTTTTCAACATTAAGCTCAGAAGCACAAATTTCTCTAAAGAACATGGAAAATTCTGTCAGAATAGACCATATATGCTTCGACAGTGCTTTGAAGGCCCACGACAACAATCTCTGGCAAAAAAAACATGACAATCATGACTCTTCATCCCGAATAACTTCGCCTCGTACATGTCGACACATCTTGACAAGTTGGATGCATAACTGTCTGGGAGTTTTAGATCTTTAACCCATCACAACAATTCTAAATTCTGCTTTTTGTTGAATGTGTACGGCGCTCTAGGTTTGGAAGTCCGTCCCGGGGCATTGTCCACCAACAAATGTAAATTAGGCCTTCTGCAAATCGCTTCTATGTCCCGTCTTGCGTTGACTGTGTCCTTCATCTTGCCTTGGTGTCCATCACGGTGTACAGAATATTGCAAAACACATTCCTCTCGATATGCATGACATCGAGGTTGTGTCTTAATAATTGATCTTTCCAATATGGTAGTTCTCAAAAGATGCTACGTTTGTTCCAATGATGACCAACGCCATATCCCACAGGTTCTCTGGATGGAGCCCCCTCTTCAACGCTTTGAATGTGCTTCACCCTGTCCCATATTTCTTGTCCACTTAAACAACGTGGTTGATATGCCCATTCGGCCACATTATGCCTGAAGTCTTTTTTATTTCTCCTAAATGTATGCTCGTGGGGCAGGAATCGCTAGTGCTTGTCAAACCAACAGACCTTGCGATTATATTCCAAGCTAAACCCCACGTTTTGTTCAATACATACCAGGCATGCAAGCTTCCCCAACGTTTGCCAGCCACTCAACATCTCATATGCAGGGAAATCATTTATCATCCACATTAAGGCAGCCTGCATTGTGAAATTTTGGCTCAATGATACATCGTACGTAAGAACCCCCTTTACTCCAAAACATCTCCAACTCGTCTATCAACAGCCTGAGGTACACATCTATCTTCTTTTTTGGGTTGGATGGCCCAGGGATTAACGCGTTAAGGAATAAAAACTCTCTTCTCATGCACATTGAAGGTGGGAGGTTGTACGGAGTCACAATCACAGGCCAACAAGAATAATTTCTGCCTGTATTGTTGAAAGGAGCGAACCCTTCCGAACATAGACTAAGACGGACATTACGGGGATCCGATGCAAACAAAGGATATGCCTTGTCAAATTTAAGCCGAGCTTCGGCATCGGATGGATGCGTCACAAATTTTTCATCCCTGCGATGCTCTCGATGCCATCTCATGTGAGCAGCTGTTTGTTTTGATGAGTACAATCTCTGAAGTCTGGGCACAAGAGGAAAGTACCACATCTTGCTTAATGCTTGACAGGTCGTTTTCCTTCCATTCCTCACAACTTTGTATCTGTCATGTTCACAAAATTTACAATTGCTCAGCTCAACATCATCCTTGTAATACAACATGCATCCTCTGGGGCAGCAATGGATTTTTTCACATCTAAGCCCAAGCTCTTTCACCTTTTTTTTTTTGCTTGGTAAAAATCCTTCGGCAAATTATTGTCTTTGAGAACAACCTTACTCATGATCTGCATCATTTCGTTGTAATTCCTCTTACTCATGTAGTGATCAGTCTTCAAGCTTAGTGTTGCTAGGGTAGCCGATAAAGATGAATGTTCACTATCTTGGATGTGTTCGCAACCTTCCCATAACAAACGTTGTGCATCTTGAAGCATTTTATAGAACCTATCGGCTTCCGGATTAGGATCTTCTCCCATGTATAATGGTTGGCTATGTGCACCGGTCTCCTCTCCTATGTATGATGGTTCAACATGAGTAACGGGATCAAAATATTGGTCGATCGATGGTCCCGCAGCATCCATAACCAACTGCTCATATTGATTAAGGTTGTCTTGATGACTACTGTCCCCGTAAAAACCACTCGGTGTCTGTCGGACTTCGCCATGATAATCCTAACATTCATAATTCTGCATGAATCCCTTTTTACACAAATGGATTCTGACCGTGCTCTGATTTTGAAATTTTAAACACCTACATTTCACACACAAACAACTGATCCAGGTACTTGAATTAGTTGCTTGCTCCAAAGCAAATTGGATGAACTCTTCCAAACCGTCTAAGAATGCTCGAGTTAGTCATTTTTCCTCTGTTAGACGATTGTACATCCAACTCTTATCATGACCGCCTTCCATACTTCCCCAACCCAACCCTACACAATTATATACAATAGGGATATACCCCGGTCCACAAAACATGTCACAAATATAAGTGGCCAATACAACTGGCCACTTATGCCAACCAACTGACACTTAACCAAGAAAGTGAGAAACAAACACATGCATTGAACAAAGAACAGATCCCAGCAAGCAACCAGAGAATGAGGATAACACACCAGAACTTGAAGACATGCATGTAGAGGGGGAAAACAAAGAATAGGACACTATAAGTATTTTGGAGTTTATGAAGGTCATATTAAAGGCTAATGCAATGTTATAACATGACATAAGATGAATTGGAGATTTTCTAACATATATGGGCCAAAACCATGAGATTATTTAAGACAATAATATATAAGACTTAATCAAGTTTATATAACATGCAAAATCAACTTTATCTTTTGTATTTATAATTACCTATTTATTTAAATAAATATTTATAATTTAGTTTTTCAAATTATCCATCTTTATTTTATAACTTGTTAAAGATAGTTTCAAATCAAAAATTTAAATGCGATATTTTTTAAAAAAAATTTAACAGTCGTTTTTATAAGAAACTAACTCAACTAGCTAATTTAACTAATTTCTTTAAAACATACAAATTCCATTATTCCCTAAACTCACATCTTCTTCCTACTTTACATTAATTAATTAATTCTCTTATTCCTCAACATCACTTTTAACACTTTATTTTTTATAGATATATGTATCATTACCAACTAATACAATATCATAACAATTATTGTAAGATCCCAACAAACTAAGCATTATCTTAAAAAAGTAATCTTACTATCAACATCAAACACCTTTTAATCTAAATATACTAATGAATATCCACAACAACTACATCTTAATTCTTTGCTTTATCACTTTAAACATAATCCAAATTTTGAACTTTCTCTTATGTTTTCCAACATCAAATAGTTAACTTCCTAGTTCCTATTATATATGAATACAAAATATTTTTATCACACCAATTTGCATAATACACACACTCATACATATACAAAGAGTATTATAGACACAGTTGATTCAAAAAAATGTCATGTAAATGGAAGCACATTTCAAAAAAGCAAAAAAGAAAATACAAACATACCTGATTGAGGATGGTGAAGAGCCCAGAGAAGGGAACCGGAGGCCGAGAGGTGGAGCTCAAATGGTGGACGTGGCGGAGGAACGAGCACCGGCGACGGACGTGCAGGGGGAACGACGTCGGACGGTGGAGGAGGCGAAAGGGTGAGCACCGGCGGCGGAAGGGCAGGGGGAGGAGGTCGAACCGAAGGGAGAGGGAGAGCAAAATCGGGGAAATGAGGAAGGGGGAGCCGCCGGGGGGCGGTATTTAAGGGATTTTGCGAGGATCCAAAGATCCATCGCTAAATGGGGGCAAACCGGCGGCAAAAATGTCGCCAATTTGCGATGGATTGGAGGTTCGTTGCAAAACCCCTAGGGGTTTTGTGAGGGATATATTATCCGTCACAAACCCCCGTGGGGGTTGCGACGGGTCCTGGATCCGTCGCTACACCCGGGGGGTTTTGCAATGGATCGACGTTTCGTGGGGGTTTGCGACGAACCTCTGATCCGTGGCAAACCGACGGCATTTTGTCGCCGGGTTGCCCCTACTTAGCGACGGAACTCTTGTTCCGTTGCAAAAAAAATTGCAAAATTGTTTTCCGTCATTTTTCATCTCTGGGTTTGCGACGGATATAATATCCATCGCAAAATCTACCATTTTGCAACTGATTTTATTTTCCATCGCAAAAACCAAAAAATTTGTGACAGAAAAATTTTCGTTGCAAATTCTGTTGCTATTTCCCACTTTTCTAGTAGTGAAATCACCACATTCAGCATATCAACATATTCACACTACAGCAATCATCATATATCATGGTAACACAAATTGCATAACAGATCTTACATATTCACAAAACAGCAATCATCATATATTATGGGAACACAACCCAATACTTATCTTAGTGCATAACAGGTCTTACCACCTTAAGCTCCCTAGGAACTTAACATGATTGAGAGAAGGAGGACTTCGATAAAGAAAAGTAGTAAAAATCACAAGAAATATGTGAGTTTAAATATAGGTCTAACGGATTACAAAGGGGTACAAGTTATGCTTTATTAAGATCTAATGGATTATGAAGGGTTATGACTTATCACTTATGAAGGTCCAACAATGTTACAAAGGGTTATAAAAGTGTTAAATGACGGTTGGTTCTCAAGACTGTTGTGTTTTGTCTTCCCTGTTGTAAGATGTTGGAAGATGAATCGTTTGTAAGTGTTATATGACGGTTATTTTGTAAAAACTATCATATTTGTCACTAAATAAATGACGGTTATTAACTATAACTGTTATTTGTGTTTTCGCTGATTCCACCTCTCAATAAATGACAGTGTGCACATTTAACTGTTAAATTTTAATGTTATATTTTCTTGCGCGACCTCAACCTTGACATACATTATGTTTATTCGTTATAACCGTTATTTATTAAATGTTATATATACTCAAATCTGTAATAGTGAGAATTCTTGAAAAAGAGTCTTGTGTGTTCTGCTTTTTTAGAAAGCAAAAATACATAATTTCAAGTACATTACCATGATTTTTTTTTTTTAAAAAAAAAACAACAACAACAAACGACTGATAAACCTTCACTATTTTGAAAAAAATAATATGGATACGTATATGTATATGCATTCCAAGTAGTTCATGCTCTGCGTAACTGAAGTATGGAATATGCCTTCCCATTAAGATTATATATCAAGGCTGCAATCTGCAAGTCAATGTTTCTCCATACGAGGAAAAAAAGTCTAGAATTTAAATTTTTCTTAAAAAAAAAAAATACTTTGCCGAGGAAGGTTGATCTAATTAATAAGAAATTAACTAATAAATTATAAGGTTGTGAGTACGAATTTGCTACTAATGTGAGGACATTATTAGTGAGAAATCTACAAATACTTCATACAAGCTGTCTTTGGTCCTTGAGATATATCCAAACCTTGATGTGCTTTGAGAATCCAACTCACCTAATATTTTTTGTTAAATTTTTTTTGTTTTTTGTTTTACTCTCTTTACTTACAACTACTCACATGTAGCTCACAATTTACATCTTCTTTATCCTCCTTTTAATGAAATTATAAAATTGAAAATCATGAATGAAAAAATAAAATTTTTTATAATAAAATGGTGTTG
The DNA here is from genome assembly GCA_025563575.1 of Acacia pycnantha. Taxonomy (NCBI): domain Eukaryota; kingdom Viridiplantae; phylum Streptophyta; class Magnoliopsida; order Fabales; family Fabaceae; genus Acacia; species Acacia pycnantha. The sequence continues at coordinate 6,274,601 of JAMWYP010000002.1, read as the reverse complement.
TAATCAGATTAAAGATATTTTAATAAAATGGTGTTTTGTAACTCAGCTTGTTAACTTGCAGCTGTGATAGAAAAATTCTGGTTAAATTCGGACCCGGACCAAGCTGATTAATAGTTAATCAATCATAATAGATTATTTAATTTTATAATAAATAAACGAACAAACTTATATCAAATTATTTAGGTCAAGTATAACCAAATACCCAATAAGAGTGCGCCACGTGTATTAGCTGTTTCTATGTTAGCAGTTAACCACCAACAGCAACTTAATTAACCACGGTTAATCCCAACAATTTCTGGAAAAAAAAAAAAAGGTTTTCCCAAAGAAAACAAAAATAGGGAAGCCTGGGCAATCGTCGATCGTGAAGACCTTAGAAGGGATATGGCGGCAATTGTGTAGGGGATATGGAGCACTCTGATTGCATACTTGGCTGTACTTGACCTAAGTAACTTGATACTATAAGTTTGGTCTATAAATAAAATGAAAACTTTGCCAAAAAATAAAGGGTTAAGGTGCAGATTTGCCAACGAACTATTACTTGAGGAGCGTCTGGCACAAAAAAACAATTGAAACAACCAAATTGGCCAACGAACTATTAAAAAGAAAAAAAAAAAAAAACAATTTTGAGTAGATTCGCCAACGAACTATTACCCCGTCACTGTCTTGGTGTCTCCGTCTTCCATTGATTGTCATAGTGTCGGCGACATCGACATCTCCAAAGTTTCCATTGTTGCTAGGTGTTCCACTCACCATCTTGAACTCATCCAACAGTCCATAGCTTTTGATCGACACGCGTCTTGCACCCTGGTTGAGTCCCTCCAATGCCACAAGCAGCAATCGCCGCTGCCACAGCGCCTGCTCGCATGGGTCCCATTTCTATTGGTGTTTGTCTTATCCAACAAGAAAACTTAACCGCTCTTTTCTCCAGCATTTCCGCCACCGACCTACGCCGGTGCCTCATATTTTAACGTAGTAGTGATAGTTGTTTTTTTTTATAGTTATTTGGTATTTTTTCACATTGGTCAATTTAGTCCCTTCAATTGTTTTTTGTGCCAGACGCTCTTTGGGTAATAGTTCGTTGGCAAATCTGCATCTTAACCCAAAAATAAAACTTAAATCAACTACTAGAAATTCTTTGTTATTACTGTTATTATTATTTGTTAAAACTCAATAGTAACAAGTCTCATAGATTATTCACTAATGAGGCATTAATATTGACAATGGAATTCAACTTTATTGTATAGTCCATACTAACTATCCCTTGCTGGAAAAAAATTACTAACTATCCCGATTTTCATTGAGTAATTATCTGTGATTTCTTGATGTAAAGTTAAAGATTAAATAAAATTTTTTATGCAATTTTTTAACCTTCCCAATATTTATGCTTTTCTTAGAAATAATTAAATATTAATGTGCAATGGATAAAAAGTGTTTATAATCTTATATTATTAAGTTGATTAATTATAGGAGAATATCATTTCTTTTAAATGGCCTTTTATTTTTCTAACCACTCTGTCATCTCAACTTATCCAAGAAACAAAATTTTTCACTCTCTCCAAATATTGATGATCAATTTTAAAAATTTTGAAAAACAACACACCACAAGAAAAATTGTAAGATTTCATATATTTTTTAAAAAATATGCGTATATACTTTAAGCAGACAAACCTTAATTATTAAAAGTGAGACATGAAGGTCCTTTGTTGAAAATGCATTGTACTACGGTTTTTAAATATCAATGCCTAAACAAGACACATTGGGTTGCAATAATGCAATGTCCTTTTTCCAAAACGGACTGATCTTTTGACCCCCAAAAAAAAAAAGGGACTGATCTGTTTACCTTTCTGAGCTGTACGTTCACAACTAATTTGGATGTGGCTACCCCTCGTTTTTGGGTTCAACTAGCGAAGGGGTCGGACTTCCTTACCTCAAGGGAGGGGGTTTGATCCCTACGTTGGTCAAGGCGTTGGGGGAGGCATCCTAGAGCTCTAAGAAGCAGTGGAAACGCTGGTAGAGGTGGAGGCATATGTACTCTCTGTCCAGTATGCCCTGTGGACTGGGCTCCAAACGCCCTGCTTTTAGATTGTGTGTGAGCCCAACCCCTTTCCTAAAATATTTTTAGCAAAAACAAAAAAAAAAAAAATTCGGATGTGGCTTACCTCCTTTGCTCTAAACGTCCGCTGCTTTTAAACACTGCCGTTTTTGACACAAAACACACACACACCTGATCCTTTAAAAAAAAAAAATTCAGGACACTGGTTGGTAGTAAAAAAATTATTTAGGATACTGAATGGTATTAAAAAATTCTTGATGATAGAAAAATAATTTCAGGATCTTTAAAAAAATATTTCAGAGTACTAACTGGTACTAAAAAGAATACTGACTAGTACTGAAAAAATAATTCATGATTTTAAAAGTTTATTTTAGGATCTTGAAAAAATATTCTAAACTATATTTTTAGTAGTATTCAGTACCTAAAATGTTTTTTCAAGATACTAAAATAAATTTTTTAAGATCATGAATTATTTTTTTAGTACCAGTCAGTATCCTTTTTAGTACCAGTTAGTACTCTGAAATATTTTTTTAAGATCCTGAAATTATTTTTCACTATCATCAAGAATTTTTTAATATCATTCAGTATCATAAATTATTTTTTTACTACCTACTAGTGTCCTGAATTTTTATTTTTTATTTTTATTTTTATTTTTATTTTTTTTAAGGATCAGGGGTGTGTGTGTGTTTTGTGTAAAAAAACGGCAGCATTTAAAAGCAGTGGACATCAGCGGACGTTTAGAGCAAAGGAGGTAAGCCACATCAAACTAATTCATAAGAACCCTCTTAAAAAAGTTTAGGTATAATTAGCTGATCAATATGTAATTGCTCTTAGAAAAAATCATCCAGGTTCTTATTAAACAACTAAACAAAATGCTTTAAAAAATTCAAGTCCTGGATTTTTTTTTAGTAAATAATTCATGTAAAACTCAAGTTAAGAGGGTTGGATCACATGGATATGTAAAACTCATCTAATAACAATTTTCTTTTTCTTTTTTTCAATACACAAAACTTGAACATGAAATCTTGTTTGAAAGAAGTGACACAAAAAAGAAAGAAAGAAATATTGATTTAAAAAAAGAGTTAAAGTACAATTTTGTCCTTAACATATTTTCCTTGTAACACTTAGCACCTTAAAGTAATTTTTAGTATATATAATTTTATCCTTAAAATATTTTCTTAATAGCATTCAACAATCTAAAGTGATTTTCAGTACAATTCTACTTTTAAAGTATTTTCTGAGTAGGATTCAAACACTCTAAACAATAGTAAAACATCAAGACTGTTAGGGTACTCATTGCTTATGAGAAAATATTTTAAAAGCAAAATTGCACTAAAAATTACTTTATGGTACTAATTGCTATTGAGAAAATGTTTTAAGGGGAAAATTGCTCCAAAAATTACTTTAGAGTGTTGAGAAACTATTTTAAGGGTAAAATTGCATCGCCCTATAAGAAATTGGCATTTAATCACTTAAAACCAATTTGCTAATAGTTCAAACTAAGTTGTTTGTTAATGTGCTAAATCCATTGATTTCCTTTTTGAAGTATCTCAGCATGATGAACTCGGTTTGACTCCCTATTATATTTGACTTAGCATTACAAAAGTATATTCATGTAAATCGAAACAAAACTCATCTCACATGCTTATCTCATATACTGTAAATCACGCTATAAAAACAACTTTTACCACTAATCCAAACAGACACCGACCAAACCAGTTAGGCCTAATAGGCCAGGTTGCCCCATGCATGGCACGAGAGTTGGGTCCAAAAAGTTAGAAGTTTTTCCTTTTTCACAAATATCAAAGTATCTGTATAAAAAAAAATATCAAAGGATTCAAGAAAACACTTGTAATACCCCGAAATTTGAGTTAGGGAATTTAAGGGCCAAAGTGCCAAAATGACCAAAATACCCCTGGGAAGGGTAAATGACTTAGGAAAATGGTGAAAAATCTTAAAAGGCAGAGAAATAATTATTTAAATTGAGAGAGTAGATTATCTCTAATTGAGGTAATTTAAATTGTAAACTTGGAGAAATTGTATAAGAATGTGCAAAAAGTATTGAAAAGACCATAATACCCTTGTAAATTTCTAAAAAATGCAAGAGGCATGAAAAATTCTAATGTTAATACAAGAGTATGAAGGTAATAAGGTATTCTAATTAAGAAAATTATCAACTAGTGATAATAAAGTAATTAAGTAATTTATGGCTAATTACTTAAGCATAAGCAAAGGAAATTCAGAAATGATTATGTGAAGCTCAAAAATTAGTGGAAAATAGTTGAAAATTAGTAAAAATATAATTATTAATTAATTGGAAATTTTTGGGAAAAATAGTTGAGTTTAGGTATTTTTAAGCCTAAATACAAGTTTGGACCAATAGGAAAATTATGTAAGAAATTATATAAAATAATTATTAAATAATTATTTTATATTAATTAAAAAAAACGAAAATATAAATTAAAATGGGGTCAGATTTTGACCGAAATTTGCTCAAGCAAATTGAAGATAAGATCAAAAGTTTAATATCATGATATTTTCATTAAAGTGGTATTATTATATATTATAATTTATTGAAGTGAATAGTAAATGTAAAAATAGGAAACGGATCCTATCTAGAGAACCAGGAATAGGATTTCCAAAGTCGGGGAAAATAATGATCGGTGGAATTTTGTCTTCCGTTAAACTCTCCCGGAAGTTAATTACAAGCCGATAGGGCTTTTTCCTAATAAGACGAAATAGGGAAATTACGAGAAAAGGCGAGATAGCCGGGTTGGAAGTAAAGACTTCAAAATTAGAGTTGTGACAACTGAGAAAGAATTGGGAATTTTTATGGACATATTTGAAATCGGTGCATCTATGTCTATAAGTTGGAACTTCGGATTTTCGTTTCAAACCTGGACACGTTCGGACACGTTTTCGAGAAAACTTCCGTCAATCCGGAAATGGCCTAGGCAGAGTCAGAAAAATAGTTGGAATAGACATTTCTAGTATGGAAGAGAAGGTCTTCAAAGCTAGTTAACCGAATTTTGAGATTCCCGAGATTACGCGTTTCGGACACCAATCGGAGACTTTATCGGTATAAAACTTCTTGAAGAAGTAAGTGACATCATCAAAGTACATGGATGACATCATGGGGATGATGTCATATGGAGGAAAGAGAAAGGGTTGGATGGCCAAGATTGTGCCACCTAATCTGTGTGCGCGATCCGACACGGAATTCATCCGGTAAAGTGTGAATAGTAGCACAAAATCCTCTATAAATAGGACCTTGCTCCTTTGGAAATTTCACACCACTTCCTTTGAGCAAAAACCGAAAATAGAGAGAGAAAGAAGAGAGAGGAGCTCTGGGAAATCAGAGCGAAGCTCTGGGTAAGTTTTCCAGTACCGAGCTTTAAGTTTTCGTAGTTCTTTCAGTAGTTAGTAAAGCTAGAGTAGTCTTTATTTTTATGATTAGATATCATATGATAGGACTATTTTAGTCAATATTTTTGAAAATCATAGTTGCGTCGAAGTTCTGGCAAAATTTCGGGAAGAAAATTTGTCAGAGTAACGAAGTGCTGGCGAAATTCCGCCAATTAGGGGTAGAAGGGCAAAATGGTAATTTTTACCTAAAATGCCAGTTATTGTATCAAATCACTAATGGAAGTGATATTACTCTTATAGGACGTCAGAAATCCTAATTTGCTGCCGTTACGCTGCCCGACGAGCCATTTCACGTTTTTCCGTAGAAAAGTACGATTTCCGACGGAAGTGCCGTCTACCGTCAACGAAGGTACGTTCGCGTACTGTAACACTAACTCTGATGGTTATTGTATGAATATGTGTGTTTCCTCTGTCATGTGTGTACTCTGATTGTACTTTTGTATGTACTCTGATTGTACCAGCAAGACATGCTACCATGGGTATTTTAATATATATATCAGTTACTCAATCGCTCCGGTGCACTACTCTGATCATTTTGAAATGATGTTTTTAAAAAAAAAAAAAAAATTTATACTGCTTGTGAAAAGTCGGGATGTTACAACACTCTTTTAATTTAGCTTTGTCAATACCATGGTTTGTGAAACCGGATCGGACCGGCCGGTTCAGACCGGGAACCGGCCGTGAAACTGTTCCGGTTTAGGGTTAAACCGGTTTGACCCGGACGGGTCACCAGGTCACCGGGTCAAACAATTATTTTTGTTAGGTTTTTTTTTTGTTGAAATTTTGCCTCACACTACCGTTTATTTCTTCAGGTGAAACCGTGAAAGAGCTTTGTTCATCTGGAGTCTTGCAATCCTCCCACACATTTTGGTGTTAAAAATGATACTGCTTGAGAATATTTTGTCATCATATACTTGTTTTTGATATTTTTCTACCATGAATATATTGTCTCAGATGTAGGTTGTAAAGAAAATTGTTAGGAATATCTGAATATGTCACAAGTATTGAAGTATATGGTTATTTTGCTACTGATCTAAAATATTAAAATGATATATAGTATATCAAATTTAGGTTGGTGTGATGAGAAATTAATTATTTTCCAATTTTTTATACCTCACCGGTCTAGCCCGGGTTGACTCCGGTCTGACCCAGTACCCCAACCGGTTCAGTGACTGGTCCGGGTTTCAGAACCTTGGTCAATACCATTAGCCCCTATAACTTTGTTCTGTTAGCCTGTGTACAAGAGATAACAATACTAATACAATAAAGTTAAAAGCATTAATGAAGAGAAAAAGTGCATAGGCACTAAATTAAAACCTAAGGAAAAGTATAAGTACCTAAGGAAAATTGTTTTCCTATGTATCTATTAATTTTATGAGAGAAAGACCATTAGGTCCAAAAATTTCAATTTAACAGAGTTAGGTCCCTAATTTTTTTTTGTAAAAGTTATGCCATAAATATCGATTCAAACAAGGGTTAAGGTACATTTTTGCCAACAAACTATTACCCGAGGAGCGTCCAGCACAAATATTAATTAAGCGTATCTTAAATACCAACAAACAATTAAAAATGTACAGATTAGCCAACAAACTTTTAAAAAGGTGCAGTCAGTACAACGCCGTTAGAAAAAAGTTATTGTCCGTTATCTAAGGTGCAGATTGGCCAACGAACTTTTATTCCAGGAGCACCCAGCACAAAAAAAGTTTTACTGAGGAGCTCCCAGCACAAAATTCTTAATTTCACTAAATTAAATAATTTTTTTTTGTCTATTATCATTATTCAAAACTACTTGTATAGATATCTATGGACAAAAATTACTCATTTGCCAAAATAAACAAAAGTTTTAATTAAAAATATAATTATATGATTTAAATAAAACTCAAGGTGTTTTATAATTTATTATATATGTTAAACAAAAAAAAAATTATATGATTTATTTTTATTTTAGAAGAAATTTATATGAGTTAATAAATTCATTTAATGTTAATAAAATTTAAAAAATCTAAAAAAATCTATTATATCTAGAAAGAAATGAAATGAGTTTAATTTTTACTTTTATAAAAAAAGTTTAATGGATATCAACATTGACACTTAATAATATAAATCCGGCAACTTGATAATATTTTGGTTAATTAAATTATCTATTGATTATATCAATATGGGACTCGTTGAAAAAAATTTGTCATTAATTAAGTATCTTGGAATAGCTCAGCAAATTATTTATGGGACTTTTTAAAAAAAAAAAAATTCAACAAGTCCCATATCCATATAATGAATAGATAATTTAATTAAAAAAAATATCATCAAATTGCTGGATTTATATTATTAAGTGTCAATGTTGATATTCATTAAACTCTTTTTATAAAAATAAAAATTAAACTCATTTCATTTCTTTCCGGATATAATAGATTTTTTTAGATTTTTTAAATTTTATTAACATTAAATGAATTTATTAACTCACATAAATTTCTTCTAAAATAAAAATAAATCATATAATTTTTTTTTAACATATATAATAAATTATAAAACACCTTGAGTTTTATTTAAATCATATAATTATATTTTTCATTAAAACTTTTGTTTATTTTGGCAAATGAGTAATTTTTGTCTATAGATATCTATACAAGTAGTTTTGAATAATTATAATAGACAAAAAAATTATTTAATTTTGTGAAATTAAGAATTTTGTGCTGGGAGATCCTCGAAGAAACTTTTTGTCTTGGGTGCTCTGGAATAAAAGTTCATTGGTCAATCTGCACCTTAGATAATGACATTAACTTTTTTCTAACGGCGTTGTGCTGACTGCACATTTTTAAAAGTTCGTTGGCTAATCTGCACATTTTTAATTGTTTGTTGGTATTTAAGATACGCTTAACTAATATTTGTGCTGGACGCTCCTCGGGTAATAGTTTATTGACAAAAATGCACCTTAACCCTTCAAACAATTATAAAAGTGTAAGTTGTAAATCAGAAACTAACGACCATCAATTATTTTAATTTGCAACTGAGATTTCGAAAATTATGAGTAATTGTCTGAATTGTTGTTTACAAATTATATTGTAACAAGACGTTTTTGGGACCTAACTATCACTGAAAGTCTAGGACTAAACTTTCATTCTCCCTAATTTTATTACCGTGACCCAACAATAACAATTTCCATTAAATTTTGGTCAAAGTCGTTATGGAAATTTTTTTTAGTCTGAATGTCACCCTGAAATTGAAAGTTAATTGGCTCCGTTATGCTGATGTTTGTGCGAGTGTGGTATGCACAACACTTTTTTCCAAGTCATCTTTACAACGAATTCATATTAGGTGTTTTTCTCTTAGGTGCTTCTTATGTGTTTTTCCTTCTGATTAGAGGGATTAGCTAGGCATTTTTTAAATTTTTTTTATATATTCTATTTATTTAGATTAAATTATATGCTGTATCTTGCAATTTTTTTTTTTTTTGCACCCAATATCTCAAATTAATTAATTTCTAGGAGTTACAGGAAAAAAAATTTCAGAATGCAGGACTGAAAATTAATTAATTTGAGATACCGTACAAAAAAAAAATGCATGATGCAACATATAATCTAATCTAAATAAATAGAATCTATAAAAAATTTAAAAAAAAAATGTCTAATCCATCTAATTAGAGGGAAAAACACAAACCCTTTACAACTCATTGTTCAAAAAAAAAAAAAAAAAAAAACCCCTTTACAACTCGATTTTTTTTTTTTTGTTTGGGGGTGATTTGTATGCGTCATCTCCCCCTCCCAATGCCACCAGCACCTCTTCAAACTTGAACCTTAGAAACCCAGTAACATGAATGTCTCGTCTACACTTTCTCTTTCTCTATAAAGATCTCATATCCAAAACACAAGAAACAATAATCAGATTTGGGTGAGGTAAACTCCTGCTATTACCCTTCAATCTCTTCAAATACAACCAAAACAAGATTTTGATGGACATAAAATTCTCCCCAGAGCCGTCCCCAACGGAAGTGGGAATTCTCAAAATTCTAAATTCTTAAAAAAAAAAAAAAAAATTGAAACGAGAAGCAATTTTGTTTCAATTTCTACACGGATGCATCAAGAAAAGAAAGTTTTCAGAATTTACGCAATTTTCCCAAAGCCCGAAGACCATCAACAGTAACCCTACATTTGTTTTGACGCAAATTTGTAAAACAACAACATAAATCAAAGATGAGTGGGTCATGGGGAAGGAGAAGACACTAGCGGCGGAGGAGATCTGAGTCTATTGCTCACGACGTTACCAATGGTGCTTAGCGAAGGAGATCTGGTTTCATCGAGGAGATTGAAAGGCCAATGTCAGGCCGAAGGTGATCATGCGTGGTGCTGTAAGAGGAAGAAGGAAGTATCCGATTTAGGCGAGGAAGGAAGAGGTCGAGTGAGTGATTATCTACATGATTGGTACGGAGTTTGTTACAAGCAAATGTGGACCATACACGTAACGAGAGATAAAGATTACACCAACTGTATAGAATCTTCAATCATATCTATCGGATAACAAATACTAATTGTACATTATGAAATACTAATTACTCATTAGTTCTAACACTCTCCCTCAAACAAGAGGTGTCGGATACAAACCGAGTTTGCTCCTCAAGTAAGAGAATTGAGTGTGAGTAAGAGCCTTTGTAAGACAGTGTGCTATTTGGTGCTAAGAAGGAATATAGGCAATAGTAACATTACCTGCCAAAACTTGATCACGTATAAAATGAATATCAATATCTATATGTTTGCTTCTAGCATGATGAACAAGATTTGATGCAAGAGCTTGTACACTTAAATTATCACACCATATGACATAATGTCGTTTAAGAAACAAACCAAGTTCAGTGATCAAAGTACATAACCATTTTAATTCAGCAACCCCATTAGAAAGAGCCCTATATTCAGACTCAGAACTTACTCTTGATACTACTTTCTGTTTCCTAAAGGCCCAAGAAACAAGAGTGCCACCCAAATAAACACAGAAACCAGTGATAGATCGTCGATCATCAAGTCAATGGCCCAATTAGCATCAATAAAGCCATTAATTGAAGGGATCTAAAGGGCTTAAGATGCAAGGCATAATGGTAAGTACCTTTAAGATACCTAAGAATACGTTTCACTCCTTGAAAATGAACATCAGTAGGACAGGACAAAAATTGACTCAATTTATTGACCGAATAAGCAATGTTAGGTCTGGTGGTGGTCACATACTGTAAAGATCCTATGACTTGTCGGTATGAAGAAGGATCAAACATAGGTTCACTATTAGAAGAGGAGAATTGACGTCCTATGACCATAAGAGTAGACACAGGAGCACAATCAGCCATTTAATGAACCTTCTTAGAATATCCATTATATATTTTCCCTGATTAAGGTAGATGCCAGATTCATCCTGAAAAGTATCTAGGCCAAGAAAATAATAGAGAGGGCCTATGTCCTTTAGAGAAAAAACAACATTGAACTTAGTGATAAAGTTTCTAATAAAAAGGGAATTGTTTCATGTAACTAGTATGTCATTAAATATACTAGGATGAACACAAGAAGGGATCGGGTCCTTAGAAAGAATAGAGAAATGTCACTCTTAGAATTCTGAAAACCCCACTAAGTCATTGTGTATCGAAGACGATCAAACCAAGCACGTGGTGCTTGTTTGAGACCATGGATCGCTTTAACTAATTTACACACATGATTAGGTTTCTGAGGATCATAGAAACCATCAGGTTGATGCAAATACACATCCTCTTATAATTAAATGTTAAGGAAATCATTGTTAACATCGAGTTGCATAGCTAATTTCCCAACAAAAAGTAACAGCAAGGGTTAGAATCAACCTTACTATTGTGGGCTTTATGACTGGATTGAAGGTTTCAAAGTAATCAGCCCCAGGAGCTTGTTAAAAGCACTTTGCAACAAGGCGTGCCTTGTGACGAGAGCTGTCGAACTCAAGCAAAATAACTAGGTTTAACACAAATTTGTAGTATAAGGAACCTGGATCGTCTCTCAAAGAATTCGTAGTTGGTCTAAATCAAGCAGTAAAATAGTAAATGAAAAGTAGGGTTTTCAGTGCAAATAAAAAATAAGAACTAAAAACAGATTTTAAAAATGAAATTAATCAGATTAAAAACGATCAACCCAAAATTGGGATTCCAAAAACTTCCATCATCGGACGCAAAAACAAATGACTAAGCTCGTGATTGATTCTGGACAAATCAAAATCCTTGCATTTGTCCAGAAATTCCCTCAACTAGACGATCGCCTAGGATTTGTTCAAACTCCTGGCATGTTCATTGTGCGAACGCATAGTGCTCACTGTAACCCAATTTGAACTATGTCCTTGGGATATCAATCTGGATATTAAATCTAACACCCAACCTCTTCCCTAAAATCGAATATGATTAAACGAAAGATAAACGAGTTTAGTTACCAATTAAAGTGTGCATCCTCTGGATATCCTCAATTATGGGTCGATCACAGAAGCTTAGACAGGCATTGCTGGGTAGAATGATGAAGAATAGACGATGAACATGATAAACAATGCAAAGAAAATATAAGCTTTTGTATTGGATCCAAAAATCTCCACTAAACGTAATGACATAGTGTTTAAGCCATTCTAGGGTATTAACCAAATTCAAAATCGGACTGGACTATGAAAACTGGCCCACTAATGGAAACAAATATTAAATGGTCTTCAATTACAAAAACCAGGCCTAATTAAATTAAATTCCAGAATATCACATCTGACTTTGACTCCAATTTTGACTGTCTTCTTGTTTGAATTTGGCTTCAAAGTCTTCATATCAACTGTAGCTCTCTGAATCATACAAAAAATGAGACAAGAATGAGGCTAATTGGATACCTATAACAAAAGTATTGGTAAGAATACTCAAGCACTGTAAATCTAGAATTTTATAATAAAAATAAATTAAATCTAATTAAAAGCCCAAAGTCCAATTAAGCACAAAAGCCCATTATTTATTAACTAAACAATCCTAATTTTATTAACTAAGAGATACAAATAAGTATAATAATATTCAATTATCAAACCCCCAACACTTATCCTTTTGCCCTCCTGAGCAAAATTAAAAGATAAAGACTAAAAGAAAAACTTCTCCTTTCTAACAATTGCCAAAAATGCAAAAATTGAACAAGGATCACAAAACTTCAAAAGATCAACTAATCAATACATAAATGCTTTCATCTCAAATTACAAAACGTGGCAATCTCAATCAATGATGCTAATCACACAAGGTGGTCTCTCAAAGGATGCCCTCAATTAATCTCTCAAGTGTATAGGGTAAGTAAGTGTATAACTCAAATTCTACTCAAGAAAATTGTCCTACCATAAGCTTGGTCAAGTTCTACTTCTTCACTACTCATAATGCATGCATGCACAAATCAAGAGGGCTCATTATTCAAGGTTGTAATGGGGTTAGGGTTAAAGTATATATCAGTATGGAAATGAGAAGTTAAGCACCTAAGAAATTTAAAAGAGCACTAGTTAATAATATAAAGTCACTCAAATATATTTTCTTCTTCTTCTTTCTATCTATGTCTTTTTCTTCTTCTTGTTTTTTTTCTTTGCCTTTTTTTTTTCAAGTAGCTATTTACACAATGACAATAACCAAATCAATGCCAAAAGTTGAATGGCACAAAATCAAATACCTCCCCGGCACTTAAAATGTTGCACCCTAACCAACCCCCACACTTAAACACAAAACTAAGGTGAAACCAATGCTCAATACATTTTCAAGGTGCGGTATAAATTGGTTTTACACTTAGGCTGGTGATGTGGCTTAGAAAAGAATGAGTCAAAAAAAGGTCAAATGGGCTAGCAAAGGGAATATAACGCAAGGGAAAAGTTATTTGGCCAAAGTGGGAAATTGAAAGAAAGAAAGCCTCCATCATATTTATGCATGTAGTAAGTGAAAAATGTAGTTTTAAAAAGAAAGAGAGCAAGTTCTAGAGAACATAAATCATAAGCAAAAGCACACATGAAAGAAAGAATGGTAGAAGATGAATTCCATTCATGCAGGTCCAAAATCTCACTAAGGTCAACACCAAATCATGCATTCATCATCATAAAATCAACTACCAAGGCAAGTAATCCAAGAGTCAAAATGTCCAAGTTCACAATATGTATAGCTAAGCAATCATAGAATGAAAGACTATATTATTCACAGAAACTTTTGGAAAAGAAAAGTGGGAAAATGCAAGAAATAAAAGAAAAGGAAAATAGAGAAAGAAATAAGAATACTCCCCAATGTTGTTATGGAGGGTAAGTGGCATCAGTGAGTATGATCTCTGCTTCCACAGGTTGCTGCTGGGATGCCTCATAAAATTTCTTGATTCGATGTTCGTTCAATTTGAAGGTCCTCCCTGTGGATGAATCACACAACTCAATAGCACCAAAAGGAAATACATGAGTAATCACAAAAGGGCCATCCTATCTAGATCGAAGTTTACCAAGCATAAACTTCATAGGGAATTGAATAGAAGGACTTTCTGGCCCACAACAAACTCTCTTCTCAGGATTTGCTATCGTGGAATGCCTTTGTCTTTTCCTTGTACAACCGAGAACTCTCATAAGCATCCAAACAAAGCTCATCCAACTCTTGCAACTGTAACTTTCGTTCCATCCCAGACTTAGCCAAATCTAAGTTACACTGCTTAATAACCCAATATTCTTGATGCTCCAACTCAACTGAAAGATGACATGCCTTACCAAATACAAGCCAATAGGGGGACGCCCCAATCGGAGTCTTGTAGACGGTCTGATATGCCCACAAAGCATCATCAAGTCTCTTGCTCTAATCTTTCCGGGTAAAGTTAATAGTTTTCTGAAGGATTTGCTTAATCTCTCTATTCGAGACTTTAGCTTGACCATCGGTTTGTGGATGGTATGTTATGGAGACCTTGTGAATTACCCCATACTTCCATAACAAAGCACTCATGCTTCAGTTACAAAAAAGAGAGCCCTGGTCACTGATAATAGCTCTTGGAATACCAAACCTACATAAAATGTTAGACCTGAAAAAATCAACCACCACAATAGAATCATTAGTCCGGGTGGCTTTCCCCTCAAACTATTTTGAAACATAATCAACAACCAGCAATATGTAATTAAAATCATAGGAAGCAGGAAATGGACCCATAAAATCAATACCCCAAACATTGTCCTTACTAGCCGATTTTGTCAAAACCATTACGGATTTTGTGAAAACCATTACTATTTTAGTGAACCTCATTAATCAATCATTTTACACATATTATTCGTACTTACCGATTTTTTCAAAACCATTACTATTTTAGTCAATCTCATTACTCAATTCGTCACAGCCCTAAACTCTTTGTCAATCATTTTACACATATTATCAGTACTTATGGATTTTATCAAAACCATTACTATTTTAATAAACTATAAAATCTCATTGGAAAATTCATAAGCTTGCTAGAAAACTCATGAGCTCGCCAGAAATTGCAGAACTTTGCCGAAAACTGGTTTCTTGGCATTGTGATGGTGAAAGTGAAGAGAAATAATGAAGTTGAATGGAGAAGAAGAAAATAACAGTGAAGAGAAGAACAAGCTCTACATGGTTCAGATTGACGCAAGTGAGAGTAGGGAGGAGCTTCGACGAAGATAGTAAGGCTCAGTTCGAAGCATTAGTGAGAGGAGGTAAGAGCTTCAGTGACCCAGGTGAAAGGAAGGAAGGGCTTTGGCGCAAGTGAGAGGAAGGGAAAGCACCGGCATAAGGTAGGGGTAAGAAAGAGATGAAGAGAGGGAGAGGAGAGAGAAAGAGAGCCACGATAAGAGGAAGAGATGGAGAGGAGAGAAAAAGATGACTGATATTTTATATTATGTGAGGGGCATTTTAGTAAAAAAACTTAAATTTCAAAAAAGAGATCTACTTCAATCTTCCATATTGGCGCAAACTTGATGTGAGACACTGTATTTATGTTATGCATATGGAGAAAAACACATGTGATAGTATTGTTGGGACAATTCTCAACATACAAGGTAGTTCTAAGGATGATATGAAGGTAAGATTAGATTTACATGCAATGGGAATATGAGAAGACTTACATCCAAAACCATATGGTAAGAGAACTTATTGTCCCCCAGCTTCTCGTACTTAAAAATATTGTATAGATGAAAGACCTAAAATTAGTAGGCTAAAAAGTCAAATGATTGTCATGTCTTAATGCAACAGCTACTCCCAGTAGCTATTCGAGGCATTGTCAAATATGATCTTTAACACATTTTGACTATACTTTGTTTCTTATTCAATGTTATATGTAGTAAAGTCATTGAGATTGAAAAATTGGATTAATTGAAAAATAAAGGATATATTATCTTGTACCAACTTAAGAAGCTTTTTCTTCTTGCATTTTTTGACATCATGGTATATCTAATTGTTCATCTAGTAAGAGAGATAAAGTTGTGTGGCCCTATCCATTTACAATGTATGTACCCAATTGAAAAAACTATGAAATTTCTAAAAGTATATATGAAGAACGCAAACCGGCCTAAAGCATCTATTGTTCAAAAATATGTTTCTGAAGAAGTCATAGAATTTTTTCAACATCATTTGCCCAAAGTAAGACATATTGGCTTCATAAACGTCATCATAAAGAAGGGGGTAGACGCGGCTTGAGTAAAGAGTGTGGATCCTGATGAATTGCTACAAGTCCACTTATAATCATGAATATTGTTGATGAAGTTCAAGACAGTATAAATACACATAAAAAAGCTGTAAGGAAAAAAAAATAATCGAATGACTGAACAAAGGTTAATTAGGGAGCATAACGGAACTTTTGGAAATTGGTTCAAACAAAAGGTTGAGGGAAAGGAATGTGTTTCTGATACAATAAAATGGTTAGCATGTGGTCCTAAGGTCGATGTTATAAGTTGGAATTCATATGTGATCAATGGTTATACCTTTTACACGAAATCCTTAGATGATAGGAGCACTATCCAAAATAGTGGTATTATGTTAGCTGAATCTATGCACTTCTTCAATTCGAAAGATAAGAAGACTAAATTGGCAGTCATGCCTTATTATGAGGTTATTGAAGAGATTTGGGTAGTGGACTATGTTAAAATTAAATTTCTCATTTTCAAATGCAAGTGGTTAATGTCAATAATGGTGTTCATATCTATTGGTTTGGATTTATATTAGTAGATACGAATAGTAGAAGTTTTAGAGATAAACCTTTTATTATGGCAGACCAGGCGAAACAAGTGTTCTATATCACCGATCAGGCAAATAAAATGTGGTATGTAGGTCTCCAAGGAAAAAGGGTCATTGATATTGATAAGGAAAGTCATTCAAATTATGATCTTCTTGAGACTCCTTCTTTTCAAGGGGTCTACCGGAATTGAACGAAGAAGAGGAAGCGGATAATGAACACGGCATAAGAAATGATCATCGTAAAGGGATATGAGAGGATATCACTTTATAAAAGAGAGAATTCAGGTAATATTCATCTGTAGAATTATTTAAAAAGTTTAAGGTTTTAACATTTTTTCTTTGTTCTTAAACAATGTCACTGATTATGTTCTTTTATTGCAGATCGGTCTAACAAATAATAGAATTTTAAGATCAGCTGTATCGAGACTGGGTCTAGAACCGATCTAAAACGCTATATTTACCTAGTCTAAAAAATGATTTTTGCACTAGTGAGCTGAGAACTAAGACCTTCCTTTATCTTCAAGTCTCTTCCTCATCAGCGAAAACTTCCACCTTCACCATCACCAGCGAGCTTCACCTATAATCTCACCCTCACCACGTCGGCCAATGTCATGTCAATAGAGGAAGTTCAACCACGATTTACAATGAAGCTTGAAGAAGCCGCAACATTGACAGAGGTGAGAGAAAGAAAACCATCGGGAACCATGCACCGCCACTACCATCGTTCCTTCCTCTGTTTCTTTATTGTTTCGAATTCTGTCTAAAACTTTTGTTACTCTATGTTATGTTGGTGATGCTGAGGGATGAAGAAGGAGGAGGGATGAGTTTTTTTTTTTATGTTAAGGGGTATGTTGGAGATTTCACACTTCCATTTTCATTTTCAGATCTACCAAACAGAACACCCTTTAAGATCCTTTCCAATCTTCCTTTCATTTTCATTCAGTTCCCTTCCTTTCTTTTCCCTCTTCAAACTTTCCTTGTACCAAATGGGGCCTTAGATGTAGCTTTTACCTGAACACTAAGGGTGTGTTTGGTTTAAGAGGAGAGAATGGGAAGTTTGAATTTTTAGGTGGGAGGGAAGCCAAAATTTTGGCTCTCATTCATTTCCTTCCCTTTATTTTTGACTCTCATTATAAAGGATCTGAAGGTGGAATATCACCTAGAGGGGGGGTGAATAGGTGATTACAAAATTCTTTTGTTGTTAGCTTAATAATACAGTCACCCACACAACAGATGTAAATCAAGGCAAAGTAAAGATAGGGAAGAGGAGATTGACACAGAGAATTTATACTGGTTCGGTCCTAATCCTTGACCTACGTCTAGTCCCCAGAAACACTCCGGGATTTCACTAACTTACGTTCAAATGATTACACACTCTGTAACACTCGGAGCAATTCTTTCTCTCTTGAATTACACTCCCCCTTACAAGTTGCAATCAAATGACCCAATCTCAAAGTCCCAATACTCTGAGTTCCTTACAAGAAATGATAATAGATGAATGACTCTCTCTAAGAGCAGATAAACAAAACACCGAAGAACAATATATGACACGGACTCGCTTGGAAGTATTCGAAAGTATTTGGCGAAAGTATTCGAAAGTATTCAGCAGAAGGATTCAGAAATTGTCTCGCAAGAGCTTAGCGGAACTAATCTCTTGAAAGTATATTTCTGTTTTCTGAGCGTTTTCTTGCTGTGTACTTGGGTGTTGTTCAGCTGCTGATCCCTTCTCTATTTATACTGGTTGTGATGTCCGTTTGAGGCTCCTCTTGTTTGAAAAAATCATTCCTTTCTTGCAATCAAATCAGATTTCAACCTTTTGAATAATTTGGAAGTTTGTTGGTGGTCATAATGTCAGCAATGATTTCGTTTTGATTGTGAATTACTTCTACGCGTCTCGCATTGTCATTTCTGCTTCAATCTGAAAATATATTCTATAAACAATGAAACGCGTCGATCTCATTTCCCAATCTGTTACCTCATTATCCTGCACTTAAATATTAGTAATTGCAATTCTAAATGGTCAATGGTTAAGAATCAAATCAATAAAGAGTATATTAAATTGAATTGAATATCAAAATCATGATCTGTTGTCTCGACAGTGCGAGCTGCTGTTTTCCGTCAATACTCGAGTATAGAATACTCACACTCGAGTATAGCTGCAGTATTTCGAGTATCAACTTTCGAAGATCATAACTTTCTGGTATCAACTCCGTTTTGGTTGGTTCAAGTCTTGTTGGAAAGCCCTTTGAGTCTACTTTCAAATGGAACCGATTTTAGCTTCATTGGATTTTTATTTTGTGAGATATACCCAAAACATTGAAGCTTGGTCAGGAGTGTGACGGTGATGTCACTGTCATCTTAAACAATTCATAGCTCTCTCATCTGACATCCGTTGGACTTGAATCTTGTGCGACTAGGACCACTTGGAAGTCTAGTTTCCAACAAAATTGGTTTCACCTCAATCCGATCTCTGGTTTGGGAGATATTGTCAAATTACCAGAGGTCGCCCGAAACTGAATGTTGAACAGAGCTGATCAGAGTCATACTCGAGTATTGTTGATCCATACTCGGGTATTGTCGGGATTTAAGCACAGAAGCAGTTGTTTATGCACCATACTCGAGTAGCCAAGTACCATACTCGAGTATTGAAGTGTCATACTGAATAATTGAAGCATGATACTTGAGAATGGATGTTGGATACTCGGGTATTGACGGAAGTTCAAGGCAATTCATCCTGAAGCTCATTTTTAATCATTTTAAGTCCGAATTGAGTCGTTCCAACTTCCATATCACCGTGGAGTCTTCTAGTATTAATCTAGGAACATGAATAATGATATTCTCATTATATTCAGCAAGTTTTTCATTCTTCCAAATCTCATTTTGATTAATCTCCATCATTAAACTTCACATCATTAATCTCTTCACATGGAGCAAGTTCTTCTTTCTTGATTAATCTCTATAATTAATCATGGACTAATCTACATCAAATATATTGTAGTTAGTCAATGTAGCAGATAAGTATAATATACAATCTTTTTGCTCTTAATGGCATCTATATAAAACATCATCAAAACTAATCGAACCAACATTCTCCCCTTTTTGATGATGGCAAATACATTTAGAAAAATATGTTTGAATATGAAAATACAATAGATCACATATTTTTCTTGCATTTCTCTCCCCCTTATTTGTCATTAGCAAAAGATAGAGGTAAAGAAGAAATATAGATGGAGAGGCAAATATGAGAATAAGTTAGAAATGACTTCTCTCATTAATCATATATCAAGACAACAATTTTCTCTCCCCGATTTTCATTCTAAATATGATGCAATTTGGAATGTTTTTATGAAAAAAAATGAGAGAATTTAGAGAGGTTTTCAAAACATCTTTCACAATTAAAGCATATAGATACCAAACATGTGCAAAATTTCTACTGAATATAAAAAGGTAGAGTTTAGAAATTCTCATGTTGGTTTTTGTAAATTGATGATCTGTCTGTGAAGTCCATTTGCTTCTTTTCTTGTTGTGTGAGATCCACGATGTGCTCTGAATAACCTTTGAGATGTGGAATGAGACTAAGGTACTGGCTTGAGTTATATCTCGTATGAAAGAGTATGGTCGGTACTCGCCTTCCATCTCTTGCCTTTTCTTCAGGGAACTCTTCATAGAGTATATCTCACTGAATGATGGAACGTGAAAGCACTATTCCTTAATTTGATAGATTCTTCTTGTAGTGCATTAAGGAAAGTTCTTGCACGAGACTTAATTCTCCCGCCACAATTGTAAAATTTTCTTGCAAGGGAGAATTATTAGTGTAATAAGATATCGAATATTCCTTTCTAAATAATATTTTCTAATTATTGTAATGAAAGAAAAATATAAGATATTTTCAAATATAAGATTAACTCATCATCAAAACTTAATAAAACATAGTGAATATAGATGAGTTTTTTTAAGATAAAACACATGTTAATGTGAAACTCCCCTTAATGAATGTATTCTCTCTAGTAATACCAAATAAGAGTGTGATGCCAATGTTTAATGAAGATTAAGCACCGTGAAAGATTTATTTGAATGCTTGAAATAGAATGAATGACCCATACAGTATGCACACATCTTTCTTAATTGGAATAGAATGCTTGTTGATTTAATGATGCACATAAAAAAAGGTTATTTGGATAACAAGCATGTACAGTACTAGATGAAGAAAAAGATGAAGCAATGGAAGCTTTTGCAAAATCTGCAAAATAGTGCAGCATGATTTTTGAATGAATGCAATGACACAATGTGAAAAAAATTTATTCAAAGATTAACCAGCATTCATTTGAGATGCCAAAAATACAAAGGAAGCAGTTTCCATTTAAGGTGCTAGGGCCCATGATATTAATTGAAGGCAATGCTCTAATATAATATTGAAAATCTGATGCCAAGCAACCATTATTGATTAAATGATACAACTCGTCATATATCTATACTGCAGTAATACTTTTTCAAATTCTTCATTTTTGAAAAACGATGCAATTCAAGTACTTTATCAAATGAAGAAGAATGATGTTTTAATTCAATGCAACATATATATATATATATATATATATATATATATATATATATATTTTCTTTTGAATGAATAAATGACACACAACTTTGTCAAATGCTGCGTTAAATCAGAGAGGCATCCTGACAGTACTTGAGTACTCCACTTGAATACTTGAGTATTGCCCCACTACTCGCGTAACAGCAATTAATACTCAAGTATGCAATACTCAGATATATTAAAGTAAATACTGAAATACCTCATTTCAAGTGTGTATTGTGAACACTTGAATTTCTTTGATGTGTAAATTGATCATTAAGCATCAGGTGGATGATTCAGGGATGTTTTTCTCAGATGATGATGCACAGTACTCGAATATTGTACTTACCTACTTGAGTATTGTTGACATGATCTGTCAGTTGTAGCTTCCTCAGTTCGTCGATACCGGGTATGGCTTGAATGTACTCGAGTACCAATTATCTCAGAAATTTATTTATCTCTGTCTTGACAGTACTCGGGTATTATCAGTTCTAGGCTACTTGTTGAGCATCCTACAAAACAAAGTACTAGATACTCCTTGCTACCCAATGTTTCTTGAATCCACACAAGGTTAGACAAGACAACTCTCATGTTCTTTTAGAAATGAATCATATGAAACTTGAGCAAAGAGCATACAACACTTGTAAACAATTAACTGTTTTCAAAGAATAAGGGTTTGATCATTTGAAATCAATGAAAACTAGTTTGGCCAAAGACTTTTGAAGAAACACTGAGATTCTTGAATAAGATTTGATTCACCTCAATTATTTCTGTTTGAGCATTTAAACGAATAGAAGCTTCATGACAGTTCATTTGATAATTTCATTCTAATACAACAATTAGAACCAGTCATGATAATTAGATAACAGAAATCAGAATTGAGTAGAAGTCAGAATCATAACTTAAACAGAATGGAATCAGAAACAGGATCAGAGACTGATTTTGAACTTGCATCAGAATTAAAATTTAACATCAGAGACAGAATCTGAAATTGTAATTAGTTTGCTCATAGATATGAAACATAATCAGAGTTAGCAGCAGAATTAGAATGAGACAATAAGCACACTGCAAACCGCATAACTAATGATATGAACCATGAAACATACAGCCATATTGCATAACTTGACTGGTGTCAAGAATGCTATTTTCACAAATAGAGAAGAAGTTCGAATAATTTAACTGGAGTCATAACTGAATGACTAGAGTTAAGGCTACCATGACTTGACAACAACTTTAAAGATAATTTCTGATTCAACTTTAATCAAGATAAAAACATTTTTGGAACACCATATGAATGCAATCAAAACATTTTTCAAATCTAACTGAGTTGCTTTCAAAGAATGCTTTTTCAAAATATTTGTATGCATCTTCACAAAACAAAATGAATTGACATAGATTGTGCATTTAAGAGACATAAAATCAGAAGGTTATGCACAAATTCACTTTTGGTCCATTTAGCAATCTGGAAACGTTTAGAAAGACATAAATGGATGATTGCTAATGGAATGCAATGATGGACAAGCATTCATTACCCAAATATGAATCTCATATAAGCACAATATAGGGTATGAGTTAGATATCACCGTAATTTCCTTTGTCCTTGTAAAAGCTTGCTTAATTGAGATGGATTGATATGGATGTCTACCCTTTTTTTGACATTCAAGCATAGCCTATTTAGTTTCCTCAAGACTTGAATTATTTCTCTATGTTGCATTCTTGAGAAGTTTTTTTCTCATCCTACAAAACCATATGAGTCTTTTTCTTTCTTGGTATCCAACCTTACTTGGATCCAATCATTGTTAACTTGTAGAAATAAGATTCACATGCTCTAAAGAATACACTCAATTCAGAATAATTGAGCACAATGAATTAAACATGATTTTATGTATAAAAGAGATACTTTCTTTTCAAATAATCATGTATGCATAAAGAATTAAACTACTGAACACCGCAATCCCTTTATAAACTTGTTAAATGAATTTTTAAGAGATGTAAAATGTAATTTCAAATCAGTTTGCAATGCTTATTTCTAAACCTACAAAAGTAAAACCTCAATGAATATTTCAGATGATAGGAAAGGAGGTTTTATCATTGCATACCTTTTATTTAGATACTTGGGGGATCAATTTTGCTTACCCACCGCCTCTTATGTCTTTCGATGGGTTTCGCAAAGTTTTCTCAAAGGATATAGACTTCATGAGTCTTCTGCTTGGCACTTGAGAGGATCTCCTTTCCGGTTCATAAGAAGCTCTTTGATTTCTCATCTTCCCCGCACCTTTGTGTCTATTATTTTTGAAATCAGTCTGCACACACAAGGCAATAGATGGACATTTTGGTACCCACTTATACTTGGGTCCTTCACTGTTAGTTCGAACCTTAGGGAAAACATAAGTTCCCTTTGGTACCCATTGATAGTTACCAACAGGCTTATCTCTTCCATCTTTCCTATGAAAGCAAGATGAAGTATTGTGTCCCTTTCGGTTACAATAATTACAGTGAGCAAATGGATTTGAGTTATGAACTGATTTCTTAAAATAATTCAAATAATGTTTTCCACCAGTTTTCTTTTTACCTTTCTTCTTGTCAAAAGTAGGATTGTATCCTATGCCTGATCGGTCATTTGTAAATCTTTGAGCATTCAAAATGACATTGAGCATTTCACTACCTTTAGTGAACTTCTCAAGTGTTTTAGTAAGGTAAGAGTTTTTCTTTTCAAGATCAAGGCATTTTTCGCAAACCGAATTTTCACAAACCGAAATCGGAGGTAAATCTTTAACTTGTTGTTCCAAGCAATTTGATTTTCTTTCGGAAGCAATAAGTTCTTTCACAATCTTTTTAAATTCAGAATGCAATTCATTATACTCAGAAAACAATTCATCATAAGATGGTTCAGAATCAAATACCTCTTCTTCGTTTTCTGATTGCTCTTCTTCCGCAACTAAACAGATATTTGCAGTTGCTTCTTCTTCTTCTACGCCGGAGGTTCCTTCGTATGAAGTTTCTAAGGCTTTCCACATCTCCTTGGCAGTAGATAGATTGCAGATGCGGGAATACTCTTTTTGACTGAGAGCACCAAAAAGCATCAGTATGGCTTTGCTGTTAAGAGTCACTTTCCTTCTGTCATCCTCATTGAATTCATCTGCAGCCTTTGGAACGTTATTTCCTCCTACAATTTTTGTAGGAACATAATCTCCATTCTCTATTACTTGCCATAGACCATACTCCGAGGCTAACATAAATACTCTGAATTTTGCTTTCCAAAACGAATAATGTTCGCCGTTGAAACCAGTGGTCTGTTGATTGATGCACCTTCAGGTAATATTCCTTCCATGATCTTTATCTCGGGATGTTAAGCCCAACTGAGAAACCTATGCTCTGATACCAAATGAAGGTGGAATATCACCTAGAGGGGGGGTGAATAGGTGATTACAAAATTCTTTTGTTGTTAGCTTAATAATACAGTCACCCACACAACAGATGTAAATCAAGGCAAAGTAAAGATAGGGAAGAGGAGATTGACACAGAGAATTTATACTGGTTCGGTCCTAATCCTTGACCTACGTCCAGTCCCGAAACACTCCGGGATTTCACTAACTTACGTTCAAATGATTACACACTCTGTAACACTCGGAGCAATTCTTTCTCTCTTGAATTACACTCCCCCTTACAAGTTGCAATCAAATGACCCAATCTCAAAGTCCCAATACTCTGAGTTCCTTACAAGAAATGATAATAGATGAATGACTCTCTCTAAGAGTAGATAAACAGAAACACTGAAGAACAATATATGACACAGACTCTGCTTGGAAGTATTCGAAAGTATTTGGCGAAAGTATTCGAAAGTATTCAGCAGAAGGATTCAGAAATTGTCTCGCAAGAGCTTAGCGGAACTAATCTCTTGAAAGTATATTTCTGTTTTCTGAGTGTTTTCTTGCTGTGTACTTGGGTGTTGTTCAGCTGCTGATCCCTTCTCTATTTATACTGGTTGTGATGTCCGTTTGAGGCTCCTCTTGTTTGAAAAAATCATTCCTTTCTTGCAATCAAATCAGATTTCAACCTTTTGAATAATTTGGAAGTTTGTTGGTGGTCATAATGTCAGCAATGATTTCGTTTTGATTGTGAATTAATTCTACGCGTCTCGCATTGTCATTTCTGCTTCAATCTGAAAATATATTCTATAAACAGCAGAAACGCGTCGATCTCATTTCCCAATCTGTTACCTCATTATCCTGCACTTAAATATTAGTAATTGCAATTCTAAATGGTCAATGGTTAAGAATCAAATCAATAAAGAGTATATTAAATTGAATTGAATATCAAAATCATGATCTGTTGTCTCGACAGTGCGAGCTGCTGTTTTCCGTCAATACTCGAGTATAGAATACTCACACTCGAGTATAGCTGCAGTATTTCGAGTATCAACTTTCGAAGATCATAACTTTCTGGTATCAACTCCGTTTTGGTTGGTTCAAGTCTTGTTGGAAAGCCCTTTGAGTCTACTTTCAAATGGAACCGATTTCAGCTTCATTGGATTTGTATTTTGTGAGATATACCCAAAACATTGAAGCTTGGTCAGGAGTGTGACGGTGATGTCACTGTCATCTTAAACAATTCATAGCTCTCTCATCTGACATCCGTTGGACTTGAATCTTGTGCGACTAGGACCACTTGGAAGTCTAGTTTCCAACAAAATTGGTTTCACCTCAATCCGATCTCTGGTTTGGGAGATATTGTCAAATTACCAGAGGTCGCCCGAAACTGAACGTTGAACAGAGCTGATCGAGTCATACTCGAGTATTGTTGATCCATACTCGGGTATTGTCGGGATTTAAGCACAGAAGCAGTTGTTTATGCACCATACTCGAGTAGCCAAGTACCATACTCGAGTATTGAAGTGTCATACTGAATAATTGAAGCATGATACTTGAGAATGGATGTTGGATACTCGGGTATTGACGGAAGTTCAAGGCAATTCATCCTGAAGCTCATTTTTAATCATTTTAAGTCCGAATTGAGTCGCTCCAACTTCCATATCACCGTGGAGTCTTCTAGTATTAATCTAGGAACATGAATAATGATATTCTCATTATATTCAGCAAGTTTTTCATTCTTCCAAATCTCATTTTGATTAATCTCCATCATTAAACTTCACATCATTAATCTCTTCACATGGAGCAAGTTCTTCTTTCTTGATTAATCTCTATAATTAATCATGGACTAATCTACATCAAATATATTGTAGTTAGTCAATGTAGCAGATAAGTATAATATACAATCTTTTTGCTCTTAATGGCATCTATATAAAACATCATCAAAACTAATCAGAACCAACAGGATCATCTCCCCTCTAACAAGCCAAACAAGGTAACATACCTCCTTATCTGATCGAACCATATTTTGATGTGTTATTTCATAATTAATTTGGGATTTAATCGTGTTAATTGGGTTAAAAATGTATTATTTATGATTAATTTGGATTAATGAGTGATTACATGAAAAATGTGTTGAAAGGGGTAAAATTGTCATAATTATGGTAATTACTCTTATTCAATATTTTTGGGGAAGATTTGATGTTGGCTTGATTGGTTTAAATTGTAGGTGGTTGAAGAAATTGGATTAAATTTGAAAATGGAAGTTTGAGCAAGAGTTATAAAATTTTTAGTTTAGTCCCTCTGTGAAACTTTTTAAAAGTTTCAATTAGGTCCCTGCAGCAAAACTCTGCGTTTTGGCATTAATTAGGGCAGCTGGGAGGAATTGGATATTAAATTGAAACCCGAGACGCAGCTGGAGAGAGAATTGAGAATCAGAATAGGCTGCGAGACTGGAACGAGAGATCGACCTTCTTCGTTCCTCCCTTAACCGATTCACGCATCACCTTCTCCCTTCACCTTTCTCGCCGGCGACGTCTCCTTCCATCACGGTCGCCGGTGAGCTTCTACCATCCTCCCTCCACCACTTCTGACGACCTCCGTGGATTCCAGTTAGGGAGATGCAGACCACCGTCCTTCACCGTGAGCTGGGATTTTTTGGGGACCTTCACCTTCGTCTACCTCGTTCATCATCTTCCTTCCTCATTGCCGGCGAACTCTTTGAATTTTCTGGCAAGAGTTTGGATTTTCCGGCGAACAATTTTCCAGATTCCGGCTACTCTTCTCAGATTCCGGCGAATTCTCAGATTGCAATGAGGGGCTGATTTCTCTGCTTGGTGATGTGGATATTGACTTGAGTTCAAAGCTTAAATAGGGGAGTTATTCTATCATTCTATTAGTCTAGATTTATATATTTAGGTTGCCTAGTTTTAGGGATTATTGTGTATAAATTCTGAAACTGATATTAATGTTTATTGTCTCTGTTGGTTTGATAATTGTAGTTGAGATTGGATTTTGGAGTGTGAAGATTATATTTGTTTTAATTTCTTGTGGTTGCAATGAGATTATATTAATTAGCGTGTTATTGTCTAGTTAATGTAGTTGATTTGTGCCCTTTGAGGGACTATTATGTACTCAATTTCAAGAAGGCTCATGTTGCATTATTCCAATTTTAATTGCACATCAAGTGGTTTTTAACAATTTCTCAAGAGGTAGTAGTTAGCTATGTTTGTAGGAGCTACTATTAATTGAGAATATTGAACTCAAGTGTTATCTTGAGGTTTTCCTTAAGACTTGATGAATTTTAACTCCCATAATCTTTTATGAGCAAGGATAGTCATTTCTTCATTACCAAGAACGTTCATCATTCATATTTTCACTTCATCCATTCAATTCACTCATTCACCATTTTATAAAGAAAATACCAAAAATAATAGTTTAGCATTTAATTAAATTGCATTACTCTTTAGTTTATTAATTCAAAAATCCAAAAATCCAAAAATCATTTCCCCTTATTTTATTGCATTTGTATGACATTTAGATTATCTAGGAATCAATAAAAGGTCCTTCGAAAAGAGAGAACGATCTTAGGTTTGCCTATACGCAATCCTTGGTTATTTTTTATTGTGGACCCCAGTGGTGGAGGCACACTGGTTTTTAGGGGGGCAAGTGAACCCATAAAAAATATATATTTTGTGAAGGAATTTTTAATACAATACATCTGATTAGGTCAATTGGTTAGAGCTTCAGTCTTTAGTATTATAGGTCCCTGGTTCGAAGACTGGAATCACTTTTTTTTGCAAATTACTTTCCTCAAATAGCTCGCTCGTCCGCCGCCCTCTTCTTCCCCAAATCGATCCTCTTCTTCCCCAAATCGATCGATCGCTCAGTTCGCCCGATTCCCCCAAATCGATCCGCCCCCCTCTTCTTCCCCAAATCGATCCGCCCAGTTCGCCTGACTTCCCCCCCAAATCGATCCGCCGAGAGCCCGAGCTCGTCCGCCCCCTTTTCTTCCCCAAATCAATCCGCCGCCCGCCCGATTTCCCCCAAATCGATCAGTCGAGCTCGTCCGCCCCCCTCTTCTTCCCCAAATCAATCAGCCCAGTTCGCCTGACTTCCCCCCCAAATCGATCCGCCGAGCTCGTCCGCCCCCTTTCCGTTTGGAAGAGATCAAATGGCGACTTTTGACGTTTGAAGCAATAGCCAAGTCGCAGCTCGCCTGCCGACTGATTCTGCTCAACCTCAAGCTCCGCTCGTCCGCCCCCCTTTTCTTCGGCAATTTGGTCAAGTCCTCAATCAATTTCACAGGTTTTAGCTCATATCTTTTATCTTAATTCATCTGTTTCTGTTCTTTTTCCAGCTAGAATAATTAATGCCTGTTGGTTGTGAGCTATAACTTCTGAGATTGATTGGCTGGTAAGAAGAATTTGTAGAGGTGTTTGACTCATAATGGTTGTGAGCTATTAATCTATGTTTCTGTTCTTATCGAACGAACTTGCTGTGTGTTCTGCCACTGGTTGTTGCCTGATCCTGGTTATATTTTCAGATTGATTGACTGATTAATGCTTCTGGTTTCCTTTTACTGGTTAGAGGTGTTTTTAATGTAACATGAGGTTGTTATAACTTCTGTATTTGCCTTTTACTGGTTGTTGCCTGATCTTGTTTTTCTGATTGCCTGATCCTGGCTATAACTTCTGTATTTTTGATGTTTTTGGTTGGTTTAGTATTTTTGGTTGGTTATAACTTCATTCTTTGATTTCTTATAGGTTGCAACATGTTCTTTAATTTTGTCAAACTTTTTTTCTTTCAGAAAATGTTAACGATACAATCTTAAAGCATTTAAAACTTTCCTTTAAAAAAAAATTTCGGGGGAGCTGCCCCCGAACCCCCGAACCCCTTCACTAATTGTGCACCCATAAACTCTGATTCCTGGCTCCGCCACTGGTGGACCCCAAGGCTAAAGACAAAAAGGCCCTCATCATTATCCCTCCCTCCCTCCCTCCAAACCAAACACACCCTAAAAGAAAGAGAAGAAAAACAAAGAGAGGTGATCAAATGTGAAGCATTGTACGATTGAGACAAATGGCTTAAAATGGTTCTCATTGTGAACGATTTCTTCAGTATTTCAAAATCGTTATTGGTGTGAATAATCTTGATAAATACTTTTTAGGGAAAATTTTAGAGAGTGTAATTTCTATCAACCCCAAAACTTTATAAAATTTCAATGTGACGTTATGGTTAAAATAAAATTAATTTTTATAGGTGAAAAGACAATGATGCCCTTCTTTTATTTATTTTTTTCAGAATAGCATTTACAAGACAACTAAAGAGATTCAAAAGAATCTAGGGAATTAAAAACATTTTGACCATTTATAAGATAAATATGAAAATTCACAAGACAAATATGGGCATTTACAAGACAAATAAAAGGGGTCAAAAAAACCTAAGGAGTTAAAAACATTTGACCATTTACAAGACAAATATGGAAATTAACAAGATAAATATGAGTATATACAAGACAAATAAAGGGATTTAAAAGAAGCTCAGGAATTTAAAATATGTTGGCGATTTACAAAACAAATTTGAAAGTTCCAAGACAAATATGAGTATTTACAAAAAAAAAAAAGAAATAAGGGCATAATATCTTTTCACCCACAAAAAATTATTTCATTTTCATCATCGTGGGTGCAATGAAGTTTCATAAAGTTTTGGGGGTTGACTGAAATTTTCCCTACTTTTTATCTTGTAGCATCATGGTAAGTTCTATGACTGTTTATAGTATTTAGATAAAAATGCCGAGTAGACTATTGAGTATCTAGTTAGAGTGTCATACTGTCATATACTCATATAGGATATTCAGTCAAACAAAATGATCAAACTTAACTACTATTAACATTAGAGCAAGGTTGTTACGTTTTTAAATTTTCTTGCAACATTGACACTAAAAAAAACTTTCAGATTGACATTGAGATTTAGCGAATACTTCTGAAACAAATTTTCATATAAACCCTTAACTTTTTATTGTTAAGCATTTGGATCCCCATTCTATCCACACTTACCTCGTGTTCATTATTCGAGCAAGCTTTAGGTGGATTTTTGAATTTTTGAATTTTTTTTTTTGGTTTAGAAACATCATGGGCATTTCAAATTTGCAAAATCTTTTTCTATTATATAGCTTCGAGCCCACAACTGTTTAAGCATTTAAACCAACCATTTTTTCAAAAAATAAAATAAAATAAAATTGGGCAAGTAAAACCAAACCTTCCCCCACACCACTCTTTTTTTTCTTTTTCTTTTTTTTTTTTTTGAAAAAAAAATTTTAGGAAAGGGGTTGGGCTCACCCACAGTCTAAGGGCAGGGCGCTTGGAGCCCAGTCCACAGGGCATACTGGCCAGAGAGTACACATGCCTCCACCTCTACCAGCGTTTCCACTGCTTCCTAAACCCCTAGGATGCCTCCCCCAGCGTCTTGACCAACGCAAGGATCGAACCTCCTCCCTTGAGGTGAGGAAGTCCGACCCCTTCGCCAGTTGAACCCAAGAACGAGGGGAAACTAAATAATTTAAATGAAAACACGGTTTGATCACAATCTATAAAAACCTTATAGAGAACCCAATATATACATGTGGCCCAATCCTACAACAAAAATCCAATCTATAATGAAAAACTAAAGAGGCTAACCTACACTTGACTTGGGCTTAGTTACACTCAGACACAATGGCCCCTCTCATCCTATAAATTGACTATAAAATTTACAGGCCTTTATTTACTAAAACAAAGAAAAATTACCCAAATTTGCATATTTATAAGTCTAGCTGCATCATTTACAAATCAAAATTAATAATTCATATTTACACCTCAAAATTTTATTTTACAAGTTTAATTACGTAATTTACAATTTACAATTTAAATTTGTGAAACATTGAATTCACTGAGACATGTTATTATTTAATTTTGGTCAAAGTATAACTTTGGCCATTTATATTTATATCAAATTTCATTTTAGTCCATTTTATTTATAAAGTTCATTTTTAGTCCCTCAATCCTAATACTATTAGTCTCAATTAACAAAGTTGTTGAATCATTAAATTTAAGTGATGTTTATGTAATGTAAGGTAGACATAGCATACTTATATTTTAATCTTTTTAAATGATATTTTTATAAAAAGTGTTAATTAAAAGAGATTCAGGCTGAAAAACAACTATATATCTTTGCTGATACTAGGTTTCATTCATGTGATTCATCCTACTGCCAGCATCTCAATTCTCATCCCAGCATGGGATATACAGCAAAGTAGAGAGGAGAAGGAGTAATCACTACTCAGGATAATTAAGGAGATAGACCAAAGTACTACGCGTCTTCAGAAGAAGTATTCGAAAATTCAGGACGAGACAGTCAGAATGGGAACGAATCTATTGTGACTTGGAATTGAACAAGAAGCCATCAACAAATGAAAAGAAAAGGACAATCATGTCGAAGGAACCAGAGTTCAGCTTGCACTTAGAATTCATCCATTTTTTGTTTCTCTTTTACTGTTGGCGCAACTTTAAACGGAAGAAAAGTTTTTGGGAAAATTAGAATGAAGGACCTAAAGGAAATGATATTTATGGAGAAGGACCATAAAAATTGTAATTATTTAGAAGGACCAAATATAAAAAGATAAAATTAAAAGTACTAAAATGCCCCTAACAAAATCTTTTGCATTGCCTCTTACATTCTTTCCCATTCTATTTTTAAAACTAATACAAACTTCTAAGTTTCATTAAATTAAACAATAGTTTTCTCAATTTTCACAACTTGAATATATATCTATGGAAAAAAAAGTATGCATTCTTCAAATTTTAAAAATTATATCTTTTCAAATTAACAAAAATTTTAATTAAAAATAGAATTATATTGTTTTAATAAAAGTCAAGGTCTTTTATAATTTATCATATATGTTGAACCAAGAAAGTTTGTATGACTTATTTTTGTTTTAGAAGAAATTTATGTGATTTAAAAATTCATTTAATCTTAATAATAAAATAAAATCTAATTATCCAATTATATCTTGAAAAATATGAAATAATTTTATTTTTTATTTTTATAAAAATAACATAATTGACATTGATGTTGGTAATATAAATTGGTGAAAAATAAATATTAAGAAAAATATGATTTTAAAATTTTTTAATTAAATAATATATTGGGGAAAAAAGATATAATCATATCATCATCGGTAGTTTTAGTTTTAATTTTAGCTATTTTTTTAATTTTGAATACAAGAAATAATACATGAGGATTGATTAGGGGCAATTTAGTAATTTGAAATTTATATTATGATGTTTGGTCCTTCTAAGTAATTACAATTTTTATGGTCCTTTATAATAAATATTATTTTCTCTTGGTCCTTTATTTTAATTTTCCCAAAGTTTTTTCCTTTTTTCTTTTTCCAGATGGATGAAAAGTAATTTCTTGTTAAAGCTTATTCCCAGTAGCTTAGTTTAGTTTAGTGTGTTGCTTTTAAGATTTGTTTAAAATATAAAAATATTATATTAAAAAGATTAATATATAAACATATTTGTTAGCATTTAATTACATGTGCATCACTTAAATTTGACGAGTAAGTAATTTTCGTTATGTGAGACTACGGTGTTAGAATTTAGGGATTAAAAATGTACTTTATAAACATAAAAGACTAATATGAAACTTTTTTTTTATTTGGTTGCCCACTGGATTCATCAGAACCTTTGGTTTTGACAAATCCTGATTCACCCCGAGTCAGGACCATGGCCATAGGACAAGAGTTTTCAACGCCATTTTTTTTATTCCCAATCTCAAAACGACGACGTGGTTAAAAGAGAACAAGTCTCTTTCCACTTGCTTTTACTTGATGTTGATACTAACATAAAACTTGATGTGAAGATAAAGGACAAAACATATACTTTAGCTTTTAATTTTCTTTCCACTACTCCTCCTATAGTAAAAAGATTCCCAGATGGAACCATCAAAACCACTTTTATCAGGCCAAGCCAATCAGGTCTAGAATAAATATGAGACCTCTATATATCTCTTATGTTTATCATTTTATACCAAACTTATTTATCCGACTTATAAATTGATATATAATTTAATGTTATATAAAAATATTTTAGAAAAATCATGCTACATATGCTACAATTAAATAATTTTTTTTAATTTTCATAAATTAAATAAGTAGGTTTCACATTTGGAATAAGTAAATTGTCGTTGTTTTGGTTGTCGTCATCATCATCATCATTATTAAAGTTAAAGGCCAATTTTGTCCTAAAAGTTATAATCCAAGGGTAATTTTACCCTTTAAATGTCAAAAAGGAGTAATTTTACTTTGACTGTTATCCAAGTTAGTTATGATTGTTAGCTTACTAAATATGTTAAGCTGATAATCTACATATCATTCACATCATTTTTGTTGTTAGAGTGCGAATTTTCACCTTAATAAAAATAACATGGATGACATATGGATTATCAACTTAACATATTTGATTAAATAATTATCAAAATTAATTAGGACGGTGAAAGAAAAATTGTTTCATTTTTTATACTTTTGTATTATCCTTTAATCCTTATTATTATTATTAATGGACCATTTTGTGAAAGATTCAAGGAATGCTGATAGCATGGCATAACCATAAAGTGAAGAGACTGAGATGGACAAAAAGTGGGGCCCATGCCATTATGAAGATGCAAAATCAAGCATGAATTGAAAGGCCGTGGTCCCCACCATTGAGATTGGAAATGGATGGGTGAGGAGGAAAATGTTAACGCGTGCACGTGGGCACCATAAAGTTGCCGTTTTGACCCCCCAACAACCTTTTTCATTTATTTTCTAAACAAATATCTATTGTCTTCCAATATTTTTGGGATAAAATTATAAAACTTAAAGGGAAAAAGATGAATGAACTTGGAAAAGCCTCAGAAGCCCATCGAATTTGTAAAATGACTAAGAGATGACAAAAACTTTTGAGAGTTATGCAAATTCATGCAAAATGATATAATTGCCCTTGAGAAAGAGATGAACCAGATTCTCTCAGCTCCTTAGGTGACTGCCGAAGCGCGCACATTCACCGACGTTGTCATCTTGACCTCCACCGTCAACGGCGAAGCCGCACCAGCCACTTTGGACGCCGCACCGGCACGGGATTTGACGGTGGGCTTCTAAGGGTTTTACAAATTCAGATGATATTTCTTTGTCTTTTTCCCAAACTTAAAAGAGAAATATTAAAAAAAAAATTGTAAACTCTTAAACCATATTTATTATCAAAAGCTAATAAGAAATGGTGAAATTTGATAAGTAATCTATAATTTATTTTAAAAAAATACCTAATTTAAAGTTTTACAATTTCAAAATTCTTTTTTTATATATATTTTCCTAAAACTTATCCAAAAAGTAATCAATAGTGTGGCTTTTTCTTTTTAATATATTTTTCTTTCAATTAACTATTCGTCAATGATAATATTTTTGCTTTTATTTTAAAATTTTGTCTTACTTTTACACTTCTAAAAATATATGATATTAAACACACTTTATGTAAAATTATATGGGTATTTTTCCATTTTTACCCAATCTATATATTTACTATTAAATCATTATGTCTTAGTTGAAAATTTTTAGTAAATGAGTTGAGTCTCATACTTTGGAATAAATTGTTCTTAATCAATAGAGTTCACACTCATAAGAATGATTGCAGTCAAATCTATAAATTTGAATATATTTTCTTATATCTGCCATATAATTTACTTTTAAAAAAAATAATTTGGTTCATATATTCTATTTACTCATTTTTATAATATCCTACTTGAAGTTGTCTGAGCATTTACTATTTTTCAATCATTTTTTCCTAATTAATTATATTCTCTCTTCTCATCTTTTTTCATATTACATTCTTTTTCATAATTTCTCTTATTACTGTCATATTTCTCTCTCTTACTTACCCCTTTATAAATTAGGGTATACTTGAAAAAAATATTATTTATGACATATTTATTATTTTTAACTGATTTTTAAACCTTATAATTCGGTTATCAAACTCTTATAAAAAGACTGGAAGTATAATATATACTCCATATGGTCCTTATTATGAAACACTTTCAACTAATCCTCACACAAGCCAAAGAATGATAATTAAGTCATTAAATTTGTTCTAAATATTTATTTTTCCTAATTCTATCTCTCTTCAAATGACGTGACTTAATTTTTCCAACTTTAAACCTCAATTAATAACAATAGAAAAATAGAAAAAAAGTAATTAATGGGTTGTTGATGACTTATATTTGGGACCAAACATTGCTTCTAGAATATGCCATATAATATAAGGACTAGAGAGAGTAAATCATTTGAAGAGTAATTAATATTTATTTGCCAATTTTGTCTCTGTAATTAGTGCTTAAACGTGGCTTCTCTCATTTTTCTCTATCCTTTAAAATATCATTTGATATAGATAAAGTTGGAAAAAAATTTAATCAAAGACCAATTTAATGAATTAACCGCTTTTAATTTCTTTAATTCCTATAAAGTGGTTGGAAGATGGTGAAGTGGTAGACAGGAGAAAGGGTCTCTCTACTTCCCTTGTCATCTACTTTATTTCCACTATTAGATCAAACTATGAACGTTTGAATTTAATATCCTATAAAAAGTTAAAAAATATATAGAATATTTTAATAAAAATATAAAGATACGAACTATTTATATCAACTTTTAATGATTCAAATTTATTTATATACATGTTATGTTATTTGATACTCTAATAATATTTTATTTAAAACATAATCGTTGAGAGTTGATCTAATGGTAAAAATAAAGAAATAGAAGGAAGTAGACCGTAAAAAAAAAGGAGAAATTAAAATAAAAGACCTAGAGAAAATAATATTTATTATAAAGAATCATAAAAATTGGAATTACTTTGAAAGACCCAACATCATAATATAAATTTAAAATTGCTAAATTGCCCCTAATCAAACCTCCTACATTATCTCTTGTATTCATAATTAAAAACATAACTAAAATTAAAACTAAAATTGTCTATCATGATATGATCATATCTTTTTTTTCAATATATTATTAAATTAACAACAGTTAAACTCATATTTTTTTTACCAATTTATATCATCAAGTTGTTTGATTTATAATATCAACGTTGATATCAATTAGGATATTTTTATAAAAATAAAAGATAAACTTATTTCATATTTTCAGGATATAATAGGTTAATTAGATTTTTTAATTTTAT
The DNA here is from genome assembly GCA_025563575.1 of Acacia pycnantha. Lineage (NCBI taxonomy): Eukaryota > Viridiplantae > Streptophyta > Magnoliopsida > Fabales > Fabaceae > Acacia > Acacia pycnantha. Next base: position 6,237,745 of record JAMWYP010000002.1, on the reverse strand, counting down.
TAACATTACATGAATTTTTTTCATCCACATAAATTGCTTCTAAAACAAAAATAAATCATAAAAACTTTCTTGGTTTAACATATATGATAAATTTTAAAAAACTTTGACTTTTATTAAAATTATATGATTCCATTTTTAATTAAATTTTTTGTTGATTTTTATAAAATTATAACTTTTATAAATTGAAGAATGCGTAATTTGTTTTTCATACATACATACACACACACACACACACATATATATAAGTGAAAAATGAAAATTGAGAAAACTATTATTTAATTTAATGAAACTTGGAACTTTGTATTAGTTTTAAAAATAGAATGTGGAAGAGAATGTCGGAGGGAATACATAAGATTTTTTTGGGGCATTTTACATTTGATCTTTCTAAATAATTACAATTTTTATAGTCATTCTCCAAAAATATCTTTTCCTGTAGGTCCTTCATTCTAGTTTTCCCTAAAATAATATGAAGAGGTTCTAGTCCTCATCATACACGGTTGAAAGTTGAGTAGATGAGAGTATTAGTCATCTTTTTTTTTTTTATGAGAAAATTTTAGGAGAGAGGTTGGTTTAACCCACAGTCTAAGAGCAGGGCATTATGACTTTGCTCCCCATGGCATACAGGATTGAGAGTATACATACCTCCACCTCAGCCTGCGTTTCTACAAGTTCACATAACGCCTGAGTATTAGTCATCTTTTTTTTTTATAAGAAAATTTTAGGAGAGGGGTTAGGTTCACCCACAGTCTAAGGGCAGGGCATTATGGCTTTGCTCCCTATGACATATAGGATTGAGAGTACACATACCTCCACCTCAGCCTGTGTTTCTACAAGTTTACATAACGCCTGAGTATTAGTCACCTGAGACAATGCTTTAACCCAAATTTTGGCATCCGCTTGGAGTCCCAAAACGTACATTTCTCAAACCTAGACCATACCAAATGGATGCCCAAACACACAATTAATGTTTAAAAGCCTTAGTGTACGTATACTAAAAATGCTTATTTTGATTAGGGAAAAAAAAGAAATTATTGAACCAAATCCCTTCATACTGGATCAACCGTGTGGCATGCTATGGTTTTCTTGACCATCCAATCAAATTAGTTGGTTGAAATGTTGAATCAATCTTAGTGTGCGTGTGGTTGATGCCAATTTTAGTTTTTGAAATTATTCTCAACATTAATTGTATTTATACTATTCTTCCTCTTTTTGATTTTATGTGTGCATGCCCAGACATCATGCATGTGCTTCCCCTAAGTGTTTTTTCAAAAACAAAATAAATCAAAAACTCAGTTTGACAAGACTCCAACATATAGATCCTACGCTAAAGACACACCCACTCTTCTCGTACTCATAAGAACCCCTTTGAATATATATAGTAGATTCGTCCTCCTTATCTTCTCGTATCTATCTATATCTATTCATAATTTTCTGCTTAATTATTCATTTTTTCTGTTTTAGGGTCAATTTTCTACATACCATCGCTCAACCACCAATTAATAATAAACATCATAAACTTTCTCCCTCCAAGTCCAACTAATTATGAGACTTCCCTTTTTAACTATCCCTCTTCCCATTAAAAGAAAAATGACAGCTACACATTTTCTTGAAATGTGTATACTACACCAAGTTTCAGTAATGAGTAATATTGTTGATATGCATAACTTGTCAATAATATGACTTTTTATGAACTTTGTTATATATATATATATATAGCTGGTGTATTGATCTCAGATCGATATTTTGTTTTGTTTTGTTTTTTTCCTTTTTGGATAAAATACTTAAAGCTTCGTCCATCAGGGTTCGGATAATTAAATTGATTCTTCAAAATAATAAGTACTAATTATACTAAAGACGAACCAAATTAATGTTATATAGGTGGGTATTTATATCTTCTGGAAGCCTGAATTGGATAAAATTAGGATTGTGGTTGTGCTTAGCTTGTTCCAAATACAGATTACTAATGAGACTATGAGAGTGCTGAAGATGATGAACATAATCAAATGGAAGAAACCAACCAAAAAAATAAAACAGTAACAGTATCCAATTAATAATCCTGCTGCAGAATATAATGGAAAAACTAGAAATCTCTCATTACTAATTAATAAGCTACTACAAGAAAATGATCGACCCTAAAAATTGCTTTATCGATCTGCTATATTCACATATTATAGGGAATAATTAATAAAGAAACAGAAGAAGAATGAAAAAAGCCCTAAAAGAAAATCAAAGAAAAATCTGATGCCTCTGATTCTGATAATATATGAAAGTTAATAAAGAACACATCAGTCATGCCAGCAGAGAAGCATGACGACACATCTTCTAATAATGTATAGCCTTCCTTTCTGCTCTCTAATGTATCCTCCAAGCCTTCTGCATGATACCTTCTTCTTTGATGAACCTGATGATCTCAAGCTTCCACCGTTCATCTTTCTATATATATATATGGATATGTGTGTGTGAGTGTGTAATAATGTGTATAGACCTGAAGACAGTAAAGTGTAAAAACCAAATCTTACTCTTTCTTCTTTACTCTGTATTTTCTGCTTAAACTCTCTGAACTCACTGAGACTACTGAGAGAGAGACGACAAAGACAGAGAGAAGAGAAGCCTCTGTATTGTGTTTCTTCGAACTCTTTGAAGCTAATGTACTGAGTATGAGGCTTTTATAGAGCACACTCGGTGCCCCTTTTGGTCATTTTCTTAAAGTTATTACATACACTAAGCTAAATGTGTGGTGCTTTTTCCTAATCAATATTATCTCTTCTCATTAATTAATGGGCTTCAATATATTACTCACTCTTCAAAGTCTTTTTTAACAAAAAAATTCTAGCTTGTACCAAACAAAATGTCGCTATAGGCCCCATTTTGGTTTCCATGCTTCGCTCTGTATGTTTTTGCACCAAGATTTATGCAGAATCAGAGGGCAAGATAAGCTGTCGGCCATTGAATAAACCAAGTGATCAATAATAATGTTTATTATGAGAGTGCCAAGGTTCCTTGGATATTTGAGCTTTTTCTTCCATGAATTCGTGGCTGTGAATAAACTAATAAGGAACTCGTAATTAGGTTAATATGCCAAAGAAAATGAGAAGAAGTTTCCTATTGTCATGCTCTTTGACTATGGGCTCCCCATTATTTATTTTATGCCCATTGTCAGTTTCTTCTTGGTTTTGAAAAAAATTAAAATTTTGGTATTTCTCACATATAAATGCTTCCTAAATTTATCTTATAGGCAATTTCAAGGAGATAAAACTTGATGTTTCAAAAATTAGAATGAAGTTTGTGCATTTGTATAATCATAAAATGAAGTAAACATACAATGTAACTTCTTATAATTTTTATTGGTTGTTAATAGTAATGATTTATATTCAAATTAGTGACTTCTTAAATTAATATAATTACCAATATAAAATATAAATTAATATGGACTAATATATTAACAAATTTTTTCTTCACATATTTTATATTACTGTTTGTCTTATGTATATATAGTACCAAAAAATTCTCCATTGATACATTAAAAAAAATATTTTAAGAAAATGGAATCTCTATTTTTTGTCAAGAGTAGCTCTTCTGAAAAATTCACAAATGCACACCTTTTGATCTTGCTACCACTACTAGATATAAATTGTACCAAAAATGTAATGGCAGGCTAATAGTCAAAAGAGGAGCATGTGATTTCAAAGATGGGATATACACATAAAGACAAACATGTGTCAGATAAGATTGATCCTAAGGACACTTATCAAGGAAAGCATGGTTCTGGCTCCTAGATCGAGTTCCCATCAAACAACTTAATTTATAGGAAAATTAATACTACATCCGGTTCTAAATATAAGATATAGTTTATAATGTAAATTACACTATAAATTATGTCTTATATTTAAGATCGGATGAGTACTAAGGCCCTGTTTGTTACACAGAAGTCGAGCGAGGGAAAGGGAAGATGACAACGCTCCCAGTCAAAAAAAAAACACGTTTGGTGCCCAAAGGTTCCGGCAAAGTGACTTCCCGCCTGTGGCTTAATTCCCTTAAACGTGGGAAGAAGAAATCCATACGAAAGTGGCAGGATCTGAGAATCTTCCCGAGAGAGACATTTCATAGGACAAAAAAACCCCTTGTATGAGAAAGCTGAAGGTCTGATTTGAAAGTGGCGGAGGTGCTATGGAGGAAGACGAAGGAAGACGGTGGTGGCGTTAAAGCCGTCGAATCTCCTCTCTCTCTCTTTTCCTTGTTCAATCTCTGTCCCAAGGTCTGATCTACTCGACGGTGATGGTGGTGTGATACAATGGGATGCTGGTGATGGTGTGGATGAAGGAGAGGGCCCCAATGATGGTGGATGAAGGAGTGGGTCAAACCGAGGTAAGAGACAATGGGTTTTTATTGTTTAAGTGCTTTGCGTGTTAATTAAAATCGTCGATGCCCTTTTTCTTCCACCTAAGGACACATGCACAAATAGCTTAAGACACTATCAGTTTTTGCGTTCGAACGCAAACTCTTAAATGCAAATTACGTTCGAACTTACGTTTTTTGTTCGAACCAAGCAAGGGACAGTGGGTTTCTTTTTGGAACTAGATGAAGACATACTGACAGTTTATATCGTTTATATCAGGAATTAGTGCCTACTGACAGTTTTCTAATTACATTACTTGTTAATGTCCAAATTTATTTTTTAGCACCACCTGTGGATGTTATGCACCATTTGTGACGTATGTTATGGTGCTTGCATCCAAGTTTGTCTTCATTTTATTTCAGCGACGTCACACTATCAGGGGTTTAGCACTGATTATTTCAATTTTTTTTTTGTTTGTCTATCAATGCAGCAGCTGGGTTCAATGTTCAATGATTTTCTTCCCTATTCCTCTTGTAATATTCATTTCCGCACCAGATTTCATAAATTGGTGTTCTCCCCCTCTAATTCCTTCCATGTTCGTCATCCTTCTCACATCCGGCCACCGTTCTATTCGTCGCGCTTTGATATCTTATCGACGTCTCCTTCAATTTTCCATCTGAACCAACACGCAATTTTTTTGAAACTGACCAACACGCAATTTGGTTAGGGTTCATTTATGTTCGATTGGCAAAAAAAAAAAAACCCATTATAGTCTTTTTTTCTACCTTTTTTATTTTAGGGGCATTGTGGGAATTTTACCTCACTTTTCCACTTAACCAACACCTAATTCTTCTTACCAAACATTTTATTTTCCCTCAACTCAAGTTTCATTCCCATGTCTACCAAACAAATCAACTTTTTAAGGTCCCTCTCAATTTTCCCTTCCATTCCTTTTCCTCCTCTAAGTTATTTTCCCTCCTTAAATCTTCCCCATACCAAACAGGCCCTAAGGTTCCAAATAAAAATAAAAATATCAAAAAAGTCTTATAGATTGTCAATGACAAGTGAAATAGCAGCCATTAACAAGAGAAAGAGCTGCTATTAACAAGTAATGTAACATATATTACTTTTCTAAATTGGGACATCATTTTCCCTAATTTATATTTGGTTCAATTATCTATAATCAGTTATCTAAAATTTTAATGATATTAATTATTTCTACCTTAAATATAATTTAAATTTTAAGATTATATATATGTGTGTGAAAAACAAAGATTTAGGAAATATATTTCCAACTAACCAAAAAAAAAAAGCTAAAGTATACATATAGTCCTTTAAGTTTACATGAGATATACTTTTGATCTCCTAACTTTATAAAGTATACTTTTGGTCCCATAATTTTAACACGATTAATGTTGCTAACAGAAAATGCTGACACTGCAAACTCAAATGATGAATGTGTAAACTTAAGTGATAATTGTGTAATTAAATGCTATAAATATTAAATTTAAAATATGTTAAATTGAAAAATATATAAAACCTAATGAAGCAATCAATATCAAAACATCAATTGTATAAAAAAAATAGTTTAATAATCTAAATATCAAAACATCGATTTCATTTGTAGCAATTTGTCGATCGGTTTATTTTAGTTTAATAATATAAATATATTATATTAAAAAATTAAAACTTAAATGTGCTTTATCAGCTACATAGTCATCACTTGAGTTTGTTGCATTCACTTTTTTCCGTTAGTAACATTAACAGTGTTAGAAAGTATATCCGTATAAAACTTTAAAAGAGTAAAAGTATACCTCATGTTACAAAGTTAAGGAACCATCAAAAGTATACCTTGTGTAAAACTTAACAAACTACTAGAAGTATACCTTTCCAAAAAAAAAAAAGGAAATAATCCAACATATTTAGAGATATGATTTAGAAGAATTGATGATTTATCAAATTTCAAGTATGAGAAAGATTATATGCACCAGGCTCATAGTTCTGAGAAATTTTGTTCAAGTAATGAAAACTTCATACTCTAATTAAATTAAATTTTTATATATATTTAGTATAAATTAAAAGATAAATCCTAGTAAAATTGTCTTTAATTTTTGTCTCCTTTATTCTTTTCAGATGGAAGACAGAAGACCTGTTGCTTCTTACATTCCCAAAAAGATGTTAGGTAAAATCCTAAATTGCAGTTGCATGCTTAATTTGCAGCAGAATCTGGAGTAGTTACTCTGATCAAGGAAATTCTTTAAGCCTGACCTACATATTGTTAAAGAATCAACGGACTCAGATACTTTAAAAAATAAAAATTAAAAAGCAAAGTACATAATATCCCACATGTTTTCTCTTGTGCTTCACCCTTTTAACTCTTGGAATAGCAGATTCTACATGTCTCTTTTTTCTTTCTGATACATGTTTCCTAAATGCTTTATGTAGTTATTAGTTAAATACACTGTGTGCTCCTATTATTTCGAACCACTAAAAACATAATTAATTGATTTGGTTTCTTCATTTTTCTTTCAGGAAACACAGTACCGGGGAATGTGGGCTTATATTTTTCTTGAATGGAATTGATTTATTTGGTTTTAATTAGTAATAGTACTGATTAAATATAATGGACACACACACACATAGTAGATTAATAAAGAAGAAGCTTATTGTAAGAGAGAATAATATCTATTTTTAATTTGAATAAAGTTTAAGCTCATACATACAATCAACAATCAAATTCAAATATTTGAATAAATTATCAACAAAAAAGTTTCACTTAATAACTTTATTAATTGTTTTCCTTAATCTTCCTCCACCTTTTTTCAAAAGACTCCGTATTGTCTTGTTTGATCTAAATTTTGTTTCAATAAAAATGATTTAGAAGTTAACAAACAATTTAACTTGATAATAATTTTATTAAGTATTCTTTTTTATCTTCCTCTATCCTTTTTTTGAGCACTTCATATTATCTGATATAAATTTTGTTTCAATAAAAAATATAAGTGTTACATCATTTTATAGAATATGGGGTTTCTTTTTGAACATGAAAGCTCAGAGTGAGATGATGGGCATGATGTTTAAAATGCGATTTTCATTATGAGTTCCAAAAGGGGACCAACTATTGGAAGCCATTCGTTCATTGATCCTACACAAGACTACACAAGAAAGAAGAGTGTGTGTGTAGATATGATGAGTACGCAACTGATAATGGAAGAGACCAAAAACCTAAAATACTATTTTATTATCAACATTGTCTGAGCCATGTTCCTTTCTGGCTTTCCTACATAACTTTGATTCCTTTATTTTAAGCTGTAATGGACAAAGAGGACAGCCATACAGCACGTGAAAAGCTCGTGAGGAGTATGGTTCCTGCCTTTCACTCCCTAGACAAACCCTTGATTTTTTTTAGCTTCTTGTTCTCCATTAACCCTATTTATCTCCCACCTTGTCCACTTCACGGTTCATTAATATCATTCTTTTTTCTCGGAGTTGTAAAAAAAACAATGTGGGTTTTTATATGTCGGAATTGTTAATTTTAGACGGAATTGTAAATCTTTGTGTTGGATTAATCAAAGATTATGTTTTCCCTAATTAATAACATTAGTACGGTTCAGTGTACTTAGTTGCCTTGGTTACATATATGACAGTGTGATGAGAAGAAACTAGGATTTGGCTTTTAATTCTTAAGAAGATTAAGCTTCTTAAATTAATAGTAAGCTAAGTCAATGACTAAATAATTATGTTACAGAAGTAAACTTGGTGATTACGTTATTGTTAAACAAAAACAAAATTATTAATAACTCTTATGATCTGCTGATTCATATGTATAGATGATCCTTTTTTCCATTACTCTCAAAATGCAACCAAAACACTCTTCTAAGCTCCTAAATTAGTAAAATAATCTCTGTTATTAACTTGTCTATTAATTTGTTAATAGAATATTGCATTTCATCAAAGAGATTGTCTACCTATAATCTAAATCTAAAGTTCATGAAATTGTCTATAAATGATACAGGTCTATGGGATGGAAATATTATTGTTGATTCTTGTGTTACTTGGATTAACCAAGGATTTTTTTGTGAATCTTAATTAAGATTAGTACGGTTCAAAGGACTTGGTTGCCTTGAATACATACAAGACATTTTGCAGCAGAAACTAGAGATTTGGGTGGTGGTGATAAGGCATAGCTTTTTAAGAAGATTTTACCTTTTAAATAATAGTATACGTCACTCGTCGGCCAAATGAATAATGATCATGAAGGTGTAAAAGTAGACTCAATAAGTTCATTATCAAGCAATCAAGAATAAAATTTTACTCCACTCTTTTCAATTTTTAGATTATGTAGTGCAAATTAAATTCTATTTTGAAACTCGATAATCAGTTTTTCTTATCTTGACTTTTCAAGTTGTCAAGATAATACTTTACCATTAATTAAATAAAATGTTAAGAGAATTATCTTTATATAATAAATTTTAAGGGGGTCATCATATAAAATAATAAATTTTAGGAACATTTATTGTAACTAAGCTATTATACTTTCTTATCAAAATAACAATATATTCATAGTTCGTTTAAGTAAAAGACCCTCAATATTATATCAGGCTCGAGTTATGTGAGTGAAAAATTTTCCTATTATGATCTTATCATTTGAGGTCCAATGTGTCATGATCTTGAATTAGTTAATAGTTTCAAATACCGTATACTTCCTCTGGTCCTAAATATAAGATAAAGTTGACTGTTTTGGAGAGATTAAAGAAACTAATTAAATTACTTTAAAGTATTTATATTTATTTTTTTTCCCAAACTAATTTAGTTTGACTACTAAACTAATATATAATTTAATGATACGTGACATATGATATGATTAAGTAATTCATTTAGCTTTCATAATCTCTCCAAAAAAATTTAACTCTGTCTTATATTTAGAAAGTATATGATTCTGAGTTCTAACTATGAATGGCTATTTACATAAATTTAAATTTAAAAGTTTAATAAATTTGTTGTGGTTCTAAAATCTAAAGATCAAGTATTGACACATAATTTCAAATTAAAGAAATTGATGCGTAATTTTTTTCCCCCGTGTAATAACATGTAACTTAATTAATTTTATATAAATTTTCCCGTGTTCAAGAGATTCAAGTTTGAAACAACAGAATTTTTAGTTTGTGTTTACATATGGAATTCCGCCATGGACCAAGATATAACTGAGAATTCTTGTTTTGGGCCGAGATGACTTTTTTGGGCTCTTAAGAGTCAAAATTATGAATAGAACTGAAAGGCTGACCTCGTTTGACTTTTGTGGACAAATTGAAGGCTTATGGAGTTGGTCAAAACGTTGGGGAAGACATCATAAGTCCTAAGTACCTAGGTAAACGCCTGAGACTAATAGATGACTCGCCCTACCCAACATTGGTATCACCTAGGAGGAACGGAAACTTCACTCTGCCCTTAGATTGTGAATGAGCTCAACCCTTTTCCTAAAATTTTCATATAAAAAAAAAAAAAACGCAATCTTTCTTTCTTTCTTTTTTTTTGCAAATGAAGGCTCATATCTAACGGAGCTATTATTGGATATCATACTCTTTTGATAAACTATCACGAATATGATGTTGTGCAACATTAATTGGGCCCATTATTATATGTTATTAACATGAACTATTTCAATAAGGCTCGTTTGGATTGAAGAAAATGTAGAAATAGAAATGAATGAAAATAAAAAAAAGTAGAATGGAAGGGAAAATATTTTGCTTCAATGCATTTAGTTCGTATTGGAAAAGAAAATAGGTCGATAAGAAAAAATTTGCTTGATTGAAAGAAAATGAGGTAAAATAACATTTTGCTCCTAAAAAAATATTATTTTAAACCGTGGGACACTATACACTCAAGTGTGTATGAGAGTGTATACTAAAAAACATATCAGAAGAAAAAAAAAAAAAAAGTCACTTCTATCACCGCTATCCCAAAGAGGCTCGGAAATTGGAATTCACAATTCCGACCAATTGCAAAAAGGGGGAAACCAAAAGGAAAAAAAAAAAAAAAAATCTTTGATGTGATTGAGAAATGGCATGGACCAGAGGACCAGCCTTCAGGCTCTAATGGGCCCGCATGCCCCTCAGCGAATCTGAGTAAGGCATGATCATCCCAAAAACAACAACTTTTTGGTGGTGAGCGAGTCCATTTTTTTTATTTAAATCAAATTATTTATTGTAAATTAAAATATTTTTGGTATTTAGTATTTAAAATTAATTAACTAATTTCTAATATATTCAGTATCCATAAATATCTTTCCAATGACCCAGTCGAATCTGACTCTGATACCATGACTATGATATCAGCATCATGATAAGAATGACGGGTTCAATAAGTCTAGTTATAAAGTGACTTTAGCCATTTAGTGGACATGAAGCAATGACGGGTTGTTCCGTTGATTCCAATGGTTAGTGTTGCATTCCAAATATAATGATGCTTAGGAGATGAGAATAACAGTACGTATAATAATTTTAAAACACGATGGTGTTGTGTTTGCGTCAGGTTCAGCTCTGTAGTGTTTTGAAGGATAAAGAGGAAAAGCCATTGTTTAATGGGACAAGTAAGCTGTACTCTATTTACTTTTTATATTCCTGCTTGCTTCTTCTAATGGAATCCATTTTCTTATATTCTCATTGAAGGCCCCACTGGCCACCCTGTCTCTAAATATAAACTTCATGAAATTGTCTATATATAAATGACACAGCTCTATGGGATTGTTGATTCTTGTGTTAATTGGATTAACCAAGGATTATTTTGCGCGTCTTAATTAAGATTATAGTACGGTTCAGTGGACTTAGTTGCCTTGAATACATACAAGACATTTTGCAACAGAAACTAGAGATTTGGGTGGTGGTGATAAGGCATAGCTTTTTAAGAAGATTTTCCCTTTTAAAAATAATAGTATACGTCAGCCAAATGAATAATAATGATGAAGGTGTAAAAGGAGACTCAATAATTTCATTATCAAGCAATCAAGAATCAAAATTTTACACCACTCTTTTCAATTTTTACCCAATAATAAATTTTAGAAACATTTATTATTTTAACTAAGCTATTATACTTTGTTATTAAAATAACAATTTATTATTCATAGTTCGTTTAAGTAAAAGACACTCAACATTATATTAGACTCGAGTCATGTGAGTGAAAAATTTTCATATTATGATCTTATCATTTGAGGTCCAATGTGTCTTGATCTTGAATTAGTTAGTAGTTTCAAATACCATATATAATGATTCTAAGTTCTAACTATGAATGACTATTTACATAAATTTAAATTTAAAAGTTTTATAAATTTTTTGTGGTTCTAAAATATAAAGATCAAGTATTGACACATAATTTCAAATTCAATAAATTTATGTGTAGCTTAATTTTTTTCCCGTGTAATAACATATAACTTATTTATTTATTTTTTTTATATGAAAAAGTTTAGGTGGGGTAGACACCGCTACCTCACCAAGGTCAGAGCACGCTTCCAGGCTCAAAGAGTACTTACAGAGGTACTTACAGATCGCCCTCTAATGAGGCCCTCACATCAACTAGCAGGTATCGAATTTCTTCCCGTTTAGGGTGAAGACCAACGCCTTAACCAATTGTGTCAATCTTCATTGATTATGTAACTTAATTAATCTTATATAAGTTTTTTTCTTATATACGAAGGAAATAACATTAATTTAAAAGGAATTTTATATAAGTTTGAAACAACAGTTTTTTTTTTTTTTTTTTTGATATGAACAACGGAATTTTTAGTTTGTGTTTACATATGGAATTCCGCCATAGGCCAAGACATAACTGCGAATTCTTGTTTTGGGCCGAGATGACTTTTTTGTGCTCCTAAGAGTCAAAATTATGAATAGAACTGAAAGCTGACCTCGTATGACTTTTGTGGACACATTGAAGGCTCAATCTAACGGAGCTATTGTTGGATATCATAGATTCAGGCTTGTCGGCCTCTTTTGATAAACTATCACGAATATGATGTTGTGCTACATTTAACATTTTTGGGCCCATTATTATATAGGGTCAAAGTGTAAACACATGATTCGAGCAAAAAAAAAAAAGTGTAAACACATGTATTTTTTTTTTTTTTAAAGTAAGCTTAACATCAAATACTTTTTTTAAGTGGAAAAGTGACTATGTGGTTACAAAAATGGAACAAAAGTTATATATTCCGTTAAAGTAAATGTGGCCAACATAAAGTAACGAAATATGTGAGTTTTGCATCATTTTTGTAATCATATAGTCACTTTTGCATCTAAAAAAGACACTTGATGTTGAACGGACTTTTGGAAAAATCACATGTGTATTTTTGTATCTTAACCCTATTATATATTATTAGCATGAACTATTTCAATACCACTATGAAGGAAAATCAACTGGGAAAATCACAGAGTACTAAGGAAAGAATAGAGGGAGAGCAGCCACAAACCCTCAAACCGGATGACAATATAATAAAAAGAAGGGGTTAAGGTGCAAAAATACACATGTGCTTTTCTCTGAGGAGCACCCAGTAGCAAGTGCTTTTTTTAGGTGTAAAAGTGACTATGTGGTTACAAATTAGGTACAAAAATACCGTATGACCGTTAAGTTTGACTTCGATTGTTAAGTTTGACTTTTTTTGCTAACTTGACGATGACGTGCCATTTCAAATGTGCAAAAATACACATGTGGTTTGTCAACAAGAGCGTCGAACACCAAATTCTTTTTTTTAATTTAATAATTTTATTTTTAGTATCCTGAAAGTACTTTTTACCACCAAGATTTGAAATATTTTTTCAAAATCGATTTACCAAGATCCTTTTAGTACCGGTCAATACCTGAAATATTTTTTCAAGATCCTAAAATAAATTTTCATGATTATGAAGTATTTTTTTTGTACCAGTCAGTACCCTGAAATATTTTTTTCAGTATCAGTCAGTATCCTTTTAGTATCGGTCATTACCTAAAATATTTTTTGAAGATCCTAAAATAACTTTTCAAGATTATGAAGTATTTTTTTGTACCAGTCAGTATCCTGAAAGTACTTTTTAGTACCAGTCAGTACCCTGAAATATTTTTTTCAGTATTAGTCAGTATCCTTTTAGTACCGGTCAATACCTAAAATATTTTTTCAAGATTATGAAGTATTTTTTCTGTATCGGTTAGTATCCTGAAAGTACTTTTTAGTACCAGTCAGTACCCTGAAATATTTTTTCAGTATCAATCAGTATCCTTTTAGTACTGATCAATACGTGAAATATTTTTTCAAGATTGCCAAGATCCTTTAGTATCGGTCAATACGTGAAATATACTGACTGATACTGAAAAAATATTTCAAGTATTGACCGGTACTAAAAGGATACTGAATGATACTGAAAAAAAATATTTTAGGGTACTACTGGTACTAAAAAGTACTTTCAGGATACTGGCTGGTACAGAAAAAATACTTCACAATCTTGAAAAGTTATTTTATGATCTTGAAAAAATATTTCAGGTATTGACCGGTACTAAAAGGATATTGACTGATACTGAAAAAAAATATTTCAGGGTACTGATTGGTAAAAAGTACTTTCAGGATACTAAAAATAAAATTATTAAATTAAAAAAAGAAATTTGTGTTGGGCACTCTTTTTGACAAACCACATGTGTATTTTTGCACCTTTGAAATGCCACGTCATCGTCCAGTTAGCAAAAAAAGTCAAACCTAACAGTCAAAGTCAAACTTAACGGTCAAACGGTATTTTTGCACCTAATTTGTAACCACGTGTGTACTTGTTGCGACTTCGGCAAGTGCACCGATCGTTACAAGTAATAAAGTGTGTGAGAAAAGATATCGTCCCACGAGGAATAGTATTACAGCCACTAATTAGTTATTTAAGCTTTAGTTGGATGAAATAGAGTAATAGGGGTGAATTGTAGCTAAAAAGGTTTTGAATAATTAAATAAAAACTTAAGAATCAAGAATCTCAAGAATTTCAAGAATGTTTTAGAAAAGATGATTTATAGAGAAAACGCAATTAGGGCATAGAATTCCCCATGTTCCTCTAAGTATTCTAATTAAATTCCTAATTGGTCATTATTCCCATAACTGACGATCAATTCTCTAATATTTAACTAAGTCCCAATGTCTTGATGCTACCTTAATCGTTATCTTTAAAAATAACCTAATGTCTCAGTGTTATTTAGAAAGATTATGTAAACAGAATTATAAGATCACACAAATTTGTAAGCCTATGTCTAGGTCATGCAATTTTATGATGAGTTAAAGGTTCCCGTTAAGTGCACCAACATCTCTATTGTCATGCACTAACCTATGGGCAATCTAAAAGGGGATCGGCTTTTTAGAAGGCTTTAAGTAAATATAACTCATTCAATCATGGTAAATAACATTCAATATAGAATTCAAATAAATCCTCAGATTAACATAGGGTTCATCCTCGCCCTAACTACTAAAAGGAAATTAGCCAAACATGGCTAGATTAACAAAATAAAGAAAAGATTAAAACCAAGATTTGCGTGTCTCCGTTTTCTCCTTCTTTCTCAGCGTCTTCGCCTTTACTCGCTCCGTGCGTCTTCCGCGCCTTGGCTCGCTCCGTCCTTTCTCCTTGTTCCGTGCGTCTTTGTGCTTGATGTATTGAATTGCTATTCGGTTTGTTCGTCCCCCTTTTAATTCGTCGATGTGCAATATATATATTGCTTGTGTCGTTGGCTTCTTGTGCGTCAAATCTCCACTTGATTTTTATAAAGGATATACTAATATCCTTTAGATTCTTTTAGCTAGCCCTCGTACGTACGTGGCTTTTATCTTTATATATATATATATATATTGATTTCTTTTTATCTTTTTCTTCATATAATATCTCCTGCATAATAAAATAGGATATCAATAGATTTTCTCGTTATAATATTCTTTTATCCTATATTTAATTAAAAGATAGATAAGTACATAAAGATAATTAAATAAGTACAAAATATCAATGAATTCAATCCAATATATCCAGAATCTACCCTTATTTAATTATAAAATATCTACTTATCAAACTCTCCCACACTTAGATCTTTGCTTGTCCTCAAGCAAAAGAAAGAGAATTAATTATCTGAAAGGAACATTGTATATGGAATTCCTAAACAGAGAGCGATAAACCACCACACTTAGATCATATCATCAAATCTTATTTAAGTTAATGTCTTATAAGAATAGGTCACTAAGTCAATAGCCTTAAACAATTATAATAATCTCTTAATATCCCATAATCAAAGGATCGGTGAATAATAAGAGCAACAATAAGATTAGTAGAAGAATATTACGCTACTTAATTTTTCCAGAAAAATTCAAATGCCCCCACTAAACCAAGCTTTTCATTTAATTTAATAAGGGTCCTCAGGTAAGAAATGACTCATTCTTTTTTTTCTTTTCTCTCTTTTTTTTTTTTTTTTTTTTTTTTTTTTTTTGAGCCGTTGTAGGTCCCCTTTTTACGCGACCCTGCACATAGGTGATGCAAGACCGTTACTCGGCCACTCCAACAGCACCTCAAGAGGCTTTTAGCCCAACTCATAACTCTCTTGGACTTTACCGCTTGACGCGACCCGCACATGGGTGATGCAAAGACCTGTTACTAAGTCAAGTCTAGAGATGTCACGTGAGTTGTTTTTTTTTTTTTTTTTTTTTTTGAACAAAAGGTTCACTTAGCTGGCAAGGTCATCATCTAATTTTCTAAAGGAATCATGTAGCAAAATATTCAAAAACTAATAATCTGTTGATCCTATTACAAACTATTCCCTATTCTCATAGTCCATCTCAAGACTGCTACAAAAATTCAAGGCTTAGAGACTTAATTGAAACATTCTTTTCTATTTTAATTTTTGACTTGATAATATTCACTAAGATGGGGAAAACTCAAAGTTAAGGTCAATTTAAACAAACTCAAAATTTTCAAGGGAATTCTTTTCAATTGAATAAGAACAAGCAACAACAAAGAAATCATATCCCTACCCCACACATAAATCAGACAGTGTCCTCAATGTTTGAACAATCAATAAAAGGAAAGGAACTAGTACTCCCCTGGTTTAGGTCTCTAACTCTGATGTGGAGTGCTCCTGTCAAAAGTCATCGGAATGGTCATCGGCGTCCTCATGTGTGACCGCATCGTCGGAATCATTGTCGTCCTCAGCTGGTTGACAACTAGTGGGGTCAATATTCTGCTTGATGCATAGGGCCTCGACCATCCGGCCGATAACGCACTTGGCGTTTTAGTTGCCTAAGAGTAGTGGGATCACCGAGGTCTCGTCACCGACACCCGTGAGGTTCCCGAGTAGTGGATGGGCCAGATGGGTGGGGGCCGTGTCTCAGACGGGGTTCGCATCCCGGCATGCCCGGAGGCATCGGAGGTCCAGCTATCGATGGTGGACCACCGAATCGGGAAGCCAACCGAACATCCATAGCTTCATTAGCCGGAATTGTGACACTCGCTCGTAGACAAAGTTGCATGATAAGTGAGCAATGTCCCAATTTGCTCTCTTTCCTTCCCGAGGTGATTGTTTGGGTAATTCTATCGGAAAGGATCGACGCTATATCGATATTTCGATTTCCCAAGATTTCATAAATGAGCACAAATTTCGCTCCAAGTTGACATCACCATGGTTAGTAGATGGCGGATGTTGCTATTGATGAAGTAAAACCGTGGACGGGCCTCCGCAGTAAGGTCATCCCGACCAATTTTTCAGTGGATGCTGTAATTTGTGTCTATCACACCAGCATCAAGAGGGATGGGCAATGCGCACTCGCAGAGATTCAGCGGAATCAACAATATCAGTCTAAATTGTTTGGGACGGATGGGGCAAATAATTTCATATGATCTTGGAAAGCACAAGGGCCGCTCGGATCATAACTAGTACCTTAAAACTCTCAATAGTGGCAGATCAAATGGAACAGATATACCCCTAACCCAAGATATACGAGTATCCCCTATCTCGTACAACATCAGCATTTGCAAAAATTCTCACAGAGTGTACTAGAGCTATCAAGAGGGAAAGTTACCAATGTCTTCCATTGGCGACGCCTGATGATTTCTTCTATTGGTGGTATACTAGGTAGGAATAGATCAATCACCCTCTCAGGGACAAAGCTCTTGGGAAGAAACCAGACCGGTGCACCGCTCCCTACTTGCTTGTGATAGAAACTTGGAACCTCTAGGAGTGGTGTGAGAGGAGGAAGAAGCTCGAGCTCTTTTTGAACCAGCAACCGGAGGGGCATATGGTGGAATAGCCTTGTCTTTGTCCTTCCCCTTGCTCATTGTGCCTTTGGACCTGAAATAATAATTAAAAGAAAAAGAACAAGAAAATAAAAAAAAAAATGGAGGGGGGGTTGACGGATCGGTGAGGGGTGGGGAAGATGGAAGAGAGACGGGGGAGGAGGGGAAGGCTGAGGGGGGTGGCGGCGGTAGTCGAGGGAGGAGGGCGGACGGAGGAAGAGGAGGAAGGGAGGGAGAGAGATCGACGGTGGGGGTTGAGGAAGATGAAAAACCAGAGGGGGGGCGGCGGTAGGTGGGAAAAACGAAAGAAGAAGAAGGGATTATTTATTTTTTTTTTTTTTATTTTTTTTTTTTTTTTTTTTGATTTTTTTTTTTTTTTTTTTTTTTTTTTTGATTTTTTTTCCGCAGCTCTCTTTGGTCAGAGAGTTGGCGCCGTGGGCGCCAACTTTGGCGCCCTGGGCGCCAACTTTCTGGAATTTTTTTTTTTTTTTTTTTTTTTTTTTTTCAGCTTAGTTGCCCAAAGCGCCTTATGTTCAAGCTCCACCGGGAGGTGGCAAGATTTACCATATAACAATTGAAACGGTGACATGCCGATAGGAGTCTTGAATGCCGTTCGGTATGCCCACAAAGCATCATCAAGCTTCGGGACCAATCCTTCCTTGACTTCCCAACAGTCTTTTCCTGAATTTGCTTCAATTCCCCGTTAGAAATCTCCACTTGCCCACTAGTTTGTGGGTGATATGGAGTAGTGACACGATGAGTGACACCATATTTGCTAAGCAATGATTGAAACTGTCGGTTACAAAAATGAGTGCCTCCGTCACTGATAATGGCCCTCTGCACTCGAACTCCGCTGAATATATTCTTTTGAGAAAGGATATCACCACCTTAGCTTCATTAGTGGGAAGAGCAATTGCCTCTACCCACTTTGAAACATAGTCCACAAACTACAAGGATGTACTTGTTGTTAAAAGAGCTTGGGAATGGCCCCATAAAATCAATCCCCACACATCAAAAATCTCAATAACAAGAATGTTGTTGAGTGGCATCTCATGTCTCCTAGAGATATTCCCTGTTCCCCGGCAACGATCACATTGCTCAACATACTTCCTAGCATCCTTATACAATGTAGGCCAATAAAAACCGCTTTGTAGTACCTTAGCAAAGAGCAGCGCTCTCCAAATAAATGTCCACCATAATCCGAACCATGACAATGCCGAGAGGATCTTATGAGTTTCCTCCTCTCGGGATACAACGCGGAGCATTCCATCTCGCACACCGAAAAATAAGAAAGGCTCATCCTGTATATACCGCCGAACATCATGCATGAACTTCTTCCTCTCGCCGCCATGTTAGTCCCTCCGGTATCATCCCAATGGCCTTATAATTAGCAAAATCAGCAAACCAAGGAATACCGCTGATTGCTAAGACATACTCATCCGGAAATTCATCATGAATCTCCATTTCGAATCATCTTGCAGCTCCTTAACTCGAATCCTAGACAAGTGATCGCCTACCACATTCTCTACCCCTTTCTTGTCTTTGATTTCAATCTTAAACTCTTGGAGTAACAGCATCCAACGGAGAAGCCTTGGCTTAGCGTCTAGCTTAGTCAAGAGATATTTTAGAGCAGCATGATCTCGTAAAAATAATAACTTTGGAACCAATCAAATACTGTCTAAATTTATCTAATGCATAAATAATCGCAAGCATCTCCTTCTCGCTTGTTGCATAGTTCAACTGCGCCTCATTCGAACTTTACTTGCATAATATATAACATGTAACAACTTATTCTTCCTTTGCCCCAAAACAGCTCCTATGGCGTAGTCACCGGCATCACACATCACCAAACGGTAGATCCCAATCGTGCTCTCGAGAATAGGTGCAGTTGTTAATCTTTCTTTCAACAATTTGAATGCAATCAAACACTCTTTGTTGAAGTTAAAGTCTTCATCTTTGACCAACAACTGACTAAGCGGTTTGGCTATCTTGGAAAAATCTTTGATAAACCTTCGGTAAAAACCTGCATGACCAAGAAAACTGCGAACACTACGTACATTGGTGGGAGGGGGCAAGTCTTTGATGATTATAATCTTGGCTCTATCCACTTCTATCCCTTTATCAGATATTCTATGACCCAAGACTATCCCATCTTTCACCATAAAGTGGCATTTTTCCCAATTAAGCACCAAATTACTCTCTTGACATCTTTGGAGTACACGAGACAAATTAGTCAAGCAAGTATCATACGAAGTGCCAAAAACAGAGAAATCATCCATAAATACCTCAATAAATCTCTCTACCATGTCGAGAAGATAGACAACATGCACCTCGAAAAGTAGTGGGGCATTGCAAAGACCGAAGGGCATCCGTCTATAAGCAAAAATACCAAAGGGGCAAGTGAAAGTCTGCTTTCTCTGATCCTTTGGATCCACCGCTATTTGATTGTAACAGAATAGCCGTCTAAAAAGCAGTAATAAGAGTGACCTGCAAGCCTTTCAAGCATTTGGTCCATGAATGGTAAAGGGAAGAAGTCCTTACGAGTGGCATCGTTCAATCTTCTATAATCCACACACATTCTCCAGCCCGTGATGCTTCTAGTGGGTATCAATTCATTGTTCTCATTCTCGTACTACGCTGATTCCACCCTTCTTCGGTACTACATGTACTGGACTAACCCACTTTGAATCGTAGATAGGATAAATCATACCCGCATCTAACAGCTTCATCACCTCCTTTCTCACCACTTCCTTCATAGTCGGGTTAAGTCTCCTCTGGGCTGCCTTACCGGTTTCACATCGTTCTCCATTAGAATTTTATGAGTGCAGAATGAGGGACTAATCCCTTTCAAATCGATATAGACCACCCTATTGCGCCTTGTGGGTAGTCAAAACTTTCAAGAACTTCTCTTCGTCGCAGAGGTGACAACTCAGCGCTAACAATAATGGGATAAGTGTCATCCTTTCCTAGAAAAGCATACTTTAGATTAGAAGGGAGCTCCTTTAGTTCTACCTTAGGAGCAACAGGTGGTGCATCATAATTCTTCTTTTGCAGCTTCTCGAACTGTAAATTAGAATTTTCATCTGCACAAACCTCTTCTTCCACCTGTAATAACTGAGCAATATCATCCTCTAAGGACTCATCTGAATCTTCTTGAAAAAGAGCCTCCGAATGGCTTCGTCAACTACATCAATTTCAAACAAGCCATCATTATCAACTGGGTATTTCATGGATCAAACACATTGTAAGTGATTTTCTCGTCATTCATTTGGAATTCCATTTTTCCAAAGAGCTACATCAATTACCGCTTTCGCAGTAGCCAAGAAGGGTCTTCCCAAAAGCAAAGGAAGTTCAGCATCTTCCTCCATGTTAAGAACCACAAAATCCACCGGAAGATGAATTTGTCCACTTTCACCAAAGACATCCTCAATGACACCTTCTGGCTTCTTAATGGATCTATCCGCCAATTGTAATGACATCATAGTAGGCTTCATCTCTTTAATGCCGAGAGCTTTTGCCACGATAAGGGCATTAAATTTATACTAGCTCCCAAGTCACAAAGTGCTCGCCCATATTGACATTCCCTATTGCACAAGGAATGCTAAAGCCGCCCGGATCCTTAAGCTTTGGTGGCAACTTAGTTTGAATGATGGCACTACACCGCCGAGTCAATGCCACTGTTTCGCCTCTTGCAACTTATGCTTCTTGGAAAGCAAATCTTTCATGAACTTTGCATAATTAGGCATATTTTCAAGAGCTTCGCGAAAGGAATGTTAATCGCAATTTCTTAAAAATATCCAAGAACTTGGCATATTGTTGCTTCGAATCTGTTGCTTCAACCTTTGGGGATAAGGAGGTTTTGCATAAGAAGGAGTGGGAGACTTCTTTGTAACTATCTCCTTTGGAACCCGCTGCACATTACATTGCTCGACCTCTTCCTCCCCTTTTTCTGACTTGTCCTTCATCTAACAGATTTCTCAACCTACCGCACCACTACACCACTCCTTGTAGTTATGGCCTTACAATGCTCCTTTGGATTGACCTCTCGTATCACTAGGGAAGGACCCTTGGCTTCTCTCTCGCTATTTGCTTTGATAATCGACTAACTGATTCTCTAAATTCGGATCGAAGCCCCCGATTCTTGAGAGCAGACTTTGTTTCATTCTCGAAAGCTTCGATCCCCGTATGTATTCGGTAGTGGTACGAGTCAACCGTGTCAAAGCCTTTTCCAGATCGCAGTGGTGGTTTGGTGGAACCGCCGAGGTGCCGCTTGGGGTTTGTAGGAAAAGTTTGGGTGAGCTTTCCACCAGATTGTATGTGTTGCTATATGGATTAAACCGATTTCGGGAGGATTACCCATGTAGTTAACCTCACTGTTTCTCCATTAATGAATGCTGCACAATCTCCATTAGAGTGTTCCCTTGCAAAAATCACAAAGCAAAGGAGGCCGAGAAGAATTAGATGACACCCGAGAAGAGGCAAGTCGTTTAGTGATAGAAGCTAACTGCCGTTGGATCACCTTGTTTTGTTGGGCAATGTTCTCATTGTGGGCCAACATTGTATTGTAAGAGTCTAGCCAAGAACTCCCTCTTTGGTTGTGGAGTAACAGTTTCATTCTCTAAGGACCCCATATCTTCAAACAACTCCAATGAATCCTCCGGAGTTTTATTTTTTAACGTACCACCCGCCGCAAAGATTAATCATCATCCTAGAGGACTAAGCATCCCATTGAGGAATATTCTCACCGATCATAGTCTTGCAGCTCATGTTGTGGGCACTTCCTAAGCAACTCCTTGAATCTTTCCCAAGCTTGGCAATATGATTCCCCATTGCCTTGAGTAAAGCAACGGATGTCCGATGCCAGCTTTGTATACTTAGAAGAAGGGAAAAATTTCTCCAGAACTTTGTGGTAATAATGTCCCAAGTGGAGAGACTTCCATTGGGACAAGAACGAAGCCAAGCTCCTGCTTTCCCGTCAGAGAGAAAGGAAACAATCTCACACGAATAGCCCCTTCAGAAACCCCATTCATCTTGATGGTATCACAAATCTGCAGAAAAGTCTCGATATGCTGATTAGGATCCTCTAAATCACTCCCACTAAAAGAGCGTTGTTGAACCAAGCCTATGAGGGATGGCTTGATTTCAAAATTATTTGCATTTACAAATGGATTGACAATGCTAGTTGCCGCCCTGGCTGGATTAAGCGTCATATAATCGCCCATGGTCTTTCTTGGAGGAGGAAGGCGAAGAGGATCTTCACCATTTTCTCGCCATTATAACCGGTTCAGTCCCAAGACTAGAGTTACTAGCCTTTCCTTTACTCGTTGAGCAAGTTTCCGGTTTCTCCTTGCCGTCTTCTCAATTTCGTGGATCAAATCAGCGATTTCTCGTCTATGGTACCTCGCATAAACAGAGTTAGATAACAAAAGAAAAGAAATCCAATCTAGAGTTTTAACAACTACTTAGTGTTGAAATATTTCTATTCCCAAGAACGGCGCCAAAAACTTGTTGCGACTTCGGCAAGTGCACCGATCGTTACAAGTAATAAAGTGTGTGAGAAAAGATATCGTCCCACGAGGAATAGTATTACACCACTAATTAGTTATTTAAGCTTTAGTTGGATGAAATAGAGTAATAGGGTGAATTGTAGCTAAAAAGGTTTTGAATAATTAAATAAAAACTTAAGAATCAAGAATCTCAAGAATTTCAAGAATGTTTTAGAAAAGATGATTTATAGAGAAAACGCAGCTAGGGCATAGAATTCCCTATGTTCCTCTAAGTATTCTAATTAAATTCCTAATTGGTCATTATTCCCATAACGACGATCAATTCTCTAATATTTAACTAAGTCCCAATGTCTTGATGCTACCTTAGTCGTTATCTTTAAAAATAACCTAATGTCTCGTTGTTATTTAGAAAGATTATGTAAACAGAATTATAAGATCACACAAATTTGTAAGCCTATGTCTAGGTCATGCAATTTTATGATGAGTTAAAGGTTCTGGTTAAGTGCACCAACATCTCTATTGTCATGCACTAACCTATGGGCAATCTAAAAGGGGATCAGTTTTTTAGAAGGCGTTAAGTAAATATAACTCATTCAATCATGGTAAATAACATTCAATATAGAATTCAAATAAATCCTCAGATTAACATAGGGTTCATCCTCGCCCTAACTACTAAAAGGAAATTAGCCAAACATGGCTAGATTAACAAAATAAAGAAAAGATTAAAACCAAGATTTGCGTGTCTCCGTTTTCTCCTTCTTTCTCAGCGTCTTCTGCCTTTACTCGTTCCGTGCGTCTTCCGCGTCTTGGCTCGTTCCGTCCTTTCTCCTTGTTCCGTGCGTCTTTGTGCTGATGTATTGAATTGCTATTCGGTTTGTTCGTCCCCCTTTTAATTCGTCTGATGTGCAATATATATATTGCTTGTGTCGTTGGCTTCTTGTGCGTCAAATCTCCACTTGATTTTTATAAAGGATATACTAATATCCTTTAGATTCTTTTAGCTAGCCCCTGTACGTACGTGGCTTTTATCTTTATATATATATATATATATTGATTTCTTTTTATCTTTTTCTTCATATAATATCTCCTGCATAATAAAATAGGATATCAATAGATTTTCTGTTATAATATTCTTTTATCCTATATTTAATTAAAAGATAGATAAGTACATAAAGATAATTAAATAAGTACAAAATATCAATGAATTCAATCCAATATATCCAGAATCTACCCTTATTTAATTATAAAATATCTACTTATCAGTACTTTTGCACCTGAAAAAAAACACTTGCTACTGGGTGCTTCTCGAATAAAAGCACATGTGTATTTTTGCACCTTAACCCTAAAAAGAATGTAATCACTAAAAAAATCTAATAACAAGTAGAATTCACATATTGTTATTTCTTATACTAAAACTTGTGATTATATATTGCTTATTTGTTATGAGCCTTTTTGTGCTTATTTTTTTTATAAGAACCTTTTTGTGCTTATATTTCTTCTTTATGACTCACAATGATTTTTTCCAAATTAATAATTGGATCCCTATGCTTTTGACTTGTTTAAAAACTCAAGTCTTAAACTTTAAACTTTGAATCAATACTTTGACCAAAAAAATTTTGTGTTTTGTGTTATCTCACATTTGTTAGCTAAAGTTTGGGCCTACTGTCAGATCCAGCCATCCAGGCATTTTTTGGCTTCTGCTTTCAGTATTCTACCATTTATGCTTTATTGTTCTTGTTTTGTACTCGTCTGATGTTTGTTGGGCCTTTTAGTTTTCTTCACCTTTTGTTTTTAATATGTTTCTTTCGTTTATATCAAAAAAAAAAAAGTTTCTTTCGTTGTACTTATTTTTCCTTATCTGCTTCATAAATGCATTCATACCCTAGTATGTTAGCTGCTAAAGCCTTTTTTCATGTATTGTTTTATTTAATTATTAATAAAATTGTCTCTCATAAAAAATATAGGAAAAATTTCATTTAAATACCATTTGAATTTACAAAACTTTCAGAAGTTTGTTGAATTTGTAAAAAGACAGAGAGGTACCAAGGACCTATGAGGGATTTGTAAATTCGTGTGAAATTACCCTTTTGCCCTTAGTTTTAAATAAATTAAAAAAAAATTAAAAAACCCCCAACCCCCCACCACCGCCGCCGCCGGCCGGCCGCCACCACCACCGCCGCCGCCGCCGGCCACCACCACCACCACCTCCACCGTCTCCGGCGGCCGGCCGCCACCACCACCTCTACCTCCACCGTCTCCGGCGGCCGGCCGGGCCGCCACCACCACCTCCGCCGCCGACAGTGGTGTTGGTGGTCGGCCGCCGCCGCCGGTTGTGGTGGTGGTGGTGGTGGCCGGCTGGCCGGCGGTGGGGGAGTTGGGGGTTTTTAATTTATTTAAAACTAAGGGCAAAAGGGTAATTTCACACGAATTTGCATATCCCTCATAGGTCCTTGGTACCTCTCTGTCTTTTTACAAATTCAACAGACTTCTGGGGGTTTTACAAATTCAAATGGTATTTAAATGGAATTTTCCCAAAAATGTAACTCAATTTCTATAATTTTATCCATTTTAAATATTAGTCCCTAATGTTAAAAAACATTTTGGATACTTACATTTCTTTTCAAATTTGACACCAAAGTCAATGTAGCTTTTGTGAGAAGGAAAAACTGTTGGCTTTTGTTAAAAGTATTTTTGAAACGTAATCTAAACATACTCTAAGTTAAAATGAGTCCACTTTTAGAGATTGGATTTTAAGTGAGAAAAACTATAAGAACCAATTATTAATTTTTTTATATTAAATAATAATTACAATTAGCAAGAGCCATGATTCAAATGATCATATTTTTGGGTGAAAGCGATGCATCAAGCGATTGCATTTGTATGTGGGCACACAAAATAACCATCAATTTACAGCACGGATTAACTAAAAAAAAATCTTCATAATCCATCAAGGCAATGTTTACTCCGTGGCATTAATAAAGTCATGGTATAAGAATCCTCATGATAAACTGTATTAATTTTACTAAAATCAAGTTAATTAGGTCCATTATACTCATGTAAGTGTGTAATCACTCAAATTGTGCCAACCGTTTTTTTTTTTTTTGTCCATCCGGTATCTAGAGGTTTGCCCTGACTAATCTGGATCTAACCCGCGTCGTGCACTTAGCTATGGTGGGAGAGTCTCCCAGCAGAGTTTTTTTGCATTCATACGGCTCAAACTCGAGACCTTACTTAAATGACACAAGCCGCTTACCACTTATGCTAACACCCGACCAACCATATTGATATTACAATCAATCACTTAAGTTGTTAAACCACAGTGTATTTGCATTGGGTCAGGTTCAGTGTCATCAAGCATGATCACACCTTCATAATGGATCTAATACATTAGTTCGGGTCGGGTCTACTCATGCTTTATGGCGCTGAACTTGACCCGATGCAAATTGACAGTGGTTGAACAGGTTAAGTGATGATGTGTAATACTAACATAGGTGGCACAATCTGAGTGGCTATATGGACATAATCAACCTAAGCAATGGCGGAACTCTTTGAGGGCCAGAGAGCTGGCTCCGACTGATCTTATAAAATTTGTTAGTATGTATATGTATTTATTATATGATATTTTATTTGGCCACAAATTTGGCCCCAGCTAATTTTTTATCTTCTTTGCAAGGATAATGTTTGTTTCATTACTCATTGGCCTGTGGGAGGAAAGTAAAATTCTTGTTTGAGATACCGACAAGGTTAATATCATCTTATATATTGTTTTGATTTATAATTATTGGTTATTATTTATTTGTATTTTCAAGGTTATTAGATACTATTTAGTAAATACTCCATTTGGTCATTATTTAACGAACCAACTAACAATTCTCATAAGTCAATAAAAACAATTAAAGTCATTAAATTTGTCCTAAAATTTAAGTATTTTTCATTATTATCCCTATTAATTACACTAAACTCTAATATTATATTAATTATTAGTTTCACTCGCTACCTTTTTAATTATGGGTATACATGAGAAAAAATATTTAATGCAATTTGGAAACAAGCAAGTGCCTTATAAAAAAAGGCCAAATATATTTGCTAGTTTGTGCTTTATAATAAGAACTAAAAGGAGTAGTTCAATATGTTTATTTTTTGGCCCGGGCTAAATTTTTTTTCTAGTTCCGCCACTGAACCTAAGGGTATGTTTGGTTTGAAGGGAGGAGAGGGGAGAGAAATTTTTTACCTTATCTTAACCAAATTGCCCATAAAATTTTTTCAATATTCTATAATTACACTTTCAACATAAAACATTTTTCTTCTCATTAATGACAATTTAATAAAATTCCTTACTCCTCTCTCATCCCCTCCCCTAAAACCAAACACACTATAATTAACTTGTCCTAGGTTTTATCCTTAATTTTATTGTGGTTCCTATTTTTGGAATTATATCATCATCATCATTGATAGGGGTGGTAATAGGTCAAGTCAAGCTTTTGCCTTAACACATCAAGCCTGTTTTGTAATAGGATGATCTGAGCCTGGCTTATGGTATGTTAGAGGCCTTATTTTGGGCCAAAGTCTAGTTTGTATACAAGCCTGACTTGGCTTAAAGACCTATTAAGGAGACCTATATTCTTAAAAAATTTTAGGTAGGCTAACAAGCCACAAAACCTCGGTGCAAAATTGAGCTAATTTTTTTTATTTAGCATAGAGTAATTGATAGGTGCAGGTCCGCCTGACAAACCTAATAGGCTTCTTAGTAAGCCTAAGCTTGACCTATTAACCAAAACAGACCTTTATAAATAGGTTTTGACTTTACCCTTTTTACTCATAGGCAAGGCCATAGGCCCCTAAAGGTCGTTTGGCCTCTTTCCAACCCTAGTCATTCACATCTCCAAATATATCACCCAAACCCCATGCCCTTTATTTAGTTATTACGGTTCATGGGCAAATTACGTTATTTTGAGTCAGTTATGAAAATTTATTACTGAGGAACTATGCCTTTGCCACCATAAATTTCCTGTATCTTGAGTTTATCCCCATAATTTTTAAAAAATAGTCCGTATAAACCCCCTTACTTTCATTAGCCCTCTAGTTTGGGATGATTTATATTGATGATTTATTTTTTGAATTCAGGTAGAATAGGTATTAAATTTAAAGAATGAATCTAATATAAAAAGATCCCACAATTAATGAGTATTATATAATGACAAGTTTCAGTATAAGAAATGACAATAAATATATAATGTTATTAAGCTTCTTATAATTATATTTTTTTCTTAAGAACTCCCAGTGGTTCTGCATCAATTTTACAACTGTACAAGCAGGGGCGGAGCTTGAGACAAAAATTTGGGGGGGCCAAATAGTGGTGGGGGATTCGGGGGCAGCGCTCCCGACATTTTTTTTTTTTAAAGGAAAGTTTTATATGCATTAAAATATAAAATAATATAAACAAGAAAAGAAAATAATATGAAAAAATACACCACAAACATTGGAAGGCAAAAGGCTTTAATTTATGTGATTGTGAATCTTTTGTTCAACCATAGACTTCATGTAATTGAACACCACAACATTGGAAGGCAAGAGGTTGAGGTTTAGAATGAAAAATCAATAAACTTCATCCACAGGTGTAGTGTAAAATGAGTAAAAGCATATTAAAGAATACACCACAAAAGTAAATTTCACTGATAAGCTAAAAATTTCAGGTAATTAGAATGAAATATAGAAGAAAAAAAATGACAAGATTAACATAAATCACACAAGACCCCGCATGGAACAAAGATTGAATTATAAGCCCCAAAGATATAAAAGGCTGATCTACAAATGAAAAAAAAAAAAAAAAAAAGAGGTAAAAATGTTTTACAAAAATTGGGGGGGCCAAAATTTAATTTTACAATATATAAAATTTTTCTAAAAAAATTTTATACAAATTTCTTTTTTTTTTTGGGGGGGCCATGGCCCCCCTATGTCCCTTAGAAGCTCCGTCGTTGTGTACAAGTGTTATCTTTGTGGAGTTTTTTTTTTTTTTGGGTACAATTTCTTTGTGAGGCCTAGCCACTTTTTTTTTTTTTTGATACAAGCCTAGCCACTTTTTTTTTTTTTTGATACAAGCCTAGCCACTTAATTCTTGTTGAAATGTATCTTATTGGATTGGGCTTGTATGATTGGGACAGAGTCCCTAAACCCAAATGCGGGTCAATGAAGGTTTTGGGATCCCTACAGCCGATTAGCCACTTTATGTGACATGTATACTCAGTACAATTGTAGAAGGCTAGAAGCTGTGGTGTTACAAGCAAATACTCTTAATGTTAGATTTATTTATTTAATTTAATTAGATTAAAAAATTAATTAATTAATTTAATAATCCCTCTGGTATTTAATGTAATATATGTTTATATAATTTGATTATATTAAGAAAGTTAATTATATGACATGTATTTTCTTAAATACCTAATTATCATTCTTAATTCCCTTTATATCTCTCTTACTTGATTATTATTGAGAGATCATTAATAGGAGTAAATTAGAAAAAAAAAATGAAAAATATGAGAAATAGGTCTTACATATTTAGGACTAATATCAACTTCCTAATTAGCTCATATATCATGGACATGCATAGCATGACATTTTTTTTTAGAAAAAAAAAAACCTCCTCAATTATATTCCATAATTCCCTCCATACCTTTCTATGAGGGAGCATCATAGAGGTAATTTTAAAAAATACTGACAAATATAAGAAATAGGTATTAGATTTATGATTAAGATTAATTCTCTAATTAGATTGTACATTAAAGATCAGAAGAGTATCACAAACGGAACCAAATAAATGGTCATATACGCAATTGTCTAACCATTTTATCCTAACAATTATTTCTTTTATAAACTTAAATATCTTTTTATTAGAGATAATCATATTCGTAACACAATTAGACACTACAGACATCTCTTACTATAGAGGTTCATCACTTTGTGAAGTAATAGTCTATTATACTAAACCCCACCCCCATTGCTTATCCCAACAAATTAATCATGTAACGGTAAAACAAACAAAGGGAGTAAATGAAAAATTGGGGTAAGCTCACGGGCTTGGTGGGCCAAGTCAAGTGAGGTGGGCTACATTTACCTCAAAATGGATTTAAAAAGCGCCCCCACCATTTTGTGCAGGCTAAATTTGTTACTCTGCCAAGTGCATTTTGATTTTATCTTTTAACAAGTGTTTTGCAAGGTCTTGGATTCGAGTCTTGTGAATGCAAAAAAAACCCTGCTGGGAAACTCTCCCACCAAAGTGAACCGGATGGGCAACAAAAAAAAAAGGGTATTTTTACATATAAATACGAGGGAGAAGTTTTCTCTTGACTTATAAAAAATAGTTTATGAAATCAAAGTTTCATATGTGTGTGTTTGGATTAACGATGGTAAATATAACCTTTTTCAATATAACTTTTACAAACTTAAAATAATATAAAAACCAAATTGTATAATGTGGTTTACATTTAGAGTGACTTTTACAAAAGTCATTTTGATAACAGAAATTTATGTAAATGATTAATGGAGAAACAATCTTAGAGATAAGTGACTAAAAAAGACATAAATTTTATAAAAATAAAAATATGTAATGTATTATTTAAAAATTTTAAAATACTAAACTTCTTTATTTTTTTAAAAAAAAAATTGAATTAGTGAGTGAGAATGTAAAATTTACCACTCTAGTCCATATTATAAGTTTATTTTAACTAATTCTCTTACATATTTCTCATCTATTTCTATTTCCAATGAGAATAAGTAAGGATAAAAATTGAAAATAATGAATATTAACTTTTAAATGAATTAACATTTAGGACAACAAACTTTATCTATAAAGATTTATAATAAGAATTAGAATAGTATTTCAATTTAAAAAAAAAAAAGTGGGGTCGAACATATTTCTTTGATAAGCTTCTTTTCTCTTTTCATGGTGGAAAAACCAGAAGCTAAAAACTTTAGTTTATGTTTTTTTAAAAGCCTAATTGGAAAAAAAAAATTCACCCAACCGCACGCTTTGCCCATGAAAAAACTACTTTTGTAGCCATCCTAAACACCAGGGACGGACCCAGGAATTTTACCTGAGGGGGGCGAAAATAAAAATACTACATCATGTATAAAGTACTTAAAATACGATAAAGACCTAATATACAAAAAATTGAAAAAAAAAAATATATTATAGAAATTATGTTTATTTCACTTGACTCTTACTCTACGTATTTTCATATTGTTAAATTCATCTATAATTGAATATGTACTAAAACTCAAAACAATTTCTTTTTCAATGAATGTAATCAAAGAATCATCAATAAATTGGTCTTCCATTCTATTTTGAAGTATGTTCTTGATTATCTTCTTAGCAGAAAAAGATCTTTCAGTAGTTGCTGTAGAAACTGGAAGAGTGGGTACAAGTCTAATCACTCTATCATCAATATTCAAATAGCTATCTGTTAACAAAATTCAAAACTTGTCTAAAATACTAATATTAAAATATTCTCTAATCAGTATAAAAGTAGCATCATTAGAAAGATAAAATCATGTATAATAAATTTTATGAAGGAAATTTAATGAAAAGAAGTAATTTTAAGTACCTTATTGATTCTCAAAATTTGCCATAAGTTATTGGAAAAAACACTGGACGAGCCAAACCAAAGAAAGAAACAAGTAAGGTTGGGAATATATATTAAAATTGTGGGCCCCACCTCTTTACTTTTTCTTAAAATATATATGAAGGCAAACCTGTAAATGAAACCAAACGGTCTGTCTGTGAAAGCAAACCTATATACCTCACTGATTATATATGAAAGCAATCAGTGTAAACCATGTTTAATTTTTAAAAAAAACAAAATTAGGGGGGCGGGGGCCACCCCTAGCCCCCCCTCTGTCCGTCCTTGCTAAACACAGCATAGTTTTAAGTCTAATTTATTTAGGACAAGAGGTAGTAACTAAGCTTCATTCATGGGGGGCAAAAACTGGATAAGCTTCAAATTCTAACTCCTAACTTAACCTAATTTTTGAACTCGTTTACCTCTAGCAATTACTACCTTCGGTTTTAATTATAGGAACACTTTTGTAGTTCAAATTATACTATAAAAGTGTTCCTATAATTAGGATCGGAGGGATTATCTATGTATATTTCTTTTCATCCAACTAAGTCGTTGGGGGATCCAAAATTTATACCAAACACGTGCTATTAGTTACTAGTCCTTGTCATGAAACACTTATATTTTTTTGAATGGAATATGGTTTGAGATAAATAGGTGAGGCCAAGATAGTCTTTTTCACTTGCATTCCCAAGTAAACAGTGACATTCCATAAACTTTTTGGAAGGAATGAAAATCAATGAAGTCTTTTTTCTTTTTCTTTTTTTAAAAAGGAAAGGAAATGCTATTCAATTGTACCAAGCAACTCCGTCCAAATCATTTTCTTTCCCTTTCCCTCTCCATACCAAACACGACATTATGTTAATGGGAAACCAAATCAAAACTTGCCAATTCGGCGCCATGCACAAATCATACACGTAATTTTCTATAATTAAAAATAAGAAATGTAACCAACGGGGGTTGACACAAGTGGTAAGCGGCTTGTGTCGCTTAAGCATGGTCTCGGGTTCGAGCCTTGTGAATGCAGAAAAACCCCACTTGGAGACTCACCCATCATAGCCAGGTGCGCGACCCGGGTCGGATTCGGATTAGTCAGGGCGAAACTTTAGATACCGAATGGGCAACCGAAAAAAAAAATTTTGTAGATAGAAGCAACCAATCTTTTGTTAATATAATATGTATGTCTCACTTCTCAAATGTCACATGACATTTAAATTATAATTTATCTAAATTTTATATTACAAACATTAGACTTGACTTTATGTTTGGAAAAACAAAATAGGAATTAAATAATCAGGAAAGTTACCGCTTGGGTAAATTGAATTTATTTAAACATTTGAAAAAAAAGAAGAAGATTGACACTAAATAATATTCAAAGAATCAAAATGAAACTAGAAAATGATTCGATTGCGTCAAAACTATCACAGAAGATCCAACACAAATATTGCCTACGTACATATATTTATTAGAAACAACTTAGAATTATAAAAAAAATTAATAAAAACTAATTAAATGGATAGAGAAATATTTTCATTCTTTTTTAGTTATCAAATTTCATTCATCTGTTTAAAAAAAATTGACTGGAGTTTGGTCCACATAATCGGGTGTTTGCAGCTTTTAAAAAAAAAAAATATTTGTGCCCCAGGCAAAATTCTTCCATTTATTTATTTCGTTTAACATAGAATTAATTAAAATCAATTAATCCACTAATAAGTTGTTATTTAAAGTGATAATAAGTGACTTTGTCCTGTAAAAAGGAAACACAAATTCAATTTTATAACTTCCTAGAATCAGAAGATACCTTCAGCTTGAAGCGATCAAATAATAATAAAAAAAAAGTTGATCTTCTATTAAAACTGAGAAGTAATCAATATATATATAATAACACATCCCTCAAGCCGACTTCTAAACGGCTTATCACTAACTCCCCTCACAAAACACTATTTATAAGCCGATGATGTCATCATTCATGGCTCCCCTCAAGCCGACTTCTAAACGGCTTATTACTGGCTCCCAATGGCGGAAGGTCTTCATGGCCAGCTGGGGCCTTGGCCCCAGCTGGCCCCGATTGATCTTATAAAATACGTTAGTATATGTATATATTTATTATATGATATTTTATTTGACCACAAATTTGGCCCCAGCTAATTTTTTATTTTCTCTGTAAAGATAATGTTTGTTTCATTACTCATTGGGCCATGAGAGGAAAGTAAAATTCTTGTTTGAGATACCGAAAAGGTCAGTATCATCTTATATATTGTTTTGATTTATAATTATCGGTTATTATTTATTTGTATTTTCAAGGTTATTTGATATTATTTAGTAAATACTCCCTTTGATCCTTATTTAAGAAACCACATAACAATTTTCAGAAGTCAATAAAAACAATTAAAGTCATTAAATTTGTCCTAAAATTTAAGTATTTTTCACTATTTTCCTATTAATTACATTAAACTCTAATATTATATTAATTATTACTCTTTTTTTTTGTTCGGAAAAAAGAGTAATAATTAATTTTTATTAATTATTACTTTCACTCACTACCTTGATAATTGTGGGTATATATGGGAAAAAAATATTTAATGCAATTTGAAAACAAGCAAATGCCTTATAAAAAAGACCAAATATATATGTTAGTTGGTGCTTTATAATAAAAACTAAAGATAATAGTTCAATATGTTTATTTTTTGGCCCGGGCTAAATTTTTTTTCTGGTTCCGCCACTGCTGGCTCCCCTCACAAAACACTATTCATAAGCCGATGATGTCATCATTCATGTCTCTACAGAATTCAATTTCCCTTATTTCCTTTTTTTGGCACGGGAATTTCCCTTCTTGCCAAGGCTTAACTCAAGACCCAAAATACATTGCTTTTGCCTTTTTCAAAGTATAATATTAATGGATGAAATATTACATGCTTATTTCTTTCCATTTCCATTCTTTCCTTTTTTTTCTCGGATATTTCCCTTCTTGCCAAAGCTCAACTCAAGACCCAAAATACATTGTTTTTTGGGAGAATTACACACAGGTCCCAAGGAGTAGAGATAATTACAATTAGGTCCCTTGAAATCATGAAATTACACTGAAGTCCCAAGGGACCTAGTTGTAATTATTTGTGAATGTAAAATGACATGGTTGACCTTCCCTCTCTCCTCTCTCCCTTTTTCTTCTCTCTCTCCTAGATCGTCATTTTTCTCAGTAAAGCCATCCGAAGAACCGGAACAGTGTGAGTGCTTGCGATTTCTCGGAGAGATCAAATGGCAACGATCAAGATTGTGAAGGCTCGCCAAATATTCGACAGCCATGGTAATCCTACCATCGAGGTGTGTTTCACCAGAAAACGCCGTGTTTAGTTTCTGTTTGGGCGCCGAGAAATCGCGCTGATGATCCTTCTTTGTTCTGACCCTTGAATGATTTATCCTCATGCTATGGAAATCCCCTTATAAAAGGAATACCAGAAGGTGATTGGTTCTGTGAAAAATGCAGAGTTTCATCGTCTTCTCAAACTAAGAAAGATGGAAAATGGAAAAAACTCTAGTTTTCAAATTTTGTCGTAATTCTATACTTTGTCTGTTGTAAATAGCCTCTGGAAGTCAAAAATGGAAAAACCTCATTTTCAAATTTTGTTGTAAATCTATACTTTGTCTGTTGTAAATTTATACTTTGTCTGTTGTAAATAGCCTCTGGAAGTCAAACATGGAAAAAATCTCGTTTTCAACGACTGTTTTCTTAAAAACAGTCGTTGAAAGTACAAAAAAGTCGTACAAAACTTTTGATGACTGTTTTTGAAAAAACAGTCATTAAAAGTACTATTTTTTATGACCGTTTTTGAAAACAGCCATAAAAAAGAGTACTTTTAATGACCGTTTTTCAAAAAAAAAAAAAAAAAGTCATAAAAAACAGTACTTTTAATGACTGTTTTTCGCAAAAACAGTCATCAAAAGTTTTTTACGACTTTTTTGTACTTTCAACGACTGTTTTCTTAAAAACAGTCGTTGAAAACGAGATTTTTTCCATTTTTGACTTCCAGAGGCTATTTACAACAGACAAAGTATAAATTTACAACAGACAAAGTATAGATTTACAACAAAATTTGAAAACGAGTTTTTTCTATTTTTGACTTCCAGAGGCTATTTACAACAGACAAAGTATAAATTTACAACAGACAAAGTATAGATTTACAACAAAATTCATTTTTGACTTCCAGAGGCTATTTACAACAGACAAAGTATAAATTTACAACAGACAAAGTATAGATTTACAACAAAATTTGAAAACGAGTTTTTTTCCATTTTTGACTTCCAGAGGCTATTTACAACAGACAAAGTATAAATTTACAACAGACAAAGTATAGATTTACAACAAAATTTGAAAACGATATCAGAAGCAAAATCAGGTTTGTCTTCAATTTCGCCTGCCAAGTGTTCGCTATTGAGTTGTTGTTTTTCTCTGGTTCCTACCTTTTTTTTTATAAGAAAATCGTTTTATTCCTACCTAAAAATGCAAAATTTGGCTTACTCTTTTGGATTCTGATATCTTGTTCGATTTCATCTGGAATCCTCAACCAATGGTTTTGGTTTTTGGGGTTGATTTAGTTGATGGGTGCGTGCTGGAGCAACCAGATCAAGGCCGTGAGTCCGGAGAGAGAGGAGAGAGAGAGAGAGGAGAACAGAGAGAGAGGAGAGAGAGAGGAATTGGAAGGAATGTCAAATTGGTAATTGTACATTCACAAATAATTACAACCAGGTCCCTTGGGACTTCTGTGTAATGTGAATTCTTGTTGGGACCTAATTGTATTTTTTTGTCATCCTTGGGACTTGTGTGTAATTCACCCTTGTTTTTTCCTTTTTCAAAGTATAATATTAATGGATTAAATATTACATGTTTTTTCCTTTTTCATTACAGAATTCCATTTCCTAAAAATAATAACGGAATACCTGCCAAAATTCCTAAAAAAAACATTTTATGGAAAAACAAATTAACGGAAGACCTGCAAAAATGAAATAACGTGGCAAAAGAGATTAAACCCTATCAATTCGTATCCATAAATATCACACAGCATTTTGGCAGGTATAGAACTCCAAGAAATACAATTAAGCATGCAAAAACTTAAGACAAAATAAACCTCAGCACCGTCTATCAAACACCTTTGGCTGAATTTTTAATTACAGAATTCCATTTCCCTTCTTTCCTTTTTTTTTACTCGGACATTTCCCTTCTTGCCAAGGCTCAACTCAAGACCCAAAATACATTGTTTTTTCCTTTTTCAAATTATAATATTAATGGATAAAATATTACATGATTTTTCATTTTTCATTACAGAATTCCATTTCCCTTCTTTCCTTTTTCTTGCTCGGACATTTCCCTTCTTGCTAAGGCTCAACTTAAGACCCAAAATATTATAGCTTTTTCCTTTTTCAAAGTATAATATTAATGGATTAAATATTACATGCTTTTTCCTTTTTCATTACAGAATTCCATTTCCTTTTAGGAATAACGGAATACCTGCCAAAATTCCTAAAAAGAACATTTTATGGAAAAACAAATTAACGGAAGACCTGCAAAAATGAAATAACGTGGCAAAAAAGATTAAACCATATCAATTCGAATCCATAAATATCACACAACATTTTGCAGAAATAGAACTCCAAGAAATACAATTAAGCATGCAAAAACTTAAGACAAAATAAGCATCGCCATCGTCTATCAAACACCTTTTTTTTTTTTTGCTCGGACATTTCATTTCTTGACAAGGCTCAACTCAAGACCCTAAATACATTGTTTTTTCCTTTTTCAGAGTATACTATTAATGGATGAAATATTACATGCTTTTTCCTTTTTCATTACAGAATTCCATTTCCCTTATTTCTTTTTTTTTGCTGAGACATTTCCCTTCTTGCCAAGGCTCAATTCAAGGCACAAAATACATTGCTTTTTCCTTTTACAAAGTATAATTTTAATGGATGAAATATTACATGCTTTTTCCTTTTTGATTAAAGAATTCAATTTCCCTTCTTTTCTTTTTTTTGCTCGGACATTTCCCTTCTTGCCACGGCTCAACTCAAGACCCAAAATACATTGTTTTTTCCTTTTTCAAAGTATAATATTAATGGATGAAATATTATATGCTTTTTCCTTTTTCATTACAGAATTCCATTGTCTCCAAAAATGTCAATTACTTCTTCTCTAAATCCCCAAATTTGCTCTTCTCTCGCCTCCACAAGTTCGATTCGGAATCGATTAAAGTCTGCAACATTGTTACTGACAACGACCCATTTGCGGGTATGAGAAGATGCTCCTATAGAATAATCGGAGCCTTCATCTCCTAAAGCAATTGGTCAACATGACGTTTTGACAGATATTTCTTTGTGCTTTAAGATAATGTGATATTAACAGAAGTGTGAGTGCTTAGATGTGAAACATGAAGATATGACTATGAGTTGAGTTGATGTGGAAGTTTGATTGATTAACTAATTTAGAAAATATATCAAATTCACCCTGGTTACAAGAATATTCAATCTTCTCCCTTTTTCTTTTTCTTTTTCCCCCGATTCACAAAGAATAAATTCTTTAATTTTGTTGATATTTGTCAAAAAATTCCAATCCCAACCCAGGTTATTATTGCTTTATAATCAAAAAATATTGGAAGGCTCATCCCAGGCGCATGTTGTTACAATTATTGCTCTCACAAATTATTGCTTTCTCCAGTTACAGGATTGGTTGGAAAAGATGAACCCAATACACAGCCAAGTGCAGTCTTTTCCCCTAAAATCTTTGAAACTGCCAAGAAATGGAGGAGAAAAAGAACTGATTTACAAGATATAACAAACGTTGCTTCCAACTTAGAGAATCGCTTTGCAAGTGGTACCTATCCATATAACTCTTACTATAACTATAATTATCTTTCCATTTGGGTTATTCCTATGTTTTTCCTAAGAAGTATATGCTTTTTTGCAGTATCATAAGGAGATGTTAGTATTTTTCTGTCAAGTGGTTTATTGGTAGTCATATTGATTATCATCATGATAAGCTTATATTATCTTTCCAGAAGAATCAGTACAACAAAAAGGGAAGCATCCATTTGTACGTATAAGTGGTAGGATTAGATCTTTAGAAGATCATAATGTCAGTCACAATGAGAAGACAAAACGTACCAGGAAGAGAATCCACCAAACTAAATATAAAGGTTAGTTATTCATGATATAGTTGTGCTATAAGGACTAAAAATGGTTATGTGTAGATAGTGCAGTATTCATTTCCATGATAAATTTGTAATTATTTCTATAATATAATAATAGTATTATTATTAGCATTATCATCATCAGGGAAAATTCCATATAAAGCCCCTAATTAAGTTTTTGACTCAATTTAGGATTTCAATCTGTTGGTAATATTGCTTTATTATCCTCTATTAGTCTCCTCTTAAGAGGCTTTCGTTCTTCCTAACTTCTTTTTTTTTTCTTCAAGAAGTGTGTGTATATTAACGTTAATAATAATAATATTCTAGGTAAAATTCGCTTAATAATCAAAATAATTCAAGTAAAGTCATAGAAACTATAAGAGCTGATCGTTTTTATTAATATACTTCCATTCAGATCAAAAAATAATAATTAAAGTAAGAGAAAAGAAAAGGTATAACCCCAATATCTCCCCCCGGTCTTCAGAAAAAACATAGCCCAAATATCAAATAAATGATTTTTAGTTGAATATTGAGAAAATAACTTTTTTTACTTTAATTTTTTTACATAGCCCAGATAAATATAATTTTCCTGATATATTAGACTACATATAAAAAAAATTATTAAAAAATAATAAAGATTCTCATTACTCATTATGATAAAAATATTGTAAATTATACATCACACCAGTCATACTCATAATTGTGTGATTAATGTAGTTTTATTTTCTTCTTCAATGAAACAAAAATGAAACAAAATAAATAATAGAGCAATGAAACTTTTTAAAAAGAAGAAATGAAACTAATAGAGGGCACTAAAGCCTTTTTACTCATATTTTGAAATCCTAAATTGTAATATGTACTTAGAATCGATTGGAGAATATTTATGTTCACCATTGTTGATGTTTCACTTCTAATATATAATCATTCATTGGTTGTGATGTTATAATACTCCTTAAAGACAAGAAATTTACATCAATTTGTAAGCAAAATATGTTTAAATAATCTGTGAAATAATATCATCACGTACAACACACGGGGAATAAAAGCTCGTTTCAGTAACAACAAAATACTTTTTAAATTGGTAGTGGTTGTGGAGTTAGAGAGGGAGACAAGTGGACGGTGCCACTAATATCCAATACATTGTGTTGGCACTTGGCAAGCAAATGCCCAAAAAAACAC
The DNA here is from genome assembly GCA_025563575.1 of Acacia pycnantha. Classification (NCBI taxonomy): domain Eukaryota; kingdom Viridiplantae; phylum Streptophyta; class Magnoliopsida; order Fabales; family Fabaceae; genus Acacia; species Acacia pycnantha. The sequence continues at coordinate 6,197,674 of JAMWYP010000002.1, read as the reverse complement.
GTGTATAATTCTTTTTCAATTCAAAATAAAGAAAAAAAAGTACATGTGCATTGAGCACCACGAAGAGTGATGTAAACTGAAAAAGTGCAATATTTTATTATAAGGAGTATTTGGTAAGGAATAATTTTGTTCTCAAAGTTTTTATCGAAGGTAATTTTATCTCAAAAAAATTTCGGGAAGCAATTTTATATTGGAAGTTTTAAAAAAGGAGTCATTTTGTCTTAATTGTTATCTCAGTTAATTTTAACTGTTAGTTAATCAAATATATTAAGCTAACAGTCCCTATATTATCTACGTCTTTTTTGTAAAGATTTAAATTTATCTCAGAAGTTCATATGGCATCTATTTCATTCTTTTTTAAAGTTAGATTTTGTTATGGACTCAAATAATGAGCCTGACAGATATGAGGCCCAGTAGGAGTGCTTCATCCCTTTAAGCAAGTACATTGTTAATTACCCCTTGAGCATGTCTATAATCCAGGACCGTACAAGTAGTGGAGCAGGCACTCACAGGGCGTGAGAGACGCACATCGCTGGAGGATAGGACTCAAGGCAATGAGAACGAAACCCTAGGTAATCCCTATAAATAGAAGGTTATCCACCAGATGTGTTCCCTACGTTCACTATTCCATTATTTACTATTCAATCTTACTGTGCACACACCACACCCCTTTGGCGAAACGCCTTGTCTGTGTAGCACATGATCTGCGAGCATTCTCTAATACCTCCTTCATAGATATCAGTGAATGTTCTAACCTCCCTGGGCGCTTAATCCATAAGATACCTTGGGAAAGAGCTATTCGATCCTACATTAACGTCACCTAGCCTGTTGAGGCTAAACATTTGTGTTCTACACCAGAACACATTTAAAACTTTTGAGATAAATTTACAGCATAAAAAAATAACGTGATCATATATAGATTGTCAGTTTAACATATTTAATCAACTAACAGTTAAAATTAATTGAAATAAAGGTAAAAAAAATAAATTTACTCCCATTTTAAAACTTCCCAGCAAAATTACGGTAGGTGAAAATTTCCCAGTCAAAACTGACACTTAGCCTTCGTCAATAATAATATCAAGATTAAAACCAGATGTCTCATGTTGACTCATTTTTAGACGGTTCCTACTCACCTAATTTCTATGATATATAGTAAATATATAACTATTTCCAAAGCTAATGTTTTCTTATATTAATGACATTAATTTAATTATTGCAAAAGCAAGTCTGTCCGTGAATATTTTTTGTTTCATTCTAAAGTAAAATTTAAAGTTAAGTAGTATATATGGATATATGGGTTGGGAACGGGGTAGGGGTAAAAAGTATAGAATATAACCCAGATATTCAAGAAATTATATTTATCTCTATAAACGTTTCAATATTTTCATTTTAGTCCTTATACGAAACTTAAAAGAATTATAATAGTAATAGTATCTTTTTCACTTGATTATATGATATATACATCCATATTCATCCGTCATAGCAGTGTAATCCTAATTACATCAAATAATGTAATCAAGATTACAAAATGTAATATATTACATAAACTCAACCAAACGTCATAATTGATTTATTGCATCAGTATTATGTAATCCTCTCTCATAGAATCAAACCAAATGGGCTCTAAATGTTATATAAACAATGACACTTTTATTTTTCTAAAATATTGTTCTTCTGGTTTTTGCTATACAAGTTTAAAAACTATTTAAATTGATAAATGATAGTACAAATCTTATAAATTTATTAAAATGATAAAAGTAATGACATGAAGTTGATATTATAAATCAAGATTTTGATGGAATTGAATTTAAATTTTAAAATGTCAACGTGTTATTTGTAACTGGTCAAATTTTAAGAGGTTTATTTATAACTTGTCAAGGGTTTTAAGAAACTAATTATTTACATAGAATACGAGGTAGGATGCCATACGTCATCTTTTAACTTGCGGTATCAAGTTTTGTTAAACCTCTTGTCGTATCAAGTTTTGTTAAAAAGATAATGATCAATTAACGACAGAAGGTTAATAATAAATAAAATAAAATGTCAGAGGGATTAAATTTAAACTTTAAAATGACAGGAGTTATATGCAACTAACTTATAGTTAAGGGAGATTTTATATAATTTAGCCATTGTTATATGGCTCATAATAAAAGAAATAAATGATCCTTTTTAGTTATTACTCCCTCGGGCCCTTATTATAGGTTGTTCTTTTTTTTTTTAAAAGAAATAATAATTGACCCATAATATAAATTACTTGGAGAGTCATTAATGATTATTTGCTAATCTTACCCCTATAATTAATATTTAAATGTGGCCCTTGGTATTTTTCCTCTTATTTAAAACCTTATTGCTAAAGGTGAAGTTGAAAAAAATGTATCAATTTAATAAATTAATTGTTACTTAATTTATGTGAATTAGTTAAAAGTGTCCTATAAACACAAACACGAGGGAGTATAAGTGATCCAGCGGGCTATTAAAATTGACCATATCTATAATATCATTAATTACAAATTTCATGAATTTATAGATACAATGAAAGTGGGGTGTGGATACATGGATTATAAATAAGGAATGAAGGGGAAGTATAACTGAGGCCATAAATTATTTGGAAAAATATTTAGTGCCGTGATAGAATTTCCTGGAACACATAAAGAAAGAGCGTTAATGGCCGGAGGAGGGACCGTCCACTCCCAGTCATCGTTGACCGGTTGATTCCTCAACCTCAACGTGGATCATTCCCACTTTTTATTCACATTTCTCAGCGTGCTTCACACCATTTCCTATTGTTCCCTCCACCGGCCACCTGCTCTCCCCGTTCCCACTCTTCCCTCATGCGCTCCACTGTATAAATAAATCCCCATTTCCACTCTCACTTTCAACCATCACTTTGATTCATTCATCATTTGCTCCCCTCACTTTCTCTCCCCCAAACGCCCAATCTCTCTCTCTCTCTCTCTCTCCCAATGGCTTCTCTCTCTACAGCTGCTTTCACTCCCATCTCATCCTCTTCTTCTTCCTCTTCTCTGAAACCTTCTCTTCCAGTATCATCCTCCTTCACTCCCAAATCGATCTCATCCTTCACTTCTTCAAACTCTTCTCTCTCTTCATGCCTCAAGCTTTCCTCTACTTCTCCTCTCTCTCTCTCCTCCGTCCCTAAGAAATCCTTCTCTTGCAGAAGCCAGGCTGGTTCTGTTGACTCTGGTAAGTTCGCTGTCTCGATTAATTACCGAACTGTTTTCCGTGTGCGATCTCTTGATTCTGCCTTGATCCTCTTTCTTGATCTCTGTATTTTTTTTTTTTTTTTTTTTGCAGAGAAAGTTCAAGAAATGCACATCTACGAGATCAACGAGCGAGACCGTGGAAGTCCTGCGATTCTCCGATTAAGTCAGAAACCTGTTAATTCCCTTGGCGATCTAGTCCCCTTCAGCAACAAGGTATGGTTTATTACACTTTCTCACTTTCCTTTTTCTGTTCTAATCATGGAGTTTCCTCTTCTTCGGTTAAATTCTTACCATCATCTCTTTGTTTTGTTTTTTTTTTGGCTTCTCATCATCGATCGAAAAGGAGAGTCCTCTTTTACTTTCCCTTTTCCTATAACAGGAATATTTCCAAGTCTGAACTTTGATCTTATTCTAATACACTGCTGACCAAACTTTCTCTTGGGTTCCTGATCCTTTGCCATCTTGCATATTTGTTTGAGCAAGTAAATTGCACGGTCAAGAATAAAAAAAAAAAAAAATTAAGCAGATCTCTGTTATGTTTGAAATGATCACGATTTATTATTTTTAAAAACATTTTTAATTTTTAAAAAAACTAATAAAATTTTATTTGTTCAATATTCAATATGAAATTGATGTTAGTCAATAAATACTTGCGAGCTTATACTCAATACATTGCGCATTAGAACACACGTCTAGCTAGAGTTGGTAAGAGAGTTGGTCTAGCGTTGGCCCGCTAAATCTCTTTGGTCTTTAAGTTAGCGTATTGAACTGATTTGTCTTAATATATATATACAAGTACACTTCCTCCGGTCCTAGGAACACTTTTGACTTTTGTAGTGTAAATCCACTATAAAGTGTTCCTGGAGTATGTAAGTAAATAAAATGGTAAACCAAAAGATATTTACTACGAATTCAACAGATAAAAAAGAAAAGATGATTATTATTTTCCCCATATGTGTTTGTTTCTGGAGAATTAATTTGTGGGGTGTGGTGGAAACTGCAGTTGTACACAGGGTGTATGCAAAAGCGCGTGGGGATCTCGGCAGGGATCTGCATTCTGATCGAGCACAAGCCTGAGAAGAAAGGCGACAGATACGAGGCCATCTACAGCTTCTACTTCGGCGACTATGGCCATATTGCCGTTCAGGGACCATATCTGACCTATGAGAACACATACCTTGCTGTCACCGGCGGCTCCGGCATCTTCGAGGGTGTCACCGGCCAGGTCAAGCTTCACCAGATTGTGTTCCCCTTCAAGATCTTCTACACTTTCTACCTCAGGGGCATTAAGGACCTTCCCCAGGAGCTTCTCGGCAAGCCCGTGGAGCCCAGCCCAGCTGTTGAGCCCCACCCAGACGCCAAGGCCTTGCAGCCCCATGCTGCTATTGCAGGCTACACAAATTAAGTATTGTTTTTGCTTAAAGTTGGTTGTTAGAGACTTGTTTATTTTTAATGCACGAGGGAAGTGATTATGGAGTAGTTAGTGGTGAGTCCTTGAGGAATAAGGTTGAAGCATGTGTAGGTTTTTCTATCTTTTTTCCCTAGTGAATTTCTTTAATGTTGTGCCAGTTGAGTTCGGCTTTCTATTTAAATTTGGTTTCCCAAGGTGTAAAGGCCAACACACATTGAGATCTACTTGGTATATTTTAAACATTTATTCTTATTAAAATAAAAAGGTATATAATCCATTTATAAACGTGGGGAATGATATGCTTTTAATAGGTATATAAAATGAGAAGTAAGACTGGCAGACTGCCAGTTTTATATTTATTATATTATTATTTTTATATATATTTTCGTCTTTCATAGTAAACCACCCTAATAATTAAAATTATAAATATGATATGACAATGATTTTTATATAACCCTTTGGATCACCTGGAATTTGACACTTTATCTAGGTCATTTTACCCAGTATTTGAAGAACTGGAAAAATCGGATTGAGGCCTTGCTTCAGGATGAATCTCCCGAAAAGTCGTTCGTTTTTAAGAACTGGACTCAAAAACGCCATGATATGACTATGATACAAATAATGATCGTTTTGTAAAATATGATCTTGCAGTTACAAGGAATCAACGAATTTAAATTATAGTCTGAAGATTGAATGATTGATGATCTTTTGTCTCGTGCCTTTTCTCAACTTATTTTTCTCCAACACTCTTTTGTCTGTTCAGTAATGCTATTTCTAAATATAAGATAGAGGCGACTTCTTTAGGGAAAGTAAGAAAGCTAATTAAATTATTTTAAAATATATATATTTATCATTTTTTCTTCAAATTGTTTTATCTAACATATAAATTGATATATAATCTAAGGATACATAACATATAATATAATTAAGTAGTTATTTACCTTTCTTAATTTTTCTAGAAAAAATCAACTTTAATATTTAAGACATGAGTGAGCACTATGTTTGATGGTGGTCTATAAAAACGTAGAAAATATTAGAAATGGTCACAAAGCCGACATGAAAATCTGATTATCAATTTTTTTTTTTTGCTAAAAAAAAAGTTTTGGAGGGGTTCGGCATCAGTCCCCCACCAAGGCCAGGGCACGGCCCCGGGCTCTATGAGCACTTACTGGGGACTTACGAGATCGCCTACCAAAGGAGTCCCAGCGACGGCAGAGGGGATCGAACCCATGACCCAAGGGCCTAATCCTGGATCCCTTACCATCTAAGCCAACTCACATTGGTAATCTGATTATCAATTGATCATCTGCCACCTTACATGCCCATAATGCTCTATTTGATTGGGCCTAATTTATGATAGCCCTTAAACCAAGGAGGTATAAAAAAGCCTTAAGCCCATCCAAGATCCAACAACTAGCTAGTACCAACCCTAATCTAAAATAATGCTCGTATATATCAAGAAAAAAAATAATAATAATGCTCGTATTAGTGTCAAAATCTTACCGTCATTGACCCCTCAGTGTTGGTTTCACTGGTAAAGGGGTCGGACACTCTCACAAAAAAGGAGGAGGTTCGATCCTAAAGTTGGTTAAGGCATTGAAGAAGATATCTACGAAGCAACGGTAACTCAGGCTAAGGTGGAAGAATGTGCACTCTTAGTCCTGAATTTCTTGTGGAGTGAGTTTCAAACACTCTATCTTTATACTGTGGTGGGTGAACCTAACCTCTCTCTCGCTCCTAAAATTTAAAAAAAAAAAAAAAAAAAATCTTACCATCACTGACTATTTAAAAAGTTGACCGACAAACTCGACACCCAATACAACGCTATAGTACAAGAATGGAGTAGGGTAGTACAATGGGAAGGAAGAAAGAAAAGGAGCCAAAATGGTAGTACAAAATGGTGGTTCCATGTACTGCGTTCTGAAGCAGCTATATATATATAAATAACAAATGGAACAAGTCTGCATTATATTATTTATTGGCAGCATCCATCTCTCTCTCTCTGTATATTCATGAATCGGCATGGCTGAGTGGTGCAGCTTGTGTTGAGAATCAATGCTTACATCCCTCCATCTTTTCTGTTCCAGAGATTATCTTCTTTACATAGGTATGTAAGTTGGGATTTGGATTATTAGATCACAATCTAATGTTTCATATTTTTCAATTAGAGACCTTAAGTTAAGGAATCCAAATCCAATCCAAGTATGTTGCGTGTGTCAAGATGGATCCACTCAGTTATGGAGTGATTGCAAAAGGGAACTTATTCTGAGGGAATCTCCTGTTGAAAGTCTTTTTAGTGTGAAAGTACTGAATCAAAATATCAATGCTTTTACCCCTACAAAATTTATTGAATATTAAGTCGTTTTCATTTCATTTGTTGGGTGTGTGGGTCCTACTTGCTAGGGAGGAAAAACAAGGCAAGGGTGGCCATTGATTCTCATCACAACATGCTCCACTTTACTTGGCAACTCCATGATGACTCCTTTGGCATTTTGGATTCACATCCATATGTCACTATTGCTCAGTGCTCACAAAGGTGAGTGGATAAACTCTAATTCCCAATACGATACTTTGAACAGTATAAACTTTTTGTTTTTTTGGGGCCAACCTAGGCTCATCAGTAGATAAGTTCATTATTATTTTTTATAATATGTTTGGCCATGTAAGATGAAAACTAATTCTTTTTTGTTTTTTTTGAAATGTCATCGATTACCTTGAAAAAGTGGCAGAGTTAAAGCTCACAAGGGAGAAGCTTCCCAATACGAAAGGGAAAACTGGAGGAGGATACAAATAGCAGAATGAGAGAACCAGAAGTGAAGTTATGGTTAAGGGAAATTTCATCTATACCGTGCATTAAGGGGGACAAAGTTTCAAACTCACCTTTCCACTGTCATTACCTCACAGATGCAAAATACTAGTATCAGAGATGTAACAGATGTATTCTCTTGGTTGAGATTCTTGGTTGAGGTTCTAACAAAGTGCACGCGCGCGTGTGTATATATGATTGATGGCCAGGAAAGGAGTGTACCGCATATATACGTGAGTGTGTGCGTGAAATACCAACATCGAACTGAATAGAGAAAACAACACAGCATTAGGAGTATCGATTGTTAGACTCTCAACTATCTATTTCCATTTCAAATTATGGGACAACCTTTTCTTTTGTTTAGTACATTTCTTTTATGTTTTTTTATCCACTTTTTCGTGCAATTCTATATATATATAGTACATTTTAATATTTATTAACTTTTTTTTTTAAATTTATCTATAATGATATTCCCTCAACAATTATGAATGCTCATTCAATAGTAATTAAGAAGTTCTGAAAACGGAAAAATTAAGGAAGATGATTATAGTGTTTTAGGAAAATATCAAATGAATTAACTTAACAAACTTCTTTAATTTAATCAAAATAGATAAATATATCTTATATCAAAGATTAGATAGAGAGAGTAATGTTAATGGAAAAACTCAGGAACATCACTTATAAATTATATCAAGGAAAATTCTAATTAAATACCATTTGAATTCATATATAAAACCTCAAAAAGTCTACTAACACAGGGAAATGACATAAATGTGACCGGGATCAGATTGAGATTTTAAAATATTGATAATTTTACCATTATGCCACTCATTTTTTTAAATAAAAAAAAGGAGAAAAGGTGCTTTGGCATCGGTTGACTACCAGAGCTCCAGCTCTGGCTGGCCTGCACCCATTGGAGGCCTTAACTCTGGCACCAGGGGCTGTGTTTTATGGGGGTGTGGGTTTTTTTCTAAAAAAAAAAGTGGAAGTAAAGGGGTAAGCGGTGGGTTCAAAACCTTTTGCTAAAGGGGCTGGGTGGCCACTGGGCCACCAAAGCCTCCTTGTTGTATATATGCATTAGTATATATATGTATAATATAAATAAAGAAATAATGTCATTGACAAAATAAGTAATAAAAATGACTAAATGTGTAATGGTATTGACTAGAAACATAATTGTATTGAATAAATGAGCGATAACATTAATTAGAGGTATAATGATATTCATTAAATGATTAATGATATTTATTTAAAGTATAAATAAATTGACAAAAGGTGTCATGATTAGGCGTGTGCAAAAACCGAATGGTTCGGTTCATGTTTATCCTAATAATGATATTGACTAAATGAATAATGAGATTGACTAAATGCATAATGACATTGGCGAAATGAGTAATGATATTAATTAAATGAGTAATAAAATTGATTAAAGGTGTAATGACACTGACTAATGAGTAGTTATATTGATTAAAGGCATAATGACAATGATTAAATGAGTAATGATATTGACTAAATATGTAAAACACCCACTTAATGAGTAAATACCTTTGGTCAATTTCATTACTCATTTAGTCAGTGTCATTACGCCTTTAGTTAATCTTATTACTCATTTAGTCAATATAATTATGCCTTTAGTTAATACCATTATGCATTTAGTCATTTCCATTACTTATTTTGTCAATGTTATTATGCCTATATATATATATATATATATATATATATATATATATATATATATATATATATATAATAGCCACCCAACTCCTTTGGAAAAATGGTGGCTTTCCCCTATGCTTTCATTTGTTTTTTTTCTTAAAAAAAAATTAAAATCCACCCCTGGCGCTAGAGCTCTGATGGCCGGCTGACAGTGGCGCTCTGGTAAGGGCACTTTTTTTTCTTATTTAAAAATCTTGGGGCATAATGGAAAAATCATCAACACTTTAAAGGTTATGACCAAAGGTTCTTGGTGAAAGGTTGTGTTGGATTTTAAGAAAACCTTACATATTATAAAGGTGTAACACTTATTAGAAATGTTATTTTAAATAACAATTGGTTATGCAAGTTATGTTATTTCATAAGGGTTCATGAATCTAACATATGATTATGACTTTTAATTGAAAATATGTTGCTTCAAGATGCATCACTTTAAGACACCACTTCATAGTCTATAAATACCATGCATCATCACTTCATTTGTGACATACAAATCATATTGGAAATCATACAACAACAAGAATCAAACTCAATGAATTTGTCCTTGAGTGTACGCAAAGATGAAGTCAAATTATCACTTATAAAAGACATTGTTGTTTTGACTTAAGTATTGGGAGTGCAATCCATATCCATTGGTCTTCATTGTTTCTTTTAGGAAATTCGTCCATCAATCCAAATTACACCCTATTATAGAGGAATAGGTGGGAACGAATTAAACCTAAAGGAAAGTGTTGGCATTGCCATAAAGACATTGCACACTACTTTATTTTTCATCTCTTAATCTTGTACTCCTCAGAAAACCAGGTACACCAACAAGCCCCTTGATGTGACATTAGCTGTGATGTAAAAAAGTGAGTGTGTGTGTGCTCCTATGGGGTAAAAAGGTCTTGTGAGGAATGGAAGGAAAACGACCCTTCAAGCATTAAGAAAGATATGGTACTTTCCTCTCGTGCCTAGACTTAAGAGATTGTATTCATCAAAACAAACAACTGCTCACATGAGATGGCACCGGGAGCATCGCAGGGATAAAAAATTTGTGACGCATCCATCTGATGCCGAAGCTTGACTTAAATTTGACGAGACGAATCCTTTGTTTGTAGCGGATCCCCGTAATGTTTGTCTTGGTTTATGTTCGGATGGGTTTGCTCCTTTAAAAAAGACGAGCATAAATTATTTCTGTTGGACTGTGATTGTGACTCCGTACAACCTCCCACCTTCCATGTGCATGAGAAGAAAGTTTTTGTTCCTAAATGCATTAATCCCTGGGCCATCCAACCCAAAAAAGAAGATAGATGTATACCTCAGGCCTTTGATAGACGAGTTGAAGATGTTGTGGAATGAAGGGGTTCTTACGTGCGATGTATTATTGAGCCAGAATTTCACCATGCGGGCTGCCTCAATGTGGACGATAAATGATTTCACTGCCTATGGGATGTTGAGTGGCTGGAAAACATTGAATAAGCTTGCATGTCCGGTATGTCTTGAACATAACGTGGGTTTAAGTCGCAAGGTCTGTTGGTTTGACAGGCACCGGTGATTCCTGCCCATCGATCATCCGCTTAGGAAAAATAAAAAAGACTTCAGGTGGAATGTGGTTGAACGGTCAAATAAACCTCGTTGTTTAAGTTCCCAAGAAATATGGGATATGGTGAAGCACATTCAAAGTGTTGAAGATGGGGCTGCTTCTAGCGAACCTGAGAGATATGGTGTTAATCATCATTGGAATAAAACGCAACATCTTTTGGGAACTACCATATTGGAAAGGTCAATTGTTAAGACACAACCTTGATGTCATGCATATTGAGAGGAATGTGTTTTGCAATATTCTGTACACCGTGATGAACACCAAGGGAAAAACGAAGGATACAGTCAACGCTAGAGGGGACATAGAAGCAATTTATAGAATGCCTGATTTGCATTTGGTGGAGTATGGCACGGGCTGGACTTCCAAACCTAGAGCGCCGTACACATTGAACAAAGAGAAGAATTTAGAATTGTTGCGATGGATTAAAGATCTGAAACTCCCAGACGGTTGTGCATCAAACTTGTCAAGATGTGTCAACATGAACAAGGTGAAGTTATTCGGTATAAAGAGTCATGATTGTCATGTTTTTTTTCTAGAGATTGTTGTCGTGGGCCTTCGAAGCACTACCGAAGCATATATCAACTATTCTAACAGAATTTTCCATGCTCTTTAGAGAAATTTGTGCTTCTGAGCTTAATGTTGAAAAGTTACGGCACCTAAAGGCGAGCGTTCCAATAACGCTATGCAAGTTAGAGATGGTGTTTCCTCTTAGCTTATTTAACTCAATGGAACATTTTCCTGTTGACTCAATGGAACTTTTCCTCCGTTTGAGAGGTGATATATATATTTCTTTCACGCAGTTATTAATTGACCCACATGGTGCTATAGTTTATAAATACCCTTTGATTGTCCATTATAGGTTTTTACGCAAACTTAAGTACAAGATAAAAAATCAAAGGTACGTTGAAAGATCTATCGCTGAAGCGTATGTAGTCGAAGAGGCCACTAAATTTGCATCATACTATTATCCCATTGACATTATATCAAGATGGAGAGGGGTACCTGGCAACGATGATAGCGGTGATATGAGTGGTCATATATCAATATTTAATTTTCTAGGCCGAGTCATGGGAAAACAATGTAGGTCAACTCTGGAAGGAAGAGATAAGCTAGTAGCGAAGTAGTACATTCTAAACAACTGTGAAGAGGTTACCCCATACTTAGAGTAAGATTTCCTCTATTTTTACTGTTACGGTAAGTATTAAAGTATTAATTTCATTTTTTTTGTTACAGTTACTTTTCCAAATGGATCCGATCGACAACTGCTTTGATGTCAGATTCTAAAGTTGATCAAATCATGAACACTGAGTTTCCTATATGGTTCCGATCCTACTTCGTGGAAAACCAATAAGCTCCCCATGATATTGCGTGGAGTTTATCTTACAGAGCTGCAAGAGTTGTTATTCGGTTTAGAAAATATTTAATCAATGGGTATCGATTTGCAACTTTTGAAGCAAACGAAAATATGTCAAGTTGCAATTACGGTGTATGTTATCGAGGTGACCAAGTTGATGGGGTCGAGGGCGTCTACTACGGGAAGTTAATTGACATAATTCAGCTGGATTACCAATGAGACAAGTCTGTAGCTCTGTTTAAATGTGAGTGGTGTGATAACACTCCGCATGGGAAAAAAAGAACAAATATGGAAATGTTGAGATCCACTAGTCAAGGGTGGAGGGGAGTTATCAAAACCAAAGCATGGAATATTATACCCAAGTCGAAAGAGTCAGAAACAAATGATGATATGATTGAATCGTTCCAGACTGATGTGGAACATGTACTGTAGGGATCCGTACACGTAGCGGAATGAATTTCATCCATTAAAATTACAAATCCCAATGAGAGGATCTATCAACGACGTTTAAATCGGGTTGGTAAAACCGTACCTTTGTATATTCATGTGTGTCTATTCGATCAGTTAGAAGCCGACTCTATGAATCCACTCCCTCTACTGGTATCCACACCGAACAACACTCCAACACGGACGGCAGCGTGCTAGCGCCTTCAAGCTTTTCTTCTCATGTCTCTCCTCTAGGGTTTTAGTTATGCGGCTCTTTTCCTATTTTTAATACGTCTAGATCATTATCTAATAGGATTTCTCAAACTCTAATTGGGCCATATTAAAATATTTAAAATTAATCTTAATTAATTTTGAAATTCGAATTTGGATTAAAATAATATATTAATTAAATCTGCCCAATAGATTTAATCTAATCTATTTATTTAATCCAAATTGAAAGCCTGATGATTTAATTTATCTTTATAAATTAAATCTAAGATATGATATCTATCTATTTAATTAAATTTGAGATATTATATCTCAATTTAAATTAAATCTAAGATATAATATCTTTCTTCGAAAATTAAATTTGAGATACTATATCTCTATTTGTTTTAGTTATTTGATTTATCAAATAAATTAAATACAAAAAAATATTATATAATAATATTTGTTATGGACCTAGTCAAGGCCCACTATTTCACTATCACAACCCACTAACTGTGGGACCCAGCCATGACCAGGGCGGTTTGCACGATCCTTGGACACGCACAACGTGGGAGCCATCTACATATAGAGCGTGAACCTAAGAGATCAGGAGGATCATCTTCTACAGATTATCTATCAGCTATCTTCTACAACGGTCTACGCTCCGGCTATTCACATACAGCCGTCACAGAGCACACAGACCCCTTTAGGCTAAACGCCTCATCCATCAATCATCGAACTACGTGGACTTTGATCCCTCTTCAGGGTACGTAGGCCCTAGGAATCGCTCCTAGGTCAAGTCCCAATCAACATCAACATCCTAGCCCCATCAGGGTTAGGGTTCTGGTTCTACGCCAGAACAATATTATAATCTACATAGATAATAATAATATTATTTAATTTCAAATATATATATATATATATATATATATATATATATTATCCTTCCTAGATTAAATGTTGCATTTATTAAATCTTAGACATATCTAGGATTCAATGAATCTGGACATAATTGCTCGTGTTGGGCTATTCTTGTGTGCGACCCTGTAGGCCCACATGAGATTGGCAGCGGGCCAATACTGTATCAGCCCACAAGTCACAAGCGGCCTCTAGCAAGACATTGCGACTACCCAACTCATATGAGGATTGTGTTGGTACGATACAACCTATCATACAACCATACCACGTCCCTTTTGTCACGCGATAATTTGGTTAAGGATGAAGCATGGATAGTGTCATCCTCCTGTTCCTGATCATTACTTTCTCGATTCTTGAGTAGTCTAATAATTGAAATGGAAACTTCTTTCCATCGTAGTATGGCCATACATTTCTCAGACTCACTCATCGAGGGGCCCAGTATTATCTCTCTAAAAATGTGAGGGACAAATTCCATCTTGACCATTGACATTCCTCTGCATGAAAACCACTGATCCTGATCAATGCCTTTATCATCACTCAATCAAAGGTGACTTTTGACTAGATCAAAGATCAGCGACTCTCATGTAGGAATCCATGATGATCTCATGTCAAAGGGCGTTGTGACGTGGTTATACATGAGAAAAGCTTATGACTTAATCCATGCAACTTTCTCATAGTGGTCGATCCAACACCTTGTACTCTTACAAGTGCCTATGACTTTGATTCGTATCTCCATACGTCATCAAAGTCATACTTGTCTTATTTCATATTTGCTCCCACGTAGATGACCGACCAAGGACATTTAGGATATTCTATAAGATACATTCAAGGATACAGTTATCACTATAAACATGCAAATCATATGATAACTAAATGGAGAAATACTTTAAATAACATAAACATTTAAAGTACAATGACTTGCCCCTAAGGCATAATTTCCAACATGTACTGCCCGTAAATATTGCTGAAGAGGATGTACCAAGCAATCTCTTGATTCCCCTACGGAGTTAGAGTTGATTCCTATCTAGATTGACAATGAGGAATCAGAGAATGAGGCACAAGAGATTTACTCTGATAGTGAATCTGAATTCGATAACTATGAGACTCCAGAGGAAGGTGTGCAAGCAGAGGTCTAAGAACAGGAATCGTCTAGTTGATTTGTGTTAGTTCTTTGTTTATGACAATTTGTTATACTAGATACTCTGTTATTTTTCTATTGACATATTAAGTATATTTCTTATATTTATATATATTTAATGTTATAAGTGTTCAAAGATGGAGCCTTTAACAAGGCGTTCAGGTAGTGGTCGTAGTGGTGGTAGAGCCCGGCCCCGTCCCATCAGAGGGGGTAGGGCGACATCATCTGCCTCCTCTGTAGGCAGAGGGCTTAGCTCTTTCCCAGAGCTGCCACCACTTAATTTGTCATGTTCACCGTCTACTACCGACTCCGTTATGGGCGGTACAGGTGTGCCTGTCACTCACACTAATCCACAACAAGGGGCAGAGTAGGTTTAGTTTAGGATTTCTAATTGATTTACATATATTTTATTAGGATCTATGTACTAACTTTTTCAATACTTCACATTTCTTCCTTCAGCACACTGTGTCACCTCGGAGCCAGGTCGGGGAACATAGTTCCTCCGATACACCAGTGTGGGGATTGGTTGATCTTGCAACAGGGCTGGTGTGGATTTGTCTTGTCGTCACCCAAGAGTAAGTCATGTAAAGTTACTAGTAATATTACGATTTTTTTACCTTTAGTTTGTATGCTAATATTTGCAACATTTCCTCTGTTTTCATGTTTGAGCCTTATGGTCTAGTGACGAATTTCATAGGGGACCAAGTATTCCGTAATTTTAATCACCCTTGGGGCAATTGGTCATAGATTCCTCAAAATGTTCACGATGCTTGGTTCAGTGACTTCTTGGTAAATTATGTGCTTTATGGTTATTAATTTTTTCTTATCAAAATGCAAACTGATTAAGTACTTTTATAATTTAGAGAACTAATTGTTCATTATTAATTTTTAGGGAAAGTTTAAGGGCCATCGGGGAAATTTGAAAAAGCTTATAACTACAAGGCAAGCCGGTGGTTGTCTAATCGCTTTTATAAATTTAGAAATAATATAGGCAAGCAAACTTGGATTCAACCTGAGACTGTTGAACAGTTATGTGAAAGATGGGCCGCCGATGAGAAATTTAAGCAGAAATGTGAGCAAAATAAATTAAATAGGGCCCAAATGGATGGACTGTCATATATTGGCGACTCCATTCCATTTAGTGAGCATCGACGAAAAATTGTAAGTATACGTTATTTTCTATTTCGGTATTCTATATTTTGTATTTTGAAGTAATTAATTAATGGTCATCATTTGTGTTTGCAGGCAAAGTCTGGGGAAATTCCTGCAGAATTGGTTGATTGGGCTACCTTTGAGTGGACCCATTCCCAGAAGTCTAAAGTTAGTGGGAAGCGTTGGATTAACGTCAAGTCCCTACAATTAGTGATGAGACATTAATTACATTTATTATTTGTTTCAAACAACAACATATTTATTTTATTTTACATGCCTCATTTGTGATGTATTTTTGTGCTTGTAGGAAACCTGGGAGAAGCTGTCACAAGAGATAGCCCCGCAGATTGAGAACGGCCCTGCATCCTCTCAGTTCGATAACGAGAGTTTCTTCATTCAAGCTGCAGGCTGATTTAACAAGAAAGGGAGACTCTTCGAGATGGGTGCCTCTACCAGCCGAGTGAAGCCTACGAAGCGCTTATCCAGCCATGTTGGAAGTGTTTTTGTAGGTAAATGTAATACTTTTGATATTGATTGTTACATTTTCATTCCCTCATCCATTTAAATGAAGTACAAAAGATAAACTGACTTCCTAATGTTGTTTTTGCAGATGAGCTTAAGAGGGTGAAGGTGTTAGAACAGCTGGTGGAGCAACAAGCGGAGATGATGAATCAACAAGGAGAGAAGCTGAGTTGGACAGAGCAGCAGATGAATCAGCAAGCGGATCAGCTGCATCAAACACAAGAGATGATGAAGCAGATGCTGGTTCTACTCCAGTCCCTAATGAAGGACAAGGGCAGCTCTTGGTGATGATGACCATACTGCTGTTGTTTAGACTTTTTTTAGTTCATTTTGTTCGCAACATTATTATTTATATTTTGTTTTCTCTATGTAAACTCTTAAGATTGCTACTATATATTTTCATGACATACAAGTCTTTTTTATTTCATAATTTTTTATGTAATTTTTTTATATTTTTTCCCAACTTTTATATTTTTTTGAATGAAATGAATTTTACGACGGAAAAGCAATTCTGTTGCAAATTTCCAAATTTGCGACGGAAAATCTTTCATAGCGGTTAATTTATAGCGGTCACTATTAACCGCTTCAAATATTAACATTTGTAGCGGTTTATACATAAACCGCAACAAATTCGTAGTGGAAGCAATGGCGCCAAAGCGCGTGCATGTTTGCAACAACTTTGTAGTGGTTACTATAAATAAAACTGTTACAACACCAACTTGGTGTGTTATGGCGCGAAGGTTAGTATCGAGGATTTTGTAGTGGTTATACGAAATAAACCGCTACAAAATTGGTGCCAGATTGGCGTGTTATGACACGAAGGTTGTGACAGATAATTTTGTAGCGGTTAACTGAAAATAGTCGCTACAAAATGTGAAGAGACACAATATTTGTCGCGCTTACGAAAAGCGAGAGGCGTAAACCACAACAAATATTCTTTGTGGCAATAGTAGTAGAGGGGGCCGTAATAGGGGTCGTGGGCAGGGGCGTGGGGGTCGAAATATCCCTTTGCCAGCTCAGGTAGAGATCGAGATAGATAATCTCTTCGCTGATGAGCCAATCCCACAGCCGAAGACCGTAGGGGGAGAACAGGGCGTACATCTATCCATCAGCGACCTCAATGATGATGAAAATGTTGAGATAAAGATTTACTTTTCCATTGGCGAGGCGGAGCGATTTGTTGATCAGGAGGAGGAGTGGGACCAAGGTAACCCCCGACCGTCGTCTTCACATTCCATTGGATTTGAGGTGGATATTGAAGGTAAAGATAATTATTTTTGTGACAAAATTTAAATTTAAATTCTTTACGGTTAATTAAATTATATTTAAATGTAATATTTTTTTAGTATAATTGTGCAGATCCGCAAGGGAACATCAGCAGGAGGACACTGGATGTTCCCGGCGTGAATCTATTGAAGGGCCCTCATGTCATAGTCGATTGGAATGAGCACAGGACCAGCCGATCGACAACTGTGGTCACCTGTTCAACTGTACCTAACGCAGCTGGTCGGGAATTGGGCGTGGTTCCCCATGCACTTCAAGGATTGGAAGCATGTTCCGAAGGGGGTGAAGGATACTACGTTTGAAGATGCATACTATTTTACACGTGAATAGTTATAATTGATGATTTTTTTATTTAGTAAATAAATAAATATTTAATAAGCAATGTAACATCTATTCTTTTATCTTTTTGGTCAAAGTCAATGATTAATTGTAAAAATAAATCATTTATAGAAGAGGTAAGTTACTAAGAAGGTTTCTAAAAAAAAATTCAAAGTTTATTGATTAAATATAGATATTACTTGGGATTTATACAAGTGGTAAGTTAAGGTTTTTATATTTAGTTTTCCCTATTAGTATTTTTTTAATTTTTTCTTCTCATGTTCCTCCCCATCCAAATCAAGCCTTAGCGACCTGATCATGGCTAGGAAATAGAATGAACACCAGACCTTAATATATTTAAATGCTCCAAAATTCAAATTAGGCCAGAATTTTATGAAGATCTAATTTTGAATCTATTTTTTTGATATACATTTTGAATCTATTTGTTCGGGTAAAAAAAACATCCAAATCAAATCTAAGAGAATTCCCAACAAAACCCAATAATTCCTGCCCAAACATAAGAAAAAATATTTTGAAGCCCAAATATGAAAAGGTCGTCCAGAAAACATTGAGAGCTTGAATCTTACAGCCCATTTTTCTGAATTATAACGGCGGAGCGGCTTCGAGGCCCACATTATGAAAAGGTCGTCCAGAAAACATTGAGAGCTTGAATCTTACAGCCCATTTTCTGAATTTTAACGGCGGAGCGGCTTCGGGGCCCACATTCAGAACCGGGGAACTTACCAGCCAAACACCAACGTTTGAACTTTTATACAAAAAAAAAAAAATTATATATATAAAAAACCAACGTTTGAATATACCACTGAACCTTGGTCCCATTCGGTGAGCATCCAAATTTCTCATGTCTCAACCGTTTACATTTAATCTAAGTCGTTCAAATCTAAATTTTTTAATTTGTGATTTTTAAATGATAAATTCGTGATAGCTATACGATTATCTTTATTTTTAATTTTCTAAAGTATATTTTTAGTCCTTTATATTTATATGAGGTTTCCTTTTACGGGTTTAAACTTCTCATATTGCATGAGAAGGAAAAGATTCCTACGCACACATGAAATGGTGGGACTCATATATATATATATATATATATGGTTAAAGTATTTCTCCAGTCATTGGAGATAGAGTTATCTCCAGTGACCCTAAAACTACGTCGTTTTGAATTAATGAAGGCTGTTTCGGTAAAATTTATATGATTAAAAAATAAACAAAATTACAGAAACACCCTTCATTGATCCAAAACGACGTAGTTTTGGGATCACTGGAGATAACTCTATCTCCAGTGACGAGAGAAATCATTTACCCTATATATATAGGGGTTATCGTTTGTCATGTCACTTGACATAAAGTTATGTCAAGTCACTCCAAAACTACGTCGTTTTGGGGTTAAAGGAATTAATGAACTCTCAAAACGACGTAGTTTTGGGTCAGGTGAATTAATGAAGGATCTTTTAGTAAAATTCATATAATAAATACCAAAACAAAAATACAAAAACACCATTCATTAATTTCCTTAACTCCCAAAACGACGTAGTTTTGGGCTCACTTGACATAATCTTATGTCAAGTGACATGACAAACGATAAACCCATATATATATGTGTGTGTGTGTGTGTGTGGGTCCCATCATTTCATGTGTGTGTGACATGAGAATATACTTCTCCTACAACACGAGAAGTGTTTTTCCCTTCCTTTTAACCCCTTAAGTTTATAAAATGTATTTTTAGATCTAAAAACTTAACACAATTAATGTTAATAAAGGAAAATGCTGACTATTTACCAAAAAAGAAAGAAAGAAAATGTTGACTAAGCCAAACTAAGTGATGATTATGAAATGATGACTAGGCAAGCTTAATTTTATTTAAAAAAAAAAGAAAGAAAGAAAATGTTGACTAAGCAAAACTAAGTGATGATTATGAAATGATGACTAGGCAAGTTTATTTTTTTTTTAAAAAAATCTTATATTTTAATAATAATAATAAAAGGAAAATTATAATAAATGACCTAAGAAAAATAATATTTATTAAGAAGGACCATAAATATGGTAATTATTTTAAAGGACAAAAAAATTAAAAAATTAAAATAGAAATACTGAATTGCCCTTGGTCAGATTTCCTATATTATCTCTAATTAAATCTGAATCAAAAATGATTGATTGAAAATGATAAATAGAGATCAAATCAGAATCTGAAATATTTAAGATAGAGTCTCTACTGGTAATTCTTTATCTCTCCATGGAGGAACCGTAGGCTATTCCATTGACAAAGATCTCCCAAGCATCCTCCCCTGTGTTCTATGATCTTCAAGCTCCTCTCGCTGGTAATTATTTATCTCTCCGTTTTCTTTTGGGTTAGTTCTTGTTATTATTAAAACCTGATTAATCTTTGCCCCTTTAGTATTGTATCTTTTTCAAACTTCTGTTTTGAATCATCGAAGACAAATTCTTATTGTCCTTCATTTTTCTTTCTTTCTATAGAATCAAAGGTTCTCAGATATTGACCTCTAAGTTTTTTTTTTTGGTTAATTAGATATTTCATTTGATACTTTTTGATTTTGAAACTTATTTAATATTATTCAAGAAATTGGTTCAACAATAATATAGCCTAGAAAATAATGGATGCATTATAATTTTCAAGACCTAGGGCAATGGATGGTAAGCATGAAGACTTGGAGCTGTAAAAGTAAAACATTTTTTTTTGGATTCCTTAGCTTTACACAAAAATTGTAGAACCAAGGGTAATTTAGTCTTTTTATTTTAATGTTTTAAATTTTGGTCCTTCAAAATAATTACCATTTTTATGGTCTTTCTTAATAAATATTATTTTTCTTAGGACCTTTATTATAATTCTCCCTAAAAAAAATCCAATAGTCATTTGAATCTTAATCACTCATGAATCAGATTTATTTCAATTATAATCTCTATTGCTCAAGGAGCTCAAAAGAATCTCAGAGTAGAGAGAGAGAGTCAAGTTACGCTGCGCGATTTGATGGGCACAAAATAGGAGGGAAGCGAGGAGGATCTGAAGTGGAAATTTGCGTGGATCTGGTGTTCCCCAACAATATATATATGTGTGTATATATGCACTGGAGCCACACTCATTTGTTTGAAGACCAAGACTAAATAAGACACAATACAGAATTTGCTTTTCATTCATTTGACAGTTCCGAAAGGGAATTTGGATGATGATATAAAAGAAAAAGAAATGAGCAATATATAAAACATGCATGTTGAGAATGGAGTTAAAAGAAAGTTGGAATACTTACGTGTTGATGAGTGAAATTGGCATGTTGAGTTTGATTGTGGATGCCGCACTGGTTGTTTCTTGAATGGAGAAGATGATAGTATTTTGGTTAAAACATGCATACTCAAAAAGCAAGGTCTTATAATTGGTAGGATAAATCATTTGCAACGCAAGGGCTCCAAGAGATTGTAGGATGATGCCTACTAAACTTGCTCACGTTTAATTACATGATATACAAACTTCCGAATTTTTTAGAAACCATTTCCCTAAATTAACTAGTTTTAGAATTTTTTTTAATGCTCATATGTGAAAAGAAGAGAAGAAAGAAGAGGCAACAGTAGCCTTCCCACTATTAGAAAAGTGAAACCTGCAAACAAGTTTCGAATGTGATATCTGAAGGTTCATAGGGTAACATCCCGTTTTCACAAGCAGTATAAATTTTTTTTTTCCAAAACATCATTTCAAAATCATCAGAGTAGAGCAACGGAGCAATTGAGTAACTGATATGTATATATAAAGTGCCGTAAGTTTGGCTGGCTATTTACAACAGCGGTACAGTAACCGAGTGTTTCAAAAGTGAAATACAAAAGGCTTCCGCCGGAACAACAAAAAAAGTCTTCAGCCGGAACTTCTGTGCGGCTGCTTGTCTCTCTCCTCGGTCCTCGGTCCTCTGGAACCTGACGCTATGTTAAGGGTTGAGATCCAGCGCACCGGATCTCAGGTAACGGTTAACCTCATGTTTATGTATACACATACAAACAACAGAAATCCACAATATCATCCGTACATACAAACACTCTATCACAACCCATGCATATGTATTGCCCCCAGCATGCAGACATATTGCCCCCAGCATACAGACAGATTGCCCCCAGCATATAGACATATTGCCCCAAAGATACAGACATATCCTCTAACCCCTATATGCATTCAAGCAGTATAACAACTATACAACACACATACCACATATATGCATACCATAAACATCAGCGTTAGTGTTACAGTACGCGAACATACCTTCGTTGACGGTAATCGGTACTTCTGACGGAAAACAGAAAACGACACGTTGACAGCGGTACGACAGCGGTACAACAGCGGTTCGTGATTACAGATATCCTATAAGGATAATATCACATTCTATTAACATTTGACATCATAACAGGCATTTTAGGCATAAATGACCATTTTGCCCCTGATGCCCCTAATCGGCGGAATTTCGCCAGCACTTCGTTACTTTGACTCTAATCTTCCAAAATTTTGCCATAACTCCGACCCATCATGATTTTCGAAATTAATGACTAAAATACCCCTAACATATGATATCTAATCATACTTGGAAGATTAAAGACTAAAACAACATTTCTACTATAACTACCGAATCGAAAACTAGAACTTAAGACTCGGTACCGAAAAACTTACCCAGAGCTTCGCTGCTTTTTCCCCCAGACTCCTCCTTCTCTCTACCCTCTCTCTCTAATTCGAAATATTGCTCTTGAGTTGTGAGAAAGAAGTGAACCAAAGGGGTCTATTTATAGAAGAATTTTGAGGGCAAAATGGTAAACTTACAACTTCCAACTTCAATTCTAGGCCACAGAATCTATCTTTCTCTTCAAGTTTCTTCCTCCTCCACAAGCTCATTTGGCCGACCTCCCTTGGCTCCCCAAAAGTCAAAAATCCAATCATATGATGCCACCTTGCATTGCTTCCAGAAGGTTTCTACCGATAAAGTCCCCGATCGGTGTTCGAATTGCGTAATCTTGTAAAATCTCAAAAATCCGGAATCATAACTTTGAAGATCTTTTCTTTCTCATTAGAAATGTCTGGGTTAACTAAATTTTTGATCCCTTTTAGGTCTTCTCCGGTCCTGCCGAAGATTTACGGAAAAACGCGTCAGTTACGGAAATAACTTCCGGAATTATCAACTTCGGGACAAAAATTCACTGTTTCCAATTATGTCCAGATATTTCTCAACTCATCCCCAGATGTTGAGTTATAATTTATTTTCTTCAAACTCCCTTTTCCAAGATCTGTCCTTTTTCTTCCTGTCTGATCTCCTAATTACTTCGCCGGTCACGGAAATGACTTCGGAGATAGTCTACTCCGAGATAAAATTATACTTGTCTATAATATACTCTGACTTTAGAAACCTTGTCCATGGTTTTCTAGATAGGATTTAATTTCTATTGGTGGTCATTTATCCTATTTGCTTTTTCACCAAAATATCACAAATTATAATAATATTAAAACCTATAGTATCTAGATATTCTTTGATACATTCTTATCCAAATTTGATCCAAATTTTCGGTCCACATTCTGGTCCTTTTTAATTTATTTTTCGTTTTTTATTTAATTATTTAATTAATAATATTTTTTAAAATTTTTTAATAATTATTTTTCATAATTTTTCCACAAAGTTTCCTATTGGTCCATACTTGTTTTTAGGCTTAAAATTACTTAATCTCACCAATTTTTCTTCATATCTTCCAATTAATTAGTAAATATATTTTATGCTAATTCTAGCCATAAACCACTAATTATAGGGTTTTACATAATTATCTTTGGATTTTCCTTTGTTTAAACCCAAATAATTAGTCAGTAATTATTTAATTAATTACCCACTAATTTTCGATAATTTTCTTAATTAGAATAACTCATTTCCTCACAACAATTGCACTTACCTTGGTATTTTATGTTTTACATAAAATATTAAAAAATCACGGGGTCAATAATGATCCCGGAATACTTTTTAATTTTTCTCTCACTATTTTCCAAGGAAATAAATTCCAAAAATTGTCTAAATTAGAGACAACATACTCCCTAATTTTTAATAATTACTTTATTGCCTCTAAGGATTTTTCATGATTTCCTTAAGTCATTTTATGCTCCGCAATGGCATTTTGGTCATTTCTGACACATTATTAATTTTTCCTAATTTCCAAGAAATTTTCCTTTAGAAAATAATATAAATTTAACATTCTTTTTGAAACCACATATCCACCTATTTTTAATAGGTATTATTTCCTAATTTATAATATTTATCATAAATACGATTTTTAGGGTATTACACATAGGAAACAGTGAGCACTGTAACGTTGCGTTGAGATTTTTACAATACTCCGTATCAATTCCTAATCCGTTCAGTTATGTCAAAGTGGTAACTAAAATTAGATGGGTGATGCTACCGCTGATGATGACATTCCTGCTAGCAAATATGTTCTTGGGCTCATTGGGTTGGCATCTCTAGCGAATTATATAAGACATTCCTCTCGACTCTTATTAAGGTGAAATCATGGGTTTGAGGTATTTAATGTGAAATTTCTAACACCCTTTATATATTTAGATGGGTTAAAGTTCATGGAACCCCATTTATGGAACTGGTTTAGAGTACTGAATTTGGGACCAGGGTTGAGTTTCTCTCATCATCATTTTCTCATTATCCTTCATAATCTCTATATCACATCCATCCAATCAATAAAGTACTACTTTTACTTTTCTCTCATTTTCTCAATCAACGGCCCGGATTGAGCCGATGAGAGAAAATGAGAAAGAGGATATAGAGAGAATCTCCTTCTCTAAAATGAGGGGGGGGGGGGCATATGTAAAACGGGCAAAGTTTCATGTTAGCATAAAAGCTCAAGGATATGGAGAGAATCTCCTTCTCTAAAATGGAGGGGGGGGGCAAAGTTTCATGTTAGCATAAAAGCCCGTGTATATTGATAATTGAATATTTTATACATTTATTTTTGTCTCTTGAGTAATAACTTAGGACCCTTTATCTAATAAATAATGGCTTTTATGTTTATTTGGGCCTTGGGCCTTTTATTGCATTTTAGCCATTTTTAATAATAAAATTCTAGTTTTGTATTATTTCACTATTTCTACCATAACTCTTGAACCAGACATCGAATTTGCCTCATTTTTGTCTCATATTTCAGATGATTCAGAGAGCTACAATTGTTATGAAGACATCAAGAGCCAATTCGGTCAAGAGGGCAGTCGATTTTGGAGCCGAAGTCGGATGCACAATTCTGGATATTATTTGGACCCGAATTTTGTAATTTAAGTCCAGTTTTTATTTTATTTCTGTTTTGGGCTAAAACTATTAGGGCCCATTTTTCATTTTAGGTTATTTTTAAGTAAGGCAGCCGCCAAAGACAGTAG
Organism: Acacia pycnantha; assembly: GCA_025563575.1. Classification (NCBI taxonomy): domain Eukaryota; kingdom Viridiplantae; phylum Streptophyta; class Magnoliopsida; order Fabales; family Fabaceae; genus Acacia; species Acacia pycnantha. The sequence goes on along the minus strand of JAMWYP010000002.1, from coordinate 6,172,199 downwards.
GCATTCACGAATTCAGGATTTTGACATTAGGGTTTCACGATTTTATGCAAATTCTCTCTACCGATTTCCGCATGTTCTTAGGGTTTTTCGCGTTCTTCATCTTTTCTTCAGTTTTTCCAGCCATGCTCGGCTAAACCCCCTTTCTCTGTTTATTTCAATTTATTTCGTTTTAATCATGAATCATAAAACCCTAAAACCCCCAATTTCACCATTCTGTTTGACTATTGTTATTAAATCGAGCCCGCTGCAAATTCGTTGGGAAACGACCCAGGTTCCCTAATTCTGCAAATCGTTTTCGTACTTGGTTTATTTTGGGAGACACGGAAAATCTCTTTCCATATATATATAGACTATAACGGATGATTATCAAGACTTCTTTTTTCTTTTATAGTGTTTTTGTGAAGCTCATTTATTGAAAACACCCTTTCCAATACTGTTCTTTTATATAATCTGTGAATAAAAAATTATTCAAGCCTTTTACCTTTACTACTTTAGTAAAAATTATATAATTTTTATTTAAATTAATCCAAAATTTTAATTAACCAAGCCAATAGTGATGGGGTCATTTATTAAAGCGCGTGAAAGCACTGGCTGGCACGGTCAGTTTTCATGATGGCCATCATAAATTGTAAAAATTATATAATTTTTATTTAAATTAATCTAAAATTCTAATTTCATATGTGAAAAGAAGAAAAAACGATTCCCAATATTAGAAAAGTGGAACCAGCAGACAAGTTTTGAATGTGATATCTAAAGGTTCATAGGAAACAACGAGCATAGCGAATGACAAACATAACATTGGATTGAGATCATCATCATCAATTAACGGCTTCATCTACAAGCTGTTCATTTATCCTTTCGCTTCATACCCTTTTGCGGAGAGGATATGAAAAAAATGTTGATACATACCTTGGGTGGATCAGATCGATCCATATTTGCTTAGCAAAATTACAGTCACGAAAAATATGCAACTCGTCCTCCACAGTCGCCTCACAGTACTAGCATAAAGAAGAGCTCGAAGACCATATGCTTCTCCTTTCATTAGTTGGGAGCCTATTGTTGTAGGCCAACCATAAGAATACTCTTATCCTCTCAGCCCCTTGCCAAGCCCAAATATTCTTGAAATTTTTGTTATAGGACTTAACAGGAAGTTTTTCCAATATAAAGTATGCACTTTTAATGGAGAAATGACCATGAGTAGTGCCATTCCATACCATTATATCCTCTCCATTCTCCTCCATGGGCGGTAGAATAGTTATAAGTTTCTGAACCACCTCCCCATTGACTACATTTACCAATCTGCTAATGTCCCAAGTACCATATGAAACCCAATCTGCTACAAAACTTCCTTCCTCTTTTGCACTAAGTGTCCTTGTGCACAAATTCTTAATTGTCTGATCCTTAAAAAGCCAAACATCAGTAAAGAAGAGCACTGACCTCCCATTTCTCTCCTGCCATTTGGTACCAGCCTTTATTACTTCCTTCTATTTACAAATGAATTTCCAAAAAGGTGAATCATTTGGCTTAGAATTCAGCAAAGAGGATTCACTCCTAATAATATATTTCCTTATTAATACATCAGCTCATAGCCCCTCAGACTCTTTGATTAAAGTGTTGGAAATTATGCCTTAGGGGCAAGTCATTGTACTTTAAACGCTTATGTTATTTAAAGTATTCTCCATTTAGTTATCATTTCATTTGCATGTTTATAGTGATAACTGTATCCTTGGACATATAATATAGATTGTCCTAAATGTCCCTGATCGGTCATCTATACGGGAGAAAAGATAAAATAAGACTAGTCTGACTTTGATGAGTACGGAGATACGAATCAAAGTCATAGACACTTGTAAGAGTATAAGGTGCTGGACCGACCCACTATGAGAAAGCTGGATGGATTAAGTCATAAGCTTTTCTCATGTATAATTACATCACAATGCCCTTTGACCTGAGATCATCATGGATTTCCTACATGAGAGTCACTGATCTTTGACCTAGTCAAAAGTCCCTTTGACCGGGTGATGATAAAGTTTTGGATCAGGATCAGTGGTTTTCATGCAGAGGAATGTGAATGGTCAAGATGGAATTTGTTCCTCACATTTGTAGAGAGATAATACTGGGCCCCTCGATGAGTGAGTCTTAGAAATGTATGGCCATATTACGATGGAAAGGAGTTTCCATTTTAATTGTTAGACTATTCAAGAATCAATAAAGTAATGGTCAAGAACAGGAGGTTGACATTATCCATGCCCCATCCTTACCAAATTATCGCATGACAAAAGGGACATGACATGGTTGTATGATAGGTAGTATCGCATCATCGATCCCCATATGAGTTGGGTAGTCACAATGTCTTGCTAGAGGGCGTCTGTAACTTGTAGGCTGATACAGTATTGGTCCACTGCCAATCTCATGTGGGCCTGCAGGGTTGCACACAAGAATAGCCCAACATAAGAAAAAGTGTCCAGATTCATTGAATCTTAGATATGTCTAAGATTTAATGAATACAACATTTAATCTAGGATGAATATATATATATATAAATTCGAAAATAATATAATAATATTATTTAATATAGATTATAATATTATTATATAATATTTCTTTTGTATTTAATTTATTTGATAAATTAAATATCTAAAAAAATAGAGATATTGCATCTCAGATTTAAATTTTCGAATAGAGATATCATATATCTGATTTAATTTGAATTGAGATATAGTATCTCAGATTTAATTAAATAAATATATATCATATCTTAGATTTAATTTATAAAGATAAATTAAATCAGCAAGCTTTTATTTTGGATTAAAATAAATAGATTAGATTAGTTATGTTGGAAAGATTTAATTAATGTTATTTTAATCTAAAATTTGAATTCAAGATTAATTGAGATTAATTTTTAATATTTTAATATGGCCCAATTAGGGTTTTAGAAACTCTATAAAAGATATTGATCTAATCGTATTAACATAATGAACTGACGAGTCGCGAAAAACCCTAAAAAAAAGATGTGAGACGCAAAGTAAGAAAGCGCTAGCATGCTGCCATACGTGTTGGAGAGCTGTTCGGTGTGGATACCGGTAGAGGGAGTGGATTCGTAGAGTCGGCTCCTAGAGATTGATCGAGCAAGAAGGCGTTAGGCCACGACTTCACAAAGGAGACATACAAGTTCGTATAGGTACGGTTCTAAACTAACCTGATTTAAACGCCGTTGATAAATCCTCTTATGGGATTCGTAAGATTTTAATGGATGATATCCTTCCGCTACGTGTATGGATCCAACATAAAGCCCACGCTAGCTTTGCCCCAAATGCTTTATTGATCGAGCCTAGCCTCTTAAGACCTAGACCCCTATAGAGTTTAGGCAATGTAATCATTTCCCAACCCATAGGATGAAAACCATTCCTGGTTTCACTAGTGCCCCATATGAAATTCCTTTATAGCCGCTCTACTTCCATACATATACTCATCGGGAGTTGAGCTACTTGCATAGGATAGAGAGGGGTAGAACTAATAACAGACTTCGCAAGAGCAATGCTTCTAGTAGTAGACAAACAGTTAGCTTTCCATGCAGAAAATTTATTTTGCACCTGCTCCACCATATACTTGAAAGTATCATTACCTCTTCTTTGTCTTGTCAAAGGGAACCCAAGGTATCTTCCTATTTCACTAGCTATTTTCATACCAGTGATGCTCTTAATTCTGCTCTTCAAAGATGTAGGAACCTTCAGAGAAAAAAATATAAAATATTTACTTAGACTAACCTTCTCACCCGAGGAACCACAAAATCTGTTAATAGAATTCATCTTACAATTTACTTGCATCTCTGATGCTTCCCCAAAGAGAAGAAGATCATCTGCGAACGTAAGATGTGAGATAGCAGGTCCATCCTTAGTAATCATCACAGGCTTCCACCTTTTCTCTCGTACTTCATCATCAATGATGTGTGAGAGCCTATCCACACACAAAAGGAAAATAAAGGGAGAGATTGAATCCCCTTATCTAAGTCCTTGTTGTGGTTGGAAGAATTCAGATTTCTCCCCATTCCATAGTACATTCAGCAATATAATGTACTAGATATACATGTCATTATAAGAGCTTTAAATCTATCATCAAAACCAGCTTCCTCAAGTACCCGGGATATAAAGGACCATTTCAGTCTGTCATATGCTTTTTCGAGATCAATTTTCATGGTCATAATTCCTCGTTTTCCTTTGGCTTTATTCATCTTATGAAGAATTTCTTGTACCACCACAATATTATCTTGAATGTGCCTTCCCGGAATAAAACTGGACTGGAATGGAGATATTAATTCCTCCATTATTCCTTTCAATCGCTGCGAGATGATCTTCGTTATACACTTGTATTGGACTGTACATAGAGAGATAGGCCTGAAATGTTCTACTCTCAATGGCTGATCTATCTTAGAGATCAGTGAAATCAGAGTCATATTAGCATCCTCAATGTCACCTTCACCCAAGAATATTCCTTTAACAAAATTGCACAAATCAGAACCCACCAACACCTAATATTTTTTGGAAGAATCCACCTAGGCGCTTTATAAGGCCCCATAAATTTCACTGAGTCATGAATTTCCTTATCTGAAGGCACTATCGCTAACTCCGCCAACCGATATTGTTCAACATCAAGGAAATTGCTCACAGTGTTTAATACCAGCTCCTCATTAGTATCATCATAGAACAACTTCTTAAAGTAATCCACTACCAGATTTTTGACATCTTCCTCCCCTTCCACCCAAGATCCAGATTCATCTCGTAGAGTAAGCACTCTGTTTCGCCTTCTCCTTATCTTGGTCTTCAAATGATAATAACGTGTATTCCTGTCCCCTTTCAAAATCCATTCCGGTTTAGATTTTTGGAACCATTTAAGTTCCTCTTGCTTTGAAACTTCCTCTAGTTGACTTTGTAACTGAATTTCCAAATTACAAAGAAATCTAGAGTATGGATATGCTTGGGACTTCTATATCCCATTTAAATGTGCCAGAAGCTCTCTCTTCTTTTCCTCTACAATGCCAAAGGTATCTTTGTTCCACTCTGTAATTTCTTCTTTAACTCTCTTCAAATTCACTTCCAACCCACTATTTTCATTCCACTAATCCTGGAGAAAAGCTTTAAAATTTTCATGTGCCATCCACATGGCCTTAAAACAGAATGGCCTATTTCGCCTATCGTACCTTGACTCTCCCATCTTAAGAAGGATAGGATTATGATCTAAGAAACGTGTTCTTGGCAGATTCCTCAAAGCACAATTCAAAATCTCAGATAACAGAGCTTGATTAGCAAAGGCTCTATCCAATCTTTCAAACAACCTGGAAAACCCCCTTGTACACGACCCCTTCTTAGTAAACTCTGGTCCAAAAGCTCCCATATCAGTCAACCCACACTACTACAACAAACGCGTTTAACGTCCCAAAATAGGCCCAATTAACGTCCCTTCTTCAAGGAACGTCTATTGAGGAGAAGCAGTAAAATTATATTTTTGGCGTCCCAAAATAATTTGGGGACTCCAAAAATCACGTACAAAATGAGTACACTAACGATCAATTTTGGTGTCCCAAAATAACTTTTGAGACGCTTTAAATCAGAATTAAGGCGTCCCAAAAGTTATTTTGGGACTCCAAAAATATAATTTAAGGCGTCCCAAGAGTTATTTTGGAACGCCATAAATATTTTCTTTTAAAAAAAATTGTATTTTAGGAGTCTCCAAAAATATGATTAAGGCGTCCCAAAAGTTATATTGGAACGCTGTAAGATTTTTTTTTAATAGCTTGCTGGTATATTTCACAACCCAACAATTAAACCCTATAAAAACCATCAAACAGATAGCCATGAACATACATTACCAAAATGTTCAGATCATTATTAAACCATGCATGAAACCCACAGCTCTTAGGCGATTCCAATTAAACTATAATATTATAAACCACATAACACTACTACAAAAAAACGAAAAAACGACCTAAATAAGACCCACTTAACGTCCTTTTTCAAAGGGACGTCTCGGGCTGGGTAGTTGTTTTATTGAAGTTTGGCGTCCTGAAATTAATTCAGGTCGCCTAATATGAGGCGTCCTGAAATTAATTCAGGACGCTTTTGTATTTTTTTTATTCAATTCAACCTAAAGACAACAACAATAAAGACAACCTTAGAGGGATATTCTTGCATGTTTTCTAACTATTATTTAAGACCAAATGCTCCCTCAGTTTCTGCCCCAAGGTCGGCACATATACAAGACAAGAAAGAACAAGAATGAAGCATCAAGCAATAAAGAAGGCAAAAAGAAAGCAAAGAAGTTGAAGGTTAAGGTAAGTAAGTCATGAGTTTTGTTGCACTTCCTTCTAACTTCATGAATATTCATGAATGTATCTAAAGCTCCATTATATTAAACAACTTAATTTGCATGGTATTTTAATTTGGAGCCTAGGTTGAAATATTAAAGGTGCACAAAGAGGAAGAAATTTAAATATGGGGCTGTTTTTCGAGCAGCACCCCTACATATGTAAACTCAAAAACCAACAGTAATATAGAAATCAAGTGGCAAAACACTTATAACAATTAGCCAATAATTAACCCCAGTAAACCAGCACGCAACAATATAGAAACCAAGTGCTAAAAGCAAACCCTTGATATATAAAAGCCTATTCAAGCCAATAATGGCAACAAGCTAAGCAAAAGTATTAAGGTTTTGATTGCGTACCGTTAGAGCCGACGGCGAGAGGGAAGCGAAGAGGGAAGAAGGAGAGGAGATCGACGGACAGTTGCGCAAGGGAGGGATGAGACAACGAGAGCCGACGGACACCGCCGCGAAGAGGGAAGACGGAGAGGAGGAGATCGACGGACTACTGTCGCACAAGGGAGGGACGGAAATCGCGATTAGGGGAGAGTGGCTGATAGCGATTAGGGCTTACGTCGTGAATGGATTTCGACCAAGATGAAGTGCAGAGGAAATAATAGATTAAGAGTGTGGCCGAGTAAGCGAAAAGATGGGGTTATATGGTTTATACGGTAATTTAGGCGACCTGAAATATGATTAAGGACGCCAAAAAACAAATTAAGGCGTCCTGACATATTTTCAGGACGCCTTAAAACTAATTAAGGCGTCTTGGTAATATATCAGGACGCCTAAAAGTTAATAAAGGCGTCCTGAAATTATATCAGGACGCCAATAATTTAATTTAGGCGTCCTGATATAAAATCAGGACGCTAATAAAATAATTTAGGCGTCTTGATCCTCTGTTCAGGACGCAAAAAAAAAAAAACCCTGAAACATTAATTGGCGCCAAAAAAGTTCGCGAAATAGCGCCATGGCGAAAATTTTTTGCGCTAAAAATTTAATTTTAGGCGTTCTAAATTTTTTAAGGACGCCTTATTTTAGTATAAGCGTCCTGAACATTGTTTCAGGACGCCACATGCTTAGAATTCTATATAATTACAAGAATGCCACTACGTTTACTTTTAACTTCCTTTTAAAAAATAAGGACGTTTTTTAGGGAAGTAGTAACCCCTTTTTTGTAGTAGTGTAATAAGGAAAAAAACTATATCATGCACCCATAAGATTAAGCAGTGAGGTGAATTCAAATCATTACCAAAATACATTACATGCAAATTTAAACAGATCATCACCCATCAAACAGATAGCCATCAACAATTACCACAAAGTATCAAAATATAATGTTGATGTCTCTAGCTACACGTACAACTACCAAGAAATATTCAAAGTAAACTTTACATATCTACGTGTGAAAGAAGATATCCAGCCAAGCGTTTCGACCCACATCGATGTCTTCCTTCGAGTACGCTGCCTCAGTACCAAAAATCTGTAAATTGGAAAACAAGGTATAAAATAAATCAATGAAGTGAATGAACAACTCAATTAAGTACAACATCAACAATATTATCATTTGAGAATCAGGGAGAGATTACGTACTTTGACCAAGATTTCTCAGCAGGTAGTCAAAAAAGATCAAGATGATTCTCCTTTAATCTCTTATCGCCTATATCTGCATTATCAACATATGGCTGTTCTATTGAGAACCGAGTACAAAACTTAATTGCAAGCGGTAATAGGAAATCTTGTTAACAATAAGCATTTGCAGGCACATTAGTTTGAAACAGAGAAACAAGTGAAGCTGTCTGTGAATAAATATGTAAGACTTTGATTTGCTCAGATACAAGCTAACAGAGGCACAAGACTGAAAATGATTTTCCTTAAATAAAAAGATAAATTGGGAAAAAAATTTCTTATGTTATAAAACTGAGGGACATATTGGATAAAAGAAAGAAGAATAGAGAAGGTGAAATTCAGAGGAAGGAGGAGGAAATTCTTATTGATCTGTGTATCAGTACAGTCTAACCTTCTGGTTTACATAAGGGGTATTTATATTAGACATCCCCTCATATAATATACACAAAGTCGGTTTAATGGACAACCACTATAAGATATAATAATATATCTCTTATACATAATATATCTACAAAACTCAGTGGAATGAATAGGACATCCATAGAATAATAATATTCATAACACTCCCCCTTGGATGTCCTTTATGAATGTGCCTCATTAAAAACTTCAACTAGGAAAAACCCAGTGGGATAAAAACCTAGCCAAAGAAAAGAGTACACCATTCATTGATACACTGTCCAGTCTTTGCCTCATTAAAAACCTTTCTAGGAAAACCCAAATGGGACAAAACCTAGATAAGGGAAAAAGAGTACAGCGTGTATCGACTCCCCCTGATGATAACATTGCTTCCAATGTCTTTGTGTTGGTGAAGAACTATAACTTGCTAATAAGCATAATACATTAGTACTCCAAATGGCACTAAGGTATGGTACTTCTGGACCAAATAGTTCTTCTTCAACTTCTTTCATTTCAAATTCTTTCTTCAAACAATTAATTGTCTTTTGAAGCTCTTCAAGAGTTCAAATGATGTTGATATCACAAAAAACAATTATAGCAAATTCATTGCTACATCTTTTCATAAAAATGTATGGGCATATTGGGATATTTTTGTACCCATATTTCTACAGATATTTCTTGAGAAGATTATACCACATGCGTCATAATAGCTTCAAGCCATATAGGGACTTACTTAACTTAATTAAGTATTCTTCTTAAGAACTTTAATTAGATGCTTCTAACATCTTGAGTCCTTCAGGGACTTATGTTTCTGGCACATTAAGTCCTTCAGGAACATATATTTCTGGCATCTTAAGTCCTTTGGGGACGCGTGCTTCTGGCACCTTAAATCCTTTGGGGACACGTGCTTCTGACACCTTGAGTCCTTCAGGGACTTTCATATAAATATCACTATCAAGTGTGCCATACAAATAGGCTGTTACAATATCCATTAGACGCAGATCAAGCCCTTCATTTACTGCTAGGCTAATCAAATAATGAAAAGTAGTTGCATTCACTTCTGTGAATATCTTTCTTCAAAATCAATGTCAAGCCTTTGTGTAAAACTTTGGACTACAAGGCTTGCCTTTATAATTTCACCCTTTTCATTTCTCTTTCATACAAAGATCTATTTGTATCCAACTAGCTTTACATCTTCATGTGTATGGACTACAGGTCCAAATACTTTTCATTTTGCCAGTGATTTTAATTCTGCATTAATAGCATTTTTCCATAGAGGCCAAATCTTTCATTGTTGGCACTTGCTAATGGATTTTGGCTCATGATCCCCATCATCATTCATTACATCATATACTATATTATAAGCAAAGATGTTGTCAACGTTGACTTCATTTCGGTCCCATCGGATTCTATCATAATTTATTGAGATCTCATTACTTTCACATATTTCAAGTACCTGGGTCTCTTCTGGGACTACGACATTCTCTTCTAGAGATAATAACTCTTCAGGAGATGCTCTCCTGGAGCAACTAACTTTTCTTTAATTATCCTCGACTTGTCATCTATATTCTTAGCTCCTTTTCTCTTACGAGGATTTTTATCTTTAGAACCGATGGACATTTCACGCTTCAGGCGTGCTTTAAATTCATTTATAATCAGTTGTCCTTCAGGGACATCAATAGGAGCATTAGCAGCTGGGACATCTGACTTTGTCACTTTCTTTGGGTCAATATTTGCTTCTGGCATTTGATTAGCTAAATTCGGCAAATGAATTATCTCTTGAACTTCCAGTTTACATTGTTTTGTACGAGGATCAAAATGAGCCAATGATAATTCATTCCAGCTAATCTCTTTACCCAACTGCTTATTTTCTCCCCCTCATGTTGGGAAAACAATATCAAATCACAATTAACTAATCATGTAGTATAAGTCTCCTAAATCCATTTGTTACCTTTAGAAACATAATTTTGTTTCATTTAGAGACAAACAAGAAGAAGGAGGTCCTTATGCAACATTTATCACAACTTTCTTTCTATATCCATCTTATGTGCATTATGGTGGATTTATAAGCATTGCACATTTAAAACTTTTCAGATGGAATTAATCTGGCTTCTGACCACAAGCCAATTTTTACAGGGAGAATTTTGTTGGCTTATATAAATGCTGCAAATATACCAACATAGAAATTTTGTTCTCATAAACATTCAATATATGATTTCTGGATCGTATAATCTGGAAATTGCGCGCTTAATTTATTCAAACTTTATTGCAAACTTCAGGTTGCAATCTTACAAACTTCTGGTTGTAAGCTAATAATTTCACATGTAACCATCTTATAGATGCATCTTTCATATTTATATGGTTTACATGTTATTTCAATGGGCCCATATAATATATTTCCAGAAATACTGAGATCCATTACTAATCATGATCAATGAGAACAAGCAACACGTACTTCATAAATAATATGTTGGTTATTCATGAAGAATATTCTGGTTCTTCAATGGATGTCAATATGTAATCTTATATATATATATATGACTCGTATGATCAAACAAGTCATGCCAACAATAAATTTATTTGGATTAGTAAACTTCTAGTTTACTGTAACATATATCTCTATCAATATTAAACATTTCAATTTACATCATAATCTGACATCCATTTTGGGAGATCTACTATACTTTGTGTGAGAAGTATACAACTTTTTAAAAATTAGCTCACACTTGTAAACTCACACTTGTTTTCTAACAATCTTCCCCTCAAGTGTGAGGTATATAAACATATTTTCAGTATATCTTTGGTTCAAAACAAACACATTCAAATTCTTTGAACTTTGATAAGAAAAACTATGTTGATTCTTCAGGATCAAACATATATTACATCACTAGATAATCTTATTACTCATTATACAGTCCGTCACATATAAAGATATTCATAATCAAAATAACTTAAATTCACACCGATATAAAATCACACATATAGAAATTTTCTAGTGTAAATTATAAAAATTATTACCTTCTGGGCTTATTCTTTGTTTCTCTTGGCTCCAAAATAAATCTGGACATTTCTCTACAACTCATTGCCTCTTTAATATCTCATTGGCTGCATTAGCAAATATTTAATTTTCTATATTTGTAAACTTCTGGTTTACAATTACAATCCATTGTATTATTATTTGTAAACTTCTGGTTTACAATAGCATGTGTTTACTATATAATATCTATTTCTGTAGATATTTTTGAAACTCAGTAAATTCCTTTTACACTTGACAGAATAATCAATGAATATTTTTGTTTCTTCGGACAACAAAATATTAGCTCTTCCAGAGCCTTCTGTTAAATTTATACTGCCATATATATATTCTGAACATCTGTCTCTCAAAATATGATAATTAGTCTCTAGGACTATTAGCCTTTAAATTTATTATGACATAATCTCAACAAATTATTGTCTTCTGGACAATACTTTTCAAGGCTTTTAAAATCTTATTATATCATACAATATTTGAAACACAAGCTTTCAAGACTGTGATATTAATAACAAACAAATTTTACTTTCTTGTCCACCCTTTTTTTTTTCTCTGGATGTGAAATATAAAATCATATAAAATATATTAAAATACATATGTATAGATTGGGGAGAGGGTATCATATTAAAATCAAATAAATATTCAGCATATTTATTATACCTACTAATTTTCTCATTTGTGATTCTTATCAATAATATTTCTCCACTTCAGGTGGGAATTTGAACCAACATGATTACAACAATGACCACACACAAAAATGTAATATGTCCATGGCAATAATTAAATTCATTCATTAGTTCATTCACTGGGAATGGAATTGAGCCTATCAGATAAAATTCATGATTCTTGTAACTCATTGTGTTATTTGGCTACATGAAGTTAATGAAATTAGTTCAAAATATTTCTTAAAACCTCTTTCACAATATTGCTACTGCAGGAGCAAATTGGATATATCTATTTATAACGAACTTTTAGAAAACCAACCATCTTCTAGTGGTTATACAATCCCTTTAATTTGTTCTAAAGAACAAGGGTCTTTCAATACCAAATATTCACCTTTGAGGTCTTCATACAAATGGTGGCATATAAGTATCATGGATCTGACCTTCATGGCTTCAATCCAATTTGTCTTATGGCTTTATACCAATTTGTCTCTCTTGGCTTCAGGCCAATTTGCCTCCAGGCACATCAGGCCAATTTGTGCCTCATATCTTCATGCCAATTTTTATCTCATATCTTCAAGACCACTTAATCTTAACATATTTTTATGTGTGACGTATTAAATTATGTGTCGGCTTTTATAAATTAAATAAATTATTTTAAAAATAAATGATAAATATAAGAAATAAATTAAAATAGTTTCAAATTTTATATTTTTGTACCAAACACTACTACAAAAAAGGTACATATCTAATAGTTATTTTTGATAATATATTATGGTTTCAACCCATAATGTACGAAGTAGTCTCTATATATTCTCGAAACAAATATATAACGGTACTTAACTGTTAAATATTAAAGACATACTTAACAATTATTTGTTAATAACTGTAAAATAAGATTACCATACCTAAAATTTTTCTTAACAACCTAAAATAAAGTGGCTTTAGATTTTATTATATATAGTTACATAATAAATTATTAATAATAGCAAGATAATAATGACACATACACTAATGTATGTCTATATATCTCAAAATTAAACAAATATTGGAAAAGAAACTTGGAATACTTAAACTTGACTGAAGTAGCCATGACTTGAGTTTTGACGACGAAACGTACGGGTATGTTGTTTGGCTTGGTTATGCTTAAAACAGGCATCTTTGTTACGAAACGAACATAATATTGACCCAAACTGACACATACCTCACTTCCACATTGGACATCATCCACCTCGGAGCCACCAAATTTAGAATGGTCCCTCCATTAAAATATGAAGAAAAAAAAAATGTATCTTTCTTTCAGAAGAAGATCATGTCAGCAGAAAAAATATAGAAGAAGATCAGTACACTACTATATAATAATAAAAGAAGAGGACAGTTCTCCACTTAAATCTCCTTTTTTAATAATGTGCATATTTAAAAATGTCACATTTAATTAGCATAAAGAAAAGAAAAAGATCGAGAGAAGGGGACAAAAACGAAAGGGAAATTAAAATAGTAGTGATTATTTAATCTATTGATGTGAAGCAGTTGGTGAGCAGAAACAAATGAATAAACAATTAATTAATAAGTGGTGAAGTCCCCATGAAGTGGGAACTTTGCTTTCTGGCTGCTAAGCTTGTTTTTTACTTATCACTTCACTTCTCTACCATAAAGAGTGGGTGTGATGTGATTTTTTTTTTTTTTTGGGGGGATTAGTATATGCACAGTAAAATGAAGGAAAAATTTCACAAGACAAGACGTATAGCATTAAACAAATGGTGATTGGGAGACAGAAGAGAGAGAACGCTCAGCTAGAAGAAGGAAGAAGAGAAGAAGAAAAAATGGGAGTAGATTCTCTCATATGATCTTTTTTTCTCATTATTCCTCGTGAGTTCATATAAACCGTTGATTGAAAAAATGAGAGAAAAATTAAAGTAATATTGTGGCTTTTTATATTGATTAGATAGACATAATTTAAAAATTACAATGGATGATGAGAAAATGATGATGAGAGTTACCTAACCCTAAAATAATACCTAGGAGTTGTGCGCACTAAGGATGTGAGGAAATAGATTATTCTTTCCATTCCTCCTTTTTCGTTATCTCTATTTACATATAGATTATATTATTTTATGAATATGTTTTCCTATATAATTTTTATTATTATTTTTATCAATATCATTTATTATTATTAATTAATTTAATTTTAATAATTTATTAATAATGATATATTTTTTAAATTCTAAACCGCAACTACTTTTTTAAATCTAAGAAATTAAGGGTGTTACATATGGACCTCACAGATCCAGTCGCCCTTTCTCAATTTGCAGGACCAAAATTTGAAAAAAAAAATTGTAAATTGTAAATAAGTAATTTCTTACTAAAATAAATTGTCAGTTGAATACAGTCAATACCTAAACTATTATATTATAGGAAACAAAATTGATTTAGGATTTGATACTTTGAAGGTATTTTTCTGAAATTTTTCTTCTTTATTTAACGGTTGTCCCTATATTTTTAGCAAACACTTTCAATATTTGCTATTAATAAATGTCAAACAAAGAAGACAAAGAGGCAAGTAAAGATCACAATTCACATTTCGACTAAAGAGAGTGTCTTTACTTTTCACAATTCACGAAAGTAACATACTTGCTATCAATAAACTATGTCCCACAGAGAAGAGAAAAAGGCAAGCATAAGGTTAAAAAAAACATGGCATTATTCTTCAACATATCGTTAGATGAAAAAAATAATATGAAGCAAAAATAGAGCTCATCATTGTCTTCCAACTTGGTGGGCCATAAACATCTAAACTGGTGACCGGATAATTACTGGGACGTTGCCGCTGTCGTTTCTGCCCCATCGGTCATACATATTTGAAGCTCTGCCTTTAATTCTCGTCCACAGGTCATACAAATATGAAACAACCTTTGCACCTATTTCTGCTATTTTGTCACGGTTAAAGTATGTGAATAGCAACATTAAACAGGCAATGAAGACAAGTGGTTGAAAAGATCCAGGAACCAATGCTGATATTAGTGCGGTATAAGCTAAACTTCCTGAGACAAAAGCCACCTTAACAGAGCGGTTCAAATAAGTAGTATCAGTTGGGGTACAAATCAGGCATTTGATATGGCATCCAACTGCAAAGCAGTACAAAAGTGAGCATATGAGAAAAATCCAAATGCTCGCAGGGTGTTCATCCAAAGGTGATGAATTGGGGAAATGCATCTGGACAATCATTCCTGTCGATGGAATTAGAAATGCAAATATAGCATGCCAAGGGGTGGAGCTGCAACACCATCAAAGCCAATTAGAAGTGCCGTAATGGCATCAATAAATAACGAATTATTCTAATAATTAAGTATTTGAGCCCACTTTTCAAATAAATAAAGTTTTTGGTGCGTGAGAACTGAGAAGTGGGGGCAATGATGGTGTGGAGATGACGACCGACTACGCGACAGCAGCCAAAATAACGGTGAAGGTGGTGGCGGTGAAGGCAGAGGCTATATATTATGAAGGGCGGTGGCGGTAATGACATGATATGAACTTGATAAAATGGGGATACACTAATTTGAGTAGGAAGAAGAGTGAGTGAGACACACAATCCAGAGTTTGCTTTGCATGCATTGACAGCTCAGAAAGGGAAATTTGATGATGAAGGCATGCACGTATATATGAAAATGAAACTATTAAAATATATATGAACAAAAAAGAAAAGAAATGAAACAACTCGAAGGTTGGTTCCCACCATTGACGTTGCTTCCAAATCACCATTGCGCAGATCAAGGAAGACGACAACGAATAATTTGATGAGGAACACATGTATGTGTTTTTATATGAAAATGGAATGAACAAGGTATGACTATCAAAACTTGAAAGAAATTTGGAATACTTACGTGGTTGAAGGAGTCATGACTTGAGTTCGTGGAATTTGATGGCTGTTCTTCCAGGCTAAAAGTGTGCAGAATTTAGTTGATAATAAAGTATTTATATTGACGGAACCAGTTTCCATCCTTCTGATGAGCAGGGAAAACTGGTTTTGTACATGTGTGGAGGAAAAGGAAGTTTCTTGGAATTTGCCTCTACCCCAGAGAAAACGGGGATGATGGACCCCACTCAAGGGGACAGAGAGGGATAGATTTCTTTTTCTTAAGAAAAAGAGAGGTTGTTTTCTACCATTGATGTTGAGAGAGTATTTCTCTTTTCTTTAATAAGGACATGAATAAAAATTACAATAAATTCTTTAAATTAAAGACAAAATTATATTGCCTTTTCTTTTTATATAAACGAGTGAAAAAAATTGTGGTGAAAGGTGGGGGTGGAGAGAGATTAAATCAGAGAGCATAAAAGGTACTCCATCCGGTTCTAATTATAGGACAACATTTGGGGGTTGGTTTTTTGTCCTAATTATAGGACAACTTTTTTAGGGAAATGAAGAGACCCATACCTGGTATTGTGAAGGTTGGCTGCCTGAAATTACTTTTTTTTGGCACATAATATGGGGTATTTTAACTAATTTATGGGACATAAGAAGTAATAGTTAACTCATCAAATATATTATAAATTGATTTTTTTTCCTAGTTTTTACATTTTTAGAAAATGTGTTTGAAAATTTAGTGATTGAGCAAAATTAAAAATGAGCATTAATTACAGGGACAACTAAAAAATGAGCAATAACAATCTTAGAAATAAGGTATATTTTGAATCGACATTCTTCGAAAAGTATAGCGGAGAGAGTATTATACTTGGTATGAGAACTATGCAAAATTGACAAGACGATCGACGACATCGTATTATGAATTGATTCTTAAGAAAAATAAGCATAATAAGCAACATCCTAGACAAATAAAAGCATGAAAGGAATAATAATAATAATAAGAAGAAGAAGAAAGAAAGCGATATCCTTTACTTTGGAAGCAGGATGATCAATTTGAGAAAGATGGGTGATGAGAATTAGCTTGGGTTGATAAGATCATGACTCATGAGTCACTCATGAAAATGATGTTAGTTCTCTATGTGTTTTGATGATAACTGAAAATTGTAAATGTTATGGACTCAAATAATGGGCCTGGCAGATATGAGGCCCAATAGGAGTGCTTCAGGCTGGAATCTCCCTTTAAGCAGGTAAATTGTTAATTACCCCTTGAGCATGCCTATAATCAAAGAACGTACAAGTAGTGGAGTAGGCACTCACAAGATGTGGGAGGCGCACATCGTTGGAGGATAAGACTCAAGGCAATGGGAACGAAACCTTAGGTAATCTCTATAAATAGGAGGTTACCACCAGGTGTGTTCCCTACATTCACTATTCCATTATTTACTATCCAGTCTCACTGTGCACACACCCCACCCCTCTGGCGAAATGCCTTATCTGTGTAGCATAGTGATCTGCAAGCTTTCCCTTTTATCTCCCTCAAAGATATTAGTGAATGTTCCTCCCCCCTTTGGTGTTTAATCCATAAGACACCTTTGAGGGGCCACTTGATCCGATATTAATGTCACCTAGTCCGCTGAGGCTAGACATTTGTGTTCTACATCAGAATATTGGCGCCGACCGTGGGGAACCGTAAACTTCGATTCCCAAAACCACAGAAAGTTACTGATAACCACTCAAAATGGCCGCAAGCACCAGGATTCGTAGTCAGGTACCTCGGCAGGACCAACTGCCTGAAGGACAACCACGGCAACCACTCCAGGAGCAAACGATCCAGTATTCAGATTCGGTTGCTCCAGAACCTAACCGTGCCACCGAGAGGACTGAGGTAGAGACTGAGGATACCGCTAATTCCCCTTATCCGAGTTGAGGTCCGCAGCACGGGCAACGGTTGGTTCAGCTGCAGATCGGCAATCCCGACATACGCCTGCTGCATAATACAGGAGGATTATTGGTCTGACACATGGAAAACATGGAGACTCGGCAACGGCTTCAAAGGGAAGAGGATGCCCAACTTATTCGAGAGGATATGGACCGCCAGAACGTCCTATGGCGGAAGGAAGAGCAAAAGAGAATATAGCAAAGGTTGGAGGAGCATATCGAACAAAGAGCGAAGCAAGCTCAAAATGAAGGCCAGAATGGTGATGGCTCAAGTCAGTTGTCGCCTCAGCTTCTATGCCTACCAACGCTGAGGAACCCGGCGAGAATCTTCAGGGGAGGAACTTGGTCGTCATGGACCGGGCTAAGATCCCTGAGGAGGAAATAGGCCGCAACGTCGCACGGGAACCTACCCTTCCTAGCTAGAGTAGTGACACAACGGCTACCAAAACAGATACTCTCCGAGTCGCCAAGGCCGACTTGGCTCGACTAAAGGGAAAGCAGCCAACTGAGAATATGGATACCAAAAGGGGGCACACTATGCCCCCATCTCACAGCATACCGGCAACGCTGGTAGGGGGAGACGGCGGAGATCGACTTCTGAGTCACTTCACAGACGAAGTTATGGCTGCCATCTATCTAAAGGCCTAGATTCAAGAGAGTTGCAAAAATATGATGGGAGTCAAGACCCCTTAACACATCTCAATAATTTCAAAATGGAGATTATGGTTAAGGGGATAGCCGGATGTGTTATACCCCGGTTGTTTGCAGGAACCTTGAGGGGAGCCGCACAGATGTGGTTCCACTCTTTACCGTTATTTTCAATCTCGGATATGAAAACCCTGGAGCAAAAGTTTTTGCTAAACTTCGCAACGAGCAGATGACAACCAAAGACCGAGTTTCAACTCGGTCAAGTAAGACAGGGACCAGGAGAAACGCTGCATAAGTACTTGGACCGTTTTTAAAACATGGCTTTGCAAGTTCCACGATTGAAAGAAGACGTACACTTGCATTGTGCCATAGCTGGCTTGGATGTTTCCTCCTGATTAAAGAAATCTATCATGAAGCGTCGTCCTACAACTCTGGTCGACTTCCGAGATAGATCTCAACAATACTTGGATTATTTGGCCAAGTTTACTTGTCATTGTGGCCAACTGATTCATAACCGTAGCCAAACTGGTCGTGGTCGCAGCATACTTGATTTTAAGAGCTGCAAAGGCCGGAGTAGGGAGATGGCCTTGTAGCCTTTGTCTTCCATTTCGGCTATTTTGAGTTTGTCTTCATTGGAGAGATCGGCGGGAGCATGAAACCAGGCAGGAGGACGCATATGGTTTTTCACCTCCTGTGTTACCCCGTCCACCCAGAGGGTCCCCCTCGATAAAGTGGTGGTTGACGGGGTCGAGGTTGTTTGTGTTTGCGAGGTTGGTGTGGGGGTCGTAGCTGCTAGCGCTTCCATGGCTTGTTTGCCTTTGGATTTCTTGACCGCTTTTTCTCCATGCTTTGGCCCGTCTTTTGGCGCGGAGGTTTTACGTGGGGCCTTAGTAGCAGCGACCACCTAAACGGGCGTTGGTTGGGGGCCAACTGTAGGATCATCTGAGGTAGGATAGTTGGAACCGTCTCGGGAATCTCAGGAAGTGCCCCAAAAACATCCAAAAAATCTGGTCTTCCCATATTTTGGTCTACACGACATAAAACAGAATGTCATTATTAGGAAAAGCAAATAATAATAAATGCATATTACATGAATACATGAATGTATAAATGCATAGTCACATACTCACTATTGCGTATCGCCTAACTAAAGGTGTGGGGATGTACGTCGCGGGATCCATTGGTATTTCAAGGGTAGTGGCAAGCTTCATAAGTTTCAACACAGCTGCTTCTTCAGCTTCAGAAAAGCTAGCCGGCTTCGGAGCAAAGTCTCCAGATTTCAGCTTATGATGGCCAGTAGACCAGTATAATGGGAATTTTTCCTCAAATTCCCCAGAGGCAGTGGTTTGGAGGAACCACGGGCAGCGCCCAGTCTCGGCAGCAACCTTGACGAACGCCTTTTTGAAGGTTTTCCAAGATTCGGTAAAGGGTCTAAAAAGCTTACGATTGTGGATCCCCCAGAGTGAGGTCCACCTAAACCACGTTGTGTTGCTTCTAGAAAACATATTTGTTTCTAAGGGGAGAAGAAATCCATAAACACCGGGACAGTACAATTGATTTCTAATTCCTGACACAAGTTCTCGAAGGCAATGGCAAATGCCCAGCCGTTGGGGTGAAGTTGTGAGGGAGCTAGGTGTAAATGGTTCAGAAGGCGTATTTGAAAGTCGTTGAAAGCCAGTCTTACACCGAGTAGGGTGATTACGACTCGATAAAGAAAAAAGAAATGAGGATCGCTATTTTGTGGTCGAGTCTTGGAGATCGAATCATCGTCCATGGGAAGCCTTACTGTATATCCTTCTTCATCTCCCACACCGAGTGATGTGACCTCTTCCGCGGTCATAACGTTTTTAAGGCGAGTTACACAAATATTAACGGCCTTCACCGGGGAAGTCGGGACTTGGGAAAAGCCGGACGAGCTGTACTCATCCGTCGTGGATGGGTCAAAAGGGCATGATGATGATGTCATCTATACCTAAAATACAGAAAAAGGGTAAAATCAGAAGATGATATATACCTAGAGTGACATATATATCTGGGCGAGAAGTGAAAGATGCCGGACTAAGTGTACCTGGTTCCCTCAAAACCGTGTTGGCTGGGGGAACGAGGTTATGTCAGCAATAACCTAAGACCAGATCGGCTTCCCTATTCCAGCAAAGCTTAACAAGATCAATGCTTTTATAACAACACTTGTCGCAGGGTGTTGGGCCTTGGGCTTGATTGGGGGAGGATGAAACTTTACGGTGCGAGGAGAATTTTGGAATGGGGTGTTGAGGATCATGGGATATAGTTAATGGCGTCAGGGTATGTTTTCTACCCATATTGTGACCAGAAGATGTTCTAGGCTGCATTTTGGTTTTCTCAGTTTCAGTAGACCAGAACCGAAACTTGTAAGGATCAGAGAGGTGCTCAGAGGTTCATTTGTCTCTATAAAAGATTGAATCGCCATGCATGTATGAAGGCACATGGGAGTCTTGATCCATTGAGGATGGAAGAGAAGGAGGGACTTTTTGTTTGAAGGAGTGGGGTATGGTGCGAGCCATTTTCTAAACCCATAAAGTCAAAGACCTACTCAGAAAACCCACTAAGCAACCTCAAGGAATTCAAAAATCCTCAGAAAGCTAGACACCGAATGTATGATGAATGCAGGAAATAGAAAAAGGTAAGTAGTCCAAAAGAGCCGTTATAGTACTAATACAAGGACTCGAGTAAGGTTGAGCAAACTTGGGCGAAAAAACGTTTCAGATGCAGAGGCTATCACTGAGAAAGAAGACTAGAGTTCAGTATGCAGAGTGTCCAAATGACGGAGAAAGAGGAAATATATAGTTTCGCGAATTCAAAAGGTCCTGAGAAGGTTTTTGAATTTGAAACGACGGGGGTAGTTACTGTTGGAGATTATGCCCTAGGGGCAAGTCATTGTACTTATCAACGATCCCCATATGAATTGGGTAGTCGTAATGTCTTGCTAGAGGCCGCTTGCGACTTGTGGGCTGGTACAGTATTGGCCCACTGCCAATCTCATGTGGGCCTACAGGGTCGCACACAAGAATGGCCCAACACGAGCAAGAGTGTCCAGATTCATTGAATCTTAAATGTGTTTAAGATTTAATGAATACTTATCTAGGATGTGTGTGTGTATATATATATATATATATTAATAAATTCGAAAATACTAATGATATTATTTATTGATAATAATAGTATTATTTATAGTATTTAATTTATTTGATAAATTAAATAACTATAATAAATTGAGATATTGTATCTCAGATTTAATTTTCGAATAAAGATATTGCATATCAGATTTAATTTGAATTGAGATGTCGGATCTCATTTTAAATTAAATATAAGCATATCATATCTTGATTTAATTTATAAATATAAATTAAATCTGGTGGCCTATTAATTCGGATCAAGTAGTTAGATTAGATCTGTTGGACAGATTTAATTAATATTATTTAATCCAAATTCGAAATTAATTGATTTAATTTTGAATATTTTAATACGACATATTAGGGTTTTTGAAACCCTATAACAACAAGAAGGCGCTAGCACGCTGCCGCCAGTGTTGGAGGCCATTCGTGTGGATACCGGTAGAGGGAGAGGACACGCGTAGTCTGCTCCTGTCTGATCGAACAAGAAAGGCGTTAGCCCACGTGATCAAAAAGCATAAAAGGATGCCTCCTCGTTCTACGCGTACGACGTCTGCGAAGCTCGAGGTTCCAGGCGTGAACGCCAACGGAACGCTGAACCCTCCGCATAGGTAAGATTCGGAAACCCTAAATCAGATTTAAACGCTATTGAGCGATCCGCCTAAGGGATTCGTAAAATTTTTATTCCGCTGCGTGTACGGATCCCAAAAGTGGTATCAGAGCCAACTCAACGTGCGTTTAAATCAGGTTTTACGTATGCTTTATATATGTGATATATATGCTTTAAACCGAATCTTGCATGCTTAAAATCGAGATATATGATAAACCGGTTTTGAAGCATTCATCTTTTATCCAAAAAGATCATCCTTTTTTGAAAAGATCGCGTTATGAATACGGCTGTTTCACGCTAGGGTTAGGTTCGGATTCTGTGGCTTTTTCGATCACGTTCTGAAAGGTTCAGATCGGAGATCACGTTAAAGTCGCGCAATCTGATTGGGGTCGAAAACGTTCAAACACGATCACGTTCTGAAAGGTTCAGATTCGTTGATCATGCATGGATGCTGATTGAGGTCGGGACGTTAGGGTTTGTCCTTCAACTCGTTTGTATTTCTGAACTATCCAGATTCAACGATGGTCAGGTTCGGCTTGATCACGTTCGGACGTTCAAGATCGAACACGTTAAGGACGACTCTTATTCGTGCGACCATACTCGAACAGCAAATCTGGGGTTTGAAAATTTTGGAAATTATTTTTGAAAAATCACGTTTTTTTGGGAAATAATTTTCGAAAACAAGAAGTTATTTTGAAAAATCACGTAGGGATCCCGGCTGATTGTCAGTAGCGCGAGATTTTAAATCATGAATATAAATTAGAGAATTTCTATCATGATAACTTTAACCATAATATTTTATTGCATATTTGTATGAATTAAATATATGGTGTGATTTTCCTTGTTTGGGTATGGTGAACAATATGGCTCTAGAATTTACAAGTGTTGTATTTTTTTTAAATATGGCCTGCGAGCCATGCCTATCTCTAAACATTCTCTATTTAAAATTCTCATCTCATCTGACTCCCCTCGTATGTTGAAATGGGGTTTCTCATATGTATTTTTCTTTAATTTTATCTAGAGAAGTCCTCTCATTGGCTTGAGAGGATTCTAGGTTAGGTGAGCCATGTTGTGTCACAGTTTTGGTTTTGATCCATACATGATTTAATTTAGACATTATATGATACAATAGGGATTGCACTCATATGATTGATAGATTAATTAGATTAAATAATACCCCCTAAAAAAAATTCTTTAGTCATAATGCCGTCAATTTGATGAATACTTGTCAAAACCTAGATCACCCATTTGTATGTTCCACCAAAGTGGATGCATCTGAGTTATCTTGGTGAGACGAGAGTGAGTAATGGTGATACTCAATATTCATTAATTGTCTTGACTTAATTGAGATCATCAAAACGGTTTTGGATCTCAAGGCATTAGATGGGATTAAACGTGCTGGTCATATGATGATCGAATCCCATAAACATCTAAGAATTACATGTGATGTAATTGGCAACTGGTTTGCCTACCTAAATAACTTAAATTTAAGCGTCCAGCCAAAGCAGACTTAATTTTAAGCCAAATATGGGTCTTAGCCCACTAATTATAATGAGGGTTGTTAATTCAGTGGGAGATAATTAACTGACTTTGCATATCATTTTAATTCTAGAATAATTACTGATAAGGATATATTTTATAATTAAATAGGTATATATTTTATGATAGAATTGGATGGATTTATTACTATTTTACCTATTTAATTGTAAGATATATATTTTTCTATCTTTTAATTAAATATAGGATAAAATAATATTATAACAGAAAAATCTATTGATATCCTATTTTATTGTGCAGGAGATATTATGTGATTTAAGGGAGATAACAACTTAAATTGAAAATGATATAATAATATAATATATTATTATATTATATTCTAATATAATATATTACTACATGATATATCATTTATACATAACAAGAAGCAGATCACGTACAACGGTCCCAAAAATATATAACCTCTTTAATATATATTAAAGAGGATGGATGCCGAATAGCATTTGAAGAAAAGCAATCTATATACATTAGAGAGGGAGCAGCCGGATCACGGACACGCACAGCGAGAAGATCGAACAGAACCCAGAGGACGGAAGCCAAGGAGAAAACGCACGCACAGAGGGGAGACGCAAGAGCGCGCGCAACAGCCAGGAGCAATAAAGAGACGAAGCTCCACAGTAGTAGTGTCATCTCTTCTTTGTTCTTTCTCTTATCTTTTGATTCTGAGTTTCATCTTCTTGTTATGAATTTTGTTATAGCCATGTGTGGCTAATTTTCCTTTTCAACCTAGAGAACCTATGAACTTGTTTGGGTTCTAGGTATTATTCCCACGAATTATTTTTATTAATTTTATGTCAGTTTATTTATTCTTGTGTCTATTGCTATTGCTTGTTAATTGGCCACTAGTAAGCATGTTTTGGGGATTTAGGGTTGAACTTAGAAGAGAGAATCCTAAATTGACCATGGGAATAAATAATGTGGAATTAGGTTTAAATTTAATGTAGAATTAGGTTTTGATCTAATTTGCGTCTAGGATAGGAATATACCTAGAAGCTCTGCATAATCAAATTAGAGTGAGTCCGTTCTAGAAAACGCCTTATTTAGTTGTGTGAGGAATTACATAATTAATTAAGATAGGTAAATAGATGGACCGGAAGGCATCTATATACATTAATACTCTAGATTAACTGATTAAGTTAAGTCAAAAGTAATTTAGTGGGGATAAAATCTAAGAATCCAACAAGGGATTAGTGACTCTAGGTTGTGCTTCTCGATAGTGAAATTCGTTTTTTTTACTACTATTAGTTTCTTATTGATTTTATTTTTATTCTTGAAAACAATTCTTCTCGCTCAACTTAAACGAAAAAGGGAAATTTAACACCTAATCACTAGTTTGATTGAGTCCCTGTGGGATGACCTTGATTTACCACTTACTATTTTCATGACCCGTACACTTGCGGTACTTAGTTAAATTTTGGTAGCATCAATTACGCATAGTAACACCGCAACTCTATCACTGCGATCTATCCTTGGGAAGGAAAAACTTAATGGGACAAACTTTCTTGACTGGTTTAGAAACTTGAGAATTGTTCTCAAGAAGGAAAGAAAGATTTATGTCCTTGATCAACCCATTCCTAACGAGCCTGCGGCTGATGTTCCAAGAGCTCAGCAAGATGCTTACACGAAGCATATTGATGACTCGTGGATGTAGGATGCCCGATGCTTGCCACTATGGTTCCAGAGCTCCAAAGAGATCTGGAACACATTGAGGCTTTTGAGATGCTTGTTCATCTCAAGGAAATGTTCCAGCAACAGGCAAGGCAAGAGAGGTATGAGACCACGAAGGCCTTACATTCCTACAAGATGGCTGAGGGTGCATCAGTTAGTCCTCATGTTATGAAGATGAAGGGCTACATTGATAACCTTGAAAGGCTTGGATTTCCCATGAGCCAGGAGTTAGCTACAGATTTGATCTTAAACTCACTCCCGGATAGTTATGACCAATTTGTCATGAACTATAACATGAACAACATGGAGAAATCCATTTCTGAACTGCATGGGATGCTCAAAACAGCTGAGCAGAGCATTAAGAAGAAGCCCAGCACTGTTTTGATGGTTCAGAAAGGAAAGGGTATGAAAAAGAAAGGTAAGGGCAAACGAGTGGGTAAGGGCTCAGCTGGTAAGACCACTGAGTCAAACAAGCCCGAATCTAAGCCTGCAGCCAGGAGGAAAAGCCTCTGAAGGATGGAGTCTGCCACCCTCGCAATGAACCTGGTCATTGGAAGAGGAATTGCAAACTCTATCAAGAAGATCTGAAAAAGAACAAGAAGGATAGCACGGCTATCGCTTCAGGTATCTTTGTCATAGATATTCATTTTTCTACTTCCACTACATGGGTATTAGATACTGCATGTGGTTCTCACATTTGTATAAATGTGCAGGGTCTAAAGGCCAGTAGAAGATTGAAGAAGGGCGAAGTGGACCTACGAGTTGGAAACCAAGCAAGAGTTGCCGCTTTAGCCGTAGGCTCTTATGAATTAGTTCTGCCCAGTGGGCTTTTGTAATTGTTGAACAATTGCTTTTATGTTCCTGCTTTGAGTAGCAACATTGTTTCGCTTTCTTATTTGGATAAGGAAGGTTTTACTTCCATTACTAGGAACCGTAAATGTTCGATTTATCATAATGATGTTTTTTATGCTCATAGTGATTTGCATTCTGGTCATTATGTACTTAATTTAGAACATCCTAATAATGGAAATATCTATGACATAACTACTAAGAGGATCAAGTCAAATGATTTGAATCCGACCTATCTATGGCATTGTCGTCTAGGCCATATAAATGAGAAACGCATTTCGAAACTCCATAAAGATGGATTTCTTAACTCATTTGATTTTGAATCAATTGATACATGCGAGTCTTGTTTATTGGGAAAGATGACAAAGGCACCTTTACTGGACACGGTGAGAGAGCCACCGATTTATTGGGCCTCATACATACTGATGTGTGTGGACCAATGAATACATCTGCCAGAGGAGGTCATTTGTACTTCATTACATTTATAGACGATTTCAGTAGATATGGATATATCTATTTAATGAAACATAAGTCGGAATCTTTTGAAATGTTCAAAATATTCCAAAATGAAGTGCAAAATCAACTTGGCAAAACAATTAAGACACTTCGATCTGATCGGGGTGGTGAATATTTGAGCCAAGAGTTCATTGACCATCTTAGGAGTTGTGGGATCGTCTCGCAACTTACTCCTCCAGGAACACCTCAATGGAATGGTGTTTCTGAGTGGAGGAATCGAACTCTATTAGATATGGTTCGATCTGTGATGAGTCAAAAAGATCTTCCACCTTCCTTTTGGGGCCATGCCCTAGAAACAGCTGCGTTCACACTAAATCGTGTTCCGTCAAAGGCAGTTGAAAGGACACCATATGAGATATGGACTGGGAAGAAACCCAGTTTGTCATTTCTTAAAATTTGGGGATGTGAGGTTTATGTCAAGCATCAAGCCTCTGATAAATTATCATCCAGATCCTCAAAATGCCTCTTTATGGGGTATCCTAAGGAAACTAAAGGATACTATGTCTACAATCCCACCAATCACAAAGTGTTTGTTATTCGGAATGGTGTCTTTTTGGAAAAAGAGTTTATCTCTAAAAGAACCAGTGGGAGTAAGGTAAACCTCGAAGAAGTTCGAGAGTCACAGGACAATGTAGAACCACAGATGGAAACCGGAGAAGACTCACAACAAGTTGTTGAGCCTACTCATGTAACACAAGACCCACGAAGGTCCGATAGAACACGACTACAACCTCAGAGATATGGATTTCTGATTATTGGAAGCCGTGATGTTTTGCTCATTGAGCACAATGAGCCAACTTCCTATCGTGAGGCCATGGTGGGACCCAACTCAGAAAGATGGCTTAGTGCCATGAAGTCTGAAATGCAATCCATGTACGACAATGAGGTATGGGCCTTAGTAGATCCACCTCTCATGGTGTGGACTATGATGAAACCTTTTCCCCAGTTGCAATGGCCAAATCAATCGAATCCTTCTTGCCATTGCATCATATTATGACTATGAAATATGGCGAGATGGACGTCAAAACAGCCTTCCTTAACTGAAAGCTCCTTGAGGATGTGTACATGACACAACCCGAGGGTTTTGAGCGTCCGTGAGGACTCGTAAAGTTTGCAAGCTTCAAAGATCCATTTATGGATTGAAGCAAGCATCTCGGAGTTGGAATCATCGTTTTGATGAAGTAGTCAAAGAGTTTGGATTCATTCAAAACATAGATGAACCTTGTGTTTACAAGAAGGTTAGTGGGAGCACAGTTGTATTTCTAGTGCTTTTGTTGATGACATCCTACTCATTGGGAATGACATTCCTACCTTGCAGAGTGTCAAGTCTTGGTTAGGAAAGTCTTTCTCAATGAAAGACTTAGGAGAAGCCACTTACATCCTTGGGATTAGGATCTATAGAGATAGATCTAAGAGGCTGATAGGCCTAAGTCAGAGCACATACATAGACAATATACTGCATAGATTCAGTATGCAGGATTCAAAAAGGGGTAATATGCCCATGTCTCATGGCATCCATCTCGGTAAGAATCTGTGTCCTAGTACACAAGATCAAAGAGACCGCATGAGTAAGATTCCATATGCCTCCGCCATTGGATCTATCATGTATGCCATGTTATGTACTCGACCCGATGTGTCATTTGCCTTGAGTATGACCAGCACCACACTTGCATCAAATATTGTCCTCAAGATTTTAAATTCTAAAACAATCAAATTCAAGAAAATCATGGAAGCAAGATTTTTAAAGCAAGCACTACAAAATTGAAGTCAATTCAAACTTTCAAGAAACAAACTTTCTCAAAAATCTTTTCCACCTTCCAAAAATGCAAGTAGCAAGACAATTAATTTGGCAAAGATAAATCACAATAGAATGTCCCTCACAAGTCAAGTGTTTACACTCATCTCTCAAGATATGGGCTTGTGTTTCACTCCATTCCACCTATTGCAACTTATCTACCATAAGCTTGTTTATCATCTCAATCTCCACTTTATACATTATCCAATTGCACACTCAAATCAAAAGGACTTTCTCAAGGTTGTAATGATCAAGGTAGGATAATGAAATGAAAATGATCAAATGGAATGGGAAAATACTTTAATTAGTGCCAAGTAATTTAATGAGATTCATGATGAAGAATGAAAGAATACCCACTAAGAGGAAACAAACTTACTAACACTATACATAAACAACTATTTTTTTTTTTCAATAATCTTTTTCTTTCTTTCTTGGATCTCTATATTTTTTTTTATATTGCTTTGTTTCTATCTATCTACTTTTTTTCTTTTCTTTTATTTTCTTTTTTTTTTCTTTTTTTCTTTTTTTTTTGTTTTTGTTTTTAACTATATACACATACTTTCTAACTCCTTCATTCTTTTAAATTGATTTACTTAGCACTTACTAAAGTAATAAAAATGATGGGAAGAAAAAGATATAAAAATTGCATATCTCAAACAAAGGGCTATTTATTCTATGCAATTTTTTTTTTTTTTTTTAGAATCTAAAATAATAAAAAGGCTCAAATGGGGTAAACAAAGGATTTTCATGTGATAAGGGTGGACATTTGGCCAAACTAGCTATGAAATGAATGCCTAAATCCTCTTTGTGCATGCAATAGGATTTCAAATTTCAAAAGAGATTCAAGACAAGTTCTAGAGATGGAATCACAATAGGTGTACTCCTCTTAGAAAGATGAAAATTAAGGCTCAAATTCCTCACAGGTTCTTTGACATCCTAAAGTAAAGTACCCAAACCAAATCTTTACCTCTTTACTAACATTCAAAGAACATAGAATCAATTTCCAATCAAATTCACTCCTCTTCATGTTCAAATTAACCCAATTCAAACTTCCATGAGATAAAAAAAATTGAGGACAAAGCAAGTTAAAATCAAGAATACCCTCACCCCCACACTTAAATGTCACATTGTCCTCAATGTGAACAAGTAACAAAAAGTAATGAAAGTGAAGAGCAACCATATCTAAATGCAAGGGTAACACCAATTTCAGAGATTTCAAATTTCCACCAATGAACAGCTCAAGTGCTAACAGTCACTTAATGATCATCACAAACATATTCACATGCACATCCAACTAAGACCAGCACTCATTTCCACGCAATATATCATCAACAATCAAAGAGAACAAATCAAAGAAAAGTAGAAGAACACTCCCCTATTCTTCCGTGACTTGCGCTTTCAATCCTTGCTACCAAACTGGAACACATCATCAAGGGATTTCAACTGTCCTACAAAATCAAACAAAGCATCAAGTAATACCTTGGGTTGCCTCCCAAGAAGCGCTAAGTTTAAAGTCTTCACCGGACTCTTCATGATGGTCACTCCTCATAGGCATTTAGGCGAAAGTCATCTAACTCATTGAGTTGAAGTCGCCTCTTCTTCCTCACGCCTTTAGGATCAAATTTTAGCTTTTGATAGCCCAATAAGCTCCATGCTCCAATTCCATTGGTAAGTGACGTGCTTTCCCAAAATAAGCATATTTGAGATGAGAAGGTGATGGCTTTAACTCTAGAACCGAAGGAACTTCAATAGAAGGCTTCAATGGAGTACTTGAGGCATCAAACACTCAAGTGGTTCAATAGTCCTTGGTTTAGAATGAGGAAATGAGTCAAAATAAAAGAGCTCTTCAACAACATCTTCATCAAACTTCTCAAAGCTCTTCTCACCAATCGAGAATGCCTCTAAAGGGTCTTTGATCTTGGAAGCACATGATTCTTGAGGAATAACTGCATCTAATGTATCTACAAACGAACATTGAGCAGAATCATCATGAAACTTTGAGGCTTTTTTCATGTTGAATATCATTTGCTCATTATCGACCCTCAAAGTGACCTCACCCTTCTCTACATCAATGAGAGTCCTTGCAGTGGCTAAGAATGGACGCCCAAGGATGAGAGGAATTTTCCAATCAACTTCACAATCAAGCACTACAAAATCCACAGGGAATATAAACTTGTCAACTTTAACTAGGACATCCTCAATGATTCCTCTAGGTCTAGAAATGCTACGATCGGCCAAGAGAAGAGTTACCGTAGTAGGTCTTGGCTCTCCCAAGCCCAATTGATTGAAAACAGCTAGAGGCATCAAGTTAATACTTGCTCCCAAATCACAAAGAGCCTTACCATTAAAGTTGGTCCCAATGTTGCAAGGAATGTAGAAGCTTCCTAGATCTTTGAGTTTAGCTGGTAACTTCCTTTGAATGATCGCACTACACTCTTCAGATAATGCCACAGTCTCAAATTCATTAAATCGCCGCTTCTTAGACAAAACATCTTTAAGGAACTTAGCATATTTAGGCATGCTCTCCAAAGCTTCAAAGAAAAGGAATGTTCACATGGAGTTGTTTGAACATATTCACAAACTTTTGAACCGAGCATCTTCCTCTTTCTTCTTGAATCTTTGGGGAAAAGGTAGCGGTGGCATAAAAGTAGTAGTGGTTGACTTTTTCTTTTCTCATCATTCATCTCTTGCTCTACCTTCTTGTCTTTGCCAACATCATGCAAATTTTCTTCAATTTGCCTTCTCTTCTTAGTGACATCTTCTTCTTTCTTCTTGAATCTTTGAGGAAAAGGTAGTGGTGGCATAAAAGTAGGAGTGGTTGGCTTTCTCTTTTCAGTTTCATCTTCCTCCCCTACACTTTCTCCATCAACTGATCTTGCTTTGGTTGAGGAGTACTTGAGCTAGGCACATCCGGTAGTACTTTTCCGCTTCTCAAGTTAATGGCATTGCATTCCTCTTTTCTAACTCGTTTTGGATTAGGAATGGTATCACTAGGAAGATTGCTTCTTGACATAACATTCACTTGTGATGCTAATTGCCCCATCTGCACTTCAAGATTTTTAATAGCAGTTTCATGGAGAGAAAAGTAGCCTTAGTTTCAACCCTTGAAGATTCCACCTCAGACAAGATTCGAGCTAGCATCTTGTCAGTTTTAGATTCCTCTTCCTTAATAGGAAGCTGCCTTGATTGCGTTTGAAAACCGGGTGGAATAGGCTTAGTGCCATAGGCATATGGACATCATGGCATTGATCACATACAATTGGTGTAGCATGAATAGAATGCACACCTTGAGAAGTGCTCTTTAGCACTTGAGACTCTAGCACATCAAAACGCTTATTCAAAGCGGATAAGAGAGTTGCAATTTGTGAGGAAGAGTCTTCTTTTGCATTAGACATAGCTTGGTTAGTCCTCCTATCATTGCCTTGAGTATTGTTTGCGAGACAACCGATCCAACAATCGAATCACCTCATTCACAGAACATTCCGGTATCCTCCATTGGTCATAGAATCAACCATTGCTTTAGATTGAGGATTAAGTCGAGTACAAAAATTTGGACTACAACCCATTTGTCCACCCCATGATTAGGGCATTGCTTCATTAACATCTTGTATCTCTCCCAAGCGGCATAAAGATGCTCATCGGGATGTTGTCTAAAGCTTAGAAATTCATCCCTAGCTTCCACGATTTGTCATCGAAAAGAATCGAGCTCTAAACTTAGCTTCAAGATCGGCCCAAGAATTGATAGACCCTTCCTAAGATTGTTGAACCAATCTCTAGCCTTGCCTTGTAGAGAAAGAGGGAATAACCGTAGCTTCAATACATCTGGGGAACTCCATTTTGCTTGAAAGAATCACACACTTCCAAGAAGTACAACAAGTCCTTGTTGGCATCTTCATTGTAAAGACCATGGAACATCCCATGCATTTGAAGCAATGTTATCATAACCGGCTTGATCTCAAAGGTACGTGCTTGCATTTCCGGCATCCGAATGCAAGATTGCGGACCTTGCATATTCCGACTAGCAAAATCATTGACAGTAGCTCTATCATATTCATCATCTGCCATGGTTTCGATGCGATTCAGTCTCTTCTTCAATGAGAGGCACTTCGTCAAGTACTACTACCAATCCGTCCGGATGCAAGTTTTGCATATACTGAAATGGTACCTACAAGAGAAACAAGCAAGAGCGAGTATCAAACTAAAACAAAAATCAATAAAAGACAAAAAGAAAGAAAAATTGTAAACCTAACTAAAAGCTCAAGCAAAGTTTACTAACACAAGCCCAAGGTTGACCAAAGGATTTGTTTACACAAATACCCGGCAATGGCGCCAAAACTTGTTCGCCTCGCAAGTGTACGAGATTCGCAAGTAATAAAGTGATAAATAAAGTATCGTTCCCACGAGGATTTGTTTAACAAATTGGTCAAGCAAAAGGCTTAGTGAATTTCATCAAGTTGAGCTAAAACAAAGTCTTAATTTGGAATGAGAATTTTTAAAGACTATTTCTAAAACATAAAATTGATAAAGGCAATTGATTCTTTAACTTCAAGGATAATTGAGCCTAGGGCTCTTTTTCCCCTTTTTGCATTTCATAAAACTTGGTTAATTTCCTCTCTAGTAGCATTTCAATAAATGTATGTGTTAGTCTAAGGTTCTAAAACACTTAACCCGCTCTCTCAAGTCAAAATCAAGTTTCTCTTCTCATTAAAATGCACAATCTCTTGCTACAATTAATGAGAATCAATATTTAAGCAACAACCCTAATGTGACAATGCAAGGTTAGTAAATATATCTCTATTTTACCAACAAACCATCCATTTATCAAGTAAACTTCAAGACAAGCATGATTTCAATCAAGTTCTACACCTAGATTAGCTCTCTCAAGTCAAAACCTAAGTGAATAAATCATCTAAATGGAGGCCAATCATTTAGAAGCATTAAGCCAAGGTTAAAATCAACACATACATATATTAATCTACCACAAGAGAGGAGTATTCAAGTCTTAATCCATACAAAGGGTCAAAAGAACCCTAGAATGAAAGGGAAATTAGCCAAACATGGCTTTAACAAAAAGAGTAAATACCCTTTTTGGTCCCTGAAAAAACACATTTGACCCTTTTTGGTCCCTGAGTAAAAAAAATGTCATTTTGGTCCTTTTTAGGGACTAAAAAGGGCCTTTTTGGGAATTTCTGAGGGATTAAAATGTACAAAAAAAATGATCAAAAGGACTAAAAGGGACCTTATTTTTCCATTTTAGGGACTAAAAGTGACTTATTTTTTTTCAGGGACCAAAAAGGGCATCCGTGTTTTTTCCAGGGACCAAAAAGGGTATTTACTCTAACAAAAACCATAGCAGCAACAACAAAAATCCAGATTCAGGCCACAATAAAAATCAAAGCAGAGACAGTAAATTAAGAACAACCGAGCTCCTTTAGTCCAGCCATGAGGAATGAAGATGATGAACAGTCCTCCACGTTCCCCCTGTGCGACCCCTCTGCGTTTTTCTTATTCGGCTGCTCTGTTCTCCCTATTTCCAGCGGCGTCTCCCTCTGTTCCGAAAATTCTCCAGCCGACCTCACTCTTCTCGCTCTGTTCTATTTTTTTCACTGTGCGTTTTTATTTCTCGGTCCAGCGATCTCCCTTTTCCTGCTCACTGTGCGTCTTTTCTGCCTCTCCGCCCCTTTCTTTCTTTTCAATTCAGCAATATATATCCATCCGCCCCCCTTTTTGCGTCTTCCTTTCTTTTTAATTTAGGTTTTCAAATCTGATTCCTTTCATTTTCCCAAACGACGCCGCTGCTTCCATTCTCCAACAATAATCACTAATTCCCTTTTCTGCCAGCATCTCGCTCTGGTCCTTTCTTTATATAAAAACAAAAAAACAAAACTATATATTAATAATAATAATAATAATAATAATAATTAAAACATAAACTTATTTCTTTTCTTTTCTTTTTATTTTATTTTATTTAAACTAAAGTATTTTTATTTAAATTTGAAAACTATAATATTTACAATGAAATCCCCTAAATAATATACCAATTCGATTTGATCTTATAATAATGTAATCTCATTTAAATCTCTTAAAATTGCATAGATAACTCTCCAAATATCTTCAAAATGTACTTTAAATATACAAAATATGGAGAGTTATCACCAGCAGATATCAACAAGATCCCGATGAGGGTCACTGGACTGCTGTCAAGAATATCCTTAAGTACTTAAGAAGGACTAAGGACTTATTCTTGGTTTATGGTGGTTTGGAACATGAGCTCTGTGTAACTGGTTACATAGATGCGAGTTTCCAAACTGACCAAGATGATTCAAGATCGCAATCAGGATATGTATTCCTGTTGAATGGTGGTGCGGTGAGCTGGAAGAGCTCTAAGCAGAGCACTGTAGCTGATTCTGTTACAGAAGCTGAGTATATAGCAGCATCGGATGCAGCTAAGGAAGTCGTTTGGATCAGAAAGTTCATCACTGAATTGGGGGTGGTTCCTACCATCTCAGATCCAATAGACTTGCTCTGTGACAATAGCGGCGTTATTGCACAGCCCAAGGAGCCCAGGTCACATCAAAGGACCAAGCACATACTCAGGCGATTTCATCTTATCAGAGAAATCAATGAAAGAGGTGATATAAACCTATGCAAAGTACCAGGAGAAGACAATGTAGCTGATCCTCTTACAAAGCCGCTTGCACAAGCAAAACATGAGCGTCATGTTAGGGCAATGGGAATTAGAGTAATTAATGATTGCACCTAGTGCAAGTGGGAATTTGTTGGAAATTGTGCCCTAAGGGCAAGACATTGTACTTTAGACGATTTCGTTATTTAATAAAGTATTCTCCTTTTAGTTATCTTTTCGTTTGCATGTTTACATTGATAACTGTATCCCTGGATATGTCTAAAAGATTATCCTAAATGTCCCTGGTCAGTCATCTGCGCGGGAGCGAAGATGAGATAAGACCAGTGTGACTTTGATGAGGTATGGAGATACGAATCAAAGTCATAGGCACTTGTAAGAGTACAAGGTGCTGGACTGACCCACTATGAGAAAGCTGCATGGATTTAGTCATAAGCTTATCTCATGTATAACCGCGTCACAACGCCCTATGACCTGAGATTATCATGGATTCCTACATGATGAGTCGCTGGTGTTTGACCTAGTCAAAAGTCACCTTTGACCGGGTGATGATAAAGGCTATGATCGGGATCAGTGATTTTCATGCGGAGGAATGTGAATGATCAAGATGGAATTTGTCCCTCACATTTGTAGAGAGATAATACTGGGCCCCTCGATGAGTAAGTCTGAGAAATGTATAGCCATACTACGATGGAAAGGAGTTTCCATCTCAATTGTTAGACTACTCAAGAATCGAGAAAGTAATGGTCAAGAACAGGAAGTTGACATTTTCCATGCCTCATCCTTGACCAAATTATCGCGTGACAAAAGGGACGTGACATGGTTGTACGATAGGTTATATCGCATAAACAATGACGTTGATCCTCTTACTAAGCCGCTTGCACAAGTAAAACATGAGCGTCATGATAGGGCAATGAGAATTAAGGTAATTAATGATTGCACCTAGTGCAAGTGGAAGTCTGTTGGAGATTATGCCCTAGGGGCAAGTCATTGTACTTATCAACGATTCCCATATGAATTGGGTAGTCACAATGTCTTGCTAGAGGCCGCTTGCGACTTGTGGGCTGGTACAGTATTGGCCCACTGCCAATCTCATGTGGGCCTACAGGGTCGCACACAAGAATGGCCCAACACGAGCAAGAGTGTCCAGATTCATTGAATCTTAAATGTGTTTAAGATTTAATGAATACTTATCTAGGATGTGTGTGTGTGTATATATATATATATATATATATTAATAAATTCGAAAATAATAATGATATTATTTATTGATAATAATAGTATTATTTATAGTATTTAATTTATTTGATAAATTAAATAACTATAATAAATTGAGATATTGTATCTCAGATTTAATTTTCGAATAAAGATATTGCATATCAGATTTAATTTGAATTGAGATGTCGGATCTCATTTTAAATTAAATATAAGCATATCATATCTTGATTTAATTTATAAATATAAATTAAATCGGTGGCCTATTAATTTGGATCAAGTAGTTAGATTAGATCATTTGGATGATTTAATTAATATTATTTAATCCAAATTCGAAATTAATTGATTTAATTTTGAATATTTTAATACGACATATTAGGGTTTTTGAAACCCTATAACAGATGTTGATCTAGTCGTATTAAACTACGGATGAATTAGACGGCCGGGAAACACAAAAACCTAGAGAGGAAAAGAGAGAGACGCAAGAACAAGAAGGCGCTAGCACGCTACCGCCACTGTTGGAGGCCATTCATGTGGATACCGGTAGAGGGAGAGGACACGCGTAGTCTGCTCCTGTCTGATCGAACAAGAAAGGCGTTAGCCCACGTGATCAAAAAGCATAAAAGGATGCCTCCTCGTTCTACGCGTACGACGTCTGCGACGCTCGAGGTTCCAGGCGCGAACGCCAACGGAACGTTGAACCCTCCGCATAGGTAAGATTCGGAAACCCTAAATCAGATTTAAACGCTATTGAGCGATCCGCCTAAGGGATTCGTAAAAGTTTTATTCCGCTGCGTGTACGGATCCCAAAAGTTACGTCCACGTATGCTGAAAATTAGGGTTAAAACCCTAAAAGTGTAATGATGATTTTCCTGAAATGACGCAAGCATTAAATGCGCACAATAGCCAAATGCCAATAGCGTGGCTCCTACATCTGAAAAAGCAGTTATACACTGCAATGCACAAACAGAGGATGAGGGCTTACGTCCTTTCATATACATTTAAGACACACGTTACTTAACTTGGGGACTCTCCGTGATAGCCGTAGCCGGGTTACTACCAAATAATTCAATTCAGATTCTTATGACGGTCATAGTCGTGTTAACGTTGCGTTGGCAACTCAGAGTTTCCTGCAGCGGTCATAGCCAGGTTATAGTTTCAAAATTGAGCCTGAGCTTTCATTAAGACTAGCTTGGCATTCGTGACCAAGGGCAGATTGAAGGATGAACTCGGATTGAACGGTTAGATAACCTCGGCTAATAAGAAAACCTCAATGTTGGGGTTAGCATGCATTCAAGATATTTCAAGAAAGTCAGGAAAAGACAAAAATTAAGTTTGTATTGATACTTGACGGGGTTACACGATTTTCTTACAAATAAATGAACTGGCCTACTAGTTTAAAGAGGCGGTTACAAAATCAAAGTACAACAGTTAGGTAGAATTTGTAAATTTACAATATGAATTTCCTAATTAACAACATGTAGTAGACACTCAAATCCCTCTGCAGTTGTTTGAGCTGCTGGAGATTGAACAACTATCCGAGGGACATCGTGTGGTGGAGATCCCTGTTGGATATGCTGGAGACCCCAGACGAAGTTGAGCCATGTGAGTGAAGACTGGCAAATACATTTGTGACCCCAAACGTATATCAGGCAATATAGATGAAGACTGACAAGTACATCTGAGAATGAAAGCTGCTAAGCAGCAGCTGGTCGGGCCATCTTTACTCCCGTAATCTTACTTTCCTTCCCCACGCTGCTGGACGGTTGGAAGCTCCACAAGGTGTGATAGAGTTTGAAACTCTCACCAAAGAAATTATCATTCTTTTGGGATAATTGCCCATGGATAGAGTGAGAAAGAAAACCAATTGTGGAAGAAGGCGAGAAGCTGAGGGAGAATTTATAGGCCAGATGGACTCCAAGGGTCATGCGGCAATAAATGCCATTTCAGCCAAAAGGCAATTTCTTTTCCAAGAAAAGAAGTAATGATTGTTATTAAAGGATGTGAGCATTAAATGCGCAGGGAGACCAAGGGCGGCTGAAATGACCAATGAATGTGAAGAGATGGTCGTATTATACCATATGGGCAAAGCGAATAATCATCAAATTAGCATTTGTCACGTGTCTCCATACCACCCTGGATTGGGGGCAGCATTTGTATTGCGAGCTTGAGCAGATGAACGCGGTACGCCAGCGTCAAAATAATCTCGACTGTCATGGAGACACCTGGACAGTTATGTGAACTCGGTAGGCCGAGGTTAGGAAGGTGACGAGCTAATAAACCCGGTATGCCGAGGTCAAAATAATCTTGGTTATCATAAAGGCAAATGGATAATTACGGCAAGTTAAACCCGGTGTATACGTGGTGAAGCGACAAGTCAAGAACCAACTCCTGAAACTTAATCACTCTCGGTGATAACTAAACAAGAAGAGCCTGGGATAGCGGTTGACTAATCTCGGCAGCTCATAGACCTGAACTTCTGAGCTTGGGGGCAACTGTTATGGACTCAAATAATGGACCTAGCATATATGAGACCTAGTAGGAGTGCTTTAGGCTAGAATCTCCTTTAAACAGGTAAATTGTTAATTACCCCTTGAGCATGCCTATAATCCAGGAACGTACAAGTAGTGGAGCAGGCACTCACAGGATGTAGGAGGCACACATCGTTGGAGGATATGACTCAAGGCAATGAGAATGAAACCCTAGGTAATCTCTATAAATAGGAGGTTACCCACCAGGTGTGTTCCCTACATTCACTATTCCATTATTTACTATCCAGTCTCACTGTGCACACACCCCACCCCTATGGAGAAACGCCTTATCTGTGTAGCACAGTGATCTGCAAGCGTTCCCAGATATCTCCCTCATAGATATCAGTGAATGTTCCTTCCCCCTTTGGTGTTTAATCCATAAAGACACCTTTGAGGGGCCACTTGATCTAATATTAACGTCACCTAGTCCGCTGAGACTAGACATTTGTGTTCTACATCAGAACAGTAAATAAAATGGAGTTAATGGTTTAAGTCAAAATATTTTAAACTTGACCAATTTTTAAACTAGAAACTTATTGTCAAAGCTTTGTTGCTTAACTCCAATTTAGATTTGCAAAACTCGAGTTTACTTAAGACAGAGAGTTGACAAAATATTTGAACTTAAGTTGACTCGAGTTTCGGGTTGTTGAACTCGAGTCAATGCAAGGCCAAGAATTTTCAAAGTATTTTTAACTCAAAGTAAACTCAAGCCTATTTCTATTAACTCGAGTGTAGATTTTGGAACTTACTTTCAAAAGACTAGGATGACTCGAGTTAGTCACTTAATGACTCGAGTTAACACGTTTCAAACTCTTTCTAAGATACCACCCTGATGGCTCATTTCTGGACAAAGAACTTGACTCGAGTGCACCTTATTAAACTCAAGTCATACACTAGAGTTAAATATTTTAAACTCAAGTTTCAGTTATACAGAAACATCTTCACTTAAACTTCAAATCTATTTTTCAAAGAAGATGATCATGACTCAAGCCTAGAATGCTTAACTCAAGTCATGCACTCTAGTTTGTTTGAAATTAACTCAAGTGTATTATATCTCTGTTTTGATATCTTTGTGTCTGTAAATACGAAATCTTCATGTATGATCTGTATACTTTGTATCGTCACTCATTATTGTTCCTAACTATGTTTAATCAATTTGTTCGTGAGTTTTAGATGATGAAAAGTATGATTAACTGAAGATTGATCATAAAGCAAAGTGATTATATGTCAGAGCATTAAATGTTGGTTCAGAAAATGAATTGAAGCACGGATTTGGCTAACATTTTTCTGCATATTCCTAAGCATTAATGTTTCCTTTTCTCATTTGGACGTCAGATCATCGAACTAATTAATCTTAAGGAAAGTCAACAAAGAATGCCTGGGCACCTCGGTTGAATCAAAGCGTTGAAGCAAAATGGTCTAACGACTATGTATTATTTCCAACAGTGCAATGAATCTCCAAACAGTCATTAAATGCTTCCATCTTATATAAGCCGAAGCATTCAATTCTTCAACAACTAAGAGAACAAACAAGAGACAAAAACGCTCATACGATCAACTTGCATTCACTGCTTCATTTTTTAGTGTAATATCTTCGGTTATACTAAACTTCATTGTTTATCTAT
The DNA here is from genome assembly GCA_025563575.1 of Acacia pycnantha. Lineage (NCBI taxonomy): Eukaryota > Viridiplantae > Streptophyta > Magnoliopsida > Fabales > Fabaceae > Acacia > Acacia pycnantha. Next base: position 6,131,518 of record JAMWYP010000002.1, on the reverse strand, counting down.
CTTCTCTTTTAGAGAGTTTATTATTATTTTTTTTTTTATAAATCTTTGTAAGAATCTCAAAGTATTGGGACTTTGGGATTGGGTTATCAGATTACAACTTGAAAGGGGAGTGTATCCTGGTGAGAGGATAACTTTCAAGTACAGAGTGTGTAACTGATTGAAGTGATAGTGAAAATCCCAGAGAGTCTGGGGACTGGACGTAGGTCAAGAGTTAAGACCGAACCAATATAAGTCTTATGTGTTCATCTTTCTTCCTCTCTCTCTCTCTCTCTCTCTCTCTCTGTTAGCCTTTGTTTTGTGCGTGAAGTTCTGGGTTTATTGAAAAGATTTTTAAATCCCCAATTCACCCCCCTCTTGGCGATATTCTGCCATTTAAAAATGAAACAGTTGAAATGAAATGAAACAACTCAAAGGTTGGTTCCCGCCATTGACATTGCTTCCAAATCACCATTGCGCAGATCAAGGAAGACAACAGTGAATAATTTGATGAGGATATGTGTGTGTTTATGAAAATGGAATGAACAATTTATGAATATCAAAAGTTGAAAGAAACTTGGAATAGTTATGTGGTTGAAGAAGTCATGACTTGAGTTCGTGGAGTTTGATGGTTGTTCTTCCCGGCTGAAAATGTGCAGAATTTAGTTGATAATGAAGTATTTATATTGACGGAACCAGTTTCCATCCTTTGGATGAGCAGGGAAAATTGGTTTTGTAATACCCCGAAATTTGAATTAGTGAATTTAAGGGCCAAAGTGCCAAAATGACCAAAATACCCCTGGAAGGGTAAATGACTTAGGAAAATTGTGAAAAATCCTAAAAGGCAATGAAATAATTATTTGAATTGTGAGAGTATATAATCTCTAATTATGATAATTTGATAAATTACAAACTTGGAGAAATTGAATAAGAATGCTCAAAAAGTATTGTAATGACCATAATACCCTCACAAATTCTAAAATAATGCAGAACACATGGAAACAGAAAGGTCAGTGCAAGAAGTATGAAGGTAATGAGACATTCTAATTAAGAAAATTATCAACTAATGATAATAAAGTAATTAAGTAATTTCGGCTAATTACTTAAGCTTAAGCAAAGGAAATTCGAGATAATTATGTAAAGCTCCATAATTAGTGGAAAATGGTTGAAAATTAGTAAAAATATATTTACTAATTAATTGGAGATTTTGTGAAAAATAATTGAGTTTAGGTATTTTTAAGCCTAAATACAATAATGGACCAATTAGGGAATTTTGTGGAATTTTTAAATAAAAGTAAATTAAATAATTAATTAAGTAATTAAATAAATACATAGAAAACATTTACAAATCCAAACAATTTGGGGCTGCCGAAATTATGGACAAACAATTGAGGATAAGAAGCAAAATTTGAATATCATGATATTTATTCATAAAGCACATGTTTGAATATTATATAATATAATTTATGATGCATGAATAGTAAATTAGAAATTAGGAAACGGATCCTGTCTAGTGAACCAGGAATAGGAATTTCAAAGTCAAGGTAAAATATTGATCAGTGAGTTTTTACCTTCAAGTGACCTCTTCCGGAAGTCAATTCCGAGGCACGTAGCACATTTTCCTAATAAGACGAAATAGGGAAAAATGCGAGATAGGCATATTTTTGGATATGAAGAAAATAAATTCTAACTCAACATCTAGGAATGAGTTTGAATTTATCTGGACATATTTGGAATCAGTGAATTTTTCTGAAGAAGTTGATGATTCCAGAAATGCGTTCTGAAACCGTACACGTTCGGACACGTTTTTCGAGAAAACTTCAACTGGACTGTTGAAACCCTGTAAGGGACTGAAATCTAAGTTAAATTAGATATTATTGATGAGGAAGAGAAGATCTTCAAAGTTATGAATTCAGAACTTTGAGAATTTTGCAAGAAGACGCGAAACGGAGACCGAACAGGGAAATTTGGCCGGACCGGGCTTGAAGCAAGATGAGTCATCATTCTTTGACCAATCTTGGGCTACCAACTCAGCCAAACATGTCGACCAAGGGAGAGAGAAAGACTTGTTGAAGAAGTCTTCAAAATGCTAAAGAGGAAATTACAACTTTGGGCACAAAGTTGATTTGTGAAAATTGCACAAATGGGCCAATCTTTTCCTATATAAAGGCATGAGGGGGTCTTGAAATTTCACACCATTTTCCTTCCCTTTGGCCGAACCTAGAGGGAGAAAGAAGAGAGAGAAGCTCTGGGCAAAGTTTGTTCGGGGTTCTTCAACGGGTAAGTTTTTCGGTCCTTAGTTTTAAGTTCTAGTTTTTAGTTCGGTAGTTAGTAGAATTGTTAGTTAGATTTAGGAAGTAGGGGGAGGTATTCCTATTCTTGTTTTAGGCCTTGTTTGCATTGAAAAAATATGCAGAGGTAAAAACATAGTAGGGATTGAGTCTCTGAAAAGTTGAAAGTTTTCGCTATTTTAGTCTTTATTTTCAAAAACCCAAATGGCGTCGAAGTTCTGGCGAAATTTTGGGAAGAAAATTAGTCAGAGTAACGAAGTGCTGGCGAAATTCTGCCAATTAGGGGTAGAAGGGCAAAATGGTAATTTTTACCTAAAATGCCAATTATAATGTCAAATCACTAATGAAAGTGATATTACTCTGATAGGATATCAGAAACTCTGATTTGCTGCCGTTACGCTGCCGAAGTGCCGCTGTTGGACGTTTTCACGTTTTTCCGTAAAAAAGTACGTTTTCAGCCCAGAAGTACTTAACACCGTCAACGAAGGTACGTTCGCGTACTGGTAACCTTAACACTGATGTTTATCGTATGCGTATATGTGTTAGGAGTATTGTATGTGTATATGTGGTGTAGTACGTTCGCGTACTAGTAACACTAATTCTGGTATTTATGGTATGCGTGTATATTGTTTGGTGTACTGTATGAGTAGAGCTGTTATGTTGTTTGAGTATATAGTGTTGTTAGAGGATGATTGAACATATGCATGCACTGGGAGTGGTATATCTGTGTTCACTGGGAGTGGTATATCCTGTTTCACTGGGAGTGGTATATCTGCATTATTTGGGAGCGGTACAATTATGTTTGTTAGGGGTGATTCGTTTGTTGTGTTTATATACTGTATATGTAAATATGAGGTTAACCGTTACCTGGGGTTCGATGCATGGACTCCAGCCCTTAACATAGCGTCAAGTTCCGGAGGACCGAGGAGAGAGGCAAGCAGCCTGAGTAGAAGACCCGGCTGAAGACTTCCTTTTTGTTGTTCCATCGGAAGCCTTTCTTTTGTTATATACTTTTGAACCACGCGGTTTCGTACATTGTTGTAATTAGCCAGACTTACGGCATTTTGGAATCTAAATATCAGTTACTCTTTGCTCCGTTGCTCTACTCTGACAATTTGAAATGATGTTTCATGAAAAAAAAAAAATTATACTGCTTTTAAAAAGTTGAGATGTTACAGGTTTCGTATAGAGACGGACCCAGGAATTTTAATGACGGGGGCGGAAATAAAAAAATATTATATCATAAATAAAAGTAATTGAAATACAATAAGGACTTAATATACAAAAAATTGAAAGAAATCTATTACATAAATTAAGATCACTTCACTTGACTTTTACTCTACGTGTTTTCATATTGTTAAACTCATCTATAATTGAATCTATACTAAAACTCAAAATAATTTCTTTTTTAATATATGTAATCAAAGAATGATTAAGAAATTAATATTTCATTCTATTTCGAAGCTTGTTTTTTATTATCTTCATAGCAAAGAAAGTTTTTCAGCAGTTGCTGTAAAAAGTGTAAGAGTGAGTAGAAGTCTAATCACTCTATTAATAAGAGAGTAAGTGATGATCTTTCCAGTTTAGATGAGCAACCTTATTTAGATGACTCTAACAGTGATCTTGAGACATGTTCAGAATATGAGAACATGGACCTCGAGAATTTTGTGTATGGAAAGGTTTTAGAAGAAATTGAGGCAAGAAAGGAGGCCAGTGAAAGAGTTCCATTTCATCTTCATGCGCCAAAAACACTTATTTGATTTCATTCTCCTGTAGACGTTTATATTATTTGTCCTATTGTTTAAGAAGTACAGCTTGTCTAAATTGTGAATATATCAGAAAATTAAATTGGGAATCCTCTGGGACATGTCTTCTGTGAAATATATCTGATCTATCATTGAGTTTAATAATTAGTAATATCACAGTAAACAAAAAATAATAATTAGTAATATCACAAATCACTCTCTTCATTCTCTGATCTATGTTCATATTGTTAACTTAGATGCTAAACTAACCAAAAATTGCTTCAAATCAGTTCGTTCATGCAAAATCCCTATCTTAATTAATTTAACTTTAGGAATATATCAACCCTTTTTTTCCTTTAAATTTTAGGAGGGGCCCACCCTAGCCTCCGATTCCGCCTATAGTTCCTTTATATGTGTGGAGGAAAAGGAAATTTCTTGGAATTTGCCTCTACCCAAAAAGAAAAAGGAGATGATTATAGGGAAAATTCATTTCAATGTCCTTTTAATAGGGAAAATTTCAAAAAAAGGCTCCAAGATTTTGACAATCCCAGGGACTTTTCTGGAATTCTCAGAATCTACGTGAGTTGTTAGCGGGGATGACATAGTTGTTAACGGAGTATTGATATAGTTGTTAACGGTACTGATTTAGTTGTTAGTAAAGTATTGTTAACGGGGCTGATTTAGTTGTTAATGACCTACCCGTTAACAACTATATCAGCTTCATTAACAACTCACCTAAGATTTTGACAATTCCAAAAAAGGTCCAAGGGCTTTTTCTGGCTTTGTCAAAATCTTAGGGTCTTTTTTAAAATTTTTCTTATAAAAAGGGCTCTAAAATGAATTTTCCCATGATTATATTATTCGATAAGATGACGCGGGATTCAAACCCCACACAAGTGGGCAGAGAGGGATACTTTTTTTTCTTTTTTTCTTTTTTTCTTTTTTGACTTTTAAATCGCTCCACACCAACCACCTTCACTATCTTGTTTGGAAAAAAACAATTTTAATTTGATGTTACTTGTCATTGCAATTGCAAATTATTTTGTATATAGTTAATGTCATATCTCAAAAGTCAAAACATTAGAATCAAGCTCATGGCCGGGGCTATATATATAAATTAACAAGTAATCTTTTTTTAATTTTTTATCAATGCTTATTGATCAAACATAGATAGTAATTTGGATTTGGATGTAGAGAAGCGGTAAGTTAACTAAATAATTTTTTAATAAAAAAACATTAAGAAGAGAGAAAATTAAATAAACAAAAATTTATGCCACATACTTTGAAATTAAGGATAATAAATTTATCTGCAAAAGAATATAAATATGACAAACTACAGCAAAGTAGCAAACACGCTTGATGACACGGAAACACGTACTATACTACAATAGTCAAGGTTGATAATGAGACTATGACACGTAATCACTTACCAGAGCATGCATTCGAAGAGGAAAAACAAATACTCGTATATTCGTGGGATATAATTGAAGCAAAAAGCTGCCGCTATTTTCTTGTATGGGCGGTGGAGGTCATCACAAGATCGATCGGTTATGCCTTTCGCTGTCCGTTATGTACTCATGTCTTTGACGAGGAAACGTCCGTTGTTTGGCTTATGGTTTAAATCAACCATCTCTATTATTCTCTTGTCCTTATTATAAAATACTCTTTATGATCCTAATTATAGGAGCTATTTAACCGATTTTAGAGGAATTAAGGAGATGAGTTAAATTAGTTAATTTTACTCATTTTTTAAAATGTCCTTATATAAATTTAAAATGACACGAGTTGCCATAATTATAAGTATTTCTGATTTGCCTTACGTTAGACATCCATGACATATTAGTTTAGTATATATGTATATTAGTTTCTTTTTATAAAGCCATGTGTATACATATAGATCAAATTTCATTTCCATACGCTTTCTAATTGAAATAATGGCCTTGCTATATAAACACATATGTGTATGTGTGTGTGTGTATACATATAGATCTATCTACATATATAGAGACACACACCCACATATATCTACACACACACATACATATAGACACACACACACACGCATACATACATACATACATACATACATAGACACACACACACACACACACACACATATATATATATATATATATATATATAAATATATATATATATATATATAAAGGGGTTATCATTTGTCATGTCACTTGACATAAGGTTATGTCAAGTCACTCCAAAACTACGTCATTTTAGGGTTAGAAGAATTAATGAACTCTCAAAACGACGTAGTTTTGTGTCAGGGGAATTAATGAAGGATCTTACAATAAAATTCATATAATAAATACTAAAACAAAAATACAAAAATACAAAAACAACCTTCATTAATTTCCTTAACTCCCAAAACGACGTAGTTTTGGGCTCACTTGACATAATCTTATGTCAAGTGACATGATAAACGATAAACCCATATATAAATGCTCCTAATAATAAGTATAAATAGGGGTATTATAGGAGAAAATTGACAAAAGTTAAAACTTGCTCTTATAATTAGGACCAAAACCAACTCCAAAATGTACTCCTATAATTAGGACCAGAGGGAGTACCAACTAATAATTATATTTAGTCATTTTTATAAGGTACTTGCTTATTTTCAAAGCGCATTAATTACTTTTTTTTCATGTATGCCTATAATTAATAAGGGTAATAAGTGAGAGTAAAATTAATATAATATTAGAGTTTAGTACAATTAGTAGGGGTAAAATTAGAGGTTACTTAAATTTTAAGACAAATTGTTTGACTTAAACTATTTTTCTTAATTTGTGAGAATTATTAACTAGTGTCTTATAATGAGAACTAGAGGAAATAAGAAGTAAGGAACGGAATATGTTGTGACACAAACTAACAGATACCCTCACTTCCACATTGGACATCAAACAGGGCCCACCAATTTAAAATGGTCCCTCTATTCATTGTTGTAAAAAACTAGTTTAAAAACGTAAAAGCTTATGTTTTTACATTCTTACTAGCATGATACATGTTAAGACACAAGTAAAAACTATCATAAATAAAAACTAGTAGAAACTACTTTTAAAAACTGTAAAAACTTACGTTTGTACCGTTTTTACTCAAAACAAAAAATTTAAAAAACAAAAACCCTATTTTCATTTCTACAAAATCAAAAGACTATGAAAAAAAAAGCTCAAAACTCTCATGCATATAATTTTGGTGATCTTCCATACGATGATGTTGGATAGTGGAAAATGAAGAAGATTGAAAAGATGTAGACAACTTAGATGTTGATGTCTATATGATGAGAAAAGCTTGATTGAAGTTGAAGTGAGGAAACCTAAGAATGGTCATGATTTGAACATTCCAAGTTTTGCAAATAAATTTGTTGTAAGAGCAAGAGAAGAGCACATTGAAGACTTGAAAGTTTATGTGTGTTTGATTTGAATCAACTGATATAATTTAGGAATTATTAAATTTTATTCTTTTGATGTTTTGAAATTTGGATGTAAAAGTTGTTAAACTCTTTGTGTTTTTGGATTTATATTTTATATAGTTATGTGACTTATATCTTTTAAATATGAAGTTAGTTGTTCATTAAATTTTGAATAGTGATTTATGTTTTTTTGACATGTACACACACATAGATACATATAATTTTGTATCTTAACCTTAAGTAGTAGAACTTTTAAGTTTCGTGTTACGTCTCTATCACTTTCTTCAGTTTCTACTTTGAAACTCGATTATGACAATATTGCCTCTATTAAAACACCAGCCGGATGAACAAACTGTATCTTTCTTTTAGAAGAAGACCACATATATAATAAAAGAAGACGACAGTTCTCCACCTAAATCATTTTAAAAAGGCCGCAGTTATTAAAAATAAAAGAAAACGATAGAGAGGAGGGGGAGAAAACAAAAGGGAAAATTGATGATCATTAGTTTTATCCATTGATGCGAAACACTCACCTATGAAGAAACAAATGAGTACACAATTGGTAAGTGGTGGAATTAATGCGCATTAGCTATATGGCCTATGAAGTCTATAGATTCAGTAGTCTAGGAACCCATATATGCACGTGCTTTTGCTACATGTAATGCAGAACACACACACAATTATATATGGACTTGCCTTCACTACATATCTTGATATTAAGGATAATAAATTTATTTGCAAAAGCCAAAGTTGATAATGAGAGTATGACACGGAAGCACTCACCAGAACATGCATTCGCATAGGAGAAGCAAATATTCAAATGAGTAAACAATTTATAAAGCCTACAGATTTAGCCACATTTTTTCTAGGTCAGCCACGAAAATATCCGGCCGCAGGGCCAACTACACCATCTTTGACTTTTGTAATCAGCCGTTGGATTGGAGAGATGTGGGGTCAACGATGTTGTCACAAGTATATATATCTGCCCTAAGCAACTAACTGAGTCTCCCAAAATCATTTACCGAAACTACAAATTGGGCATGGAACCAGCAGAAAAGTGATGATCTTCGTGGCTAGCATTTTGCAAAAAGACTTCTTCATCGCTATCGTCTCTGGTAGAACATCCCGCTATCCCATCATCCATATATTAATTGCCAAAATTCTAAATAACTGTAAAAAAGGCAACCGCGCAAACATTTCAAGTGATTTTTAAAAATTTGCAACAAAGCAACATTCTAATTTAGCAACAAAAAGCAAAGCATAAATTCATTTTGTGTGTACAGTGATGGGGTGGACATTATCTCTCATTTTGTACAAAAGCACATAGAAGCAGAAATAGATCATACCAAATTAATTTTGTGGCATTATACAAATTGTCTGGTGTGGTCGACTATATTCTCTTAGCTAGTAGTTAGAACATGGGAATTAGGCCACCCAACAGCTATGAAGGAGAAAATGGAACTGTGAGACTGTAATACAGAGTATCTAAAAACTTAAATAGATTTATGTGCAAGAACAAAAGGAGCTGAATTCTCATCCTACAAACAATGACTGCTAAAGCCGGCCAGTTCCAACTGCTTGCTAAGGAAGATTATTCTACGAATTCCTTCCTTAACCAAACTTTAAAGTTTCAACCTTTCATTGAGACCTAAAGTAATTTTGACAAAGAGTGATGCTTTCCAAATGAAGAAACTCTGTCTCTGGCTAGTTTATTTCAATTCAACCATGGGAACGTGGTCACTGGCTATGTCCATTGGCAAAGAGTGATTCTTGCCCCATTCGCAAACAATGCAACGTTGAGAAAGGCATAAAATAAGCATTTCAATCAGTCAATAACAAGATAATCATAAGAATAAGTGTTAAGAATAAATGATTATGTAATTATTTATAGAATGCTCTAGATTTATGTGCTGTAAGATTCTCTGTATTATTCTGTTATTCATTTGACAATGACCATTGGATCCTTCCTTCTATAAATAACAGAATGGTGTGCCTCAGATAATTCACTGAGGCCGTTGCATATCTTCATCACTGAGTGCCTGATTTATCTTGGTATCAGAGCTCTCAGGATCGATCTATTTTTTTTCACCATGGCTGATGCATCGTCTCCTTCTCAGGCTGATTCTCAGTCCTCTGCCTCAGTTGCGAATAGCTCCGTCAACAATGTCTCTAAAACCAATCCTCTGTTTAATTCGTTTAATCAGGCAAACTCAGTCAAGTTGGATCGAGGGAATTATTTGTTATGGGAATCTATTGTTCTTCCCATTATTGAGGGTAATAAGCTCGAAAGTCATCTTGACTGCACTACAGAGCCTCCCTCTAAATTTATTCCTGGTAGTTGTGGCATGAAAGCTAATCTTGAATTTGCCGACTGGAATGCTACCGATAAACTGCTTGTGGGTTGGCTCCGAAACACGATGAGTGTTGAAGTTGGAACCCAACTCCTCCATTGTCAGTCTGCTAGAGCTCTATGGGCCGAAGCACGTTCCCTTGCTGGTGCTTCGACTAGAGCTAGAATCATGGTCCATAAATCCGATTTACATCGTACCAGAAAAGGGGGTATGAAAATGGAAGAGTTTTTAAACAAAATGAAAACGATTGCTGATCAATTAACCCTTGTTGGAGCTCCTCTTCCCCATGATGAGCTCATTGTTCACACCTTAAATGGTTTGGATGCTGAATACAATGCCATTGTAGCCAAATTGATTGATATGACTCATCTCTCTTGGGTCAAAATTCAAGCCCATTTACTTTCTTTTGAGAGTAGACTGGACCAGCTAACCCAGTTTACCACTCTGTCTATTGAACCATCGGCTAACGTTGCTTACCGTGGCAATTCTTCTCAGCAACGTGGTGGTTCCTCCACTCATCGTTCCTCTTCTGGTCCTGACTCTGACTCACAGGCCAGTCCTTGGCGAGGAGGTCGTGGTTCTCGTGGAAATTCTCGCGGCCGTGGTGGTCGCTCTGGCCGTGGCCGTGGCAACAAAGGACGCTTCTGCAATTATTGTAAGAAGCCTGGTCATGACATTTCTCATTGTTTTCTTCTGAATGATGATGATGGTCAAATGAACTATACATCTGCTGGGAGTGTCACTGATCCTGCGTGGTACATGGACAGTGGTACTAATTACCATGTGGCACCTTCATCTGAGTATCTCGATCAAACTACCTCCTCTGCTAAGAGTTATATTCGTTCTTGCACTGGTGCTAAATCTCATGTTCTAGCTACTGGACAATCACAGTTGTCTCCTAACTTATGTCTTAATGAGATTTTGGTTGTACCTTCTGTACGAAGAAACTTATGAGTGTCTCTCAATTAGTTCAAGATAATCCTGTTATTGTTGAATTTAACCATCTTAGGTGCTATGTGAAGGATCGAACAACAGGGCAAATGGTGATGCAAGGGAAACCAAATCAGGGCCTCTATCCAATGACCAGAACTAATGAGAATCATCAACTTTTTCCTTTTGCTGAAATCAATCTTACTTTTGCTTTATCTAATACTGCTTTTGTTGTTTGGCATTGTAAACTAGGACACCCTGGAAAGAATGTAGTTAGGAACATTCTCAATAAATGTAATGTCAGATTTAATCACAGTGATCATGATTTCTGTGATGCTTGTCAGTATGGTAAATCCAAGTATCAACCATTTCCCCTATCTACTTCTCATGCTGTTGCTCCACTTGACCTCATTCATTCTGATTTATGGGGTCCATCCCCAGTACAGTCGACATCTGGACATCGTTTTTACATCCATTTTATTGACGATCATAGTCGGTACACCTGGTTATATCCACTTAAGCACAAAAGCGAGGCCATCACTGCTTTCAATCATTTTCGTGCATTAGTTGAAAATCAATTTGGAACTAAAATTAAGGCTATTCAGTGTGATATGGGAACTGAGTATAAGCCCATTGCGTCTATCGCAACTTCACAGGGTATTCATATAAGATACACTTGCCCATATACCTCTCAACAGAATGGAACAACTGAGCGTAAACACCGCCATATTGTTGAGTCTGGTTTAACTCTGTTAGCACAAGCCAAGATGCCACTTCATTACTGGTTAGAAGCATTTTAGACTGCTGTCTATTTGATTAATCGAATGCCCACATCGATTCTCAAAGGTTCCACACCTCTGTTTCAATTGTATAAAAAAGAGCCAGACTATCATTCGCTTCAACCTTTCGGCTGTGTGTGTTACCCGTGTCTGAAACCATACAACTCACATAAGTTCTCCTTTCACAGTCAACGTTGTGTTTTTCTGGGTTATGCGTCTCAGTAGAAGGGATATAAGTGTCTTAGTTCCACCGGCCATGTTTACACATCTCGTCATGTTGTTTTTAATCCTCTGGTTTTTCCATTTACTGATGGTTTCCTTCATCGACAGGTTAATTCAGATGCTTCTGTTACTATTCCAGTGGTGATTACTCCTCAAATGTCTACATTACCGTCTTCATCCTCAGTTTCCACGTCTTCTCCATCTCCTGTAACTTCAAATGACACTACATTGTCTTCTTCGATGTTGCCAAGCCCAGTTCCTCCGTGTACCACCGCTGAGACACCGCTTCCCTTTGTCACTGAAGGCCCAAACTCCACCTCAGTCCACAACCATCATCCCAAGGTTACTTGGGCCAAAGGGGGAATACACAAGCCCAAACATCCTTTTATTGGGTTGCTACAGTCGGAGGACCCCGCTACACTTAAAAAGTTGGTTGAACCCTCAAATGTCTCAAAAGCCCTAATCTCTTTCGATTGGAAATCTGCCATGATCGACGAGTTCCAAGCTCTTGAGCGAAATCAAACTTGGCATCTTGTTCCCTACACCGGTAATCAGAAAGTGATCGATTGCAAGTGGGTCTTCAAAAATAAGTATCACCCAGATGGCACTCTCCACAAACGCAAAGCTCGTCTCGTGGCAAAGGGGTTTCAGCAGTCACCAGGCGTCGACTATCATGAGACGTTCATTCCTGTTGTGAAGTCAACGACGATACGCACTGTTCTAACTATTGCTGCCACCTTCGATTGGGATGTCCGGCAACTCGACATCAATAATGCCTTCCTTAACGGTATTCTCAGAGAAACCGTATATATGCGTCAACCTGAGGGATTTCTTGACAAGTCTCAGCCTAATCACATCTGCAAGCTTGATAAAGCACTTTACGGTTTGAAGCAAGCACCACGTGCCTGGTATGATCGCTTACGTTTTACTTTGCTTCAGTGGGGATTTTCGAATAGCAGGAGTGATAGTTCTCTGTTTGTGTTAAAAAAATATGGTCTACTTGTGTATATTTTAATCTACGTTGATGACATTTTGGTGACTGGAAATAGTATGACATATGTGAATTATTTTGTTAATCGGCTGAATAATATTTTCTCTCTAAAGGATCTGGGTAATCTTCATTACTTTTTGGGAATTGAAGTGTTTCGAAACCCACTGATGTGCATTTTAAAGCTGTTAAAAGAAATCTCAGGTATATCAAAGGCACATACCACTATAGCTTGCACATTCGGCCTTCGCCTAGTTTAAATTTAACTGGTTTTTCTGATGCTGACTGGGCTACTAATGTGGATGATAGAAAATCAATGTCTGGTATTTGTGTTTATTTTGGGGGTACCTTAGTGTCATGTTCTTCAAGGAAACAACGTGTCGTATCACGCTCTAGTATAGAATCTGAGTATAGATCACTAGCTGATTCATCTGCTGAAATTTCATGGTTGTGCTCTCTTCTTCATGAACTTGATTTTAAATGCAAAAGACCACCGGTTATTTGGTGTGATAATCTCAGTGCAAAGGCATTAGCCTCCAATCCTGTCCAACATGCTCGGTCTAAACACATTGAGCTTGACATTCATTTTGTAAGGGATAAGGTGTTAGCTGGTCAACTGGATATTCGGTACATTCCTTCTGCACAACAGATTGCATATGGGTTCACTAAAGCATTAGCTCATCCTCAGCATTCAGTTTTTCGAAACAAGCTCGGTTTAGTTATTACTCCCTCTCGCTTGAGGGGGATGTTAAGAATAAATGATTATGTAATTATTTATAGAATGCTCTAGATTTATGTGTTGTAAGATTCTCTGTATTATTCTGTTATTCATTTGTATACGTGTACAATGATCATTGGATCCTTCCTTCTATAAATAACAGAATGGTGTGCCTAAGATAATTCACTGAGGCTGTTGCATATCTTCATCACTGAGTGCCTGATTTATCTATAAGAATGCTTCGCAGGCTAAAGAATGAACAATTTGTTATCCTAATGGACTTAGAGGAAGAAAAAAATTATAACAAAGCTTACGCAGAAACGCTGGCAAGGTTTAAATAGAGAGAGAGAGAGAGAGATCCACAGGGGAGAGATGAGACAACAATCTATTTATACACAGAAGAAACAAACAGAACCAAAGTATTATTAAGAAGAGAAGTTGAGAATGAGAAAAAGATCATAGAAATGAACCTGAAGAAACTCAGATGGCGGCGGTGGAGATTGTGCAAGAGACGAAGAAGAAGAAGCGTGCGAGGGCAGGCGCATGCGTTTTCTTTCCCGCCCGTTTGGTGGAAAGGATGCATTTTGATGGAAAGAAAGAGAATGGAATGGAACTTTAATCTGCGATTCAGGTAACGTAAATGGAGTCAGGTAACGTGAATGGGGGCAAAATGGCCATTTCACATTTTGAGTTAATATCACAAATGTCCTTTAGAACTTTTTTGAGAGAAAAATTTTATTTGGGACCATTTTATAATTTTTTTTTTATCCTTTAGACTTAAAGGGATTTTCTCAACTTGTTTTAACAATCTAAAATAAAGTGGTTTTATATTTTATTATATATAATTATTTTTTAATAACTATATTGTGTTTTTTTATAAAAAAATAAAAGTAAAAAACAATATAATTATTGATAATAGCAAGATAATAACATTAAATAAAAAAAATTATATTTGTTCTATATTGCCCATCACATAACTATTGTTTGAAGCCCCATGGTGCTATTGCAGGCTACACAAATTAAACATTGTACTTGCATAAAGTTGGTTGTTAGAGACTTGTTTATTTTTAATGCAAGAGGGAAGTGATTATAGTCTGAAGATTGAATGATTGATCATACATGATCTTTTGTCTCGTGCCTTTTCTAAACTCTTTTTTTTTTTTTTCCAACACTCTTTTGTCTGTTTAGAGATACTACTCTCTCCTATCTTAAATATAAGATAAAAATTTACTTCTTTGGAGATATTAAAAAAACTAATTAAATTACTTTAAAATATTTATATTTGTCAATTTTTCTTTAAACTATTTTGCCTAACTTATAAATTAATATATAATTTAAGGATATGCAACATAGGTCTGTTTGGATGAGCTTTTAAAAAAAATGTTTTTTTGTAGTGCTTTTTTTTAAGCTCCAAATTGGAGCTTTTAAAAAATGCAGCATTTTGACTTTTTTTTATGACTTTTACTTTTTTTAAAGAAATATCATTTAAACACATAAATTAATAAAAAATATTTTTTGTATTAAAAAAGTGCTTCTTTTTTTTTTTCAAAAATAGCCCATCCAAACGGACCCTAAGGCCCCGTTTGTTATGAGAAAGATTTAAGAAAAGAAAGGAACTTAGAGGAGGGAAAAGAAGATTGAGAGGAAACTTTAAAAGGGTGTTCTATTTGGTAGACATGGAAATTGAGATGGAAGATAATAATTTTTAAAAAATTAAAATTAAAATATAACATCTAAAATGTCCAAAATACCCTTTCATTAATAAAATAAAATAAAATAAAAACTCTCTCCTTCTTCTTCAACTCTACCCCAACCACCGACAACAAACCAACCAAAAAAAAAGCTTTGATCCATCACTCTCCACCGACGTCTCTCTGCAACTATTGCCTCTCCCTCTCTTAGCTACTGAACACAGAACACAAGCCACAAGACAGAAACAACAGAGCAGCAGAAAAACTGGAATATAGAGGGTGACGGAGTCGGCCGAGGGGAGGGGCAGTGCGACGGAGTCGATGGTGAAGGAAGACGGCGTCTTGACCAAAAAAAAAAAAAGGAAGACGACGTCGATGCTGAAGGAAGAGGGCGTCGATGCTGAAGGGGCTATTTGGAAATTCCCAACTTGGGAAGATCAAATCCCACCAATTTTTGAAGGAAAGCACTCTCCCACGTTTGAAGGAATATCAGAGGTCGCTGGAAGATGGATTCCCGGAAGGTGGTGCTACCAAATGCGTTTTCTGATGGAAGATTGTAATCTTCCCTTTCCTTCAGCCAATCTTCAGTCTATCAAACAGGTCCTAAGTAATTTATTTACCTTCCTTAGTTTCTAAATAATAAAAAAAGTCAACTATACGTTATTTAAGTGAAAAGGGAATCCTATGTTTGATGCTGGTCTAAAAAAACAGAAAATATTAGAAATGATCACAAAGCCGACATGAAAAACTGATTATCAAGTAATCATCTGCCACCTTACATGCCCATAATCTCTATGTGATTGGGCCCAATTTATGATAGCCCATAAACCAAGGAGGTATAAAAAAGCCTTAAGCCCATCTAAGATCCAACAACGAGCTATTACCAACCCAAATCCAAAATACTATTAGGGTCAAAATCTTACCATCGCTGACCTTTAAAAAGTTGACTAACTAACTCGACACCCAATACAACCCAATAGTACAAGAATGCAGTAGGGTAGTACAATGGGAAGGGAGTACAAATTGTTTAGCCAAATGGTGGCTCCATGTACTGCGTTCTGCAGCAGTTATATATATAAATGACAAATGGAACAAGTGCATCACAATCTGGGTTGGGTTTCTCTCCTAATTATTTTGTCATTATCTCTTATCATCTTTAAATCATATCCATCCAATCAATCACAATATTATTTTAACATCTCTCTCCTCTTCCCAAACTACAGCCCAGATGGACCGATGAGAGAAAAAGAGAAAAAGAATTATGAGAAGATCCTCTACTATCACAATCTGCATTATATTAATTATTTACAGCATCCATCCATCCATCCATCCATCCATCCCTCCCTCCCTCCCTCTCTCTCTCTCTCTCTGTGTCTGTATATTCATGAATCGGCATGGCTGAGTGGTGCAGCTTGTGATGAGAATCAATGCTTACACCCTCCATCTTTTCTGTTCCAGAGACTATCTTCTTTACATAGGTATGTATGTTGGGATTTGGATTATTAGGTCACAATCTAATGTCTCATATTTTTCAATTGGAGACCTTAAGTTAAGGGAATTCAAGTATGTTGCGTGTTTCAAGATGGATCCACTCAATTCTGGAGTGATTGCAAAAGGGAAAACTTTTGAGGGAATCCCCTGTTGAAAGTTTTTTTTTAGTGTGAAAGTACTAAATCAAAATATCAATGATTTACCCGTACAAAATTTGCAGGTTATTGAATATTAGGTCGTTTTCATTTCATTTGTTGGGTGTGTGGGTCCTACTTGCTAGGGAGGAAAAGCAAGGCAAGGGTGGCCATTGATTCTCATCACAACATGCTCCACTTTACTTGGCAACTCCATGATGACTCCTTTGGCATTTTGGATTCACATCCATATGTCACTATTGCTCAGTGCTCACAACGGTGAGTGGATAAACTTTAATTCCCAATAAACTTTTTGTTTTTTTTGGGGGGTTAAGGTGCATTTTTGTCAATAAACTATTACCCGAGGAGCGTCCAGCACAAATATTAATTAAGCGTATCTTAAATACCAACAAACAATTAAAAATGTGCAGATTAGCCAACGAACTTTTAAAAATGTGCAGTCAGCACAACGCCGTTAGAAAAAAAGTTAATGTCTGTTATCTAAGGTGCAGATTGACCAATGAACTTTTATTCCAGGAGCACCCAGCACAAAAAAGTTTTACTGAGGATCTCCCAGCACAAAATTCTTAATTTCACAAAATTAAATAATTTTTTTGTCTATTATAATTATTCAAAACTACTTGTATAGATATCTATAGACAAAAATTACTCATTTGCCAAAATAAACAAAAGTTTTAATGAAAAATATAATTATATGATTTAAATAAAACTCAAGGTGTTTTATAATTTATTATATATGTTAAACAAAAAAAAATTATATGATTTATTTTTATTTTAGAAGAAATTTATGTGAGTTAATAAATTCATTTAATGTTAATAAAATTTAAAAAATCTATTATATCCGGAAAGAAATGAAATGAGTTTAATTTTTATTTTTATAAAAAGAGTTTAATGAATATCAACATTGACACTTAATAATATAAATCCAGCAATTTGATGATATTTTTTTTAATTAAATTATCTATTCATTATATGGATATGGGACTTGTTGAATTTTTTTTTTTTAAAAAGTCCCATAAATAATTTGCTGAGCTATTCCAAGATACTTAATTAATGACAAATTTTTTTTTTTTTCAACGAGTCCCATATTGATATAATCAATAGATAATTTAATTAACCAAAATATTATCAAGTTGCCGGATTTATATTATTAAGTGTCAATGTTGATATCCATTAAACTTTTTTTATAAAAGTAAAAATTAAACTCATTTCATTTCTTTCTAGATATAATAGATTTTTTAAATTTTATTAACATTAAATGAATTTATTAACTCATATAAATTTCTTCTAAAATAAAAATAAATCATATAATTTTTTTTTTGTTTAACATATATAATAAATTATAAAACACCTTGAGTTTTATTTAAATCATATAATTATATTTTTAATTAAAACTTTTGTTTATTTTGGCAAATGAGTAATTTTTGTCCATAGATATCTATACAAGTAGTTTTGAATAATGATAATAGACAAAAAAATTATTTAATTTAGTGAAATTAAGAATTTTGTCTTTGGAGCTCCTCAAGAAACTTTTTTTGTCTTTGGGTGCTCCTGGAATAAAAGTTCGTTGGCCAATCTGCACCTTAGATAACGGACATTAACTTTTTTCTAACGGCGTTGTACTGACTGCACATTTTTAAAAGTTTGTTGGCTAATCTGTACATTTTTAATTGTTTGTTGGTATTTAAGATACGCTTAATTAATATTTGTGCTGGACGCTCCTCGGGTAATAGTTTGTTGGCAAAAATGTACCTTAACCCTTTTTTTGGGCCAACCTAGGCTTATCAGTCATTATTTATGTAAGATAAAAGTTAATTCTTTTTTTGTTTGTTTTTAAAATGTATGTCATCGATTACCTTGAAAAAGTGGCAGAGTCAAGCTCGTAAGGGAGAAGCTTCCCAATACGAAGGAGAAAACTGGAGGAGGATACAAATAGCAGAATGAGAGAACTAGAAGTGAAGTTATGGTTAGGGAATTTCATCTATAACGTGCATTAAGGGGGACAAAATTTCAAACTTAACTTTCCACTGTCATTATCTCAGATCTAGATGCAAATTACTAGATGTAACAGATGTATTAATTGATCTATTGGTTGAGATGTCTTAGTTGAGGTTCTAACAAAGTGCACGCGTGTGTGTATGTGTGTATATATGTATATAATTGATGGCCAGGAAAGGAGTGTATACTTGTGGCTGATAGCGCATATATACGTGTGTGTGTGTGTAAAATACCAACATCAAACTGAATAGAGAAAACAACACAACATTCGGAGTATCGATTGTTAGACTCTCAACTATCTATTTCTATTTCAAATTATGGGACAACCTTTTCTTTTGTTTAGTACATTTCTTTATGTCTTTTTATACACTTTTTCGTGCAATTCTACGTATGCAATACATATTTATCAATTTTTTTTAATTTTTTTTAATGATACTCCCTTAACAATTATTAATAGTTATTCAATAATAATTAAGCTAGGAGGACTAAGAACGAAAAAAATTAAGGAAGATGATTATAGTATTTTAACAAAATGTTATATTAACTAATTTAATAAACTTATTTAATTTAATCAAAAGAGATAAATATGTCTTATATTAAAGACCAGCAAGGAGCGAGTAATGGTAATGGACAGACGATCAGCAACGTAACTTATAATATCATTTGAATTTATAAAATCCCAAAAGTCTTTTACATATGGAAATGACATAAAGATTATCGAGATTAAATTGAGATTTTAAAGTGTTGATAATTTTACCATTATGCCACTCAGTTTTTTAAATAAATAAAAAAGAGAAAAGGATGCCACTCAGTTTTTTAAATAAATAAAAAAGAGAAAAAGTGTCCTTGTCGGAGCATCACTTCTTGTTAACGCATGGAAATGACATAAAGGTGATAAAAATCAAATTGGGATTTTAATGTATTAGCGATTTTACTATTATGCTACTCAGTTTTTTAAATAAATAAAAAAGAGAAAAGGTGACATTGCCGATGCACCACCACCGGCTGACCACCAGAGCTTCGGCTCTGGCTGGCCTACACCCGTCAGGGGGCTATTTTTTATGGGGGTGGGATTTATTTATTTAAAAAATGGAAGCAAATGGGCAAACCCACCCCACCATTTTGTCAAAGGGTCAAAGTGGCCATTGGGCCACCAAAGCCTTTTGTTATATATATGCATTAGTATATATATGTAAAATATAAATATAAAGGATAATGTCATTGACAAAAAAAACGTAACGAAAATGGCTAAATGCGTAATGATATTGATTAAAGGCATAATTGTATTGATTAAATGAGTGATAACATTAATTAAAGGTGTAATGATATTCACTAAATGAATAATGATATTCATTTAAAGTGTATATAAACTGACTAAAGGTGTAATGATTAGGCGCTGGCAAAAACCTGATGGTCTAGTCCATGTTCATCCCTAATAATGGTAATGACTAAACGAGTAATGAGATTGACAAAAGGTATAATGACATTAACTAAATGAGTAATGAAATTCACTAAATGCGTAATGATATTAACTAAATGAGTAGTACGATTGACCAAAGGTGTAATGACATTCACTAAATGAGTAACGATATTGACTAAATGAGTAGTTAGATTGACTAAAGGCATAATGACAATGACTAAATGTGTAATGGTACTTACTAAATTTGTAAACGTACCCACTTAATGAGTAAATACCTTTAGTCAATATCGTTACTCATTTAGTCAGTGTCATTAGCCTTTAGTTAATTTTCTTACTCATTTAGTCAGTGTTATTACGGCTTTAGTCAATCTAACTATTCATTTAGTTAATACTCTTAAGTCTTTAGTCAATACAATTACTCATTTGGTCAATTTTATTATGCCTTTAACCAATCTTACTACTTATTTAGTCAATATCTTACGCTTATAGTCAATATCATTACTTATTTAATCAATGTCATTACATCTTTAGTCAATCACATTACTCGTTTAGTCCATACCATTATTAGGATGAGCATGGACCATACCGCTAAGTTTTTGCCCATGCCTAATCATTACACCTTTAGTTTTTTATTTACACCTTAAATGAATATCATTACTCATTTAGTGAATATCATTACACTAGTTTTAGTTAATGTCATAACTCATTTAGTCAATCCAATTATGCCTTTGGTCAATACCATTACACATTTAATCATTTCCATTACTTATTTTATCAATGTCATTATGCCTTTATTTCCTTTATTTATATTATATACTTTTTTTTTTGTGCGCGCGCCACCCAGGCCCTTTAGCAAATTGGTGGCTTACCCCTTTCATTTGTTTTTTAAAAAGAAAATTAAAACCCACCCCTCCCCCCAGCCGCCAGAGCTCCAGTGGCTTGCCAGTGGTGGAGTTCTAGCGAGGGCACTTTTTTTATTTAAAAACTTAGAGGCATGATGGAAAAATCATCAACAGTTTAAAGGTTATCACCAAAAGTTTTTGGTGAAAGGTTGTGTTTGTAACATCCGTCCTAAATGCATCTTTATTTATTAAAGTTATAGCGCACAAGCATCAAAATAGTTTGAATGACTTAATTGTGGAATATAACTTTCTTAAAATAACTTAGTTGAAAACGCGAGGATAAATTTTTCGCAAGCGACATTTATCCCATAGTGCGATGTTAATATATTAATCCAAAATAGACAAATGATAAACAATAAAATACAATCCATCTACTCATATTTTTCCAAAAAGTTCCTTATGTTGTAACCCTTACAGCTGCATCCTTCCTCTTGATCCCGATCCACTACCTGTCTCTTTCATGCGATCTGGAGTTCAAATGAATGAACCCCAGGGGAACAGTTAATCTTATATGTAAGTATGAAATATAAATGATAACATATCACATGTTAAACATAGAATAATTCACAGTAAACAAGTCACACCGTAACCGCAGTTATCGGCCAAGGACTGCAGCCCTTTAGGACACGCAACCCTATTTTAGGACACACAACCCCAATCCATAGCTAGGATATACATATGCAAATTATCTAGCAAACATAGTTAGTCATACATGAATACATACATACAAGCTAATAAGATGTTACCCACCTCAAACTTGAATATTTAACTTTGTCCGGAGGTGTTGGAATTGGTAGAGGTGTCAAGGTATGCCTATAAACATTCATCATTGTCATTAGTCGCTTCTTGTGTCACAAAGTAACTAACTACGTGAATTATTTTTAGAGGATTAAAAGTGGTTATTAATCCCTAAAAATTCCCTTAATTAATAATAATACCCTTTATAATTTATTACTTATTCCCTTTTCTAATAATAACAATAATATTATTTATTTATACTATCATTATTATTATTTTACTATTTATTGTTATTAAGACAAACTTTAATCATGCTTTAACATCTAATCCTTTCATCACACATAGCTGTTGCACACCTCACTCTACTAACTATCCACAGCCCTTCACACACTCTGCAACACCTTTCTCTTCTATCGACACGTGCACTCTAACATGCTTTATACTACTTATATCTCATAATATTCTTACTACACAGCAACACGTGCTCTTTCACTGCTTTCCCACTATTCTCACAATGGACTCCATTTATATCATATACAATTGCTTACAAATATTTGCACAATACAACCTATTGCACTTATTACTTTCATTTTTCATCTTTATTCTCACTCTTATATATATATCACACCCGATCACACTTTGATTGCCATTTAAAATCACGCCTCCTTCTTCAAGCTCTAGTCGTAATTGACATAAAACAATCTCTGGCATGTCATGCTACATTAACTACTAACAACACTTTTCTCAACATTTTACAACATATGTTACTCCTCTTATCAAATCAGCCTCATTGTTATAAACTACACGAATCTAAATCATATTGCATACATCACACTATTCATCTTTACACACACTATTTAGGTTCTTTTCTTATGAACAACATCTTACATATATAGATATATAAGTGTGCAGCGAAATAAGCTTATCAGCAAACTTTCAACGAGATATATATGGGAAAAGCACCAAAGTAGCAACTTTTAACAAAAAATATACCTAAACGGAGCATTTTCGAAAAAAATTTCCAGAGTAATGCAGTCAAAGGCGTCATCTATTCTCCTTGCTTCATCTATCTCAGTTCCCTTCGTCCTCCATCTCCTCATTCTGTTTCTTCATTTTTGTTTTTGCAAAAAATGAATCAAATTCGGTCATTTGTATACTATAATGGTTCTAAAAATATTGTTGCAAACGGATTGAGCTTTGGTGGTGAAAGAAAAGCAATGTATATTATGCGAGACATGTCTCATTGAAGATTTAATTCAAAAGATCCGTCAAAAGTTAAAGCTGGAACAAAATCAGGTAATATCTTCAGTGACGGGTAGAGTTCCGTGTGGAAACCGCAAATATGCGGGTTTTGAGATATCTGATGATGAGGATGTGGATGTTTTTGTGCAAACATTCGAGGAAAACCCTACGTCCCAATTTGCTGAGTTGTATGTGGATATTGAGACGTCAGAGGAGGCTGAAGCAACACCGACTCAATCAATCGTTGTGCATGGTGAAGAAATTGGCTATATGGTAGATGAAGAACCTGACAATGAGGAAGAGGATGAAGACACTTTATTGGCTAATGACCATGATCACAATGATAGTGATACAGATGACGAATATCATGATAATCTCATGCCACAACAAACTGGTATGTTATCTAAGTTAGTTACGTAGTTTTTTTATTATTTAAATTATTTTGTTAATTTCCTTGTTTTCACATAAATTGTATTATGTGTGAATATACAGATGTTACACCGTTTTGGAATGACATTCCCCATTATGAGGCTGTTGATGAAGATTACCCGCATGAGGATATCTTGGCATGGAAGGCTTGAGCCGGTCCGTGGGCAAAAGGAGATGGATTATATTCGAAACAAGAGTTCGGGTCCAAGAATGATGTGCAAGCCGCAATAAAACATTATTGCATGAAGGAACATCATGAAGCTCAAGTGGTTGAGAGTACTACAACCAAGTTCTCAATGAAATGTCAGAATCACGAACAAGGTTGCGATTGGAGAGTAAGAGCAATTAAACCGAAGAATAGCTACAGTTGGGTGGTAACTAAATGGTTTGGAAACCATAGTTGTGTGAGCACAATTCTCTCACAAGATCACAAACAACTTGATTCTAAAATTATTTCCGAGGCCATAATAGGTACGACGCACAATACCATTTGATATTTTGTGAATTTATTTGTGTATTAGTGAACATAAGTAACATTCCTATTGTACACTTTTTGCGACATGGTCAAGGAATCACCTTCGGCACTGTGATCATGATACAAGAAAGGGTGACTACAAGTGTTTGGTTATCATGTTTCGTACAGAAGGCATGGAAGGCAAAACAAAAAGCAATAGCTAGGATTTACGGTGATTGGGAAGAGTCATATTCCTTCCTGCCAAGATGGTTTGAGTACATGTTGCAATTTGCCCCGGATCTCGTTTATAATATTCAAGATGGACCGTATATTGTTAATCGGCAGGTTATTAATGGGATTCGGGTGTTTCAACGTACATTTTGGACCTTTAGTCAATGTGTTGAGGCATTCAAATGGTGCAAACCAGTCATACAAAGTGGATCGGTACACATTTATACGGTAAGTATAAGGGGACATTATTGATTGCCACCGCCCAAGATGGAAATAATGAGATCCTGCCGATTGCGTTTGCAATTGTTGAAGGCGAAACTAAGGAAGCATGGGAGTATTTTTTGTCTTCCATACGACTATATGTGACAAATAGGGTTGGTCTATGTCTTATTTCGGATCGTCACAAAAGCATAATATCAGCTGTCCGCAATGAGGCCGTTGGTTGGCAGCCCCCCAATGCGTACCATGTGTTTTGCATTCGTCATATTGCGAGCAATTTTAATACCCGCTTCAAGGACCAGGGGTTGAAGAAAACTTTAACGAAATTAGGTAATATACTTGAACTGATGTACCAGTTTTCGTTCATTTCTTGATTTACTATTACCGTATAATGTTGTGTCTTTCTGTCTCTTTTCCAGGGTATGTTCCAAGCAAAATTCACTTTGATGCTTTGTATGCCGAGTTCTGCAGTTACAGTCGTGAAGTGGCTGCATGGATTGAAAGAATTCCAAAAGAGAAATGGTGTCAGAGACCAAAATGGGGTCCGTGTTTTTTGTCAGGGACTAGAAAGGGTATTTACTCTTTAATTTTTGGGAAACGACTGCTTCATTTTCTTCTTCTTTATTTCTCTCACTATAGAATGTGTATATATGTTGTTGGATTATTCTTCACTTCTCACTTTCCCTCCAAA
The DNA here is from genome assembly GCA_025563575.1 of Acacia pycnantha. Lineage (NCBI taxonomy): Eukaryota > Viridiplantae > Streptophyta > Magnoliopsida > Fabales > Fabaceae > Acacia > Acacia pycnantha. Next base: position 6,106,433 of record JAMWYP010000002.1, on the reverse strand, counting down.
GTTCTCAGTCTATTCATTCATACCAGTATATTAAAATTATCCGGCTGCCTCCAGATTGGATTCATTGAGATGTCTCTCACCTTTACTACTGATCATATTCTAAAGGGTTAAGGTGCAGATTGGCTAACAAAATGTTACGTTATGAGCACCGGGTATAAAAATGTTTTGAAGAGAGCGAAAATACCAATGAACAATTGAAAATGCGCAAAAATACTAATGAAGAATTTAAAACTTCGGCGAATAGACCAAAACAAGGAATATACTACTTACCCCATTTTTGAGTTTTCCTTATTAGTATTTTTTAGGGTTTATTCTTCTCATGTTCCTCCCCATCCAAATCAAGCCTTAGCGACCTGATCATAGCTAGGAAATAGAATGAACACCAGACCTTAATATATTTAAATGCTTTAAAATTCAAATTAGGCCAGAATTTTATGAAGATTTTTTTTTTTTTTTTTTTTTTTTTTTTTTTGCTAAAAAGGAAAAGGCACAAAAGCCTACAACACGAAAGAAATTACATCCATGGGGAAATTAATCTCAGACTCTCCTAGAAGATCCAGCTCCTCAGATTGAGGGGGCACTCCTTCAGCATTACCGAAGCTGAAATACCCTTCTTAGCCAGAGCATCTGCCACTCTGTTAGCATTCCTAGAAATGCTTCTTACATCCACTTGCCAACAAAGTGACAGTAATTCCCTAGCTTTTAACATAACATTGCTACAAGTCATACAATTGAGATCTAACAAGCTATTAATGACAGAATCTGCATCAGATTCCAATACGATCTTTCTCAAACCCAGATCCCATGTAGCCTGAAGATCCCATAGCATAGGAAGAATGGGATTCAAGCATTAAATAAGCACTCTTTACCGAGAAAACTCCATCACCAGTCAACCCCCATACCAAACAGTCATTCCCAGCATCAGCTCTCGAAGGAAGAATAGCAGCAATCTTCCTTAAGCCCTCAGCACTGATGACAGAAGAAATCTTATCAACATTCCAATGCCCCTCCACACTCCAATCAGCCACCACAGAATTCTCCTCTTCTATAGTCAACGGACGTAAACAATAATCTTGAAGCGTCAGATCAGCCCCCAGCCAGGGATCTTAAAAGAAGCTAACGGTCACTCCATTTCTCACAAGCCACTTGGAACCTTTGTCTACGATATCACGCTGGTCACATATGAATCGCCAAAGTCTAGAATCCCCAGTCCTGTAATGAATGAGGCACTCCTCTTCTCTAACAATATATTTATGCAAAAGAATATCAGCCCATAATCCTTTCGCACCTATCACCAATTTCCAAGCAATCTTCGCACCACAGGCTTTATTAACAGAACTAAGTCTACGAACACCCAGCCCACCAACATCCTTTGGCCGCGTGATTTGATCCCATCCAATAAGATGGAAATGCTGACCATTCTCATCATAACCCCGACAAAATTTCGTTGCAAACGCTCAATTTCATTGCAAACACTCTACGGCAACTTCACAACCAGCATAGTGTAAATAGGTATGGTACTAACAACAGACTTAGCGAGCGTAATCGTTCCTGCCATAGACAGACTGTTCGCTTTCCAAACACTCAACTTGGATTGAACTCTATCAATAACATACTGGAACTTCTCTTTAGGTCTTCTATTCCGAGAAAGAGGAAACCCAAGATATCTCCCGATTTCACAGGAAATATGCATTTTAGTTATGTTGTAACAACCCGACTTTTTAAAGCAGTATAATTTTTTTTTTTCTTAAAATCATCAGAGTAGAGCATTTGAGCGGAAGAGTAACTGATATATAGATTCAAAAAGCCAACAGTAGTGTATCTGGCTGATTACAAAGGCGGTTCAATAACCGAGAGTTTTCAGAAATAAGGGACAACATCAAAAGGAAGATTCCTGCCCGAACCACGAAATGAAGTCTTCAGTCAGGTCTTCTATGCAGGCTGCTTGCCCCCATCCTCGGTCCTTGGTCCCCCCGAACCTGACGCTATATCAAGAGCTGAGATCCGCACCGGATCTCAGGTAACGGTTAACCTCATGTTTATGTATACAGACAGCAGACGTTAACAATACTAACATCCCTCTATCACAATCACAACCCATGCATATGTATAGCCCCCAACATGCAACAATATTGCACCCAAAGATACGAGACAAATTGCACCCAAAGATTGGAACAGATTGCACCCAAAGATACGCATAAGATTGCACTGTTAGTTTTGATTAGTTTTGATGATGTCTTATATAGATGTCATTCTTAATAGCAAAAAGGTTGCATACTACATTTATCTTTTACTTTGACTAATTATTATATTTAATGTAGATGCAAAGTTTTATGATGGAGAATGTTGATTGAAGAAAGAGCTCTTGCACAATATAATGGGAATATCATAATATTAAGGAAGCAAGAGGTTATCAAATGATTTTGGGGGATAATCTAGAAGGAGAGAAGAAATTGAAGAAGGAAGAACTTGCAATGCAATGGAATATCTTTATTGAAGTTCTTATATTGATGCTAGAAGTATCCAAGATCATATGGAAGCTGGAACGGATCAATTCAGAGTTTAAACCATCAAAAATCAGTTCCAGGATGAGCAAACTCGAGTTCATAACTTGCAAACTCGAGCCTGTAATGTCCTCGGCAACTCTGACGCCTCTGGACAAGTCAAACTCGAGCTTAGAACTCAAACCTCAGGTTTGGAACTCCAAACTCGAGCCCATCATTAGCAAACTCGAGCCTGTAGTGTCTTCATCATTTCGGTGTCTCTGGACAAGGCAAACTCGAGCCTATTAGTTGGCAAACTCGAGCTTACAGCGGTGTTCAACATTTCAGCTACTCTGTTCCACGTTTCACTCGGGCGACGTGTGGTCATTCGATGATATCTCCTAAAATAAAGATCGGATTGAAGTGAAACCAGTGGCATATGAAACTAGACTCCCAATGCGTCATTTTGATATATAATTGAAGCCAAACGGAGTCAAGATGAAGGAGCTATGAATTTATGAAGTTGACAGTGATATTCACGTCACACAAATGACCAACCTTCAATGTTTTGAGTGTATCTCACAAACGGAGAATCCAATTGAGCTGAAATCGGTGGCATTGGAAAGTAGACTCAAAGGGCTTTAAAATCGATAGTTGAACCAACCAAAACGGAGTTCAAAACAGGGAGATATGGCCCCCGAAAGTAGACAGTCTGTTCTGGGTGTTGCACAATTGCTGAGAAGCAAACTCGAGCCTATTAGTTGACAAGCTCGAGTTCGCGGGTTACAGAGAGCTACCAGGTCGCGAAAATCATCCAAACTCGAGCCTATAAGTGACAAACTCGAGCCTAGACAAGACAGAGAGCAAAAGATGATTTTGAAGAGACCCAAACTCGAGCCTATAATTATAGACTCGAGCCTAGATGCTGAAAAATGTTACAAACTCTAGAGTTTGCTCAAACCTCCGGTTTGCACCTTGCGAAGCTGAACTCGACCCTTGCAAACTCGAGCCTACTTATCCAAGCTCGAGTTCATGACCCCGATTCAGAAAAACAGCATTTCGAAAGTCTCGTTTCTCATCAAAGAACATCCACATGATTACCCAAATGACTTATACTTATTCTTAACATTATTTATATCATTTGTGTACATGTTTCAGATTATTAAAGCTTGAGAGAACATCAATCTTGACAGAAATCAAGATCTAGAAGATGAACTTGCTGCAGATTTTCAGAAACACGAAAGAGGACTGAATCCAATCAGAAACTTGAGGAAACGAAGCAAAATGGGCAACTTGTTGGAAAGGAGGATAATTATCCTCAAACGGTCGAAAGCAAAGAGACATGATTTGGTAAATCTATTTTAGGAAACACCACATCATGGGCAAATATTTAGGACGCTCCAACAGAAAGTCTCCAACTAAATAAAGATTATGCGAAATGAGAATTATATAGAAAGGCTCCCAACAGCTATAATTTTGAATGGAGTCAAATCGAATGGATATGCAACGGTCATAATCTTCAATGCAGAGCAATCATCGATATTCAAGAAACATTATGACCCAACGGCTATATTCCTCATCCATGACCACAACAACTAGAAATTCAAATGGAGACAATACGAATTGAGAAGCAATGGTCATATGAAGATTTGCCGCTATATATAGAGCTGCATACAAACCTTTAAAGAGAGACAACAAGCAGAGGAACAAGCTTACACCTTCAACATGCTATTACTCTGATGTGATTATCATTTACTCTCTGATTTTCAATGTCTATAAATCATAGAGAGTGAAATGTCCTTCGAGAGAGAAGAATCATTGTAAACATCCTATCATTATATTCGTGAGTTACTCAAGATTGGGTGATCTTGAGTGGGAAACACATTGTGTTGATTACAACTTGTAAGGGAGTGAGTCCTAGGGAAAGGATCATCTTCGAGTGCAGAGTGTGTAATCAAACAGGTGTATTGATTACAGTTTGTAAGGGGAAGTAAGTCCTAGTGAGAGGATTACTTCAAGTACAGAACGTGTAATCAAGTTGAAAGAAGATAGTGGATTGAAAATCTCAAGTGGAGCTTGGGACTGGACGTAGGTCAAGGATTGGGCCGAACCAAGATAAATCACGTTTGCATATTCTCTTCCCTTATCTCTTACATTCCAAAGATATATGTTTGAATGATTGCTTATCACTTTATAAATTATTATTGTCATTCAAACTACTTTCAATATGTTGAAGAAAGTTTTTAAAGTTCTAAGTTTTTAATCAAACACCCAATTCACCCCCCCCCGGTCTTGGGTGATAGCCAAGTCTTTCATTTGGTATCGAGCTAGGCTCTTGTTTAAAGGACTTAACAGTCTCAAGAGTTATCAAATGGCTAATTTTGGGTGCTGCTCGTTTTGAAAGGTTTTGACTTTACCATTCCACCACTTTTCAAAGATATTGATTTTTGGTTTTGGAAAGCTAGAATGACTAGTTTTATCAAAGCAACTGATTTTGATATGTGGAAAGTCTTTACAAATGTTTTTGACTTTACTCCAAGAAAGGATTGGACAGAAACAGATATGAAAATGTTTTCATTGAACATTAGAGCAATGAACATATTATATAGGTCTTTAACTGAAAAAGATTTTGAGAAAATCAAATGTTGCTCTAGTGCTAAAGAAATTTGGGATGCTCTTGATTCTATTTATACTTCTAACAATTGTGTTGAAGTTGAAAGTGTTGACAGTTCATCTAAGACTATATGTTTTACATCTATGACTGATGAACAACCGGAGAATGAAGAAGGGAAATCATTGAATTCAGCAAACGCATCCATAATCCAGTCAACAGAAAAGAACAAGACGAAGAGGATTCCCAGGAAGAACTCATGGAAGATTATGATCAATCATTATCTAGAGTTCAAGATGCACATGTGGTAAACAATTCCAATTCTTCTTGTGTAGTTAAGAAAAATGATTCTAAACATCTGCATAAAATTGTTCTGCAACCATTTACCGATTCTATTTTGAAAAACAAACATGTTTTCGAAAATCATGCTGGAAAATCATGTGGGAAGAAAGAATATACAAATATGGGTCATTTGACATTGCATCCTCTAGACCAATACAATTCTTGCAAAACTGTTTATAATAAACATCATTCTATTGTTTGCAATTATTGTGGTAAATCTGGACATATCTCTCATACATGCTATATTAGGAGAAATTATAATGTGAGAAATAAATCTATTTGGGTTCCTAAAAGACAAGTAAGGTCCACTACTAACAGTCAAGGACCCAAGTATAAATGGGTACCAAAATGTCCATCTTATGCTCCATGTATACAGGACCATTTGAAAATCAATGGACATAAGGGAACTGAGAAGATGAAGAAGAATCCAAGAGTTTCTCATGAACCTACAAGGAAACTCATATCAGCAAGGAGAACTTGTGGAAAAGCCATTGCTGGAACTACATGGTCAAATCATAAGAAGCAATGGATACAAGCAACAAGAGTATCATCCACCTCAAGAACAAACTACCATAGAGTATCATTCAACTATCTTGAGGAGAACAAGAAGAGGAGAACCTCTCAAGCATCAAATAGAAGACTCTTGAAGTCTACATTTTCTGAGAGAGCCTTGCCCACACCCATAAGAAAATATATGAAGAACCAATGGGTAAGCAAAGGCAATACTCCAAGTACCTAAGGTAAAGGTATACAATGGTAAAACCTCCTTTTCTATCATTTGAATTATTCATTGAGATTTTGTATTTTGTAACCTTAGGAATGAACATTGCAAACTATTTTAAAATTGGGCTTTAACATCCTGATTTATTCTTCAAAGGGATTGCAATGTTAATAACTTAATTCTGTATGCGTACATGATGATTTGAAAAGAAAGTATCTCTTTTATGCATAAAGTCATGATTAATTCAGTGTGCTCATCTATGCTGAATTGATTATATTCATAAGAGCATGTGAATTTTTTGATTTCTACAAGCTAACAAAGATTGGATCCAAGAAAGGTTGGATACCAAGAAAGAAAAGGATTTATACAACTTTGTAGGATCAAAGAAAGCTTCTCAAAGATGCAACATAGAGAAATGATCCAAGTCTTGAGAAAGCTAAACAAGCTATGCTGGATGTTGATGGTGAACATTGGAAAAGGAGTTATCTACATCAATCCATCCCAACCAAGCAAGCTTCTATGAGGACAAGAGGAATTACGGTGATATCTAATTCTTGCCTCTTACTATGATTATATTTAAATTCATTTTTGGTTTGTCTTTGGTTAAGTTAAAAGGATTTGGAATTTATTCAATTTCAATCAGAATTTTTCTGTCAAAGCCAAACTTCAGTTTAGAAATGCAAAATCCAATTTGAATCCTCCAAGAAAATGAGTTTAAAGAGTTTACAAGTATGTAAACTCGAGCCTCGCAGATGCAAGCTCGAGTTTGCCTCTGGCGGGAAAGTTTCCCAATTGAAAACCATTTCTTTAAACTCCAGAGTTTTGTGTAGAGTTTGTTAAACTCCAGAGTTTTGTGTAGAGTTTGTTTAAACTCCAGAGTTTTGTGTAGAGTTTGGTTAAACTCCAGAGTTTTGTGTAGAGTTTGCCCTTGGCAGAAAGCTTCCAAGTTTTTTATATTTTCGCAAACTCTAGAGTTTTCTTTTAAACCTCCGGTTTGCCACTGTTCCAAAACTCAAACTCGAGCCTAAGAATTTAAACTCGAGCCCGAACTTTAAATTGAGTAAAGTTATTTTACGCTAAACTCCAGAGTTTACACCAAACTCTAGAGTTTACGCTAAACTCCAGAGTTTGCACCAAACTCCAGAGTTTACTCTAGAGTTTATATTTAAACCTCAAGTTCTCGCTAAAATGCTTAATTTTGTTTTGACATGAATAGTGTCAAACTCGAGCCTAAATTTCTAAACTCTAGCCTAAATTTTTGTGTAGAGTTTACTCGTGGTTTGAGAAATAAAAATAATTTACAAAACATGTAAACTCGAGCCCGAATCTCTAAACTCGAGCCCGACCTTTGAAAATGAGTAAAATTGATTTTCAAACTCCAGCTTATCTTTACAAACTCCGGTTTGAATTTCTAAACTCCGTTTGCCTTTCCAAACTCCAGTTTGAGTCAACCACGTTGTTGAAATTATCTTGCTCGAACTTGTGAAATCTTATTGTTTGATCTTTATATTCCATATCATCAATCACTAATATTCCTAATTACATTTAATCAAATTGTTAGTGAGTTTCTATTGATCAAACAAGTAAATTTTTGCATAACTTTATGAGTTTATATTTTTGAAAATGCACAAGTCTTAAATTTTCTTGGATTTCAACTTACAATGATGTTTTGAAAACATATCCATATTTTGATTGCATTCAAATAATGTTTCAAAATTGGAAGTTAATATTGTATTCGAATGTTGGATATGCTTCAAACTTGTCTAGTTGAATTTTCCTATCATTCACATATTGATCTTTGATATTCAATGTGTTGCTTGAACTCCTTTGTCTAATTCTCTAACTAGTTGGACTTCATGTCTAATAAGTTATCCATATATGAGTTTCAAGCCTATTTTCAAGAAAAGAACTCAATTCATGAAACTGTTATTGGCCAAGTTATTCCAAGATTTATAAATGTTCATTGAATGATAATGCATTAACCATTAAAGGAATAACTTACTAGGATAAAATTCTAGAACTCTAATCATTTGGATTAATGAGTTTGGCCTAGTAGTCATGTTACTCAATTACATAAACTTTGTCTTCATCCATCTTTGAGTAACTACATTCAAATTATTGCTTTGAATGTTCATACACTTTCAAGACTATTTTCTAAAAAGCAAGTTTATCTCTTGTCATAGCAAAGTCATTGTGCTTATATATCTCTATTGTGTCAAGCATGTTTCGTTAATGCTTTACCTTCATGACTTTTGCTGTTGAGGAAAATGTTCAACATGTTCTCTTATTCTTGAAGCATTCTGATTTATTCATTAAACATGTTAACTTCCACCATGTTTTAAAGTGAGCATTGTTTTCAAGCATGTTTCAAATATGACTCTTTCATTCATCAAAATTTTGATTTCATATTTCATTATCATGATTTGAAAGAACATTCCAGATTTGAAACAATTTGCATAGTCATTTTTGGAAAATCTGATTTCATTCATGAACTATGATTTGATAAATGCTTATCATTATGGATAAGATTTTCTATGCTCATTGATCAAACTTAGTCATGCATTCATTAAGGGGGAGCTTCACATTCACATGTGTTTCATATCTTAAAAGCTCATCTCCTTTATTTGAAGAAAACCCTTTTAAGCATTCTCATCTACATCTACTATGTTGTATTAGTTTTGATGATGAATTAATATCATATTTTCCTTCCATCATCCTAACTTGAAAATATCATATAGAAAGGGATATTTTGATATCATGCTGCACTAACAAATCTCTTGGCAAAGAAAGTGTTCAATTTGTAGCAGGAGATTCTGTTATGTACTAGGACATTCCTCAACATACTAAAAGGAGAAACCATTACATTGAGGAAATATATTTTGATGTTGAAGTTGTGATATGAAGTACAAGAAAACTTCTTGAAGCCAGCTAAGACATGTTCTGCAGAAGAACTGTATGAAAGAAAAGAGAAGGATGATCTCATACAAGAAGAAAGCAAGCAAATGGACTTCATTGATCATTCATCAATTTGCAAAATCAACATGAGCATTTCTAATCTCTATCTTTTATATTCATTAGAAACCTTGCACATGTTTGGTATTTATATGCTTTAATTGTGAAAGATGTTTTCAAAAACCTCTCCAAACTCTTTCAAACTTGTTTTCATAAAAACATTATTGCATCATATTAAGAATGAAAACAATTTCAAATTGGGGAGAGAAAATCAATTCTTTGATTCTGTATAATTTAGTTATATACTTGTCTCGCTACAAGCATCTCTTCTTTAAACTCAACTTTTTGCTAATGACAAATAAGGGGGAGAGAATGACAAGAAAAATATGTTGGGTTTAATACCTTTTCATATTCATACATATTTTCCATAAAGTATTTGCCATCATCAAAAAGGGGGAGAATGTTAGTTTTGATTAGTTTTGATGATGTCTTATATAGATGTCATTCTTAATAGCAAAAAGGTTGCATACTACATTTATCTTTTACTTTGACTAATTATTATATTTAATGTAGATGCAAAGTTTTATGATGGAGAATGTTGATTGAAGAAAGAGCTCTTGCACAATATAATGGGAATATCATAATATTAAGGAAGCAAGAGGTTATCAAATGATTTTGGGGGATAATCTAGAAGGAGAGAAGAAATTGAAGAAGGAAGAACTTGCAATGCAATGGAATATCTTTATTGAAGTTCTTATATTGATGCTAGAAGTATCCAAGATCATATGGAAGTGGAACGGATCAATTCGAGTTTAAACCATCAAAAATCAGTTCCAGGATGAGCAAACTCGAGTTCATAACTTGCAAACTCGAGCCTGTAATGTCCTCGGCAACTCTGGCGCCTCTGGACAAGTCAAACTCGAGCTTAGAACTCAAACCTCAGGTTTGGAACTCCAAACTCGAGCCCATCATTAGCAAACTCGAGCCTGTAGTGTCTTCAGCATTTCTGGTGTCTCTGGACAAGGCAAACTCGAGCCTATTAGTTGGCAAACTCGAGCTTACAGCGGTGTTCAACATTTCAGCTACTCTGTTCCACGTTTCACTCGGGCGACGTGTGGTCATTCGATGATATCTCCTAAAATAAAGATCGGATTGAAGTGAAACCAGTGGCATATGAAACTAGACTCCCAATGCGTCATTTTGATATATAATTGAAGCCAAACGGAGTCAAGATGAAGGAGCTATGAATTTATGAAGTTGACAGTGATATTCACGTCACACAAATGACCAACCTTCAATGTTTTGAGTGTATCTCACAAACGGAGAATCCAATTGAGCTGAAATCGGTGGCATTGGAAAGTAGACTCAAAGGGCTTTAAAATAGATAGTTGAACCAACCAAAACGGAGTTCAAAACAGGGAGATATGGCCCCGAAAGTAGACAGTCTGTTCTGGGTGTTGCACAATTCGCTGAGAAGCAAACTCGAGCCTATTAGTTGACAAGCTCGAGTTCGCGGGTTACTGAGAGCTACTGTGTCGCGAAAATCATCCAAACTCGAGCCTATAAGTGACAAACTCGAGCCTAGACAAGACAGAGAGCAAAAGATGATTTTGAAGAGACCCAAACTCGAGCCTATAATTATAGACTCGAGCCTAGATGCTGAAAAATGTTACAAACTCTAGAGTTTGCTCAACCTCCGGTTTGCACCTTGCGAAGCTGAACTCGACCCTTGCAAACTCGAGCCTACTTATCCAAGCTCGAGTTCATGACCCTGATTCAGAAAAACAGCATTTCGAAAGTCTCGTTTCTCATCAAAGAACATCCACATGATTACCCAAATGACTTATACTTATTCTTAACATTATTTATATCATTTGTGTACATGTTTCAGATTATTAAAGCTTGAGAGAACATCAATCTTGACATAATCAAGATCTAGAAGATGAACTTGCTGCAGATTTTCAGAAACACGAAAGAGGACTGAATCCAATCAGAAACTTGAGGAAACGAAGCAAAATGGGCAACTTCTTTGGAAAGGAGGATAATTATCCTCAAACGGTCGAAAGCAAAGAGACATGATTTGGTAAATCTATTTTAGGAAACACCACATCATGGGCAAATATTTAGGACGCTCCAACGAAAAGTCTCCAACTAAATAAAGATTATGCAGAAATGAGAATTATATAGAAAGGCTCCCAACAGCTATAATTTTGAATGGAGTCAAATCAGAATGGATATGCAACGGTCATAATCTTCAATGCAGAGCAATCATCAGATATTCAAGAAACATTATGACCCAACGGCTATATTCCTCATCCATGACCACAACAGCTAGAAATTCAAATGGAGACAATACAGAATTGAGAAGCAATGGTCATATGAAGATTTGCCGCTATATATAGAGCTGCATACAAACCTTTAAAGAGAGACAACAAGCAGAGGAACAAGCTTACACCTTCAACATGCTATTACTCTGATGTGATTATCATTTACTCTCTTCTTCGAGTGCAGTGTGTAATCAAACAGTGTATTGATTACAGTTTGTAAGGGGAGTAAGTCCTAGTGAGAGGATTACTTCAAGTACGAACGTGTAATCAAGTTGAAAGAAGATAGTGGATTGAAATTCTCAAGTGGAGCTTGGGACCTGGACGTAGGTCAAGGATTGGGCCGAACCAAGATAAATCACGTTTGCATATTCTCTTCCCTTATCTCTTACATTCCAAATATATGTTTGAATGATTGCTTATCACTTTATAAATTATTATTGTCATTCAAACTACTTTCAATATGTTGCAGAAAGTTTTTAAAGTTCTAAGTTTTTAATCAAACACCCAATTCACCCCCCCTCTTGGGTGATAGCCAAGTCTTTCAGCACCCAGCATACAGACATATCCACTAACCACTATATGCACTCAAACAGTATAACACCTCTATACACACATACCACATATATGCATACCATAAACATCAGAGTTAGTGTTACAGTACGCGAACGTACCTTCGTTGACGGATTACGGTATTTCTAACACGTTTTACTTTAAAATCGTGAAATCTCCAAAGAATGGCTCGTCGGGCAAACAGAACGGCAAAGCAAATTAGGATTTCTGACGTCCTATAGGAGTAATATCACTTTCATTAGTGATTTGGCATTATAACTGGCATTTTAGGTAAAAATTACCATTTTGCCCTTCTACCCCTAATCCATGGAATTTCGCCAATGGCTTCCGCTACATAGGCTATTTTCTTCCCAAAATTTCGCTTTAACTTCGACGCCATCATGAATTTCGAAAATAAAGACTAAAATAGCCCTCCCAACTAATATCAAAACATAAAAATAAAGACTACTCTAGCCTTACTAACTAATGAACTAAAGACTAAAAACTAAAGACCGAAAGTCTTACCCGTTGAAGACTTCGCGAACCTCCCCAGAGCTTCTCTCTCTACTTCTTCCTCTCTCTAATTTTCGGCCAAAGGGCTTGGAAAATGGTGTGAAGATTTCTCAATGGCAAGGCATCTATTTATAGGGAAAAACAAGGGACATGTTTGGCAAAATATAAGGTTTTGTTTGGAATTCCAAGTTGTAATAACCCATTATTTGCAACTTGTTCAAGAAGCCAAAAACTCCTCCTCATACACTCTTGGTCGACATCTTTGGGCTGTGTGGCAGCCCCTCATTGGTCCAAAAGTGGTGACTTAGCTCACTTTATGCCCTAGATAACTGTTTTCCCGATCGGTACCCGATTCGCGTGATTTCGGAGAATTCACAAAATTCTGGATTTACAACTCAAGACATGTTCTCACTTAGTAGAAATGTCCAAGTTAACCTAAATTTCGATTCCATATAGGCCTCCAACCGTCCAGCTTGAAGTTTCCTCGAAAACGTGTCCGATCGCGTCCGGTTTCAGAACGCATTTCTGAGAATACCAACTTCTTCAGAAAAATTCACTGATTCCAAATATGTCAAAATAAATTCAAACCCATTCCTAAATATTGAGTTAGAATTTATTTTCCTCTTTTCCAAAAATATGCCTATATGCATTTTTCCCTATTTTGTTTTATTAGGAAAATGCACAAACGGCCTCGGAATTAACTTCCTAAGAGGTCACTTAAAGGTAAAAACTCACCGATCAATATTTTACCTTGACCTTGGGATTCCTATTCCTAGATCTCTAGATAGGATCCGTTTCCTAATTTTAAAATTACTATTCACAAATTTTGCTTTAATTAATTATAATACTAAAATATTATGCAAGTTGCCAACTTGCTTCCTATTTCATTTCTATTTTCTTTTTCTTTTTCTTTGGCCCAAAATTCTGGTCCTTTTTTATTTAATTTTCGTTTTTATTTAATTAATAATTAATTAATATTATATAAAACAATTATTTAATAATTATTTTTATATAATTTTTACAAAATTTCCCTATTGGTCCATACTTGTTTTTAGGCTTAAAAATACCTAAACTCAACTATTTTTCTCCAAAATTTCCAATTAATTAGTAAATACATTTTTACTAATATTCAACTAATTTCCACTAATTTTTGAGCTTCCCATAATCATTACTTGAATTTCCTTTGCTTATGCTTTAAGTAATTAGCCCAATATTACTTAATTACTTAATTATCACAAGTTGATAATTTTCTTACTTAGAACACCTCATTATCTTCATATTCTTGTGTTAACATGAGAATTTCCATGCCTCTTACATTATCTCATAATTTACAAGGGTACTATGGTCTTTCCAATACTTTTTAAGCAATAATATTTAATTTCTCCAAGTTTGTAATTTTATCAAATTACCACAATTAGAGATAATATACTCTCTCAATTTTAACACTTATTTCCTTGCCCTTTAGGATTTTTCACAATTTTCCTAAGTTATTTATGTCCCTTAGGGGCATTTTCGTCATTTTTGGCACCTTGGCCCTTAATTTCTCTAGTTTTCCAAGGGATTTTCGCTTTTACTTCTCACAGTATCTTCCTTGGGAAAATAAACTAATTATCATAAAAAGCTTGAGACCACATATTCACCTTTTAAATATGTATTATTTACTTATTTATGATCTTTTCCCTAAATCAAATTTTAGGGTATTACATTTCTCCCCCCGTTAAACAAAATTTCGTCCTCGAAATTTGTATTCTACCCACTAAACTTTGTACTATCCTGATTTCGGACTATACGCGTCGGATCTTCGCTTTATTTGTCACCGCTCTTCCCCGGTGATCGAGAATTCGCTTTGGTTTGACCATAAAGATCTTGTCATATTGTACTTTGATATATAGTGTCTCCCGAGGCGCCCATACACCGCGGTCAACACCACAAATACCAAAATGTCTCCATGGCGCCCATACACCATGACAACACAAGATATCATACATGTCACCATGGCGCCCATACACCATGGCAACACAAGATACCTCCTACTCAATGACATGATCACGGTCGAATCGTAATATCTAAGAAACATGGAATACATCACGGAGGTGGTTCTCGTATCGTATAAGTCAATCGAATAGCTAACACCTAGTTCATGCAATGCATAGAGAAAATTCCTTACTAAGAGAGATAGTACCTTGGACTCTCTCCGGAAGTTCTCTCGTCCATTGTGTCGGTTAACGCGTACATTCGGCCCGGGTTCTCGTGGCCTCATCTTCGCAGCTATCTCGTGACAATTCGGGGCAATGTGTCCTTGTTTCGACATCTATAGCAAACTCGTCTCTCTACACTTTTCTCGTGACAGTTTGAAATGATGTGCCCCGGCTTCCGGCATCCGTAACAAACCCGTCTACCACCACAACTACTGAATGGTACTTCCCGCAATCGTGACACGGTCGGGTTACGGCATCCTCGGGTTGCTCTGTTGCTCATACTGGAATGGTCTCTTGTTTTCCCTTTGCGAGTCCCTCCATGGTGCCTCTCTTTTCCGCGAGGAATTCTCACGGCTGACTTCGCTACGATCTGCACTGCTTGTGCTTAAGTGCCGGGGTTTACGCAGCTCCTTTCGATTGCGCTCAATTAGTCGGCAAGATTCTACCGCTTGGGCTAGTTTAGGAAACTGCTGAGATACCAGCCTCTTCTTTATCTCATATTTTAGCCCGTGTGTCAACTTTGTTTGACTTCCGAGGTTTCGTTATCATTACTCTTCGATACGACGAGTATCGTGACAGATTGGTAAACCGAGTATAGTAATCGTCGAAGGATTCCTCATAACCTTGTTGGATGCTAAGAAACTCCGCCTCCTTGATCACCTGTGTCGAGGGAGGAAAATATTGTTCATTGAATTCCTCCATGAACTTCTCCCATGTGACAGGCAATATCGGGTCCGCAACGTCGTGGCGACGCTCTTCCACCATCGATGCGCATCACCATCGAGCTTAAAGATCGCAAGTTGAGCTTTCCGATCATCCGGGCATTCCATAACTTCAAATATTTTCTCCAGGACTCAAGAACCAATCCTCGGCCAATTCGTTCTTCCCGTGGAAACAGGGGTGGCTTGAGCTTACAAAATTGAGTGACCCAACTTTGTGTAGTCTCGCATATCTCTCCCTCGTCGTGGAGGTGACTGGGACCTATCGATCCCTCGCCTTCCTCATCGTGTTCATCACTCTGCTCATTTTCTTCTTCTTCAGAATGTTGTTCTTCCTCATGTCTGGCCTGTCTTTCAGCTTGCCTTTCGGCCCGAAGTTCCTCTATCATCATTCTTTGTTCATCTAGCATCTCTCTTTGTTCACGCACTACGGCCACGGCCTCTTGCAAAGCAATCTGCTGGTTTGGTTCATGAATTGTCTCTCAGATTTACTACTGGAATCGTCCGAGGTTGTCTACCTCGTCCTCGGCCTCTGCCTCTCGCCTCGGCCTCTGGGAGCTCCGGCTCCTCTTAAATTCACCATGTTGTGTTCTTTTTCCTTTATTAAGGGAAACGTTAGATACAGGGGAAGACATTTCGCATAACACGACTTTATCACACTAGTCCCTAGACTCTTTCACGCTTTACATTGCACCCAAATTTATCATTCTATTATTCACACTTGCTCCCAAATTTTTATCATACTCACAACAATTAAACTCTATTATACGTAGTATTCACACCGCGCGCAACATTTCCGTCGTCAGATTCTCGTTGGTTCTCTCTACCCAAAAACAGATGCGAAGAAAAGTGGATCAAATCCAGTTTCCAGAAGAGTACGAAAATACGTAACAAAAATTTCTCCGATAGAAGTTCTCAACATGGGTCAAATACCGCATGTACTTATCTTTGTTGGTTTCGAAGTTTCACCCGGCGTGGCCTATCATCGCATATAAGCTCGATGCTAGGAAAGAATCACCGTCCAAAGACAAACGGCGGTTATCGAGTGATGCACCGACCAAGGGTGGTACACCGGTTCAAGATGGTATACCGGCTCGAATGGTATACCGAAGTAAGGTAGTACACCGACCTTAGGCTATATCGTACTCATTTTCAAAATATGCTCCAAGTTTAAAAGGCATTTTGAACATAACTCCGTTATCCGAACAGAATGGCCAGGTAAGTGTCTACCATGGGGGCCTCACCGACTTATACGGCGACTCAATGGCATACCCACGTAGACTAGCCTTGCCTTCGGCACCAAACTGTCCGTAATAACATAGCTAGATCCATGCCAGGACTACTGCTCTGATACCAAATGTAACAACTCGACTTTTTAAAGCAGTATAATTTTTTTTTTTCTTAAAATCATCAGAGTAGAGCATTTGAGCGGAAGAGTAACTGATATATAGATTCAAAAAGCCAACAGTAGTGTATCTGGCTGATTACAAAGGCGGTTCAATAACCGAGAGTTTTCAGAAATAAAGGACAACATCAAAAGGAAGATTCCTGCCCGAACCACGAAATGAAGTCTTCAGTCAGGTCTTCTATGCAGGCTGCTTGCCCCCATCCTCGGTCCTTGGTCCCCCCGAACCTGACGCTATATCAAGAGCTGAGATCCGCACCGGATCTCAGGTAACGGTTAACCTCATGTTTATGTATACAGACAGCAGACGTTAACAATACTAACATCCCTCTATCACAATCACAACCCATGCATATGTATAGCCCCCAACATGCAGAAAATATTGCACCCAGCATACAGACAAATTGCACCCAGCATTGGAACAGATTGCACCCAGCATACGGATGATTGCACCCAAAGATACGAGACATATCCACTAACCACTATATGCACTCAAACAGTATAACACCTCTATACACACATACCACATATATGCATACCATAAACATCAGAGTTAGTGTTACAGTACGCGAACGTACCTTCGTTGACGGATTACGGTATTTCTAGCACGTTTTACGGAAAATCGTGAAATCTCCAGCAGTGGCTCGTCGGGCAGCGTAACGGCAGCAAATTAGGATTTCTGACGTCCTATAGGAGTAATATCACTTTCATTAGTGATTTGGCATTATAACTGGCATTTTAGGTAAAAATTACCATTTTGCCCTTCTACCCCTAATCGGCGGAATTTCGCCAGCGCTTCCGCTACATAGGCTATTTTCTTCCCAAAATTTCGCCAGAACTTCGACGCCATCATGAATTTCGAAAATAAAGACTAAAATAGCCCTCCCAACTAATATCAAAACATAAAAATAAAGACTACTCTAGCCTTACTAACTAATGAACTAAAGACTAAAAACTAAAGACCGAAAGTCTTACCCGTTGAAGACTTCTGCAGAACCTCCCCCAGAGCTTCTCTCTCTACTTCTTCCTCTCTCTAATTTTCGGCCAAAGGGCTTGGAAAATGGTGTGAAGATTTCTCAATGGCAAGGCATCTATTTATAGGGAAAAACAAGGGACATGTTTGGCAAAATATAAGGTTTTGTTTGGAATTCCAAGTTGTAATAACCCATTATTTGCAACTTGTTCAAGAAGCCAAAACTCCTCCTCACACACTCTTGGTCGACATCTTTGGGCTGTGTGGAAGCCCTCATTGGTCCAAAAGTGGTGACTTAGCTCACTTTATGCCCTATAACCGTTTTCCCGATCGGTAGAACGCATTTCTGAGAATACCAACTTCTTCAGAAAAATTCACTGATTCCAAATATGTCAAAATAAATTCAAACCCATTCCTAAATATTGAGTTAGAATTTATTTTCCTCTTTTCCAAAAATATGCCTATATGCATTTTTCCCTATTTTGTTTTATTAGGAAAATGCACAAACGGCCTCGGAATTAACTTCCTAAGAGGTCACTTAAAGGTAAAAACTCACCGATCAATATTTTACCTTGACCTTGGGATTCCTATTCCTAGATCTCTAGATAGGATCCGTTTCCTAATTTTAAAATTACTATTCACAAATTTTGCTTTAATTAATTATAATACTAAAATATTATGCAAGTTGCCAACTTGCTTCCTATTTCATTTCTTTTTTCTTTTTCTTTTTCTTTGGCCCAAAATTCTGGTCCTTTTTTATTTAATTTTCGTTTTTATTTAATTAATAATTAATTAATATTATATAAAACAATTATTTAATAATTATTTTTATATAATTTTTACAAAATTTCCTATTGGTCCATACTTGTTTTTAGGCTTAAAAATACCTAAACTCAACTATTTTTCTCCAAAATTTCCAATTAATTAGTAAATACATTTTTACTAATATTCAACTAATTTCCACTAATTTTTGAGCTTCCCATAATCATTACTGAATTTCCTTTGCTTATGCTTTAAGTAATTAGCCCAATATTACTTAATTACTTAATTATCACAAGTTGATAATTTTCTTACTTAGAACACCTCATTATCTTCATATTCTTGTGTTAACATGAGAATTTCCATGCCTCTTACATTATCTCATAATTTACAAGGGTACTATGGTCTTTCCAATACTTTTTAAGCAATAATATTTAATTTCTCCAAGTTTGTAATTTTATCAAATTACCACAATTAGAGATAATATACTCTCTCAATTTTAACATTTATTTCCTTGCCCTTTAGGATTTTTCACAATTTTCCTAAGTTATTTATGTCCCTTAGGGCAATTTCGTCATTTTTGGCACCTTGGCCCTTAATTTCTCTAGTTTTCCAAGGGATTTTCGCTTTTACTTCTCACAGTATCTTCCTTGGGAAAATAAACTAATTATCATAAAAAGCTTGAGACCACATATTCACCTTTTAAATATGTATTATTTACTTATTTATGATCTTTTCCCTAAATCAAATTTTAGGGTATTACATATGTCCTTAATTCTAAGCTTGGTATGTAAAGGCACTTTAGAGGAAAAAAATATAGAAGATTTACCAAGATTAATCTTTCCACCAGAGGCCCCCATGAACTCATGAACACACTCCATCGTAACTGAAGCTTGCTCTTCGGAAGCAACTCCAAATAGTAGGAGATCATCCGCAAACATTAAATGAGAGACCTTCGGACCATCCTTAGACACAAAAATAGGCTTCCATCGTCTGTCTTCAACGTAATCACAAATCATGTGTGAAAGTTTATCCATGCAAAGGATAAAAAGCAGAGGAGAGATGGGATCCCCCTGACGAAGGCCTCTCAAAGGCTTAAAGAATTCAGTTTTCGACCCATTCCAAAGAACACTATAGGAAACAGATGAAACACAATCCATAATAAGATCAATAAAAGGAATATCCAATCCCACTTCCAATAGGACCTTCCTCAAAAAATCCCATCTAATCCTATCATATGCTTTTTCCAAATCAATCTTCATAGCCATAAGACCATGCTTACTCCTATTCTTTCCCATAATGTGAAGAATTTCTTGTCCCACAATGATATTATCTTGAATACATCTCCCTTTAATAAGACTAGATTGAAAAGGAGACACAAGATCATTCATGATTCCCCTTAGGCGCAAAGCAATCAGTTTAGTGACACATTTAAAATGGACCGAACACAGGGCAATGGGTCTAAAATGAGACACAAACTCAACATTATCCCTCTTCGGAATCAAAGATATAATGGTTTTATTCGCCTCCACCAAGGACACCTCCTTCCTAAACACGTTTCTAACAAACTCACAAAGAGAAGGGCCCACGATGTCCCAATTCGATTTATAAAACAAGGGAGGAAAGCCATCAATACCTGGCGCTTTATAGCTACCCATAGCAAACAACGTGGCACGAATCTCATCATCATTAGGGATCCCAACAATATTAGACAAAATGTGGGAATCAATGACAGGAAAAGAGGTACGAGTGACCATATCTGAACACGTTCCAGGACTAGCACAATAAATAGCTTTAAAATGATTCACAACCATCTCCTTGAGGCTAGCAACGTCTTCAATCCACACCCCCTCATCATTCTTCAACATCAGAATCTTATTTCATCTACTTCTCGTAGCAGCCTTTAAATGATAGTATCTGGTATTTCTATCTCCTTCAGTAATCCATTCGCTTTTTGATTTCTGAAACCATTTGATCTCCTCTAAATTTAGAAGTCTCTCCAATTCCTCCTGTAATTCCATTTCTAAATTAGAAAGAAACTCAGAATGAGGGTACCCAGCTGCCCTCTGAATACCCCCAGCCGATTTAAAAGCTTTTGTTTCTTTTGTTCAACCATGCCAAAGACATTTTTGTTCCATCGACTAAGAAGGGGCTGAAAGTTATGGAGAGTATAAATGAGACCAGCATCCCTCAACCAGGTATTATCAAGGAATTCTGTATACTTCTCATGACTAGTCCACATAGCTTCGAACCGAAAAGGGCGATCACCATGACTAGCCAATTTGAAATCCACACATTTGAGGCAGATAGGATTATGATCAGAGAAATGAGTACGGGGCAACACCTGAACTGAGCACTCGGAAAAAGCAGTAAGAAAATTAGTATTCGCAATAGCCCGGTCCAACCTTTCATAAAGACGCCTGCCACTATTTAATTTAGGACCCTTCCAAGTAAACTTAGGGCCAACCGCTCCTAAATCCACAAGATTACAACCCCTCATCCGGTCAGAAAATAAGGAGAATCGAGACTCATTCCTTACAGGATCCTCAGATCTCTCAGTCGCACAAGCGATATCATTAAAATCCCCAATTACAGTCCAAGGATAGGCCATAGCAGAAGCAATACTAAAAAGAGAGCTCCAGAGCAGCTGTTTATGATCACGATCGGGGATTGTATACACGGTCGTAACACCAAACCATCTGTCATTAGGAAACCGACATTTGAGGTGAACAAATTGACGATCAAGAGTAAGCACTTCCACCTCAATTAAAGAAGATTTCCAAGCCGCAAGAAGACCCCCAGATCTTCCAACACTCAGAACACAAGCAAGTCCATCAAAACCGAGCTTAGAGACTCCCCGAAGGCGCTCCACCGACTCACATTTTGTTTCTGCAAAAAAACCTAAACAAGGAGTAGCTTTGGAACAAACTAAACGAATATTATTAATAAAGTGACTGCCACAAGCTCCACGCACATTCCAAAAAATAAAATTTTTTGAAGCCATTAAACAACAATAGATTAATAAAATTAAATAAAAAGCTTTAGCAAGACAAGCTTAATAAATAACTAAACTAACTTTTAATTCTTGCTGAATAAATAAACTAACATAAGCAAAATAAGCCAATTAAAGCAATCACCAGCCTTAGGACTGCCGAGACTACGGCCCAACGATAGGATCCATTAACTCCTCATCCGAATTATTCCCAAGGCTGCAATCCGAATCCCCCTCCTCACTACTAGCCCAAAATTTGCCATTAAGGGCCAGCGCATGATGTGGGCTTAAATCCACCGACAACCCAATATTCCCAGGTTCCAACGGTAACCTATCCTTCGTATCAATGGGACTTGTTCTTGCCGCCAGATCAGATTGAAAATTCGCCGAGGAAACTGGACACATAGGCCTGGAAACCCCCATTTGTCCAACCTTTCCCCTATCCTGCTCTGACACCTACTCCTCTGCCTTTCCATTAATGCTGTCATAATCCACTTCCTTCTCCATCAAAACATCATAATTCGCTGAGGAAACTGGACACATAGGCCTGGAAACCCCCATTTTCCCCAATATTCCCAGGTTCCAACGGTAACCTATCCTTCGTATCAATGGGACTTGTTCTTGCCGCCAGATCAGATTGAAAATTCACCGAGGAAACTGGACACATAGGCCTGGAAACCCCCATTTGTCCAACCTTTCCCCTATCCTGCTCTGACACCTGCTCCTCTGCCTTTCCATTAATGTTGTCATAATCCACTTCCTTCTCCATCAAAACATCATCTTCTCCTCCAACCTGAGTCTCCGACCTGCTTCTTCTCTCCCAGCGTTTTGCACTCTGACTGCCGTCTCCCTCCATCTCTTTCCTCCCTTGTTTACTCCTCATCATCCGTCCAGATTTTCCCCCAGATTTCCCCTTAGATTGTACAACCCCCACTCTCCTCGTTTTGCTCCCCACCTCCATTCTCACTGTCCGAGACGCCCCATCCACATCTCCCATCACCACCAACTGCATATCCCCCAAACCAGTACCTACTCTATCTTCCTCAACGTCTAACATGTTGAATCTCGAGCCGGAAGAAGTGGATGGATCAACAACCTCTTTAGCCTTATTTTCTTTCTTCTTCCTTCTGGGTTTTTGCACAATATGCCAAGCATCCAAATCTATATTCTTCGGCTCCCCAGAATCATCTCCACCAGCAGAACATTCCACACCACCTTGCTCCTTCTGAGAACCAGATTGTTCCCCCTTACTCCCAGATTTACATTGGTCCACATGATGACCATAAACCCCCACACGAAGTGCATAGACCATGCAACCCCTCATATTCGACCCAATAATCTTGCCCATCCAGATTAAACCCAGCCATAAGTTGTTTACTCAAATCAACGAGAATGCAGATCCGAGCGTAATGTCCCCTAAGTTGATCAGAAGTATGGATGTCCACTTTTATAGTCTCACCCAGTCTATTGCCAATCCAGGTAAGAGCATCCCGATCTTAATACTCCATAGAAATCTTAGGAACTCTCACCCACACCGCCACCTTGCTAATAGTGGCTCTCCATGGATTGAATTGTGGTTCCCACGGCCTTACAGTCAGGTAATGGTCAAAAAGTAACCAGGGGCCTCCGGTCAATGCATGTATATAATCTTCTTTATTAGTAAGTTTAACCACGAAATATCCATTTCCAATATTGATCAACCGAATGACCCCACGCTTAGCCCATAGTGATTGAAGAATGGAAAGTAGAATTTTATATCCTATGGTCCTTCCCAGAAGCTTAACGATCACAGCATTATCCCATGCCTTGTATAGCCGTTTTTTCATTTTGTCTGAGAAAACAAAAGTAGGAAAGTTCCTATTTTTATCTTCCGTAATCACGCACAACGGCTCTAAATCCTCTTCCTCAGATTCTGAAAGAGTGTCATCCGAAAGCATATCTCTAGCCAGTGCATCTTGATCCTCCACGATCCCAGTCTCATTCTTAGAGTGATCAATACCTTGCAATATATCCGCAAAGGATCTACTTCCATCCTTCTGCCTCTTCTCAGGAAAGCCCAATCTCGGCCATTCATCATCCATTCTTTCGCCTACATCATTCTTAAGCTTCTTAGAACTCCTACTGATGAGATCATCCTCCTCAGTAGATACCGGAACCTGCGCAGTGTTCTTCTTGCCAATCACGATAGCCATTGTTAGTGTTTCTCCTGTTGACCTTGAAGAAGATTTTATTTTGAATGTATTTGTTTTTTTAAAAAAAAATTCAAATCAAATCTAAGAGAATTTGCAACAAAACCCAAGCATTCTTGCCCAAACATAAGAAAAAATATTTCGAAGCCCAAATATGAAAAGGTCGTCCAGAAAACATTGAGCTTGAATCTTACAGCCCATTTTATGAATTTTAATGGCGGAGCTGCTTGGGGGGCCCACACTCAGAACCATGAACTTACCAGCAAAATACCAACCTTTGAACTTAGGAAAAGGACAATATAGAACCGGTTCCCATTTGGTGCTCATTACATCAACCAGCGCCTAATTTCTTATCGCTGTGATATGGATCTCAACCGTTTACATTTAACTTTAAACATGTCATATTTAAATTTTTTAATTTGTGATTTTTAAATGATATATTCATTTTTAAAAGAAGTGATAATTATAAGGTTATCTTTATTTTTAATTGGCTAAAATATACTTTTAGTTTTTTTATATTTATACGAGGTTTTCTTTTAGTTGTTTAGTTTATATAGGGGTTAAGGTGTAAAAATACACCTGTGTTTTTACCAAAAATGCATCCAACACAAAATGTTTTTTTATGTGCAAAAGTGACTATGTGATTATAAAAAAGAGACAAAAATCACATTTACGTTATGTTGACTATTAGTTTAACTAAAAACACTATGGATGCTGACTTAGCGAATTTTTATCCTAGTTGGCGGTAAAGGAAAAAAGAAGAAATTAAAAAAAAAATCCACATGTGCTTCTGAACTCACCATCGCCGTCCTTCCTTCCTTCGAAAATTTACCTTCTCCATTCATCACCATCGTCCTTCCTTCCTCTACCTTCATTCTTTCACCACACCCACTACCATCTCTCTCCGAACTCACTATCATCGTCGAAAATCTGAATTGGGCTGTAAAGAGCGAAACAAAGCTCAACAAGTTGAAGAAGAGAGCACACCATCATTTCTCCTCCGTGCACCACCATCGTCACTGCCAGCGAGCAACATTCCCTCACTCTCTACCACAATCGCAAGACAGAGCTGACCAATGTAACATCCCGTTTTCATAAGCAGTATAAATTTTTTTTCATCAAACATCATTTCAAAATCATCAGAGTAGAGCAACAGAGTGATTGAGTAACTGATATGTATATATAAAACGCCGTAAGTCTAGCTGGTTACAACAGCCGAGTCTCTACGCGGCCTGCTTGTCTTTATCCTCGGTCCTTGGTCCTCCCGACCCTGAAGCTATATGGAGAGCTGAGGTCCATTGCAATCGGACCCCAGGTAACGGTTAACCTCATATTTACATATACAGTATATGGACTACAGACAAACACAACATCAACAGTATAAGAACACGTAGTACAAGTATCTCCAAAACATGAGTACCCTGGCGGCACCTAGGCCCCTGAACCCTGGCGGCACCTAGGCCTCTGACAATCGTATCCTGGCAGCACCTAGGCCACTAACAAGCATATCCCAAAACCCAGCAACCATAACAACAGTACATAAACATATAATACACATAGCACATACACACATACCATAAATATCAGAGTTAGGGTTACTAGTACGCGAACATACCTTCGTTGACGGAATACGGAATTTCTGTCGGAAAACGGAAAACGGCACGTTTGACAGCGGTACAACAGCTGTTTGTGATTACAGATATCCTATAAGGATAATATGAAATTTTATTAACATTTGACATCATAACAGGCATTTTAGGCATAAATGACCATTTTGCCCCGATGCCCCTAATCGGCGGAATTTCGCAATATGATATCTAATCATACTTGGAAGATTAAAGATCAAACTAACATTTCTACTCTAACTACCGAAAGAACTACCGAAGCTTAAGACTAAGGACCGAAGAACTTACTCAGAGCTTCGCTACAAATTTTCCCGGACTCCTCCTCTCCTCCTCTGCTCCAAGATTTCGAACTTGGCAAGTGAATTTTGGTGTGAGAACTTATGAAGAGAACTAAGGCTATTTATAGAGAATTCCAGGGGTATTTCGGGAATTTGCTGAATTGTTCTGGACCACAGAAATCACAAGCTTCTGGAAGGATTTTTCTTCGCCACAATGCCTCTTGGCCGACCTGCACCCCCTCCCCAAAGTCAAAAATCCAATCAAAAGATGCCACCTTGCATTGCTTCCAGAAGGTTTTACCGATAAAGTCTCCGATCGGTGTCCGAATCGCGTAATCTTGCAAAATCCCAAAGATTCAGAATCACAACTTCGAAGACCCTTTCTTACTCACTAAAAATTCTTGGGCTAAATGAAGTTTTGATCCCTTCCAGGTCTTCTCCGGTCCTGCTGAAGTTTTACAGAAAAACGTGCCGGTTACGGAACGAACTTCCGAAAGCATCAACCTCTGGACAAAAATTCACTGATTCCAAATATGTCCAGATAATTATCAACTCATCCTTAGATGTTGAGTTATAATTTATTTTCTTCAAACTCCAATTCGTGACTATCTGCCTTTTTCACAGATTACCCTATTTCGTCTTATTACCTAAGTATTCTACCGATCACGGAAATGACTTCTGAAACAGCCCATTCCGAGATAAAATTATACTTGTCTCTAATATACTCTGACCTTCGAAACCTTGTTCATGGTTTTCTAGATAGAATTTAATCTCTATCCGTGGTCATTTATCCTATTTGCTTTTTCACAGAATATTCCATAGAATATTCCTTTATATTATTATTTAATTTCAAAAATTTTATCTCCTTATCCATATTGAGATTTTCAGTCCTTTTTTATTATTATTTTATTTATTTTCGTTTTTATTTAATTAACAATTAATTAATATTATATAAAATAATTTTTTAATAATTTTTTTATATAATTTTTTTACAAAATTTCCCTATTGGTCCATACTTGTTTTTAAGCTTAAAATTACTTAACCTCACCAATTTTCCTTCATATTTTCCAATTAATTAGCAAATACATTTTATGCTAATTTTAGCCATAAACCACTAATTATGGGGTTTTACATAATTATCTTT
The DNA here is from genome assembly GCA_025563575.1 of Acacia pycnantha. Lineage (NCBI taxonomy): Eukaryota > Viridiplantae > Streptophyta > Magnoliopsida > Fabales > Fabaceae > Acacia > Acacia pycnantha. The sequence goes on along the minus strand of JAMWYP010000002.1, from coordinate 6,079,653 downwards.
GGATTTTCTTTGTTTAAGCTTAAGTAATTAGCCAATAATTACTTAATTAATCCCCCACTAATTGTTGATAATTTTCTTATTTATAAATAATTATTTCCTCACAACAATTGGACTTACATTGATATTTTATACTTTACATAAAATATTAAAAATCACGGGGTCAATAATGATCCCGGAATACTTTTCAATTTTTCTCTCACTATTTCCCAAGGAAATAAATCCCAAAAATTGTCTAAATTAGAGACAACATACTCTCTAATTTTTAATCATTATTTTATTGCCTCTAAGGATTTTTCATAATTTCCTTAAGTCATTTTATGCTCCACAAGGGCATTTTGGTCATTTCTGACACATTGTTGATTTTTTCCTAATTTCCAATAAATTTTCATTTAGAAAATAAGATAAATTTAACATTCTTTTTGAAACCACATATTTACCTATTTTCAATAGGTATTATTTCCTAATTTATGATATTTATCATAAATATGATTTTTAGGGTATCACAACCAGAAGACACAACAGCGTGGCCCATGTCAGGCATCAGCTATCCGCCCAAAACTGGAAAACAGAGGAAGGAGGGTGAAGAACAACGGTGATGATGTTGCTATGAATGGTGCATCATTTTAGACTCTGTAAAACATTCTAACACCGCTGGGTTCTGCACAAAAATTGAATGTGATTGTAAGTATTATATCATCTTTCCTTCATTTCTATTTTATCTCATTTCTTAAAGTATAAAAAATGAATGACTGTGTGTGTGAGAATGTTTTATAAAAGCTTATATAAAAAGTTAAAAGCCTTCAAAGAGAGATAAAGAATATCTAAAGGGACATAGTCTCTACTTGCCTCAAATTCAATTTCGAGTGCAGATAGTTTGTAGCCACCGACCTTCATTATATCAACGTTGGTACCTAATAAACAACCGGACTTATAAGATGGCTTGAGCCTGTGTGATTTACTTTTTAGGAACATAATAGGCCAATGCAAGACATTAATACCACAAACCAGAGGTCCAGATCAATTGACAACATAAGCCTTCTTACACCCACATAATATTCCCCCATCTAGCTAATAAACATAAAACAAATGATGGTTCATACCATATCAAACTTTGCATGCAAACAAGAATTCATTAACAGTAAGAACCAATGAACCATAATGTAGGCCATGCCTCTGGTCTGAATCAAACAGACAAACCAGTGGATTTTGCAGCAAATAATAGTATACACTTGAATGAGTCACAAGAATCCATAAGAAACTACATAATGACAAATTATATGCAAATCACACCGGACAAATCACCAAAGCAACAACATATAATGGACTCCTGTTAGAAAGAAGCTAGACATCCGACAAAAAAGGTACATTTCATGAAGAACAAACATTGATGAGAAAGAAGCCATCATCAATGAATGATTCCTCTGTTACCTGCACATGAATATCAAGGGCGTAGGTGAAAAATTAGGATACTAAAAAGAAAGATTTTTTTTTTTCAACTAGCGCAAGTATTGAGCCATAAAAATATAATTTAGATTGTGGGCTTATGTTTTACACAGATTGTGGGTTGTGAATGGTTTAGTCTCTCTTCCTATGATGATGATGATGATGTTGTGGATGGTTTAGTCTCTCTTCAGCCGAAAACTGGAAAACAGAGGAATCATCGTTCAGCCATCGACGGCTATGATGATGTTGTGATGACGATGTCCGTCTCCTTCCCTCCTCTGTTCGCCTCTCTCTCTTCCTCGTCCAAAGCTTAAGGTCCCAGCTTGGTTCAGTCCACGGCTGGGTCTCTCTATATCTATTCTCAGTTCGCCTCTTGGGTCTGTCTCTGGGGAAGAAGAAGGTCAAAATCTGACCTAAAGTTGTTTTGACCAGGGATTAAAATGAAAATTTTAAAAGTTCATGGAGGGACTAAATTGAAATGTTTTGAATTGTAATTTATAACAACTCAGAATCCATCAACATCCACAACATCATTTTCAGTACAGAAAGTCAACTAACAGTCAATGTGTACTTTTACTCCACTTTTATTACTATGTAGTCACTTTTACACCTAAAAAACATACTTGATGTTGGACGCACTTTTGTTAAAAGCACATGTGTATTTTTAAACCTTAACCCTTTATAAAGTGTATTTCTAGACCTAAAAACTTAAGACAGTCAATGTTAATAAAGAAAATGTTGACTAAGCAAAACTAAGTAGTGATTATTATGCAATGCTGATTGGGCAAGCTCTTTTTTTTAACAAAATAAGATTTTAATAATAATAATAATAAGGGTTAAGGTGCAAAAATAGACAAATACTTTTGTCAAAAGAGCGCCCAGTAGCAAATATTTTTTTTTGGTGCAAAAGTAGACACGTGGTTACAAAATGGAGCAAAATTAGCGTTTGACCGTTAGTTGACTTTTTCTGACCTGAAAATGATGACGTGGACGATGACGTGGATGTTAATGTTTTATAAATTACAGTTCAGCCCTGGATGCATTTCAAAAAATTTCAATTTAGTCCCTTTATAAACTTTTAAAATTTTTATTTAAGTCCCTGTGATTCGAAGGTGATCTTCAAACCCCCAACCCAGATTCTGATGATCCAACCCAGATTCCGGTGATCCAACCCAGATTCCGGTGAACCCCCGAATCCCCCCCAACCCAGATCTTCGAACCCCCCAACCCAGATCCTTCAAACCCCCCCCTCCCCCAACCCAGATCCTTCGAAGTGTTTATCGATCCACGCCGATAGGTACGAACTTGCGACTTGCGTGAAGCGTCTTTGTGCAAAGGAAGCTCAGGTTCTGACGGCGGCAATAAACCCAGAAACGAACCCAGAAGCTCAGATCCACGAAGATGGAGGAAAGCACATGCCATCCTTCCTTCCTTCGAAAAAAAAACAAAAACAAAACCCTTCCCCTCCTTCAAAACCCACTCTCCATCGTGCTGGCGAGCCATGCCCTTGAGCCAGAACCCAAAACCCAACCATGGAGAAATCTCAGATGGAGAAACGAACATTACCAAAAAAAAAATTAACAACCCAGAAACGAACCCAGAAGCTCAGATCCATGAGGATGGAGGAAAGCACATGCCATCCTTCCTTCCTTCGAAAAAAAAAACCCTTCCCCTCCTTCAAAACCCACTCTCCATCATGCCGGCGAGCCATGCCCTTGTTCTTTGACTCCTTCAAGAATGGCGATTGTTCCCGTGTACACGTAGCCCAGTAGTGTGGGATTGGATCGATCTTGTTCTTCAAGAATGGCGATTTCCTTGTATCAATCTCCAAATTCGGAACCCTAAATCAAACTCGGAACCCCCAAAGGCCAAAACATCCAATATAAAAAGTAAGAATGGAATATGATCCAGAAAGCTACGAGGAGACATGTTTTGGAGTGATGTGGGCCCCAATATAAAAGAAAGAAAGAAATGGAATTAAAAAGTAAGAATGGAAGAGAGAGAAGGAGCCAGGTGGCAGCATTTTAATGGAGAATTCAGATCCCACTACCACGTCAGCATCAGATAACGGTCAACTAACGGTCAAACGCTAATTTTGCTCCATTTTGTAACCACGTGTCTACTTTTGCGCCAAAAAAAAGTATTTGCTACTGGACGCTCTTTTGAAAAAAGTACATGTCTATTTTTGCACCTTAACCCTAATAATAATATAAAAATCCAAGAGTCATTTGAATCAGGTTTATTTCAATTATAATCTCTATTTAATTGGAGTGGCTTACTGAGCTCAAGAATCTCAGAGTAGAAAGAGAAAGTCAAGTGACGCTGCGCGATTTGATGAGCATAGAATAGGAGGGAAGCGAGGAGGACTTGAAGTGGAATTTTGCGTGGACCTCATGTTTCCCAATAATGAATATAAAAGTGATAATATGATATATATAAAGTAAGAACTGGTTCACCAGCCAAATTAGTTGTTGAGGACACTACTAGAAAACATCAAAATAGTAACAGAATATTTTCCGTCACAAATTTTGTTGATATTTGTGATGGATTATAAAATCGGTTTCAAATTACAAGTTTTGCAACGGAATTAAACAATCTGTCGCCAAAAATGCCATTTTACGATGGTTTAATTTGTTCGTTGCAAAACGGACTGAAAAACCACGTTGTGACAGATAAGACGTCTGTCACAAAACGGCGTCCAACAAGGTGCCATTTTGCGACAATGTCATCATGCCATTGCAAAACGGCGTGAAAAGTCATGCAATTTTGCGATAGCGTGAACAACCATCGTAAAACGACGTCCAAAAGGGCGCAATTTTGTGACGGCGTCATCATGCCATTGCAAAACGGCGTGAAAAGTCACGCCGTTTTGTGACGGCGTGAACAACCGTCGTAAAACGGCATCCAAAAGGGTGTTGTTTTGTGATAGCGTCATCACGCCGTCGCAAAACGGCGTGAAATTTCACTTCGTTTTGCGATGGAATAAGGGAACCCGTCACAAAAAGGTCTAATTTGTGACGGATTTCCATTTCATAGCATATCGGCCTTTTATTCCTTTTCCATTTCAGATCCGCTCAGTGCACGTTCATGTCCGGCGTTTTCTCTCATCTCTGCTCGGTGCTGCCGTCTATTCTCCGTCATCGTGTTGTTCACCATCCATTCTTCCTCTGTGTCCTCCTCCCCTTGGTCTGGTCGCCGCCTCCCCTTCCCTTTCCAGTAAACTCCTTCTCTTCTCTCTTATTTTACCATTCTTGGTTTCCCAAGACCCCAAACACTAGAACAGTAAAACGCCTTTTTTTAATTTTTTTTTTTTTAACATCTCACATTTTTTTCTTGAATGATATGAATTTCTTTGTAGTTTGTTTGGGTAATATAACGTGATGATACTAGAGTAAATGAAAAGGGCATGCTTATGCTTCCATAGACAAAGTCTGAGAACATGTCCTTTTAAGTGTTATTTTCCTTTTTCTTTTCTTGCAACAAAATTAATTTCTATACTCAAAACTGCCATATGATTCTATTAAAAAAATATCACATGTTTTCTAAGAAATAGAATTAATTGCACCTAGTTAATTTTTTATACACATTTAATACAAAAAATTATGGATAGCTAAGCATATATATGCTTTGCAAGACTACAACACATGTCAGTTCCCTTAATTTTCCTATGCATTATACTACTATTATATATATATATATATATATATATATATATATATATATATATATATATATATATATATATATATATATATATATATATATATATATATATATATATATATATTCTTTCTTTTATTCTATGCAATTTAAAGTTACTCCGACAAACATATATATTGAAGCTAAACTTGAGACCTAATCTAAGTCCATTAGAGAAGGCATGAAGTGTTGAAAACTGATATTTAGGGATAAGAGAATTAATTAACTAATGTAAAGTAGGAGAAAGGTGTGATTTTAGGAAATAATGAAATTTGTATATATTAAAAAAATTAGTGAGATTAGCTAGTTGAGTTAGTCTCTTATAAAAAGACCTGTTAAATTTTTTTAAAAAAAATATGTCATTTAATTTTTTGATTTGAAACTACTTCTTCATGATAATTTTCTTAACAAGTTATGCAATAAACATGGATAATTTGAAAAACCAAATTATAAATATAGTTTTGATTAAAAGGTAATTATAAATATAAAAGATAAAGTGGATTTTTTATATTATATAAACTTGATTAAGTCTTATATATTATTAATTAGTTTGATTTCAACATTTTTGTATTTGATTATTTACGGTAGAGTTCCTAAAATAATCACATGGATTTGCACCATATATATTAGAAAACCTCCAATTCATCTTATGTCATGTTATAACATTGCATTAGCCTTTAATATGACCCTCATAAACTCCCAATGGTTTGCTCATTCCCTAATTCAATGTGTAGTTTCCTATTCTTTGTATGCCTCTTCCACATGCATGTCCCTATCTTCTAGTGTACTATCCTCATTCTCTAGTTGCTTGCTAGGATCTGGTTTTTAGTTTAATGCATGTGTTTGTTTCTCACTTTCTTGATTAAGTGTCAATTGGTTGGTATAAGTGGCCAGTTGTATTGGCCACTTATATTGTGACATGTTGTTTTGTGGAATGGGGCATATCCCCACTGCATATATTTGGGATGCAACATTAGTGCAAAAAAGTGCTTTAAGACTCTCGTTTAGACCGAAGTATTGACACCCCAGTCTTAAAAGTGTGATCGGTGGTAGTTTTGTAAATATCAAAAACTTCTTGGATCGGATCCATTATTCAAAGGTCTTAAATATATTATTCAGACTGGTATCCAAAGCAACCGGTCTTAAAAATGTTATTAAAAAAATAAAATATCAATTACTTTTTAGAGAAATCTCATACTACCGGACTTAAATTTTATCCGGTTCAAAATATAAGAAAAAATTTAAATATAAAAGTCTAAAAATTTTAAGACCAGATATATTTAGAAGCCGGTCTTAAAAGTTACACTTTTAAGACCGGACTTAAATTATGACTGGTACAAAAAATTGTCTGTTTGTTCTAAGTTAACGGAATTGGTAAAATCGTCAATGTCTATGTGCATTTTAGTACTTTAAAAAATTTAATAGTGCCAGATATAACTGACGTAAAACATTATTAAAATTGCACCTTCACCTTTTATTTTTATAGCAGGGGCATCAATTAAGAGGGAATCTTCGAGGAATTGTTAGAAGCTTCATCAATTGGGCTTATGAGAAATTTGTAGGTGGCATATTAGCCTGTTGTGAAAGCGAAAAAATGGGCAAGTTTGGGCTTTGTATGAAAACTGTATAGGACTTTGGGCTTGTTGAAGTCAAATTTGAGAAACAGCCATATCAACTATTTTAAATCTCTCTACAGTCTTGACCGAGAAGAATCTCTCTAGTTCCAAACGTCTACTACCTTCCCTTGTCCAGAGTACCTCTCCTTTATGAAATTGATGAGTACTCCATCAAATGAAGAAATCATAAAAGCTTTATTTTCAATGGGCAATTTCAAAGCCCCTGGAATTGACGGCAAAGATGGAGTTGAAATGGAATGGAAAAGGAACTTGTAATACTTACGTAATCGCCTGAGTTGAGTTTGCTGTGGTGGCCGGATTGGTTTGTTCCTGATCAACTCAGGGAGGATGGGCAAATTAAAGCTTTTTGCTCACAGGGTGATGAGAGAAGGGAAATATAACATTTGCTGAGGCGTCGTTTTGTTTTTTTGGGAGCGCAGGCTGATGAGAGAAGGGTTTTGTTTTTTAGGAGCGCAGGCTGATGAGAGAAGGGAAACATAACATTTGCTTGGAGGGGGTGGGGTCCCTGAGTATAACGCTTCGTGGGTTTCGTTTGTTTCTTCTTTTAGGGGGTGAGATTTTGAGCTGAGAGAATGGAAAGATACGAGATTCTGAGCAGGCTGGTGAGCGAAGGGAAATATAATTGAGGCGTCTTTTTTTTGGGGTGTTGTTTTTGGGGGTTGTCTGGAAGGAATCAGTTTGGATACCATTTGCCCATCTTATCTTACCCCATTAGATGAGTTCTGGACAATTCAAATTTAATTTGTTAAATTGGTGATTTTTGCTCCTCTCAATCCCACTTTTTTTTTATGCTTAATCCCACTTTCACCAGTGAACGGAAGGAAAAAAGGCCCGGGGGGGCGTTTGAACTAGGTAATGGGAAATTAAGGTTGTTAATAAGTAATAACGCCAAAATTAATTTTACTACAAGTTTTTTTAACAAAAGGCTATTAAAGTACTTCAAACTAAATTTTTATATTCTTAGAATCTTAAAAGAAAGTGCTTCAAACAAAATTTTTAAGCTCACAGGCTGATGAGAAAAGAGAAATATAACATGTGCTGAGGCGTCTTTTTTTTTGGGGGTCGCTGAATTTAACACTTGCTGCATTGTTTCGTTTGTTTTTTTTAGGGGGAGAGATTTTGAGCTTAGACAATGGAAATATACGAGATTTTGAGTGGGGTGGTGAGAGAAAGGAAATATAACATATGCTTGGAGGGGGGTGGGGTCCCTGAATATAACACTTGTGGGGTGGGGTGGTGAGAGAAGGAAAATATAAATTTGACCAAAAAAAAAGAGAAGGGAAATATAACATTTGCTTGGAGGGGGGTGGGGTCCCTGAATATAACACTTGCTTCGTGGTTTCGTTTGTTTTTTTTTGTGGGGGGGGGGGCTTATCCCACCTGATTCATCAGGGCCTTCGGTTTTGACTAATTCAAATTCAGGTTCTGTAGTGGTAAGAACGACCCTCCCAACAGTGATAGCTGGGGGAGAGATTTTAAGCTGGTGAGAGAATAGAAATATACGAGATTTCGTGAGAGAAGGGAAATATAACATTCGCTGAGGTGTCGTTGGGCTCTTTTTTAGGAGCGCAGGCTGATGAGAGAAGGGAAACATAACATTTGCTTGGAAGGGGTGGGGTCCCTGAGTATAACGCTTCGTGGGTTTCGTTTGTTTCTTCTTTTAGGGGGTGAGATTTTGAGCTGAGAGAATGGAAAGATACGAGATTCTGAGCAGGCTGGTGAGCGAAGGGAAATATAATTGAGGCGTCTTTTTTTTGGGGTGTTGTTTTTGGGGGTTGTCTGGAAGGAATCAGTTTGGATACCATTTGCCCATCTTATCTTACCCCATTAGATGAGTTCTGGACAATTCAAATTTAATTTGTTAAATTGGTGATTTTTGCTCCTCTCAATCCCACTTTTTTTTTTATGCTTAATCCCACTTTCACCAGCGAACGGATGGAAAAAAGGCCCGGGGGGCGTTTGAACTAGGTAATGGGAAATTAAGGTTGTTAATAAGTAATGACGCCAAAATTAATTTTACTACAAGTTTTTTTAACAAAAGGCTATTAAAGTGCTTCAAACTAAATTTTTATATTCTTAGAATCTTAAAAGAAAGTGCTTCAAAAAAAAATTTTAAGCTCACAGGCTGATGAGAAAAGAGAAATATAACATGTGCTGAGGCGTCTTTTTTTTGGGGGGGGGGTCGTTGAATTTAACACTTGCTGCATTGTTTCGTTTGTTTTTTAGGGAGAGATTTTGAGCTTAGACAATGGAAATATACGAGATTTTGAGTGGGGTGGTGAGAGAAAGGAAATATAACATATGCTTGGAGGGGGGTGGGGTCCCTGAATATAACACTTGTGCGGTGGGGTGGTGAGAGAAGGGAAATATAAATTTGACCAAAAAAAAGAGAAGGGAAATATAACATTTGCTTGGAGGGGGGTGGGGTCCCTGAATATAACACTTGCTTCGTGGTTTCGTTTGTTTTTTTTTGTGGGGGGGGGCTTATCCCACCTGAATCATCAGGACCTTCGGTTTTGACTAATTCAAATTCAGGTTCTGTAGTGGTAAGAACGACCCTCCCAACAGTGATAGCTGGGGGAGAGATTTTAAGCTGGTGAGAGAATAGAAATATACGAGATTTCGTGAGCGAAGGGAAATATAACATTCGCTGAGGTGTCGTTGGGCTCTTTTTTGGGGGGATTGTTCGGAAGGAATCGGTTTGGACACCATTTACCTATCCTATCTGACCCATTAGATGAGATCTGGATGGTTCAAATTTCATTTTTTAAAGTGGAGATTTTTGCTCTTCTCAATCCCACTTTCTTTCTTTCTTTTTTTTTTTGCTCAATCCCACTTTCACTAGCGAATGGAAGTAAAAAAGAAAAAAGAAAAAGGTGTTTCAACAAGGAGATGGGAAATTAAGGTTGTTAATACTTAATGACGCCAAAATTAATTGTACAACAAGTTTTTTAAACAAAAGGCTATTAAAGTGCTTCAAACTAAATTTTTATATTCTTAGAATCTTAAAAGAAAGTGCTTCAAACAAAATTTTTAAGCTCACAGGCTGATGAGAAAAGAGAAATATAACATGTGCTGAGGCGTCTTTTTTTTGGGGGGGGGGTCGCTGAATTTAACACTTGCTGCGTTGTTTCGTTTGTTTTTTTTTTTAGGGGGAGAGATTTTGAGCTGAGACAATGGAAATATACGAGATTTTGAGTGGCGTGGTGAGAGAAGGGAAATATAACAAATGCTTGGAGGGGGGTGGGGTCCCTGAATATAACACTTGTGGGGTGGGGTGGTGAGAGAAGGGAAATATAAATTTGACCAAAAAAAGAGAAGGGAAATGTAACATTTGCTTGGAGGGGGGTGGGGTCCCTGAATATAACACTTGCTTCGTGGTTTCGTTGGTTTTTTTTTTTGGGGGGGCTTATCCCACCTGATTCATCAGGACTTTCGGTTTTGACTAATTCAAATTCAGGTTCTGTAGTTGTAAGAACGACTCTCCCAACAGTGATAGCTGGGGGAGAGATTTTAAGCTGGTGAGAGAATAGAAATATACGAGATTTCGTGAGCGAAGGGAAATATAACATTTGCTGAGGCGTCGTTGGGCTCTTTTTTTGGGGGGATTGTTCAGAAGGAATCGGTTTGGACACCATTTACCTATCCTATCTGACCCATTAGATGAGATCTGGATGGTTCAAATTTCTTTTGTTAAAGTGGAGATTTTTGCTCCTCTCAATCCCACTTTCTTTCTTTTTTTTTTTCTTTTTTTGCTCAATCCCACTTTCACTAGCGAACGGAAGTAAAAAAAAAAACAAAAAAGGCGTTTCAACAAGGAGATGGGAAATTAATGTTGTTAATACGTAATGACGCCAAAATTAATTTTACTACAAGTTTTTTTATCAAAAGGCTATTAAAGTGCTTCAAACTAAATTTTTATATTCTTAGAATCTTATAAGAAAGTGCTTCAAACAAAATTTTTAAGCTCATAGGCTGATGAGAAAAGAGAAATATAACATTTGCTGAGGCGTTTTTTTTGGGGGGGGGGTCGCTGAATTTAACACTTGCTGCATTGTTTCGTTTGTTGTTTTTTAGGGGGAGAGATTTTGAGCTTAGACAATGGAAATATACAAGATTTTGAGTGGGGTGGTGAGAGAAGGGAAATTTAACATATGCTTGGAGGGGGGTGGGGTCCCTGAATATAACACTTGTAGGGTGGGGTGGGGTGGTGAGAGAAGGGAAATATAAATTTGACCAAAAAAAAGAGAAGGGAAATATAACATTTGCTTGGAGGGGGTGGGGTCCCTGAATATAACACTTGCTTCGTGGTTTCGTTTGTTTTTTTTTGGGGGGGGGGCTTATCCCACCTGATTCATCAGGACCTTCGGTTTTGAGTAATTCAAATTTAGGTTCTGTAGTAGTAAGAACGACCCTCCCAACAATGATATATTCAAGCAACATATCACGATGTGTTGACGTGCAAGCTCGAAAGGTTACTGTGCTGAAGAGTCATGACTCACATGTGCTTATACAACAGTTACTTCCGCTGGCCATAAAAAATACCCTGCTCTCGATGTGTTTGTCGTTTTGGTCGAGCTTTGTACTTTCTTTCGGAAGTTGTGTTCCAAGGTTTTGATAGTGGAGGAGCTCGACCAGCTGCAGCAGAAAATCATTCTTACGCTGCGTCATTTGGAGATGATCTTTCCTTCTTCATTTTTCACGGTCATGGTTCACCTGACAGTACACCTTGTTCACGAAACAAAGCTTGTTGGCCCAGTTCAGTACCGATGGATGTATCCTATTGAGAGGTACTCGTTAAAAAATAATTACTTTAGCATTACTCCCTAGTCGCACGTTTAACCATTGATGCATCGAAATTTTTCCTTCTCAACTTTATAGGTTTCTTGGGAAACTGAAATCTTACGAGGAATAAGGCGTGGCCTAAAGGCCCAATAGCAGAAGGTTATATTGAGGATGAGGTCTTGTACTTTTGTTCAGGTACTTCGATGACATTGAGACGTCATTCAACCGACTGCCTCGTGTAGATGATTGTCTGAGCTTGAGCTTGAGGCGGAGCCATCAGCAACAAAGTTGTTAATCCCTCGTGTTGGTAAACCAGTTGGCGAAAGTGAGAAATTCAAACTCACGGCACTTAGAGAAGTTTCAAGCACATAGACATGTCCTGATTAATTGCACCAAATTCGAACCGTACATTCAGTAAGGATTTCACACACACACACACACACACACACACTCACACACACATATATATCCTATATATTTCCTTACATTTTATACATACTCACATTTCATGCTCGTCATTGCATGTTTAATTTCAGGGAATTCAGGAGTCATGTGAAGCGTGAACTGAGGATCCGTACACAGACATCCTCCGAAATTGATAGAAAGGTCCACAGAGAGTTAGAGGGTTGGTTTAGGAGGAGAATAATGAACGACCACAACCCGTACTCATCAGAATTCAGAGCTCTCGCGCTAGGCCTGCTTGACCGCACCCAAAGTTTTACAGCATACAATGTCAATGGTTTTAAGTTTTGTACCGTCTCACGAGATCAGGGAGTGCTGACCCAAAACTCTAGTGTATATGGCTCGTTTGGGACGAGGAGTTATGCGAGCAACAGTGACGGGAACATGCAGTTCGGTGACGTCCCGTATTATGAAAAGCTGCTTGATGTGGTCAGGATAAGTTACCAAGGCCTTTTCACCGTGACGTTGTTCAAGTGTTTGTGGGCGAATATAACAACGTCCAGGGGACTCACGACTGACGACTTAGGCATCACATCAGTGAATTTATCCCCGCCTATTCACAGTGGTCAGTCTGAAGATGACGAGCCGTATATTCTTGCCTCAGAGGCCCTGCAGGTTTATTATGTCGCTGATGAGAGGCACAAGGATTGGAATATGGTGGTTCACTTAAAGCCTCGGGACCTTTACAACATGGGCGATGGTGATAACGTCGCCTACGATTGTGAGCCATTCCAGCCCGCCAGCTTCGAAGACTTCTTCCCAGACGGCGATGACAATTTACCTATAGTTTGGTACGTTTTTTACATTACGCTTTATGAAATAATAACATTTAACTAAAGTTTTATTTATGTTCACACATATTCACCTCACACGTAACATTTTATGCAAACTTTCTTTGTGGGGATGGTGAAGAAGATTGAGAGAAAAACTTATGCCTACGCTGTAATATGTAATCTTTTTATTACATTTTTAAAAAAAAAATCCACAACATTATTTGTAGCGGTTAAATAACCGCTACAAACACTACATAACCGCTACAGATAAAAACCGCTACAAATACGCAGCCTAACCGCTACTAATGCAAACCGCTACAAAAAGTGAGACCTCAACCCCTACAAAATGATGCGCAGATACCACCATAAATACCCCCACCAAACCACATTTAATATGCTTCAGTTTCTTTTCTACACACGTTTTCTCTCCGCCTTCTCTCATATTTTTACGTTTTGTCAAAGAGGTTAACTATTTGAAGGGGGTAAGTGCCGTTTAACCGGATCAAATCTAATGATTCTGATACTAATGTTTGTTATTTTGCAGTTGAACCGGATATATTTTTCAACTTTCCTTCTACTTCCACATACATTATTCAATCGACTTCTACACATATTTTTTAAGCAATGAGTATTATTTTAATTAACTCATTATTAGTTCTTATTATACTTACATATTGTCATTATTTTGCACCTACATAATCACCTTATATATTTAAATATCATATTTTAATATATTTTATTTTCATTAAATATATAAATTATTAATAACGCAATATTTACTTAATTACCACGATAAATAATAATTTTTTTTTCCAGTCATGAATTTGTAGCGGTTACGTAAACTGCTACAAATATTCAAACATTTTTCTAGGAAAAAATGGCGGGATTTCTTTGTAGCGGTCTTAGTAGCGGTTACCCACAGCTACAAATATTCAAAAGAATTAAGCTCGGCAAACTTTTTTTTGCGAAAAAATGGTGGGAATATTTGTAGCGGTTACCAACCGCTACAAATATTCACAAGAATTAAAACTAGCGGAAAAATTTTTTCTCCAAAAAATGGCGGGAAAATTTGTAGCGGTTACGAACCACGACAAATATTCAAAACAATTAAAACTGATGGCGACAAAAAAATTTCAAAAACATATTTTGTAGCGGTTATATAACTGCTACAAGTCTGGACAAAATCAATTTGTAGCGGTTTAGAAACCACGACTAAACTCTCAAACTAGATGTCAGCGCAGCTCATGTAGTGTCGGTTAGTGGTAACCGCTACAGATATAGTAGCGGTCGCTAGAATTGTAGTAACGGTTTTTTTTAACCGCTACAAATCAGCTTGCCACGGTGGATTTTGTAGCGGTTATAATAACCGCTACAAATGTCATTAGTTGCGCCGAAAACTGCTACAAATACGTCATATTAACCACCACTAATGATCGTTTTTTTTTGTAGTGACATGGTATATGGTCCCAACACTTCTGGATTTTGATGGGACTCGGACACCAAATTGTTGGGATCCGTACACGCAGCGGAAGGAATCTCATCCATTTTAAATTTTACGAATCCCATAAAGAGGATCTTTCAACGGCATTTAGATCAAGGTTCGTTAGAAAAACTGTACCTATATGAGCTTGTATGCGTCCTTTCTTGAACACGTGGGCTAACACCTTCTTCTTGTTCAATCAACTTGTGAGCGACCTTTGCAAACACGTGGGCTAACACCTCCTTGTTCGATCAATCTCTAGGAGCCGACTCTATGAATCCACTCCCTCTACCGGTATCCACACCGAACAGCCACTACTAGAAAAAGTCAAATTTGCGATGGAATTTTGTGACGGAAAAAAATCCATCGCAAATTTGACTGAATTTGCGACGGACTCAATATCCGTCGCAAATTGCGACGGATATTATGTCCGTCGCAATTTTTTTGCGACGGACCCTCTGGTCCGTCGCAAAGTGTCGATGTCGCCACCGACGCTTTGCGACGGACCAGGCGGTCCGTCGCAAAAGGCAAAGTCTCTTATGAGACTTTGCCTTTCGTCCCGACCCCCCCCCCCAAAAACTGTCCAGATCCGGCCCCCCTCCCCCTCGTCCTCGCCCCCGCCCCCAGCTCCGGCCCCCCTTCAGCTCTTCCCTTCTCCCCCCAGCTCGTCCCCCCCCCTTCAGCTCGCCCCACGCAAGCTCCGGTCGGCCCTCCCCCAAGCTCGTCCCCCCTCCCCGAAGCTCCGGTCGGCCACCTAGCTCCCTCCCCCCTGCAGCTCGTCCCCCCTCCCCCTAGCTCGTCCCGCCTTCCACCAGCTCCGGCCCCCGCCCCCAGCTCCTCTTCCCACAGCTCCGGCCCCCTTCTGCCTCCCTCAGCTCCCCCCCACTTTCAGCTCGATCGTCGTCATCTTCTCCGTTCCGGTCACCGCCAGGTTCGCTTGAATTTTTTTTTTTTATAATTATATGGAAATATTTATGTTAGATTTGCTTTATTACATAATTTAAATATGTATGTTAGTAGAAGATTATAGATTACATGATTTTAAAGGCAAATAGTTGGTAATGATACATAAATCTTTATATAGGATGATTTAGGCTAATTATAAAAGTTTGTATGTGCTATAAAAATTAGTGGAATTTACTATTTGATTTAGGCTATCATACAAATTTTGCGTTTACATTTTTTGTTTTAATCTATCTTTAACAAGTTATACAATAAATTTGATTAAGTCTTCAATAGTCTCTTTGATCTAGCCTATATATGTTAGAAACTCCAAAATACTTAGTATTCTAATTTTTGTTTGCCCCAGTAACTGAACTAGCTGGGAAGTATGGAAGGCAATCATGATAGAAGTTGGATGTACAATCGTCTAACTGATAAAAGAGAACTAACGCAAGCATTCTTGGCGGGTTTGGAAGAGTTCATCCAATTTGCTTTGGCGAATTCAAATAATTCAAGTAGGGAGATCAGGTGTCCGTGTGCCAAATGTAGGTGTTTAAGATTTAGGGATACGGGCAATGTCAAAATTCATTTGTGTCAAAAGGGATTCATGAAAGACTATGAATGTTGGGAATGTCATGGCGAAGCCCGACAGACACCGAGTGGTTATTACGGGGACAATAGTCATCGAGAAAACCTTAATCAATATGAGCAGTTGGTTATGGATGCCGCGGGACCGTCGATCGGCCAATATTTTGATCCCCTTACTTATCTTTGAGTCGTCACACATGGGAGAGGAGACCGGTACACATACCCAACCATCATACATGGGTGAGGATCCTCATCCGGAAGCCGCTAGGTTCTACAAAATGCTTCAAGAAGCCCAACGTCCGTTATGGGTAGGTTGCGAACACTTTCAAAATAGTGAATATTCATCGCTATCGGCTACCCTAGCAACACTAAGCTTGAAGAATGATCACCATATGAGTAAGAGGAATTACAACGAAATGATGCAGATCATGAGTAAGGTTGTTCCCAGAGACAATAATTTGCCGAAGGATTTTTACCAAGCAAAAAAAAAAGGTGAAAGAGCTTGGGCTTGGAAGTGAAAAAATTCATTGCTGCCCCAAAGGATGTATGTTGTATTACAAGGATGATGCTGAACTGACCAATTGTAAATTCTGTGGACATGACAGATATAAAGTTGTGGGGAAAGGAAGGAAAATGACCCGTCATGCGTTAAGCAAGATGTGGTACTTTCCTCTAGTGCCAAGACTTACGAGATTGTATGCATCAGAACAAACAGCTGCTCACATGAGATGGCACCGGGAGCATCGTAGGGATGAAAACTTTGTGATGCATCCATCCGATGCGGAAGCTTGGCGTAAATTTGATGAGGCAAATCCTTTCTTTGCTATGGATCCCCGTAATGTCCGTCTTGGTCTATGCTCAGATGGGTTCGCTCCTTTCAACAATACGGGCAGGGCTTATTCCTGTTGGCTGTCATTGTGACTCCGTACAACCTCCCACCTTCTATGTGCATGAGAAGAGAGTTTTTCTTTCTTAACGCGTTAATCCCCGGGCCATCCAACCCAAAAAGAAGATAGATGTGTACCTCGGGCCTTTGATAGACGAGTTGAAGATGTTGTGGAGTGAAGGGGTTCTTACGTATGATATATCATTAAGTCGAATTTCACCATGCGGGCTGCCTTAATGTGGACCATAAATGATTTCCCGCATATGGGATGTTGAGTGGCTGGCAAACGTCGGGGAAGGTTGCATGCCCGGTATGTCTTGAACAGAACATGGGTTTTAACTTGGCACACAGTCGCAAGGTCAGTTGGTTTGATAGGCATCGGCGATTCCTACCCCCCGATCATCCGTGGAGGAGAAATAGAAAAGACTTCACGCGGAATGTTGTCGAACGAGCAGAGCAACCCCGTCGTTTAAGTGGCCAAGAAATATGGGACGAGTCAAGTACATTCAAAGTGTCGAAGAGGGGCTGCTTCTGGGGAACCCGAGGGATACGGCGTTGATCATCATTGGAACAAACGCAGCATCTTCTCGGGAACTACCATATTGGAAAGATCAATTGTTAAGACACAACCTCGATGTCGTGCATATTGAGAGGAATGTGTTTTGCAACATTTTGTACACCGTGAAGAACACCAAGGGTAAGACGAAGGACACAATCAACGCAAGACGGGACATAGAAGCGATATGCGAAGGCACGCTTTACATTTGGTGGGAGTGGCACGGACGGACTTCCAAACCTAGAGCGCCGTACACATTCAACAAACAACAGAATTTGGAACTGTTGCAATGGGTTAAAGATCTGAAACTGCCAGACGGTTATGCGTCAAACATGAAAAGATGTGTCGACATTTACGAGGCGAAGTTATTCGGCATGAAGAGTCATGATTGTCATGTTTTCTTCTAGAGATTGTTGCCTTGGGCCTTCAAAGCACTTCTGAAGCATATATTGTCTATTCTGACGGAATTTTCCATGTTCTTTAGAGAAATTTGTGCTTCTGAGCTTAATGTTGAAAAGTTACGACACCTGGAGGCGAGCATGCCCATAACTCTATGCAAGTTAGAGATGATATTTCCTCCTAGCTTGTTTGACTCAATGGAACATTTGCCCGTTCACTTGGCCTACGAAGCAAAGGTAGGAGGCCCGCAACAATATAGATGGATGTATCCGTTTGAGAGATAATATATATATATTTCTATCGCGCTGTTATTAATTGACCGACACGGTACTTTAGTTTATAAATACCCTCTGATATTCCATTGTAGGTTTTTACGCACACTTAAGCACAAGATCAAAAATCCAAGGTACGTTGAAGGATCTATCGCTGAGGCATATCTAGTCGAAGAGGCCGCAAAATTTGCGTCATACTATTATCCCCCGAAATGATGTCAAGATGGAGAGGGTACCTCGCAACGATGATGCCGGTGATACGAGGGATCAAAAATCAATATTTAATTTTCCAGGGCGAGTCGTGGGAAAACGTTCGAGGTCAACTCTTGACGGAAGAGATAAGCGAGTAGCGGAGTGGTACATTCTAAACAACTGTGAAGAGGCCGCCCAGTATTTAAAGTAAGATTTCTTTTCTTTTTGCTGTTACGGTAGGTATTCCAAGATTAACTTCATTTTTTTCTTACAGTTACTTCTCTAATTCGGTCCGATCGGCAAATCCTTCAATGTCAGGATCCGAAGTTGACCAATTCACGAACTCTGAGTTTCCAAAATGGCTTCGATCCTACTTCGTGGAAAATCCATCAGATCCCAATGAAGTTGCGTGGAGTTTGTCCTATGGAGCTGCAATTAGTGTTACCGGTGCAAGAAATACATAATCAATGGGTATCGGTTTTCAACCTGTCGAGGCGAATGCAGGTACACTATGTTGTAATTATGGTGTATGTTGTCGAGGTGACAAAGTTGATGGGGTGGAGACTGCCTACTACGGGAAGTTAGTTGACATAATTCAACTGAGTTACCCGTGGGACAAGGTAGTGACCCTTTCAAATGTCAGTGGTTTGATAACAGTCCGCGTGGGACAAAAATGGACAAACATGGAAATATTGAGATCCACTGGACAAGGAGATATACGGTTGGTTATGACCCATTCATCCTTGCTCAACAGGCGGAACAAGTTTACTATACATCATACCCCACATCCCGTCCAGTGGAGGGAGTTATAAAACCAAAGCACGAAATATTATACCAAAGTCGAAAGAGCCGGAATCAAATGACGGTATGGCTGAACTGTTCCAAGCGATGTGGAACATGTACTCCCCATAAACATCTTCGATGACGAAGTACCAAGCAATCTATTTGATTCTGCTGCGGGGTTAGAATTAATTCCTATACAAATTGACGATGAGGAATCGACGATGAGGCGAAGTGATTTACTCGATAGTGAATCGGAGTTCGACGACTATGAGACCTCCTCGAGAGGAAGACGTGCAAGCAAATGTTGATGAACAAGAATCGTCCGATTGATTTCTGTTAGTTCTTTGTTTGTGATGATCTGTTATAC
Organism: Acacia pycnantha; assembly: GCA_025563575.1. Classification (NCBI taxonomy): domain Eukaryota; kingdom Viridiplantae; phylum Streptophyta; class Magnoliopsida; order Fabales; family Fabaceae; genus Acacia; species Acacia pycnantha. Next base: position 6,060,389 of record JAMWYP010000002.1, on the reverse strand, counting down.
TACATAATTTGTTAATGCGCTACTGTCATATTAACTAAATAACTTATTGTTATATATTTTTGACATTATGTCTATAAGTGTTTAGAGATGGAGCATCTAGGAGGACGTTCAGGTAGTGGACGGGGTAGTGGTCGAGCCCAACCCCGTCCTATCAGAGGGGGTAGGGCGACGTCATCTGCTCTTTATGGAGGTAGAGGGTCCAGCGCTTCCCCAGATATGCCGTCCTTTTATATGTCATCTTCACCGTCTACATATTTGTCATCTTCACCGTCGTTGTATATGTCGTCATCATCGTCTACCCCCCCCCCCACTGATCCACAGCAAGGGGGATCACAGGTTTACAATATAATTTCTGATTGATTTACATATGTTTAGACTACATATGATTTACATATGTTTATCTTCAATACTTCACATTCCTTCCTTAGCACAATGCGTCGCCTCATAGCCACGTCGGGTTTGATTTTCGCGCCAAGATATGACGTTGCTGAACATCGTGCGGGCGAAAGCAAATTATAATCATAAGGGAGGCCGGTATTTGACTCAAAAGCTTTATGGCTTGAGAAATAAAAGAGGCAAGAAAGACTGGATTTCTCAGGACACTGTAGACGAATTAATGCAGAATTGGGCCACAAATGAACAGTTTCAAAACATGAGCACGAAAAATAAGCAAAACAGGGCGAAAATGGAAGGACCGTCATATGCTTGGCGGCTGCATTCCTATTAGTGAGCATCGACGGAAAATTGTAAGTACACATTATTTTCTATTTAGGTATTTGATATTTTGTACTTTGAAGTAATTAATTAAGGTCATCATCTGCGTTTGCAGGTAGAGTCTGGGGAAGTTCCTGAAGGATCGATTGAGTGGGCTACCTTTGAGCGGACCCATTCCCGACAGTCTGAAGTGAGTGAGAGACAATGGATTAGCCAAAGGGCGCAGCAAGTAGCGGTTAAACATTTATTGCCTTTATTACTTGTTTTATGCACCACCATATTTATTTCATTTTACATGTCTTATAAGCATGTATTTTTGTGCTTGTAGGAATCCTTTCAGAAGCTGTCGCAGGAGAGAGAGTCGCAGCTTGGGGCTGGCCCCACATCCTCTCAGTCCGACAATGAGAGTCTGTTCTTTGAGGCTGCAGGCGGATTAAACAAGAAAGGGAGAGTCTTTGGATACGGTGCCTCTGCTGCCGATCAAGCAATCAAAGCGCTCCTCATCCAAAGATCAAGGTGTTTCTCCGTGTACACGTAATACATTTGATATTGATAATTTCCATTCTCTTGTCCATTCAAATGAAGTAAAAATAAAAAATGTACTTCATAATGTTTTTGCAGATGAGCTGAAGAAGATGAAGGCGTTAGTGGAGCAGCAAGCAACACAGATGAGTCAACAACATGACATCATGAGGCAGGAGATGCTTCAGGAACGGGAGAGGATGGAGCAGGCGATGAATCAGGAACGAGAGAGGATGGAGCTTGCGATGCAACAGGAACGGGAGAGGATGCGACATCAGATGGATCAGCAAGCGGAGATGATGAGACAGATGCAGCTTCAACTCCTGTCTCTAATGACACAAAAGGGTTCGGGTCGGCTCTGGTGATGATGACCATGCGGGTGATGATGATGATGATCACAATGCTGATGTTTAGACTACTTTTTAGTATTTGTTCCTTACAACATTATTATACATATTTTGTTTTCTCTAAACTCTTTTTATTATATTCATGATACTTTTGCATTCAATTTTCAAGAAAAAAAATTTTAAAAAAAGAAAACAATTAAAAAAATTTAAATTTAAAAAGATTCAAAAAATAAAATAAAAAAATTTAATAATTTTGCTACGGAAACCATTTCCGTAGCAAATTGCTACGGAATTGAATTTTGTAGCAAATTGCTACGGAATATCAATCCGTAGCAAACTTTGTCACGGAAAAAAATCCGTAGCAAATTGCTACGGATTTGAATTCCGTAGCAAAGTTTGCTACGGAATTTAAAATCCGTAGCAAAAATTGCTACGGAATTTAAATCCGTAGCAACTTGCTACGGATTTTTGAAATCCGTAGCAAATTGCTACGGGGTTTTTTGCTACGGAAAAAATCCGTAGCGAATTCCGTAGCAAATCGATTTTGCTACGGAATTTTGGCATTTTTCCGTAGCAAAATCGATTTGCTACGGAATTTGCTACGGATTTTTTCCGTAGCAAAAATCAATTTGTTTTGTAGTGAGCTCTCCAACACGTACGGCAGCGTGCTAGCGCCTTCTTACTTTGTGTCTCTCGTTTTTCTCTCTAGGACTTCTTTTGAGGCTTGTTCGTTCATTCTTTTTAATACGACTTAGATCAATATCCATTTATAGAGTTTCTAAAACCCTAATTGGGCCGTATTAAAATATTCAAGACTAATATCAATTAGTCCTTGAATTTGGATTAAATAATTTAATTAAATCTGTCCAACAGATCTAATCTAATCTATTTACTTAATCCATATTAAAAGTCTGCTGATTTAATTTATTTCTATAAATCAAATATGAGATATGATATATATATCTATTTAATTAAATCTGAGATACTATATCTCAACTCAATTAAATATGAGATACCACATCTTCATTCGAAAATCAAATCTGAGATATGATATATATCTATTTAATTAAATCTGAGATACTATATCTCAACTCAATTAAATATGAGATACCACATCTTTATTCGAAAATCAAATCTGAGATATGATATATATCTATTTAATTAAATCTGAGATACTGTATCTCAACTCAATTAAATATGAGATATCACATCTTTATCCAAAAATCAAATCTGAGATACAATATCTCTATTTGTTTTAAATATTTAATTTATCAAATAAATTAAATGTAAAACAAATATTATATAATAATATCATTATTAAATAATATTATTATTATTTAATTTCGAAATTATGTATATATATATATATACACACACACATATATATATCCATCCTAGATTAAATGTTGTATTCATTAGATCTTAGACATATCTAAGATTCAATGAATCTGGACACTATTGCTTGTATTGGGCTATTCTTGTGTGTGACCCTGTAGGTCCACATAAGATTGGCAGTGGGTCAATATTGTACCAGCCCACAAGTCGCAAGCGGCCTCTAGCAAGACATTGCGACTACCCAATTCATATGGGGATCGCTGATATGATACAACCTATCATACAACCATGTCACGTCCCTTTTGTCACGCGATAACTTGGTCAAGGATGAGGCATGAATAATGTCAACTTCCCCGTTCTTGACCATTACTTTCTCGATTCTTGAGTAGTCTAACAATTGAAATGGAAACTCCTTTCCATCGTAGTATGGCCATACATTTATCGACTCACTCATCGAGGGGCCCAGTATTATCTCTCTACAAATGTGAGGGACAAATTCCATCTTAACCATTCGCATTCCTCTGCATGAAAACCATTGATCCCAATCCAAGCCTTTATCATCACCCGGTCAAAGGTGACTTTTGACTAGGTCAAAGATCAGCGACTCTCATGTAGGAATCCATGATGATCTCAGTCGAAGGGCGTTGTGACGCGGTTATACATGAGATAAGCTTATGACTAAATCCATGCAACTTTCTCATAGTGGGTCAATCCAGCACCTTGTACTCTTACAAGTGCCTATGACTTTGATTCGTATCTCCATACCTCATCAAAGTCATACTGGTCTTATCTCATCTTTGCTCCCGCGTAGATGTCCGACCAGGGACATTTACGATAATCTATTAGATATATCCAGGGATCAGTTATCATTATAAACATACAAATGAAATGATAACTAAAGGAGAATACTTTAAATAACATTAACATTTAAAGTACAATGACTTGCCCCTAGGGCATAATTTCCAACACAAATTTGTCACTGCAGAGCCAGCGGTTTGGGATGAGTATCTCAAGGCATGTCATACCATTGCTGTGTTGATCTTCAGTTACTGCACAAACTAAGATGCATGACATTTCATGTGTACTAACTTAGCTTGATCCATTTTTGTGTAGGTTCATCCAAGGACTTGTCATTTTCACACCAAGACCTTACCCAACTTTGACGCTCTATGCATCGTGTGGGGAAAGGACAGGGTTGTTGGTGACGAAGGAAGATCCCCTTGTGGTATGGAGGAGGAAGTGAATCTTGAAGATGAGGATCTTCCGGAAACACCCAATACTGGTGCTGCTGATTCTGAGTTCTCACCAACAATGCCGAACACTTGTTTCACACAAATCCCTCCAAGTGATACCTCAGTATGTCCAAGGAAGAAGCGCCGCCTGAACCACTCAGATGTCATGGCTAAGGCCCTGCGAGAGACAGTAATATTGCTTGACAAGACCATCGTGAGTATATTTGAGAAACTGGGGAATCAGATATCCACACAAGACAGGCAAACAGAACTTGATGCGAAGGGGGATGATCTATTCATTCCATTTAGTTTTATAAGCACTTAAATATATTATTGTTTTTAAACTTTGAAAACAGTATTATTATTTTCTTTTGAAAATTCGGCTTCAACGAACTTCGTGGGATTAAGTTTTAATAGTTTGGTTGCATTATTGAAAATGTTTATTTCTTTAATACCTAAACATATTTTCATCTCGTCCACTTGTGTGGGAAAAATTAAATTTGATGAAAAGTCCTTCTCTAATATCAATTATCATTACCCCAGAACATAAAGAATTAAAAAATTTCTATGTTAGTTATCTAACTAGCAACTAGCAACGCCCCGCCCTCACCCTTCCTCAGACGAAAAAACAGTTGAGTCATTATTTAAATCACACATTTAATTTTCTAATTGCGTTTTAGTCTATACAACTTAAATAATGAGGTTCCTGACCAGTGGCGGACCCAATTTTTAATATTTATGTGTGCACAATTGCTGCCCCTAAATTTTTTTTTAAAGGAAAGTTTTAAATGCATTTAAAACAAAAGAATACGGACCAGAAAAGAAAAGAAAACTTCAATTTAACATAGAAAAATAATAATCAAGAGTCAATTAAGCTATTACAACAGAATGATTACAAAAGCATTCTTCGATTCTTCATTCCTTGAAAATATTGCATTATATCTCCATCATCAATCTTATCAAACGTATTACGTTCAATATAAGTGTGTCAAGAGTTATCTAAGATCATGCAAGGTGAGTTTGAAATGTCTACAATAGGAGAATTAAATTTCTTAGGACTTCGAATCAAACAAATGTATTTAATTTATAATTTTAAAAAATATATAAAAAATGGAAATAGTGGCTAGTTATAAAAAAATGAAGACCTTTAAATATTTTCTATATTATATAGCATTTCTTCACTATTATCTTGTATGATCAATGGTTCTTTTAATATGATTTTGAAATCATAGATAAAAATACTATTGCATGTATTTTTTGTTTTTCATAAAGAGGAAAAACTTTAAAAAAGAAAAAAAGAAATGAGCTACATGAGCAGCAGGTCTTATAATATATATATATATATATATATATATATATATATAATCTTATAATAAAGTAGGTCGAGTACTATATCTGACAGGAAAATGGGGACCAGTTTATCTCTTGGCAATTGCTCTACCATTGAGCTAGCAAGCTATTGGTGTTAATAGATTTCAGCTAAAAATATACATATTTTAAAATCTTCTGTCTGCATTTGTAGATACCTACACCAACGTGAGTCCGCCACTGTTCCTGACTCAATAATTTATTCCACGACTAATAATAAAAAAATTTCAAAATGAGCAGTATATAATTAGAGTGTTGATAATATATATATATAATTATTCACCCAGCAGGGATGTTTGTGATGTAATTTACTCTGTAAATAATTAAGGAAGTGCACGTAAGGTTTAATTTTTGAAAAAAGAAGCAATGAATAATTTACCCCATAGACTAGCCTGCAACCTACTCCCTACCTCAAACGCCCTCACGCACTGCATTGCTCCAGCCTCCAGCCTCCAGCCTCCAGCCCATGAAGTCACAAAGCCACGCACTGCGTCATTGTAAATCCTATCTTTATTTTTTCCCCTAAAATAAACACTTAGATTTTGTATCTCCCAATAATTCATAATACTTCCCCACAATATAATTCATATTAACATAACTTCTATCTATAATCTCATTTTTCAAGGTAAAAAAGTTAGGAAAAATTACACTCAGATCTCAAGGAAGGAAAAAATTACAAAAAAGTCCCTTGAAATCATAAAATTACAAAAAAGTCCCAAGAGAATTTTTGTTGTAAATACATACATTTCGTGTTGTAAATACATACATTTTCTGTTGTAAATGGTTTGAGACTTTTTTGATATTATTTGTACAGAATTTTTTAAATGTTGTTGTAAATACATACTTTTTCGGTTGTAAATACATATTTTTTCTGTTGTAAATGGTCAGGTGTTTAAATGTTGTTGTAAATATATATTTTTCCTGTTGTAAATGGTTTGGGACTTTTTTCATTCTGTACAAATAATATCAAAAAAGTCTCAAATCATTTACAACAGAAAATGTATGTATTTATAACAACATTTAAACACCGACCATTTACAATGAAAAAGTATGTATTTACAACAACATTTAAAAAATTCCGTACAAATAATATCAAAAAAGACCCAAACAATTTACAACAGAAAATGTATGTATTTACAACAGGAAAAGTATGTATTTACAACAAAAATTCCCTTGCGACTTCTGGGTAATTTTGTGATTTCAAGGGACTTTTTTGTAATTTTTTTCCTTCCTTGGGACCTGAATGTAATTTTTCCAAAAAGTTAGCTATAATCTAATTATGCAGTTAATCATATACAAAAAAAAAATTATGCATTTAATCAAGAAAAAAAACTTACATTCTCTTTAAACTTTACGTTTGCTTGAGAACTGTTTACTTAAGAAATATATATATAAAAAAAAATAAAAAAGAAAACTCGTATACACAATTTTCCCCCAATTAGGGGTGAGCAAATCAAAACCGAAACCGAACCGACTAATTCGGTGTTCGGTTTTTCGGTTTGGTTTTTTTTCTGTTGTTCGGTTTGTGTAATTCAGTTATTTCGGTTTTCGGTTCGATTTTTGCAAAAAAAAATTCGGTTAAAACCGAAAAACCGAATTTTTTTTACTTTTTTGTTAAAAAAATCATAATTAATTCTACAAAAAGCGTTTTCGAGTGTTTCAAAATTCCTCATGACCCTTGACATGTCTATTTTCAAGGAAAAATATTCCCAGAAGCAAGAAAGTCACGGATGATTCTCAGTTTAATATTTTCTTAACGCTGCCCAGTTTATAACTCCATAAATAAGGCTTAACTTCAAAAATATGTTACTACTTGTGTAGAACTCAAAATGCTACATAATTTATATATTTAGAAAGCCCTATATGTCTACTTTATTCATGTAAAATTTCATAACTTTATGTAAAATTCGGTTAAACCGAATTAACCGAAAACCGAACCAAAATATTTCGGTTTTTTCGGTTTCGGTTTTTTCGGTTTTCAGTTCGGTTTTTAAAATACCCATAATTCGTTTTTTCGGTTTTTACCGAAAACCGAACCGAAAAATCGATTTCACAGCCCTACCCCCAATGTATTATATTTGGTTTTGGGTAAAGTGGGGAAGTTAATTATTCTTAAAATAGATTAAGTGAGGTTTAAAATATTGGAAATACTTACATACTCTAACAATTCATCTTATTTTAATCCTACATGGTAGATAAGTCATTTGGAGAAAATCAAATTTTATGATTTTAGGGATGATGAGAAGGAATCGTGTTTTTTGATTTTCTAAATTAAAAGGTTTGTGTTTTTTTAAAATCATAAAATTTGAATTTTTTTTAGATAATCATCTATCATGTAGGATTAAAATAAGATCAGTTGTTGTATTTATTAAATCAGAGTACAGATGAGATGAACCTGCCGTATGTAAATATTTCTCTTAAAATATATCTTGATTTGATTTGGGTTAAATGTTCCCAAGGGATTTCAAAAAAAAAAAAAAATTCACCGACCACTCATTGATTACCACATCTTTCACTTTCTAGTATCACTCTCTCTTTCAAGAATTCAATGTCTTTATTATTTACTAACCATTAGTTTAAAAATTTTATAGGCCATCAAGATTTTGTTAACCTCTACTTTAATTAAAAGGATAAGGAAAACTCATTAGATTATTTGATAGTATTTTTGATTTTTTCCCTAAACTAATTTTTCTGACTCATACACAACCTATGATATGGATAATGTATTTATTAAGTTTATTTAATCTCTCCCAAAAAATAAATTATATCTTATATTTTCAATTTGTTTCCTCATTAAATTTTTAAACATATTTTTCAGTAAAGTTAAAAGTGAAAAGGTTTTTAATTTAAAACATATTTAATAAATTAATAGTCATCTCTTATTTATTTATTTATTTTTGCAAAAGTGTATGTTAAAGTTACAAGTGAATCAGACCTTTTTTTCTGTTGCGCTTAAAGCGCAAAACTTGCGCCTGAAGCGCAGACCTTGCGCTTAAATTATTTTATCATTATTGATTGCTTTTTTACTTTTCAATGCTCACTTCTTTTTTAATTAACCACTTCTCAGTGAAAATTGTAATTAAAATATGTCTACCTCAAATAAGCCCAGGCAATTAAAAAAAAAAAGGCCACATACCCACATTCCACATTTGCTCTCCATTTCCGCCTCGACAGTGTGTCTGTGTGTGTAACCCTAAACGATCCAGATCTCGACCTCACCGTCCCCACCGTCGGCCGTCGCACGTCTCAGGATCTCAGCTCGTCGAGTCGTCCTTGACAGTGAGCACAGGCGCAGCACACAGCGAGCCGCGATTCGCCTTCTATTTTCTTTCTTTCAAGTTGTACAGAATGGGAAAATCTCGATACAGGGTTCCAAAAGGCAAAGGGATTAGGATCATTGCCTTTTCGTGTGTCAACAACTAAACATGTTTTGTTTGTTTGCCGAGGAACGAAGAGGACCGAACAAGCTCTTTTCAAAAGCTTATCATCGCAATGCTACAAGCAACGCATAGGCTCTCTGCTTCAGCCAACATTGTGATTTTGATTATTCGAGGCCAATTTATCTGCCACTTCCACTTCCTTCGGTACTTGTACTCTCTTTCCTAATGTTTTCTCTCTATTTCATGTTTGTTTGACGTTTGCCTCAGTTGAGTAGTCATGAAATTCACTTTCACCTGTAGTTTCTAGATGGCTGAGTTTTCTGTTTGTGGTTGCAAAAGAGTATCTTCTGATTGTTTGATTTAAATTTTTTGATTTTGGCTTTGCGTTGCTGTGCTCGTCTTATTATGACTCAGGATTGAGAATCCATAAATGAACTTATGAAAATTCATAATTCAGTAAATGAACTTTGAGGAAAGGACTGGGGAAAAAGAGTGTCTTCTAATTGTTTGATTTGAATTTTTTGATTTTGGCTTTGCGTTGTTGTACTCATCTTATTATGAACTTATGAAAAAGAGTATCTTCTGATTGTTTGATTTGAATTTTTTGATTTTGGCTTTGCGTTGTTGTGCTCGTCTTATTATGACTCAGGATTGAGAATCCAGTAATGAACTTTGAGGAAAGGACTGGGGAAATTTGGGATTTTAAATGTGTGATTCACTTACTTATGTAGCACGTGAATCCTGCCTTTCAGTAATATGTGCCTATTGAATACAGCGTACTGTTTTGAGTTTTGACAGTATGAAATCTATTTCTCTGCAATTTCAATCATATCCAAACGGTGGTTCTTGCTATAAAAAAGTCTTAATTTGCAATTGCAGCTTGAGTGACATGCTAAAAATATCTTGAGTCTGTTCATCTTTTGGCTTCTCCTCAAGCATTTATTTCTTGCATCTTTCTTTGTAAAAATTTATACGAATTTAATCCTTATTAATGAGCCTTCCTTTTTCCTGATGCCCCAGCAGAAATATTGTAAGTTTATAGAGTAGAATTTGGAAGCTGTTCCAGACTTCAATCAAGGACCTATTTGACTTTTTTTGTTCTTTCTTAATACTTATGAAACAAACATAGATACCGATGCCTTTATTTTATTCATTAGTTTAGAATTTTGATCCTGAGGTGAAGCTTTTTTCTGGTGCTTTTGTGTTGGAATAAATTTCAATTCTAAAGGCTGTTGGTTATTTCGATTCAACCTTTCTTTTTGCTATGTTAATAGTCTTTGAATGTGAGTGGAGAAATTAAAATAAAGCTGCTGATATGCAAAATCTTTTTTCGATGGTAAATCAAATTCTTAAACAATTTACTGTGTTAGCTTTGGTTTCTTTTCATTTTTTGAAATAGATGTAGTGTTACTATGTATACGGGCCTCTCAAACAAGAGTTTTAAAAATACAGGCCTCTTAACAAGGCCTCTTAACAGGCCACAGGCCAGACCTATATACGGGCCAGACTCAGGCCAAAATATAAGCCTGTAACAGACCACAGGCCAGGCTCAGGCCGCTTCTTTACATAACAGGCCTGACCTGTTAAGGGTGAGGCCAAGCCTGTTTCCACCCCTAACATTCTTCTCCTTTTGTTGGAACGTTGAACCTTGAATATTTGTGTTTCATTTTTAAGAGTTAATCCGTTAAAAATTATATATTATTTCATAAGTGATGTTGTAGTTAATGGTAAAGGGGTGTTTGGTCTTTTACTAATGCGTTTTGTGCGCATCAAAATCTTATTGTGTGTTCTTATAGTGCGTCTCATGCGCATCAAATTGCCACCAATCGTCGTTTCCTCCATCACCACCGTTGAATCACCTTAGCCACTCGTTTTCTTCATCAATACCTCTTTTCCCGTCACAATCAACGCCGGGTAACTTGTTAATTTCGTAGAATCATTTTCCCCAATTTGTATGGTTTTCTTAAATTCTCAGCTTATTAGGTAGAATCGATTGGTGAACCGTTTCTAATGTTAGAATTGCAAATGTTAATTGACTTGCATACTGTTTTTTATGTCTAAAAAAATCTAGAGTTGGGTTAGGAATTGGTAATGGTGACTAGATTGTGTAGGAAACTTATGTGCATGATAAAAGGAGAGAAATTATGTTTAATTTGTCCGCATGTGTTTCCCATGATTTCCATTTGCTGAAACAGTTCTGAATTTTAGGTATATGTCTATGATATTGATGTTGAAACATTAGTTTGGCATGGATGGTAGTGGCTGTATGATGATTATTGATTTACTGTGTGTTAAAAATGTGGATTTATGAATATATATCTATGGTGATTATATGCTGAAATGTTAGAAATGCAAATGTGTGTAATTTTATACTTACTTTCCCACACAGTTTAACTAATTGGTTTAATTGGTTATGCTTGCACTATGCTTACGTATTCAGCTTTAATTCCAATGTCTGCTTGCACTATGCTTTCTTATTCAGCTTTAACTCCAATGTATTCTTGCATCAGATTTTTAGTGTTTGCCACCTACATTTCTGTTGTTGGTTGATATTTTTCTGAGTTTCAGTTATGGCTCCTAGAAAGCGGGCAAAATCCACTCAAGAGTCCACATACAATACCCACCTTTGGAAATCTCAGACACATCTTGATCGTTACAAGGACATTGTGAAGGCTTCCAAAGACAAAATTGTTAAAGAGAGACAATTGGAGGTAGAAGCAGATAAATTTCTGGAGATTCATGCCGTCATAGAGCGTCGAGGGTGGCAACAACTCTGCCAAACACCTTGCCCAAGTTCCATTGAGGTGTGCAAGGAGTTTTATGCCAATGCATTTCTCATGTGTACAAATGACCAAGACAAGCGCGTGAGCTATGTTAGAGGGAAGGATGTAGCTTACGATCCAGACAGTATTGATCAAGCATTTCAAATCAACATCCCTGAGTCAAATAGTGATTGTGGGTATGAAACTACTTTAGCAAGATTTGGATGGGAGAATCGGGACAATATTCCGAAAGAGGCTGCAACTGTTCTTGAGGCCATTGCACTCCCTTGCGTAGAATGGGAATGGAAAGTGGATCGTCACACACCTAGACGTATCTTCCGCAAAGACTTAACATGGATAGCTAAAGTGTGGTACCACTTTGTAGTGAGTAACATCTTGCCCTCCTCAAACAAAAATGACGTTAATTTGGAGAGAGCAGTATTGGTAAAAGAAATTATGGGTGAAGCTTACGTGCACATATCTAAGATTTTATCCAACAACATCCATAAGATTGCGCAAATGGAAAAAAATACTTTTCCTTTGGCACATTGTTCTTTGATTAAAATCTTGTGTGAGAAAGCAGGGGTTGTTGTGGGTAATGAGAATGAGAAGTTAGTCACCCCTGATGCTGTTATTAATGGCTCTATAATCAAGGCATATCAAAAGGAAACCACAAATTTAATGAAGATAATGGGTATTTCGATTCCGGTCGAAGGAGAGGAAGCTGGCCCCTCGTGTGATCATCCCAATACAAATGAAGATGTTGTAGCTCATCACTGTGAAAGTATGCAGGAAGACTTGCAGCACACAACTCCCACAAATCAGCAAATTATGGAGAAACTTCTGCAGCTGGAGCAAGAAGTAAGGCACTTGCAGCACACAGCTCCCACAAATCAGCAAATTATGGAGAAATTACTGCAGCTGGAGCAGGAAGTAAAGCAAAATAATTCTTTTTTGCAGGCCCTCTATGCGAGGTTGATGTTTGACTTAGGGCCCGTTTGGATGGGCTTTTAAAAAAAGTGTTTTTTTTGTAATGCTTATTTTTTAAGTTTCAAATTGGAGCTTTTAAAAAAAAAAAAAAGCAGCATTTTAATTTTTTTTTTGACTTTTGCTTTTTAAAAAAAATATCATCTAAACACATATTAATTAAAAAGCATTTCTTTTTGCATTAAAAAAGTACTTTTTTATCAAAAAAACTCATCCAAACGGGCCCTTACCTCCCTCCTCTACCACCCCGGCAGCAGATGGTGGATATACTGCTGATGGAAATGTTTGCCCTCCCAATCACAATGGTATAAACGGAAAATTACATTGCTTGCCTTAAAATTTGTCATCAACATTTTACTTATTTGAATTTGTGTGTCAAAAGATGACATATCATCTCCACAGCTCATTGAAAACATCATGTACTAACTTAGCATTTTAACATGAATTCAGTAGTGATTGATAGCTCGTTCAACTAATAGAATTATTTGAATATGACAGTTGTTTTGTGTATGGAGAGGGTGGATAGAGTGAGGTTGATTGACAAAACTATTACCTGAAAGATGAAGCTTCTCATCCTGGATCTAAATGGAGTGCTGGCTCATATTGTCCGTAAATAAAATTACGATAGTGCAAAGCCGCCTATACGGGAACCGGATTTCACCTGTTCTAACAATATGGGTGATGTGATTAAATATTTTTCATATCTGCCTTGGTTGAATTTTACTTGTATTTTACCTTCTTTTTTTTCATTTTGCAGTTTACATGAGGCCCCAGTGCGATGAGTTCCTACGTTTTTGCTTTCAAAACTTTTATGTGGTTGTTTGGACATCTAGAAAAAAGTACCAATCTATGACTTATCTCATTGCTTTAGTTTGTATGTTTAACTTAGGTTTAACTGGCAGTCATGGACTAGTTTTATTTTAGCATTAAAAAAGTGAGATAATACATTTACTTTTATTGTGTATTGATGCTTACATATAATTACTTGCAGGGAAAATGCTGATTCACTCTGCATAGAGCCCTACAAACTGACCGGCTTACAATTTTAGCTGACACTGTTTAAATAAACAGTGATTTGTGAGGATTTGTTAGGGGAGCTACAGTACATGACTTCCTGTTGCTATTTAAGTATATATCGATGATGCGCACATCTTCCAGTATCTTCTCCACAGAGTTTACTGTTTCGTTTTTCCAGCTTCCAAGATCGGCGCTACTTAAAATCCAATGGTAGTTTTCTCTTTTTCGACCAATGGAATTTATAATACTCGGAATATACGTGCTTAATTAAATTTTATGTTTTCTTTTGGGGGAAAACTTTTTATTTTTCTTTGGATAGAAGGATATTCGGTGTGGCAAATTTTACGCGGATTCAAGTTATATATTATTATATGTATATTTTTTAATATAAAAATATAGGTAAGCGATCAATATATATATATATATATATATATATATATATATATATATATATATATATAAAATTAAAATTATTATTATTATATTAAACTTTTGGCTAAAGTATACTTTTAATCCTTTAAGTTTATAAATCATACTTTTGGTCCTAAAATTCTAACACCGTTAATATTACTAACGGAAAATGCTGATGCAGCGAATTCAAATGATGACTAATAACATTTAATTACACAAATTTTATATATTTTTCAATTTACCCATATGTTAAATTTAAGTTTAATATCATTTAATTACATAGTCATCACTTAAGTTTATACAGTTATCACTTTAGTTTGTATTTTCTGTTAGTAAAATTAACACTATAAGAATTAAAAGACTAAAAGTATATTTTATATAGTTAAGGGATCAAAAGTATACCTCATTTAAATTCAAAGAATTAAAAATATACTTTAACCTAAACTTTTTAATTTTATGCTCGTTTTTTAATTGTCTTTCATATATTTGTTATATTTATATTATCATATATATACAATATTATTTTATTTTAATCATCACGTCCCATGTCCCACCAGATGATCCAACAGATACAACTGTTTGAACCTTGATCTGCAGATTTCTCGGACTTAACGCGCGCCGACTTTTAAATCATGGTGATCAATTTTTTTTTTTTTGTTATATGGTAATCAATTAAATTTACGAAGAGCATCTTCAACGAGAAATCTTGGAGCCCACCAATTTATTTAATGACTAATGCCTCACTGATCTTTGAAATTCTCCATTTCTCTTTTAGAAATTTAATTTTCATATTACAAAATTATCAAATCAATCAAATTTCATATTCAATGTATTGATGTAAACTTCTGTTGAATGATTTCGTTGAGTTTGTCTGTGGGAAAAAAATGGTGTGGCTGCATTTTATTGCAATTGAAATTATTCGGATACTCTGATTTTTGCTATCTCGAGGGTAACATTCCCAATTTTTGTACAATTTAATGTACTAAATAAATCAATGGAATATATAAATTTTTCACAGTCAATGGCATTTATTTTTCCAACAGGAGAAATTAATTATTTGAAAATAAGGTAGAATGATTTGGAAAATATGGCTATTAAATTGGTTAGGGATAATATGGGATAAGTAATGTCAATTAAGATATATATATATATATATATATATATATATATATATATATATATAAATATAAATTTAATAAAAGGAGGGAAAATATTCTGATAAAAAATTAGTAAAGTTTTAATATAAATTTAATTTTTTTTGGGAAAATCCGTACTATGGCCCTTTTAAACTCAGATATCCCACCTAAGGCCCTAAGAATCTGACATTTCCAGAAGAGGCCCTAGGGCCCTGATGGGAATTAAGTTCAAACAGCAAATGACCATCTTACCCCCTTTAATTAACTCATAACATCACATTATTAAAAAAAGTAAAAGCAGAAGTTTCCCAAAACAGTAGACACGATCAGATATTTGGTTTTGGCGCCACACGAAGAAGAAGAAGAGAGGAAACGCACGGACGACCAGAACGCCAAGGAGAGAACGCAAGTCACAATCCTGAACCTTTATATTTGCTCAACTCAGCGAGGGATAGAACGTGTATATTCGAAATCATCCACTGCTTTCTGAACTCAGGGGATATAAATTTGCTGTTTTGAAGGTTTTTTTTCAGTTAGAAGGTTGGGTGGGTGAAAAGCTTTGAGCTTGGGCAAATTTATGTTATTATGAGATAGGAAATAAGCAATAAATACTAAGATTTTGCTCAAGATATCATTATCACCATTCTAGTTGCTCTTTAATCATTGGTGGGTGGGGTGGAAAAATATGTTGCTCTGTTTTTTGGCATGAAAACAGAGGGAAAGGTGTAATGAGTTAATGGGATGAAGCTACATTTGGTTAAAAACGCTGAAATGGGATAGTTGTTAATACACACTTGTTTTAGTTGTTAATATGACTGATATAGTTGTTAAAATGACTGATATAGTTGTTAAAACGAGCTGAATGTTAAAACGCTGTAGGTTGCTCTTTTTTTGGGCATGGAAGCAAAGGGAGGTCTGTTTTTTAGGGGGAATGAATGAATTTGAAAACGTTGAAATGATATTGTTGTTAATACCTATAGTTTTAGTTGTTATTATGGCTGATCAAGTTGTTAATACGAACTTTATGTTGCAGATCATAATTAAGGATGGCTAGTACTTCCGGGAAGAACCTATTATGTTTCATCCATGTGGGAGGTAACATTGTATATGGGGGAGGACAAGAAAGTGTGTATATTGGTGGAATGGTAAGAACAAGAAACATCAAGGAAGGAACAACATACAAGGAGTTGCTAACTTTCATAGCGTCTGTAATTGGGGAAGAAAATACTGAAATTTGCGTGAAGTGAAAACTTATCTTGGATACTTCTACATTTGTTGATATTGTAGATGATGAAGGGGTTGATCATTTAATTAGGTATAATGAATCGTATTGTCATGTGTACGTTGAAGAAAATGGGAATAATGACAATAGACCACAACAAATTAATGGGCAAATGGAAGAACAAGAAGTGTAAGTGTTGTTGTGTTAAGAAATGTAATTTGTTCCTATATAAATTGTCATTATTTGGTTCTCATTACTTGCACTAATAATTGTTGTTTGTCGCAGGAGGGATGAAGTCTTTGGAGGTGCAGCTGTGTTGTCTATGTCTCCCCCTGAAATGTTCACTGAAACTCAAGACTTGCTATCATTCCCGTGTTCTTCGCAAAGTGTACCATCAAGCATGCCTACAATGAATCATTCGAAATGGAAGGATTTGATAATGGGAGAAGCATGCCTACACATACACCATGCACAGGATACCCTTATTGTATCTCATCCACCCAAATGTAGCTTGACATCGTCGCTTGTAATTGATGGTGTGAGATGTAATATTGACAAGACACCGAATGAAATTCGAACTGACTTGTATAGTGAGTATGGGGTACGGCTGAATTACAAGCAAGCATATTGGGCGAAAGAAAGAGCGGTGACGCAATTAGGACTTGCAAGAATCCAAATCCAAGTTGATCATTCATGGTGTCTTGGCGGCTTCTTTTTTGTGCATTGCCTCTCACACTCTTTTGTTGTATATGTTTTTAGTGAGAAATCCACACCCATATTATTTTTGGAGATGGTGTGTGATGTTATTATGAATTTGTAGATGCATTTGGTGTTGTAAATGAACGTTGGATATTGTTGTCACAATTGTATCCAAGTGTCATTTATGTACACATTTTCATATTGTAAGACAATTGTAAATGACGTTGACAAATATATGTTAAGGTTCTATGATTTGGTTGTTAAAGGGTGCTGATGATGTTGTTAGTGGGGGCTGATCATGTTGTCAGTGGGTGCTGATGATGTTGTTAGTGGGGGCTGATGATGTTGTTAGTGGGGGCTGATCATATTGTCAGTGGGTGCTGATCATGTTGTCAGTGGGTGCTGATCATGTTGTCAGTGGGTGCTGATCATGTTGTCATTTGTTTCTGATATAGTTGGGGTTCATATGGTTCTACATTTTTTCTGATATGGTTCTTCTTTGTTGTCTGATGTTTATGTTAAAGGGGGCTGATCATGTTGTTAGTGGGGTCTGATCATGTTTTTAGTGGGGTCTGATCATGTTGTTAATGGTTGCTGATCACGTTGTTAGTGGGGCTGATGATGTTGTCAGTGGGGGCTGATGATGTTGTTAGTGGGGGCTGATCACGTTGTTAGTGGGGGCTGATGATGTTGTCAGTGGGTGCTGATGATCTTGTCAGTGGGTGCTGATCATGTTGACATTTGTTTCTGATATAGTTGGGGTTCATATGGTTCTGCATTTTTTCTGATATGGTTCTTCTTTGTTGTCTGATGTTTATGTTAAAGGGGTCTGATCATGTTGTTAGTGGGGGCTGATCATGTTGTTAATGGTTGCTGATCATGTTGTTAATGGTTGCCGATCACGTTGTTAGTGGGGCGATGATGTTGTCGGTGGGGGCGATGATGTTGTTAGTGGGGCCGATCACGTTGTTAGTGGGGCCGATGATGTTGTCGGTGGGTGCCGATGATCTTGTCAGTGGGTGCTGATCATGTTGACATTTGTTTCTGATATAGTTGGGGTTCATATGGTTCTGCATTTTTTCTGATATGGTTCTTCTTTGTTGTCTGATGTTTATGTTAAAGGGGTCTGATCATGTTGTTAGTGGGGGTTGATCATGTTGTCAGTGGGTGCTGATCATGTTGTCAGTGGGGGCTGATCATGTTGTTAGTTTTTCCTGATCATATTGGTAAATGGGTACCTTATTATATACCATTTTGTAGCATCTGCACGTACAAACTAACAATGACAGAGATGAAGGAAACAATTGTCTTTGTCATTTATATTAAAATGTCATGTCACATACATCATAAAAGTTACTACACTTTGTTATGAATATCAACTCAAGCGTTCTCCACAATTGCTGTAATAAAATCTGTCATACAACCGATGAGATGTACACACACTTAAAACCAAGTCAGCCTAACTAAATTAAACGATTGCTTCCTAACTTCTCATCTTCCGCTTGTGGGAGTCCTCGATCATTGACAACACTTTGTCTCGATGCCGGTTGTTTCGATGACTGACCAACCACCACAACATGCCAATCTTCAGTTCCCGGATGTCATCCATGGAGTAGGAAGGCATCGTATATCCATCCTCTTGCTCAGTGGCATCCCACATTTGCAATCACGAGACGACATGAACACCACATGAGTCCCTGAAAACAAGAAATTTACATACGTGTTAACAACCTGATACATTTAACATGGACATTATATATATCATTCACAAGAGTGTCTAGAGCTGACTTTTTGCTTTTAAAATATAGGGAGTAGGGACTGACCATTAAACTCGGACCAAATCCTCATGAAACTTTAAAGACCAAAACAAAAATTTAATCAAACTGTAAGAACCAATAATAGTAGTATTAACCCATGGAACAATCTAGGAAAGATACCAGCACAGAAAAACTATAAACATATTTCAGATGCAAGACATAAAGATTGATTACGGGTTCACTACTTCAACTTTACTATTGAACTCTACTATTAAAGAATTGGATTCAGAATGAAATAAATGGAAGAGAGATTATGATTGGAAAGATAAGATTTAGGTCCCACAGGTAATCATATTCTTCTGTGTCACTTTTCTCTCTCTCTATTTCTATCTCTAAATACACGAATATAAGAGATTCAAATTGCTAATTAGACCTCCGAGGTTTAGATTTTAACCTTGGAATATAGAGGGCATGCTATATGTGTTCCATTATTCATAAAGCAAACATTCCTGCTGATCAGAAACTTAACTGTTTGATGTCTCACTTCTTGCTCATAGTTTGTTAGAATGTTAGGTAATCTGGTTCGAATTCATCACTTATCATCATCTAATATATCTTGCATTTGAATTATCATATACTACCTTCGGTCATTAGTATAAGATCTTGTTTGCAACGCATTTTACATTACAAACGAGATTTTATATTAAGGACCGGAGGTAGCAATACGTCTTGTCCAACATTTTTACTTCACAGAGCAAACATGAGCTACAAAAGTTTCCAAATCCCTCCAAATAAAATAAGGTCTTACCTTGCCTGTAGAGGCCCCATATCCAGAGTAGTCATATACGTAATGAAAAAATTTACAGAAAAATATTATCACTTCAAGTGTTTGTTGAAAATTGGCAGGATAGCAAATGAAACTCTTGACACGCTTGGAATTCAAACTGGGTCCAACAAATAAATTAGAGATTTTTTCAAGTCAAAGGTGAACAATGACTGCCATTAAAACTTGTTTGAAACGTTCAACTACTTGGAAAGAGAGAAGAAACAAACAACGATGCATCATCATCATGAAATAATATATCTGAGAAACGTTAACAAAACACACAACGAAACTTTGACCAGGGAGGGGAAAATAAAAGAGGGTTTGAAAAAAGGAAGGTCATAGCACCAAATACCAAGGGAAACACTAATCCTTATCCTATAACTTGAAATTAATGACTATTGAACCTCGACTTGGAAACTAGGAGATGAAGAGGATGCACTACATATTATAGTTGCTGAATCAAGACTTAGAAATCAGATCAAACTTGGAAGCACACAAACACCCAATACATTTCAATCCCAAACATAACTAAGTTAGTACCTTCTACACCCAATACATTTCAGAAACGTTGGATTTGTCAGAAATTTGGGACGAAAAAACCTACAACGTTTCTTACCGTCAATTGCCACAGGAGACAACGACACTTTCGGAGAGCAGAGATGGTTGCACGGTGGCTGATGGTTGCACCTTTGAATGGCGTCGGAGAGCGCAAACGGCGTCGGAGACTTGAGCATACACCGGAGGTTTCCTTGCAGAGACACACGACCGAGAGAGAGAGAGAGAGAGAGCGCGATTTGAAATTGGGAATGAAATTGCCTCCCCCTCCTTTGTCCTGTTGTTAGTGGTGGGTGTGTTGGTCATTTCCCTAAACAATGGAATGCCAGAAAAGGCCCTAGGGCTTCTTCTGGAAATGTCAGATTCTTAGGGCCTTAAGTGGGATATTTGAGTTTAAAAGGGCCTTAGTACGAATTTTCCCTTTTTTTTTTTAGAAAGATGGATATTAGATAAGACTTGTATGATATAAAATTACCCAAAAGTCTTCCTTCTCTCTCTCATTCACGTTTTCAAAGGAAAGGAGAGTAGTTGATGTGCCATCATGTCATAAATACACCAATGTGAAAATAAATAATGAAGGGAGTAGGTAAAGGCTTTGGGGAAAACACAATTTTTCTTCTCAAATACCCTCAGAAATTCGAAATTCAAGAGGGAAAATGGGATATGATCTCATGTCAAAATACATCACTATAACTCATGAAAAGATAGAGGAGTACTAGAGGACACAAGATTATTCCGAAAATACCCTTCCATTTTCGGATTTTAGGAAGGAAGGAAGAAAGAGGAGCATGATAGGCTAAAAATCAAAACAAATCCCTTTGTCCCATCAGCTGCTCCGCGCGACCCAAGAGAAGAGGGAAAAGTAGAAATCATGATCTAGCTTAGGTGTACTTATTTAGCTAAGGGAAAGGACGGATGGGACAAGATTATATTAAAGAAGAAAAGAGGGAGTATGTACGTGGGTTGAGACATGGATTACAGTATTATGATGAGAAGAAAAATGGTTGTTGAAAATGGGAGTTTATGATATCTGCCAACCGTATGGATGTTGGAAACTAATTTTTGTTAGGGTTTCTTTTTTTGTAATACATTGGCAAGCCAAAGGCTTGAGGATTACAAGAAGTCTAATATTAGACTACATTCGCTGATCTCAGTGGCATTCCGCCACATTCCAGATATACTAAGTCAATGCATTCAAAAGGCTGTGATGAAATAATTACAAAATCTCGATCCATCTCTTGAGCCGATCGGGCTAAGTAATCCGCACATCTTAATGCTTCCCTGTGAGTATGAATAATCTGCAGATCCTCGTGTGAAATGATAAGGGATCTTACCTCCTGTATTTCATCTTTCATAGGATGACCTTGCCCACAATCAAGTAATAACAAATGAATGGCATCCAGTGAATCAGTATGGAGCATAATCTTCTTGAAGCCCAACTGTTTGCAAAGTAAAAGTCCTCCATAGATAGCATGGACTTCCGCTGCAGTTGACGTAGTATGACCTAGCTTCTGTTGAAACCCACATACCCAGTTTCCTTGGTGGTCTCTGATCACGCCTCCACAAGTTGCCTGCCCACTATTCCTGCGTGATCCATCCACATCCACACGCACATATCCTGGTTCTGGGGGACGCCATCTAGCTTCTGCTCTGTCTGGTATCTGCATAATTTGATGTTGAAAACGGCCATGCGCCACTCCTTCCATTAAGTAGAAGATGCATCTTTGTGTTATTGCTCTTGGCTGATCTCCTATGCCTTCAAAAACTTTTGTACATCTGTTCTTCCAGAGGAGCCAACACACCACACCAAATGTTCTGTGCCAAGGCCATCTAGCCGTAAGCCTACCAGATGGGTTGTTTCTTAAGTTCCATTTCAGCCAATCCTGCAAAGAGCTAGAGAAAAATATAGAACAATATAATGGGTTAGTTAAGTTAAACCACACTCTCTTGGCAATCTCACAGTCTCTCAGAATATGGATAATAGTTTCCTCTCTATTGCACTCAAAAGGACAAGTGTTTTGCACATGAGGATTATATTTTGCTCTGAGCGTATTAGTGGGAAGTCTCTCATGAAATACTTGCCACATGAAGAATTTTGCTCTTTCAGGAATCTCCCAACGCCATATACGCTGCCAGATAGGGTCAATCGTGTGCTCCTGCTGGTGGTAGATCATAGTGTATGCTGATTTAACAGTGAAGTTCCCATCAGAAGTCTTACGCCAATAAAAAACATCCTCACCCAAGCCATTTGGTGGAACAACCTTTAAAATTTCTTCCACTATCCCATTTGGAAGGAATGTTCTCCATTTATCCTCATCCCATTGTCCATTTGGTTTAACAAAATCCTTTACCATTGCCTCTAGATCTATCAAGTGGAGATTCTTATCAACATAGAATTTCAAAGGCTTGTCAAATGGGGTCCAATGATCTTCCCACGCCTTTGTAGATGACCCACTTTTTAGTTTCTTCCCAATCCCCTTACAAAAATCTTCCCATACCGTTGTTATCCCTTTCCAGACTGCAGATTGATACCTTTTCTTGTTTACTTGTGGCTTCCGACTCTCCCCACATCTATACTTACTGCGCAAACATTTCACCCATAGCGCATCCGGCTTGGCAATTATCCCCCAGCAGAGCTTCATAATAAAAGCTTTATTTTGACACTGCAGATCTTTAATTCCTAACCCACCTTTAGATTTGTCCCTCTTCAGTACATGCCAAGGTATAAGATGCATCTTTTTCGAATCCCTATTATGATTCCAAAAGAAATCTCTACTCATCTTTTCAAGATTAAGAAGAATCCCCTTAGGTATGAGTATTGATTGCATCTGATAATATGGAATTGCAGATAAAACAGATTTAATAAGAACAGTTTTACCTGCCATGCTTAGAAAACTTCCTTTCCATTTTGCAAGTTTTAGACCAACTTTCTGAATTAAGGGCGCAAAGGTCAATTTAGTTGCTCTCTTATGCAGGATGGGGACACCAAGATATTTCCCCAGATCAGATGTAAGACCAATTCCCAGGATTTGACTGAGTTCATACGCTCTGTTGAAATGCACATTCTGGGAAACAAAAACCTTTGATTTGCTGAGATTTATTTTATGTCCGGAGACTTGACAAAAGAATTGCATTATATTCTTCATCTCTAGCATCTGCTGTGAGGAAGCTTCACCGAATAAAACTAGATCGTCAGCAAAGAATAGATGGGAAATCTTTGGTCCTCTTGTGCTAATCTTCAGTGGCTTCCATCTTCCATTTTCCACTTCACACTGTATGATCTGTGCCAGCCTTTCCATGCATAGGATGAAGAGATATGGACTCAGCGGATCCCCTTGACGGACCCCTCTAGTTGGGTGGAACTCCTCTGATTCCTGTCCGTTCCACAAAATTCGCATTGAAACTGAGTTTACACATCTCATAACCAGATTAATAAAACTCTCCTCTAAACCCAGACTACCAAGAGTGCATTCAAGAAATTTCCAATCAAGTCTATCATAAGCTTTTTCCATATCAACCTTCACCGCGACAAACCCTTTTTGACCCTTCTTAATTCGCATTGAGTGAATTGCTTCTTGGGCAATGATTATGTTATCAAGTCCCTGCCTTCCACTGATAAAACTACATTGATTCTCTGACACCAAATATCCCATAACACTCTTCAAGCGATTTGCAATCACTTTACTCACTATTTTAAAACTTACGTTACAGAGAGAGATGGGACGAAAATCTCTCAAAGAATGAGGATGATCAATTTTAGGTATCAACACAATATTTGTCTTATTGATCTCTGTTAATCCTCTTGGGTCAGAAAACATCTTTGAAACCAGATCACACACTTTTTGACCCACGTTATCCCATTGTGATTGAAAGAAGTGTGGTTGTAGCCCATCTGGCCCCGGAGCTTTAAAAGCACCCATCTGGAAAGCTGCATTTTTAATTTCGATAGGGGATACTTCTTTTTGCAACATCTCCAGTTGGTACACATCCAGTGGTGTGAACTCACGTGGCCAACTCGGGACTTGTATCGTATTACCCTCTGATGAATAAAGATCTTTGAAATAATCAAAAGCCATCTTTCTCAGTCTAGTCTGATCTGACACCCATACTCCATTCTCGTCTTGAAGTGCCTCTATACTACTTCTTTTCCTCTTAATAACTGTAGTGGCATGAAAAAAACTTGTATTTTTATCTCCCCACTTCAGCCACTTGCACCGAGATCTCTGGTACCATGTAAGCTCTTCTTGAGAGATTATCTTATGATAGTCGTTCCATAGTTGTTTTTCTAATCTGAAGAGCCCATTTTGCCTATTGTTTTGCCTTGCTCGGTCAATACCCTCAATCCTCTTGATCAAATCCTTTTTCTTTTTCCCCAGATTCCCTACCACCTTTGTATTCCATTCCGTCACTAATTCCTTGAAAGTTCTTGCACCTTGAATCCAATCCTTCCCAATCCATGAAGATTTGACCACATCTGAGAAATCTTCCTCCAAACACCATGCCGCTTGATACCTAAAACGCTTCCTTCCCCTATCAAGCACACCTAAATCATTGTCTGAAACAACTATTACTCTATGATCTGATTTGAAACGGAGATGGTGGTATGCTCTTGCCTGAGGGTGCGATAATTCCCAGTCCAAATTACAAAAGACCCAATCAATTCTTTCTTTAATACCCTCTCTTTCCCAAGTGAATTTATCTCCCACCACAGGCACCTCTAACAAATTACAGTGATTTATACAATCCCGAAAAGGATTCATCATACTGTTTGAGGGAGAAAGTCCCCCACATTTATCAGAATGTTGGAGGAAGGCATTAAAATCTCCTAAGACCATCCAGGACATTGTCACAGATTCTGCTATTGACTGAAGTGATTCCCACAAATCCCTCCTTCTTGCCACACTAGTATCCCCATAAACAAAAGTAGCAAGGGTAATTTCATTTGATTTTTTAACTGTGATCTTACAATGTAAAAATAGGATCTTAGTATAAGATTGAGAGATTTTTTTTAAGGGGTTGAAGAAGGCTAATTTTTAGCCATTAAATAAATATGTTAAAGAAGAGTAGTATATTTATATTCTGATTATTTAAGAGTCACTTTGATCTTGTGCACCCAGAGAAAAATTATATTGATAAATTTGGTCAACTATCAAGTAGTAACTTTAATCCTCATATGCCTTGTGTTACTTTGTATGTTTGTTATTCCATAATTGTGGACCCGTGTCTTTTGAAAAGGGACATGCGTTGTGTGCATTCAGTGTGGTTTGGGTTCGGAGCCTAACTACTGTGTTTTTCCTAGCGCTATGGATTTGGGGCTTGCTTTGTTAAGAAGTCCTGTGTTTGTTTCTAAGACATATAGTCATTCCACAATTAATATGGTACACATGGTATGTTGCATTTGTGTTATTGCGCGTTTGTTACTGAATGTTGTTATATGGTGTTTTTCTTAATTATGATTATATACATACACTATTTATGCATTACATATGAGATTAATGGTTACTCTATGATCCATTTATTAATCCCAGATTTTTGTAGAGCTTTTGGAAGTACCTCAAGGACTGTACCTAGTGAAAAGGATAAGAATGTGGAGCTGGAGTAGACGGTGTTATTGGTGGCGAAAGAAGATTTATGTTTTATTTTATTATTGAGATGGGATAATTGTATATACTTTTTGGCCTCATAGGTACTGATGGATGACTGTATATTTAACCTTTCGGGGATTATATTTTGTCATTGCATTTAATCTTACCAGTATTGTTTAAAATCTAAAACCGGGAAATGTTCTGCCGTGTTAATCTCTAATGCATGCTAATCAGTAGTAATTAGATGACATATGGTAAACATAAAAGGGAATCCCACTATCCGCCACCTGAAAGAGTGAGGCCGGTATAGGTGTAACAATTGTCTCGAGTCCTAAATATATGACATGGTTTGTAGAGAAATTGCACTGTAAATTATATCATATATTTAAGACAGAAAGAGTATTTCTTTTTTTTTTTTGTTATGAATTATGAATGCGGGAATCAAATTGGTTTTTGTGCGGGTGGCGCTTGAAAAAAATTCTTTTCTCACTAAACAACAATTAACCATAATGTTTTTATAATATCAGATTAACATTTAATTATGGAAACCCTTTTTCTTTTCAAGACAACACACCTTGGGGTTTAGGCACAAATTCTTTCCATAAACCCACCACAGGAAATCCATAACTGTAGGCATAATTATCGAACAGTAGAATACATAACCCATGAGTCTTATAATACTAACCCCACAACAAAGGGTTTACACAACAATTTTCACATAAAATATGATTGTGAATACACTATAATATGATAGTGTATAAAATAAGGCCTTCGGATAATCAACAGTCATCTAAAATAGTTAATGTAGTATTTCAAAAATATGATGGCCTTAGAATGACAATATAGAAATCAATAAAACATCAATACCAAAAAGAGGCCTACAAATTCCATGACTTCTATACCTCTGGCTACTTCCCTTGTCCTCTAGTAAAATTAGAGGTCTCGCCTAAAAAATTTAATACTGACAGGATGAGATATAAAGTCCCTATAACCGAAATTAATTTATCGAATATGCAGGAAATAATTGCTAGTCAGAAAAACAGGTTTATTAACATAATTATAATATCAACAATAATTAAATAATACATAATAATTAACAATAATTAGAATCATCCTCATTCATCCATCCTACTCCTCCTTATATCTTCTAGATTTGGTGCAGC
Organism: Acacia pycnantha; assembly: GCA_025563575.1. Classification (NCBI taxonomy): domain Eukaryota; kingdom Viridiplantae; phylum Streptophyta; class Magnoliopsida; order Fabales; family Fabaceae; genus Acacia; species Acacia pycnantha. Next base: position 6,033,371 of record JAMWYP010000002.1, on the reverse strand, counting down.
CTATCATCGCTAGTATACCTGGCCAATGTTAGCTAGTCTCTCTAAGAATATTGTCTGCCCCCTCCCATGCCACCACCGATATACCGTAACAGGGAGGTGTCTACCCAAAACACTAAACTCAAATTCCAGGTCAGGAATGAGAAAGTCGATGGACACAATTTCACCTTCAATCTCTTCCACATAACGCAACATAACCCACAACATAAGAAATAATACAACACTAAAATTTTCAACAACATTTTACTAAATTATTATTCCATATACATCATCTCACATCAAACATTATAACCATCACAACAATAACAACCCCAATAATAATATTCATTTATATATACAGATTATAAAATACATTGCTTCACTGAAATGATTTCAAACATACACATAATCTTTCAAAACACATACAAGTAATATATATGAAAATAAGGCTGAGAAAAACACCTTACAGCCCAAAACAAGCATATAAGATAAAGGGTAAAGGTGCAATAATACACATGAAGTTTACTCCAGGGAGCGCCCAGCACCACGAAGTTTTTTCAGGAGCAAAAGTACACATGACATTACGTTTTGGGAGCAAAAATATCACGGGCCGTTAGTTGACCGTTAGTTGGATGGAAGTGAACAGTAACGCGGGTAAAATTACACTTTTGCCCTAAGTTTTAGTTGAAATTACCCTTTTGCCCTAAGTTTTTTTTAAAAAAAAATTAAAACAAAAATTAGCCCCCCGGTGGGCCCCACCCCCGCCCGCCCCCGCCGTCGGCGGTGTTCGTCCGGCAGTGGTGGGGCCGACCGGGGGAGGGGGTATTTTTAGTTTTTTTTTTAAAAAAATCTAAAACTAAGGGTAAAAGTGTAATTTTTACTTAAAACTAAGGGCAAAAGTGTAATTTTTACTGAAAACTAAGGGCAAAATGGTAATTTTCTCTTTTTACTTACCATCAGCGTCCACGTCAGCTTCCACGTCAGCGTGTCAGTCCAAATAAGCGCCACGTCACGCCAATCAGCGTTCCATCCAAGTTAACGGTCAACTAACGGCCCGTGGTATTTTTGCTCCCAAAACGTAACGTCGTGTGTACTTTTGCTCCTGAAAAAACTTTGTGGTGTTGGGCGCTCCTGGGGGTAAACTTCATGTGTATTATTGCACCTTTACCCTAAAATAAATTAACTCCAGTTACCTCAATTTCAAACCTAACCTTAGTTTGAGGAGCACAATTTGATCAATCACCGGTCACAAAAAGGCTATACATTATCACAATAAAATAAAATTTTTGTTTATACCAAGAGGAGAGAATAAGCAACAATGAATGTGGAATTTTGAAGAATATACATATATATTTATTCTCAATGGTAGTAGGAAACAACAAATTAATTCTAATATGTGTACACAGGAAAAAGGCAACTGAGAGGTCTTGAACTTATATTAAGTTATTAACTATAAATACCTATTACGCCACCAATCTATATAAGGTGCTTAGACTTTATGTGCTTATTACATGTTTATACCTTAAATTGAGGTATGAGCATATTTTTTTATATGTTGTATATATTTAAATTATGTGCTGCTTTCTGCAATGATTTTTGTACTCATTATCTCAAATTAATTAGTTTCCAATCCTGTATTCAGAAATATTTGTCTATAACACCAGTATCATGGAAACTAATTAATTTAAGATACTGGGTGCAATTTTTTTTACAGAAAGCAGCACATAATTTAAATATAAAAAAATACAATATAAAAAAATGTTCATACCTCAATTTGAAATATAAGCACATAAGGTCATTTGAACTCATTAGGCCACACCCCGCACACATGAACAGTATCGAATTTTGGGAGTTGGATTGGTTATGACGAATGGACAAAAAGAATAATAATAATAATAATAATTTTTTTTAAAAAAGGACGAACGGAGCTATAGGAGGTAGTGGGGTCATGAAGGGATTGAAATTTACAACATATATAAACACATATGGGTGAAGTAATGCCTCTTGTGCATATGGCGGTGGAAATGTGATGAAGAAGAGTTGAAAAGACAACATTCTACACAGTAAAATAGTAAAGACATGAAGGATACTGAGTGTGGGGGTGCGGCGCTAAAGTCTGAGTAAAGTGAGGAGGAGAGGAGATTTTATAAGAGTAGGATTAGGGTTTTAATAAATTTTATTAAAAAATATAGATAAATAAAATAATAATATTAATAATATCTGACAACATTTTTATTTTATTCCAATACTAAGATATATTAACATACACAACCATATATTTAGAAGAATTATTTAAAGGATGCATTTGCCTTTTTTTTTTTTTTTAAACTTGATTCTTCATTTTAAATCATTAATTTATTCTAACTCTTTTTTTTTGAACAATTCTAGAGTATTTCATTACTAAGGATAACAAAGGTTACAACTAATCAAAGCAAAGACAGAAACACTGCTAAAACAAATACAACAAAATAAGCTGGATACAATATTAACCGAACACCGTACATTAAATATATAAGAATAGAAGTAGAATCATGGACAAAATCGGCCTCCTCGATATCTAAGGTTAGAACACTACTACAAAAAATAGGTATTACTTCTTTAAAGGACGTCCTATTTTCAAAATGGGTAGTAAAATATAAACGCGGTGGCAATTTCGTAATTATGAGTGGAAATTTGATATATAAGACGTCCTAATATTTTATTAGACGCGAAAAGTGTACTTAAAACGTCCTAATAATATATTAGGACGTCAAAATGGGCCTAAAATTATCCCAAAACCGCGGCAACCTGAAATTTTGGTGGCAAATGATGTGGGTTTGGGCTTTTTGACTTCTAATAATGTAATTAGACGCTGAAACTGGAATTTTACAATAGATTTTAGCCCTAATTTTTCATTCGCGCGCAGCTCTCTTCACTGTCGCGAAGTCCGATCCTTTGATCCTGCGTGCATCCTCCTCCCCTATCCTTGAGGCGAAATTCTTCCATCTCACTCCGTCGTCCTTCAATTCTTCCTGTCTCCCACTCCCACCGTCCTCCTTCCCTCCTCTCTCATAACCGCCGATCGACGACCTCCGTAGCCCTCTGAAGTTTCGCCGGTCCCCATCGTCTACTGCTGCCGTCGCCCCTCTGGAATCAGTGCTGCTACCCTCAAAGGACTTGTCCAGGCTTAAACTCTCCTTCCCTTGCTCCACATCGTCCAGGTACTGCTTGAAGCTAAATCCGACATTTACTTGCTTTAGCTAATATTGTTGATTTTAGTTTCTAGAATTGTTACAATACGAAATCCGACATTTACTTGCTTGAACCTGTAAATTGTTGGATTTGCTCTTAAATTGTGAAAGCTTCCATGAAGTTTTGGATATTAATTGCCTCCAAATGTGAAAAAAATTTGCTGTCATAGTTAGGCGTGTGTTACTGGCAAGTGAAAAATACACAACGGGCAACAAATGTTAATTAGATTTTCAATAGGAATCAAAATTCGGTGCCTCTCTCATAGGTTCTGATTTTCCATCCTTGTCTCTGCACCTTGTTCATCTCTATCACCGTCTTCTTTCGTTTCGTTTCGTTTGCCTCGTCCCTTGTTTTTCTATTTCATTTTTCCACCGCCTTAAATCCTTACTCCCTCTTTCTTGACTCTCTTCTTTTTCCTTTTGCTTCACCGACTTGTTCCATTTCCCTTTAACCTCTGTTGCCTCTGTGCTTTTGTCCCATGTGTTGCTTTGTTGGGGTTACTCCTCCAGTTTCCTTGTTTCCAAAACCTTTGCTCTTGTTTCCTTTGACTTCTTTGTCTTGCAAGGGCTTTCATGTCTGTGGATTTGGCTTTGGAGTAGGAAGCCGAGCTTGGGTTTTTGAGTGTTTTCTCATTCTTTTCTTATATTAGTTTTATATCTCTTAGGTTTGTTGTTTGCTTGCATGTATTATATCTCTTATATTACTAACATTTTGATTCCTATTGAAAATCTAATTAATATTTACAATAGATTGTTACGGATATCAAGGCATTGAACTAAGGGGGCAATCTATGTTCATTGAAACTGAATTTCAAACCCTGTGGCTGCTGTTATTGGTTGAAATTTCTTGGAAACTGAGGTCTGCAAATCTGGTTTAAACATGTCTTTTGCGTGGTGTGATGGATTTTTGAACTCAAATGATTGAATTAGACTTGCTTAAAATGTTTTGGGCACTTGCTATTGGATTGATATAAGTTCTTGGACCCAATTCTTTTCTTGCTAAACTTTTGAGGTCAGTTTTAGAAGGTTTGGAAATTCTAGAGTTCCACTCCATGGATTGTTTACCTGGATTTTCTTACAAATTTTTGGCACTTCTTATGTGATTTCTATCCACTCAGTGATGTCTTCATTGTTTCTTTGAGTGTGTAACAGTGCTACTCCCTTGTTTTGAGCTTACTTGTGCATATCATACTTCTCCAACATGGTTTTGAACTTGCAAAAGAAATTTCTTGAGTGATTAGTGTAGTGATCGACTATATTTCCAATGCATCTTGTGACACCTTGACTCAGAATTTCTGGTTTAGATAAAAATAAATATGAGTATGAAGTGTGGAAATATACTCTTGTGGGCTAAACTCAAAAGCTTTTGCATATCTTGCCGATGCTTAACTGATTTCTACTGTCATTCACTAGCTGAAATTTAGCTATATGTGAATAGACCTTTGTGGAGAGAAAGACCCTAATCAGGTTGTTGTTCTAGAAGTTTTCACCTTTGAACTAAGTGTCTTTGAATGAAGAATTATAGTTGTTCTTGATGATTTGGGAAAATTTGACATGATTATGGCTACCTTGTGTATTCTAGAATTTCAAGCATACTGTTGTATTTATATGTGGATTCCTACTTGTTTAAAACCCTGTTGTTAAGCTTAAATTGTTTGACTTGCTGATTCAACTCTACATATTTGCTGAGATTTCTGATTGGAAGATCTTGTAGTCAAGATAGATTCTGTTCTGTGAGCTTGTTTGAACTTGTGAAACTTGCCCCAAAAAAACAGAGAAGTTGAGTAAAAATTAATTAATGGTTCTGCTGGTGCATTTTTTTAAATACAATAACCGGAGTTCTTGAAGAAAAAAAATAATCCATGTTTTGCTTTAATTCGTCTTAAGTATTTTTCATTATTGGAAATTCTCAAACTTTTAAATCTATCCCTTTTCTATGCCCATCTACCCTGCTAATTAAGCACATATATTTTCTTATATGTTCTGCATCTGGTAATGTCTGAGTACAGATTGTAACAGTTGGAGTTGTGGGAGGATCTGATCTCGTAAAGATATCTAAGCAACTTGGAAAACTCATTGCGATCCAGGTTCTTTATATCATCATCTAAGATGGTTTCTGGATAAATTTGAGTAGATTCTTGGACCAATTGAAAACAACATATGCGACTTTATCTTTCTTTTTTTTTCCTTTTATAAAAAGTGGAGCTATATAAAAAATGAATCCTGATATGGTGAACTTTTTTTTTTTCTGTTAAGTGCATAAAGGATGTTTCAGCTGTCTACAGTTATAGAAAGTTGCATAGTCCGCAAATTTTTAAAAATTGGAGAACTTCATATCTTAGCAACAAACTCTTCCAACACACAGACACACACCCCCCAATAAAAAAACAAATTAAAACCCAAAAGAAAAAGGAAAGATAGAAAAAAAAACTATTTTTATGTGATCATTTTCCTTCTGGTGCACCATGCTAAGTTGTGCGTTTCCTTCTTTCCAGAGCTTGAAGTCGTTTCTTGGGGAAGAAAAGGTCAAGGTAAGGCTATGTTTTGTATCTCTTGAGGCATCTTATTTAGGAAGACTGAAACTGGATTGCTAATAGGTGTAAATAAATTTATTACAATATAAAATTTTTAGGATACCATATAACTAGAGGTAGATTATATATATATATATATATAGTTTTGCATGTGCTTGAGTTGTTTTGGTTTGGGAACACCGAATGTGTGTTTCGGTGTATATGGTTTTAAGGATAAGTATAAAACTGGAAATTTTAGGAGTGGAGATTTATTAATTATTCCTATACCCCTGTTTAGTCAGTCCTGTTTTAATATAAATGATGTAAGTTTTGGGTAGGATAATAGGCAATTAACTTAGCTATGTCTTGGTGAGTATATATATACTTGGAAGTATTAAACAATCATTTTCATTTGATGTTCACCTCCAAGTATCAATTCCAACGTGCTCCTAACTTCATACAGTCGTATAGCATTTTGTACATTCTATTAACTTCAACTTTTAATCATTTCTATGATATTTTCATAAGGAACAAACGAAACTTCCCTAGACAGCAAGAGAGATTCAAAAGTCGCTCTCCCAAAATTCGTTCAGCCTTATATAATGACATTTACCCACATACATCACTACCCATGATCAATCTAAATTTGAGTTCATGTTTACTTCACTTCCTCTTACTCTTTCTCTCACTAAGAACAGAATTTCTTTCATCATCACTGTGCAAACTACTCATCAAATCATCAAAATAAATATGAAATGCGAATCTAGACACTTACCCTATTCTCTCACGTGCCCGTGAATTTGCACGTTGAGATGTTCTGTGCGAACAAGTATCCTATTTGTGTACTATATTTTTTTTTGGTACATGTCATTTCTTGGATAAACCACAATTTCTACCCCGTCTTCACTATTTAGATTTAGTATGTACCTATGGGCAATGAAGGGCATGAATTATTACTGTATCATCATTTTTCTCTTTATTGAATGCTAACTGGTTGAATTGACAAATAATGGTCTGAACTGGTTTTCTTTTACGAAATTAAGTGGTGGATGTTGTTGTCCTGTGTTATTGTAGTTTTAATTTAATGAATTAGAGACTTACGACGTCTAATTCCCAGAAATAATTGTTGTCCTGGCATGCATTTCTCTCTAATTAGTTTCTTCATGTTGTTATTGAGGTTTTTCATTGTGAATTTCATGTGCAACTTTGAAGAAATAATTGTTGTCATAGTGAGGTCTCATTTTCTTCATGTCATTTCTTTATCCGGTATTACAGTGTGGCTGTGTGAAGGAATACAAGTGCTGATTTAATTGTTTTTTCTTTGCAAAATAGTGCTTCTAGTGTTCACATGTATTTTCTTCTACTTTGACACAACATTAATGGATCGGTTGTTCATAAATGCATTTGAACTCATACATCTTTTCTCTCAATCTTTTGTATTTTAGGTGTTTCTTACTTCAGAAGGAAGAGGATGGGGTCTTCGTACCTTAGAGGAGCTGCCAAAAGGTGCATTTGTGTGTGAGTTTGTGGGAGAAATTGTTAGGTACTTATTAGTTTTTAGCCATTGATATTATCTTCACCATAAGCGTATTAATCCTAGTTGTGCATGTTTATCTGTAATCATGTTGCTATTTCCTTGCTTGAGGGAGGATATTTTGGCCTAAATCCTCGCCTAGTTCTAAGTCGGTTCCTTGCAAAAGAGCTGATTTTTTTTCCAAAAAATAGACTTACGGCGTCTAATTTTATTAATTAGAAGTCGTAAGTCGACTTCTCGCGTCTAATTACTAAAATTAGACGCCGTAAGTCCTAACTTATGACGTCCTATTTTGATAATTAGACGCCTTAAGTATACTTTGGAAGGTCATTTGTGCCATACTTAAGGCGTCTAATTCTAAAAATTAGACGCCGTAAGTTTTACCTACGGCGCCCCCCAGATAGGCGTCCCGCGGAAAAAGGACGTCAAATGTGCTAAAAATAGGACGCCGTAGCCCTGTTTTGTAGTAGTGGAAGTGACGAGCAAGAAAGTGTTGGTTGGAAAACCTACCCCAAAGGACACACAATCTTATAAGCAATAGCTGCAATTAAGTCAGCTAAATAGGTACCCCATCCTGGGGTAAAGAACACAGAAAACCCAACCTCAAAAGAAAGGAGACCCTTGATGTCCTGAAGAACACTTCTACCCTTCAGATCAAACATATCCGGTGACCTCGACCACACACTAAACAACACCTCTTTAGATCTTCCCCCAAGAACGCAGATCTGAGCTACCAAATGATAGTCGGATCTCAAAACGTTCAAACAGCCAACCAACCAAGAGGATTTGAACGCAGATCTGACAGATCTGTTTATTTCCTGAGCCAAAAACACCTCCACAAAACCCAGTAACACAAAAAAAGAAACACAAAACAAATAAATCTCACCTCTACAGATCAGATCTGGAGAATGAGAGGAGAGGACTCGCCACAAGGACGAGGGAAGGCCACATCTGACAAAACTCTGAGGGAGAGGACCATAGCTCAAAGATCTGGACTCCAAAACATCAGGACCGCAGATCCAAGATCTGGACACCAAACTACCATCGGACTCGTCTGTGGCACAAAAACGGTGCTCGCCGGCGGCTTGTGCATAAGGCACAAACCGCCGGATGTAACATCCCAATTTTAAAAGCGGAATTTTTTTTTCCCAATCAGAGTAGAGTATGGGAGCGAAAGAGTAACTGATCATAACAAAATATGAACCATAGTGTGATATAGTACTGACATTACAGCGATCCTACTTGTTCAAAAGGTAAGTACAGAAAGCGATATGATAAATCCGTGCGAAGCCTACTCCTGCCGCTTTCCCTATCACCGATCCGTGGTCCTCCGGATCTCGAAGCTACAAATGAGATTCAATTCACCGCATTGAATCTCGTGTAACTGTTAACCTTACGCTCAAATAAAACAGTATATAGACAATAGATATTCATGACATAACAAAGAACATCTCATCGAAGTGTGACACGCATGTAACATAAGCATGAAGCAATTATGTAAGGTCCTACACAACAACATTGTGACACGAGACAGGACATAAGCATAAAGCAGTATGTAAAGTCCTACACAAATATAGCCTGCACATTACCCTGTGCCACGAACACGTGTCCTCAGCGCTAGGAAAACTCAAAGCGGTATTATCATGTCTTATAACCCGTACAAGGCTGTATGTATAACGACAACCCTAAGCAGAGCCCCGGTATATGAACGTATCTATGACATATATGTATATGAGAGCTATAGGATTAGTGTTACGATGACGCGTCCGTACCTTCGTTGATGTACGTAAATGTTTCGGCGGAAACTTGTACTTTCGACGAAACCAGCGGTTCGTCCGACAGCGGCACGTTGGACAGCATAACGGCAGTAAACTAGGATTTCTGACGTCCTATAAGAGTAATATCACTTTCATTAGTGATTTGATACAATAACAGACATTTTAGGTAAAAATTACCATTTTGCCCTTCTACCCCTAATTGGCGGAATTTCGCCAGCACTTCGTTACTCTGACAAATTTTCTTCCCGAAATTTCGCCAGAACTTCGACGCAATTATGATCTTCGAAAATAATGACTAAAATAGCCCTCCCATATGATACCCAATCATACTTGAAATTTAAAGACTATTCTAACAAATTCTACCCTTACTTTTAAAAAAGCTGAAAGCTTCAACTTTTCAATGACTCGATCCCTACTATGTTTACACCTCTCGCATATTTTTTCAACGCAAACAAGGCTCTAAAACATTTGTAGGAATCTTGTCACCTACTTCCTAAACCTAACTAACAATTCTACTAACTACTAAACTAAAAACTAAAGACTAAAAACTAAAGACCGAAAGACTTACCCGTTGAAGACTTTCCGGACAATTCTACAGGGCTTCGCTGCACAATTCCCCCAGAGCTCCTTTCTCTTCTTTCTCAACCAAAAATTTCGGCCAAGAGAAGGAAGAAAAGGTGTGAAATTTCTCAAGGGAAGGCATCTATTTATAGGCAAAAACAAGGGCCTTGTTTGGCAAATTTAAGACTTTGTTTGGAAAATCAAAGTTGTAATAACCCATTAATTGCAACTTGTTCAACCATTTTCCCCGATCGGTACCCGATTCGCGTGATTTCGGAGAAATCTCAAAATTCTGGATTTACAACTTTGAAAGCATTTCCTCACTTATTAGAAATGTCCAAATTAACCTAAATTTTGATCCCATACAGGGCTCCAACAGTCCAGCTTGAAGTTTTCTCGAAAACGTGTCCGATCGTGTCCGGTGTCGGAATTCGTTTTCGGGACTACCAATCTCTTGGAAATAATTCACTGACTCCAAATATGTCAAAATAAATTCAAACCCATTCCTAAATGTTGAGTTAGAATTTATTTTCCTTATTTCAAAAATATGCCTATATGCATTTTTCCCTATTTTGTTTTATTAGGAAAATGCACAAATGGCCTCGGAATTAACTTAGGAAGAGGTCACTTAAAGGTAAAAACTCACCGATCAATATTTTACCTTGACCTTGGGATTCCTATTCCTAGATCTCTAGATAGGATCCGTTTCCTAATTTTAATATTACTATTCACCAATTTTGCTTTAATTAATTTTAATATTATTTTAATGTGCAAGTTGCACAACTTGTTTCTATTTTCATTTTATTCTTTTTATTTTTCTTTTCCCTTGGAAAATCGGCTGGCCCTTTAATTATTTTAATAAATAATTATTTTTTATTTAATTAATTATTTAATGATTTATTTATTTACTTTTTCCAAAAATTTCACAAAAATTACCTAATTGGTCCATTCTTGTATTTAGGCCTAAAAATACCTAAACTCAACTATTTTTCTCCAAAATTTTCATCTAATTAGTAAACATGTTTTTACTAATTTTAAAACAAAAACCACCAATTTTAGGGTTTCATATAATTACTTGTGAATTTCCTTCACTTATGCTTAAGTAATTAGCCCAATATTACTTAATTACTAAATTATCATAACTTGATGATTTTCTTAATTACAATGTCTCATTATCTTCATACTCTTGTATTAACATTAGTATTTTCATACCTCTAACATCATTCCATAATTACAAGGGTATTTTTCCATAATTTCCTAAGTTAATTACCCTTTCGGGGGCATTTTGGTCATTTTGGCACTTCGGCCCTAAAATTCCCTAATTTCTTGTAGAAATTCTTCTTAGAAAATATGCTATAATTATACAAGACTGGAGATTGAAATTTCACTTATCAGAAATATCTAACTTTTATTTATAATATTCCAGATAAATATCCGGGTATTACACCGGAGAGGGAGCAAAAGCAGTGGGTCGAAAAGTGCAGAGAGGAGAGAGGAGAGAGGTTGGAGAAAAGAGAGGTGAAAATGTTCTTTTACATATACTCCCTAATGGATTATTATGATTAATATTTATTCTAACTCTTTGACTAAATAAAACTTAAGTTACAATTAACTCTAAGCCCTACAATATAAGGATGTTACACCTTATACATTGTCAAGTCTAGTACCGTCAATTTTCCAAGTTTACATAGTTCATATCCCTTAAAATAACTATATTCTACACGGTTCTATAAAAAGTTACTCTGCCACAAAATTGTCTCTGACCAATTGGAAAAACTTTAATTGGGGAGGACTGGGAAAGTCATACATTACGCATAGACCACATATAGCACAGATAAATCTACAGTGCACATTATGTGCTTAGAGTTAGGTGCTTATTATGTACTTATACCTCTAATTAGAGGTATACACATATTTTTTTTTATTTTTAAATTTTTTTATATATTGTATTTATTTAGATTTAAATTATATTCTGCTTTCTGAGATATTTTTTACACTCAGTATTTCAAATTAATTAATTTCTAGTTCTGCATTTGTCTGTAACACCAGTATTATGAAAAATTAATTAATTTGAGATACTGAGTGCAAAAAATATCTCAGAATGCAGAATATAATTTAAATCTAAATAAATACATTATATAAAAAAAATTAAAAATAAAAAAAATTATGCTTATATCTCTAATTAGAGGTATAAGCACATAATAAGTACCTAACTCTAAGCACATAATGTGGACTCATAAATCTACTGCCTATAACTCCCCCACATTTGAATGTTGTCGTGTCCTCAGTGCAAAAGGAGAAAAGATAGCGAGCAGCAGACAGAAATAGCAGGTTCAAGTGTGTGGTGCATGAACTCAGTAAGCGTATCGAAGTAACGGCACAAAAGGAAAGGGCATGCAAGGGATAAAATAACGCAAGAAGAGAGCTAAGTGACTCATAAGACTACGTTCATTTGATCCTCCTCAGACCCGTGCATTGTGCCGCCTTTTTTTATCCTATCCAGCAAAGCTTATCCCTTGACTGTACTGAAAAATATAAAAAAGAGTCTCTAGTATTGCCTCAGCCATCAAGCCCAGTGCACCATCAGATTTCATAGTTTTAATAGCCCTTTGCTCTTCCTCCATCGTCACTGACTGGTGATATATGGTCATGTGTGAGAGTAAGAAGCGTAAGATCATTTAACTGAAAAATATTTTCATCAGTCAGGTTCTAAAGACGAAATTATTTTTCAATTAAAGGATACGGTTTTTATGAAGCAACCAACATACAACTATTTTTTCTACCATCAACCATTATACAACTCTAAGTCTTCCTGTAATTAATATATAGATATAAAACTTGTTGCAAAATGGACAAGTACCCAATTAAACAAAGTGTTAAAACTATACAGTAAAAGCCCCAACCCTGAAAATAATACTAAAGATTTATCAGTGTCATTTGAAATAAATCAAAGTTATTTAGCTAAAGCCTCAAAGTCTCTGGAACCAATGCTTTCCATACGGTCTTATATATATACACAGTATACTTATATAGCGACAAGGAGGAAGAAGAGAAAGAAAAAAAGCCATGAGCCGATGTAATTGTTTTTCTTCCCTCAAAATGTGTCAATGTAATAAATGATTGTACTTTGTTTTTAATAAATATTATATAATATATCATTTAAAAGTTTAAACTTTGAAATGTGAAGCCAAATTTCGAGTCCAAGAAATTGAAGCCATGAGGGTGAAGGAACAATTTCAACTCAGTATCCTTTCTATGGGGTAAGAAGTGCTTTTCCTTTTCTATGACTTTTTTCACCTTTTACTGGTCTGCCTGTCTTTTCATTAGTGTCTTTCAGAACATATTGTCATTTCTAAGTACTACTCTGGTTTTATTTATAAGTCCAGTTTGATCAAAAAATTTGGTCATATTTATAAGTCCATTTTGACCAAATAAATAAGATTGTGACAATTTTACCCATATTAATGATGATGAGAGAGATTGACTAGCTATGTTGAGAAGAGAAAAAGATGAGAGAGATTTGACAATAAATTTTAAAAGGTACCCATTCATAAATGAGAGTAAAGTTGAAAATTTTCTCTATAATCATTGAGATACCTAACTTTCCTTGATATGTGAGATTTGGTCAAACTAGACTTATAAATAGAACCAGGTGGGTGGTACCTCAATACTCATTCTTTCCCTTTCACTGACTGACTGACAGACATGTCCATTCTATGATCTTCCCTCGCTGCGTCATTTTCTTCCATCCGCTAGTTCAACCCAGTTTTAATGATGGGAGGACACGAATCTAACCCAACATTTTATAATTTTTGTTAAATCTTTAATTTTTTAGTTATATTAAATAGTTTTATATTTAAATTTCATAAAAAAATTTATGTTAAATATATAAAAAAAACGTTAACATATTTAATTTCAATATTATTTAGATTTAAATTAAATTTAAACTAACTTTTTAAAATTCTATATGATTTTATGTTTACTTTTATATTTTTAATAACTATTTATTAATAAAAATAAAATTTTAGGAGTTAAGATAACCTGAAGTCGGAGAGGGGGAATCGAAGGACATATCAATGCGAAGAGTTGCTTCAATAATTACTCACATTTAAAAATCAACGATTCAGATTGCTTTTTGTTTCACCTATTGGATGCGCACATCTTCTAATATCTTCCTCACACAGCTTACTGTTTCGTTTTTCCAGCTTCCATTATCGGCGCTAGATAAAATACTTTGGAGAATGCTAATTCTGGTCTTAATTATAAAGACATTTTTGTAGTATAATTTATACTACAAAAGTATTCTTATAATTAGGACTCAAAGAGTAGTAATTTTCTCTTTTTGGACCAATGGATTCTAGAATAGTCTGAATATATGTACTGAATTAAATTTTATTTTTCTTTTGGGAAAAATTTTTATTTTTTTTTGTATCGAAGGATATTCAGTGGGGAAATTTTTACCCCGATTCAAGTTATATATTATTATATTTATATTTTTTAATATAAAAATATATTTAAGTGATCAATATATATATATATATATATAATTCAAATTATTATTATATTAAAATTTTTACACTCAATTTTTAATTGTTTTTCATATATTTGTTATATTTATATTATCATAGATATACAATATTATTTTATTTTAATTATCACGTTCCAGATCCAACCAGACGATCTAAGAGAGACAACCACAGTTTGAACCTTGATCCGCTGATTTCTTGAACTTGACGTGCGCCGACTTTTAATTAATACATGGTGTAGTCAATTAAATTTACGAAGAGCATCTTGAAGAGAAATCCTTGATCCGCTGATTTTAATTATTATTATGATTTGGTACCTTCTATTTCGCCTGAATTATGATTTGGCACCTTCAGCAGTTAATTATTGCGTCGTTTCATTTATTGCAGGTTTAAACTTTTTTTTTTTTGCATACAATGGCAAGCCAAAGTTTGAAATGATAAAACAGGAGTTAGGCCATTGAAGTCTACTCCCAACTACAACACAAAGGGTACACTACTAACCCCGGCAGACCAATTGGTCTCTCAAAGCCATATCGCGGCACTCCACTGGAACAGTTGGAATAAGAATCGCCTTTGCGTCAGCTGGAGCATTATGTCCTTCCCTAGCCAAATAGTCAGCATATGCAATGTTGTTCCTCGAGGTATGAAAAAGCTTCACATCCCAATCCCGGAAGAGGAGGTCTCTGATGTTCCCAATGATGTCCCTCAGCGGGTGGTATTGCAGGTTTAAACTTTAAATGGACTTTTCTGTATGTAATGCATTTAAATTTACGAAGAGCATCTTCAACGAGAAATCCTTGAGCCCACCAATTTATTTAAGGATTAAATATCAATTTTATCACGGAAGTATTAGTTAGGGAGTATTTAGCATCTGGATGTTTTTTTGATATCATTTTTGCCCCAAAAATTTAAAAACATAGCAATCTTGTCCATCGGTTAATCTTGGCAGTTGAATTGTTGTTCTTCTTTGTATACTTTTAGGACAAATAGGTGACTTTGCCCGCTACAGTGATTCACTCTGCACAGAGCCCCACAAACTGACCGGCTTACAATTTTAGCTGGCACTGTTTAAATAAACAGTGATTTGTGAGGGGAGCTACAGTACATGGCTTCCTATTGCTATTTAAGTATATATTGATGTGCTTCTTATGTGTTTGTCCCTTAATTAGAGAGACAATCACATTTTATTTTATCTTTTTAATTTTTTATATATTTTATTCATTTAGATTAAAATTATATGTTTCTTTCTGAAAATTTTTTTGCACCCAGTATCTCAAATTAATTAGTTTCCAGGATACTGGTGTTACTGAACAAATATTTCTGTGTGCAGAACTGAAAACTAATTAATTTGAGATACTAGGTGAAAAAAAAAATTAGAAAGCAACATATAATTTTAATATAAAATAAACAAAATATATAAAAAATTTTAAAAATAAAATAAAATGTGTGTGTCCCTCTAATTAGAGGGACAAACACATAAGAAACATATAATGGACAAGCACCTTATGCGCTTCCAACGAAGTCTCTCCTCTAGTCTTCAACATTCGCGGCGCTGCTCTACAACTATGGGGCTTCTGAGGTGCCAAAATCAGACACAAGTATCATGGCCCTTTTCCGTAATTTTTTATCATTTTCTTCATCACTTTCCAAGAATTCTGGGGCCTTTTCCTTAATTTTCCTTAGTCCTCAAAAATATTAATTCTGACCCCAATAGATATTTTCCACATTCTCCAATTATCACTTACAATTAAAAACAATTAAATCAAAATCAAGTATTCTCCAAAAATCAAAGATTAAGAGTAATTACAATTTCTTTGACAATTTTACCATTTTTAGTCCTAATTTAATGTATTTACTCATAAACTCAATTTATCTCAAGAAAGACATTTTAAACTTAATAATTATGATAAAATCTCCAATTAAAGTATAAAAATAGATAATAAAAATGGGAAAATCCTTTTAAGGTCCCAAAGAACCAAGAAAATATCAAAAAAGTTTTAGGAAAAATTCTAATATTAAAAAGGTCTTAAGGAGTTGTTAAAACCCACAAATGAAGTTATTAATACCCTTCTCAAAGAGTTGTCAATAAGACCTTTTTAATATTTGAATTTCTTCTAGAACAGTTTTGACATTTGTTTGGTTTCTTGAGACTTTAAAGAGATTTTTCCAATAAAAATAGGGATTTGTCACACTACATCATAAACATTCACAAAAGGTATACATTCCTTAAACGAAAGAGACCAACATGTCATCGCTTCACAAAAGATCTTTGAACAAACAAAGTCCAACACCATATCCATACTTTTTTCACTAAATCTCTACATCAGTCATCATTCTAAACAGTGTCTGTAATCACATGAGTTGGAACCCCAAAACAATTTAGCCTGTACATTCCTTCATTTGACAAGACAAAGTAACATTGCAGTTTCTTTTCTTCAGGCAATCTGATTTGAGAAATTGCATCCCATACTTCTCCTTACTATAATGACAAGGCCTACTCTTGTCAAGTATTGAAAGGCCCTTTTCAGCGATTTGAGCTTGTTTCTTGGCAACTTTAACTTGTTTTTCTGCAACTTGAGCATGCTTCTCAGAAACTAGAGCATGCCTCTCTGTAAGTTTAGCATTCTTCTATGCAACTTGGACCTGTCTCTCAAGAACTAAATTGCCATCTCGCTATGACATCAACTAATTCTTTTGTTCTTGCTCTCATTTGTTCATGCCTTTCTTCCATTAATTCAATCATTGAAGCCTTACGCTTTTATCCTCTAGCTAATGTAGTTCATAAAAATGCCCCATTTGTCGGGTTACTCTCCAAGTTACCTTGTTTGATTGCACAAGAAATAGAGTCCCATTGTGCAACCCTTTACTTCCCACTATAAGAATATTTTCCCTTTGCCCTATCTGCACTGAATAACTCATTCTACTTATCACAATGTAACACACGAGTATTCTTCCACTTTCTTACATTTGGCTTTCTATGCAAATATAAAAGAAGCTATGTAAATAATTCCAAATATTTCAAATTACTCTCCTCAATCAAATCATTCCAAATTTGGTTATCAGCTTCAAACGATTCTGTGATAGGACTCTATGAGAATCCACTTAATCAATTAAATAAAGCATAAAGCTCTGCAAATTGTTGTGATAAAGTCTTCTCCCTATTTTTTAAATGTTGCTTTGTCATGTGAGAATCAAAGGTGTTAGCAAGAGTTTGCACCATATTATCATATGCAAAGACCGAAAAGGTGCCATATCTGGACGATTCCCTTTTATTGTCTCTTCCAATATGGTATAAATGAAACATTCATCCATTTCAGGAGTCCAACGCAAGTTGTTCTTGATTGATTCATTCTTCATCTGTGTCATTGTTCAATCTATATGAAAATTTATCAACAAAATTATAGTCATATAGCTTAAATAAATAGAGTATATATGTAAATTAGGACAAAGAAACATATACTTTCAAACAAAATAGTGAATGCAAACTAATACAAGGAAACACACAAGTTTAAGCAATAGAAGGCAGTATCAATTTCATAGTCATACAACTTAAATAAATAGTTCAAATCACAATCCTTGCGACATATTGGTCGAACGATCACGCTATATATGGATTGCTATGTGATCTCTTAAAATTGATCCTTGTCTATAGTCTTCCACTTGATTGTGTGCAAATTGATCATCTATGTTGGGATTGCATGATAATTCATGATCAACCTCTGATATTAATGCCTCATCAGGGTCAACACCCATCAAGAAATTGTGTAGTATGCAACAAGCTATCACAATGTCAACCATTGTCTTGATTGAAAAATGTGGCTCAGTGTCACTAGCAATTATGGGAAATATTTTTTTCAAAACACCAAATATTTCTTTCAATCACATTTCTCAAGCAAGCTTGTCGATGGTTAAAAATTTATTCTGCATTTTGTGGTCCTTTTGTTTAATATTCCTTCAAGTGATAACAAACTCCTCTGTAAGGTGTTATAAGACCATGCTTGAGCGGGAAGCCAGCATCCCCACCAAGATAAAATTTTCCTAAACAATATAAAGTAGTTCAGAAGCCTAAATAAGCAATCATTAAAAAACAAAAAAATCATTTTTAGTTTCTTACTAACCTTGGGGGATTACAATTTTATCTTCTCTTGGACAAAGATTTTTAAGGATTCTTGAATAAGAGGCAGTTCCCTCCCGACCAGTCAGCACATCTGGGAATTTCATATCAAATGAACATGCAACAGAAACATTTTGAGTCAGATAATCTTTATGTCCTCGAAAACAGACAACTTCTTTAGGTACTTTTGCCTAAACATGAGTCCATTTATTGCTCCGATGCAATCTTGTTACAAATTTTGAATACTCATAATATATACACCATAGAAATAGAATTACAAAAGGCATCGAAAAATATAAAAAAATACCTTAAAATATGGGTAGAATAATTCATCATTAAGTATATATTGATATTGATATATTGATCTGTGGAAAAAAGATATTAAAAAAATTATATAATTTTTATTTAAATTAATCCAAAATTCTAATTTTATATGTGAAAGCAGAAAAAACAAATATTCCCCTTTCCAAGGCTGAAACAGAGGTTCCCAAGTCTAACAGTCAGATAGTGATAAAAAACCATCCCGAGACCACCAGTTAAGGCATTGAAATAATCCTCTCTATTAGTAAGCTTTACAACAAAGAAGCCATTGCCAATGTTAATGAGGCTAATGACTCCTTTCTTTGCCCATAAAGGTTGAAGGATAGATAAGAGTAATTTATACCCAATATTCTTCACCAGAAGTTTAACAATAACAGCACATTTCCAAGCCTTATGAAGTCTCTTTTTCATTTTATCAGAGAAAGAAAAGGTCGGGAAATTCCTGAGAGGATCTTCAGAGATTTGACATAACGGTTCGCTATCTTCCTTCTCGGAGCCAGACAGAGAATCATCTGAAAGGGGATTGTCATCCACCTGAACATCAGCTTTAATCTCAGCACTACTAATGCCTCGGAGTTTATCAGCAAAGGACAATCCACCACCCCAAGGCTTAAAAACTTTTCCACCCAGTCTAGGCCATTCTTCTTCCATGCAAGAGGAAACATCATTCTTTAATTTCTTCGAACTTCTGCGGAGCATATCCTCCTCCTCAGAGGAAGACGGAACGAGAGGATTACTTTTTTTCCGGAGCACGAGCGTCATAGCTAGTATATTTGTAATTACTTGACTTTGTTTGGTTGTTTGTTGAGTGAACTGATCATAAGCGAAAACGAACATGAAGGCCCTGCCTCTCCTTCTCTGTGAAGAACCTACCACCTTGTAGTTTTTTTCCCCTGTTGTTCATGTAAACCATAGATTTTGACTCTGTGTCTCCCACCACCAAATTAAACCCGTTGTAATTCTCTGCTTCTGTCTTTAGATATTAAGTAAACTCTCTCGGACTCCGTCTACTCTGCCACACCCACATAAATAATATATTAAAAAACCGGAGTTTGCAAACTTGAATAGTAATATACAGGGTTAAGGCCGTGACAAGTTTTCACCGTGAGATTAGTATTAATATATATTGTATACCTTGAGAAAAAGCAGGGAAGCTCGCCTCTGGTTCTGGCATGGGGATTAGTATGGGATTCGAAGACGTAAGTGACAAAGGCGAATCTTCCGTGTCGGGAACAAGCCAACCCACCTCGTCTCTTCCTCCAAGTATCTCTGTTTCAGAATCTTCCCACAATGATGCTGCCTTCGTCGCCCTTCATTTCACCGCCGTGAATAACATTCACTCATAAATTCTTTTCATTCATTCATATATGAACAAATGGATAAGAAGGAAGGAAGGAATGGAGACTTGCCTGTTGTGGTAATCGTCTCTGTTGTTGAAGAGGATCAAAGGGTAGACTGGGTGAGCTTGCCATAGAGAAACACCACTATGCACATTTGAAAATTACTAGAAGATTGAAGAGTGTCGGCAGATATGTAAGCGAAGGGAGAATTAAGCAAAGGAATAGTGTCGGCATATATCTTACTACCTCCGTCCCTAATTATAGGAGCAATTTAACCGATTTTGGGAGAATTAAGGAGAAGAGTTAAATTAGTTAATTTTACTCATTTTCCTAAAATGTCCTTATATAAATTTAAAATGACACAAGTTGCCCTAATTATAAGTGTTTCTAATTTGTCTTACGTTAGATATCCATGACATATTAGTTTATATATGTATATTAGTTGCTTTTTATATAGCCATGTGTATACATATAGATCTAATTTTCTTTCCACACGCTTTCTAATTGAAATAATGGTCTTGCCATATAAACATATATGTGTGTATATACGTGTATACATATAGATCTATCTACATACAAAGAGACACACACACACACATATGTTTATATGTGTGTGTGTGTTCACACATATATATCTACACATATATATATTGACACACATAAACACAAATATACATATATATGTAAACACACATATATATAATGCTCCTAATAATAAGTATAAATAGGGGTATTATAGGAAAAAATTGACAAAAGTTAAAACTTGCTCTTATAATTAGGACCAAAACCAACTCCAAAATGTGCTCCTATAATTAGGGACGGAGGGAGTATAATCAAATAATTTATTTAGCTTCCTCAATTTTCTTAACTTGATTAATTGAACCTTGTATTAAGAATTGGAGTTGTATATAAATATTAAGAATTGGAGTTGTATATAAATATCAAACACAAGTCTGTATAGTTTGTGTAATAATAGTCATACATAATTTTATTATGAGAAATTCTAAATGGGATGTTAATTTCATACAAGCTGAAAATGAGAATATAGGTCATGTAAATAATAATAATAATAATAATGTAGATAAAGAGCCATCCTCGATAAATTATGAATTATGGTACGCCATTTTCAACCTAAATGAATCATATTTGTCACACAATTACAGACCAAATTGTATGGGACATGTGATCCAATTAGTTATATAATATTATTTGATCAAATTATGTTTTTTAGTATTGCCAAAATTTTCAAATTAATTTTTTTTTTCTACTTTTATGTAATTTTGATTTTTTTTATTATAATTATCGTAAAAACCACTTATGCTACTGTCAATTCAAACAATTTTCAATTTCAGAAAAGCTACTTACGTTATCACTAATTCAAACATAAATCATATTCCGCAATTTGATTTCTCTTATTTTAAATTTATATAAGTCATATTACAAATGATAAATAAGGCATTTTTCTCATCATTATCCCAAACACAAACTTAGACTTATGGCGTTTCAAATCTCTGCTTTTCTCTTGCTTCCTTGCCTATTCTCCTCTCATCGTCATATGTGCTGTTTTGTTTCTCAAAGTGGTGAACGGAGAATTGATATCATTGATTTGTTGTTTATTTTAGAGGTAGGTGGGATATTACAAAAGTATGTTTTTCTCTAAAAATAATATATATTTTCCTTTGTTGTTGGTATATGTGTTTTATTTTCTTCATACTACTTATTTCATATATTTTAGGGATTTTTATTTATTTACTTTTTATAGTAAAAAGTATGCTTTTTAATGCACTTTTTAGCTAAAATACTATTTAAAGTATGAATTTTATAATTTAATGGGCAAATGAGGAAAAAGAATTTTAAAATTTCAAAAATTTAAATAAGTTATTTTCCAAAATTATGAATTGTGAATTGCTTATTAAGTTTCGTCATTCCCTTATCAACTTTTGGTAACAAACTTGATTTTGGATTTTATAATTTTAAAATTCTTTTTCTATCATTCACCCTAACTTAATCTCCATTTTAAGATAGTTTTAAATTTCTCTCTCTTATCGTCCATCTCCCATCCATGTTTTTTATCTAATGACCCTCCTTCATCCTCCTTTAATTTCCCTCTCCTTTAGATATAGTCACCAGTTTCTCTCTCCTCATCCTTCCTGTATCTCCACTAATTACAAATACGTTCCTTACATGAATTAAAATTTCACTCTTAATATTAGAGTGAATGGACTCGCTAACGGTGCGACAAATTAAAAGTCCGTTTGAGATAGTGGTACCAAAAATGACTTATTTACAATCTAATTTTTGTAAATATAAGATAGGATAAAAATTATATTGTAAATGTGATTTGAGTTTGGAATGACGGTGGGAGAGTGATTTTTTTCCAAATGAGTTCTTATTTAGATGATTATTTGAAAAGTCAGTTGAGATGGAAAATGACTAAATTTCCCCACACACACACACACATATATTATGATAATTGAAGATAAAAATTTAAATTTGATAAAAAAATTTAAATTATTATTTAAAAATTAAAAAAATCTAAAGTACTTTATGAAATATATTCTAATGGATAAATTAGAATGGATACAAATGTATATATAATAGTACATTGCTTATTGAATCACTTATCCATAACATTTTTCTCCAAAAGTTGAAAAATCATGCCAGAAGCTGGAAAAAGTGATTTCTGTTAGAAGTCACTTTTTTTTTTAAAAAAAAAAATAAGCCCATCTGAAATCACCGCAATCCCAAATTGTCCACTTTTCTCCACTGGACTTAAATCACTGTACATTGGGCTTTTTTCCTCCTCATCATTATGCCAAAAAGGCTTAAATATGGTAGATACGATTCTATGTTTAATATGTAGGTTTTTTTCCCAATGTGCCCCTAATTAAATAACTATTTACCAAAATGCCCCTATTTTGAAACTATTTCTCAATATACCCCTGTCAGAAAACTATTTCCCAATGTGCCCCTGTGTTAGTCGACTAAATCGCGGGGCCAAATTTTTTTTTGCAGCCCCCGACATTTAGTCGACTAAAACTTAAGTTTTAGTCGACTAAACTCATTTAGTCGACTAAAAAACCCATTTAGTCGACTAAATCATTAAAAAAAAAGTTCAAACTTCAGAAGGCCATAACTTCGGCTCAGAGTCTGAATCAAGCGATTCTTTTTTTGATTCCACCTAACTTTTTGAGATCTATGTACTGATATAAAAATTATCTTCAGATTTAATGAAGAAATAAGGAAAAAAAAGTGATTCTTTATTGCGCAGAAAATACCAACAATTCATTAAATATAATCAAGTGATTCTTTATATATATATATATATATATAAAATATAGTTTTCTTTTATTTGATGTTTTCTTTTTTAGTAGATCATATAATATCTCCGGTACAATAAAGATAAGATAGAGGGGGAAATGATGGTACCAATCCTAGGGTTTTGTGAGGAAATTAATTATATTTAATGGAGAGATATTTATTGTAAAATTAATTAATCATTATTTCTAATATTATTATCTAATAATAATTAATTGATCTTATTTTAGATTTTAATATCTTTATTTTTCTACCATGTATTTGGTAAACTTTGAATTTCAACGTAACAATTAATACTGGATTTTCAAAATACAATATATTCAAAATTGAGATTTTCTCTCCATTAATAATATGGATTTTAAAAGAAAAGACAAATAGGAAAAATATCGACACTAAATTTGTGGGGCTTGATTTTAGGGGGAATAACAGTGTTTGGAAATTATGCATGAGATCATATGTTATGATAGTACAGTAGTCAATCTAGCTAAAATCTAGGATCATAGCTAATATCTAGGATCACTAATATCACTAACCAACAGATTCGGTAAAACAAATTAAAATGCTAACAATACTAACAATTCATTAAATATAACAAATTGGGAAAAAAACCCATGATATATATTTAATGAATCGTTAGTTTTGTTGAAGTTAATAACTTGACTTTTTCTCTACGTGGTTCATGTCGCTGATTTCCGTACGTTGCTGATTCCACGATAAGAAGGATTAAGTTATTTATTTTTTAATTGTTTATTGTGTTGAGTGTGCTGATTTTCTACCAAATACATGGTAGAAAAATAAAGATATTAAAATCTAAAATAAGATCAATTAATTATTATTAGATAATAATATTAGAAATAATGATTAATTAATTATATATAATAATAATAAAGAAAACTATATATATATATATATATAATTAAAGAATCACTTGTTTTTCCTCCTTTCTTCATTAAATCTGAAGATAATTTTTATATCAGTGCATAGATCTCAAAAAGTTAGGTGGAATCAAAAAAAGAATCGCTTGATTCAGACTCCCGAGCCAGAAGTTATGGCCTTCTGAAGTTTGAACTTTTTTTTTTAATGATTTAGTCGACTAAATGGGTTTTTTAGTCGACTAAATCCATTTAGTCGACTAAAACTTAAGTTTTAGTCGACTAGATGTCGGGGGCTGCAAAAAAAAATTTGGCCCCGCGATTTAGTCGACTAAACCATGGATTTAGTCGACTAAACCATGGATTTAGTCGACTAACACAGGGGCACATTGGGAAATAGTTTTCTGACAGGGGTATATTGAGAAATAGTTTCAAAACAGTGGCATTTTGGTAAATAGTTATTTAATTAGGGGCACATTGGAAAAAAAGCCTAATATGTAAGCATGTGTCTGACTATTAATTATAAGGCCCTAACTTTAGGCAGGGAGAATTTTAATTTGATATATATTTGTTTAATTTGGATGACTTAATTAACTCCACTTCTAGGTTGGGTAACATGATTTTTGTGGGAACGTGGAAAGGATGTTTTGGAGATGTGAGGAGGAGCGAAGATAATGGTTTGATAATGGTTTTATGTGTTTGGGAAGGAATTAGGTTTAGGGGAAGCTAGGATAGAGAAAGAGAGAGGTTGTTTACCTTCGATAGGGCAGGAAACTTCTGAGAAACGAATTTCCATTAATCAACGATGGGCCACTAGGGGGAGTGTAGTAGCCTACTTAACGGAGACTATTAAGGACCCGTTTGTTATAAAAAATTAGTGGGAAGAGAAAGGAACTTTAGAGGTGGGAAATGAAAGGAAATGAAGATTTGAAAGATGAGGGAATATGGCTTGAGTTGTTTGGTAGGAAGAAAATGAAGAGGTGGTAGTTGGTAAAGAATTAGGAAATGTCTATTTTACCCTCAAAAGAAATTAATTCAAAATTAAAAAGAAAAATATTTTTTTTTGCTAAAACATATTTAAAAAAAATATATTATTGTTAAATTCGAACTCGTGAAAAAAAAAAATCTCCAAATTTGAACTTTCCCGCCAAGTTTGAATTTCAGGGGTAAATCTGTCAAAAACCACTTTCCTGGGAAGATGACAGCTTTCCTTCCATTTTCGGATGGAAAACATCTTCCCTCAAATAAGGGAAGATGAGTACTCATTGGAAGATGCTGACTGGACTTTCTTTCTACCAAACACCCAAAATCCATGGGAAGATCACATCTTCCATTTTCCTCCCCACCAATTCTTTGTAACAAACGGGTCCTTAGTGTTGAGTACTTTTGAACGATATTTTTTAGTTAACAATATATCTAAAGATTTGATTGTTGATAGAATAAAATAATGTCCTGTTGAGCCTACTTAGTGAGATAAAGTTTTGTTGTTGTATATAAATGTGTACCTTAAAATGATCGGATTTAAAATTGACAAAGTTGGGATTGGCCAATCTAAGTTATGTTTACATGTAAAATTAATTTATTAGTTAATCAGCGAATTAGCTCCCATGGAGAGAATTTAAACGTGTGGTTGTGGTGAGAATTTAATTTTCAAAACCTGGTGCGGTGTGGCGGTGGGGTAGTCCGTCCATTCTCAGCAAGGGAAGTTCCTCATCAATCTTGTATATAAAATAAATAGGTTTTTAAAGAATGTCATGGTTACAAGTTAAATTTACCTAGTTAATTAACAGTTAAGTTGCATCATTTATAAGTTAAATATTTTGGAAAAAAGTATATCAAAATTTGTTAATACATTTAGTATTTAATTTTACGGGACTTATAAATAATTTTTCTTTCCAGCAAATTAATATTAGGAAAATATTTATGTTAAATTCCTTATATCCATTTTGTTAAATTTTCTACTTACATCTGATCATGTGTCTTGTTTTTAAATTATTGTCATTTAACTATAAATTCTATATAAAAATAATAAGACACGTAGTGACGTGTAATAATGGATATAAAAAACTTTATGTAACTATGATTCTTAATACTCCCAGTTTTAATTATAGGAGCTATTTAATCGATTTTGGGGGGATTAAGGAGGGGAGTTAAATTAGTTAATTTTACTCATTTTCCTAAAATATCCTTATATAAATTTAAAATGACATAAGTAAAAGTGAATTACAACCCCGCCAAATATCTCTCCAACCAATTTTTCTTTCCACACGTTTTCTAATTGATATAATGATCTTGCTATATAAATATATATGTGTGTGTATACATATAGATCTATCTACATACACACACACACACATATATATAGACACACACACACACACACACACACATATATCTACACATATATATATTAACACACATAAACACAAATATACATATATATGTACACACATATATACACAGACACAGACACACATATATAAATACTCCTAATAATAAGTATAAATAAGGGTATTATAGGAAAAAATTGACAAAAGTTAAAATTTGCTCTTATAATTAAGACCAAAACCAACTCCAAAATGTGCTCTTATAATTAGGATCGGAGGGAGTATTATATTCATGAGACAGGAAAAGTCGGTCAAATTAAATTATTAGAATCTACGGCCATCATGAAAACTGACACCCGTGCTTTTACGGGCTTCAATAAATGAACCCATCAAAGCTCTTTTACAGAAACTTAAAAACCGAAAAGCTCTCGTTTTGCTCTCGCTTGGGATCTGTGCACCACCTTTCCATGGATGATTCAGGCCACCGTAAACTTCCGCCGGATCGTCCACCGGCAGAAGGTCAAGACGACCGGAAAAAGAAAGAAAAAAAAACAGAGGAGACACCCCAAGCTATTATGGATGACTCAATGTTAGATAATGGAGAAGTGGTTCCCGTTGAGGAAAATAAGAATACGGATGGTGGAGAGGCAAGTGACAAGAAAGAGTCAGCCCTTCCAAAATTTTCTTCTTACCGTGCTTCTCTTCTGGGCTTCAATGGAGTAGCATACAGTAGTCACATTATGGAGGAGGATGATCTCTTCTCAGATGATAAGGAGATCTACTGGAAAATTCCTGAGGAAACAGAAGAAATGAAAAAATTAATGGAGCTATATCCTGTGGCGCTGTGCACACAATAGGAGTACAATGAGTGGTGTGAGCCATGGAATTATGCCCTTATATTAACTATGCTTGGTCTGAAATTTAACCTATATGTGCTAAAGGACCTGTTGAAAAACATGTGGGGTTTTTCCAACTTTGAGCTCATTGACCTTCCAAACAATTATTTTGTTGTGCGTTTTCAGGATCCAGAGTTATGGCGAGCTCACTACCGGAAGGTGTTATATGATGGTCCATGGATACATTGTGTTCTTATTCAAAGATGGCCCCCTATTTTAACCCTTATTAGAATCCTTTGGGTAGAGTGGCAACTTGGGTTCGTATTCTGGATGTGCCAATACATTGTTATAACAAGCATTGCATCTCCAGATTAGGGGATAGGATTGGACGTACACTAAAGGTCAATTTGAATACCCTTCAAGAATTTCAGTCTTCAAATCCAAAAATTGAAAGAGGGAAATTTGTTAGGCTCTGTGTGGAGTTAAATCTCCAAAAAAAGATGGTTCCTAAAGTAATCACTGCAGGTTCAATCTTTAATGTAGAGTATGAGGGGCTTCACCTTATTTGTTTCTCCTGCGGTAGGTTCGGTCATCGACAAGAACAGTGTCCTCATAAAATTCATACGACAGATCCTCATGGTAGAACGATGAATCAACCTCCGGCGACTAAACCCATCGAGGATGGCAAAAGTCCCGTTATACGGCGCTAGCAGATCTTCAAGACGATGGAGCAGGTGAAGTCGCAGGATCTGGTTTGGTGAGCAAAGCCGAAATCAGAACGGAAAGAAGAGTGAGTGGGCAGGAATCAAGGAGACCTCCAGCTGTCAACCCGAATGGTCAGAAGAAAGCTAGACTTAATTTTGGTCAAAGGTCCAACATGCAATATAAGCCCAAAATGAGGGAGATTAGGACTCAAATTGGGCCAAATTATTCCAGCGGTTCGGCTACAAGTAAGATCACGATGGATAAGGACTTAGATGGGCTTGCTCTTGCTCTTGTTCACACTGAAGCTGGGCCTAGTCCAATGATTTTAAATTCTAATAATGATCAGAAACAACCAATTGATGGTTCTGGGGT
This sequence comes from Acacia pycnantha, assembly GCA_025563575.1. NCBI lineage: Eukaryota > Viridiplantae > Streptophyta > Magnoliopsida > Fabales > Fabaceae > Acacia > Acacia pycnantha. Next base: position 6,005,048 of record JAMWYP010000002.1, on the reverse strand, counting down.
TTGTCCCCCACCCAGTGAAGATGAACCAGCGGCGGACTCACTTATGGGGAAGGTTAAAGCTATAGTCATGAAACAAAGGGGGCAGCGTTCGAATTGTGTAGTTCAAGGAAATATTGTAAATTTACAACAAAATAAAAACATTGATTCCACTAGAGATCCTGCTAGTTCACACACGCCACAAATCATTGCTAAGTCCTCCTCAGAGCAAAATTCTGATCCTCCTGGAGTCAAAAATCCATTACCACCTGATCGAGAGGGTTTACAGGATGATGGCACATCTGATTTTATGGACGGAAATATATCCTCAGTGCCTGAAACTCAGTTCGAGTTGGATCATGCAAGAGGGGTCGCGAGCTACAGGTAAGTATGCTCACCCCTAGCTTTTATTTTATTTTATTTTGTTTTAATGATTATTGCATCTTGGAACTGTAGGGGAGCCGGTAGCCGTAGCTTCCCTTTAATTATTAATGATATTTTTAAGAAATATTGTATTAATATTTTATGTCTGTTGGAGCCTCATATTAGTGGAGATAGAGCGGATAGGGTGTGTCATAAACTTGGTTTTAGTCATTGGATTCATGTGGAGGCTTGCGGTTTCTTTGGGGGTATCTGTATCCTATGGAATAATGATGATTATGATATTTCTTATCTGTCCTCGTCTACCCAAATGCTTCACTGTCAAGTTACCGATCGTGTCAATAATAATCTGAGTCTTGTTACTGTGGTTTATGGTGAAACTAATTCTATTGGTCGCGCTTCGTTATGGAATTCCCTTCGGCTTCTTGCTAATAATTCTTCCCTTCCCTGGTTAATTTTGGGTCACTTTAATGCTTATATGTCCCCAAATGACAAACTCGGAGGGCCTGAGCCTTCCTGGGCCTCAATGCAACAATTCAGAGAATGTGTCGATGACATTGGTCTTTTACAAACTAGGGCTCTGGGCGAGAAGTTTACTTGAGAGCGACAAGGCTTAAAAGAAAGATTGGATTGGGTGCTCAACAATCTCATCTGGCTTAATTGTTTCCCTAACTCTTCTATCCGCCATGGGCTTAAATTTAAATCCGACCATAGGGTTGTGGTTGTGAACACTAACTCTTCTCCTCAAAGGAATAACTTTCAGAAATCATTTTCTTATCAGATTGCGTGGAATCTTGAGAATGATTTCAAGGCCATCACCGCTGAAGCTTGGAAGGGGAAAAACTGGCTCGACGGATTACAAAACTTTCGTAATTCTGCTTTGAAGTGGAACGAAAGTCGTGTGGGCAACTTTACTAGTAAAAAAAAGAAATTGATTCGTCAGTTGGAGGGGATTGATAGGAGCAGAAAGATGAACTTGCAAACTGGGCTCTTCCGTTTGGAGAAAAAATTATGGAACGAATATCACAAAGTTGCAACCCTGGAGGAAATTACCTGGTTCCAGAAATCCAGAAGTAAATGGCTTCAGGGGGCGACAGAAATACTAGATTTTTTCATGCCTCTACTGTGATTAGAAGGAAAAAGCAGCGTATTAGGGCCATTATGAACGATATGGGGGAGTGGATTGAAGATCATGAAACTGCAAAAATGATGGCTCATGACTTCTTTCAAAAGCTCTATACTCATGATGATAATGTCACTGATCCGGTGGGGTGGTTCATGAATTTTCCTACTATGGATTCTACTCAGTTACGCACTCTGTCGGAAAGAGTTACCAGAATTGAGATAAAAAATGCTACTTTCGCTATGGGTGCCTTTAAAGCTCCGGGTCCTGATGGTCTCCAAGCCCACTTTTTTCAGACACAGTGGGATGTTGTGGGTAATAAAATATGCGAATTTATTGAGGAATGCTTTAGTAACCCCTCTGTTATGTCCCTCATAAACCAGTCTAAGGTGGTTCTCATTCTTAAGGTTGAGAATCCTGCTACTATGAAAGACTTTCGTCCTATCTCTCTGTGCAATGTGAGTTTCAAAATTATTACCAAGCTCCTCGCCAATCATTTCAAGCCGGTCATGGCCCACCTTATTAGCCACGAGCAATGCAGCTTTATTCCTAACCGTTTCAGTTGTGATAATATTCTTATTGCTCAAGAAATCATCCACTCCATGAGAATGAATGGTAAGAAGAAAGGATTTGTGGCTATTAAAATTGACATGGAGAAAGCTTTTGACAGACTTGACTGGAGATTTATTAGAGATACTCTCATATGTTTGAGGTTGGAGCCGAACCTAATTGAGCTTATTATGGCTTGTATCTCCACTAACTCCATGTCCATCTTATGGAATGGGGATGAAAGCCCTGCTTTTGTCCCCTCTAGGGGTATTAGACAGGGTGATCCCCTTAGCCCGTATATTTTTGTTCTGTGTATGGAACGCTTGGGTCAGTTTATTAAAGCAGAATGTGTAGCCAGGCGCTGGAAGCCCTTTTCTTTCAAGAGAGGCAGCCCATATATCTCTCATTTATTCTTTGCTGATGATCTCATCCTCTTCATTGAGGCATCTGGTAATCAAATGAAGGAAGTTCGTAAAGTCATGCAAATTTTCTGTGAGGTTTCCGGGTATAGAATTAATTTAGATAAATCCAAAATGTTCTGCTCGAAGAATGTCAATTTTAACAGAGCCCTTGATCTGAGTCAGTTGCTTGGGATTGGGCTCACCTCTGATCTTGGGAAATATTTGGGGGTCCCGATTATCCACAAAAGGGTCACTAAAGCTACATATTACCCTATGGTCCAGAGAGCCCAGAAAAAATTATCCATGTGGAAGAGTAAATTTCTTACTGCTGCAGGTCGCTCAGTTCTTATCAAATCTGTGCTTTCATCATTACCCAGCTACTGTATGCAGTCCACTCTCCTTCCGATTTGCACAATTACTGAGTTAGAAAAGATTTCTAGAAACTTCCTCTGGTCTCAAGATGGGGATGTAAATAAAATGCACCTCGTGGCTTGGGATCAAATCACGCAAGCAAAGAAGCAGGGAGGTCTGGTCTTCAAAAATCTTCGCCGTCAGAATAAAGCTTTCATTATGAAGCTCTGCTGGAGCCTCCTAACGAGAAAAGAATCTCTTTGGGTCAAATGCCTCTGGTCTAAGTATAATTGTGGTGACCTAAATATTCCCAAGGTTTTCAAGAAAAAGAGTTCCTCCTCTGCTTGGAAAGCGATCGTCGTAGTTTGGGATAAATTCATCAGTGGGGTGGGGAAAAAATTAATAATGGGGCGGGAAACTAAATTCTGGACTGATCTTTGGCTCCCCCTCAATCAACCCATCTTCACATTTGTTCAAAACCCAACTTTTTTCAATCAAGATGAATCTGTGCGGGATCAATTATTGCCTATTGGGTGCTGGGACACCAACAGATGGCAGGGAGTTCTTCCGTCTAGTATTGTGAATCTAATTATAAAAATGCATCCTCCCAATAATGACTCCCCAGACTACTTCGTTTGGAGAGCAGCGAAGGATGGCCGCTTCTCTGTTAAATCTGCTTATCACTTTCTTTCTGAAAGAGGGAACTCTACCTTTAACAGCTTCTGGACTCGAATGTCGAAATGGCAGGTTCCTGAGAAAGTTAAATTTTTTATGTGGCAAGTTGGTCACGAGAGACTTGTCACTAATTCCCTCAGATCCAGAAGGGGCCTCACGAATGAGAGCACCTGTCCTTTCCAGTGCAATAGGGAGGAGAGTGTGATTCATGCGATTAGAGATTACGAGCGTGCCAGGAACGTGTGGAAAAATATTTTAAAACCTAACTATTTCTCTCAGTTTTTCACAGGTAATTTGCAGGTCTGACTCAATTGGAATACTCCTCATACCCCAGGAAAAGGACGGTTTCAGAATTTCTCTTGGCCGGGGTTTTTAGCCTTGTTTGTTGGATCCTATGGACATCCAGATATACTTTTCTTTTTCAGGGACGGGACAAAGATACAAGAGAGATGTTGCACCTCTGTAACCACCTTCTGATGGAAGCTTCTGCTAATCAACATCTCCATCATCAGATTTTCCAGCTGGACATAATGGAGGAGAAGTCCTAGACTCCCCCTCCGGCTCATGCGGTCCGTATCGACATGGACGGGTCTGTTAGAGATCATCACCAGGCTGCTTGTGGCGGTGTCATAAGGAATGCCCAGGGTGAATGGTTGATGGGTTTTTATAAATCCCTTGGCCTCCAGACTGTTATTGAAGCTGAAATTCATGCTATCTTGCTGGGTTTAAGGCTCGGCGAACATCTGGGCTTGCAAAGAATCCTTCTTTATTCTGATTCTCTTGAAGCGGTTAATATTCTTATGCGCGACTGCTCTTCTGATCATCCGCTAAGAGACATCATCAGGGAGACAAGAGATCTATTTTTCAAGGATTGGAACGTGGAACTACACCACACGCCTAGAGAAAACATCTCGTGTGCTGATTTCATGGCCAGGGAGGGACATAATGTCGCCGTTAATGATAGAGTGATTCTGATGCCAATAATTCCTAGAGGATGCCTTCATATGGCCTTGAAGGACCAACGGTCTTGCCATTTTTAGTTTCTTTTGCTTGATGTATCTTGGCTAAATCTTCATGGTTTAGCCCTTCTCTTAGCTGTTCAAGCCTCGGCTTGCCTTTATTGTCAAAAAAATAAAAATAAATGAACCCATCAATACTGGTTAAATCCCTTCTCAATACATGTCTTTTCAGTTCGACCCATCAAGTTTATAACAAGCGGCATGTTAGCTTATAACTAGTATATTGACCTATTTTACTGGCTCCATATCGAAGTTTTTTTTTTTTTTTGATAAAAAGGATGGCCAGACGCCTATATAAAAATAAGGAGGATCATACAATAGGGGAAATAACTCCCAAACTCTCTTGGGTTACCCAAGACCTCAAATAAAAGGGACACTCGTCTAAAATGGAGGAATTAGAAATACCAATCTTGGCTAATGCATCAGCGATCTTGTTGCATTCACAACTTACACAACGTAACTGGACTTGCCAATTATTCCGCAACAGTTCTCTTATCCTCAGCATCTGCAAACTTCTGCCATTGTGGTTAGAGTCCAACACCAAAGCAAGAACTTGGGCAGCATCCGATTCCATAATAAGCTTCCTAAAACCCATGTCCCATGCAAGTAAGAGACCCTCAAGAATGGCCCATTCCTCAGCAGTGTTAGCCTGACAGAGTCCGATTTCTTTAGTAAATCCCATCGTCCACTTGCCAGACCAGTCTCTAATAATCCCTCCACAACCCGCCTTAGAGGAAGTTAAATTCATAGCCCCATCTACATTCACCTTCCACCATCCAACAGGAGGATGTTCCCAACCACTAACCCCAGGTTCCACTTCAGCATAGTTAGGAACAACAGAAACCGCAGACACAACATACCTAGGCCAAATTAGAGAGATAACAGGGGAACTCTCGGCCTCACAAAATTATGTTGAAAAATGGAACAGTTTCTCCACTCCCATAATTTCCAAACCGCCACCCCAAACAACAGAGGCCAATTACTATATTCAATTTTCCCCAACTCCCCCCCCCCAAATTAAACTTCATCCAGTGTAATAAATCATAAGAGAAGAAATCAGCCACAAACCTGGGCTTCAAAACAGACAGCCACATATTCCTAGCATAGGGACAATCCCTTAGAATATGGATAACATCTTCAAAAGAAGCATTACAAAATCCACAAGCTGCAGACGCCTGGCTCCAGGTGCTCCTCCAACCATTAGTAGGGAGTCTATTTAGAGCAACCTTCCATAACAGAATTCTAATACGCTCAGGACCTTCCCATTTCCAAATAGACTTGAAAATAGGATTCTGCACAAGACTATGATTATTTTCAATCAAAGAGTAAGCACTCTTAATCAAAAATTCCCCATCACTAGAACAACCCCAAATCATGCAATCCTCACCAGTATCATCTCGAGGAGGTAAGACAGCTGCAATACGACTAATACCCTCTTGATTAATCACATTAGATAGAGCCGAGATACACCAGCACCCACCTGACGCCCAATCCCCAACTACGGACACTTCCTCCACTGCAGAAGGCGGCCTCAAACAGTAATCTTTCAAAGCAATACCAACTCCCAACCAGCAGTCACTGAAGAAATTCACTGTATGGCCATTGCGGATTTGCCATTTCGTACCTCTATCAACAAACTCACTTTGAGCGCAAATGAACTTCCAAAGCTTTGAGTCACCAGGACGGGAATTAAGAAGATCATATGCATCTCTAAACATATACTTATGATAAAGAACTTCAGCCCAAAGGTCTTCAGAACCAACAACCAATTTACATGCCAATTTCGCCCCACAAGCATGATTCATTGAAGCCAACCTCCTAAAACCCAATCCCCCATGTTCCTTATATTTGGTAATTTGGTCCAACCCAATGGCATGAAAATGCCTGGCAGACTCCTCATGACCCCAGATAAAGCTCCGTTGTAGCCTCTCTATTTGAAGACAAATACTCTTCGGTAATCTTGCAACTTGCATAGGATAAAGGGGAATAACACTAATAACTGATTTTGCTAATGTAATCCTTCCCGCCATAGAGAGTGATTTCACTTTCCACGCTCCCAATTTGGAGCTTACCCGATCAACAACGTATTGAAAGTCATCCTTAGCTCTCCTAGTACGCGATAGGGGAACACCCAAATATCTACCTATCTCACAAGAAATAGGCATCTGCATGATAGCTTTGATCCTCTCTTTAGTACTCTATGGGACTCTAGGAGAAAAGAAAATTGAAGACTTCTGTCTATTGATTTTCCCCCCAGACGCCATCATAAAAACCTGAAGACACTTCATCATAACCTCAGCTTGAGCCACAGAAGCTGCCCCAAACAACAGGAGATCATTTGCAAACATAAGGTGCGAGATGTTCGGCCCATGCTTAGACACATAGATGGGTGTCCAGCTCTTATCCTCAACTGCATCACAAATCATATGAGAAAGGCGATCCATACAAAACACAAACAATAGAGGGGAAATAGGGTCTCCTTGCCTCAAACCTCTACTTGGGGAAAAATATTCCGTTTGCTCCACATCGAAGTTATTTAAAGGATAGTATGTATCCGGGCATGCGTCTTGCCCTAGATTTATGGATGAGCCCATAAATCATCTGAAATTTTAATAAAAAAAAGAAATTGAATACATCTGAAATTTTAATACAAAAAAATGTGACTAAAATTTGAATGCCAAAAAAATTGTAACAAAAGTCATTGAATGAATTAGATTGTCTGCAAAAATTTACGTCAAGACAACACCTTTTCAGCATCTGTCCTTGCCGGTAGTCCACGACTCCACGTCCACTGAAACATGAAGACTCTCAATGATTTGAAACAAAACAGAAACTATATATATACTGTTTATTTTAAACAGTTTAAGCTCCTGGCATGGTGTAAACAAAAAATTGGCATGTTTTGAATAGAACTAGCTTAAAAAAGATTTTGTGTGTGTGTGTGTGTGTTAAAAGAAAAAATTGGACGCATTGATCAAATGGCACAAATGTTTGGGGAAAATGTCTAAATTCAGAATTTGTAATTTTTCATTTATATTCTGCAAGTTAAGTCCTTTACCCCAAATTTTTAACTGATTATTTCAACTAAAAACAATGTCCTTGTAAGAGATAACTGACTTTCTTCTCGATTCTGAGTTATGGAGTTTACAATCTTATCCGCCCCCCAAAAAAAAATACCACCTTTCAATTGCCTTAAAACTACGTAATTTCTTAATTTATTTCTTCAATCTGTTTAATCCAAGGTTATTAAAACCGAACTGGTCACTGAATCGGTCGGGGTAATGGTCAAGAGTCAGTGGATCAAACCGGAGTCAAATTGGTGAGAAAGTGAAGATTTCAAATTATTAATATAAAATTACAAAGAAAATAATTCCCTTTAATAATAAAAATATCTTATTAACTAACAAGAGCAAAAGTAATTATGTATATATATAAGGAAGAGACGTGGAAGAAGAAAGAGAAAAAGTGCCACTTGTCCGTTAAAACCAAACCCTTGTTGTTCGGAAGCAGTACCTCCCCAGCACTTCTCTGCCCATCTCTCATTATCTTCAGATCCTGACCGTCGAATTTTGGTTTAAGCGTTTAGAGGAAGACACATCATTTATTTTAAATTAGCGCATGGAGTAGTTTTCTAAAGATAATGAGGATGTGCAGAAAACCGCTAGACAGAGAAACCAGAACGCCTTCTTGTTCTGATGAAAGCATCTCCAGCAAATGCTGAAGGAGTTTTGGTGTTCTTGAACCAGTCGAAATCCTCAAGCACATCTATCTTTCTCATCTTTTTCGAAGAAGACTTCCTTGAAGGCGTTCCAATCTTCACACCTGAAAGATCTCTGAGCTATCTAATTATATTCTCTCTCAGAACAGAGAAGTCTGTTCACCATCTTATCTGACTACTCTTCTTTCCCATTTTGCTCTCGTGAATACACTACTGAACATATAGTGTTTTGGTAAGATTGTTAGTCCAGATTGAGAATTTAGCAGCAGCAGCAGCGACAAGAAGATCTGATTCAAAACCAGGTCCCATGAAGACAACGATTTATGAGAAATTTGAATGTTTTGATGAGGAGGGGGAAGATTGGGAGCCTCTTAATATGGAAACTTTATTTTTCTTTCAAATTTACTCCCAACAATCTCAGCCGTTCACTTTCCGTACACAGTGATGATACTAGGTATGCATTCGTCGCGCTGTCCAGAGTCCAAATTCATTCAATTCCATCAAATACAAATTTCAAAACAGACATTCTAATTTGGGAAGTCGTTCACTCACCATAAATGGGATAAAATTGATCTTCTAGTTCTCTTCAATTGGGAGATGGTATCTTAAATTGCTATTAGAATGTGTTGTGTTACCCATAAACTACATACACACCCTTCTCAGGTTGTCCTTTATTCTGTTTCAACATCCCTTTTATTTGTATCTCTACGCATTAGTATGCAATTAGAAAAGCTGCAAGGAGGGGCGGCATGCATCATTTTCTAAGTCCACAATTCAACAATTCATTCATGAAAAGTATAATAAAACATCACATTTTTACACTATATCATCGTCTCACATATACAACACGAAGAAAATTATAGATACAATTCAGTGTCTTATACTTGGTGGTATAAATTCTACGCCATGGTAATGAAGTTGAAAGCATTGATGAACATCTAAACTAGTGGCCTGCTTATTGCTGGGACATTGGTCCTTTTGGTTCTCCTCCATTGGATATTTGTGCTTTGCTTTTAATTCTCGTCCACAGCTCACACAATTTTGAAGCCATAGTTTCACCCTTTTTTGCTATTTTTTGCGGTTAAAGTATGTGATTAACGACATTAACCAGGCCATGAAGACGAGTAGTTGGCTATGAAGACATCACCCATTCTAATAAGTATTTGAATATACATATTAAATACATACAAATAATAAAGACGTTAAACAAAATAAACATTTATTGTAAACGTACGAAGCCTCGATAGCATGTATTACTTGTCAATTGATTTTGTTTTCTTCATGTAAAGATAAATAAAATTGTATTGCCTGAGGTGTGTGTGTATATATATAAATTAATTAATTAAAAGTGTTGTAGTTTCAAACAGAGAGGTTTATTTTCCTCTTTATTTAAGCCAGCCATCAAAGCGTCATAAGCCTTGGAAGAGCCAACTTAAAAAATTACGGGATAATCCAAGTAACATCATCTTTGTGCAGAAACTGTTGCTAAAATATATTCAAACTGAAATTACACATATCTTGAGAGTTGAGACATCAGAATTAAAGTTAAATCCTCCCAAATGATATAAACAAACATGTCATAATGAGAATTAAATTATGGAAAAAATTAACATACTACACAGTCTGTGTAATTCATAAAAATGATGCCTTTAATGCTTCTAATATGCTTATTGCCTAAATTAATACTCCCGGTTTTAAATATAAGATAGAGTTGGCATTTTTGAAGAGATTAATAAAGCTAATTAAATTATTTTAGAATATTTATATTTATTTTTTTCTCTAAATTAATTAGTTTAACTAATAAACTAATATATAATCTAAGGATACATAGGGTCTGTTTGACATAGCTTCGGAAGCTAAAATATGTCCATTGACAGTCCAGTGAAAAGCTTTACAATTGGGTGTTTGGGATAACTTATTTAGTAATTTAAGATATAATATGATTAAGTAGCTTATTTAGCTTCCTTAATCTCTAAAAAAAAATCAACTATGTACTATATTTAATAAGGGATGGAGCAATATTAATGTAATGTTTGACAAAACCAGGGGAGATGGAAGGCCGATCCACTTTGGAGAGAAACAGGGGAGGAAAATAGAGGAGATACAGAGCTTAGATTAAAGCAAAAAGGTTCTTTGTATATTTCTTGCAGGGGCAGTGGTGGTATATAACTACACGATATGTAAATATGATCCAGAGACGCTGATTTGACGACGAAGACTAAGAGACACAGAATCCAGGATTTTCTGTAATTTGCATGCATTTGACATCTCCGAAGGGCAAATTTGATGGTATATATTACAAAGATGAAAAAGGAACTTGTAATACTTACGTGGTCGTGAGTGAAATAGCCATGACTTGAGTCGAGTTTTCTTTGGTGGCCGGACTGGTTTGTTCCTGATCAACTCAGCGAAGGATATATAAGATTTGCTGAGGCTTTTATTAATGACAATCAAGAGAAGACGAAAATAAAAGATTCCATCCCCTCTTTAAGTGAATTTCCTAGACGTTGTTTAATTTAATGACACGTGTACCTGAAAAATTCATATCAATTAATCTCATACAGCATCCAACTCCACTCCAATACTCACTCTGACTTTGTGGTTTTTGGTAGGGTCAGACAAATTATTTAAATGCTTATTTAAAAAATAAATTATTTACATCGGATAAATTATAAAATGATTATTGTTAACAGATTTCCCACCATTACCTTAAATTTGTATACTTGACTTGGCTAGGTGTTTTGAGTTTATCTGTGAAGTTTCTCATGAAATAAAAATTGCATGCATGGTTCAGCTTATCCGATTTCACAAGAAGTTTTCTCAGAAAGTATATAAAATTGGGGGTGGGGCTCATTGATGAGAAACAATTATGTTTACCATTCTTCAAGCGTAGTTAGATTTTAAAAAGAAAGAACCCGAGGAAGTGCACTCAGTGAGATAATCAACACGTACATATGTTGTTACACTGTGTGACACGTGTATAATAGGCATAACTGAAGTTTGTTTGTTTTTTTTGCTATAAAAGAGGGCAAACGCCTAAATTACATTAAAACTGAAAATTAAAATAAGGGGAACTTAATCCCAAACACTCATTGTCCACCCACCGCCTAAGATGAGAAGGACATACATCCAACAAGGCGGACCCATTTATGCCCGATTTTGCAAGGGCATCAGCTATCATATTGGCTTCACGAGGACAGTAGCATAAGAAAACAAGCCAATCCCTCTTCAAAAATTATTTGATGGAGACAAACAGCAGGCTTCCATAGTTGCACTCGGATTCGGTGAGCCGTTGAACAAGCTCCATAGCGTCAGATTCCACAATAACATTTTTGTAACCTAGATCTCATGCAAGATGCAGACCCTCAATCAGAGCCCATTCCTCAGCAGAATTGGCATTACAAATACCTAAAGCTTTCTTAAAACCACATATCCAGTCACCCTTACTATCCCGAAGAAGCCCCCCACATCCAGCACGGGAAGACTGTAAAGCAACTGCCCCATGAACGTTGAGTTTCATGCAATTTGCAGGTGGCCTTTTCCATCTCAATGGTTGGTCATTGTGAAAAGCAGCAGCAACTACATGCACATGAGTTGAGGACCCTGAAGTTTCTGCAGAATACCTCCAGCTTTGAAGAATGATGGCAGTAGGGTTTGAAGGTTTTATAAAGTTTGGCTCAAACAGAAAAGAGTTGTGCCACCCTAAAGTTTCCAGATTGCAACCCCAAATATGAGCTTCCATAACGGTCCCATTTCTCTACTTAGGCGACCTGTTAGGTTCATGGCCAGCCAGCCATGCAAATCAGCAGCGAAAAAAGAAGAGGAGAATCTCGGGGGAATTAGGCTTCGCCATAGTTGTATGGCATATGGACAATCCCGTAAAATGTGGAGAATATCCTCAGGCCCTAAGTTACAAAAATCACATATTGCCACTACAAAAAAAAAAATGCCACTTTGTGGCGGTTAATTTGTAGCAGTCAAAATAAACCGCTACAAATATGTGAATTTGTAGCAGTTTATCCCGAAACCACTACAAATTTGTAGCGGTATGACTCGAGCCAAGTGGCGCGCTGGTTCATGAACGACATTTGTAGCGGTTATCATAAGCTAACCGCTACAAAATATGGCGCGAAGTTGGCGCCAAATTTGTAGCGGTTATTTTGTAGCGGTTTATTTATACAAACCGTCACAAATATGGCGCCAGTTTGGCGCCTTATGGCGCGCCATTAGTAGCGGTTTTGAAACCGTTACAAAACGCAAAAAAAAACCGCTACAAATGTGAACCGCTACAAAAACTGTTACATCAACCGCTACAAAGTGTGTAATATTGAAATTTGAATATTTCGAATCCCGCCAAGTTTATTTTTTTAAAAAAAATATGTTCATATTTGTAGCGGTGGTTAGTGTAACCGCTACAAAATGTGATATTTTGAAAAAAAAAATTAAAAAAATACCAATGAATTTTTGTAGAGGTTTTGAAACCGCTACAAAACGCAGCAAAAAAACAAAAAACCGTTACAAATGTGAACCGTTACAAAAACTGTTACATCAACCGCTACAAAGTGTATAATATTGAAATTTCAATATTTCGAATCCCGCCAAGTTTATTATTTTTAAAAAAATATGTTCATATTTGTAGCGGTTGTTAGTGTAACCGCTACAAAATGTGATATTTTGAAAAAAAAATTAAAAAAAATACCAATGAATTTTGTAGAGGTTTTCAAAACCGCTACAAAACGCAAAAAAAAAAAAAAACCGTTACAAATGTGAACCGTTATAAAAACTGTTACATCAACCGCTACAAAGTGTATAATATTGAAATTTCAATATTTCGAATCCCGCCAAGTTTATTTTTTTAAAAAAATATGTTCATATTTGTAGCGGTTGTTAGTATAACCGCTACAAAATGTGATATTTTGAAATTTATTTATTTTTTTAAAAAATACCAATGAATTTTTGTAACGGTTTTGTAATCGCTACAAAGGGAAACCGATACTAAAACAGTCACATAAACCGCTAAAAACTGTTTTGTAGCGGTTATTGTCGCGGTTAAAAACCGCTACAAAATCCGTTACATCAACCGCGACAAATGTTACGTATATCTCTATAAATATCTCCACCACACCACATCCCATACACTTCTTCATTTCTTCCCACCCCCTTCTCTCTCGTTTTCTCTCATTTCTTCCCAACCCTTCCAAAATCTTTCATTTCAATGTTTTATTTTTTCCTTCTTATAATATTGATACTATTTTTTTTCCTTATCCAGAACTTTAAGTATATTTCCTTAATATTCCTTCTATCATCATCAACTTTCTTTACATAATCAAATATCATCTAATGTACAACATAATTTTTTTGCTCGACGTGGACAACACAATAAATCCTTATTATCTCTGATTCTCAATATCATACCTACATAATATTTATACTTATCTAACTTAAGTTAATCAGTTTTTTAAATATTAACTATTATTATTTAATTTGTCACTTAAATAATAAAAATATTCAACATAATATTATAACAATGGATACAAATTATGAATTTTTTTCAATTTTGCAATATTTTGTAGCGGTTGTAAAACCGCTACAACAACCGCTACAAATTTTAATTTAAATTGATTAAATATTTGTAGTGAGTTTTACAACCGCTACAAAATTTGAGCGCCAATTTTTTGAAATTCGTCATCTTGTAGCGGTGATTCAAAACCGCTACTAATACAGTAGCGGTTTTATTACATGAGTAGCGGTTTTAGCAACCGCTACAAATCAGCTTGCCACAGTGGATTTTGTTGCGGTTGCTCTAACCGCTACAAATGTCATTAGTTGCACCTAAAACCGCTACAAATAGGTCATTTTAACCGCTACTAATGATCGTTTTTGTTGTAGTGTGCCGCCGCACTTGACCAGGAGTTCCTCCAGACATTGGTTGGCAATCGATTCAAAGCCACCTTCCACATGAAGACTCTGATTCTTTCCATTTCCAAATGTCCTTAAATAGATTACATTTTAGATTTAACGGATTCGGTTCAATGAGGGAGTAAGCACTCCGGAGAGAGAATTTCCCATCACTAGTTGCACCCCATATCATCATATCAGCACCTGCATTAGGTCTAGGGGGAACATGAGCCACAAGTCTGGAGATGTTTTCAGGCTGAACAATGTCCGATAGCTTTGTCAGGTCCCACGAGCCTTGATCCACCTTATTTGAAACAGATGAGGAGCTTTCTTCAATAGATAAAGTGCGCCTGCAGAAATTAGCCACTGTTTGCCCCTCAATAAGCCACTTGTCATCTAAGAAATTTACCAAGTTCCCGTTCCACACTTGCCATTTTGTGCCCAAACCCGTTAGCTCCTTATGAGCACAGATAAACTTCTAAACTCTTGAGTCTCCCTGTCTATGTGAAATAAGAGAGTCTTCATCCCGTAGCACATACTTTTGCAATAGCATGTCTGCCCACAAACCTTTCGTTCCCACTAAAAGCTTCCACAGTAATTTTGCCCCATACACACGATTAACAGACTCAAGTCTTCTAAAGCCAAGACCTCCATATTCTTTTGGCCTCGTGATACAATCCCACCCAATAGGATGATAGGTGTAAACTGAGTCGACGTGTCCCCATATGAAATTTCTCTGAATCTTTTATACTTCTAGACAGATAGCCTTAGGAACCTTTGCTACTTGCATGGGAAAATAGGAATTGAGCTCAAGACTGTTTTAGCAAGAGAGATTCTCCCGGCCGTGGATAGAGAGGTAGCCTTCCAGTTAGACAGCTTGGAGCGAACTCTATCAACAATGTAGTGGAAAGTTTCCTTAGGTTTCCTATTTCTGGATAGGGGAAAATCAAGGTACCGTCCGATCTCACTAGAAATCTTCATTTGGGACAAGCGCTTGATCCTTTGCTTCGTGTGGGAAGCAACTCTAGGTGAAAAGAAAACCGAAGACTTGGAAGTATTAATCTTTCCACCAGAAGCTATAGAGAATTTATTAAGACACCTCAGCATGCAGATGACCTATTCTTCAGAAGCCACACCAAAAAGTAAAAGATCATCTGCAAACAATAAGTGAGATATCTTTGGGCCAGATTTAGTGACATAAATCAGTTTCCACCCACTATCTACAACCTCATCGCAAATAAGATGAGAAAGTTTATCCATACAGAGTATAAAAAGAAGCGGAGAAATAGGATCTCTTTGCCTGAGACCACGCTTAGGGGCAAAGAACTCAGATGGAGCTCCGTTCCAAATAACATTATATGTGACAAAATTAACACAAGAGATAATCAAACTTATGAAATCAGATTTAAAACCAACTTCACTGAGCACTAACTCCAGAAAATCCCACCTAATTCTATCAAAGGCTTTTTCAAGGTCAATTTTGAAAGCCATTAGGCCTTTTTTACTTCTATTTTGACACATGATATGCATAATCTCCTGGCCTATAATAATGTTATCTTGTATGTGACGGCCTTTAATGAAACTAGATTGAAACGGGGAAATAATATCATTCATAGCTCCTTTTAATCTATAGGTGATTAACTTAGTTACACATTTATAATGAACCATACAAAGAGAGATAGGACGAAAGTGTATTACCTAGTCAGGATTGTCCTTCTTCGGGATCAAAGTAATGAGAGTTTTATTAGACTCAGCAATAGATAAAGAGCCAGTGAAGACAGATTTAACAAAGGGGCATAGAGAAGGCCCGATCGTGCCCCAGTTATTCTTGTAGAAAATGGGAGGGAACCCGTCAATACCAGGGGCCTTGTAGCAACCCATAGAAAAAACCACATTCCGAATTTCTTCATCAGAAGGCAGGGCCATGAGGTTGTCAATTATTCCCTGATCCAAGTTGGGGAAGCTAGTCTTAGTATGTAGACTTGGCGCTTCCACAGACTCTTCGCTGAATAAGCTTTTGAAGTGCTGCGTCACGAGGATTCTCAGATCATCCTCATTATCAACCCAGTTGCTAGATGCATCCTTTAGAGCAATGATTTTGTTCCTTCTGCTCCTTATCTTAGCCTTCAGGTGATAATAGCGAGTGTTTCTGTCTCCCTTCGTGATCCAAGTGGATCTAGCTTTTTGGAACCATTTTATTTCCTCAAGGTGCAAGAGTCTGTGTAATTTTTCTTGTAGCTCCTTTTCTAGATTACGTAGATATTCAGAATGGGGATAGGAAGAGGAATTCTGAATTCCCCCAAGTCTGGCCAGAAGATGATGCTTTTGCTTCTCAACCATACCAAACTCATCTCTGTTCCAAACACCCACTGATGCCTGGAATTTTGATAAGGCAGAATTTATGCTGTCATTTCTCTCCCATTTATTATCAAGGAAGGAATTATAATTCTCGTGACGCAACCACATGGCTTCAAAACGGAAAGCACGGTGTCCCCTACAATTCATATTTTCATCCTCGAAACATACCGTGATTGGGTTGTGATCCGAAAACTTCGTTCTGGGCAAAACTTTAACATGGACATTAGGGAAGGTTAACAGGAAGGGAGTATTTACTAGAGCCCTGTCAAGCCTTTCAAATAAACGATTGAAGCCAGCAGTCTGAGGACCACACCAGGTGTATTTAGGTCCACTGAACCCCAAATCAGTGAGATTGTAGTCTTGGATTCGATTTTGGAACAAGGAGAGCCGAGAAGCAGAAGTAGGAAAACCACCTACCCGCTCCGACGAGGTGCCGATGTCGTTGAAGTCCCCTGCGATGACCCAGGGTTCCGTAATGGAGCTCACAAACTGGCGCAGGTCATTCCAAAGTAAGTGCTTGAGGCTTGCTAAGGGCACCGCATAGATCACCGTTAGAAGGAAAGGGGGACGTCCGGGAAGCAAACAATGGAAGTGGATATACTGGAGATTGGAGGAGATCCAGGACAGACCAATTTGATTCTTCTGCCAAACAGCAACCAACCCGCCGGACCTTCCAGTACTAGGGACGAAGACTGACCCATCAAAGCCCAAATGCTGGAGACGAAAGAGCTGGGACTCTCTTTCACACTTGGTCTCAGATAGGAATAGAATGCAGGGCCTTGGACCTTTACACACAACACGCAGGTTTTGTAAAATTTTTTCCTACATGCACCTCTCACATTCCAAAACATTAAGCAAGCCCTTTGGGCTTTTAGAAATGAATTGGGCCTGATTAAGACCAATCTTGCAGCTGCGTTTCTGGGACCACTGACTCTAAGGAATTTACCAATTGGGCTTCATTCCCCATATCTTCATCAGGATTCGGTTCTCTTGGCCCTTCCCCGAATTTACCTGAAAGACCCGTTGAGACCCCTCCTTCACCATTAATGAGATGCTATGAAAAAAAGATATTCATATCAGGTGTTTCGGATTCATCAACCGCCAATTCCATTCCATTGTCCTTTTCCCCCTTACGCGCAATCTCCATAGTGACTTCCTTCATTTTTGATTGTTCCCAAGTTAGCCTCAAAATTTTTCCCTTTTTATTCTCATTTTTCGATGCTTCTCTCGTTCGTTTCTCTCTCTTCTGTTCCTGTCTGCCAATCACAAGTTCAACACCATCAGCCGTATGCTGACTCTTGGGCTGTTTCTTCTTCCCATTACCTTTTCTATCCATTTTTCCTTGCTCAGAAATCGGGCCCTGAATATCTACCTCTTTCCCTGTCTCGTCATGTACGGTAAGCACAGTGGTGTCCAATTTGTCACCAACTTCTCCCTCTTCCTTGCTGGCTAATATTTCAAATCTTGACCCACCAGAGCTTGGCTGAGCGCCGCTCGCCGGTTTTTCTTTGCTTCCTTTTTTCTGGCGACGTGGTTTCTGAACCACTTCCCAAACAACTTGCTCAAAAGATTTAGCATCAATAGTGTGTAAAACTCTCTCAGTCTCCTATTGAATAATGGGTGTTGTAGCTTCCCCTGTTTTACTTGGTTGGTCCCCTGATTTACATTCCACCTTTGTATGCCCATAAATCCCACAGTTAGTGCACAAACAATGAAGACCCTCGTACTCCACATAATAATCCTCATTGTTTAGGGCGAAACCAACCATCGGTTGCTTTTCCAGGTCCACCAAAACGCAGATACGGGCATAATGGCCACGGATATGACCTGAGGTATTCATGTCAATTTTGATGATCTTCCCAATTCGGTTGCCAATCCATGTTAACGCCTCTCTATCATAATATTCAAGAAACACTTTAGGCACTCTAACCCAAACGGCTACCTTGTTAACAGATGCCCTCCATGGATGAAACATTGGTTCCCATGGGCGAACAGTTAAATAATGATCAAATATCATCCAAGGACCCCCCTGTAAGGGCATTATCATAGTCTTCCTTATTAGTGAGTTTCACTACAAAGAAGCCATTACCTATGTTTATCACGTTAATGACTCCTTTCTTAGCCCATAATCTCTAAAGGATGGTTGATAGGAGCTTATAACCAATATTCTTCCCCAGAAACTTCACAATTACGGCCTTATTCCACGACTTGTACAGTCTTTTTTTTTTCATTCTGTCAGAGAAAGTAAACGTTGGGAAATTTCTGTGAGGATCCTCAGTGATCCTACACAACAGGTTTCCGTCATCACTATCCGTAATGGAATCATCAGACATATCATGGTCATTTTCCAGAGGAACATCCGTTTTTACCCCAGAGGCAATACCTTGAAGTTTTTCAGGAAAGGTTGGACCAGATGTCCATAACTTTGGAGCCTCACCGGATAGCTTTGGCCATTCTTCACTATTTTTAATCTTTTTGGAGCTTCTCCGGAGAATATCCTCCTCCTCGCTTGAGGAGGGAGCAGGAGTAGAAGTTTTTTCAGAGAGAATCAGCGCCATCGATACTGATAACAAATCTCTTTTCTATAACTGAAGTTTGTTATGCATAACTAAATATGGTTACAATAACCAGTGGGCTTGGGCCTCTTAGTTTGGGCTTCTTTGTTGTGTATAATATTATCCCCCTTCAAACGAGGCGGGGAGATAGCAAGCCTGATTTTGTCCCTTGAGTTAATGAACTAAGATGTTCCAAGAGGTTTAGTAAGACAATCAACCAGCTATTCTTCAGAGGGATCATATTGAATTTGAAGTTGTCCAGAGAGAACTGATCATGAGCATAATGAGCATGAATTTTGATGTGCTCAGTGCAAGCATGTAGAACCGGATTGGAGACTAAAGCAACTATACTAACATTGTCACACCAAATGATTGAAGTTGATTGAAGAGAGAAACAAAGCTCATGAAGAAGAGATCGCACCCAAGTAAGCTCAGTTGCAGTGTTAGACAGGCACATATATTTGGACTCATCAAAGAAGCGAGAGACAACAAGTTGCTTCTTTCAAGACCATGATATAAGAGAATCTCCAAGGAAGACAAAATAACCACTAGTCAATCTTTGGTCATCAGGGCAAGAAGCCCAATCAGCATCAAGTAGCCAAAGAGTTGCAGAGGAAGAGATAGTTTTAATTAACAAGATTTCATATGAGATTGTGCCATTGAGATACCTAAGTAGCCTCTTGACAGCTAACCAATGAAGAATAGTAGGAGAGCCAAGAAACTGACTTAATTTATTAACAGAGTAACTAGTTGATGTCAAATTTGGAATTAAAAAGATATTGGAGAGCACTAACAATGCTACGATACTGTTGAGGATTGTCATAAGGAGCAATGTCATTAAGTGCCAAGGTCCGACATGTAACCATACTTAGAAAGAAGATCTGTAACCATAGGGGTAGGACATGGAGAACAATGCAACATGTCTAACTTAGAAAGAAGATTTGTAACATAGTTGCACTTAGAGACAATTAATGAAACCACGAGTGTGTCTAGTGATTTCAAATCCAAGAAAATAATGAATTACACCAAGATCTTTTACGGGAAATAAGGCATTTAATTTTGAAGTAAACTGAATAATGCTCAGAGGATTGCTTCTAAAAACAAAAATGTCATCGACATAGATCAGAACAAGCAAAATCTGAGCTTTATCTTCCTAGAACGAAAAACAAAGACGAATCAGATTTTTCTCAAGGGGAGGAAATAAACTACAAAATATCATATGAGAAAACAGCCTGTATTAGTGACTTTGCAACCCCACATTAGTTTAAAGGGTACCTCTAAATTAGTTTGAAGGTTATCACTTGCCACATGTGGTTTATATATCACTCAAGTTTTGTTGGTATGAGAGATTTGAAAGGGGGTGGAAGAAAAACTTTTGAGTCAACATTAAAAAAAAAAAAAATTTAGAGAAGGTGGGTATAAAAATTTAATAAAGAGAAGATGTAAGATAAAAGAGTAAAAAAATTTAATTAAAATTTTAACCCCACTTCCCTAAAGCAATATATGTAGCAGGGGCGGATTTAGGGGGGGCTAGGGGTGGCCCCCACCCCCCTAAAATTACAAAAATGGACCCAAAAGTCTCAGAAATTATACTTAAGCCTTCTAAAAATTTTAATATTTTCACTTTAGTCTCTATTAAAAAGTTTCAGAGAGGGACTATAATGAAAATATTGAAATATTTATGAGGCTAAAGCATAATTTTAGAGGATTTTGGGTCCATTTATGTAATTTTCGCCCTCAAATTTCAAATACTAACTCTACTGGGTTTTGTTCTGTAATTTTCGCCCCCCTACTTTTCTTTCCTGGCCCCGCCCCTGATATGTAGGGTGTACATAGTATAAAATCAATAAAAAAAAAAGTTCATCTAAACAAGCCTCTCTAGCTTGGAAATTGTGCAATCACCCCACCCCTAATTGTTAGAATTCTGAGAAATGACTGGTCTCGTCAATCTCTCTTCTGCATCACGTATGCTAAGGGAAGGAGTACGTTGATGAGTTGCTGTCAAGGATTTGGTTTTTTGTCTTACTATTGAATTTTTCTTTCGCTTTTTTTTTTTCGGGGGGTTGTGTGTGCGTATTAGTTTGTACTAAATTGGTTTTTTTGAGTGTTTCATTGTTTTTTTGGCGCTAATGGTGACTGTACTTCAATTTTTTTTGAGTGTTTCATTGTTTTTTTGGCGCTATTGGTGGCTGTACTTCAATTTTGTTTGGTATTAATAAAATTGAAGATATGACAAAGAAAATGAAAGGCTAAAAATATGTGCATTAGCAACCGTTGGAAAAATAAAATCATTAGTTAGTTCATATCTTAATGAAGTAGTTAATTTTTGTAAATAGAAGTCTAAGTCTAATTGTATAGATTAAGGTATGTAGGATAGTGAGACCTACACCATGTTAAAATGTGTTTGTCCCTCTAATTAGAGGGACAAACACATAAGAAGCGCATTAGAACAAGCACCTAATGTGAACCCATTAAGAGAAAGGTTAATGTGAGTCTATCTTTAAAGAGAGAAGTTCCTGATAGACCCTAGAGTTATCCAATAAAATGCTCCAGCTGATGATGACATTCCTGCTAGAAAATTTGTTCTTGAGCTGATTGGTTTGGCATCTCTAGCGAATTATATATGACATGCCTCTTGACTCTCGTTGAGGTGAAATCATGGGTTTGAGGTATTTTATGTGCTTATCTCTAACACCCTTTATAATGGCCTTTATATTTAGATGGGTTAAAGTTCGGCACCCCATTAAATCCATTTATGGAACAGGTTTTGATATCTGAATTTGGGACCACTAAAATGAGGGGATAAAAATATGCAAAACGGGCCAAGTTTCATATTAGCCTGAAAGCCCGTGCATATAGACTATAACGGATGACTATCAGGACTTTTTTTCCCTTCTTTTTTGGTATTTTTGTGAAGCCTATTTATTGAAAACCCCCTTTCTGATACTTTTCTTTTATATAATCTGCGAATATAAAATTATTCAAACCTTTTAACTTTACTATTTTAGTAAAAATTATACAATTATTATTTGAAATAATCCAAAATTTTAATTAACCAAGCCAGTATTAATGGGGTCATTTATTAAAACTCGTAAAAGCACTAGCTGGCATGGTAAGTTTTCATGCTGCCCATCATATATACTTCGTAGATTCTTATGGATATAATATTAAGAATCATGCTCATAAAGTTTCTTATATCTATTATATCAAGTTCTTCAATCACACGTAGGGGTGAAAATAGGCCAGGCTAGGCTTCACCCTTAACAGGTCAAGCCTGTTTTGCAACAAAGTGTCATGAGCCTGGCCTGTTAAGAGAGATGTTAATGTGAGTCTCTCTTTAGAGATAGAAAGGCCTCATAGACCCAAGAGTTATCCAAGAAAATGCTCCCGCTGATGATGACATTCCTGCTAGCAATCTCACTCTTAACCTATATATTTCATAATGTAAGTGTTCATCACCTATACCTTGTGTCTCATCAACAATTAAGTTAGGAAAGCAACAAGTTAGTGAAAAAAACATGAATATCCATATATAAGAGTCGCAAGGGGTAAGCAAAGCCTAGCAAACCCTTGAGTAGCTTAAGGCTTTGTTTGGGAGTTTTGATGGAAGGGAAAGGAAAGGGATGGAAGGAGAATGGAGGGGAAGGGATGGAAGGGAAATGGAGGATATTTCCTCCCATTGTTTGGGAGTTAAAAATATAGTAAGGAAGGAAGATGGAGGATTAATGAGTTATTTTTACCATTTTATCATTTTCTTTAAAAATCATTTATGTAATTTTTATATTGAAAAAACATTTTCCCCATTTTCTCTCTAAAAAAAATTTCTCTCTCTAGTAGTTATTTTTCTCTCTCCATAATGATTTATATATTTTTAGTACATAATGATTTAAGTATATAAAACTACAACCTAAAATATAAAATTATACATAATTCCATAACTAGTTGAAATTGAATGTGATTTGTTATTTTAAAATCTATTAAGATTAAATGATGTTATTCTAAAATCTTTGTGCTAAAAAGTAACACATCCATAATTTTTTTGTTTTTTTGTTTAAAAAAAAAGAACAGTTGCAGTTCCATTTGACTAGTTCTAAACTGTAATACCCTAAAATTTGACTTAGGGAAAATATCATAAATTAAGAAATAATACCTATTAAATAGGTGAATATGTGATATCAAATTTAAAGAGGAAAAATCTCTTGAAAATTAGAGTGCCAAAATGACAAAAATACCCTCGTAAATCCTAAAATAATGCGTAAGACATGAAAACAAAGATGTCAGGGCCAAAGTTATGAGGTAATGAGGCATTCTAATTAAGAAAATTATCAAATATTGATAAGAAAGTAATTAGGTAATTATTGGCTAATTACTTAAGCTTAAGCGAAGGAAATTCAAAGATAATTATGTAGAACCCTAAAATTAGTGGTTTTTGGCCAAGAATTAGTAAAAACATATTTTCTAATTAATTGGAAGGTATGAAGGAAAATATATGAAATTGAGTAATTTTAAGCCTAAAAACAAGTATGGGCCAATAGGGAAATTTTGAAAAAAAATATATAAAATAATTATTTTATATAATATTAATTAATTAAATAATAATTAAAAACGAAAATTAAGGAAAAAAGACCAAAAATATTGACAAAAAATATGAGTCATTGTGGATAGAATTTTGAAGAAAATATCATGATATATTATATTTACAAGTTTCAATATTATATTATATAATTAATTATAATGAATAGTAATAAAATAAATAGGAAATGGATCCTATCTAGAGAGCCAGTAATAGGATTTCCAAAGTCAAGGTAAAATATTGATCAGTGGATTTTTATCTTCCGTTAGGCTTTTCCGGAAGTTAATTCTGAAGCCGATTGTGCTTTTTCCTAATAAGACGAAATAGGGAAATTCTGAGAAAAAGCCGGATAGCCAAGTGGAAAGTTAAGGATCTCAGGATCATGATGCGAAGATGGACGTTTTGAGCTTTGTATGGTCAAGAATCATCCACATATAAACCCTAAATTGTGTGGTTAATATTCAAGAAGGAGGAGTTGTGAAAAGACCAAAATACCCTTGCATTTTTCTATAAATAGGCAAGCAATCCTTTGGAAATTTCACACCATTCTCTCTTGAGAATTTCGAAAGTTAGAGAGAAGTTTTAGAGAGAGGAGCTCTGGAGGAAAATTTGCAGCGAAGCTCTGAGTAAGTTTTTCGGTACTTAAGCGTTCGTAGTTCTTTCGGTAGTTAGAGTAGAAATGCTATATTAGTCTTTAATCTTCCAAGTATGATTAGATATCATATGATAGGGGTATTTTAGTCATTATTTCGAAAATCCTTGTAGGGTTCGAAGTTCTGGCAAAATTTTGGAAGATTAGAGTTAAAATAGCGAAGCTCTGGCAAAATTTCGGCGATTAGGGGAATAGGGGCAAAATGGTAATTTGTACCTAAAATGCCTGTTATGAAGTGAATCACTTATCAATATGATATATATTTCAAAATTATGTTGGAGTAGGAGTTATGTTGAAATTTTGGAAGATTAGGGTTAAAGTAACGAAGTGCTGGCGAAATTCCGCCAATTAGGGGGCCAGGGGTAAAATGGTCATTTTGACTAAAAATGTCCGTCGTAATGATAGATCCTTAACAAGTACGTTGTTATATTGATAGGATATCCCTGATTACGTTTTGATCTACTGTCGAACCGCTGTCGACGTCTTTGGTTTCGTTTCCGTCAAAAGTACGGTTTTTCTTAAAACGTGCTAGAATAACATCAACGAAGGTACGTCCGCGTACTGTAACACCAATCTGATGTTTATGGTATGCATGTATGTGCTAGGTGTATTATATGTGGTAGTTGATAGCTCTGTGATATGTTTGTATATTGTTGATATGTTTACGTTTGCTCTGGGCGATATATCTGCATACTATTGGGCGATATATGTATACATGCTATTGGGCGATATATGTATGCATGCTCTTGGGCGATGAGTGCACATATACTGTTGTTGAAATGATCGTCTGTAGTTCATATGTTGTGTATGTAAATATGAGGTTAACCGTTACCTGAGATCCGGAGCGGATCTCAGCCCTTAACATAGCGTCAGGTTCCGGAGAACCGAGGACCGAGGAGAGAGGCAAGCAGCCCGAATAGAAGACCCGGCTGAAGACTTCCTTTTTGTTGTTCCAGCAGAAGCCTTTCTTTTGTTAAATACTTTTGAACCACGCGGTTTCTGTACCGCTGTTGTAATTAGCCAGACTTACGGCATTCTAAATACAAGTATCAGTTACTCAATTGCTCCGTTGTTCTACTCTGATGATTTGAAATGATGTTTTGGAAAAAAAAATTATACTGCTTGTGAAAAGTTGGGATGTTACATAAACAAGAAAATCCTAGTACGTCATTCAAATATTAAGTTCTAAACAGTTTGCCAAATTCCAGACTTCATCAACAAGTTAAACCCATTACATCAACAACATTGGTTCAATCATGTGCTTCAAACATAAATTCAAATCAAATGCGAATATCTTTATAGCGAATGTTCTACTTCTCATTGTAAAAGAGGATTGTCATAACTTGGCTCTCCAATATTGATGGCACTTGATCCCCAAAACAACCCAGAGTTTGAATGAGCAGTTTCCTTTCTCAAAATAAATTGTCCCTACATAATATATATATAAAAAAAAAACTGTAACTGATATATAAACACCATAAAATTCAATAAAACACCAAACTGAGGGAGTAAAACAAATATATAAACACCAAACCGTAACTGACAAATATGTAGTTATCTTCAAATCCAAATACAACTTCTAATTGGAAACTGTAATTGATTCCATAGCTTACACAAACTGTAACTTCTTGACAAATCAATGAAATAGTTCAAAAAGATTGGGTTAGACAAGGATAGCAATAAAGTATGACATAATAGAGAATACTTGCAAACTTCAACAATTACCTTGAAGGACCAATAGAACCAAACACCATCTCAAGTAGCAACTCCTTGCGTTTGTCTAGAGGACAACCAATCACTGCTCTAATCCTCTCAGGATTATCGAGAAGATAAAGATATACACGGTTGAACAATTGCCTCAATCTTCAAATCCTCCAAAAGTTTCCAAATATCAGCTTCAGGAATTGGAAGTTTCTGCTTAACTTTCTCATAAGTAGCATTACCCTCTCTAAGAGCTCCAAAGAATATCTTGAAGTGCCACTTTTATCCCTTCAACTTCTTCATCCTTGGACCTTTTAGCCCTTTTAGATTTAACATCTTGGCTGTGAGTATCTTATACTTCAGGTGATGTAACTTCATTTTCATTGCCAACCTCTTGAGCACTCTCGAAGGTCACCCCAATGGTTTCTATGGACTCAGATTCTCTAGGCAGCTGTTTCCTTTTGTTTCTCATGTCTTTGGAAGTCTCAGAATGTTGTCCACTGGCTCTATCTCCTCCACACACGATCATCAACTTGTCATAATTATGAATAGAATTTCCCATCCACTCTTTTGCTTCAGGCTTAGCCTATTAAATAATAATTATTTAACAAACATTATTAAGCTAAAACATGAAAAGGGTAAAAACGAGAAAAGCTCATAATATACCTCAATTAGCTTTAGCCAAACTTCAGGCTCAGCACACCATTGTTTTGTAGTTGAGTCCCAAGAAAATCCACTCAAGCCATTCCTGAACAAGTCATAACTCTTGGAAAAACGTTTCTTTACTAATTTCCAACGACTCTTCACCTTTTCTTTCTCAAACGGTCGTCCAAATTTTTGTTGCAACTCCTTTATGATGGTGTCATAAGCTTTGGAAGTAAAGGTGCCACTAACTCTATTTCCATCATTCTGTTGATGCAAAAAAGCATCAACAAGAGCATCATCCATCTCTTGTGTCCATGTCTCTCGTTTAGTCTCTGACTCAGACATGATTCCTACATAAAATTTCTGTAGTATAGCAATTGAACATTAAGTAGATGTAAAATTCAGCATTAAGTAAAATCACCCTGTAAAATTCAGTGGCTCACAATCACAAAATTGATAATAGTAGAACAACATAAAATGGATATCAGATCTATTATGCATTTAAACATCAATTCATTAAGTCAGAAAATACGTAATAATCCTAAACATAAGTCATGATCTATAAGCTCTCCACATAGCATCAGCTGTAGAATTTCTTAAATTTTCTCCTAAACGAGTATGTTCTTCATTCTCATCCTCTTCTATGTGGTCATCTCCATGTTGTTCAGATACACTTTGGTTAGCAATCTCTTCATCCACCTCAGCAACTAGCTCTTCTTTAGGGTCAGTCATCATCAAATAATTGTGCAAAATGCAACATGCTATGATAATCCTGTTTTGTGTCTTGATTCCATAAGTTGGTTCTGTGCCACTTGCAATAATAGGAAACCTTTTTTTCAGAACCACAAAAGCCCTTTCCACAACATTACGCAAGGACGAATGGCGATGGTTAAATAATTCTTGAGGTGTCCGAGGTGGATTTCTTGAGGAAAATTCTTTCAAGTGATAGCGTGTTGATCTATAAGGTGTGATCAGCCCCTTTCTCAACATAAATCCAGCATCAAGGACATAATATTTACCTATTAAAAAAATATTGATGAGATATATCTAATGAAACAAGAGGAAAATTTTAGGAAAAAAATAACTAATTACCTCTAGGTATTCTAAGATTATCTGTTATGCATAGTGCATCTTTTAATATCCTTCAATCTGAAGCAGTGCCCTCCCATCCAGGTAGAACATAGGTGAATCTTAGGTCGAATGAACACGCAGCCA
This sequence comes from Acacia pycnantha, assembly GCA_025563575.1. Classification (NCBI taxonomy): domain Eukaryota; kingdom Viridiplantae; phylum Streptophyta; class Magnoliopsida; order Fabales; family Fabaceae; genus Acacia; species Acacia pycnantha. Next base: position 5,977,258 of record JAMWYP010000002.1, on the reverse strand, counting down.
ACACATTTTGTGTTGGAAAATTTTTTCTACCACGATATTTTGGGGCTTCATTTAATGGCACATTTACACGAACATGTGTACAATCAATTGCCCCGACACAATCCTGGTATTGTTATTACGTCATCAATATATTTTTAACTATATATGTTTTTAATATAAACATGAAAATAATTTTTTACCTTAAAAAATGGGTTAAACCGGTTGTTTCCAAGAATTTCTATAGGAATTTGTGAGCCATCCGGTTGTTTAAGATATTTGTCTTCTAACTCCACTATAGATCGAAGCACACGATGAAAATGCCGACTAGTGGTCTCACCGGAGCGTCGGAACCAGAATTGAACCTCTCGGTTTCTAACATTATGTGTTAGAATATAAAGGGTTTTGGCAACTTGTTCCTCTATACTTACCCGTTGGGTTGATTGGAGACCACCCTCTCGTTCTAACATTGCACATAAGTCCATAAAGGCTATAGGCCCCATTCTTATTATCTTATGACCTTCTCTACTAGCAATTCGCTTCATTATTTTTTCTCGTGCTCTCTCTTTCTCCAAAATCATTGTATGATCAACTAGACTACTTTGAGAATGAATCCTAATCATGTAGTAATAGACTACAAGGCATATGACATGAACAATAGTCTTTCGACGTCTTTCTCTCCATGTAAACAATGCTAGATTGGTCTTTTCTCCTGGATTATCCATCTTTGGTGGAAATTCAGAAATAACATGGTCATTGCAGAAAGCACAATTCAACACAGAACAATAACAGTGACAAAGATCCAAAGCATGTAAACAAATCTAGTTGAAGATAACAAAACAATGACTGAGTTCAGAACAGGACAAGTGATAAAAGAAATAATTGAATAAAATCAATAAACACTTATTGCCACAAAGAAAAATGGACAACATATTGTTGTACATATATTAAAACAAGATAATCAAAAGTAGGCAGATCAAAACAAAATTAAACAAGAGATCAAGAATTAAAATTGTACATATTCACACAAATGCACTATCATACAACAGTAGGCGAAAACTGGGTGCCATTGAGTACGGCTACAAAAGGGGTGAGCAAGAAATCAATATTCAAACATCAGAATGGCAACTCCAGAACAACCTGGTTTAATATACTAGTTTCATTGTTGAGATCGAATAGGCAGAGTTGAAACTGAGTTTAAAGAAGGCCCCAATAACTCTTAATTTCCTATTCTTTTGGTTCCGAAGAAACCTAGGCAGAGGCTCTATCAGACCTTGCTTCTTTGCCCACAACTAATTTCTCTCTTTAGAACTTCTAATCCCCACAAATAAAATTAGTACCCAGTAAATCGAAGCAAGGGATTTGAGACGAAGGGATTTAAATCCAGTAAATTGAAGCAAGGCACAAGGGAAAGTGACTTACAGATCACCGGATAAAGAGCTGAAGCTGAACACGAGCCTGTGCGCACAGATCGAAGAAAAAATCACAATCGAAGCATCTCCAGATGTGGCGGAGTCCACGAGCCTCGAAATCACAGATCAAATGGCGTCTCCAGGCGTCGGCGTCGATCAAGACAGGGAAATCGCTGGATCAAAACTGAGAAGATTCAGGGAAAAGCAACACCATCGTGGGTTGAGAAGATTCAGAGAAAAGGAACACCGTCGTTTTTTTGCTCGAAGAGGCTATGGGGGTGGGTGGGTTCAAGGCAGGAAGAAATAGGGTAAAAACGTAATTAAGCCATTTCTCCTCTTAAAACCCCCCATATTGGGGGAACTTTATTTTTTAAAAGGAGGAGGGTTTTGGAGGATTTGTAAAAATCCCTGATTCCCTCCCCTCTTATTTTTAAAACTCGCAAACAAGGGAAGGGATTACCAAAACCCTCCCTTCCCTTTCCTTCTCCTCCAAAATAGAACTCCCAAACAGACCCTAAGGGTTTTCATACCCCTTGCTTTGATCAATGGTTCACATACCCATGCAACCTTTCCAATATGAATGTTCGTAGGTTGTTTCCCCAATCCATTGCTTTCCAAGGTTAATCCCTATGAAGAAATACAATTTATAGGTAAACAGTTATATAATCACTTATATCGGTCAACAATTGCCATTGATTCTCCCCACAAAGCTTGGAATGTCCTAATCTATCCCATATTGCATAGAAACTCAATGTAAGAGATATTGTTCTATTATATACAGTCTAGTCCAAGTAGCTCAGAAACTCTCACTTGAAGAGTCTCACAACCATATATCACATTTATTATATAACAGCCATCATATATTATAATTGTTCATGGTTTTTATTTATGAACTATTATTTATGTTAACGAATAAATTACGGTTGTCAAACTGAGACCATTATGTATCATGTAAGTATTATCATATATTATGACAGTTGTTCACTTGTGCCCGTCAATTATTATCACAACAATGCGTATATCATGGCATCACTGAGCCTCAATACATAATGAGTATTATCTTATAATCGTTATAACAGGCCAAGGATAAATAATGATGAGGAACTATAATTTATTTGCACGAAAAATATATAGTGCCCTCATATATGACGATTCGAAACCATGAAATATGACAGTTTTTTTTTGGTCGAAAAATATGGCAGTTAATAACCGTAATGTATCACAATTTCTATAGTAGTGTGTGAATTTCTTTTTTTCAAAATTTACATAAACTGAAGTTAAATTTTGTATAGTTTAATAATCTTTGAAGAAAGTTGGCATGCATAAATGTTGAAAGTAGAATAGATATTTGTAGTCATACAAAAAAGAATAGATATTTGTATAGTTTTTTCTTAAAAAACAAAGGAATTCTAATTGACTTAATGCATCAGAAGATGCCATTAATTACCAATATTATGATGCTAATCCTGAGCGACATGAAATTGCATGGTTGATATACCACTAAGCATTAAGTCGATTTTCTAGTTCTCTTCAATTGTGACATGTTCGTTATAAGCCTACAGTTAGATGCCTTTAATTTGAATGATTTTTTATGACAATTTAGAATGGTTTATTGTTAGGATCTGTTGCCCATAAAATATACACCTTCTAAGGTTGCCCATAGACTATAAACAATAGGTCATTATCCATTTATATTTTACTTATCCATTTATTGACCATGTCTTCAAAACAAAACATATCATACCGGGGGACATTGTTTTCACTAATGGGACTATATCTTTACTATTTTCAATTCATGACAAGTATGATAAAACAACATCACATTATCCCACAATATTCATATGATAAATATATAATGTGTCGCAAAAACACAGCTGGTGCCTTGCAACTTCATGATATAAATAGTACGTTATTGTAAGTTCTAAGACTCGATAAAGATCTAAACTTGTGGCCGCCTCATTACTGTTGGGAAATTGCCGCTTTCAGTTCTCCTCCATTGTTCATACAAATTTGAAACTCTGTTTGTGGTTTTGCTCCACAGGTCATCCAAATATGAAGCCATATTTTCACCTATTTCTGCTATTTTCTTGCAGTTAAAATATATGAATAACAATATTAAGCAGATAATGAAGACAAGTGGTTGGAGAAAGTGAGGAACCAACATTGATAGTAGTGCAGTATAAGCCAAGCTTCCTGAGATAAAAGCTATCTCAACACAATGATTTAAGGAAGTAGTATCAGTTGGGGTGTAAATCTGACATTTCATATAGTATCCAAATGCAAAGCAATAGAAAAGTGAGCATATAATAAAAATCCAAACGCTTGCAGGGTGTTCATCTAAAGGTGATGAATTGGGGAAGTGCATTTGGACAATAGTTCCTATTGCTTGAATCAGAAAGGCAAATATAGCATGCCAAGGGGTTGAGCTGCACAACCATCAAGCTGATTAGAAGTGTCACAGTGGTATCATCAAAACAAAGAAGTATTCTAATAAGTGCTTGAGTACATACGTCAAATATATACAAATAATGAATAATGAAAACAATGAGAAAATTAAATTTGAGATGAGAATCAAGCTTCAATGGCGTACATTAAATTTGTTAAAATATAATAATATTCTTATGAGATAGCTATCTCTTTATTACATCGATCAACTATGGATTGATGTTATTTTCTTTTCGTAAAGATAAATATAACGAAACAAATTCTTTGATACTCAAATACTATTAGGAGTAGTTAAAGTTACAGTTAAAATAATGTTAACGCGTATAATATATTAATATATATATTTTAACTCACTTGATTAGTGTTGGTGGGGAGAAGTTGCATGATAAATTACCAACATATATCAATGTAATTATTACCTCCTATCCTTAATATAAGATCTACTTCAAAGAAGAAATTGAACTCTAAACTAAATCTTATATTAAGATTGGAGGGAGTAGTAAAAATGTATGTGTGTAATATAAAAATCTGTAGCATATTGGATTATTTACAGGCTAACCATAATGAGTAAATAGTACGATTTATTTTTCTAGATTATGCATAGTGCATAGAGAAGCTAATCACGTAGGGGTATAGCTTTTTAAATAAAATAGAATTGCATTGAAAATATAAATCATAATGGATTCATGGAAAGACAAAGGAGGATAATATTAACTACTACAGAATCACGCGTGCATATATGATCATGTTTGATAAATAACGGTTATGATGAATGAATGTCATATATGTTGAAGTAGAGATCGCGGAAGAATATATAACACTAAAATTCAATGGTTAAACATACATATACCGTCATGCAGGGGCGGACCCACACTGGTGCCAGTGTGGGCAAGTGCACACACTAAATTTTTGATAATATATATATATATATATAATGAAGAAATTTTATAACAAATGACCGTAGCCTAGTTGGTTAAGAATATACCAGTGTTACTGGTGTGACCGTGGTTCAATTCCTTGAGGTGAGTCTCCTTTCAATTTTTTTTAAAATTGTGAAACGAAAATCTTTTAACCAAAACCGCATGGAGGGGTTTCGAACCCGTGATGTGTGGGTGCTCTGCACCTTAAGAACATGTAGTTTACCAGTTGAGCTACACAACTTTTCATTGAGGGGAGACACAAAAAAATATAAAAAGACACCTTCATTTTGTTTACTTATCCATAATTTATTGATTACAAATACAGTCTTTTCATCTTTGGATGTTAATTTAGTTAACTCTTGATTATTATTTTTTTTATGTTAAGTTGAAGTTTTTTTTTCTTTTATTGTTTATATTCTTTAGTTTTTTAAAACGTTTAAAATTTTCCTTAAAAAAAATTTTCGGGGGCTCTGCCCCCGAATCCCACCACTAATTATGCACCCACAAATTTGAAATCCTGGGTCCGCCACTGCCGTCATGTATTGAGATATGAAATTCACAAAAATAAAAACATAATGGTTATAATTATTAACTGTCATGTATTTACTAACAAAAATGATAGTTGTTACATAAAAAAAAAAAAACCTATCATGTAACACTTTCGAATAATTTGTCTTCACAACTTTATATTAGCAAAAATAAAGACATAACGGTTATAATAATTAATCATAAAGTATTATTCTTAATTACTTATAATATTTTTTAGAAATACTTAACAGTTAAAAATGATAATCGTCATAAATAAGAACACAAGATTCTGAAAAAAATTATTTGATGATATTTGACAGTTCTTGATAAAGAATTGTTATATATTCTTCAACAATACTTAATTGTTAAAAATGATAACCCTTATATATATGAAGACAAGATTATGAAAAATGTCAAATATAAGAAGGTGAGATTCTAAAAAATATATATTTGACAATACATTACAGTTCTTCACAAAGAACCGTTAAGTATTATTTAATACAAATAAATGTGGGATTCTAAAAGATATCAAATATAAGGAGGTGGGATAAAATATATATAATTTGACAATACGTCACGGTTCTTCACAAAGAACTGTTAATTATTCTTTAATATAAAGAAAGATGGGATTTTTAGAAATATTATGTATAAGAAGGGGGATCCTCAAAACACAATTAATACATTACGGTTCTTCACAAAGAACCATTAAATATTCTTTAGCGGGATTCTGAAAGATATCAAATATAAGGCGATATTCTAAAAATAAAATTATTTGACAATAGATTATGTTTCTTTAGTAAGAATAGTTAATTACTCATTCCAGTCTTATTTATAAGAGCCCAATAACCAAATTACACAGTTTAAGAAAGTGGTTAAAATTAGTTAATAATAAGTATGTTTTGAAATACTTTTTTTTTTTTCAAGTATGCCCTTATTTATAAGGGGCGGGTAAGAGAGCAAAATACAGCATCACCAACCATTAATTAATGCAATATCTAAAATTAATGAGGGGAAGAAATGGAAAAAACTCATTAAATGTTGAGATAACTCTTGTCAGACTCTCATAAAATGGACCAAAACAATTTAAATTTTGGGCTCTTATAAAAAAGACTAGAGGGAGAATTCTTTAATATAAAATGGTGGGATTTAAAAAAAAAAAAATTAAATATAAAGAGTTTGGATTCTGAATTTTTTTGGTTTGACGCAACTCTTCAAACTCATTTTCAAATGTTTTTTGAACTTTCCTAATGGGTCTCATACTCTTTTCCATAGGTTTTATTATACCGCGACAAGTCTTGTATTTATTCTACCTATGGAATAAAAATATATATTCTACCTCATTGTTGTTTAGGAACGAGAGATGCTAAATAATAATAATAATAATAATAATAATAATAATTTAGCAACGAGAGATGCTAAAAAAATATATTTTCTACCTCACTATCATGAGTCTTTACTCTGCAGTTCCTTCTTATTGTGATTCCTCCTTGGGTAAGCTTTCAATTTTTAAATTTAGATTTTAAATTTTATTTTATTTATTTTATATAATGAGAGCTCACTAGTTCATGCTCAAGGTCATCGGTCAAAATTACGATATGTAATCTAATGATGGCCATTGGTTTAAAGATTAAAAGAGAGAAAAACGCGGGAGAAATATAGACAACATGAAAACAACAATGAGGTAGAATATATATATATAGACACACACACATACATATATAGCATCTCTCGTTCCTAAACTATTGCAAACAATCTGTATGTTAAAGATTTGCTCAAGTTTTTATACTTACCAATTTTACTATATTCTAATTTTTATAGTTATATTCCGAGATTTTGTTTAAATTTTTAAATTTGCTTATTTTTACTCTCTCTCTCTCTCTCTCTATATATATATATATATTCTTATTTTAATATTTATATTATCATTTTGTAGTTAAAAGATATGTGATGGAAACTCTTGGAGCATTGATATGTAATCTATGGACAATCTACAACAAATGTATCAGAGTATATTGTGAAACTTTTTATTAATTGATTTTCTTGTAGTATTCAAAACATTATAAGATAATGTTCTATTGTGAGAGTTTTTAAATAATTAATTTATTTTATATGATGTTTATCTATAATGTATTGAATTTTGAATAGTATAAATAAGTGTTTTATTTAATATACTACAAAAAAAAACAGCGAATTACCGACGGAATTAGGGACGGAAAAAATTCCGTCAGAAATTACCCACGGAATTCCGTGGGTAAATTCCGTCGGAAAAAACGGGCGTATTTTCCCATGGAAATTTAAAATTACCGACGGAATTCCGCCGGTAATTTCGGTTACCGACGGAATTCCGTGGGTAATTTTTACCCACGGAATACTGTGGGTAATTTCTGACAGAATTGTTTCCGTCCCTAATTCCATCGGTAATTCGCTATTTTTTTTTTGTGTTATTATCTTTTTATTTTCAATGATTATATTATTTCTTGTATAATAAATATTAATAGTAAATACTAAATAATAAAAAATAACTATATAATAAAAAAATAAAGTCAATACATTACGGTTATTAACAAAGGACGGTTATATATACCCTCAATATATTACGGTTCGAAACCATTATATATGTGCGTCAAGTATATATATACAAATATAACACCTTGATATATAATGGTTCAGAACTGTTATGTATGATCGATAATAACCGTTATACATGTGTGATTATGTAATATTGATTCCGATTACAACTCTGAAGTGGAGCGTAGACAAACAGTTGTCTCACAATCAGCCAACAAAGTAATAAAATCTATAATAGACAAATTATCCATAAACAGTGAATAATGGCTGCTTTGTAATTTTTTTGATCAATCTTTATCTATGTATTTTAAAGAGTTAAGGTGCAAATCTACCCATAATCCAAACACAAAGTTACGTTAGCAGCTCTTGATTAGTTTCATATTTAAATAATTAATTTTCACATGTATAGGGACACAATGTTTTTATATTTATATTTATGAGATAACTATGGTTTTATATTTATAATTATTTTTCACATGTATAAAGTGTTTGGTTTTTAGTTTATAATTAATTTTGGCTTGTATATCGATACAATGTTTGGATAATTTTGAAGAAAAAATGATCAGGAATATAATGTGTATATGAATATTAAATGAATGATGTGAAAAATCCAAAGATAAAATCTCATACAACACATGAATGAGTCAGAAATTAAAGCTTGCAAAAGGAAATCTGGATACTTACGTGAGTGAAGTAGTCATTCGGAACTCGAAGCTTTTGTTGGGCAAATATGGTTTGTTTCTGCGTCAAGAGGCCCAGAGAAAGCAGAGAGTAGAGTGATGATAATGAGGGAAAAGTTGAGGATTAGGTCTATATATAAATACATAAAGTTGACTAACCTTTGAGGATTCTTCATGGAATCCACACAGTAGAAGCATTCTTTAAGTATTCTCATATTCTTTAAGCATTCTTTAAGGTCTATATATCTTCCTGGGAAGAAGATAATCTTGGAAGTTTTGTAACAAGAAAGTCTATATCCAGTGGGGATCCGCGTCATCATCTTCAACCACTTGCGATGTTATGAAAGATCCGATGTAAGTATGCGTCTCTCCTGTCCCTGTTAACTTTTTTTCTATCAATGGGGAGTCAGCTGATAGGGAGTCTGGGACCAATGCGGGTGAAATTTCAGCCAAGTCCCCCACTTGGAGACTTGGCATGTCAGCAGCAAATGTCAACATGTTTTCCATAAAAATATACTCCCTCTTATACGAGTCAATTGATTATTTTTTTTTGAAGAGATTAAGAAAGCTAGATAAATTATTTCAAAATATTTATATTTATTGTTCTTTTCCAAACTAATATCTGTGGCTTATAAATTGATTTGTAATCTAATGACATAATTAAGTAATTTATTTAATCTCTTAAAAAAAAGTCAACTGACTTTTATATGAAAGAGCTGGGGCAAAACAATGGTCTCTAAAGCAACATGCAGGTAAATATGCATTAAATTTAAATTTGATAATTATATCTTTCACACACACACATATATATATATTTACCAGTAGCTTTTATATTTACAATTAGAAGCTCGTTTTTTTTTTTTTGGTATTATGTTGACACTTGACATCATGTCTAGAGGAGAAGACGAGTAAGGCAAGAGGAGAGAGAAAGATTGCAGGTTCATGCATGACCCGACAACACACCGTCCTTTGAGATTGACGTTTGCCTTTGGTTGCTTCTTCTTCTGATGTAAATATGTAATGACCATATATAATCATCATCAGCTTTATGTTGGGAGTTTTATTCTTCTATATGGGGATTGGAACTTTGCAATGACCATCTTTATTACATTTTTGTTGCCCGAGACCAAAGAAAACACTGGCTATGCATCGTTCTCACATCAGAAATTAAACCATCAGCATAAAGGTCATCATATTCTATAATATGACCCCCGTTGATTTTTTTAACTGTGTATAATATGACCCCTTAGGTCTTGTGTTTTAACATAATGTTAAGATTTCTCTCGTCCTGTTTTGTGGCCAAGTTATATATTTGTGTACAAGTTTCTACCATAACAAACGCTTAGATTGACATACTTGATACTAAAAAAAAAAAAAAACGAAGTTATTTGTTTGGCACCGAATGAATTAGATGTTGGTTTGTTGCCCTGAGAGAAAACAGTACTGGGCTGTATGGACTGTTCTGCTATATGTATTTTATTTTGGCATTCACTCGTGCCATGCATAACGCAAACATGCTTATCACACATGATAATTTTAACAATCACCAAGCACTCTTTTAAACTCCCAACACTTTGGTTTTAACCAAGGAAATGGTACCGCTGATGATGACATTCTTGCTAGCAAATCAGTTCTTGAGCTCGCTGGTTTGGCTTCTCTAGCGAATTACATATGACATTCCTCTTGACTCTCGTTGAGGTGAAATCATGGGTTTGAGGTATTTAATGTGCTTATCTCTAACACCCTTTATAATGCCCTTTATACATTTAGATGGGTTAAAGTTCATGGACACCCCCATTTAATCCATCTTTCAAACAGGTTTAGACATCTGAATTTTGGACCACTAAAATGAGGGGATAAAAAAATGTAAAATGGGCTAAGTTTTATGTTAGCCTAAAAGCCCGTGCATATAGACTAGTACCTGTTTGGGTTAGCGGTGGGAGAAGTGACTTATTTTCTATATGACTTTTACATAAGATAGGATAAAAATCATATTGTAAATGTGATTTATGTTTGGATTGAGGGTGACATAAGTGATTTCTTTCCAAATTGAAACTTGTTTGAAGCATTATTTGAAAAATCAGTTGAACTAAAAAATGACTGAAAAGGGCATGAATATTATTGAACATTACATGTGTGTGTGTGTGTTAATTGAAAAATCAGTTGAGATGAAAAATGACTAAAAATGACATGAGTCTTATTGAATATTACATGTGTATATGTATGTGTGCGTGTAATTTGTTTGGATTATTTATTTCACAGAGTTTAATATCAATATATTCGTTGTGCTCCTTTTAATTTGAGGTTTGGGAATTATTATTGTTTTGTGTGCTTCATCACTCTTCTTGACAATTCTCAATACTGAAATTCTCTCTTCTAAACCTAATCACCTTCCCTCTTCAATCAAAACCTTCATTTTTTTGTCCCTACACCCACACAAATACCAACAAACATCTTTTTTATTTGTTTCCCTGATCCACTTCTTTATTGATTTCCCTCCTTCCTATACGTGCTATATATTCGAAGCTTCAAACACCTTTTTTCTCGTATTCCAGGTCCTAATGTCCTCGTTTTCCTGCATGGCTTCCCAGAGATCTGGTACTCCTGGCGCCACCAGATGATCACCCTTGCTAGTGCCGAGTTCAAAGCTATTGTCATACCCATTGTAATTATGATATTTATCAAAGTATTACAGCGAATATAGTGAGCAACACAAGTATAACATAGTATACTGATAGATGAAACTATTCTTGGTTACAAACAAGATTATACTATAGAGTTCTCAATACAGTGATCCAAAACACCAGTGTCATAGTATTATAATTCCAAACTAACTTTAATCAAATAACCTATAATACCACAGTCCTATCTAAAATCCAAATTGCAGTCATCATTTTTCTATGGTTGCTGTCTTTCCTTTTGAGACTTTGTTTGCCACCTTGACCATGTCCAACTCCTCTGGGAATGTTTAAGATTTCATAAGTAGTAATAGGGCCTGGAATCCCAGAGGATCAAATTAATCTCACAAGCAAAGTATAAACAGTATATGATAGTTAATCATAAACATAAATAGTCCACAACATGTATAGCATTCAAAACACGTGATACAGATTATATACAGCCAAACCAACATGTACATATATTACTTGATCATAGCGCTAGGTATAACCAATTGTCATGCACCGAGATTCCTCTTGTATGTCAGAGTTCTCAATCGAGTATAACAAATTGGCATGCCCCAAGAGTCCTCCTCTATGTCGGAGTTCTCAATCAAGTATAAGGAATTGACATGTACCGAGAGTCCTCCTCTACGTTAGAGTTCTCAATTGGGACACCCAACTAGGAATGATTGACTGAGAACTACCAAGAGTCCTCCAATACGTTGGACTTCTCAATCAGTAGTGCCTAAGTCGCCTGAATGCAACTAGGTTCGCCACCTAAGGACTACCAGTCCAATAGGCCCTACACCTAATTCTAACAGCTGGGAAGGTACTTCATGGTCAGCCTTTTCGCTCAACCGAGCCACAAGTAGTGTTGGCCCCACATGGGACGGGACAATCACATATATGATTCAAACAGTCATATATAGTTATACAGAGTATGTGAGATTAGAGTTACTACCTGATTGCTTTATTCAAGTTAGATTTCAAGAAATCTGCTTGTTTCGGGTGATTACAAGTCCCTATACGAATTCATTATGGACAATGGTCAACAATCTTTCTAACTCTTGACATTTACAATGTCATCTAATACATTATAACTAAACATGGAATTACTAGACTTAGGTTATGTCCATGATTCTATTGTTTCCCTCAATTTTGCACATTTGATCCTGTGTTCCATAATTTGTGTTGTAACTTCGAAAACTCTCGTCTCATAGCACAAATGTCCAAATGTGGTGATTCCAAAGCCTATGGACTCCTTATTAAGTATAGTTTCAAGAAAAAATGGTTCCAAAATCATTTCACACGCACATCATTCTCAGTTGGATAAAACAGTAGCTGCTGTCCAGATTCATTTCAGAATTGCAAGTCATTTTTCAAAAATTCTTAACTCGGTGTACACAAATACAAATTTGATCAATGACCTATCAAATTAAAGTTTATTATGTCTACTTTAATCCTAGAAATTTCATTGCTATTGGAAATCATTTGCTGCCCCAAAAATACATTGCAAAGTGATTGCCAAGACAGGGCTTTCAAGACACATTTTTGGGCTTAGGCAAAATTAAATCCCGGAGCTTCCAAAATTCCTACCGAACCTTTACCTTACACAATTCCATGTTTTGTACACAATGGAATCATCAAACTGGCCAAATTTCAAATCCTTAGCTCTACCCTGTACCCAACTGAAATCAAGGTTTAAAGTGCCAAAAATTCTTTTGTCAATTTCACTTCGCATACACCTTAATTCCGGTTCCTATATGCATTTTATCTCATTATTTAAATCATACACGTATGATAAATCACTTTTAGAAACTCAAAGAGACCCTCCCCTTAGGGTTTCATCCAACCAAAATCACAAAAAACCAAAGAAAACACCAGCAGACACCAGTAGACCAGCAGTAGGCTTATAATTACATACCTTCATCATTGTTTCTTCCCCCCCTTTTTTGTTCAGATTTCGATCATATTACTAATACCACTAAACCAATGAGTATTTTGAGCAATAGAGGTAGGAAAAGAGAAGGACTAGGGATTACAAGGCCGTAGCGCAAGAACTTACCTTAGTTTCGCGGATTTTTGCTTCCTCTTCCTCCTTGTGTGAATTTAGGCTCCTTGTGGTGTATGGGTGTACGTTCGACAGATTGGAACAATTTGAGAAGGAAAAAAAATCTGATTATGAAGGGTTGAAGTCGGTTTAGAGGGGTATTTTACCATTTTACCCTTCAACCATGACTTATTTATGATCTTGCCATTAGTTGCTTTCTAGTTGGATTTCTGTTGGTTTTGATTAGTTTTGATGATGTCTTATATAGATGTCATTCTTAATAGCAAAAAGGTTGCATACTACATTTATCTTTTACTTTGACTAATTATTATATTTAATGTAGATGCAAAGTTTTATGATGGAGAATGTTGATTGAAGAAAGAAGCTCTTGCACAATATAATGGGAATATCATAATATTAAGGAAGCAAGAGGTTATCAAATGATTTTGGGGGATAATCTAGAAGGAGAGAAGAAATTGAAGAAGGAAGAACTTGCAATGCAATGGAATATCTTTATTGAAGTTCTTATATTGATGCTAGAAGTATCCAAGATCATATGGAAGCTGGAACGGATCAATTCAGAGTTTAAAACCATCAAAAATCAGTTCCGGGATGAGCAAACTCGAGTTCATAACTTGCAAACTCGAGCCCGTAATGTCCTCAGCAACTCTGGCGCCTCTGGACAAGTCAAACTCGAGCTTAGAACTCAGACCTCAGGTTTGGAACTCCAAACTCGAGCCCATCATTAGCAAACTCGAGCCTGTAGTGTCTTCAGCATTTCTGGTGTCTCTGGACAAAGCAAACTCGAGCCTATTAGTTGGCAAACTCGAGCTTACAGCGGTGTTCAACATTTCAGCTACTTTGTTCCACGTTTCACTCGGGCGACGTGTGGTCATTCGATGATATCTCCTAAAATACAGATCGTATTGAAGTGAAACCAGTGGCATATGAAACTAGACTCCCAATGCGTCATTTTGATATATAATTTAAGCCAAACGGAGTCAAGATGAAGGAGCTATGAATTTATGAAGTTGACAGTGATATTCACGTCACACAAATGACCAACCTTCAATGTTTTGAGTTTATCTCACAAAAGGAGAATCAAATTGAGATGAAATCGGTGGCATTGGAAAGTAGACTCAAAGGGCTTTCCATCGATAGGTTAAACAACTAAAACGGAGTTCAGACCAGGGAGATATGGCCCCCGAAAGTAGACAGTCTGTTCTGGGTATTGCAATTTGCTAAAGAGAAGCAAACTCGAGCCTATTAGTTGGCAAGCTCGAGTTCGCGGGTTACGAGAGCTATCGTGTCGCGAAAATCATCCAAACTCGAGCCTATAAGTTACAAACTCGAGCCTAGACAAGACAGAGAGCAAAATATGATTTTGAAGAGACCCAAACTCGAGCCTATAAGTATGGACTCGAGCTCGGATCTTACAAACTCTAGAGTTTGTCTCTAAACCTCCGGTTTGCACTCGAACCGACATCCAAAGCTTTGCAAACTCGAGCCTACTTATGTAAACTCGAGTTCACGCTCCGCATCGAAAAACACCATTCCGAAAGTCTCATTTCTCATCCAGATGATTACCCAATAACTTATACTTCTTCTTAACATTATTTATATCATTTATGTATAAGTTTCAGTGATTAAAATGAAGGATTAGAAGCAAATCTCAAAGTGACAGATTTGTGAAGAACCTTGCGTCGAATTTCGAAATGGGAAAGAACACAGATAACTTGCGAAATGAAGTTGAATACTCAATTGTAATGCTTCTCCAAAGGATTAAATCATTCGATGATGAAATACTCCAACGGACATAAGCCGACATGATTCAAAGCATTCGAATTTAATGTTCATGACAGGTCACTATTCTAATATTCATTCAAAAACGAAGCAAAATGGGCAACTTGCTGGAATGGTGGATAATCATCTTCAAACGGATAGAAAGCACCTGAATATCAGGGATCAATTCTTGAAGAATCAACATTCAAATATTTAAGTCAGAATTGTTCCCAACAGCTAGAATTTCGAATAGAGTCAAATCATGTTGATTACAACTTGTAAGGGAGTGAGTCCTAGAGAAAGGATCATCTTCGAGTACAGAGTGTGTAATCAAACAGTGTATTGATTACGCTTGTAAGGGGGAGTAAGTCCTAGTGAGAGGATTACTTGAGTACGTAACGTGTAATCAAGTTGAAAGAAGATAGTGGATTGAAATTCTCAAGTGGAGCTTGGGACCGGACGTAGGTCAAGGATTGGGCCGAACCAAGATAAATCACGCTTGCATATTCTCTTCCCTTATCTCTTACATTCCAAAGATATATGTTTGAATGATTGCTTATCACTTTATAAATTATTATTGTCATTCAAACTACTTTCAATATGTTGCAGAAAGTTTTTAAAGTTCTAAGTGTTTAATCAAACACCCAATTCACCCCTCTTGGGTGATAGCCAAGTCTTTCAATTTCAACTTCTCTTTATCTATCCAATTTGGACGAAATTTTTAGGCCATTCATAGGAGGATTTTGATCCATTTTAATGGCTTATAACCACGTTCACGTGTCCATAAATTTTAAATAATTATGAGACTTACGACACAATTTCGTAAGTCGCAATTTTAACCTTCCTTCGATTTCTCTTATAATGCCTAATAAATCAGGTTGGGCAAAATTGACCTTTTATCAAAATGGAGCAAAGAAATATTAATTTCATGTGTCCCATTGGTGCCAAAATATACCTCAAATTTTTTGGTTTCGGCAAAATCAGGTTGGGCAAAATTGACCTTTTATCAAAATTTCACTGTTTCATTCCACCAAATATATGGACATTATATATGGAATTTTTTGCAGAGCAAATTTTGGGGTATTACATTTCTCCCTTAGTTAAATAAATTTTGTCCTCAAAATTTGTTACACACTCTGACTCGTAAACTCCAGATAATGCTTTTCCATATCTTCTTCTTCCTGGTTGTTTTCATGAATAAAATACTTCTATGTCTGCGCTGCTTTTCTTGACGATCAATGATCCGCTCAGGCTCAACCACATAAGTATGGTCATCTTGTATGTCTATATCTTCGTACTTGATGACATGTTCAGGATCTGGTCGATAGTTCTTCAGCTAGGAAACATAGAATACATCGTAGAGTCTACTCAGATTCGGAGGTTAATGCTATCTAATATGCCACTGGACTCCATTTCACTAATATCTCAAAGGGTCTCATGTAGTGAGGACTTAGCTTTTCCTCTTGATTGCTCTACCAATCTCTAAAATCGAAGATACTTCCAAAAATACATGATCTCCAACTTTGAACTCTAGAGGTCTCATTCTTTTATTAATGTAGCTTTTATGTTAATTCTGTGCTACTAGGAGCCTCTTTCTAAATAGTTTAATCTATTCTGAGGTTTTCTCAACAAAATCCTACACATATATCTTCCTCAAGGAGAACTCTATCCATCTGAACAAGAATTGACATTTCCTTCCATACAATGCTTCGTACAGAGCTATTTGAATGCTCACAAGATGGTTACTATTGTAAGAAAACTCAGTGAGTGGGGGGTAACCATCTCCATTTCCTTTATATAAATTTCTACCAGTTCTTATGGAGAATAATTAACACTGATGTGAATGGTACATGTCGATTTGGTGGGACAGTCGACAATCACCCAGATCGCATATAGTTCTCGATCTTGTGCAATCTCATTACCAGATTCATGGTAACACTCTTCTCATTTTCATTCCGGAATTTATAGACCCTGTAGAAGTCTTGTTGGTAATGGATGCTTACTCTTCACTTTCTGGTAAGTTAAACTTCTGGCCACATATTAGTCACATCACTTTTAATCCTAGCTACCATAATTCAGATTTCCAGTTCCGATACATTTTAACTAGTCCTAAATGAATAGTATATCTATTTTTATGCGCCTCATCTAGTATCTCATATCATTTCCTTCCTGACTAACATTAAGGTTGGCAAGAAGTACTTCATCGTGTGTATTCATGCCCAAGAAAACATGATTTAACATATTTGAATCTTGACATTCTTTTACCCATTTCTATTTTTGTGCTATCATACATACTACCTCCACTACCTTTCCTATGCATGCTCACCAGGTACTCGACATCATTATCACATGACGATTTCATTCAGTCTGTACCCAGGGTTTAATATTCAAACACAGGACCCACAGGTACATTTTCAAGCGCTTGATTACATAGGCCTTATTGCCTTTTTTGGACACTACTTGGTACATTTAGCCTTATGGCTTATTCTGTTACCACAACGCTGGATATTCAGGCCTTACTGCCCAGGGAATCAGCTTCCTGTCATAGACATCTTAACTACAACTTGGTGTGGTTTGAATATTCTGTCAGCCTCAAAACATACTCAAGACACATCGGTCTAATGTCACTAGTCTAGGCAACAAACACATCATTAAGCATGCATATCTTATGGCCTAGGCATATTGCCCTATGAAAACTTAACAAATCGGCCTTACCACCTTGAGCCTCTACTTTTCGTCTTAGGGAATCAATTAGATACTAACACATCTACGATTATCTGCCCCGATCCTGAGACTATAGCATGTGGTTATTGAGGTTCTGTTCATTACTTGGTTCCATCAAGGAACAAACTATCAATCAGTCTTTATAAGGGAATATTCTATAATCAAGATCTTTCCCTATGCTAGTTCAGTAGCTAAAAAACTCATACACATCTAGTACCACATTCTAGAGCCTTTATTCATTCAGCTGGTACAATATATTATTGCTAGTACCCCAATTCGTTCATATCGATTTAGGTAACAATTCTAAGAATCACTCTTATTGAACATTACATATGTATATGTATATGTATGTGTGTGTGTGTGTGTGTTATTTGAAAAATCAGTTGAGATGAAAAATGACTTAAAAGGGCATGAATCTTATTGAATATTACATATGTATGTGTGTGTGTGTGTGTGTGTGTGTGTATTATTTGAAAAATCAGTTAAGATGAAAAATAACTGAAAAGGTCATGAATCTTATTGAATACTACATATGTATATGTGTGTGTGTGTGTATTGTGATAATTGAAGAAATTTTTTTAAAACATTTGTTTGGATTATTTATTTCACAGAGCTTAATATTAATATATTCATTGTTCTCCTTTTAAGGTTTGGGAATTATTATTGTTTTGTGTGCTCCATCACTCTTTTGGACAATTCTCCATACCATCCATTTCTCCCCCCAATTGAAATTCTCTCTTCTGAACCCAATCGCCTTCCCTCTTCAGTTAAAACCTTCATTTTTTTGTCCCCACGCCCACACAAATACTAGCAAACATCTTTTTTATTTGTTTCCCTGCTCCACTTCTTTCTTGATTTCCCTCCTTCCTATACATGCTATATATCTGAAGCTTCAAACACCTTTTTTCCCATATTTTAGGTCCTAATGTCGTCATTTTCCTGCACGGCTTCCCAAAGATCTAGTACTCCTGGCGCCACTAGATGATCACCCTTATTGGTGCTGAGTTCAGAGCTATTGTCATACCCATTGTAATTACGACATTTATCAGAGTATTACAGCGAATACAGTGAGGTACACAAGTATAACATAGTATACTGATAGGTGAAACTATTCTTGGTTACAAACAAGATTATACTATCAAGTTCTTAATACAGTTATCCAAAACACCTGTCATAGTATTACAATTCCAAACTAACTTTAATTAAATAACCTATAATACCACAGTCCTATCCAAAATCCAAACTACAGTAATCATTTTTCTATGGTTGCTGTCTTTCATTTTGAGACTTTGTTTGCCACCTTGACCATGTCCAGCTCCTCTGGGAATGTTTAAGATTTCATAGGTAGTAATAAGGCCTAGAATCCAGGAGGATCCCAGAGTAATAAATTAATCTCACAAGCAAAGTATAAACAGTATATGACAGTTAATCATAAACATAAACAGTTAGGGGAAGGGGCAGGAGGAGAAGGACAACAATAGTAATGATGACTGAAACAATCAGGGGAAGGGGCAGGAGGAGAAGGACAACAATAGTAATGATGACTGAAAAGTGAAAACCACTATTGCTTTTTTAATTTTTGAATGTTAAAAATAATTAATTGTTCGGGAAATATAGCCCAATTTTTTTAAAAATAATTGTCTCTTCACGGTTATTAATAAACAACCATCACTAATTTAAACGAGGTTCACAGCTATCAGTAAAAAACATTTACTTATGTTAACCATGGCAATTTATAACGACACATTTGGCTATATAATGGAACACTTTTAGTTCCAAAGGACACAATTTGTTGGATGACCCACGAAACCCATTTAGCCATCCACTTTTATTCTAGCTTCTGATTTTTGTCCTTTATCGATTACATGGGAAAGCAAGGATGCATAGACAAGTGCTTAAAGAAACGAACCTCTCTCATTTTCACTCTTGTTTTATTTTTAATTTTTTTGATTATATTATGTCAATGAATAATCAACTTTAAAAATTATTAAGAAAAGTCAAATAGGTTACGGTTATTATGTGAAACATGTTACTTTTCAGAATACCATGTCGATTTCCTAACGGTTATCAAGAAATCACCGTCACCATTTACAAAACCTAACGATTGTTGTATTAAGACTATGAACTTTCATTCAAAGGTCCATTACAGTTGTAAATTATGAACCTTAAGAAAATGCTACTTTTCATAATAGTTCTAAACTTATAACTGTGAGCAAGTTTCGTCAAGTATTTTAAAACATGTACCCGCTCTCTCATACATCTTCACTTTTCCAAGTTATTACACTTAACACGCTTATCGTTGGTCAAATGTTACCCACCATCCTCTGAACCCCAACAGTTCGATTGACTTTTTCAGCCTACATACGACAATCACTTTCAAGTGAACTACATCTTCCACTGCTTTCTTTAAACTTGGGTCTAATAGCCACACGAGTCACTTTGATTGCCCTAACTCACTTTTTCGTTTTAGCTAGGTTGCATTCCTTCGCGTGCTCTATTCTCTTTATTTTAATGTATAATTTCTTTTATGTATTCACATTCTCTATTATGCATTCTTCATTCTCCATATTTTTGACTTCGTCTTACCTAGGTAAGTTTTGACCTTAGTTGTGTATAGTTTTTTTTTTTTTTGGAAAACCCACTGCTCAGTTCCATGTGGCCAACTGAATGAGTTTTGTCTTCTAGTTAAAATAGCTTGTAACATCCCATTTTTAAAGCGGATTTTTTTTTTTCCAAATCAGAGTAGAGCATTGGAGCGTAAGAGTAACTAATTCACATTTCAAGCATTAACCATAGTGTAACATAGTATTGATACAGTCATCCTATTGTTCTCAAAAAGTAATTACTAAATAAAAGAAACATCTCCGGCCAACGGTCTAGTCGTGTTTCTTTCCCCGCTCTCCAAGCCTTGGTCCTCCGGACCCTGAAGCTACAGCTGAGATCCAATTTACCCCATTGGATCTCAGGTAACGGTTAACCTTGTGCTCAAATAAAACAGAATATGGACAACCGATATTCATGAACATTACAGCATATCACTACATAAGCACAGAGCAGATGCATGATCTTAATAATGACAGAACATAAGCACAGAGCCATATGTAAAGCCTAACAACAACAGTCTGCACATAACCAGTGCCACGATCACAACACGTGTCCTTAGCGCTAGGAAAACAACGGCATTATTATGACTATAACCCGTATAAAAGCTGTATGTATAAATGACGACCCTAAACAGAGCCTCAACCTATGAACGTATCTATCACATATATGTATAAGAGCAGCACAGAGTTAGTGTTACAGTACGCGTCCGTACCTTCGTTGACGGTAGTCGGTACTTTTGACGGAAAACGGAAAACAGCACGTCAGACAGCAGTACGACAGCGGTTTGACAGCGGTAGGTGATCACAGATATCCTATAAGGAAATATCATGTTTATCAATATCCAACATCATAACAGGCCTTTTAGGTACAAATTACCATTTTGCCCCTATCTTTACTACTAATCGGCGAAATTTCGCAAGAGCATCGCTACTTTAACTCCCAACTTTCAGAAACTCAATCCGTACTATGTTTTTACCTCGTCAAGCATCTTTCAATGCAATGAGGCCTAAACACAAGAATAGGAATTTCATTTCCTACTTCCTAGATCTAGTTAACATTTCTACTAAAACTATTGAAAGAACTACTAAAACTTAAGACTAAGGACCGAAGAACTTACTCAGGGCTTTGCTACAAATTTTCTCCAGACTCCTCCTTCTTCCTTTGCTCCTCCAAATTTTCAAACTAGACAAGCTTCTTGGTGTGAAAAATTTGAAGAGAGGTTGAAGCCTATTTATAGGCAAATTTCAAACACCATTCATGCTTTTTCTTATCAAATCTTGACCCTTGGATCTAAAATTCATGAAATGGAAACATCTTGACCCTTGGATCAAGCATGCCGACCTCCCCCCCTTTATTCAGATTTTGCATCATTAAAGATGATGTCATGCTTTTACTTTATGGTCTTGTACCGATAAAGTTTCCCGTTCGGTGTCCTAATCGCGTATTCTTGGAAAATCTCAAAAATCCAGAAGCATAGCCCTGAAGGTCTAATCTTCCTCTTTAAAAATGTCTGGGTTAACTAAATTTTTGATCCCATTCAGGGCATTCCGTTTCCTGCCGAACATTTTCGGATAACCGTCTTCGGTTACGGAAATCACTTCGGGTAACCTCAACTTTGGGACAAAAATTCACTGATTCATAATATGTCCAGATGTTTACCAACTCATCCCCAGATTTCAAGTTATGATTTATTTTTATTTGTACTATCTGCCCTATTTCTTTTTCGTCTTATTCCCTAACTGTTCCGCCGGTTACGGAAATGACTTCGGAGACACCTATTCCGAGATAAAAATTCACTTGTTTATAATATGTTATGACTTTAGAAACTTAGTTCATGGTTTTCTAGATAGGATTTAATTTCTATCGGTGGTCATTTATCCTATTTTATTTTTACACAAATATCACAATTGAAAGTGGAGCTTGAATCACCAAGAGGGGGGTGAATTTGGGATTCTCAAAAACTTTTCGATGGCTCTGTTTAAAGATTCGAAACTGAAGGTAAAACAGAGTATAAGGAGAAGAAGCAAGACACAAGGATTTATACTGGTTCGGTTCAACAACTTGACCTACGTCCAGTCCCCAGACTCTCTGGGGATTTCTCACTATCAAGATTGATTACACACTCGCACTCAAGAGTAATTCTCTCTAGAATTACTCCCCTTACAAGTTGTAATCAATAACCCCAATCTCCAAGTCCCCTTGACTTGAGATAACTTACAAGAATGATTTACAATCAAGAAAACTCTCTCTAAGAGTGGATATGATAAACACTGAAGAATAAATGTATCAAAGATACTTTACAACAGAAAACTCAAAGAGTAGTTGAAACTTTAATGATTTTCGATCTTTCACAGGTTGGTTGTTGTGAAGAATTGAATGCATCTCTATTTATAGGTAGAGATCATTAAATGACCGTTATAAAGCCTCAGATAACCGTTGGAGTGATTAGAGGATGATTAATGAAGGTTTTGGTCTTCTTCTCTCTCTACTCTTTAGTTAATCCAGTTTTGCAGAAATTCAGAGTTGACTCTCTGACTATTAATCCGTTGGAAGAGCAGTTTGCTGGATGTAGAAGGCAAGCATTAACTTCTCCAAAACGTGTGGAGAATGTTTGTCCAAAAGCATGCAAGGTTTCTGCACTTTTCATTTAATGTGCTGACATTCTTTATGCTTTTTGCTTAATCTCCATTTAATTCTGTCTAAAACCATCTGAAACTCACTAACAAACTGATTAAACATAGTTAGGAATAGTTATGAGTGATGGTATAGAATATTGAGATCAAACACAAACATTTCACAAATTCATTCAAATCAAAATTCAAATTCTGCGATGGAAACTCGAGTTAGTTCTTCGAAACTCAAGTTTTCATGTTTCAATGATCTTTTAGCAAAAGATCGAAACTCGAGTTTTCAATCCAAACTCGAGTTTTCTCTTCACAGAGACAAACATCGTGATTTGGCATTTTGGACAAGCCTAGTGAATAGTGCAAAACTCGAGTCATTAAGTGACTAACTCGAGTTTTGGACTTTTAATGAGAAATTATGTTTTAGTCCAAAATCTCAAAACTGGAGTTTCCAAATTATAACTCGATTTTTCAAATGATCGAATTTAGCAGAGCTCTCTGCCTGATCAAAACTCGAGTTTTCAAAACTAAACTCGAGTTTTCTCATTTGTTGAAAACTTTGGAAACTTCTCTGTAAGGTCGAAACTCGAGTTTTAAAACAGAAACTCGATTTTTCTCTTTTATGAGAAAACGTTGAAAAAGCTTGGTCGATTTGAACACGGGAGTTTTCGCAAGATCAGACATGAGCATTGTTCTCGGGAGATGGAAACTCGAGTTTTCTATGTGAAACTCGAGTTTTCATGAACTATGAAAATCTTGGAAAATTCTCAGTAAAGTCTAAACTCGAGTTTCCTATGAAAACTGGAGTTTTGATTTCTTTGAAAAACTTGGTTGCTCTCTATCTTGTCAAAACTCGAGTTTTCAAAATCAAACTCGAGTTTGCCTTGTCTGTGAAAAACTCGAATGCTCTCTGTATGGCCAAAACTCGAGTTTTCAAACCCAAACTCGAGTTTGCCTTTCTTTACAAAAATTTGAGTACTTCTCTGTCAGGCCAAAACTCGAGTTTCCAAACTGAAACTCGAGTTTGCCGTAGACAGTAAGTTTTTCAACTTACAAAGACAAACTTCAATCGTGTTTACAATTGTCCGTTATTATCAAAACCAATTGAGAACTAACAACAATTTATATTAATATTATAATATAAGTATCTAGATATTATTTTGTTGCCAAATCTTATCCATTTTGACTCCAAAATTTGGCCAGCATACATATATTTTTATTTTTATTTTATTTTTCTGTTTTAATTAATTTATAATATTATAATTATCTTATATTTTTTCCCCAAAATTCTACCATTGGCTCATTTCCTTTAACATGGATTTAGGCTTTAAAAATTACTAGAATAATTCTAAACCTTTGATTTTGCTTTTCAAGATTACATCCTAACCATTAGTAATTATTTAATTTTTCCTAATTTAAATGGAAAGCTTAATTAGTGCCCTAATCACATGATTAGCAACTTTCTAGGATTAGGGATTTTCATGTACTTAATCTCACTAATTTTTCTTAATCTTTTCCAATTTATTAGCAAGTGTATTTTATGCTAATTTTAGTCATAAACATTTAATTAAAATATTTTTTCACAATTTAACTTGGATTTTCCCTTAATTAAGCTTAGATAATTAGCCATTAATTATCTATTTAATCCTTTACCAATTGTTGATAATTTTCTTATTTAGAATTAACCATTATCTCACAACTATTTTACTGACATTGGTATTTTATGTCCCATGTAATATATTAAAAATCATAGGGGCATTTTGGTCCTCAAAATACTTTTTTATTTTTCCCCTTTAATTTTTCCAAGGTTATAATTTATTAAATTACCAAAATTAGAGATAACATACTCTCTAATTTTAAATAATTATTTTACTACCTCTTGAGATTTATCATAATTTTCTTAGGCTATTTTATGCCCCATAAGGGTATTTTAGGCATTTTAGCACATTATTCCTCCAAATTCTCAAGAGATTTTCCTTAGCAAAATAAGATATTCCTAACCCAATATTTGAGACCACATATTCACCTATCAAAAATAGCCATTTATTTATCTCAATACAATATTCCAGATAAATAAATATCCGGGTATTACATAGCTACTTCTAGGTGATAGGTGATAGGTCATGGTCTTGGGTCTCACCCCGAGAGATCTGCTCCCGTACAGCAATAGCCCAATCATCCTACTTCTGAGCTTCCTCGACTTCATCCCTCAGATCGTATTCCCCCTGACTAACAAGGAGATTGCAAGATAGGCATCATTTGGTGTGTTGAGACCCATGCATATTTGATTTGATAGATTCAGATCTCTGAAATCTTCAAGAAATTTCTGCTCCTGAATCATCATGTACGCCACCTGCACCGTCTTTCTACTGAGGGTATCTGCAACGGCGTTTGCTTTACCAGAATGATACTTGATCTCCAGGTTGTAGTCTTTGAGTAACTCCATCCAGCGACGCTGTCTCATGTTGAGTTCCCTTTGGTCAAACAGGTATTTCAGGCTCTTGTGGTCGCAGTATAGTTCCACGGTTGCACCGTACAGGTAATGCCTCCATATCTTCAAAGCGAACACGATAGCCGCAAGCTCTAGATCGTGTGTAGGATAATTCGACTCGTGAGACTTCAGCTGACGAGAGGCATAAGCCACCACTCTGCCCTGTTGCATAAGGACACACCCCAATCCATGCCCATTGGCATCACTATAGACAACATAAGTCTCATCCGGATCTGGGATAATCAATACCGGTGCTGTAGTCAACCTCTCACTCAGTCTCTGAAAACTACTCTCACAGTCCTCATCCCATACAAAGGGTTGGTTCTTCCTTGTAAGCTTTGTCAGCGGTAAGGCAAGACGTGAGAAATCCCGTATGAATCTGCGGTAGTATCCCGCCAGACCCAAAAAACTACGTATTTCTGTCACTGTCTCTGGTCTCTTCCAGTCCAGAACTGCTTCTACCTTGCCTGGATCAACAGCAACTCTGCCACAGGATATAACATGGCCAAGAAATTTAACTTCCGGCAGCCAAAATTCGCATTTGCTAAACTTAGCATAAAGTTGCTTCTCCCTGAGTATACTTAACACAAGTCACAGATGTTCTTCATGCTCTTCTCTGCTCTTAGAATAGACGAGAATGTCATCAATGAACACCACTACAAATTTGTCTAGGTGTTGGTGAAAGATTCTGTTCATATAGTCCATGAACACAGCAGGTGCATTGGTCAAACTGAAAGGCATCACAAGGAATTCGTAATGCCCATACCTGGTTCTGAAAGCCGTCTTGGGAACATTACTGGCCCTAACTCGCAGCTGATGATATCCCGAACGCAGATCAATATTTGAAAAGATAGTAGAACCATATAGCTGATCCAAAAGATCATCAATCCGGGGAAGCGGGTACTTGTTCTTGACGGTTACTTTGTTGAGCTCACGATAGTCGATGCAAAGTCTAAAGCTCCCGTCTTTCTTTTTCACGAACAACATTGGGGCTCCCCATGGCGATACACTGGGTCGGATGAACCCCTTCTCTAGAAGTTCTTCCAGCTGTTTCTTCAACTCCTGCATCTCATTCGGAGCCATACGATACGGCGCTTTAGATATTGATCCTGTACTAGGCATCAATTCGATAGTGAACTCCACTTCTCTTGTAGGAGGTAGCTCAGTGAGATCCCCCGGAAATACGTCAGGAAACTCTTTCACAACAGGGATATCCTCGAGTGAAAGGTCGGCCGCTTTGACCGAAAGAATATCATATACGCCTGGCATCCTTGCTTTATGCATTTATCAGCTTCCATAGCGGAGAGAAAGTTCAGGCTCACATAAACCTTGTCTCTGCTAGGTGATTCGGGAAATGATAGCCTCTTCTTACCACAGTCAATCATTGCACCATTTGTCGTTAGCCAATTAAGACCGAGTATAACATTGATGCCATGAAGTGGTAATCGGATAAGGTCCACCTTAGAAACTCGTCCATCCACGTTAGCCGTACAATTAACACATGCATCAGAAGCTCAAGACTTCACGCCAAGCGGTGTAGACACTATCAAATCATATGGTAACTTATAGGCATGTATTCCTAAACGATTTGAACAATCATAGGAAATAAAAGAATGACTGGCACTCGAATCATACAATGCCTGCAATAGATTTCCATTAAGGTAAATAGTACCTTGGACCATCTCTAAAGACTTACTGGCCTCTGTATTTGTCAATGCAAAGATCCGGTCTGTGCTCTGAGGTCTTGCCTCTGCAGCCTTCTCAGGACAATCCCGGCTGAAGTGTCTAGGCTTCTGACATCTGTAGCAAATTTGCTTCCCATCTTTTTGCACTTCGGACATGATTGGGATCCCGCCTGCTTGGGATGGTTCTGTTTCCCGGCCTGGTATGGTTTCTTGTTCCCACCTTGGGAGTTATTCCATGGTGCCTTCCTCTTCTGTGAGGAATTTCCGCGGTTAGACCCGCCTTGACCTGCACAACCACCATCGGAGTTTAGGAATCTACGCAGCTCTCTCAAGTTGCGCTCAGTCAACCGGCAAGACTCCACAGCTTGAGCCATATCCAGAAAATGTTGAGACACCAGTCTGGCCCTTATATCGTACTTCAGCCCGCAGATCAACCTGTTCGCCTTCCATCTCTCGTTATCATTACTTTTCAGGTATGATGAATACCGTGATAGGATGGTAAACCGAGCAAAGTAGTTGTCAAAAGATTCCTCGGGACCCTGCTGGATGTGAAGGAACTCCTCCTCTTTAATCACCTGTATCAAGGGAGGGAAATATTGTTCGTTGAACTTCTCCAGGAACTTCTCCCAAGTGTCAGGGCAATACCGGGTTTGCAGGGTCATAGCAATGCTCTTCCACCAACGATGCGCATTACCTTCAAGTTTATAAATGGCAAGTTGGGCTTTATGGTTTTCTGGGCACTCCATGACGTCAAAAATTTTGTCCATGCTCATCAGCCAATCTTCAGCTAAATCATTCTTCCCACGGAAAGCGGGTGGCTTGAGCTTGCAGAATTGACTGACCTAATATTGTGTGGTCTGCTCAATTCTCTCTCGTCGAGGAGGTGACCGAGATCTATCAGACTCCTCGTGCTCATCTCTTTGCTCGTCATCTTCTTCTTCCTCGGTGTCTTGATCTTCTTCAGCTTCTCGGTTGGTTCTCTTGGTCAAGGTCGGGTATCGGTCTCATCCGAGGCTGTCTGCCTCCACCCCTTCCTCGGCCTCTACCTCGGCCTCGTCCTCGAGGTACTCCCGTGCCTCTTATGATTGCCATTTCTTAAGTTTGCCTTTACTTAATAATGATAGATGCAAATTGAAGGTGGAATATCACCTAGAGGGGGGGTGAATAGGTGATTACAAAAATTATTTTTGCTAGTTACTCGGTCACCCACACAACAGATATATATCAAGGCAAAGTAGAGATAGAGTAGAGGAGATAGACACAGAGAATTTATACTGGTTCGGCCCAACTCTTGACCTACGTCCCGTCCCCGAAACACTCAGGATTTCACTAACTTACGATCAAATGATTACACACTCTGTAACACTCGGAGCAATTCTCTCTTGAATTACACTCCCCCTTACAAGATGTAATCAAAGACCCAATCCCAAAGTCCCAATACTTTGAGATTCTTACAAGAATAAATAATAGATGAATGACTCTCTCTAAGAGCAGATAACCAGAAGCACTGAAGGACAAAATATTACACAGTCTCAGCCAGAAGTATTCGAAAGTATTGGCAGGAAGTATTCAGAAAGTATCAGTCAAGAGATTAGCGAAACTAAGCTCTAGAGAGTATCTTTCTTTGCGTGTTTGTTCTGCTGTGTGTATTGAGAGCAGGTGGTGCTTCCTCTATTTATAGTGCTTTGAAGATGACCGTTGCTGCTTCTGTGTTTTGAATTCAAATAGAGATCATTCCATATTCTTTTGTTGCTGCATAATTCTCATTTGTTTGAATTCCTTCCGTTGGAACAATGAAGCTTTGGACATATCCTTAATCTTTGCCCATGATTCGGTGCTTTCTTTAAGATAGATTCAATGAATCATTTTTGGTTGCCTTCTGATCGTTTTGAGATGATTTTCCCTTTTTCCAGCTTCTTGCCGATTTCTTTCTGATTTGAAAAGATATGCGTGACCCATGCTTATTAGAAAGGATCCTGTTCTATAATTCAAATATTTGAAAAGTTATGAGCAAATCGGTCAGTAATCAAATCATTAAAGATCTTTATTAATAGTATTTAATTCCAGAATCACGATCCGGAGTCTCGACCCTGCGGAAGTATGATTACCGAACATACTCGAGTATCCCATACTCATACTCGAGTATCTCGTGATTCAGATATGCCAGACGCTTCTAACTCGACCATACTCGAGGATTCAATGCTTATACTCGGGTATCTATGTTGTTCAGTTATATCGGAAGTCTTTGATTCGAACTCTGTTGCTTCTAGTATTTCGAGTGTCTACTTTCGAAGATCATAACTTTCTGTTATGAACTTCGTTTAGATTGGTTCAAGACTTTATGGAAAGCCCTTTGAGTCCTCTTTAAAATGGCACCGATTTAAGTTTCATAGGATTTCTAGTTTGTGAGATATACCCAAAACATTGAGGCTTGGTCAGTAGTGTGACGGTGATGTCACTCTCATCTTCAAAAATTCATATCTCTCTCATCTGAACTTCTATGGACTTGAATCTTGTGCGACTAGGACCGTTTGGAAGTGTAGTTTCCAAAAAAATTGGTTTCATCTCAATCCAATCTCTGGTTAGGAAGATATCATCGAATTACCATAGGTCGCCAGTGCTGGACGTGAAACAGAGCTGATCAGAGTGGTGTCATACTCGAGTATTGATGATCCATACTCGGGTATTGTCGGGATTTAAGCACAGAAGCAGCTGTTTATGCACCATACTCGAGTAGCCAAGTACCATACTCGAGTATTGAAGTGTCATACTAAAGAATTGAAGCTTGATACTCGCGAGTACATGTTTGATACTTGAGTATTGACAAGATTCAAACGCAAGGAAGAGCTATTCATGCACAGGACTGTAGCAATTAAATTGTAGCAACTTCTATTCATTGGAAAGCTTGAATTTCCTTATTTTAACTCTGAATTTAGCCATTTCAACTTTCATCTTCTTCATATCAATATTACATCTACATTAAATGTAAGAATCAATCAAAGTATAAGATAAATGTAGTATGCAACCTTTTTGCTCTTAAGAATGACATCTATATAAGACATCATCAAAACTAATCATATCCAACATTCTCCCCCTTTTTGATGATGGCAAATACTTTGAGAAAAATATTTATGAATATGAAAAGCTAATAAACCAAGTATATTTTTCTTGCCATTCTCTCCCCCTATTTGTCATTAGCAAAAAGTTGAAGTAAAGAAGAGATGGTTGTAGAGGCAAATGTGAAACCAAATTAGACAGAATCAAAGAAATGATTTTCTCTCCCCCATTTGAAATTGTTTTCATTCTTAATATGATGCAATTTGGAATGTTTTTATGAAAACAAATTTGAGAGAATTTGGAGAGGTTTTCAAGAAATCTTTTACATTTAAAGCATATAAACACCAAACATGTGCAAAATTTACTGAGTATAAAAAGATAAAGTTCAGAAATGCTCATGTAGGTTCTGCAAATTGATGAATGATCTATGAAGGCCATTTGCTTGCTTTTTTCTTGTATGAGATCATTTCCATCCTTCTCCTTTACTTTATATAGCTCTTCTGCAGAATATGTCTCAGTTGGCTTCAAGAAGTTTTCTTCTACTTTGTAGAGCATATCACAACTTCAGTGTAATCAAAACATCTTTCATCAATGTAATAGTTTTTCTAGTATATTTAGGAAAATCTTTGCACAGATCGAGTTCTCTGTCATAATTGTAAAACTTTCTTGCAAGAGAGAATTGTTAGTGCAATCAGATATCCAAATATTCCTTTCTGTATGATATTTTCAAATTGAGATAATGAAAGGAAAATATGATATTAACTCATCATCAAAACTAATAAATCATAGTGAGTGCGGATGGGCATCATTTAAAGATAATTTTCTTCAAATCAAGGAGATGAGCTTTTTAAAGATATAAAACATATGTGAATGTGAGGCTCCCCCTTAATGAATGCATTCCCTCTAATAATACCAAATAATGATGTGATGCCAATGTTAAATCAATTGAGGATAAAGCACGGGTGATGCACACAGTGTATGATGTTTTCCAAAATCTTGATCAAGTGAAGATAAAGAGTGGTATGATGCTTTTTTTCATTCAAGTCCAGACACCAATTTGGTGCTTTTGCAACAAGAATAGATATAGATCAGAGATGATTAGGTAAAATGAGTAGATACGGATGACTTTTTGATGCTTTTGCATTTAAGGAATCTTTGGGAAAAACATTGAATAAATGATACAAAGACATCTAAAGAAGCTCGACGCCAATTCATATATGATGCTTTTCAAACATATGCCTTTCCATTTATAAAATGACGCACAACAAATGAATCGACTGTCAAATGGTGCATTAAATCAAGGTGGCAAATGACAAGGTACTTGAGTATTCCACTTGAATACTTGAGTATTGCCCCACTACTTGCATAACAACAATTAATACTCAAGTATGCAATACTCAGATATATTAAAGTAAATACTGAAATACCTCATTTCAAGTGTGTATTATGAACACTTGAATTTCTTTGATGTGCAAATTGATCATTAAGCATCAGGTGGATGATTCAGGGATATTTTTTTTTTTGGATGATGATGCACAGTACTCGAGTATTGTACTTACCACTCGAGTATTGTTGAGATGATCTGTCAGTTGTAGCTTCCTCAGTTCGTCAGTACCCGGGTATGGCTTGAAAGTACTCGAGTACCAATTATCTCGAAATTTCTTTATCTCTCGCCTTGACAGTACTCGGGTATTATCAGTTCAAGGCTACTCGTTGAGCATCCTGCAAAACAAAGTACTAGATACTCCTTGCTACCCAATGTTTCTTGAATCCACACAAGGTTAGACAAGACAACTCTCATGTTCTTTTAGAAATGAATCATATGAAACTTGAGCAAAGAGCATACAGCACTTGTAAACAATTAAGCTGTTTTCAAAGAATAAGGATTTGAACATTTGAAATCAATGAAAACTAGTTTGGCCAAAGCTTTTGCGAAACACCGAAATTCTTGAATAAGATTTGATTCATCGACTTATTTCGTTTAATCCATTTGAACGAATAGAAGCTTCATGATAGTTCACTTGATAATTTCATTTTAACTCTTGAGATCAGAAGCATTCATGATAATTAGATAATGAAATCAGAATTTAAAGTTTGAATCATAATCGAAATGTAAACGAATCTTCATCGAGTTAGCAATCGAATGGATCGAGATTTGAAATATAATCGAGTTAGCAAGCAAATATAGAATGCAGCAATAAGCACACTGCGTAACTTAGAAATGAAGCACAAATCTCTCTCATAGAGGATTCAAAATATTACGAATTGCAGTAGAGTTTCAAAAGCAAATATAAGGGAGGTAGCGAAAGCTATACAAAACATTTAAAACATGAGCTGCTCTTTTCCACATAATTTTACCCAAACAAATAAGTTCAATCCAATGAATCAAAAGGGTAATAACTAAATGATGCCAAGAAATGTTATTTCTCAATTGACAGTTTTATAGATACACTTGATGTAGAATATATGTCATTGAGGAGAATGCATGTAATTTTCCAATGGAATTAGATTTGTCAGAAATGCTAATGAAATGTGCAGATTATTTCAACTCTCACTTGTTCTTTCAAATCATGATAGTGCATTTCAAAAATTAAGATTTTAATGTATGAAAAATAATTCATTTTTGAGATATGTTGGAAAACGATGCTCACTCTAAACATGGTGGAAATTA
Source organism: Acacia pycnantha (assembly GCA_025563575.1). Classification (NCBI taxonomy): domain Eukaryota; kingdom Viridiplantae; phylum Streptophyta; class Magnoliopsida; order Fabales; family Fabaceae; genus Acacia; species Acacia pycnantha. Next base: position 5,944,381 of record JAMWYP010000002.1, on the reverse strand, counting down.
ACAGTTTAAAGAATGTATCAGTATGCTTCAGATTTGGAGAATATGTTGAACATTTCCCTTAACAAGTTGAGGAGTTTATTCAGAAGTAAAAGTCATGAAGGTATAGTACTAAAGAAATGTTCTTAGCACAACAGAAATGTAAGAGCACAATGACTTTGCTATTGACAAGAAAATTATCTTGCATCTTAGTATTAGAAATGAATGATCAAGGCAAGATTATTAATATAGTTACTCAAAATAAAAATGGAAGACCAATGCTGATGAATTTGAGCAACTAAGAGAGTACTAGGATTCATGAATGATGGAGCACAAACTTATTAGTCCAAATGACCAGAGTTCCAGAAAATCATCCTAGTAAGCTATTCCATTAATGGTTAATGCATTATCATTCAATGCACTAATAAACATTTATAAAGCTTGGAATAACTAGGCCATAGAAAAATTTTATGCATTAAGCATAACAGATTCACAAATCGAATTCTTTTCTTGAAGATAGACTTGAAACTGATATATGAATAACTTATTAGATATGAAGTCCAACTAGTTCAAGAGTGAAACTAGATAGTTCAAGCAACACATTGGATTCTAAAGATGAATATGTGAGGGATAGAAAATATTCAACTTAAACAAATTTGAAGCATATCTGTTATTAACTTCCAATTTGAAACATCATTTGAATGCACTCAAGGTATTTTTCAAATCTATCTGAAATACTTTCAAAGTATGAATAATTTTCAAAACGTGTGTATGCATTTTCACAAGACAAAGTGAATCAAACCAATTTCAGAATTGTGCATTTCAAAAGCATAAAATTAGAAGATAATGCACAAATTGACTTTTGGTTTATTTAGTAATCAAAACGTTTTGAAGGACATAAATGATTGATTGCTAATGGAATGCAATGATGGTCAAGTATTCTTTACCCAAATATTAATCTCATATAAGCATAGTATAGGGTAAGAGTTAGATATCACCGTAATTCCCTTTGTCCTTGTAAAAGCTTGCTTGATTAAGGTAGATTGATGTAGACGTCTCCTTAGATACTTGGGGGATCGATTTTGCTTATCCACTGCATCTTATGTCTTTCAATGGGTTTCTGCAAAGTTGTCTCAAAGGGTATAGACTTCATGAGTCTTCTGCTTGGCACTTGAGAGGATTTCCTTTTCGGTTCATAAGAAGCTCTTTGATTCCTCATCTGCTCTGCACCTTTGTGTCTATTATTTTTGAAATCAGTCTGCACACGCAAGGCAATGGATGGACATTTTGGTACCCACTTATACTTGGGTCCTTTGGGGTTAGTTTGGGCCATAGGAACATAGGTTCCTTTTGGAACCCATTGATAATTGCCAACAGGTTTATTTCTTCCATCCTTTTCGTGAAAACAGGAAGAGGTACTATGTCCCTTTCGGTTGCAGTAATTACAATGAGCAAAAGGATTTGAGATGTGAACCCATTTCTGAAAATAGTTCAAATAAGATTTTTCACCTGTTTTCTTCTTTCCTTTCTTTTTGTCAAAAATAGGATTATATCCTATACCTGATCGATCATTAGTGACCCTTTGATCTTTTAGAATAACATTTAGCATTTCACTACCTTTAGTAAATTTCTCAAGAGTTTTAGTAATATACTCATTTTCCTTTTCCAGAATAGGACACTTGTCACATATGATATTTTCAGGTGAAAAAAGATTTTCTACTTGCTGTTCAAGAGTTGTATTCCTCTTTTTTAAAGCACAATATTTTTCCGCAAGTTCTTCAAACTCATGTTGAACAAGGTTGTATTTAGTAAACATTTCATCATAAGTAGGTTTTGCATTTTTATCAGGACAAGCAGAGTTTCCACAATTTGAAACAAGAAGTGGGTTTTTTGTTTGTTGTTTAAGGAATTTGTTTTCCTTTCTGGTATTAATGAGTTCCCTTGCAATCTCATTGTATTCAGAAAGTAATTCATCAAGAGTAAGTTCAGGGTCAAATACCTCTTTTTCATTTTCTTGTTGTTTTTCTTCTTCTGCTACCAAACAAACTTCTTCTTCTTCTATGCAGGAGGTTCCTTTGTATGCAATTTCTAAGGCTTTCCACATCTCCTTGGCAGTAGATAGATTGCAGATGCGGGAATACTCCTTTTGACTTAGAGCACCATGAAGCATCAGTATCGCTTTACTGTTAAGAGTCACTTTCATTCTGTCATCCTCGTTGAATTCATCTTCAGCCTTTGGAACGTTATTTCCTCCTACAATTTTTGTAGGAACATAATCTCCATTCTTTATTACTTGCCATAGACCATACTCCGTAGCTAACACGAATACTCTGAATTTTGCTTTCCAGAACGAATAGTGTTTGCCATTGAAGCCAGGTGGTATGTTGATTGATGTGCCTTCAGGTAATATTCCTTCCATGATCTATCTCGAGATGTTAAGCCCAACTGAGAAACATGTGCTCTGATACCAAATGAATGTGGAATATCACCTAGAGGGGGGGTGAATAGGTGATTACAAAAATTCTTTTTGCTAGTTACTCGGTCACCCACACAACAGATATATATCAAGGCAAAGTAGAGATAGAGTAGAGGAGATAGACACAGAGAATTTATATTGGTTCGGCCCAACTCTTGACCTACGTCCAGTCCCCAGAAACACTCCGGGATTTCACTAACTTACGATCAAATGATTACACACTCTGTAACACTCGGAGCAATTCTCTCTCTTGAATTACACTCCCCCTTACAAGATGTAATCAAAGACCCAATCCCAAAGTCCCAATACTCTGAGATTCTTACAAGAATTAATAATAGATGAATGACTCTCTCTAAGAGCAGATAACCAGAAGCACTGAAGAACAAAATATTACACAGTCTCAGCCGGAAGTATTCGAAAGTATTGGCGGGTGTGTTTTGAATTCAAATAGAGATCATTCCATATTCTTTTGTTGCTGCATAATTCTCATTTGTTTGAATTCCTTCCGTTGGAACAATGAAGCTTTGGACATATCCTTAATCTTTGCCTATGATTCGGTGCTTTCTTTAAGATAGATTCAATGAATCATTTTTGGTTGCCTTCTGATCGTTTTGAGATGATTTTCCCTTTTTCCAGCTTCTTGCCGATTTCTTTCTGATTTGAAAAGATATGCGTGACCCATGCTTATTAGAAAGGATCATGTTCTATAATTCAAATATTTGAAAAGTTATGAGCAAATCGGTCAGTAATCAAATCATTAAAGATCTTTATTAATAGTATTTAATTCCAGAATCACGATCCGGAGTCTCGACCCTGCGGAAGTATGATTACCGAACATACTCGAGTATCCCATACTCATACTCGAGTATCTCTGTGATTCAGATATGCCAGACGCTTCTAACTCGACCATACTCGAGGATTCAATGCTTATACTCGGGTATCTATGTTGTTCAGTTATATCGGAAGTCTTTGATTCGAACTCTGTTGCTTCTAGTATTTCGAGTGTCTACTTTCGGAGATCATAACTTTCAGGTATGAACTCCGTTTAGATTGGTTCAAGACTTTATGGAAAGCCCTTTGAGTCCTCTTTAACATGGCACCGATTTCAGCTTCATCGGATTTCTAGTTTGTGAGATATACCCAAAACATTGAGGCTTGGTCAGTAGTGTGACGGTGATGTCACTCTCATCTTCAACAATTCATATCTCTCTCATCTGAACTCCTATGGACTTGCATCTTGTGCGACTAGGACCGTTTGGAAGTCTAGTTTCCAACAAAATTGTTTTCACCTCAATCCGATCTCTGGTTAGGAAGATATTATCGAATTACCATAGGTCGCCAGTGCTGGACGTGAAACAGAGCTGATCAGAGTGGTGTCATACTCGAGTATTGATGATCCATACTCGGGTATTGTCTGGATTTAAGCACAGAGGCAGCTGTTTATGCACCATACTCGAGTAGCCAAGTACCATACTCGAGTATTGAAGTGTCATACTAAAGAATTGAAGCTTGATACTCGCGAGTACATGTTTGATACTTGAGTATTGACGAGATTCAAACGCAAGGAAGAGCTATTCATGCACAGGACTGTAGCAATTAAATTGTAGCAACTTCTATTCATCGGAAGCTTGAATTTCCTTATTTTAACTCTGAATTTAGCCATTCCAACTTCCATCTTCTTCATATCAACATTACATCTACATTAAATGTAAGAATCAGTCAAAGTATAAGATAAATGTAGTATGCAACCTTTTTGCTCTTAAGAATGACATCTATATAAGATATCATCAAAACTAATCATATCCAACACAAATATCAGAAATAACACAATGATTGGCACCAAAAACATATATTCACGTACCATAGGTTTTGACCTAGGAGTTGGTCATATCCTAAACTTTATCCTACAAGTCAGTATATTACAATCCTTTTATTCAAAAGTATTTTACATTCCCTCAGGGCTTTTAGAGAGATTTTACACACACTATACTATTTAGCTTCTACTAGTCTTCCATAGCTTTCTTCGACCGTTGTTCCTCATCTACATGTGTTCACGTACCAAACACCTCAGATAACGGAAATGGATACGGATGCCCAAGATAGGCCCTTCATCTAGCAGCTCATTTATGATCCTTGCCCAGCGTCGGGTTCGAGGGAAATAGTACAGGGTGGATCTAATCCAATCCCCAGCTGAATGACGGCCATAAACGGCTTGGTAGCTTTTAACTAGGCTTAGGAACATCAGATATTTTTCCCTAATAGTTTCTGTGTGGTCTTCAGCACTCATGTAATACGACTCTAACAACCGTGTTAGTGTCGCATTGTCATTTAGGACATAATGGTAATCATCGGGGTTGGCTTCCTCATTATCTATGTTATGGATTTCAGGATAGTCAAAGTTATCTCCTACCGATGAATGGGTTGACCCGGCAGGGCTCCCTGGTTCAGGTTGGTCTTCAGGTTCCATTTCATCCATATCATCGTTAGGATATTCAAGGTCAGTGTATTCTAGTTCCGGGTGGTATTCTGGTTCCGGATCATTTAGGTGCTCAATTGGGAAATTAGGATTGTATGGTAGCTCAAAATGGTACAAGGGAACATGATGTGCTAGAACAAGCGGAGGCTCTGATTCCGGTAGAGGATAAATAGGATCAGGATTCAGTCTTTTTTCCTATCATTCCTGGAGCTACAGATTTTCTAGCGGTGCGTCTCATTCTTCCGTAATAAGGGGTATATGGATCATCATCCCTGTCTATCTCTACACATTACACCAAGGTTATATCAGTACTCATTTTCAAAAATGTGCTCAAAGTTATAAGGCTTTAGAACCTAACTCCGTTAATCGAACAGATTGGCCAGGTAAGTGTCTATCATGGGGGCCTCACCGAGTTCACGGCGACTAATTGGCTTACCCACATAGACCAGCCTTGCCTTCGGCACCAAAGTGTCCGTAATAACATAGTTAAATCCATGCCAGAATGAATGCTCTGATACCAAAAATGTAATATCCCATTTTTAAAGTGGATTTTTTTTTTCCAAATCAGAGTAGAGCATTGGAGCGTAAGAGTAACTGATTCACATTTCAAGCATTAACCATAGTGTAACATAGTATTGATACAGTCATCCTATTGTTCTCAAAAAGTAATTACTAAATAAAAGAAACATCTCCGGCCAACGGTCTAGTCGTGTTGCTTTCCCCGCTCTCCAAGCCTTGGTCCTCCGGACCCTGAAGCTACAGCTGAGATCCAATTTACCCCATTGGATCTCAGGTAACGGTTAACCTTGTGCTCAAATAAAACAGTATATGGACAACCGATATTCATGAACATTACAGCATATCACTACATAAGCACAGAGCAGATGCATGATCTTAATAATGACAGAACATAAGCACAGAGCCATATGTAAAGCCTAACAACAACAGTCTGCACATAACCAGTGCCACGATCACAACACGTGTCCTCAGCGCTAGGAAAACAACGGCATTATTATGACTATAATCCGTATAAAAGCTGTATGTATAAATGACGACCCTAAACAGAGCCTCAACCTATGAACGTATCTATCACATATATGTATAAGAGCAGCACAGAGTTAGTGTTACAGTACGCGTCCGTACCTTCGTTGACGATGAGTCGGTACTTTTGACGGAAAACGGAAAACAAGACGTCGAGCAAGCATTTGACAAATGGTTTGACAATGTAGGTGATCACAGATATCCTATAAGGAAATATCACGTTTATCAATATCCAACATCATAACAGGCCTTTTAGGTAAAAATTACCATTTTGCCCCTATCTTTACTACTAATCGGCGAAATTTCGCAAGAGCATCGCTACTTTAACTCCCAAATTTCAGAAACTCAATCCCTACTATGTTTTTACCTCGTCAAGCATCTTTCAATGCAATGAGGCCTAAACACAAGAATAGGAATTTCATTTCCTACTTCCTAGATCTAGTTAACATTTCTACTAAAACTATTGAAAGAACTACTAAAACTTAAGACTAATGACCGAAGAACTTACTCAGGGCTTCGCTACAAATTTTCTCCGGACTCCTCCTTCTTCCTTTGCTCCTCCAAATTTTTGAACTAGAGAAGCTTCTTGGTGTGAAAAATTTGAAGAGAGGTTGAAGCCTATTTATAGGCAAATTTCAAACACTATTCATGGTTTATCTTATCAAATCTTGACCCTTGGATCTAAAATTCATGAAATGGCAACATCTTGACCCTTGGATCAAGCATGCCGACCTCCCCCCCCCCCTTTATGTAGATTTTGCATCATCAAAGATGATGTCATGCTTTTACTTTATGGTCTTGTACCGATAAAGTTCCCCGTTCGGTGTCCTAATCGCGTATTCTTGGAAAATCTCAAAAATCCGGAAGCATAACCCTGAAGGTCTAATCTTCCTCTTTAAAAATGTCTGGGTTAACTAAATTTTTGATCCCATTCAGGGCATTCCGTTGCCTGCCGAACATTTTCGGATAACCGTCTTCGGTTACGGAAATCACTTCGGGTAACCTCAACTTTGGGACAAAAATTCACTGATTCATAATATGTCCAGATGTTTACCAACTCATCCCCGGATTTCAAGTTATGATTTATTTTCATTTGTACTATATGCCCTATTTCTTTTTCGTCTTATTCCCTAACTATTCCGCCAGTTACGGAAATGACTTCGGAGACAGCCTACTCCGAGATAAAAATTCACTTATTTATAATATGTTCTGACTTTAGAAACTTAGTTCATGGTTTTCTAGATAGGATTTAATTTCTATCGGTGGTCATTTATCCTATTTGCTTTTTACACAAATATCACAATTTATATTAATATTATAATATAAGTATCTAGATATTATTTTGTTGCCAAATCTTATCCATTTTGGCTCCAAAATTTGGCCAGCATACATATATATTTATTTTTATTTTATTTTTCTGTTTTAATTAATTTATAATATTATAATTATCTTATATTTTTTTTTCCCTAAAATTCTACCATTGGCTCATTTCCTTTAACGTGGATTTAGGCTTTAAAAATTACTAGAATAATTATAAACCTTTGATTTTGCTTTTCAAGATTACATCCTAACCATTGGTAATTATTTAATTTTTCCTAATTTAATTAGAAAGCTTAATTAGTGCCCTAATCACATGATTAGCAACTTTCTAGGATTAGGGATTTTCATGTACTTAATCTCACTAATTTTTCTTAATCTTTTCCAATTTATTAGCAAGTGTATTTTATGCTAATTTTAGTCATAAACATTTAATTAAAGGATTTTTTCACAATTTAACTTGGATTTTCCCTTAATTAAGCTTAGATAATTAGCCATTAATTATCTATTTAATCCTTTACCAATTGTTGATAATTTTCTTATTTAGGATTAACCATTATCTCACAACTATTTTACTGACATTGGTATTTTATGTCCCATGTAATATATTAAAAATCATGGGGGCATTTTGGTCCTCAAAATACTTTTTGATTTTTCCCCTTTAATTTTTCCAAGGTTATAATTTATTAAATTACCAAAATTAGAGACAACATACTCTCTAATTTTAAATAATTATTTTACTGCCTCTTGAGATTTATCATAATTTTCTTAGGCTATTTTATGCCCCATAAGGGTATTTTAGGCATTTTAGCACATTATTCCTCCAAATTCTCAAGAGATTTTCCTTAGCAAAATAAGATATTCCTAACCCAATATTTGAGACCACATATTCACCTATAAAAAATAGCCATTTATTTATCTCAGTACAATATTCCAGATAAATAAATATCCGGGTATTACATAGCTACTTCTACTTCCTGCGGCATTGATAATGCCCCTAGTCCCCATAATGTTCGTAGTACTGTCTGTAATACCCTAATTTTCATAACTCTTATAAACAATGTATTGTGGCTAATTATTAGCAAAATAACAAAGGTGAGTATGTTTCTCAAAGAAATATAATCTATTGATTATATTTTTATCCAAATTTTATTTTGGGATTAATTAACCAATGGTTAATTATGAGACAATATTTAGGGGCTATTTAATGTAATGTAAATGGAACATAAAAGAGTAACTAATTTATAATTAAATGAGATAAAGAGAGGGTTATGAACACCCTTAGCCAAATTAGCAAAATTAGCAATTTCTAATTAGTAAATTAAGCTTACACTAATTAAAATAATTTGTGTAATTCTACAAAATAATCAAGAGACAAAATAAAAAGTATAAATTGAGGGATGTCCAATGTTTTGAAAACCGGACCGGCCGGTTCAGACTGGAAACCGGCGAACCGGACGAACAACCGGTCCGATTTGAGGGGTGACCCCGGGTTCTGAGTTGAACCGGGGTCAACTCGGCCGAGTTGGCCGAGTCAAGGAGTTTTTTTTTAGGGGTAGGTACATCATTAACTTTTCTTAAATTAGTTTTTATTTATTTTATAATTTTCCTGATGGTATGATATATTATTGTACTTAGGAACCACTGGATGCTCATAGTGGTAAATCCAATGCACAAAAAGATTTGGTTTTATACCTCTATGGGCGGGGATCCAGACAGAGACCATACATGCTAGAAATATTCAACTAGTAAGTTATACATTTATCATCTCTTATAATTCAACTCAGCTTGCATGTTTCTATATATATAATTTCTTATTATATCTTCTCAAAGAGGTGTACAAGTACCACACGCAGTATGGTCTCAACTACAATAATTGCAACTTCACCGATGGCCGCTTCAGATACGGTTTCCAATGTTTGCATCCGAAGGTGTGTGTGTGTGTATATATATATATATATATATATATAATTCACCAACGATTATAATATTAAATTCAAGCACACATATAGTTTATATACATGATTGACTGGAAAAAAAATCTTCTCATTTCTTTATAGTGCCCAAAATAACCGGACATGAACAATGATTGTGGGTACTATGTGATGTAGTACATAAAGGGCATAATCACACATGGTCCTGAAAATATTGATACAAATAAGGTATATTATATACTCAATTTATTCATATATACATTTGGTTAATTATATGTTACAATATCTAACTTCCATCTAATGTTTTCTTTCCTTTCAGTATTTTAATGCCTCTTGCACGATGTTTAGCAATTCACAAATAGAAGAAGTGGCTAAAGAGTTGGTGGCATCTGTGCAACATCAGTTGGTGGGTTTTTCTCGAATAGACTAAATGTCAAGTGTATCTCTTTCAGACGTTTAAATACAATAGGAATGGTAGAATTTTTTGAGTTATTGTTCCTAAGACTTTACATTACGGTTCGCCCGAAAGAATTATTATTTATTTGTTTACATTTATCATGGTTTTTTGTTAATAACCATTATTATGTAATTCACTTTTTTATATGGTTTTCTAATAAGTGATGGGCTTTACTTAATAGTCGTTATGTATTTCACTTAGTTTATTTTGGTGGTTGATTATGCAACCACCTTTTTTACAATTTTTTTTTATTAAAAAAAACGACCAAAAGACAGTTTATAAACAAACTAAAAATAAAAAGTTATGGAGATATTTTAAGAATTTGATGCATCATCATATTCTTCCTTCTCGAGAACTTGTTCACCTTCTCGTTCAGAGAGCGAATAAGAGTGATAAGTTCCTTTAAGCACTGGATCATGCACCCCCTGCTCTCGCAGGTAAACTTAGACCATATGATGGAGCTTGTAGGTCACATGGATGAGCACTTCCATTCTTGTTGATGGAGAAAGTTTGTCTTTCAATTTGTCTTGAGATGATGAGCCAGCGGTTCTCTTATGTTTTTCTATAAGTTTAGTGAAGATGTTAGCTATGAGAAGTTGAAATGGAAGTAGAGTTCAGTTTTTGGACGTTTATATAGAGAGGGGTTTGGGGATTATCTTGTCATCACATCCTTTATAAATGGTGACAGTTGGTTTTTAATAACTGTTATTAATTTGTAATTGATCATTTGTAAGTATTACTGACAGTTGTTCTATTATGATCGTCATTAAGAATGCACAATATAAGAACCTTTATTTATTTTATTTCATGACTATTTTTTATAAGAATCATTGGATATATTATTTTTTATAAAATATTTACAAAGAAAAAATGATTAAAAAAAGAACAGTGGCAAGTAGCCTAATGAACTAATGAGATCACCAGGCTACTCGTCACCAATGGATTCAATGACTGTTGGATAAATAAATATAGCCGTTAGACTCAGATGGAACTAGCTGTTAGAACTTCGTTTTTTGAACCAGCTATGACATCAGCATTTACTTTACTCTTGATCTTCAGTTTAACAGCCTTTGATCATCTGAAACATGTACACAAATGATATAAATAATGTTAAGAAGTATTATAAATCATTTGGGTATTCATCTGGATGTTCTTGATGAAAAACGATATTTTCGAAACGGTGATTTTCTGAAGCAGGGGTGCAAACTCGAGTTTGCATTTGTAAACTCGAGTTTAGAGGTTGTTGCTTTACTCAAGATTGCTCTCTGTCTGATGGAACTCGAGTTTCCAACTTAATGACTCGAGTTTCGGTCTTTCCCAAAATCATATTTTGCTCTCTGTCCCCGACAAACTCGAGTTTTGGTTCCAAACTCGTGTTTGCTTCATTTGATAGCAAACTGTGCAACATCTTGAACAGATAGTAAAATTTCGAGGCCATATCTCTCTCGTCTGAAATCCATTTTGGTCCGTTAAAATATTAATGGAAATCCCTTTGAGTCTACTTTCATATGCCACCAATTTCAGCTCAATCGGATTTGTAATTTGTGAGATACACTCAAAACATTGAAGCTTGGTTTTCTGTGTGGCGTGGATTTCACTGTCAAATTCAAAACTTTATAGATCCTTGATCTTAATTCCTTTGGGCTTGAATTTTATATCCAAATGACGCATTGAGATTCGAGTTTCATAAAAAACTGGTTTCACCTCAATCCGATTTTTGGTTTGGGAGATATCATCGAATTACCAGACATTGCCCAAGCTGAACGTGAAACAGAGTAGAACAGAGTTGCTGATCGGCGCTGTAAACTCGAGTTTTCCTAGTCCAGAGACACCAGAGACGCTGAAGACATTACAAACTCGAGTCAGTTAGTGATTAACTCGAGTTTTGAGTTCCAAACTCGAGTTTTGTGTCCTAAACTCGAGTTTTCTCATACCAGAGGAGCAAACCATTGTAGCAAAGTAGGAAACTCGAGTTTTTAGATCTGAACTCAAGTTTTCTCATCCTGTAACTAATTTTTTGCTGGTTTTAACTCTGAATTGACCCATTCCAACTTCCATATGATCTTGGAGACTTCTAGCATCAATATAAAAGCTTGAATAATGATTTTCTCAATCCATTCAACAAGTTCTTCCTTCTTTCTTCTCTTCTCTTCATCATTCTCCATAATTCAATTCTTTCTTTCTTTTCTTCTCTTCTTCTCTTGATTATGTTCCACAATTCAATTTTTTTCTTCTCTTCTCTTGATCATTCTTTATCATTTGACTTGGACTCATATTCTTCTTGAAGTTTTACCTTCTTCAATATCTCATCTTCTTCTTAAACTTGACATTCTCTTCAATTTCTTCTTTCTAAAATCTCTTATCTCCTACTTGAACTATTATTCAACTTGGACTAATCTACATTAAATATAGTAGTTAGTCAATGTAGGAGATAAATATATCATATAAACTTTTTGTTCTTAATAATGGCATTTATGTAAGACATCATCAAAACTAATCAAAACCAACAAGTTAAATATTCTCGTTAGACTGAAGAAACTTTTCGTTACACACAAACTAGAGTCGTTGGAAGATTTTGAAGGTAGTTCGCTTTCACATTGCTGCAACAGATCTTCATACGACATCCCTTTAGTCCCTACAATTGCTTGAGGTTGGGTCACTTTCGCTTTGCCACAATTGCCTCTTCAGACAATACTCATTGACCTACTCTGAGTTTTCTTACGTCTGCTCTATTTCTGTCATTGCATTTAATGTTTGACAAAAAGATTTGCTTTTGCATTTTTTGACTTAATCCATGATTCAAATCATTTAAAGCTCAATAAAATATGTTTAGTAGCATTGAGAAGTAATATGAGTAGTATTCAAAAGTAATCAAATGATAAATAGTAAATTTGAATTCTCAAAGATGAAGCTTCAGTGCAGAAGCAGATGATACTCGAGTGTTATTTTACTTACACTCAAGGAAATAAAGTACATTTTCTTTGTCTAGGGCAAAATCACATCCAGGGAGATATTCGAACATCAGGGGATTTTTGTTGATATCTGAACAGCTGTCAGGTAGTAACTTTTTACTTGCATACTTTATGTTACTGTTGTATGTCTATAGCCATGATTAGGTTATGTAGGGCTATAGGGCCTAGTGGACTATGTGTCCTTAGGTCACTACTAAGCCTGAGTTATGTAGGGCTGTAGGGCCTAGTGGACTGTGTGTCTTTAGGTCGCTACTGAGCCTGAGTTGTGTAGGGTTGTGGGGCCTAGTGGTCTATGTGTCCTTAGGTCGCTACTAAGCCTGAGGTAGGTGGTTAGGGTTGAGGCCCTGACTACTGAGTTTTCCTAACACTGAAGATATCTAGGGCTTGCCTTGTTAGGAAGTCCGACGGTTATGTGATTGTGCATCTAATTGCATATGTGATATGTTACCCTTGCAGCTGTGATTTCCTAGTTGTAGTTTGCATACATGCTGTAATACCCTAAAAATCATACTTATGATAATCATAATAATTTAGTAAATAATACCTATTGAGAATAGGTGAATATGAGGTCTCAAAACTAGTGTAGTATTTATCTTATTTTCTAAGGTAAACTCTGTCAAAATTAGAGGAAATAAACTGCCAAAAGGCCAAAAGTGCATTTGTGGGTCATAAAACAACTTGAGAATATGATGATAAATCTAAAAGGGCAATTAAATATTTAGTAAAAATAGGGAAGAATATTGTCCTTAATTTAGACAATTTATTAAATTATAACCTTGGAAAAATTAAAGGGGAAAAATAAAAAAGTATTTGGAGGACCATAATTGACCCCATGATTTTTAATATAATGCATGAGACATAAAATACCAATATCAGTAAAATAGTTGTGAGATAATGGTTAATCCTAAATAAGAAAATTATCAACAATTAGTGATGGATTAAATAAATAATTATTGGCTAATTATCTAAGCATGAATCAAGAGAATATTCAAGTTAATTATGTGAGAACCCTTTAATTAAATGATTAGTGGCTAAATTAGCATAAAATATACTTGCTAATTAATTAAGAAAGATTAAGAAAAATATGTGAGATTAAGTACATGAAAATCCCTAATCTTAAAAGATTACTAATCTCATGATTAGAGCACTAATTAAACTTGTAAATCAAATTAGATAAATCAAATAATTACTAATGGTTAAGATTGAATCTTGGAAAGCAAAATCAAAGGTTTAGAATTATTCTAGTAATTTTTAAAGCCTAAATCCAGTTTAATCCTAAAGGACCAATGAGAGAATTTTGGGAAAAATAAATATAGGATAATTAGAATAATATAACATAATTAAAACATAAAAAATAAAGTAAAAATAAATATATATGTATGCTGGCCAAAATTTTGGTCAAGGAGGAGATAAGAATTTGACAAAAATAATATCTAGATATTATTGATTAAAATAGTAATATAAATTGTGATATTTTGTAAAAAGCAAATAGGATAAATGACCACCAATAGAAATTAAATCCTATCTAGAAAACCATGAACTAGGTTCCTAAGGTCAGGACTTATTATAAACAAGTGAATTTTTAGCTCGGAGTAGGTTACCTCCGAAGTTATTTCCGTAACCGAAAAGGGTTATACTAGACTGGCTAAGAAGTTATCTGATATTCAAAAAGCAAATCAGATAAATGAAAATCTATAGAAACTAAGCCATAACTTGAAATCCAGGATGAGGTGGTAAACATCTGGGCATATTATGAATCAGTGGATTTTTGTCCCGAAGATGTTGTTACCCGAAGTGATTTCCGTAACCGAAGACGTTTATTCGAAAATGTTCGGCAGGCAACGGAATGTCCTGAATGGGATCAAAAATTTAGTTAACCCAGACATTCCTAAAGAGGAAGAATAGACCTTCAGGGCTATGTTGTCGGATTTTTGAGATTTTCCAAGATTACGCGATTAGGACACCGAACAGGGAGCTTTATCGGATAAAACTCCATAAAGCAAGTGTGACATCATGGGCATGACATTACACTTTGGAAGGTGACATGGGGGGGCGGGGGAGGTCGGCCAAGCCATCCCATGGCCAAGAAGATGCCATCTCATGCACTTTTGATCCAACAGTTGATATTCGGTTTGATAAAGCATGAATAGTGCACCAAAATCTTCTATAAATAGCATGCAACTCCAAGCATAATTCTCACACCAAAGAGCTCTTTCTTAGTTCGAAATTTGGAGGAGGAAGAGAAGAAGGAGGAGTCCGGAGAAATTTGTAGCGAAGCCCTGAGTAAGTTCTTCAGTCCTTAGCTTTTAAGTTCTAGTCTTTTGTTCGGTAGTTTTAGTAGAAATGTTAGTTAGGTCTAGGAAGTAGGAAATGAAATTCCTATTCTTGTTTTTAAGTCTCATTGCATTGAAAGATGCCGGACGAGGTAAAAACATAGTAGGGATTGAGTTTCTGAAAGTTGGGAGTCAAAGTAGCGAAGCTCTGGCAAAATTTTGGAAATTAGTAAAGGTAGGGGCAAAATGGTAATTTGTACCTAAAATGCCTGTTATGATGTGGGATATTGATAAATGTGATATTATCCTTATAGGATATCTGTGATCACCAACCGTTGTCGTACCGCTGTCTGACGTGCTGTTTTCCATCAAAAGTACTGTTTTCCGTCAAACGTACCAGAATACCGTCAATGAAGGTACGGACGCGTACTGTAATACTGACTCTAATGCTTATAGTAGACATGAACGGGACTCTGTCTTGGACATGCACTGAAACTAGGGAACCTTATCTAGATCACGAAATACAGCTTTACACGGGATTATAGTCATGATAATACCGTTATGTTTTCCTAGCGCTGAGGACACGACCGTACATTGTGGCACTGGATATGTGCAGAACGGAAATAACTTTACATGTAGTGTAGTTTTTATTAAATGATCATACGACGTACCAGATTGATCAAATGTTGTAATATTAGAAATATTTGTTGTTCGTATATTGTTTATATAAGCATGAGGTTAATCGTTACCTGAGGTTCGATGGGCATTAGACCTCAGCTCTTACTATAGCTTCAGGGTCCGGAGACTCGCGGACGGAAGATGAGCATAAGCTGGGTTAGCAGCACGTGTGAAGATCGCGTAAAGACACGATCAAGGACATCTAAGATTTGAACAGATAATGTATTATTCTTTATGAACAGGCAGTTATCCCATTGTATCTGTTGTATCAGTTACTCAATACTCCTTTTGTTACAATGCTCTACTCTGATATATGAAAAAAAAAAATTACGGCTTTTGAAAATGGGATGTTACACATGCACTGCATACATATTGTATATGAGTTTAACAGTTACTCTGGGGTTCATTTTTGAACTCCAGACTATTTAAAAGATACAGGTGATAGACCCTGAGCTGTTTAGGATATTGGAAGGTAAGGGCGTGAGGTGGAAGATTAAAGACATAGGGGATGCCCTATTTTGTGTGTATATTTATTATTTTGGGATAACTGTATGATTTATACTATTTCGTATTTACTTTTGGATGACTGTACCATTAACCCTATGAGGATTACTATATGTTTTTGTTCTTACCTTTACCAGTACTATATGGCGATTGTCCAAACCGATCATATGCTCTGCCACGCACACTCTGATATATGTTAAAAAGGAGTAAGTAACAATGAAAGGTACTAAGTAAAAAGGATCCCTCTAACCTGCCACTCAAAAGGGCGAGGCCGGTAGGAGTGTAACACTGTCAAAGCCTAAATGGCCCTTGACATTTCTATGTTCATGGAAAAATAATTCCAGAAGCTTGGAAAATTCGAGTCATTCCTAGTTTTATTGTTTTTCACCACTGTTCAGATTACATGTCCAGAAACATGAATCAGTTTGAAAAATCCATATCTTTTTGTACAAAACTATAAAATTACTTGTAATATACCAAAAGAAATATCTGTGTCCTATACATTTCTGGAAATTGTCATGATTTGTAGACATCATTAACTTAGTCAAAATCCACGCTCAACCGCTACTGTTTAGATTGAACTTCCAAGATTGTAGGCCTTTTTCAAAAATTTGTAACTCCTTGTACAGAGCTCTAAAAATTCCGTATTTTATATAAAAATACATCTTTGTATATCTATATTACTCCTATAAAATTTCATGATTTTTAGATATCATTTACTTAGTCAAATACTGTTCACTAGGCGACTAACTCCAGTGAACTCAAAACTAGCAGTTTTTCCTACTTTTACCATTTTGATATTTTGTTTCGAAAAAATCATTTTCCACCATGCTTTTACTCATTTTTTTTTTGTTTTAAACCTCTTGGTGACCTTAAAATCATGCAAATAATTTTAATTTACTTTTTTCTTGCTTAGGCCAAATTATTGGTTAAAAACAAAGATCACTTTTACCCATCCTCATGATTTTACCATAGCTTTGCTTCCAAACATTGTCTTTTGAACTTTGGTGATATTGGATCTTGTTCTTGGCATCTTGGACAACATGTCCCCTTAGGGTCCCATGTCTCCATATTCCAAGACAAAACATGATCCAACCACTTTATGCTTTAAACATAAAAATATCACAAAGTTAAGTTTAGATCTTACCTTGTTTGCTTGAACCTTTCCTCCTTCCTTCTTTCCATTGTGAGGACATGCAAGGGGGGCATGTGCTTAAATAAGTGGATGACAAGCCCCTTGTGGGCCCCACAAGTCATATTACCACTTTACCCTTGCAAAATATCCTCTTATCTTAGCTTAATCAACAAGCTTTTCATCTTTCTTCTCCACCCACAAGTCATATTACCACTTTACCCTTGGATTCAACTCCCTATAGTCTCATTTGCTCCATTATATTGGTAAAGAATGTTCTAGAAAATTCTAAAAGCTTTTGACTCTAATTAACATGTGCTCTTATCTTGAGCTTTTGGCTTCCTCCTTACACCATAGGATCAGGTGAAATTCAAGACTTATTGGGCAAGTTTATGATGCCATCTGACGACACCATTAAGGGCTTAGGTGTCCCTTAATGCCAAATGTCATTGTGTGGTTGGTTTGTTACTTTATCAAGGGCATTTGTGTATTAATCTTCAAGCTTTATCTTATCTTCTTGGGCCCTTATATTTTCGAAAATATTATCCCTTGGAGAAGGTCTTTATTACCCTCTCAACTTGAAGACACATGCACAAGTTGGATAATAATCAACTAGATATTTATCCCTTGTTTGACATGTGCAATTTTGGCATAAAATGCATTAAATTCTAAGCATTTTATTCCCTCTGACAACTACTATTTTCATTGTCTTCTACCACTTGTCTTTAGGCCAAAAGCATAGCCCTATTAGGTAGTTACAAGTGTTTGCCCTTAATCTCAATTAATGCAAGTTCAATTGCTAAGAGATTGTTGTTAATAGATAACAATTTGACTAAATGTCTTTTATTCCCTTTCCTTGTCTCTTTTGATTTGAAAATAACCATTATTTTATGTGATCTTTATGTCACATTTTATGGCCACTACATGTAATCACATATTTAGCAATTTGCCAACTAATTTTGAAATGAAATTTGTTTAGAAATATAATCAATAGATTATAATTCTTGAGACACATATTCACCTTCATATTTTGCCAAGTATTTATCAAAATACAAGGTTTTTGATAAAAAGGAAATCAGGGTATTACACTAAATTATGTACCCAACGATGACTAAGCTGTTCTAACTATAATTTGGCATATATGCATACCCAATAACTTAGATATGTTTTAATTTGATTCATGCAACTCGAATCAGTTGATACATGGAAGCATATCTAAGAGCTACATGAACGTTAAGTTCACATGGAAATATCGAGTAATCCATGCTTTATTCATTATGTAGTACTTAGTCTATGAATGGGCTTTATTTCTTAGGCACCTGAATGTCTTCTAAATTGATAAATAAATCATCGCAGCAAAAAGTTAGCGCTGGAGGGCAATAGTATTTGCATTTCCCGTTTGCAGCAGACACGAGCTTGGGAACGAGAACAGGCACCATCACAACGTGCTTCAATTCTTCGTTGGCTGCAAAAATATAATTAATTAATATCTTTGTGGCTGTGGGTGTGTCACACAATTATTTAAAATTATAATTAGTTAATGATGCACGTCATCTTTATTACAGGGCGCCGGCCTTTGAAAAGGATTTTATGACTTTAATTTAGGTCTCTTGTAGAGTCGGTATTTGTCAATTCCACCATTTAATTAATCATTGATGTGACTCTTTGTATTTTCTCTCTTCTTCAAAACTTTATTTATAGAGACTAAAGTCGAACAATTTTATTGATTTAAGACAAATTAACTACCAATTCCTTAATTTGTGTAAATTTGTTGAAAGTGCCCTATACTAAAGATCAGGGTAGTAGTAATGGGATTACTAATACCATATACACATATACCCACACTCATTTAGTCTTATTTATAAATCACTTTTAATATATTTCATTGAAACAAAAAAGGCCTTAAACCCCATTAACTCTTAAAATTTAATAACTTTCTAACTTTATTTCTATTAAATATATGCTTTAGCCCATGAGTACAAAATCTACCTAAAAAGTAAATGAAGGGTAAAATTGTATGTTTACGTAAAAAAAAAAAAAAAATAATATGGGTCATAAATAGGATAAAAAAATTTCTCTCACTACCTCATATATAAGACTAGATCGAGGAGTACATCTTACCATTCATCTCCTCATTGAAAGACTGATGATTAGTTACAGGCCTTGCAGTAGCAGACATGAACACCATCAAGAGGAAGAGGCTTAGCATAAAAGGCTTCATATTCATCTTTTGTTTCAAAGATTTAGGACTGAGCTGACTTGTGAAACAAGGGAAGGATGAAGATTATGCATTTCCTCAACCACTACTTATAGGTCCTGTCATGATAAAGGAAAGGGATTGAAAAGTACGTAAAATTATTAAATATTACTCCCTTCGGTTTTAATTATAGGAATACTTTCATAGTGTAATTTGTACTACAAAAGTGTTCCTTTAATTAGGATCGGATGTAGTATAATATATTAAATGTAGAGCCATTGGGAGATAAGGGAGTGATTTTTTTTTTTTTTTTTAGTTTTTAGTTTTTTTATTATTATTATTTTTTTTTTTTTTTGCGGGCGTTAGAGGAATATTGCGTTCTAATTATTTGGGGTAGCATGTAGCGACATAAAAAAAAACGTTAGGGAAGTTTTGAAATTTGAAATATGGAACACATGTCCCCAATGGCGGACCCAGGATTTTAGATTTGTGGGTGCACAATTAGTGGTGGGATTCAGAGGTGCTGACCCCGAAATTTTTTTTTTTAAGAAAAGTTTTAAATGCATTAAAAAATAAAAGAATATAAACAATAAAAGAAACGAAAACTTCAACTTAACATAGAAAAATAATAAACAAGAGTCAACGAATCTTTACATCAGAACGATTACAAAATCATTCTTTGATTCTTCATTCCTTGAAAATATTGCATTATATCTTCATCGTGTGGAAATTGGATAAAATAGGAGCTCATTAAACCTTTAAATTGGGCCTCAAATTTCAGTCAAACCCAAGGAAAGAAAGGAAGAAAAAATCAAAATGGGCCTAACCACATAGTTCAATTTGAACAAGTGGCATGGAAGTAAATAAGTATCTAGTTGGAGGACAATTGTTCCCCTAATTCTTTCAGCCGAATAGGACTATTAAATTATCCATTAAAAACACTCTTCTTCCCCTGCAAGGTCAAACATTACGCACAAGAAGGGCCGAGAGGGGGTCACCGAAAATTTCAAGAAGAAGAGAAAGAAAGAAGAGCCAAGTTCAAGAGGTAAGATTTTGTGTATGGATTCCTATCCTTTCTAACCTCCTTCTAGTCCCTAAAAGCTCTCTTTCTTTGGTATTTAGAGGTGTTGGCTGAAACTTTGGGTGAGCCAAGGCAAAAGAGAACGAAAACAACATAAATGGGGAAAAAAGGGTTAAAGGGACTTGGCAGGCTCGAACCCGCGACCTATTGATTAAAAGGAGGACTAGAGTGTTAACTATCTGCACCACCTATACACATTGTCATTAATTTCTTTTAATAAATTATATATATTTTGTGTTTGTACTTGCCCATGCTCACTTTGACACTAGTGTAGGTCCGCCATTGCATGTCCCTCTTTTCAAGATTAATTTATAGACTATTATGTTTCATAGGGGGGCGGGGAAAATAAGAAAAAGATGGAGGGGGATTTAACACTGGTTAACTCTGAAAATTAACAGTTTTTAACTTTGTTCTTATCAAACTCATCTTTGTAAAGTCAAAGATCAACATATAGAATACAAAAACTAATATTTTAAAAAAATTACTTTATGAAAATAAAAATCTCTCCTTCTCAGATACCTTAAAATTGCTGAAAGGAGCCGTTATAATTAGGGTTAAGTATTAATTTTTCCCCTGAAGTACACGCCAAGGAGCAATTTTGCCCCTTAAGTTTTCGGCATAGCAATGTTGCCCCTAAAATCTTAAAACGGAGCAATGTTGCCCCTCCGTTAAAAACCCTAACGTTGACCATTAGTTGACTGTTAGGGTTTTAACGGAGGGGCAACATTGCTCCATTTTGATACATCAGGGGAAAAATTGCTACGCCAAAACGTAGCAATGTTGCCCCTGAAGTATCAAAACGAAGCAATGTTGACCCTTCGGTAAAAATCCTAACGTTGACCGTTAGGGTTTTTAACGGAGCGGCAACATTGCTCCGTTTTGAGACTTCAGGGGCAACATTACTACGCCGAAAACTTAAGGGGAAAAATTGCTCCTGGGCACGTACTTTAAAGGCAAAATTGGTACTTAACCCTTATTATAACACCCTAAAATATGACTTATGATAAATATCATAATGTAGTAAAATATACCTATTGAAAATAGGTGAATATGAGGTCTCAAACACCTTGTATTGAATTTATCTTATTATTAGGACAATTTCTCTTGAAATAAGATAATGTGAAAAAATTATGTAAAATAATTAAAAAATATAATATAATATTAATTAATTAATTAATTAAAACAGAAAAATAACAAAAAAATTGGACCAGCTGGCCGAAATTTTTGGAGAAAATGGATAAGAATGAATCAAAACAAATATCATGATCTTTTAATTATAATATTAATATAATTGTGAAAAAGTAAATAGGATAAATGACCACCGATAGAAATTAAATCCTATCTAGAAAGCCATGAACAAAGTTTCTAAAGTCAGAGTATATTTTAAACAAGTGAATTTTTATCTCGGAGTAGGCTATCTCCGAAGTTATTTCCGAAACCGAAAAGGGTTATACTAGACTGACTATAAATCTATCTGATATTCAAAAAGCAAATCAGATAAATGAAAATCTATAGAAACCAAGCCATAACTTGAGATCCAAGAATGAGTTGGTAAACATCTGGGCATATTATGAATCAGTGGATTTTTGTCTCGAAGATGTTGTTACTCGAAGCGATTTCCGTAACCGAAGCGTATATCCGAAAATCTTCAGCGAAACCGATGACACCCTGAATGGGATCAAAAATTTAGTTGACCCAAGTATTTTGAAAGGGGAAAAAGATATCTTCAGGGCTATGTTCTCGGATTTCTGAGATTTTACAAGATTACGCGATTAGAACACCGATCGGGAAACTTTATCGGTAGAAGCTCATAAAGAGCACATGGGTGACATCACTTGGATGACTTCATCTTTGGAAAAGATGACATAGGGGACGAAATTTGTGGTGGGAAATGGAGGAAGAAACTTGTTTGCTAAGGTTTCCAAATGTGTGGTTGTGGTTGAAGGAAAGGTTTGGAGAAAATTACCAAAGTTGGCCCATTTTTCTTCTATAAATAGGCCACCATCCTCACTTCATTTCTCACACCAAAACCACTCTTAGAAAGTGTAGAGAGAAGTTAGAGAGAGGAGCTCTGGAGAAGGAGTAGCGAAGTTCTTCAACGGGTAAGTTCTTCGGTTCTTAGTTTTAGTTCGGTAGTTCTTGAAGTTCTTAGTGTAAATGTTAGTTTGATCTTTAATCTTCCAAGTATGATTAGATATCACGTTTTAGGGGTAATTAAGGTATTAATTTCGAAAATTATGATGGAGTTGGAGATATGGCAAAATTTTGGAAGATTAGAGTCAAAGTAACGAAGTTCTGGCGAAATTCCGCCGATTAGAGGGTCAGGGGTAAAATGGTCATTTATGACTAAAATGTCTGTCATAATGCTTGATCATTAATAAATGCACTATTGTCCTTATAGGATATCCCTGATTACGTTCTGACCTACTGTCATACCGTATTCCGATAGAAATACCGTATAACGTCAACGAATGTACGTTCGCGTACTGTAACACTAACTCTGATGTTTATTGTATGCATATGTGTATATTGTCTGTCATCTGAATGTACTATTGTCTGTCATCCGACTGTACTATTGTCTGTACTCCGACTGTACTATTGTCTGTACTCCGACTGTACTATTGTCTGTCATCCGACTGTATTATTGTTCGTTGTACCTTAACTTTACTCCGACTGTATTGTTATTGCCGTGCATATCTGATCATGTACATTTCTCATCGTGCCTTAACCTTACTCCGACTGTAATGTTATTGCCATATATATATCTGATATGTATACCCTATGTCTGACCGTAGTAAATATACCTTATGTCTGACCGTAGTAAATGTTGCCAAAATTCTATGAATGTCTGTCGTACATATATGATGTATGTAATCATGAGGTTAACCATTACCTGGGGTTCGATGCATGGACCTCAGCTCTTAACTTAGCTTCAAGGTCGGAAGGACCGAGGATAGAGGCAAGCAGGCCGCATAGAAGACCCGGCTGAAGACTTCTTTCCGTTGTTATGTACTTTTGAAACACTCGTGTTCCGCTGTTTAAACAGCAAAACATGCTACTATGGGTATTTTAGTATATATATCAGTTACTTAATCGCTCCGGTGCTCTACTCAAATGATTTTAAAATTTATACTGCTTGTGAAAACGGGATGTTACACTTATAATTATGGGGGGATTCTTTTTGTCCAAGATTGCGTGGTTTTAAGAAAAGTTGTAAATATATTAAAAAACAAAAGAATAGAAAGGGAAAAACAAGGCTAAGTACGATTAGAAATAGCAAAAGTGCTGTTAAAAATAGTAAGGCTGGGCACTAAATAAGTTTAAGCACATATATTTTAATAACAAAAGTATATTACAATAAAGATAATTACAATATCATCCTTCTAAGCCTTATTTTTTGGAATTTCATCGTAATTGTCTTATTATCAATGCTATCAAATACATCTTTTTCAATATAAGACATTAAACAAATGGCGAAAGTTTGATTCAGAGAAGCTAGCTATTTGATTCTGCAATGCGAAAAGATTCTCTAATATTTGGATTCAACCCTATTTTTTTTTTTTTTTACCACGTGGTTTTAAGGGTTTTAAGGGGGGGGCAAGTCCAATACCTGCATCCGCCATTGGGTATGAAGATGGTAGAGTGAAAGAACAAAAACGACATGACAATAACTTGGTTAAAATAAATATCACAAGATTAAACAACTTCTCTAACGTAAATATATATGCATCTGCAGGCATGATCAATTATATAATTTAATGGCAACTTGGTGTGGGGGGGGGGGGGACGAGGGGGAGTACTCCATCTGATTCTAAATATAAGTCATTTCTCATTAATTGACATGTAAAGTTTAAATTAACTACACTAAAATTCAACATCATATAATACTCTTTACTCTCTCATGGCCCTTATTAATTATAAACATGCATAGAAAAAATAAATATTTAATACTCTTTGAAATTATCAAAGGCCTCATAAAAGAGGCAAAAAAAAAAAAAAAAAAAACTTTTTTAGAAGTTGTCCTGAGGAGTAGGTATAAAGATGGTAGAGTGGGAACAAAAACGACATGACAATAACTTTGTTAAAATAAATATCACAAAATTAAACAACTCCTCTAACATTAAATATTCATCTTGAGGCATAATCGTTATATAATTTAATAAATATCCCAAAATTAAACAACTGCTCTAAGATAAATAAATATTCATTTGAAGACATAATCATTATATAATTTAATGGCAACTTGGTGTGTGTGAGGGGGTATTACTCCATCTGATTCTAAATATAAGTCATTTCTAATTAATTGACACGTAAATTTTAAATTAACTATACTAAAATTCAACATCATATTACTTTTCACTCTTTCACTGCCCTTATTAGTTATAAACATATATGAAAAAAATAAATATTTAATACTCCTTGAAACTAACAACGGATTAAAAAAAAAAGACTAAAAATAGTTTTTAGAACTCGTCCTATAATAAAGACAATGAGGTGTAGGCATGGGCGGACCTAGGTACAAGGTTTGGGGGCAAGTGCCCCCCAATTATTTGGGATTTAAAAAAAAAATGTTTGAATGATTGTCCACCCTTAAATTAGGTGTTCACCCTAATACATCAAGACTATACTTCGTAATGGGATGATGAGTGAATGGTTGAATGATTGTTTAGTGCATTATATTGAAAAAAGATGTATTTGATAGCATTGATAATAAGGCAGTTATGATGGAATTCCAAAAAAAATAAGGCTTAGAAGGATGACATTATAATTATTTTTATTGTAATATACTTTTTTTATTAAAATATATGTACTTAAACTTATTGAGTACCCACCCTTCATTGTTATTTATGTAGCTGCATTTATTTCTAATAGTACTTAGCCTTGCTTTTCTAAGTAACAGGTTTGTAAAATAATTGTCTCTCTTATTACATCATCAGTATTCACTTGATTTCATAAATATTATTTTAATATATTTTTTTTTGTTTATATTTTTTTGTTTTTGAATGTATTTAAAATTTTCCTTAAAAAAAAAAAAAAATTCAGGCACACTGCCTTTGAACCCCCAATCCCCCACCAAAAGAAAAATCCTCGGAACAAATTGACAAAAGGCGGTGACCGACAGCTTCGTAAGAGAGATAAATTGAAGGAAATGAAAAATAGTTTTAAATTATTAAAGATATCTCTACAAATCCAATCCAAAATTATCACATTATTTTAATATTTCAAAAGGATAAAAGTAGCAGCTGACGTTACTATTGAAAAGAAAGGGCTAAACTATACTTTTATTGTTCTAATTTTATATAAGGCTTTAATTACTTGAATCCTTTATATGCGTTTGTAGTTCTTAAAACTTAAAACCATTAATGATAATGACAAAAAATGTTGGTAAAACAAATTTAAGGGATGACTGCGTAATACTAATAAAGCATACTTAAATTTTATTTTTTTAATGTTCTTCATTACTAATGAAAATGCTATCCTCCTCTTCTACTATGACCGTGCATGGGCCTTATCAGTGGCGGAACACTCTTATGGCCAGCTGGGGGCTGGCCTTCTAAAATTTTCTAAAATTTTTTAAAGTATATGTATTAATTATATAATATTTTATTTTGGCCACTAATTTGGCCCCAACTAATCTCTTATCAAGGTCCCAACTTGTCTTTTAAAATATTTTAAAATATATATATTTATTATATGATATTTTATTATGTCTCATAATTTAGTCTAATCAATCTCTTATTTTCTCTATTATTTCCCTATCTCCCTCTTTTCTTTTCTTTTTCTTTTTTCATTTTTCATTTTTCATTTTTCCTTGCTTCCAAAACACGCATCCTTCCTTCCATTCTTCTCTCCCACGTTGCCACGCCTCTCAGCCTCTGCAGTCTGCTCTGAATCTCTCTGAAAGTGTGACTCGCTCCGTGCTCTCCACGCCAACTCGCCAAGACTCAACACGACAACACCGTCTCCGTCAGTCTTCCTCTTCCAGTCTTCCTCCGCAACGTCCGACGTCCGACGTCCGACGAGGGCACGAGGCGACGACCGACGACCGACGTCCACACGGGCCAGTGGCTACGGCTCCCCTTCTCTGCTCTGAGTGCTCAGTGCTCTGCCTCTGTTCTCCATCCATTCCTCAGACTCCGACAGTCGGACGTGCGTGCTCTGCCTCTGCTCTAACTCTAAGACTCCGACCTTCCGTCCTTCAGCCATTGTGACCGCACTCACCCACCACTCCACCAGGTATTTGAATAATTGAATGCCAAAATTAGTTATTTAGTTAATGTTATGTATTTATGTTCATTCAATTTCCAGTAGTTGAGATTCAATTTGCTTCAATTTCTATTTCGATTTTGTTGTATGTTGGCTGGATTGGTGATGAATTTCTGAATTTAATGATTCAATTAATAGATTTTGTGGTAGTTTTGTGGGATGGTGATGAATTTTTGGGCTGGTTTAATTTTGAACAACTGTTATTTTGTGGTTAAATTGTGTATAAGAATTTAAATGTTAGGTTTGTGGATTAAGTAGTAGTGTTACTATATAAAAATTTATGTTTAGTGACAAATTCATTGTAGGTTGAAAAAGATGAGTAAGGGTAAACAGAAAAGCATAGATGGGTTTTTTAAGAAGAAAGTAACTTCAGAAAGTGATAATCCTGAGAAAATAATTCCTGAAAGTGATACAACTTGTAATGAGTCTCCTTCCAAACGTCAAAGAATTGAACATGCCGATGATATTATTATGGTCAAAAATAAGATTTTGGAACGTGATCCGGGCAAGCATAAGCCAATGTGGGAATATTCTGCTAATGAAGTTGATGAGATACGAAGAGCTTATTTATTGGTTGGGCCATATCAACCTCATCTCGCCAAATCTAGTTATCATTTTTCAAAGGAAAAGCATCCTCGACGTTTTCAAGCTTCTTGGTTCAAAGAGTTTTCTTCATGGCTTGAGTATTCACCTCATATAGATGCTGCATTTTGTTTACCATGTTATCTTTTCACTACAAAGGTCAGTGGGCGACATGGTTGGGATGCATTCACATTTGATGAAGGAGATCATGGGTATCACTGAAGTTCTTTGTCAGGCATATACAACAAAAGTCTCAAGATATTTTGAATGCTATGCAGTTAGTTTCAAGTACAAAGGAACTTATTCAAGAATTAAGAGATGGTGGTTGGGAAAAAATGCTTCAAAGTGTTGTTAATTTCTCTAGACTTCATGAAATAGATGTTCCAGATTTTGATGCTCAATATATTGAAGGTCGTAGTCGTCGACAACATGATCAAATAACTATTGAGCATCATTATCATTTTGATATCTTCAATTCAACCATTGACTTTTAATTGCAAGAGTTAAATAGAAGGTTTAATGAGCAAACAATTGAACTTTTGTCACTTAGCTCTTCATTAGATCCAAAGGATGGTTACAAAGCTTTTAATGTTTATGTTATTTGTAGTCTTGCAGAGAAGTATTATCCTCTTGATTTTTCTGAGCAGGAGAGATTTAATTTGAATTGTCAATTGAAGCATTTCCATAAAGACATTCCAAAACATCCAGAGCTACAAAATTTGTCTTCAATTTCTGAATTGTGTCAAGGATTGGCTAAGATAGGAAAGACAAATTCATATCATTTAGTTGATAGACTAATTCGTCTTATCTTAACACTACCAGTTTCATCGGCAAGTAGTGAACGTGCATTCTCAGCGATGAAAGTTGTAAATTATGACTCGTATTTATGACTGTTGCAATTGCAATTATTCACCCTATTTTTCCATTCCTCCCTCACCTACAATAGTTGCCATCAAATATACGTGCACGTTAGACTAAGAATGAAACTTATTGTGACAAAAGGTATAGTCATACAAACCATAGTTTTCAAAGCCGTTTATTTTGATGAACTCCACAGTGTGTTTTTCCGTCAACAAAAAGTTACTTGTTTATAGTTGCAAGTATACAACGTTTTCGAATCAACGTTGTTTCTTCTTCTTCTTCTTCTTCTAATCAACGTTTTCGAATGATAGTATTAAAGTGGGGAAAGAGAAGAGAAGGCTGGAACGCAAAGAAGAAGAAGCAGCAACTTGAAGTCATGGAGGGAAAGAGTGATGAACGACGGCCGTGAGGAGGTTGGAGGGAGAGACTACGTAGAATGATGATTGAAGGGGAGAAGGTTGGTCAACTAAAGATGCACCCTTTTTTAGAGAACTAGCATCAGTAGTAAAGTAGAATTATTAAATTTTAAAATTTAATTTTAGGACATTTGACTTGATTTAGGATTTGTAAATTTGATGACTTAATTTAAAATTTGGGTAATTCAATTGTCTTTTAAAGGAATTTTCTCTAATCTAAACCATCATGATTTTAAAAAAGAATCAAATTAAAATTTAATAATCAAATAGGCTTAAGGGAGGTGCTTACTGTCAGGTGGGTTATAAGGACGTAACATTATTAAATACTAATTTAGTACATAAGGAGGAAAAAAATGGTAAGAAACCATAAGACAAGTTGTTACCAAACTCTTAAATTTTCCACCCAAGACACAAAAAGAAAGCAAATACATGTATCTATCACCACCTTGGTTTGACTTTCACGTTTCACTCAAAAGAATAAAAAACTAAAAATTCGTTGATGATATTGACATCTATATTGGTGGCTTCACTCGATATCATTTGAATCGTCATTGTCCGTTGCTGATGAATATCAATACGACTTTTGGCACACTATTGTTTCACATACCATTCCATATGAGATAAAAGCCGCCAACTTTGAAAAACTCAGAAACGTGGTCGACTAGTAATTCTTTTCTGAATGATATAAAGATCGATGGACCTTAATTTTCAGCTTCCCAACAGAGTCTTGAGTATAAGGATGGCGCCAAAACCCCATGTGGTTATCACCCCATTCCCATTACAAGGCCATATAAATTCCTTCTTGAAACTAGCCAAAGTGCTTCATTTTAAAGGCTTTCACATAACGTACGTAAACACCGAACACAATCACAAGCGCTTGCTCAACTCAAGAGGTGCTCAAGCCCTTGATGGCCTCCCAGATTTTCGCTTTGACACCATCCCAGATGGTCTTCCTCCTTCTGATGCTGCAAGTGATACTGAACGATTTCAATCTCTATGTGATTCTATGCAAAATAATAGTCTACCTTCTTTCACGTACCTTCTCACGAGGCTTAACAAGCTTCTTCTGATGACGGTATCGTGCCCCGAGTCACTTGTTTGATTTCTGATATTATCATGACTTTCACGATGAATGCCGCTCAAGAAATCGGACTTCCTGTTGCCCTCTATTGTCCTGCCACTACTGTTTCCTTTCTAGGTGTTGTTCACTTTCGCACTCTTCTTGATAAAGGTGTCATTCCCATGAAAGGTACTTCGTTAAAGGTGTCACTACTTCTTTTGTAGTTGTGTGTGTGTATGTAGTTCTTGGTCCACTGTTTTGAAGTAATATAGAGATTTTCAACAACTTAAAGCGGTCATCATTGTATTGGTGCAGATGAGAGTTGTCTGACAAATGGGTACTTGGATAACTAGATTGGCTTCCTGGAATGAAGAACATGAGACTAAAAGATCTTCCAAGTTATGTGAGGGTAACAGATTCAAATGATTTTATGCTAAACTTTTTTTATCTCTGAGCTACAAATTAAAGAGCCCAAAAGGCTCAAGCAATCATTTTCAACACATTTGAGGAGCTTGAGAGTGATACCCTCAAAGCCCTATCCTCTATGTTTCCTCCTCTCTACTCCATTGGCCCTCTCCCTTTGCTTCTCGCTCAAATCCCACACGACCACCACTTATTGGAATCCATTGGCTCCAATCTCTGGAAAGAAGAGACTCAGTGCCTCAATTGGCTACAGCATGTAACATCCCATGTTTGAAATGCGGAAATTTTTTTTTTTCAAACAAACAATCAGAGTGGAGAAATAGAGCGAAAGAGCATTTGGATTCTTAGCCAAAACAGCAACCATTGTGTAACATTGTATAGATTACAGTAGTCCTAATGTTTAGAAAACGAGAAGCGGAAAGGAATGCGTAAACGATAAAGATAGAAACAGTCTTGGTGCATGCCTACTCCGGTACTTGCCTCGATCCACGATCCGTGGTCCTCCCGACCACGAAGCTACAATGAGATTCAATTTAACGTATTGAATCTCGGGTAGCATTAACCTCATACCCAAAACAATACGAGATACGAGACAATGAGATATTTCTAGAGCTAATACAACAAGATATCATAAGCATACTAGAGATGCATGATCATTATGCCGACAAAACATAAGCACGAGCAATATGTAAAGCCCCATAAGGTAAATAACAACAACAACAACAGACTTGCACTATTCACCATGCCCACGATAATTAGTCGTGTCCTCGGCGCTAGGAAAACAAAACGGTGTTATCAAAACTATAACCCGTATAACTGTCATATAACGGTCTACGAACATATCAGAACTTCGACGCATTTATGATTTTCGAAAATAAAGACTAAAATAGCCCTCCCATATGATACCCAATCATACTCAAAATTTAAAGGCTATTACTACCCCTAACCTTTAAAAGAGCTATAAAAACTACAACTTTTCAGTGACTCGATCCCTACTATGTTTACACCTCTGCATATTTTTTCAACGCAAACAAGGCTCTAAAACATTTGTAGGAATCTTGTCACCTACTTTCTAAATCTAACTAACAATTCTACTAACTACTAAACTAAAAACTAAAGACTAAAACCCGAAAGACTTACCCGTTGAAGACTTCTAGCGAGCTTCCGCCCGAACTTCTCTCTCTTCTTTCTCTCCCTAGGATTTTCGGCCAAGGAGCTCAAAGAAGATGGTGTGCAGAATTTTGAAGGAGAACATGCCTATTTATAGAGAATTTTTAGGGACAAGGTTGGAATTACCAAGGTTGTTTCCAATTTTCATGTCCAACAATTGCACATGGATTTTGCCCTTGCTTTTTCATGCCTTGGCCGACCTCCCTTGCTGATGTGGCAGCCACCCATTGGTCCAAAATGGTGACTTGGCTTGCTTTAAGCCCTAGCCCAACCGTTTTCCCTGATCGGTACCCGATTCGCGTGATTTCGGAGAATTCTCAAAATTATGGATTTACAACTTTGAAGACAAGTTCTCACTTAGTAGAAATGTCCAAGTTAACCTAAATTTTGATTCCATATAGGTCTCCAACAGTCCAGTTGAAGTTTTCTCGAAAAACGTGTCCGAACGCGTCCGGTGTCGGAATTCGTTTCGGAGATATCAATCTCTTCGAAATAATTCACTGATTCCAAATATGTCAAAATAAATTCAAACCCATTCCTAAATGTTGAGTTAGAATTTATTTTCCTCTTTTCCAAAAAATATGCCTATATGCATTTTTCCCTATTTTGTTTTATTAGGAAACGCACAAACGACTTCAGAATTTACTTAGTAAGAGTTTAACGGAAGACAAAATTCCACAGATCATTAATCTCTCTTGACTTTGATAATCTCATTCCTAGATCTCTAGATAGGGTCCGTTTCCTAATTTAAAATTACTATTCATGATTTTTGCTTTAATTAAATTATATTATTAAAATATGTTGCAAGTGGCCAACTTGTTTCCTATGCTATTTTTATTTTATTTTTCTTTTAATTTTGCCTTGAATTTCGGATGGCCTCTTTAAATAAATAATAAATATTTATTTTTATTTAATTAATTATTTAATGATTTATTTATTTATTTTTTCCAAAATTTCCAACAAAAATCCCTAATTGGTCCATTCTTGTACTTAGGTCTAAAAATACCTAAACTCAATGATTTTTCATAAAAATTTCCCATTAATTAGTAAATACATTTGCACTAATATTTCACTAATTTCCACTAATTTTTGAGCTTCACATAATTATTACTGAATTTCCTTTGCTTATGCTTAAGTAATTAGCCCAATATTACTTAATTACTTCATTATCACTTGTTGATAATTTTCTTAATTACAAAGCCTCATTACCTTCATACTCTTGTATTAACATTAGTATTTTCATACCTCTAACATTATTCCATAATTACAAGGGTATTTTGGTCTTTTTACTACTTTTTGAATATTTTCCAACAATTTCTCCAATTTCATAATTTATAAAATTACAATAATTAGAGATTATATACTCTCCTAACTCACTTGGTCATTTAACTGTCTTTTAGGATTTTTCCATAAATTTTCTAAGTTAATTACCCTTTCCAGGGGCATTTTGGTCATTTTGGCACTTTGGCCCTTAAACTCCCTAATTTCTTGCAGAAATTCTACTTAGAAAATAGACTGTATTTATACAAGACCGGAGATTGAAATTTCACTTATCAGAAATATCCAACTCTTATTTATAATATTCCAGATAAATATCCGGGTATTACACAGCACAAGGAACCTAACTCGGTAATTTATGTGAATTTTGAAATCCTCGTAGTCATGTCTCCAGAAAAACTGCATGAGTTTGCTTGGGGTTTAGCCAATAGCAAGAAACATTTTTTGTGGATCATAAGGCCAAACATCGTAGAAGGAGGCTCAATGATTCTATCACCTGAGTTTCTGAGTGAGACTAAGGATAGAGGCTTCATAACAAATTGGTGCGAATAAGAGAAAGTGTTGAACCACCCATCTATTGGAGGATTCTTGACGTATTGTGGGTGGAATTCCACGACTGAGAGTATTTGTGCAGGTGTTCCTATGGCATGTTGGCCTTGGTCTGGAGATCAACAAACAAATTGTAGGTATGCTTGTAGAGAGTGGGAAATAGGGATTGAGATTGAGAATAATGTGAAGAGAGAAGTGGAAAAGCTTGTGAATGAGTTGATGGATGGAGATAAGGGGAAGAAGATGAGACAGAAGATTTTAGAGTGGAAGATAATAGCAGAGGATGACTCTAAACCGGGTGGCTCTTCCTACATCAACTTGGACAATTTAATTAAGGATGTGCTAGTCAAAACAAGAGTCTAAGATTTTTAACTTCAAATGTTATGAATATATGGGATTTTTCGGTTCTTTTGAATTCCATGCGCATGTAAGAGTTCTTGAGAAAATCATGTAATTGGTTTGCGTAAAATTTTATAGGGATGCAATATTAAAGAATGTCGTATAATCATCTCACTCAATATTTGTTGAAAAGAGATTATAAAAATATCTCATTTATCCATGTGTTTTTTATAGGAATAAAAATACGGACGCGGCATCATGGTCCCTGAGGGCTGGCTATGTAGCTCGGGGCCTTCGTGTTGGAATCGTGGTGTTGAGCTAGTGATCCTTTTGAAATAAAGTGGTAGCCAAAAAAATTATTTAAGGTTTCACAGGACAAAACGTTTTTAATTGTTGTTATTTGCCAGCATTTTTTTACCATGACCCTTGTTATATCTTAGCACACCCTTAACACTTAGATAAAACCTCAGTATAGTTAGGGAAATTTCAGTTAGCCCTTTGATAGCAAATTAATTTCAGTCACCCCCAAAATTTGCTTAAACTTCATTGCACCTCATTGTTAAAATGAAATTAAATTTTGTGGGTGAAAAAGTAATGATGCCCATCTTTTTTCTTTTTTTATTCATAAGAGCATTTATAAGAAAAGTAAAGATATTTATAAGACAAATAAAGGAATTCGAAAGAACATAGAGAATTAAAAACATTTTTGTCATTTACAAGACAAATATAAAAATTCTCTTGACAAATGTGAACATTTATAAGACAAATAAAGATATTTACAAGAGAAATAAAAGGATTCAAAAGAACCTCGGGGTTAAAAATATTTTGGTCATTTATAAGACAAATATGAAAATTCACAAGATACATAAGGATATTTACAAGACAAATAATAAAGGATTTAAAAGTGCCTAGTGAATTAAAATATTTTGGTTATTCACAAGAAAAATATGAGTATTTACAAAAGAAATAAGACAATTTATACTACAAATAAAGTAAGGGCTTTATTGTGTTTTCACTCACAAATATTAATTTCATTTTACACATAGAGTGCAATGAAGTTTCAGAAAATTTTGGGGGTTGATTGAAATTAATTTGCTACCAAGGAGCTAACTGAAATTTTTCCTTTTAGTTATACCCTTGTTGCTTCTCTGAGATTCAAGAAATGGAAGAGAAGCTTAATTAGCAGAAGCACATTATAAGGGGGAAACAAATTTATTTTGATGGATGAAGCTTCTTACGAGTCAAGAGGTTTCTCCTTATTAGAAGTTCCAATAATATTTACATCGTCCATGAAGACAACAATTATAACAAACTTCCATCCATTTCTTTTTATAAAAACACACATACATTGTATCATTTTTATAACATTTCTTAAACAAATATTCACAAAGATGATTATAACCCATTTTTCAGATTATATTGTATAAGAATTTATGCAAAGAATAGCACAACCCCCAAATAAAATAAAATAATAATAAAAACATATGCTTAGGGCAATCAGCAGAACTCAAAAATTCCCTAATATACAAAACATTTGAGGTTAAAAATATGTTAGATTTTTGCTTTGACCAAAACATCCTGAATCAAATTCTCCAAGTTTGTTATATGCAATCACATTTGAGGTACTATTACGTTTAAATGTGCTCGCCTATCCGAATGTGGATTCAAATAAAGGTTTCACCACCACGTGGTAAAAAACTAGCCCCTTACTTTGGATCCAATTCCTGTTGATGTTTTGATGAGCTTTTAATTGGAGGATAAGTATAAACCTTTTTTATTTTATTTTTTTTATATGAAAATTTTAGGAAAGGGGTTGAGCTCATCCACGATTCAAGAACATGACAAAATCTCCCTTCTCCTAAGTGATACCAATGTTAGGCAAGGCGATCCATCTATTACCCTCAGACGTTTACCTAAACACCTAGGAGCAAAGATATCTCCCTCAACGCTTTGACCAACTCTAGGATCAAACTCCATTCCTTTGGTGAGAGTGTCTAACCCATTTGCTAGTTTTTTTGATAAACAAAATGGTGGCAAGTGTGCAACACTCCGGGTACTGCAGTGGCAAGGACGACCCTCCCAACAGTGGTAGCTCAATACAAGGCGGATTACGAGTGGTTTTACCGCAGCTCGAACCCTAGACCTCTTAAGGGAATCCAGCGCCACATTCCGCTGGACCAACCACATGTTGGTCCCTTTGCTAGTTGAATCTAAAGACGAAACCTGTTGAAGAGGAAGGAAAATGCTGAAATTCTGGAGCCCATATAAGAAGAGCCGCCTGATAGCCCATGAAACATATCTTTCCATAAAACTTATAATGCAAGCTTCTTCAAACTGGAAAGTTTGTTGTACCATTAACCATGCATATGCCCTACCATTTCCTTCAGTCCAGCAGAGCCCAACAATCTGTCTTATATTATCATTTCCCTTAAACACATCCAATTAACCTTCAGGTACGGTTAATGGGTATTTTTGCCCTAGAAGTTTTCACCGATTGTCAATTTTGCCTTGAAAGTTTCTAAAAAAGAATAATTTTATGCAAGGCCCTTTAATATGTCTATGGCTTCAACATTTCCTCATTCCATACACAAGGTCCTAACTGTTCAAAAGCTTCTCAGATTATTACTTCAATACACCTTTCATCCAAGAATTTGAGCGGGGCTATCTCTTTGGCTTTTATCAGAAATATGTCCAACTTGCAGGTTCTTGATCTTTCTAGGAGTTTCCTCCAAGGCCATGTACCTCGTTGGCTTTGGGCATCTCCTAGCCTGATAACACGCCCTCAGCGCTTTTAATGATCTTCATAGAAAAGAAATTGATATAATGTGGCCCCAAAAGTAAATTTAACGATAATAATTAATGTCCGTTTTTAGAAAACAGAAGTTAAAAGGGGCGGTGACATTTTTTCAATTTTGGCTTAACTTTCAATGATTCTTTATCTAGAAACAGTAGTTGAAAGTTAAGCCAAAATTTCAAAAATATGAATATTTGTGAGTTTCAAAAGCTATTTTTCTAAAACAGTTGTTAGAATAAATTTTTTAACAACTATTTTTAAAAAACAGTTATTGAAATTTAAGTCAAAAAATAATAAATAATATTTTTGACTTTCAACAACTGTTTTTGAAAAAAACAGTTATTAAAAATATTTAAAAAAGTTTCAATGACTTCTTTTTTAAAAAACAGTCATTGAATCGTAAAAGGAAAAAAAAAAAGTTGGTTTCAACGACCGTCTTTAAAAAAATAGTTGTTGAAACGTTGGCTTATTGTTTTTAAAAAAGATGTGAGAAACCAATGGAGACTTGGCTGAGAAAGTTCCCATGGGACTTTGACTAGAAAGTTCCGATGGGACTTTGACTAGAAAGTTCCGATGCCATATTAGTTTTCTTCATTCTTTTTCTGAAAATCTGTAAGTAGAATGAAAACAAACTAAGACCATTGAGACTCAACATATCTGGGTGAGTTTTATGATGTGCAACTCCATATGTTTGTATTTTTTTTTTCTTTTCTAAACTTATTACTTGGAATAACATACACACGTGACTTTTTGTTGAGTAAAAGAGGATATTTTTAAGTGGCGAAACCTGAAGGTGGAGGGTCTGCTGCTCCTTACGATGTTCAAAGATTGAACGTCGACCCAAGCATACACCACCACCCAGCACGATACATCGATCCACGTCTCTTGCAAAATTACCATATTGCTCTTGTTGGGATTCACCGCACCCAACAACCAAAGCAAACGTTTAAGGTAACAAAATGGACAGATGTGAATTTTAGTTACGTTGGTAAATTATTTTGATTTTATATATGTGATTGTATGATTAATTTAAATTTAAAATATATAGGAAACCGTGAAATATAAAGAGGTGGAGATAAAGTAAAGCAATACTTCACGGTTTTTTTTTTTTTCGTTTACAAAGGAGCTAATCCACTACGGATCAGCAATTGCTCACGTACACTTCATGAACCCACGACATCCTTAGAAAGGAGGGTGCCCAGACCAGCAGGTGGAATAGCAAGAGAATGATACCCCAAGTCAAGACTCAGCGCATAAGAGGCTAGAAAGTCTGCACAACGGTTACCCTCCCTGAAAACATGGTTCACCGTCACCTGCCACTCCCGATCCAATATTTGACAGATCTTCCGTACTAGAGTCATATTATCATTAGAACTCTCGTCCCTGCTTTGAAGCAGCCCCACAACTAGAGCTGGGAAATCGGGCCAAGCCCATCGGGCCGGCCCGTTTAAGCCTTGACCCGTCAAGGGCCGGGCTTGAAAAATGGACAAGATATTTGAAATTAGCCCTCAAGGGCCCTAGAGAGCCTCGGGCTTAAACGGGCTAGCCCTGGAGGGCCTCGGGCCGGCCCTGCATGCCTTTTTCACGGTAGCTTTTTCTTTTTTTTCCTTCTTTAATTTATTAATTTATATATATTCTGTATTTTTTATAGAGTTATTTATCCATTTAACTACAAATACATAATAACTATACTCTAATTTTATGATTTGGTTTATTATTTGTTGCAAATAAAGATTATAGATGTGTTGATGATGCGGGAGAATAAATTCATTATATTTTTATTCATGAGCCAGAGGCTACTACTCACACTACAAAAAAAACGACAATTAGTAGCGGTTAAAATGACCTATTTGTAACGGTTTTTGACGTGACAAACGACATTTGTAGCGGTTAGAGGAACCGCGACAAAATCGCCTGTGGCAAGCCGATTTGTAACGGTTAAAAAAAACCGATACTACATACACATAAACCGCTACAACCTCTGTTGCGGTTCAAGAAAACCGTCACTAAATCGGCGGGGCGACGTGTGTTTCGAGACATTAGTCACGGTCCGTAACCGTTACAAATCATATTGTAGCGGTTCCGATGTGATTTCATAACCGCTACAAAATAATGTGTTGATAATTTTGTCGCGGTTACTAACCGCTACAAACATTCCCGCCATTTTTTCGCCAAAAAATTTGCCGCCATCTGAATATTTGTAGCGGTTTACAACCGCTACAAATAGTCCCGCCACATGTGCTTTTGAATATTTGTAGCGGTTGCAAACCGCTACTATAAACGCTACAATTTTATTTGAAATTGTGTAGCGGTTATTGCAACCGCTACAAATTTATTACGGTTTAAAAAAAATTCATAACGCCATTTTATTTGAAATGTTGTAGCGGTTATTGCAACCGCTACAAATTCATTACGGTTTAAAAAAAAAATTTATTATTTATCGGCGTAATTCAGTAATTATTATTAATATATCTTTTTAACAAAAATAAAAGGTAGTAAATTATGAAATTTAAATATATAAGGTGCATGTATAGAAACAAAATAATAAGATTATGTAAGTAGAATAAGTGCTAAGAAATGAGGTGGTTAAAACAATACTGAATATTTAAAAATTATATGTACAAATCAATTGAATAATGTATATGAAAGAATAGGGAAAGTTGAAAGATATATCTCGTTCAACCGCAAAATAACAAAGTTTAATTAGTATCGAACTATAAATTAGTATGAGAAACATTAGAATTGATCTAGTTACACGGTACTTACCCCGTTCAAACTCACAATGTTCAAACGTAAAAATATTTGAGATGACCGAGAGAAAACGTGGGTAGAAAAGAAGTTGAGGCGTATTAAATGAGGTTGGGTGGGGGTATTTATGGTGGTGTCTGCGTATCATTTTGTAGCGGTTGGTGTCTCACTTTTTTGTAGCGGTTGTTATATTTAGTAGCGGTTTTGAGGGTTTTTGTAGCGGTTATTGTAGCGGTTGAGTTTGTCGCGGTTTTTAAGGGTTTGTAGCGGTTATATAACCGCTACAAAGTAATTTCGAGTTTTTTTTTTAAAAAAAAAAACTTAAAGGGGTTTTTTTTTCCTAATTAATTTCGGATTTTTTTAAGTGTTTGTAGCGGTTATATAACCGCTACAAAGTAATTTCTGAGGTTTTTTTTTTTAAAAAAAAACTTAATATTAAAAAGAATTCATATTATAGCATAGGCATTAAGTTTTCCTCTCAATCTTCTTCGACATCCCTACAAAGAAAGTTTACATAAAATGTTACGCGTGAGTTGAATACGTTTGAACACAATATAATTAAAACTTTAGTTAAATGTTTCAATTTCATAAAGCGTAAATTTAAAAACGTATCGAACTATAGGTAAATTGTCATCGCCGTCCGGGATGAAGTCTTCGAAGGCGGCGGGCTGCAACGGCTCACAATCGTAGGCGACCTTATCACCATCGCCCATATCGTAAAGGTCCCGAGGCTTTAAGTGAACCACCATATTCCAATCCTTGTGCCTCTCATCGACGACATAATAAACCCGATGGGCCTCGAGGCAAGAATATACGGCTCGTCATCTTCGACCGACCACTGTGTATAGGCGGGAGAAATTCACCGATGTGATGCCTAAGTCGTCTGTCGTGAGTCCCCTGGACGTTGTGGTATTCGCCCACAAACACTTGAACAACGTCACGGTGAATAGGCCTGTGTAACTTATCCTGACCACATCAAGCAGCTTTCCATAATACGGGACGTCACCGAACCACATGTTTCCGTCACTGCTGCTTGCATAACTCCTCGTCCCAAACGTGCCATATACACCAGAGTTTTGGGTCAGCAATCCCTGATCTCGTGCGACGGTGCAAAACTTAAAACCATTGGCATTGTATGCCGTGAATCTTAGGGCGTGGTCAAGCGGGCCTACTGCGAGAGCTCGAATTACAGTGAGTGCGGGTTGTGGTCGTTCATTATTCTCCTCCTAAACCAACTCGGGAATTCTCTGTGAACCTTTCTATCAATTTCGGAGGATGTCTGTGTACGAATCCTCGCTTCACGCTTCACATAACTCCTGAATTCCCTGCAATTGAACATGCAATGAAATGTGAGTATGTATAAAATGTAAGGAAATATATAGGATACGATATATATATATTTGTATGAAATCATTACCGAAGGTACGGTTCAACTTTGGTGTAGTTAATCAAGACATGTCTATGTGCTTGGAATTTCTCAAGTGCCGTGAGTTTGAATTTCTCACTCCCGCCAACTGGTTTACCAACACGAGGGATTAACAACTCTGTTGTCTCTGGCTCCGGCTCAGGCTCAGGACAATCGTCTACACGAGGCGGTCGGTTGAATGACGATTCAATGTCATCGAAGTACCTGGAACAAAAATACAAGACC
Source organism: Acacia pycnantha (assembly GCA_025563575.1). Taxonomy (NCBI): domain Eukaryota; kingdom Viridiplantae; phylum Streptophyta; class Magnoliopsida; order Fabales; family Fabaceae; genus Acacia; species Acacia pycnantha. The sequence goes on along the minus strand of JAMWYP010000002.1, from coordinate 5,903,729 downwards.
TCATCCCCGATATAACCTTCTGCTATTGAACCTTCAGCCACGCCTTATTCCTCACGTAAGATTTAAGTTTCCCAAGAAACCTATAAAGTAGAACCATAAAAATAATAGCCGGATCAATGGTTAAACGTGCGACTAGGGAGTAATGGTAAAGTAATTATTTTTCAACAAGTACCTCTCAACGGGATACATCCATCGGCATCGAATCGGCCGGCAAGCTTTGTTTCGTGAACAAGGTGTACTGTCAGTGAACCATGATCGTGAAAATGACGGAGGAAAGATCATCTCCAAATGACACAACGTAAGAATGATTTTCTCCTGCACTGGTCGAGCTCCTCCACTATCAAAACCTTCGAACACAAACTTCCGAAAGAAAGTACAAAGCTCGACCAAAACGAGAGACACGTCGAGAGGCAGCGTATTTTCATGGCCGGCGAAGTAAGCATTGCATAAGCACATGTGAGTCATGACTCTTCACCCTGTAACCTTTCGAGCACGCAAGTCAATACATCGTGATATGTTGCTTGAATACCCGTCAGAACTTTTATTTTCTTCAAGGTAGCGAGAAAGATTTCCTTATTCGGTTTTGTCGGGGTGAACCTTGCGGGTTGAAATCTGTCATGCTCATCCGGCCACGCGTCTCCACGAACGCCCATCTCCCGTAGATCTTTCCCGGCTGCGCAGATGATCTTTGGACTTGCACAGTTCGTTGAGAATCGTGTACAACACATTGTCGCACACATTCTTTTCAATGTGCATGACATCCAGATCGTGTCGGAGCAAATTATCTTTCCAATACGGAAGAGCGAAGAAGACGCTCACCTTTCGCCATTGTTGGGGCGTAGAACCTGAAGCCCTGGCAGTCTTTGTTCCGGCCCTTGCCGGATCGTTCTTTTTCCCAAACTCAACATCAACATCCTGAAGTTGCTCTATGATTTCTTCACCAGATAAATTCCGAGGGGGTCCTCTTTTTTCCTGTTGCCCATTAAAACGATTGCGTTGCAACCTAAACCTGTGCGTACCATCGAGAAACCTCCGATGACCCATGAAGCACCACTTACGGCGTGGGGAAGGCGCACCGAGTCGAGTCAAAATTGCAGTTTGGGCACGCAAGGCCGGTATGCACATTCCACCCGGATAATGTCTCGAGGCCGGAAAGTCGCTTATCGTCCAAATCAAGGCCGCACGCAAGTTGAAAAGTGTCTTCTCGTGCGCGTCGTACGTCTCCACACCTACATTCCACAACTCCACCAACTCCTTGATCGGCGGTGGAGATACACATCGATGTCATTCCCGGTGCCTTTTTTCCTGGAATGATCATGGACATAATGAAGGAGCTTTGTTTCATGCACATCCACGGGGGCAAGTTGTAGGGTATCAACATAGCGGCCATATACGTAGCTTGTGCTAACATTCCCAAATGGATTAAAACCGTCGGTCGCCAAAGCAAGACGGACATTTCTAGGGTCCGCCGCGAAATGCGAAAGACCGAGTCGAACGCTTTCACGCTTCAGCATCACGTGGATGCCTGATTTTACCATCTTCATTCTTATCATCTTCATGCCACCTCATATGTTGAGCTGTCTTAGACGACATAAACAATCTTTGCAGGCGAGGTTTTAAAGGAAAGTACCTTAGAATCTTCGCAGGTTTCTTCTTCTGCTTCTTCCCTTTCCGAACAGTCTTGAACCTCGAAGTGTGACACTTCTTACAAGTCTCCCTCCGATCGTCCTCTCCCCAATAAAGCATACGATCGTTTGGGCGGGCATCTATTTTTGGTAGTTCAAGCCTAATCGTTGATTATCTTCTTCGCCTCGTAGAAGGATGAGGGAATGTCCGCGTCGGGAAAGCATCTCGAAGTAATTCCGGGAACATCGACATTGCCTTATCGGTGATCCCACACATGCACTTGATATGGTACAATTTGATAAGAAAAGATAACTTTGAGTATTTCGACAACCTTGATACAAAGGACGATCGCTCTCATCCATGAGGCTGAAAAATTCCCGAGCTGCATCGTTCTGAAGAAAACAGGTCTGGACCCCGCACCTCTCGCCGTGAAGTTGTCGTCTTGAACACCAAAAGCATCACGGACAGCTTCATTAACCGGATCATCTTGATGTACTTGATTTCCTACTTGTGAGGTTCGAGGAAGATGGAGCCCATATCCCATACCACGTTGCTCCCCATGAACCGCCCAGAATGTATATGCTTCGGGAAAGGCTTTACAAGAAGATGTTCCAAAGCGAGAATCTCGTGTTTGCCACTTCTTAAACTTACATCGCACACAAGGACACACGATCTTCCCATTAATGCATGCGTGAGAGAAGGCGAAATCTAAGAAAGTGTTCAATCCCGCTAAATATACGGGAGAACTACGCGGTTTGCTTGATCCATGACTTATCCATATGTAACAAACAAATCTAGGATAGAGGATAAATGTGGATACAATGTTTAATTACATTCAACGCAGAACTTGGGATCTTTAAACATGCATCGAATGTTTTGTAGCGGTTACATAACCGCTACAACAACCGTTGCAATTATAACGAACAATTTTGTAACGGTTATAAAACCGCGACTACAACCGCTACTGAGTACAATTTGTCGCGGTTATCTTCATCACAACCGCTACAAAATGATGCCCGTTGAATCTTGTAGCGGTTATCCAACCGCGACAAAATAGGGCGCCCTTTTTCAAATTTCAAATTTGTTGCGGTTTCCTCATTCGAACCGCTACAAAATTTAATTTAATTTTTAGTGTTTTGAAATAAAATTTTAGGAAATTATTTTGGATTATAATTAAAATATATAACTAAAGCACACGTTAAACAAGGATTAAAATTTTGTATTAAAAGTTTTAGGGTTTTCGATTAAAATTTAGTTAAATGAGTTATAGGTTTTGAAATAACGTATCAAATTTAACGGTAACAAATATATAACTAAAGCACATCTTAAACAAACCAAATATTTAAACCAAATTAAACTAATATCCAAGCGTACGGAATGACCAAGTTTTCAAAATAAAAACTAACTATCGGGAACATGATCATCAAGTCTGTCCTTGCCTCGGTCTTCTCAATCCGGGCCTGACCCACAGCGTTCATGAACAATCATTAATAAAATAATTGACGATCAATTTTAATATACAACATTCATTATATTTTTCAATGTTTTTGTAACTTACTATTATCTCCTCTGCTGCCTGAGAGGTCGGCGTCCCATCACGGTGTCTATGGGTGCGTGTCCACAACTTCCCATAGTTCGTTTGTGTGTTCTCCTCCTGAGCCTTCTTTTGCTGAAAGAATTAAAACAATATGTACTTTGTTATTGGAAAAACAAAACAATCGGTATGTTAAATAATAACATACCATCTCACCGTAGGTCACAACAAACGTCTTGGTCCCCGCCGTGTGATGGACCCTCTGCTTGTGCCCTGCTTCTTGTGTTTCTGCGACAAAGCCCGATCGGAGGAGGAAACAAAACTTAATTTAAACTAAATTTAAATTATCACTTAAGTGAAACTATTAATTAATTTAAACCATATGTAATTAAATTATAATTAATTTAATAAAATGTACTGCCCGTCGGCACCTCTCCTATATTGGACGAAAGCCGCCCACCGATCCGGGTCCACGCCGTGCAGGACTCTCTCGATCAGCTGCTGCGGAGGAATAGTGCCATCTCTATTCATCGATTGTAGAGACGATTCCTCCGACTCTTCCACCCTTCCCCCACCTTCATCATAACGTACCTTTTGTGTTGTTCGCGAAGTTTAAACTTTTTCTGTATCATAAATTCATTATTAAAAATTAATAAATAAAGAAATAAATAAGGAAAGAAATAAACTAAAACTTATAACTATTAACATGTAAAATGTAATGAAACAATATTGACTACCTGCAGAACTCCGCTAAACGCTTTGTTCTTTGTGTCCTTCGTCACACTCTTCCAATCCTTAAAAAAAATCGGGAACCATGCCCAATTGCCGCCAAATTCAGACAAAAAACGGTTCATCAGGTGACCACCGGTGCCGATCGCCTGGTGCGTGAGCTCGTTCCACGGGACTACGACCGATACCGGACATCTCCCGGTCGTGCGAGTGAGAGTGGAAACATCCAACGTCCTACTGCGATGTTCCCATGTTTATCTGCAATATTAGAAAAATTGAATTAAACCTACAAAATTTAAATTAATTTCTCCAAAAAAACCAATTAGATATACCTTCGACATCCACCGTAAATCATTTGGAGGGGAATGTTGATATGGATCTCCGCATTCTCGTCGTCTAAGTCGTTCAACGACAAACTTGCTTCTTGATCTCCCCCGACGGTCCCCACATTTGGAATTTCTTCATCGGCGAAGAGATTGGCAAACTCGTTCGGCTCCTGAGATGGCGGTGGTATATGTTGGGCCCCACGCCCTCTCGTCGGCCTCCGCCCTACTACTACCCCCTTAAACCGGTTTTGAAAGGGACACCTGCTTTTCCCTTTCCCTTCTCTCCTCCAGAAACCATGATGTTGAAAGGTAGAAGTTTAAAAGTAAAAGTTTAAAGAGGGTGAAAGGTAAAAACGGTGAAAACTCAAACCGTTGGAAGTGTGACTTTGAAAATGAGGATTTCTTGTTTAAAAAACCGAACATTTTGTAGCGGTTAACCTCATAAACCGTTACAAAATTTGAAATTTTGTAACGGTTCATCCATCACCGCCACATAAACCGCTACAAAATATCGATCGTTAAAATTCTCGTAGCGGTTGTGTAATAACCGCTACAAAAACCGCTACAAAATAGTCGACCCTTGAAATTCGTAGCGGTTACATAGAAACCGCTACAATATGACCACATTTTGTCGCGGTTTTTGTTGTGAACCTTCTGAGAATGATTTTTTCAAAAAAATTCCAAACTAATTAGTTTGATTCAAATATTTTATGAATCAAACTAATTAGTTTGGTACAAATATTTAAAAACCAAACCTTCAATTCATTTATTTCTTTTCTTTAATTTTTTAAAAGCTGTCCACAGTAATAAATTACACATAATGAAGTAACCAAGAATAGTCCAACATGTCAGTGGGGATTGGGACTCAATGTAGCCGCCGATCTCCCACGAAAAGCTGGTTGAGTCATTTTCATCGAGAGATATTTTCGTGAGACAAAGGTGGCTACAATGGAACCCAATCTCCGTCGCTGTTGGACTCTTCTCGGAAGAGTAGAAGTATTCACGCCAAAGAAATGAGCAAACCTTGGCTTGTGGTGAGCAATTGCCTCGCAAGGATGAGAGAGGCAAATATCCGCACCCTCATCACACGAGATAAGAGATCGAGCTACGATATCTGCATTCCTTGGACGACCAAGCGAGATAGTTCATTCGATTACAAGTCGAAGATTTAGTAATTCCTTTAGTAGTTATAGTTGATGTACGGTATTTATAGTGTGAAAATTTGTAGCGGTTCCCCTCGAAACCGCTACAAAATATAGATTTTGACGCGGTCACGGTCACTCTTCACGGACACCGTGACAAAATTGTGACGTTTCGTTTATTTGTAGCGGTTTTTGATGGAACCGCTATAAAATCACCGCAACAAAGTTGGCGCCAATGTTGGCGCCACTTTTGTAGCGGTTCTACTCAAGAAACCGTTACAAAATCACGGTGACAACAATTCCCGCCATTGCGCGCCAAAGTGGCGCCAAATGCATTGCGGTTCTACTCAAGAAACCGTTACAAAATCACGGTGACAACAATTCCCGCCATTGCGCGCCAAAGTGGCGCCAAATCGTTGCGGTTTATTTTGAGTGAACCGCTACAAAGGTAGCCGAGGTCCATACCGTCATGGCTTCCGTTACTATTTAGTGGCGGTTATGGGATAAAACCGTTACAATTTGTTGTTTTGTAACGGTTTTTTTTAACCGCGACAATTTAACCGCGACAAAATAGGTTTTTTTTTTGTAGTGTCAAAGTGAAGAACAATTAAATGTCATTAAAATTGATGATAGTGACGAAGATGACGACAATAATATTCATCGTACTAATGTCGCTTAGTGGTATGCTTCTTATGTTTTATATGAGTTATTTGTGAATATAGTTTGCTTTTGATTATGAATTAATAACTATACTTATTTGTTGGATAATTCGTGTTATAATTTACTAATTATATTGCTTAAAAAAAACGAAGGAAAAATAGTTAAAATTTGGAATAGTAATTTTTGGGTCCTGGAGGGCCGGCTCTGGCCCTGGTGCTCTCGGGTCGGGCTTTGAAAAATAGATATTTTTCTTACCTCAGGCCCTGGAGGGCCGGCCCTGGCCCTTCACGGGCCAGCCTTGGAGGGCCGGGCCAGCCCTGATTCCCAGCTCTACCCACAACCACCATGCAATCTACCTGAACCGAGACATCTTTAAAACCAATTGCCCATGCCAACTCCAACCCATCCATAACTGCCCACAATTCCGCTTGGAGTGAAGAACAAGACCCGATGTTATGACAACACCCTCCTACCCACAGCCCTAAGTGATCCCGCATAAGGCACCCGACTCCAGAACACCTGGATCTACCTTTCTTCGCCCCATCACTATTTAAGGTAACCATCCTCTGTAGGGGTTTAATCCACTTAACCATTCTTGCATGTTGTCGATGCTTACTGCCTTTTGCCGCATGAACCACATCCATGGCCTGTGCATTGAACTCTTCAAAGAGTCTCACCTCATGAGCAAGTGCACTAGCTTGAACCTGCACGTTCTGAAAGATTGCCTTGTTCCGGGCCTCCCAAAGCTTCCAACACGTCAGACCAAAGAGGCTTGCCCAACTAACTCCTCTGCCCATGATAACTCTAGAACGGCTAAGGTTCCTAAGCATCCAAACCCCAAGTTCACCATGGGAAAACTGGTTAACCTGACTAGCCGACATGAACTGCTGCCACACCTCTCTCGCAAACTTGCAGTACCGTAGAATATGATTTGTGTCTTCGTTGGCCTTTCCACAGCGCCAACAGGTAGCCTCCTCCGTCATGTGTCACCGGCGTCGTTCAACGTTAGTAAGCAAGCTATTACGAGCTGCAAGCCAAAGAAAGACTCGAACCCGCTATGCACCATTCCACTTCCAAATTGTTTCCCATAGCCGACACGAGTCTCCAATATTGCTGTCACCAAGCATGGTGTAGACCGACGAAACAGAGAAAGTACCATCGGTAGAATGCTCCCAGTAACACGATGCAGGACCATCCTCAATCTCCGGTGGCTTACAACCAGAAATGACTAACCTGATACATTGTGGGAGAAGATCGTGTAAAAGTTCCCAATTCCACAGGCCGTCGGGAGTCAAATAATAGTCTACTGGTCTTGAAGCCTCCTCAGGTGTAATATCTTGAAACGTAAGGAGCTTCAGGGGACCCACTCCAGGCACCCAATTATCAGACCAAAACCGCATGCTAGAAACATCCCCCAATTCCCAACGTGTGCCCAACTCCACTTCAGGCCAGGTCTCCAGATGCTTGAAACCACATCCACCTGATGCAAAGGGCTTACACATCACTTCTCAACTCACCAGGCTAGGTTTTTTCTCATTGTCCGTACGCCCCCACACAAAACTCCTAATGCAACGCTCAATCTGAAGACATAGTCCTGATGGCAACTTGGTGGTTTGCATGGGATAAGAGGGTATGGCGGATAGAACCGCCTTGGCTAGAGTAATACGGCCTGCCAAAGAAAGGGTCCTAGCAGCCCAACCAGAGAGTTTATTTCGCACTTTCTCCTTTATATACTCATATGTTCCCATGCGGATTCCCTTTATGTAGGAGAGGGACCCCCAAATACTTCCCCAGATCCTCAGTACGCTGAAAACCCAAGGCCTCACTAATCCTCAATTGTGCACCCTGCGGGACATTCTTGGAAAAGAAAATAGCATTCTTGGAGTTGCTGATTTTTTGACCGGAGCTTAAGCAGAACTCCCCTAAGATAGCATGGACAAGCTGAACTTGAGCATCGGTGGTAGAGCTGAACAAAACTAGGTCATCTGCAAAAAAAAAAAAAAAAGTGGGAGAGGAGAGGCCCACCTCGACCCACTCGAATTGGTTCCCATCGTTCATCGGCCACTCTCTGAGTAATAATTTGGGAAAGTCGCTCTATACACAGTACAAAGATATAGGGAGAGAGAGGATCCCCTTGCCGTATACCTCTAGATGGAGAAAACACCTCTGAACGATTACCATTCCAAACCACCCTCATATAACACGTAGATATGCATATCATAACCGCCCTTACAAATACAGCTGGGCAACCTGCATCATAGAGAGTCTCCTCAATAAAATCCCAACGCAAGCGATCATATGCTTTCTCCTGGTCCACTTTAATTGCCATCTACCCTGTTAAGCCTTGTTTCAATTTCATGGAGTGAATGACTTCTTGATCGATAATTATATTATCAGTAATTTTTCGCCCAGCTACAAAGCTGGACTGACTAGGGAACACCAGCCGAGGTAGCCACTTCTTAAGACGATTAGCCAAAACTTTGGTAATCACCTTGTAGAGGGTCGTGCACAAACTAATGGGGCGGAAATCCTTTAAAACCTCTGGATTAGGGACTTTTGGAATAAGAGTAATAAGCGTGTCATTCAAACCTGGCTCAATGTAACCCTCAGCAAAGCAACGAGAAACCATATTAAAAATGGAAGGTCCCACAGTCAGCCAATGATGTTGGAAAAAAGCCGCATGAAGACCATCCATCCCTGGATCTTTTAGAGGCTTCATCTGAAATAAGGTTGTGTGGACCTCACCCATAGTGACAGCCAAACTAAGAGACTGAGTTAAACCAGTGCCTGCAAGTGGAAAAAGCCCCCTCCCTGGATAAGGCGCCATTAGCGCATCATCATCTTTGGTGAATAAATTCTTATAATAATCAATTACCCATCTGTGAATTATCTCCCCATCAGTACACCAAACTCCACTCTCATCCTTTAAGGCTGTAATAAGCTTCCTTCGTCCACGCTGTACAGCCTTAGCATGATAGAAGGCCGTATTTCGGTCACCTAACCTTATCCAATCACATCTTGCTCGTTGTGCCCACGTCATATTTTCCTATTCACATATAAATTCAAATTCTTTACGTAGTTCACCCTCAATTCGTTCGAGGTATGGTGTGGGCCTGGACTCTTGAGCCAGTTGTATTCCCCCCAGGCGTGCCATAATTCTGTGTTTCTGGGCCTTAATATTCCCAAAGACTTCATAGTTCCACACTTTTGCTGCCTTCGTGAAGAGTTTAACACTTTCATGAACAGGTAGCGTGCTGGACCAGTTATCTTGAACCACTTTCGCAAAAGAGTCCATAGTGTCCCAAGCCGCAAGGTACCTAAAAGGCTGACACTGTTGCAGGCCCCTATCCGGCCCACAAGTAGAAAGAAAGAGTGGCCGATGATCAGAGCTTACCTTTGGGAGATGCTTAACCACCGAGCCGAAAACGCAAACTGCCACTCATTGTTACACGGGGCACGATCTAGCCGTTGAGACAGGGTGCCATGTCTCCAGGTATAGTTAGGGCCCGAGAACCCCAGGTCAACCAGGCCACAGTTAAAAACAAAAGTGTGAAACATCTCATAGCCACGAGCTCGCCTCTCAGCCCCACCTGTTCGTTCCCCGGTATTGAGAATAGAGTTAAAATCCCCAGCAAGTAACCATGGGCCCGTCACCGCCCCCGCTATACATGTCAAAGACTGCCAAAGCTCCTTACGTACTGAATTATTTGGACTACCGTAAATTGCTGTGAAATAAGAAGAGCCAAGACTCCCACGGGTGTGGACTTCTGTATGGATGAACTGGGGGTGGCAGGCTTTAACAGAGACAGTCACCGACTCCTTCCATAACAACCAAATGCCTCCAGAATACCCTTGCGCCTCCAACCTATAAGAGCGGTCAAACCCAGAACTAATAATAAACCTGTCCGCTTTAATCCCAGAGATGCGAGGCTCGACCAACACCACCAAGTCTGGCTTTTGTTCCGACATAAAATGCATAAAAGTCCTAGAAAAAATCCTTCTTGCTGCCCCTTGGCAGTTCCAAACAAAGGCCTTTAAGATAAAACATGAAATATATTCTCAAATATTTTACGGTTGTATGGAACAACTATGAAATACAATTTTCGTTTTTATGTTTTAAAGATTATCATTTACTTCATGGTTATATACCGTGAAATAAATGTTGCAAGTATTTCACTGTTTGTTATAAAAAAACCCATGAAAACTTAAATACTTAAACGATTCTTACATTGTAACCGTGAAGCATTGTCGTTTAAAAACCCCTTTTGTCCCCTTTTCCTTCTCGATTTCAATGTAACCATTAACACCTGTCAACACCTCTGACAACTCCATTCCGGCACCCCACTACCATTTCACTCTCTTTCATTGTTGGGTTTGTTGTTCTTCTCCATTTTGTGTTCGTCACTCTTTGTGTTGGCGTTCGACATTAGTTGAGGGACCTAGGTTCGTGGCTGACGCATTGCTTAGTAAGGTCGATTGTGGTCCTAAGTTCGTTGGTTTTGAGTTCATGACTTCGGGGTTTTTTAACCTCGTCTCTTCTTTGTGAATGTGAGTTCAGATTCCTCCTTCCACTATAAAAAAAATAATAATAAAAGACTTTTGGCGGTGACAAAAGTCGCCGCTAAAAGTCTAAATGTCGCCGCTGATACGACTGTCACCAATACTTTTGGTGGTGACATTTCTATGTCGCCGCTAAAAGTAGACAATCAGCGGCGACATTTTGTCGCCGCCAAATGTATATTGAATGTCGCCAAAATTGTTGTCGCCGCTGAAAGTGGGGTATAGGTGGTGACAATTGTTGCCACTGATTCATATTTCAACGACGACAATTTTTAGTGGCGACTAAAATGTCGCCGATGATTCTTCTTTCAGTGGCGACAAAATGTCGTTGCTGATACTTCTTTCAATGGCGACAAGAATTAATGCCGTTGATTCATCTTTTTAGAGGCAACAATTTTGTTGCCACTAATTCCTCTTTCAGCGGCGACAATTGTCGCCACTGAAAGTAACATTTTTTTTTTTAAATATAAATTGCTACAATTAAAACCTGTACCGAAATGTAACGATAAAGATGTTAAATTAATAATATACTAATTAGCAAGAATATTACCATTCTTCAAAATTAACAAGCAAAGATACTCATATTCTTCAAAAAAATTAACAACAAGTATTTAAATTTTCTAACTAAGGCCTAAATATTGTCATCAAACATGAAACAATGAAGGACTTGCTGGTGAGACATAAGACTAGGAGTAGATAAAGAAGGAGCTTCAAATTGCGCATGTTGTGTCAAGACAGTTAGTTGAGCCTATATTCTCTATTCTCAGCGCCATTTGTTCCATCTTGTGCTCAAACTGTGCACGTTCTGCTTCCATCTTTGCACACTCTGCTTCTATCTTTGCACGCTCATCTCTAAGATTTGCTTCTTTACCCAACTATGACCCATTTTATTATCACCTAAGACATTTCCAACAACAGTCAAGTTCATAACAACTTCAAGAATGACATGTTTTTTCTCAATCTTGTAAAAAAAAAATTCGGCAGCATCTCCCCTTTACAGTAAGACATCCCAAAATTTCAACAACAAACCATTTCAACTAATTCAACAAAACTTACCAACTAAGGCAATTCAGAAAATATCAGCTATTAAATCTAATAATTTCATCAATACAAACAACTAACATATATCTAAGTTTTCTAATTAATAAACTATAAATTATGGACATCTAAGCATCATTATTCATACTACAAAGTTTTCCTAGTTCAATGCATATCAAAAAAAAAAAAACAACAACAATATTTAACTAAACCTCAACTTTAAATTCCGATGCTTGAAATTTATTTGCTCAATTCAACCTAAAGACAACAATAAAGACAACCTTAGAATTATTTAAACTAACATATGGGAGAGGGAATGATTGTATGACAAAAGGAACATGATTACAAAGAGTATTTCCCAAAGAAAATACAATTTCACTATATCAAATGCATTAATGTGAACCTAAGCAGAAAAACCAATTCAACTGCAACATTACCTCAAGAACTAAGTAACTCTTGAGTTTAGCACATGAAATTGAATTCCAATTAACATCTATGTATCAAAATCTAATTCAAAATAAAAATTCACTTCTTCTTAAAGCTTAAAGGCAAACTTCTATAGCTCAACATATTGAATTCATACATTTACAACATTACCAAAATTTTAGTCAGAACTATTGTATTTGCTTAAAAGTGATGATAACTTTCAAGAGACATGTTTTTAGATTCCACCCAAAATTCTAGCTGTACCAATTCAGTTCAAACGGAAGAATTCACCAATTTCTAAGTAAATGCACAAACGTTTGGGGCTGGGGACCATACAAAAACATGTAAAACACTCTAAAACAATATAAAAGAGTCACCAAACCAAAGCAATGCATGGAAATATTACATCAAGTATCCTTTATTTAGAAAATGCTCCAAAACTTCCCTCCATGTTACATCTATATATGTTACAGGGGTTCAAAAATGCACAAGAAACTCACAAGGCCAAGTATTAAAGAAAATACAATCTTAATATACCAAATGCACTCTAATGTAAATGTAAGCAAGAAAATCAATTCAATTGTAGCATTATCTAAAGAGTAAGTAATTCTTGAGTTTCGCACGACAATGAATTTTATTTGTTTAGACACAAAATTTCTGCAGCACCCTAATGCGTTTTATATTTTTTGAAGATATTCCTAATTTTCAAATATTGAGTATCAGGTTTTACAGTTCTTACAACACAATCACCAATATTGAGGAATTGGTATGGCCATGTGAATTCTATAGGTAACAATATTTGACATTTTGTTTTTAATAACCTTTAAGTATGGTTACATGCTTGACGATTCTGCAATATGACAGCCAAATATTATGGTATCAGTTTTAGATAATATGTCATAGTTATCTGTAATAACCATCAAGCATTATGCATAATGTTCTTTAAATATGGGGTTGTTTTTCGAGCAGCCCCTACATATGTAAACTCAAAAACCAGCAGCAATATAGAACCAAGTGTCAAAACAATTATAACAATTAGCCAATAATTACCCTAGTGTAGCAAATAAGAAACACGAGTACAGAGGAGTACAAGAGAAGGCACGATCCCTGAGAAGAAATTAATAAACTCAAAAGCAAATTCCAAACCCAAATTATATATAACTCCAAACAAGTTTTAACTAAAGATAAAGTAAAATAAACCTTTGCCTCTTTTTTTTTTGTACCGTTAGATATCGTCGGAGAATGTGGGGCAAGACGGAGTAGACGGAGCCGACGAACACCGCGAAGAGGAAGACGGAATAGACGGAGCCGACGAACACCGCGAAGAGGAAGACGGAGTAGACGGAGCCGACGAACACCGCGAAGAGGAAGACGGAGTAGACGGAGTAGGGGAGAGTGACGGTGATCGCGATTAGGGCTTGGGTAGGTTGGTTGGCGTGAATCGAGCAAGGGAGGGAGTGTTCGATAGGGTTCAACAATGAAGCAGAGGGAATAGCGCTGAGAAACTAATAAGAGTATGGGTTAGGAAGCGAAAGGACGCGCTATTTAGCAATATTTTGCAATTGTGGCTTCCTGAAATAACATTTAGGACGCCACAAAACTCATTAAGGCGTCCTGATCTTAAATCAGGACGTCACAAAACTAATTAATACGTCTTGATATAAAATCAGGACACCAAAAAATTCATTAAGGCGACCTGAAATAATACCAGGACGCCAATAAATTAATTAAGGTGTCCTGGAATTATTTTAGGATGCCAATAAATTAAATATAGGCATCCTGATCTTAATTCAGGACGCCAATAAGTAAAATAAAGGCGTCCTGATATTGAATCAGGACGCAAAAAAAAAAAAAAATTTATTCCTATCACATTAACTGGCGCCAAAAAAATTCGCGAAATGGCGCCATAGAGCTAAACAATTAATTTTTGGCTCTAAAAATTTAATTTTAGGAGTCTTGAAATTATTTTAAGACGCCTTAATTTATTTTAGGCATCCTGAAAATTATTTTAGGATGCCCAATTCTTAGAATTCAAGTATATAATTACATGAATGCCACTGCGTTCACTTTTAATTTCCTTTTAAAAAATAAGAATGTTTTTTAAGGAAATAGTAACCCTTTTTTTGTAGTAGTGGTGTGCAGTTAAATGATATTTATCTTATAATGAAAACCTAATAATGAAACAGCACAATCATGTCTTTCTTTGAGTAGGTTTCATTGTAGTTTTCATGAGTTGAATTTTGGATTTTTGACCCATTCACGTCGCTTACCAGATCTCATTCATCAATTAATAATCATTTATTGTTTTGCTTTTAGATTAGAAATGTAGGTTATAACTCTTTTGCATAATTGTATGCAAGAAGTCAACAAAATACACACCACCAAAAAAATACATAAATATATGTAAACTTTCTATTATATTTTTCATTTTTTTAAATTTGATATTGAGCCGTTAAGTTTTTACATTTATGTATATAACTTTTCTGGCTTTCTATCTTTTTAGCGAATCTGTTGTTTCGGTGATACTGTGATAGAGTGTTAATATGTTAGTTGTTACGTTATACATAAGGAGTCATTTGCATATAATTTTTTTTGCAAGAAATTAAAAGAAACTCAGCGTTAACTGTGTGTCATGATTCGTTAAAAAAATGATAAATTAGTCAACCCAAAAAAAAACAAAAAAAAAAAAACTTGTTCTCACAACTTTAAGATTTGAAGAGATCAGCCTGTTTGGCATAGAAGTGAGGGAGGAAAAAAGCCCATTGCAAAGTGATTTAAGCCCTGTGTAGAAAAATGGATCATTTGGGATAACGATGGTCTTAGATGGGCTTATTAAAAAAAAAACGACTTGTGATAAAAGTCACTTTTTTTCAGCTTTTGGCATGACTTTTTTCAGCTTTTGGAGAAATATGTTAGGGATAGGTGATCCAATGAGCAATGTACTATTAAATATACAGTTGTATGCATTCTAATTTATCTATTAGAATATAATTAATTAAGTATTTTGGATTTTTTAAATTTTTTAATAATAATTTATTTTTTGTTAAATTTAAATTTTTATCTTCATTAGAATGTGTGGGTGTGTGTAATATTCAAAAATATTCTTGTCATTTTCAGTCATTTTCCTTTTCAACTGACTTTTCAAATAATCATCCAAACAATAGCCTATTTGGAAAAAGTCACTTCTCTCACTGTCGTTGCAAATACAAATCACATTTACTATTTGATTCCGTTTACAAAAATCAGTTTGCAAACAAATCACTTCTATCTCCGCTATCTAAAATGAGTCTTCAAGGTTAGATATCTTCTATCATCCAAACTTATGTGGGTAATATATTAGAAAGTTTGTACGGTTTTTATATGTGGGCGTGAGAGATAGAGATTTATTTAAGATTATTGTTCACAAAACTAAATTTTACATAAAGTTAAAGGAGCATCAAATGTACACTTTTATTTAATTAAAAACCTACAAATTAAAAATACAACTGGTCTGAAATAAAACTCTCTTTACTGTTTAGACCAGTGAGGACACATTGGATTTGTTTAGACTTTGTGTAAGTTTTGGTCTCGAAAGTGGAGTCAGAATGTCAGATAATTCCAAAATGCCATAATAATATTAAATAAATAGAACAGTCCAAGTAAATGCCTATGCATTCTATCTAATTAATAAAATTCGAATCACCAAAGTATGACAAAATTTGGCCTTTTCTTTCTTCAACCACTACATCCCTTTTTCCTATATAAATAAAAATATGCTTTTCTATTGTGCCTCGACAAAATGGGCAATAAAATCTAGCCCGTTTATTTTTAAAATGATGCATAATCGCCTGGTACAAATTTATTATTAGATTCCTTATTTTATGATCAATCAGATCTCAAATTTTGATCCAAATGAAAAAAGTTTGCAAACACATTTTCTAGATATACATGGAATTCGAAGCCATCATAATACCCTCAGCAGTGCAAAATAAACTTTTTAGAACTCATCTTTAAAACCGGTTTAAAAAGTACTTTTTCAGACCCGTTGAACAACAGATCTAAAAATTACCAGACTTTTTAGAACGGCCTTATCTAGACTGGTTCCAGAATTTATCTGAAAAGTGATTGTCTTGCCATAATCTTTTGAAATAAACATAAGACTTTAAAGACTGTTTGTTGAAAATATCCGGTCCTAAAGGTAACATTTCAAACCTCTTGTTAAAAATATCCGTTCAAAAAGTCTAGCCAAATTTTTTTGAAATGAACTAAGACGTTTAAGACCTGTTATGTTGAAAATCTGATCCTAAAAGTATCGTTTTTTTTTTTTTTGCTTTATCCTCCATTTAATATATGCAGCAAACAAAAATGGACATAAGTAAATTGTTGGAAAATAATAAACAAATTTATTTATTATTAATCATTAACCAAATCGGACAATTGTTCTTTTACAGAAGATTATTGCTACATATATATACAAATGAATTCAGGACATTATTGTTCTGATCGTATGAGCTCATACATACATTCACATAACACTTTGCGTTTGAGATCAATTTCATCATCAGACAAGGGGTCAACAAGGTAAAATATATGTAACATCAAAGGCATAAACTGAATTAACTTGCGTGCAAACATAAATAGGTATGTGTGTGTGCGCGCGCCCGCGCGTGTAACATTTGTTAGTTCTCTATGTGTTTTGATGATAACTGGAAATTATAAACATAAATGGAAGTTTGTCTTTGAAGTTAAAAAACTTACTGTCGAAGGCAAACTCGAGTTTGTAGTTGCAAACTCGAGTTTGGTTGAGACAAAGAGTTGCTCAAGTTTTTGTAAACTTAGGCAAACTCGAATTAATTAGTGGTAAACTCGAGTTTGTGTCATACAGAGAGCACTCAAAGTTTTTCAAGGTAAGGCAAACTCAAGTTTGTATTTTCAAACTCAAGTTTGTGCCTCATAGAGAGCTTCCAAGGATTTGTAAACTTGACCAAACTCGAGTTGAGTTTTCCAAACTCGAGTTTGTGCTTGGTCGAGAGTCTTAATGCTTTCTCAACATAAGCAAACTCGAGTTTGATATGCCAAACTCAAGTTTGCACTTGGCCAAAAGATTTCAAAATTTTTCCATGTTTTGGAAAAACTCGAGTTTAGCATAGTAAACTCGAGTTTAGTCTTGACAATGAGTTTTCAAAGTTTCCTAACTTGAGAAAATTCGAGTTTGGATTTGCAAACTCAAGTTTGCTTTTGGTAGAGATTTTTCAAGATCTTTCATCTTTCAAGGAAACTTGAGTTTGAGTGAACAAACTCGAGTTTGTGTCAAGCATAGAGCTTCTCACTATTTTGATCTTTTGAAAACTCAAGTTTATTTTTGAAAACTTCAGTTTTGAGCTTTGTGGACTTAAACCCATTTTCTTTTCAAAAGTCCCAAACTTGAGTTTGTCACTTATTAACTCGAGTTTGCTCAGAATGCTTTTCAATGCTCAAATCGTGACATTCTTCTCTGGATGAAGGAAACTCGAGTTTGAGTTTCTAAACTCAAGTTTGGTTCCTTAAAAAGAATTGCAAACTTCAGTTTGCTTAAACAAACTCGAGTTTGTTCGCTGTGTTTGAAAATCAAATTGCACAAATTTGTGAAACCTTCATGTTTGATCTAGATACTTCTTATCATCACTTATTACTATTCTTAACTATGTTTAATCAGTTTGTTAGTGAGTTTCAGATGATTTAAAGAGTATTAAATGAAGATTTAGCTTAAAGCAAAAAAGTGACGTCAACGCATTTATTGCAAAGACCATAAGACTTGTGCTCTTTTGGACAATCATTCTCTACAGTTGCTAAGGGTTTAATGTTTTCTTTCCTTATCTAAAAGCTACTCTTCCAATGGATTTAATTCAAGGGAAGTCAACCATAAACTTCTGTGCTCCTAGATTAACTGAAGATTAGAGAGAGAAGTGACCAAAGTGTTCCTAACAGCTTGTCCAATGTATCCAACGGTCATTTAATGCTCTCTTCATCTATAAGGAGTTGCATTCAAGTCTTCACAACAACCAATCTGCAGAAAATGAAAATAGCATTCAAAGTTTCAACTACTCTTAGTGTTTTCTACTTGTAAAGTATCTGTTGATACTCTTGCACTTTAGTGTTCATTATTATCTGCTCTTAAAGAGAGTTTCTTTTATTGAAATCATTTATTGTAAGTATCTCAAGTCAATGGGACTTGGAGATTGGGTATATCAATTTACAACTTGTAAGGGGGAGTGTATCCTAGTGAGATGATAACTTTGAGTACAAAGTGTGTGACTGATTCTAAGTGATAGTGAAAATCCTAGAGTTTATGGGGACTGGACGTAGATCAAGAGTTAAGACCGAACTAGTATAAATGTGTTGTGTCTTGCTATTCTTTCATTTCCTCTGTTCTACTCTATTTTTGTGGTTAGTTTCAGAGTGTTTTTAAAAATATTTTTTAAATCCCCCATTCACCCCCTCCTCTTGGTGATTTGCTCTGCTTTCAACATTAAGCTAGATTCTGAATTCATCGAGAAATATCACATGTACATAACATCAAATACATTTACCTTTTCATTGAATTTAGTCTGGCCTTGCATGATAATATTATATATGTGACTCAAGACATAATGCACACATAAGTTGGATCTCGGTGGTTGCCTACGAGTCTAAAAAAGAACAAGACATAAAAGCATATATAGCTTGTTGACTATGTTCACAAGGCAGTGTGCAAATATGTACTAACCTTGGGTCTTATCCATTTAGGGTCTTTGACATAATACGAATTCTTCTTATTGACATTTGTTTGGTTTGTCCTCATTACCCTATCATCAAAAACACAAATTCATCCATGATGGTCACTGAAAATTCACATAAGAGATTTCAGACAAGACAATCAAAATGACATGCTTAAGCATTATGATGTCCTTCAATATAGGCCCTTGTTCGTTCTGAAGGAAGCATAAGGGGACCACTTTATTCTCCTCCATGCACAAGAGGACCAACTGCCAATGGCGAGTGAAAATACACAGCAGACAAGAACTTAGTGTATGTAATAGAATTAAGTGAACTGCAGACAAGAAATGTGATATGTATCGTACCTATGCAAATATGGTGCTAAGTAACAACTTTTTTTTAATGTATTCACACACCCTCCGTGACATGTATGTGTGTCTATCCTGTAAGGGTGAAACACTTATATAGTCTGGGCATAAGAATCCAAAATCATCGCTTTTGCCTAATTCACTTAACTTATGATGCATGCACCTACAATAATCCCATCAGGGAATTAGTATGTATGTATGTCTAAACGGTGCATTTGAATTATGTACTCATAGAAAAATATACTTACTTTAAAAATAAGGTTACCATTGTATTAGTAAGCTCCTGTTTATGAGCCATCAGGGACAATATATCGCCTGTATCAATGAAAATCAGTTGCCTATCAGGGAGGCCTACTACTTCATTGACAGCCCACGCTCTAGTTCCAAAAGATTCATTGAATGTCATAACGATAATTTGATCCTTGGCATCCAACTTAGTCTTGTCAAGAACTCTAGGGGCTGGAGCTTTAAGAGGGGTTTTGATCGGGATTTGATCATGTGGATGAGAAATATGTACAAGCTTCTTTGGCTATGAGATGAAGGTTCCCTTGACATCACTCACAACCTTCAGATCACCAATTGGGAGAGGGAGAGGTGCGTCAGCAATGATTAGTTATTCAACTGATACTCTGACTTGATCATCATCCATTTCATGGTGGTGTACATTTGATCCCAAGATGTGGACAATCTCATGTGCAACTAATCGCTAATCAGGATCCTCTACATAAAGGTCACAAGATCCTGGATCCTATGGTTGTCCAACAATATAGCAACTCCCTTTAGTACTCTGTTGTATAGATGCAAGTGAATGTGCCACAGGGACACTAGTCTCAGTATGCGAGCTCACAATCATCACTACTTCCTCCTTCATTTGGATTATCTGGGCTTCAAATATTACCCTCAATGTAGCGTCTCGCGCCTCTACTTGCTCTCTTACGGTGGCCACAATATGTTCCATCTCCTCACAAGTAACCATGGCTTGTTTATTATGCTTGGATAATCCAAAGTATTTCTTAGGCCTACCCTGCTCTTCCAATTCCCCTCTGACACAAATAATCCGGTTTTTCAGTCGCAACGGTCAGAATATCGTTCCTCCCCTCTGACACAAATAATCCCTCTGCTTCTTTCTTTTTAAGTTCGTCCTGTAAGATACAGATAATGAGAAGCTTAGTAATGATACTTGTTTAGTAACTAAAAAATAACAATAACGATACTTACAATTTTTTCAGTAACTATACGAGTTTGTTCACTCGTATAAGCCCCACTTTTCTTTCAGTGAGAATACAACCACAAGTCTTCACAGCGTATTGGAGATGGCATATCACATATCACAGAAGGATTGGATTGAGCTTCTTCTTCCCATCTCTTTCGCTTGGCCGCCATCAACTCTTTTTCAGCCTTTTCATAACCGCCATGAGACATTCTATGAGGGAAATCATTCTTTCTACTCGTCTCTTGGGCTTATTCCCTTTTTTTATGTGAATTATAATTCAAAACAACTATTAATTATGAATTTCAGACCATCTCACTAACAAAAATTACATAATTTTTGCTTGATATGAACCCCAAACACTAGTCAAATTCACTCCATCAAGTTTCAACACTTGCATAGAATAATGGTGAAGTTTTACTGTATTACTCCATTTACAGTCATATTCATATAAGAACTAATACATGCATGCTCTGATGCAGGACAAAGGATGGAAATGTCATTCTATAATTGCATGAAGCTGGAATTAACAAGTAGAAATATTTTATTTTTCTTCTATTCACACACCAAACCATCTCACTAACAGGATTAGATAAACACAAGAACATATCACATATCTTCACAAGTTCTTAAGAAAACAAAAAAAGGGCAAAAAAAAAGAAAAAACTAAATATAAACTCACCAAAGCTTCTGGAATAGTCCACATCTGAAAACATTGTTGCAAAGTGTTTTCATCAAGATATGTATACTTGTGGTAAAGATTAGGGCGAGGTTGACCATCTTTAATCTCGACATGCACATAATTTTTAGATAGCCAGGTCATAAACTTCCTCCAGCCATCAGCATAATATGACAATGTCTTGTTTTTCAACTTCTGACTGTTAGAAACATTGTATGTCAGCCGGATAGAGTCCTAAATAAGACCCTTTACTTTTTTTCTTGTTGACATTTTCCCACTCATCTATCAAGTTGCTAGGCTTGTTGTGTGCTAGCAGGTAGGCAAAACTCCTATATTTGTTTTGAAAGCGGAGCTGAATCACCAAGAGGGGGGTGAATTGGGGATTCTGAAAACTTTTTCGGACTGCTTTGTTTTTAGGTAGTGAAAACAGGGATAAACAGAGTATAGAGAAGAGAAGCAAGACACAAAGGATTTATACTGGTTCGGTCCAATCTCTTGACATACGTCCAGTCCCCAAACTCTCTTGGATTTCTCACTATCACAATTGATTACACACTCTGCAACTCAAGAGTAATTCTCTCACTAGAACTTACTCCCCCTTACAAGTTGTAATCAATATCCCAATCTCCAAGTCCCCAGACTTGAGATTCTTTACAATGAATGATTTACAATAAATGAACTCTCTCTAAGAGTGGATAAGAATAAACACTGAAGTACAATGTATCCAAAGATACTTCTTACAAGAAAACTCAAAGAGTAGTTGAAACTTGAATGATTTTCGTTTTCTCACAGATTGGTTTTTGAGAAGAATTGAATGCATCTCTATTTATAGCAAGAGATCATTAAATGACCGTTGTAATCCCTAATGTAACCGTTGGCAACATTGAAGGTTGATTAGTTGAAGGTTTAGTCTTCTTCTCTCTCTACTCTTTGGTTAATCCAGCTGCACAGAAGTTTAGGCTTGACTTCTTGACTTTTAATCTGTTGGAAGAGCATCTACTGGATGTAGAAAGGAAACATTAATTCCTTCAAAACGTGTGGAGAATGATTGTCCAAAAGAATGCAAGTTTTCTGGACTTTGCATTTAATGTTCTGACATCACTTTATGCTTTATGCTAATGCTTCATTTAATCCTTTCTAAATAATCTGAAACTCACTAACAAATAGATTAAACATAGTTAGGAATAGTAATGAGTGATGATATGAAGTATTAGAATCAAACACAAAGGTTTTGCAAATTCTTATAATTACAAATCTTTATCGTAACTATACAATCTTTAACCAAGCCTT
Source organism: Acacia pycnantha (assembly GCA_025563575.1). Lineage (NCBI taxonomy): Eukaryota > Viridiplantae > Streptophyta > Magnoliopsida > Fabales > Fabaceae > Acacia > Acacia pycnantha. Next base: position 5,881,427 of record JAMWYP010000002.1, on the reverse strand, counting down.
AACTAGACTTGGGGCAATGAACCTAACTCAGTTAATCAAACAAATTGGCCAGGTAGGTGTCTATCATGGGAGTCTCACCGAGTTCACGGCGACTTATTGACTGACCCACATAGACTAGCCCTGCCTTCGGCACCAAACTGTTTGAGGTAACTTCATTAGATCCATTCCAGAAAATAGGCTCTGTTAAACTTATTCCGGCTCTTGTCTCGACCGGTGCCTCTTCACGGCTCCGTCCTTTGGTGCCTTTTGACGGCTCCATCTACCGGTGCCTTCTCTGACTCTGGTTCCTTTCCTGAACCTTAGACAGATCTGAGGTCCAATACCCATCGGACCTCAGGTAACGGTTAACCTCATACTTATGTAATAGTTTATATATGACAGATATTCATGGCATTTTAGCAGCAATCAATACATAAGCACACAGCAGGTGTATACCAACAGTACATGAGCACACAACTGTTAGTTCTCTATGTGTTTTGATGATTAATAACAATTGTAAACAAGTACGAATGCTTTTAAAATGACAAAAGAGTCAAAATCACTCTGTCACCTCAAAACTCGAGCCTAACTAAGCAAACTCGAGTTTTACGCAAACAGAGAGCTCATCGGGATATTTACTGACATAACGAACTCGAGCACGAGTAAATAGACTCGAGCCTAAACCCTCATGATATAATAATAAAGAGTTTACAAACAAGTAAACTCGAGCACGTATAGACAAGCTCGAGTTTTCCCATGGCGGAAGTTTTTCTAATTAAATTGTATCTCTTTAAACTCCAGAGTTTATTCTTTTTGAGTAGAGTTCACTTGTTTCTATGGCTATAATTTAATGAACACTCGAGCCCAAGTATATGGACTCAAGCCTAATGCTTTTGTGTAGAGTTTACTCTATGGTTTGACAAACAAAGAAGAGTTTACAAAATAGGTAAACTCGAGCCTGTTATTACAAGCTCGAGTTTTCCCTTGGCAGAGAGCTCCCAAGTTTTTTCCTTCTTTTCAAAATCCAGAGTTTAAGCTCAAACCTCCAGTTCACTTCAATAAGTCATGGAATAAGTTAAGCTGAACTCGAGCCTAAGAATAATGAACTCGAGCCCTTCATCTGAAGAAAGAAAAGCAAGTGTACAAACTCCAGAGTTTGTACTCATGCTCCATCCACTCTAATCGAGCAACCAAAACTCTTAGGCATGAATAGTGTTAAACTCGAGCCTAATCACTAATGGACTCGAGCACGCTTATCTGTGAGATATTACTCCGGTGTTCATTCGACAAAAAGCTTAGAGAGTATTCGAACTCGAGCCTACCTTCGTGAACTCGAGTTCACATGGTGAAACAAAATACAAACTCCGAGTTTACATCAAACTCGAGTTTGCTCTCACGAAGATAAACCGGATACTCTAAAAGCCTTACGAACTCGAGCCCGACTTGGAGAACTCGAGTTTACGACGGAAGCAAATATGATCGTTCTTGATTTCATCTGATTCTTTTAAACTGCAAAACTTACCATGTTTATACGAATTGATTGCATTCATTTAGTATATTCAAACGTATTTAACTACTCTATATTGAGAATGTTTCAGGTATTAAATTGGATCAAACGAATCATTGAATAAACGCGAAGAATCGAAGGCGAGAATGATTTCACGCGTCCGGGAATGAATCGGCGAAATTCAGGACCCAACGGCTATAATCCTCATCAAACTGAATTTCAAATGAAGAACATGCTGAGTTGAGAAGTAACGGTCACATAGCAACTCACCACTATATAAGGAGCTGATTACAAACTTAGAAAGATAACAAAAGATTAAGCAGAAATGAAAAGCAAGCTCAAGAGTTCTTATACATTCAGTTTTCTTTCTGTATTGTATTTTGATATACAAAGAGCCTCAGTGTTTATCATTATCTTCTCTGTGAGAGAGATTTTATTCAAATTATTCATTCATTGTAAAAGATCTCAAGTCAAGGGGACTTGGAGATTGGGATTTCAGATTACAACTTGTAAGGGGGAGTGTATCCTAGAGAGGATAATCCTTGAGTACGAGTGTGTATCCGAGTTAAGTGATAGTAGAAAAACCCGAGAGTCCTGGGACTGGACGTAGGTCAAGAATTTAGACCGAACCAGGATAAACTTTCGTGTCAAGCTCTTCTTCCCTATCTCTTTACGTTTAGCTTGACTTGGGTGCAAAGTTATTATAAAAGTTTTAAAATCCCCAATTCACCCCCTCTTGGTGATTTCCTTTCGTTTTCATTTGGTATCGAGCCTCGTTGTCAATTTGAAGGATTAACATCCTAGACACAAAGATCCAATGGAAGGAATTCTACCGAGATGGAGCCTCAATCAACCGACCCCGAGCTGAATACGATCTATTGCAGATGAAGACCGGAGAATCTATTGGTGAATTTCAACTCAGATTCACTCACCTGATCAATCAACTCATTGCCTTGGGAAAAGAATATGAACAACCTGCCCAAGTGAGGAAAATACTAAATATTCTCACCAAGGAATGGGAAGCCAAGGTCACCGCAATTGAAGAATCTCGAGGCGAATCAATGGCCTCCGTGGCGGCACTATTTGGCATCCTTTACGAATATGAGGGAAGATCAAATTCAAAAAGGGACTAAATGAAATCAATGTCAAGAACAAGGGAATAGCTCTTAAAACCATCAAAGAAGTTAAATCGGATGACGATGAAGAAGATGAAGATGAAGATGGTGAGCTAGGAATGATGGTCCGAAGATTCAAGAAATTCTACAAAAGGACCAATCTCACGAAGGTTTCACAAAGGAAATTCTAGCACGAAACTAAGAAACCAATTATATGCTATGAATGTGAGAAACCGAGGCCACATCAAATCGAATGTCCGCACTGAAAAACAAAGAAAAGAAATTCAATAAGTTCAAGAAAAGAGCTTATGTATCGGCTATATGGGGCAACGGCTCATCGATGAAGATGAGGCGGAAGAGGAACAAAGTGCCAATCTACGCCTTGTGGCTCAAGAGGAATCGGACAACGAAGAGGTAAGTAATTCGATTTACCTTATAATGAATTATCTTCAACATATGATTCTCTTTATCTTGAATTTAAGAAAACGCAAAAGAGCTCTTATTTTCAAAAGAAAAATCAAACTATTAGAAGAACAAGTTCAAACGATTTCTACGCCTATCTCTGCTTGTGAAAATGATGCAAAACCAACTTATAATGAATTGTTTATCGAATACGAACTTGTTCAAAATGAATTTGAGGAACTTGCTGAAAAATATTCTGTTTTAAAAAGGAAGAATACAACACTTGAACAACAAGTAGAAAATCTTTCGGTTCTGAAAATATCATATGTGATGAATGTTCTATTCGAAAAAGAAAAATGAATACCTTACAAAGACTCTTGAAAAATTCACTAGAGGAAGTGAAATGCTTGAGGTAATTTTAAAACAAAGAAAGATTTACAAATGACAAATCGGGAATTGGTTACAAGCACGATTATGACAAAAGAAAGGCAAAAAGAAACATGGACAAAGATCCTACATGAATTATTTTCAAAAATCTGTTCATACCTCAAATCCTTTTGCACATTGCAACTATTGTAATAGAAAAGGTCATACTACTTCTTCATGTTTTCATAAGAAAGATAGATCGATTAAACCTATAGGAAATTATCAATGGGTGCCTAAGGGATCCTATATGACTCCTAAGACACAAACTAACCCAAAAGGACCCAAAGAATATTGGGTACCTAAAAGATAATATCTCTTCTTATGCAGATTTGTCTTAGAGCATCAAATCCCAATAAGTGGTACATAGACAGTGGATGCTCAAGACATATGACTGGAGACCAATCCAAATTTGCTTCAATCAAACATAAGGAAGGTGGCAAGGTAACATTTGGTGGAAATGAGTCCGGAAGAATTCTTGGCATTGGCAAAATTGGAAATAGCAATGGACCTCAAATCAAAGATGTTTATCTTGTGGATGGGTTATGTCACAACCTCCTCTGGTGAGTCAAAGCACGGACAAAGGAAACCTAGTCATCTTTGATTCGAAGAATGTTTGATTGTAAGTAAGGATGCTCTCTCTTTAGATAGTATTAAATCCAAAGCATTATTCGAGCTCCAAGAGAAGGTAATTGTTATACTCTTAATCTGTCTAAAAACAATTCGATTCGAAAAATGTTTTGTTGGTAACTTAGATGAAAGTTGGTTATGGCATAAACGTTTAGGACATGTCAATATGATTCAACTTGATAAACTACGAAAAAGGAATTGGTTATTGGTTTACCAAAACTGTCTTTTAAAAATGATCTAATTTGTGATGCATGTCAAAAAGGTAAACAAACTAAATCATCTTTCAAGTCGAAAACGGAATTATCAACTAATAGACCTCTCCAATTACTCCATATGGACTTAGTTGGACCAGCTAGAGTAAAAAGCCTTGGCGGCAATCTTTATACATTGGTCATAGTAGATGATTTCTCAAGATTCACATGGGTCATTCTTTTATCATCAAAAGATAAAACATTTGATCAATTTATTGTGTTTGCCAAGAAGGTCCAAAACGAGAAAGGATTCTCTATTGCAGGTATTCGTACAGATCATGGTGGAGAATTTGAGAATCATGCCTTTGGAGAATTCTATGATAGTATGGGAATTAATCATAACTTCTCGGCTCAAGAACCCCACAAAAAATGGAGTTGTTGAAAGAAAGAATAGAGTGCTTCTTGAAATGGCAAGATCAATGCTAAATGAGAACCAAACATCTCAAGTGTTTTGGGTGATGCTATGAGCACTTGCTTGTTACATATCAAACAGGGCATATCTCAGGAAGAAGTTGGACAAAACTCCCTATGAACTCTACAAAGGAAGAAAACCCAACTTAGCTCACTTGCATATCTTTGGATGTAAGTGCTTCATCCACAATAATGGTAAGGACAGACTTGGGAAAATTTGATTCCAAAGTCGATGAAGGTATATTCTTGGGTTATTCAAGTAGAAGTAAAGCATATAGAGTTTATAATACTCGTAATCACACTGTTGAAGAATCTATGCATATTGTTTTCGTGAAACCAAATCTAACAAGTCCTTGGATGATGATGATGATTTTCTGTGACAAACCAAACTTCTGTTTCAACAAATACGGAAAAAGATTTGCAAGATGATTATGAAACTGAAAAACATTGTGAAAATGCTTATGAAAACAGTGTTCAAACTCAACCAAAATCATGGAGATACAGTAGGAGTCATCCTCTGGATCAAGTGATAGGTGATGCAAATCAAGGAGTAAGAACCGAGAAAAAGCACTTTGAATGAAGTTACTTTTTCAGCTTTCATTTCGAAAATTGAACCCTCTAAGATTGATGAAGCCCTTTCAGACAATGATTGGGTTATAGCAATGCAAGAGGAATTACATCAATTTGAAAGAAACCAAGTTTGGGACTTGGTGCCCAGACCTAAAGACCATCCGGTCATTGGTACTAAATGGGTATTCAAAAATAAATGTGATGAATCCGCCATAATCATTCGAAATAAAGCAAGGCTAGTTGCAAAAGGCTATAATCAAGAAGAAGGAATTGATTATGAAGAAACTTATGCTCCAGTAGCAAGATTGGAAGCTATAAGAGTTCTTCTAGCCTTTGCTTGTGTTAAAGGATTCAAACTTTTTCAAATGGATGTAAAATCCGCCTTTTTAAATGGTTTTATACAGGAGGAAGTTTATGTTGAACAACCTCTAGGATTTCAAAATGAACATCATCCAGATCATGTTTATCACCTCAAGAAAGCCTTATATGGTCTTAAGCAAGCTCCTAGAGCTTGGTATGAGAGGTTAAGCACTTTCCTTCTTGATCAAGGATTTGTTAGAGGAAAAGCAGATACAACTCTCTTTATAAAGAAGAATAAACTTGGTGATGTCTTAATAGCTCAAATTTATGTTGATGATATTATTTTTGGTGCTACTAATGATACTATGTGTGAAGAATTTGCCAAGACAATGCAGGGAGAATTTGAAATGTCCATGATGGGAGAACTTAATTACTTCCTTGGACTTCAAATCAAGCAACGCCATGATGGAATCTTCATTTCCCAGGACCAAGTATCCGAAAGATCTATTAAAAAAATATGGTCTAGCTGATTGTAATGGAGCGAGATACTCCAATGAGTTCAACTGCAACTCGGATGCTGATGAAAAGGGGACTAACTTCAACATCACTAAGTATAGAGGAATGATTGGATCATTACTCTATCTTACGGCAAGTCGTCCGGACATTCAATTCGGTGTTGGAATGTGTGCTAGATTCCAATCTGCCCCCATGGAGTCCCATCTTGAACATGTTAAAAGAATTTTTAGATATCTTGCCGATACAAAGACTCTTGGATTATGGTTTCCCAAAGATCAACATGAACACTTAGTAGCCTATACCGATTCGGATCATGCGGGATACAAGACCGACGTAAAAGCACAAGTGGTCAATGTGAGTTCTTTGGAGGATCATTAGTGTCTTGGTTCAAGCAAAAGCGAACCACGTGGGCCGTGTCATCCACTTGAAGCTGAGTATGTTGCTGCCTCAAGTTGCTGTGCTCAAGTTCTTTGGCTCAAACAACAATTGTGTGATTTGGGAGTTCATCTCAAAGAAATCCCAATTCTTTGTGACAACACAAGCACAATAAGTTTGGCAAAGAATCCTGTTCAACACACTAGAACCAAACATATTGATGTCAGACATCACTTCATAAGAGATCATGTTCAAAAGAAGGATGTCAAAGTCATGTTCATCCCAACTCACTTGCAACTCGCTGATATCTTCACCAAGCCACTAGCAAAAGAACAATTTGTGTTCATAAGAAGAGAATTGGGAATGGTAAATCCCAATGAGTTGTAAGTAATTCAAATGTTAGTTATGTTTTTTAATGATTATTATCCACTAACTTAAGCATCGGAGTATGTAGATATGTTTTGTGCAGGATGTATATTGAAATCAAAATCCCAAACAATCGACTGCAAGTAAAGCTGTCACAAACTCGAGCCTACCAAAGACAGACTCGAGCTCGAAAGAACCAACAAGAAATGCAACTATCAGGTCGCCAAACTCGAGCCTATTAGTGAACGGACTCGAGTTCGCGAGAGACAGAGAGCAACTCATCTCAGAGATTTTGACAGACTCGAGCCTATTAGTGAACGGACTCGAGTTCGCGGGAGACAGAGAGCAACTCATCTCAGAGATCTTGACAGACTCGAGCCTATTAGTGAACGGACTCGAGTTCGAGGGAGACAGAGAGCAATCCACCTCAGAGAACCAGACAGGACTCGAGCCTATGATGTGATCGACTCGAGCCTAGCAAGAAATTTCAAGGGTTCACACATACACTCTTGAATTCCGTAAGTAACGTTACACAAACTCGAGCCTACACTTAAGAACTCGAGTTTGCGTCGATAAAATTTCTTTAAAAACCTGTCTTTTCGTCTTCACTCTATCTCACCCTCGAGCCTAAACCTAAATTCTCCCAAAAATTTCTCTCAATCTCCTCAAACGAAAACCAGAGAACATGGCGTCCAAACGATCGCAACCCAAGATTCCAAATCCCCTGATCCTCAAGAACCCCAAACCGATCATACAAAAATCTCTCAACGTCCTCCCAGGGTAAAATCGTTTCCCAAACGATTCAAGCATGGAATTGACAAGCAAATTCCTGGTATTCCTATTACCCAAGCCACTCCAATAACCACAGTCAAGATGAATACCTCAAAGAAAGCTTCAACTGCTGACACACCACCTCGAAGGGGCAAAGAACAGATACACAAGTCTCGAAAGACCACAACTAGTCAACTAGCTCTCAAGCTCAATCATCCTCCCATCACCAACAACACTCTGTTCCTCAGGTATCTAGAGAAAACCCAGCCTTATTTGAAATTTACAATCATTCCTCCATCCCTAAAGGATTCTCTAGTGAGGATGTCACTCTATATGGTGAGGATGCCATACGATTCCAAGAAAACTATGAGGCTAAGAGTTTTTGCCCTTACGTGTATGTCAATCTAGATGCTTTAAAAGAGGAATGTAACCTTGATCTTACCCACTGGCTTAGACAATTTGAACCTCTCATATCCATTAGAGCCTCATATAGTCCATCCTTTGTTAAAACCTTTTACTATTGTATGCAAAGTGATAATTTATTGGATGCGGATAGAAATTTGGTTGAGGAAAGGATTACCACATCCATTAGAGGAAAACAGATAACCATCACTGCTGCATACCTTAATTCCCTCCTCCAAATCCAAAATCCTCCTCCTGTTGCTTCTCCAAATTATACGAATAGGCAAATTTTTTCACTCCTCAGACCCGATGAGCCTGTATCTGATACTTTAGAGATTCTGGATTTCACTCCAGTATCAATGCCTCCTAAGCAAAGAGCTTCTTGGTATATATACACTAGAAACTTAGTACAAAAGGGAGGCAATTTCACTCACTTTGCCAAAAAGGACTTCCCTATTTTTGCCTCTATCATAGATCAAGTCCCTCATAACATAGGAGATTGGATCTTTAAAGAGATGTACAAATTTCGTTTCCATGGAAGAAAAACATCCCGATACCCTTTGCCGTCTCATCTCGGTGATTATGTTTCATGAAAGGGTCAGTATTTACCACCAATGAGAAACCCGAAAAACCACCAAATTTGGCCAAATATCCTAAATTTGATGAGGATAAGCTTTGATCAAGGAAGTGATCATTCCAGAGCACCCTCAAGACCTACTAGAACCAGAGCTACTTAATCTAGAGTTCAAGAAGCTCAAAGTGCACCTCCTCCACCACAATCCTTTCCCTCTGATTTGGATGAAAGAATAAAGACTTACATTGCCCAAGTTGTTTCTGATCTTTCTTCCAAGATAGAATCAGGATTCACCACAGTCAAGAAAGGATATGAGGAGTTCTCGATGCACAAGAAGATCTCATTCTTGAACATGAGATTATCAAAGAGAAAGTGCAAGGTCTCGGGGATCAAATTGGAGATCACTCGGTAAGCATCTCCACTCTTTTGGTGTCTATGTCCAGCCTCCATGACAAAATGGACAAAATTTTAGAAAATCAGTCCATCAATTCCATTGGACCTAGCTCTTCGGCACCTCCACCTTCTTCCGAACCAATCCCAACCTCCAAAGCCCCGAACCATCTACCCATGATCCTATTCTTCATCAACCTCTATCTCATCTCATCCTCCACTTTTCGATGATGCCAAAGGGGAGAAGAGTTGAAGTAAAGAAGGAGAAGTCAAGTTGTCAAGTCAGTTTTTTTTTGAGATATATGTATGCTTGAAACTCTAAATGTCATTTTGTAAACCATTAAATGTTTTAGCTTATGCAATGACAATATGTGTTATGATTTATGTTAAGTCGCTAACTCGATAGAATCAAAGTTTAAATGTTAAAATCTAATTCGATGCATTTACACCGAACACTTATGCTTCAATGATTTCAAATGATCAAAACAGTGTTCTTAAAGGAGTTAATTGTTTACAAGTGTTGTCATCATCAAAAGGGGGAGAATGTTAGTTCTCTATGTGTTTTGATGATTAATAACAATTGTAAACAAGTACGAATGCTTTTAAAATGACAAAGAGTCAAAATCACTCTGTCACCTCAAAACTCGAGCCTAACTAAGCAAACTTGAGTTTTACGCAAACAGAGAGCTCATCGGGATATTTACAAGATAACGAACTCGAGCACGAGTAAATAGACTCGAGCCTAAACCCTCATGATATAATAATAAAGAGTTTACAAACAAGTAAACTCGAGCCCGTATAGACAAGCTCGAGTTTTCCCATGGCGGGAAGTTTTTCTAATTAAATTGTATCTCTTTAAACTCCAGAGTTTATTCTTTTTGAGTAGAGTTCACTTGTTTCTATGGCTATAATTTAATGAACACTCGAGCCCAAGTATATGGACTCAAGCCTAATGCTTTTGTGTAGAGTTTACTCTATGGTTTGACAAACAAAGAAGAGTTTACAAAATAGGTAAACTCGAGCACGTTATTACAAGCTCGAGTTTTCCCTTGCGAAGAGCTCCCAAGTTTTCCTTCTTTTCAAACTCCGAGTTTAAGCTCAAACCTCCAGTTCACTTCAATAAGTCATGGAATAAATTAAGCTGAACTCGAGCCTAAGAATAATGAACTCGAGCCCTTCATCTGAAGAAAGAAAAGCAAGTGTACAAACTCCAGAGTTTGTACTCGTGCTCCAGTCCACTCTAATCGAGCAACCAAAACTCTTAGGCATGAATAGTGTTAAACTCGAGCCTAATCACTAATGGACTCGAGCCTGCTTATCCTGTGAGATATTACTCCAGGTGTTCATTCGACAAAAAGCTTAAAGAGTATTCGAACTCGAGCCTACCTTCGTGAACTCGAGTTCACATGGTGAAACAAAATACAAACTCCAGAGTTTACATCAAACTCCGAGTTTGCTCTCACGAAGATAAACCGAGATACTCTGAAAAGCCTTACGAACTCGAGCCTGACTTGGAGAACTCGAGTTTACGACGGAAGCAAATATGATCGTTACTGATTTCATCCTGATACTTTTAAACTGCAAAACTTACCATGTTTATACGAATTGATTGCATTCATTTAGTATATTCAAACGTATTTAACTACTCTATATTGAGAATGTTTCAGGTATTAAATTGGATCAAACGAATCATTGAATAAACGCGAAGAATCGAAGGCAGAATGATTTCACGCGTCCTGGAATTGAATCGGCCGAAATTCAGGACCCAACGGCTATAATCCTCATCAAACTGAATTTCAAATGAAGAACATGCTAAGTTGAGAAGTAACGGTCACATAGCAACTCACCACTATATAAGGAGCTGATTACAAACTTAGAAAGATAACAAAAGATTAAGCAGAAACGAAAAGCAAGCTCAAGAGTTCTTATACATTCAGTTTTCTTTTTGTATTGTATTTTGATATACAAAGAGCCTCAGTGTTTATCATTATCTTCTCTGTGAGAGAGATTTTATTCAAATTATTCATTCATTGTAAAAGATCTCAAGTCAAGGGGACTTGGAGATTGGGATTTGATTACAACTTGTAAGGGGAGTGTATCCTAGAGAGAGGATAATCCTTGAGTACAGAGTGTGTATCGAGTTAAGTGATAGTAGAAAAACCCAGAGAGTCTTGGGACTGGACGTAGGTCAAGAATTTAGACCGAACCAGGATAAACTTTCTGTGTCAAGCTCTTCTTCCCTATCTCTTTACGTTTAGCTTCAGCTTGGGTGCAAAGTTATTATAAAAGTTTTAAAATCCCCAATTCACCCCCCTCTTGGTGATTTCCTTTCGTTTTCAACAACAGATGTATCCCAACAGTACATAAGCACACAGCAGATGTATCCCCAACAGTACATAAGCACATAGCAAATGTATCCCCAACAGTACATAAGCACATAGCAAATGTATCCCAATAGTACATAAGCACACATCAGATGTATAGTTATCATCTATCACATATACGCATACAATAAGCATTAGAGTTAGTGTTACAGTACGCGTACGTACCTTTCACCGAGTAATGGCTATCTAGCCCGACCTTTGAACCTGACTCCGGACTTGATCCCGGATATCCTATACATTATCGTCGGACTATTACCTTTTCCATATATTATATGATATTATAATTAATACCATATTTATTAGAATAATATCAAAAAGGATATTTTCACCTTGTTTGACATTTCTACCCTTGGTAGATTTATTATCCCACTTTTATCCTTATTTTCCTTAAAAACGAAATAATGGATTTTCTTGGCAGATTTTCCAACAACTTTGAAATATCATAATTAATTCTAAAAAAATTGAAACGAGGTTCCGTAAAATTTCTTGGAATCCTTATCATGTCTAATTTTGAGTAAAAATACTGGTTTTTATCCAGATTTAATATATCATTCCCAGTTTAATATTCTTCAACCTCTGCCCAGAATTTCGTCTAGAAAAATAGCTTAACTTCAAGGATTTTTATCTCCTTATGTAGAAATCCAAATGATACATATTTTATATATTTGGAAATCAATACATGTCTACTATATTCATGTAAAATATCAGGATTTTTTAATATCATTTAATACATAAAATAATAACATTAATTTCGCTGGTTTGCACCGGATTTTAAACCGAAAATCCTACAACTTACACAATCTTGTCTATGACTTCCCAAAAATTATTCCCTCACAAGTTTTTACCTCATTAGGAATTTCTCAATGCAAGGAGGCCTAAAAACAAGTACAGGAATTTTCCTAACAATTTCCTAGATTAAAACTACAATTATGCTAAGAACTTCAAAAACTAAAAACTTAAAGCTTAAGAACTAGAAAACTTACCCTTGAAGAATCTTGCTACTCCTTCATCCTTCTTGCTCCTCTCCTCCAAAAATAACTCACATCTCACTCCCTATCCCTAAGGATTAGAAGTGATTTGTGTTTGGTGTGAGGAAATGAAGAGAGGCAAGGTCTCTATTTATAGAGAAACTTCAAGGAGTCTTCCCTCTCCCTTTTGCTCTCCTCCATTGGAAATTCATGGCCATTGCTTGGCCATGAATGTGATTTGTTGGCCCCTTCCATTTCCACTAATCCCACATGTCATCCATTTACCCACCTTGTTGGCCATTTTAGCTTCACATCTTCTACCTATCTCATGATGTGGCCTCTTGTGGTTCATGGATTTACCCTTGACTTTTCAACTCTAGCTATTTGATTACAATTCCCATCTCTTCCTTCCCTATTATTTTCGAAAATCATGGCTATTATTTGGCCATGGCATGTGCTTTTCCATTTACAAAATATCTAATGGTCAAGTGTTTCCATTGGCTAATTTAATTTGCTAAGGATTAAGACTTAATTTATTGGGACCATTAGATTTAGCTTTATTAGATTTAATCTTGGCCATTAATCTTAATTGCAATTGTCGACTTTTCAAAACTTGATTCACAAAGCTTAATTAACCCTTAATCCATTGCTTAATTTTGTCATTTCATTGCATCTCACATTGATTAATTGGTTTACTCCATAATATGTACACATATCACTTGTCATTTAGTTACAAAATCCCTTAGCATGACAATTATGAATTTAAGGTACAAAGTGAAATTGTGTGGCTAATTACTTATTGATGTCACCAATTTGATATTTTCTCATGGCCCTCTACCCCTCCTTGTTGGCCGAATATGCTCCTCTCTTTGGAGCTTCATGAAGTGTCTCATTATATGTGCCAAATGTTTTTGGTCTTTATCTTGAAAACTTGGAAGAACCTTAGCCACTCATAATTTCTTCATCTTTTCCTCTTTTCTTTGACTTTTCACTTATTATTTTGTAACCAAATTTTCCATGTCTTCCATTTTTGTTTTCTTGCTAACCGAAATTGATGATTAGGAAAGAGGGTCCATAATTGTCTTCTATCATATTCAATCTCAAATAATCCCAATGTAAACATAAAATCTTCTAAAATTCACTTGTTGCCCAAAATCAACAAATAATTTCCTAAATGGGCAAATAATAACCTTTGATTATAAATTAATTACTATTTTATGTACTATTTATATTTCATTAAATAGCCCCTAAATATTGTCTCATAATTAACCATTGGCTAATTAATCCCAAAATAAAATTTGGATAAAAATATAATCAATAGATTATATTTCTTTGAGACACATATTCACCTTTGTTATTTTGCTAATAATTAGCCAAAATACAATGTTTATATGCATTATGAAAATTAGGGTATTACATATTTAAAATTTTAATTAAGAGGAATGTTAGGAGGGAATGTAGGGAATTTGGTTTGTGCAGCGAGGAAATGCATTTGTTGTGAGGATGGTGTTGGTGCGGCTAACAAACGGGGGATTGCGGGTTAGTTTGTGTTGTTTACCCGCAGTCTATGCTCGTTTATAAAAATAACGAGCTTTTATTCCCCCGTGCGTTGCACGGGATGATATTATTTCACAAATTATTTAAACATATTTTGCTTTCAAATTGATGCAACTTTCTTGTCTTTAACGAATATTATAACATCACAACCAATGAATGACTATATATTAGAAATGAAACATCAACAATGGTGAACATCAATATCCTCCAATCTATTCTAAGTACATATTACAAATGAAATCTCAGCAATGTCAAACAACAATGTCTTCTAATCAATTAACATTCCCAAATATCTCTTTGTACACAACATTCCTTGTTTTTTTCTTGTTGCCACAACTATTATCATCTACAACAATCTTTAGACCATCCATGCTTTTAACCCTGGATAATGCAACATATAATTGCCCATGTGTAAAGACTGGCTTGCAAAGATATAAACCAACATGGCGAAGAGATTGTCCTTGACTTTTGTTGATAGTCATAGCAAATGAAAGGGTGATAGGGAATTGTCTCCGTTTCATGCGAAAAGGCCATCTGCTTTCAGAAGGATTCATGTCCATCCTATGAATGAGGACCTTTTGATTTGGATGTGAACCATTTAATGTGATCGCCTCAATGACAGTTTTCCCAAGCTGAGTTACACGGAGCCGTGTTCCATTGCATAATCCAAAAGATTGATCAATATTTCTCAACAACATTATAGGTGCTCCTACTTTCAATGTTAGCTTATGTGGAGGCATACCGGAGCAACTAATAGTGTTAATAAATTCTATGGTATACAGGTTGTCAAAACTATCACTATCTTCACTTGACTTACAAACTGAGTCACAACTGAGAAACTCATATGGTTCTCCAGGCAACATGTCACACATTCAAACTGTTAAACTTTAAATAGTCATTTCACAAAACTGAAAGCATAGTTGGGGGATTGCAGAAAGTTAAAGCAGGTAATCAAATCTTCGTTTTACTATATATACTTATACGATTAACTTATGCTAGTATATGATGATAATATAAATATAAAAAGCATTGTATTTTGGGACTTGAGTTGATTTTTGGCAAGAAGGAAAATTGAATTCTGTAATGAAAAAGGAAAAAACATTTAATATTTCATCCATTAGTAGTATAATTTGAAAAAGGAAAAAGAAATGTATTTTGGGTCTTTATTTGAGTCTTGTCAAGAAGGAAAATTTCAGAGAAAAAAGAAGGGAAGAAGGGAAATGGAATCAATATAATGAAAAACGAAAAAGCATGTCATATTTCATCCATCAATGTCATACTGTGAAAAAGGAAAAAGCATTGTATTTTGGGAGATGAGTTGATTCTTGGCAAGAATGGAAATTGAATTCTGTAATGAAAAAGGAAAAAGCATTTAATATTTCATCCATTAATAGTATAATTTGAAAAAGGAAAAAGAAATATATTTTGGGTTTTTATTTGAGTCTTGTCAAGAAGGGAAATTTCAGAGAAAAAAGAAGAAAAGAAGGGATAATAGTATAATTTGAAAAAGGAAAAAGAAATGTATTTTGGGTCTTTATTTGAGTCTTGTCAAGAAGGGAAATGTCCGAGCAAAAAAAAAGGAAAGAAGGGAAATGGAATCAATATAATGAAAAAGGAAAAAGCATGTCATATTTCATCCATCAATATCATACTGTGAAAAAGAAAAAAGCATTGTATTTTGGGACTTGAGTTGATTCTTGGCAAGAAGGGAAATGTCCTTGTATTTTTAATACCGATCAGCAGCTCCTTATTTTCTTTGTATAATACCGTGTATTTTTTTTGTAGTAATTGATTTTATTTTTATAATATAACTTCCTCTTATATATTAATCGCAAGCTAAGCAGAAATTTGTCTAAGGGACTCACAGACATGAGAGAGAGAGGAGGGCAATAGGGAAGGATAAGGAGACATGACAAAATCCAAAAAAATTTAAAGGCATCATGCCACCAAATAGACATTAAACTATTAAAAATGTCATTGAAAATAACATCATAGTTCTAATAGGACATCTCAAGTTATATATCTAGAGATACCTAATAGACATTAAACTATTAAAAATGTCATTGGTAATAAATCCAGCCTTGATAGATATTAAACTATTTAAAATGACACAGGAAATAAATCTTAAAAGCGTTGGACTCAAAAGGCCACGAAGCACCTAATACGGGGTGAACTACTTCTCCTGCTTTATCACTTTTGTCACTCTTTCCTCAGTAGGACCAGCAGAAAACACATGAGAAGTAGTTGTTAAGTCATCTTTATCACCCTTCCTCTTGTTGGTTATCCTTCTTTTCCCCTTAATAGGAGCAGGGGTGACATGTTGAGAAAGGTCAGATATGGTGCTCTGATCAAGAGTTGTTACGAGTGGAGTAACACTTTCAGCATCAACACTCTCCACAGTTGCCTTCACTTCAGAACACCCTTCTGTCAAACTCTGTTTTTATATTTCAGACAGCCATAAATGCAAAAATTAGAAATAATATTTAAATTCTTTACGATTGGGAAAAATAGAGATTCGATAAAGACATGACACATGAGTAGTTGACAAGTGAAAAACCACTGTACTTGCTTCACTGAACTGGTCCAAAAGATCTTCACATATTGTGTATTGGACAACACTGATGCTAGAAGTGGGATGCTTCTTGTTGAAGTCATTCATCTTCAGTTTCAGCAGAAGATTCTTTCCAACAGGAAGGTCTAACTCATCAGCAATGTCGTCCTCATCCTGTTAATAATAAATGAACCCAATTAATTAATGATTAGAAGTATATGATGATATAGTATATGATATTTTGTGCATATTATATTAACCTCCTTCACTAAACACTTCAGTTTAGATGCGGTCTTCTTTACCAACTGAACATCAAGTTTATCCCAGAAAATGACAGAAGCTGATCCAGTCTTGTCTCTGACGAGATAATGAAGCTTCATCCTATCACACATGAACTAAGTTAGAATTACATGAGACTAATTTAATAACTGGACAATTGCTAGGCAGAAATTGTCTTATTTACTTTGGTTCTGGTTGTTTCTTGCAGAGGGAACAAATCCATGAAGGATCATCACCTTTTACCTTTGACCCACACTTTGGGCATCCATCATAAATCCAATCGTATTTTGTTTCAAGTTTATGAATTTGACTATGGATAACAAATGAATCTCCCTGTAAGACATGGTGAAACCACAAATGATCAATTATTATAAATCTCAATCTTGAAAAAAAAAACAGTTGAAGAAATATATTTGAAGTCTGAATGGTAAAAAGAAATGATTTATGAAAAATTACATACAATTGCTTGTTCAGGAATTTGAGAGATAGTGACTTTGGTCTGGTTGTGTAAAGAAGCCCCATTCGAATGTTGACTTAGCTGTGAAGTCATGGTTTGAGAAAGTGCAACCATGAAATAACTTTTCTATGAGTGAATGGCAAAATAAATATAAATGTAAATGTAAAATGAAAAAAATAATAAATACCTTTGTATCAAATTTTTAACCTCTGTAATAGAAGGGTTAAATAAAGCTCTAGTAGCATTGAAGGAGCTACAAACTTGTGGTGTACCTATAATGTAACTTAGTTTAGTTGATGTAATATGATGTGCTTGAAAGTCCTCAGTAATGAAATGTTTAATATTACCATCCTCAGAAAATCCAACTCTTGCTAAGTTTAATGAAACTACAACTGGACTTTCAGTATTCTGCAAGTATGCCATATAGGCATCCGAAGCACAGTTATCAAATAACGTGCAATCCACTTCGTTGTTCCTGAAATTTGCAAGCATTACATACTATGAATATGAATATAAGAAAACATGTCATTGGGTAAATCTATTAAATGTATTGATGTTTGCATTACTCGGAGTCAGCCAGCTTCATACGTAGCCTTTTTTTCGTCTCATTCCCTCTGCAGAACTCATCCAATGTGCCAACATCCTTCACAAAAGCCACCACATCTGCCAGTAAAAGCAATGAAGAAGGGTGATACAGAAGCAGATCAGATGGAGATAATTAAAAACCAAGCAGGTGCATATTGACTGAATTATAGATATACAAGTACTGAACATAAATACTATAAGTCATTCTGCAAAATTCATGCAACTGGACCCACACGTAATTAAGAAAAATTTACATAACTGAAGGACCATCAAACCAATATAAACATAAAAGAGAAAATCAATAAAACAGATTGAAAAAGTTTAAGAATAACAACTTCATGAATGAGTTTCTAATCATTATGCAATACTTTGCTAAGATTATGTTAGTCACAGAGATATCATATATATATTCACCAAAATGTGTTTATCCCTTATCTCCCGCATAATCACAAGTCATAATCACAAAATCCAAGTTGCAAAAACAAAGCAATCTTACCGAATTTTGGGAAAAAGCAAAGCCCTAGGGTTCGAGCCTTCTTCAGTACTTGCAAAAGATGATGTTGCTGAAGACACTGTGGTTGAGTCCTTTTATGGACGATGAGATGTGAAAAATTGGCGGGAATGAATTTAAATTCACAACACTGAAAAAGGAAAAATGATTTAAAACTAAAAACAATTTCAGCTTCTTTCAGCTTGGAGATCCCGAACGAAAAGGAAAGCAGATTCAAAAAGTTGAAGGAAAAGTTACCTCTATGGTTATTGGAATTGTAAAATGATATAATATTGTACTTTGAAAAAGGAAATAGCAATGTATTTTGGGTCTTGAGTTGAGTCTTTTCAAGAAGGGAAATTTCAGAGGAAAAAAACGAAAGAAGGGAAATTGAATCAATATAATGAAAAAGGAAAAAGCACGTCATATTTCATCCATCAATATCATACTGTGACAAAGGAAAAAGCATTGTATTTTGGGAGATGAGTTGATTCTTGGCAAGAAGGAAAATTGAATTCTGTAATGGAAAAGGAAAAAGCATTTAATATTTCATCCATTAATAGTATAATTTGAAAAAGGAAAAAGAAATGTATTTTGGGTCTTGAGTTGAGTCTTGTCAAGAAGGGAAATTTCAGAGAAAAAAGAAGGGAAAAAGGGAAATGGAATCAATATAATGAAAAAGGAAAAAGCATGTCATATTTCATCCATCAATGTCATACTGTGAAAAAGGAAAAAGCATTGTATTTTGGGAGATGAGTTGATTATTGGCAAGAAGGAAAATTGAATTCTGTAATGGAAAAGGAAAAAACATTTAATATTTCATCCATTAATAGTATAATTTGAAAAAGGAAAAAGAAATGTATTTTGGGTCTTTATTTGAGTCTTGTCAAGAAGGGAAATTTCAGAGAAAAAAGAAGGGAAGAAGGGAAATGGAATCAATATAATGAAAAAGGAAAAAGCACGCATATTTCATCCATCAATATCATACTGTGACAAAGGAAAAAGCATTGTATTTTGGGAGATGAGTTGATTCTTGGCAAGAAGGAAAATTGAATTCTGTAATGGAAAAGGAAAAAGCATTTAATATTTCATCCATTAATAGTATAATTTAAAAAAAGGAAAGAAGGGAAAAGAATGTCCCGTGAATACTGTAACATCCCATTTTCTAAAGCGGAATTTTTTTTTTTCAATCAGAGTAGAGCAATGGAGCGAAAGAGTAACTGATCATAACAAAACATGAACCATAGTGTAACATAGTATTGACTTTACAGTGATCCTACTGTTCAAAAGGTAAGTACAGAAAGCGATAATATAACTTCGGCCGGTAGCCTACTCCTGCTGCTTGTCCCTAGCACCGATCCGTGGTCCTCCGGATCCTGAAGCTACAGCTGAGATTCAATTCACCGCATTGAATCTCAGGTAACGTTTAACCTTATGCTCAAATATAACAGTATATAAACAACAGATATTCATGACATAACAACAGCATCTCATCAGATAAGTGTGACACAGACAGAACATAAGCATGGAGCAGTATGTAAGGTCCTACACAACAATATTGTGACACAGACAGGACATAAGCATAAAGCAGTATGTAAAGTCCTACACAAATATAGCCTGCACATTAACCTGTGCCACGATCACGTGTCCTCAGCGCTAGGAAAACTTAAAGCGGTATTATCATGTCTATAACCCGTACAAGGCTGTATGTATAACGACGACCCTAAGCAGAGCCCCGGTATATGAACGTATCTATGACATATATGTATATGAGAACTATAGGATTAGTGTTACGATGCGCGTCCGTACCTTCGTTGACGTACGTAGATGTTTCTGGCGGAAACTGTACTTTCTGACGGAAAACAGCGATTTGTCCGACAGCGGTACGTTGGAAAGCGTAACGGCAGCAGATCAAGGTTTCTGATGTCCTATAAGAGTAATATCACTTTCATTAGTGATTTGACATCATAACTGGCATTTTAGGTAAAAAAAATACCATTTTGCCCCTATACCCCTAATTGGCGGAATTTCGCCAGCACTTCGTTACTTTGGCTCCGTGATATCCAATCATGCTTGAAAAAAATTAAAGGCTATACTAGCAAGTACTACTCTAACTATTGAAAGAACTACGAAAGCTTAAAGCTCGCTATTTTAACTTTCAACTTTCAGAGACTCAATCCCTACTATGTTTTTACCTCGTCAGGCATCTTTCAATGCAATGAGGCTTAAAAACAAGAATAGGAATCTCATCTCCTACTTCCTAGATCTAACTAACAATTCTACTAAAACTACCAGAAGAACTAAAGACTAAAGACCGAAAGACTTACCCGTTGAAGACTTCTGCACAATTTTCCCCAGAGCTTCTCTCTCTTCTTTCTCCATCTAGATTTCGGCCAAGAGGAGTGAAATGGTGTGAAAATGCAAAGGGAGGGGGTATTTATAGGTGATGGGTTAGGGTTTCGGCCGTCGGATCAACTTTGTGAGAAGCGATCTGGACCGTCCAACACAACTTTTGAAAAAACCCTTTCTTCCCTTTTCCCTTTTCACACTTGTCTGAAATTCATGGCCCAAAGCTAAGGGTTTGGCCAATAAAATGGCGCCACGTGTCCCTTCCAGAAGCTTATCCGGATGAATTTCTCCGATCGGTACCCGATTCGCGTAATTTCGGAGAAATCTCAAAATTCTGGTTAACTAACTTTGAAGATCTTCTCTTACTTACTAGAAATGTCTATTCTAATCTAAATCTTGATTCCATACCGGGCATTCCGTGTTCAGACTATTCATCATAATTAATTATATTATATAATAATATAACTTATAAGTTAAGTTTTCATTTTTTTCTTTATTCATTTTTTTTTCCTTTCTTGAGCCAAAATTTTCGGCTGGCCCTTTTTTTTAATTAATATTTATTTTTTATTTAATTATTTATTTATTTAATTGTTTTTCCCCCAAAAATTCCACAAAAATCCCTAATTGGTCCATTCTTGTATTTAGGCTTAAAAATACCTAAACTCAACAATTGTTCTCCAAAATCTCCAATTAATTAACAAATATATTTTTACTAATTTTAAGCCAAAAACCACTAATTTTAGGGTTTTATATAATTATTCATGAATTTCCTTAGCTTATGCTTAAGTAATTAGCCAATAATTACCTAATTACCTTATTATCACTTGTTGATAATTTTCTTAATTAGAATGCCCTATTTCCTCATAACTTTTACACTGACATCTTTGTTTTCATATCTCCTCCACTATATTGGAAATTATGAGGGTATTTTAGTCATTTCAATACTTTTTGAATATTCCTTCTCAATTTTTCGAGACTTATAATTTATTAAATTACCACATTTAGAGATAATATATTCTCTTAATTTTTAACAATTATTTTACTGCCTGTTAGAATTTTCCACAATTTTTCTATGTCCTTTATGTCCCATAGGGGCATTTGCGTCATTTTGGCACTTTGGCCCTTAAATCCTCTAATTTCCTACAGAATTCAACTTAGAAAAATAGACTATAATTACACAAGTCTTAAGGTCAAAACTTCACTTATCAGAAATATCCAATTTATTTATAATATTCCAGATAATAAATATCCGGGTATTACAAATACCGTGATAAAGCCGCGTTGAATCAGCCGCGTGAAGCCGAGCCATGAATGATGACGTCATCGGCTTATGAATAGTGTTTTGTGAGGGGAGCCAATGATAAGCCGTTTAGAAGTTGGCTTGAGGGATGTGTACGTTGTTATATATATATTGATAAATGTTATGAATATATTAATTATGTCGATGTCTATTAATTATTGACCACTTATATCCTAATCACCATTCATAAATAGTATTTGGGAAACTAAAAGCCTATATTATAATTTACATTCATATGCATGAATGATACAAATGGTCATATAGTGCATATTTATCCAAATTAATTGTACCATTCATTGTATCTTAGTAGTGACCATTAGTGGTGGTGACTTTTAGAGACCTATAAATAGAGGTTATGTACAAAGCATTGAAATCATACACAACTCAAAAAACTGAATGAGAATTGCTCCCTCTCTCTCAAATTTTGTCTTCTAGTATTTTTTCCTCTCATATCCCAGATTTATTTTATTTTCATATCATTAGGATAATTAATGAATTTTTCCAAAACACATTATTGTTAGGATAAAAAGACATCCTTATCAATGTCGATATATCACATTATTATTTTTATTTGGAAAGACAAAATATCAAAATATAAATTTAAAATACTGATTGCGCGCTCCTGGTTAAATCGAATGTATTCTCTCCCTCGGTATTTCCCAGTTCCCACATTCTATTTGAAAACTATTTGAATTTTATTTTCAACCTAAATCAAAACTGCTAAAATATTCAGGATTCTTTTAAAACCCGCTAAAATCATGCGTTGAGGAATTTTTTTTTTTTAAACTTTTATTTTCCACTAACATCCATATGTTCATATGATCAATATATTATTTATACCAATAAAAAAATTAAACACTCTTCCTATCTTATACCATAACTAGTTGTATAAGCACAAATGTTACTTCGTATCAGATAGGGTCAAAAATTGAAACATGTTAATATTTTAATAAAAATTTTGAGAAAATCCTAGTTAAATCAGTAAAAATATCAAAATCCAGATTCAGGTTTACACCATTAACAAATTTCTAGTTCTAATAAGGCCAAGAGGTCTAATTAGGGATTGTTGAATCTTATTAAATGACCACTTTGCCCTTACATGTTCACTAGCCCCCTCCTCAACCAGAGTCCCTCTTTCTCCCACATCCTTCTCTCTTTCTATGGTGGTCTCCTTTGTAATGACGACCTCCCCTAGCATTAGCTATGGCTTCCCCTTCATCAATGTTAAATTACCCAATAAAATCTGGAAATTTTCTCCGCTTTTCATACTCTCTTTCGGAGCCAAAACATAAAGTCATCTCAATTTTTCGGATTCACATTGGGTGCTTTTCTCTTAGGTGCTTCTTAGATGCTTTTCCCTCTAATTAGAGGGATTGGGCATTTTTTTTTTATATTCTATTTATTTATATTAGATTATATGCTGGATCCTGAAAGTTTTTTTGCACCCAATATCTCAAATTAATTAATTTTCAGTCCTGCATTAAGAAATATTTTTCCTATAACCCCAATATCATGGAACTTAATTAATCTAAGATACTGGGTGTAAAAAAATTTCAGGATGCAGCATATAATCTAATCTCAATAAATAGAATATATAAAAGAAAATAAAAAATAAAAATGCCTAATCCCTATAATTAGAGGGAAAATCACCTAAGAAACACCTAAAAGAAAAGCACGTACCCAATGTGAATTCCAATTTTTCGCGGGTACTTCGATTGAGAAAGTTGTTTGTTGCTATGTAGAGTCGGTCATGACTACGTCTATTAAACAAGAACAAATTAAGAAAGTATATTCCATATTTCTAAAACTAGTTTTCTTTTCTGCAATCTACAAGCATCCATTCAATCATTGAATTTCTATATATAAATGATGAAGCTGTACGAGGGAAAATTGAATTTTTTTCCTTTGTCGGCCAATTTGTCCTAGTCTCTACACTAGTGCAAAAAAGGGCTTTAAGACCGCCTCACTTAGACCGGACCATCGACGCCCTGATCTTAAAGGTATGACCGGTGGCAATTTTTTCATAGGTCTTAAATATATTATCCAGACCTGTTAAAAAAACAACCGGTCTTAAAAATGTTATTAAAAAATTGAAATATCAATTACTTTATCATGAAATCTCATACAGCCAGACTTATATTTTCTACACTCCAAAATAATACGGAAAAATTTAAATATAAAGGTATTAAAGTTTTAAGACCGAACATATACAATAGCCGGTCTTAAAAGTTAGACTTTTAAGATCATACATAAAATGCGGCTGGTACTAAAAGTTTAAATAAAAAATTAATTAATTTTAAGACCAGAGTTATAGAAAGACTGGTCTTAAAGGTTAACTTTTAAGACCGTGTACTAATATGTCCGATCTTAAAAATAAGGCGTCAAATATATGTTTCTTTGCGCGGAAGCTTTTGTCACTCTCACTGAAGAACCTCTGTTCACGTTGCGAAACTCTTCCTGTTGCATTACCTCTCTTCCTCGCCCATGTACCATTAGCCTCTGTTACTCCCTCATTTGCTCAACCATTCCTCTCTTACTGTCTCGAAAATGAACTGTGAAAACGATTCCAGTCGTGTTCCTGGAACGCCAGTTACTGGTGTGACTGATGTGGGTCAGAAGGAACCCTCTTCATCTCACAATGAGCCTCCTAACTGCCGTGCACGTCGTGGTAGAAGCGGCACACGAATGATGGATGTATCCCTAAGTCGGACTTCTGGGACAAAGCTCGAGATTCAGTTTGATGAAAATTTGCAACCTGTCGGTCCTAATAAAAGAAAATATACTAGTTTTGTCGGCTGTCTAGCACGCGGCAAGGTTAGCATCTTGACAGCTGAGTGGAAGTGGAAAAATGTGGACCTTCGCATAGTAAAGGATCCTATTTGGGACACTATCTGGCTTACATACACCGTCTCTGACTCTGAGAAGTTGAAAGACTCAACATTGTCTTATTGTGATGATCAGTGGAAGAAGTTTAAGACCTTTCTAGCTGACAAGTATATTTTTACCGAGGTTCGGCCTGACCATAATCCCTGGGACAAGTACACATTTATTGATGAACAAACTTGGCAACAATTTGTTCAGTTGCGGACCACTCCTGAAGCTCTGGTGAGTTTATATTTAGTTTTGTTTGCCCTTTTGTTTGCTTATTAACCTATGAGGATATGTGAATGTTATTGTGTTCATCTAATCCTGTTAGTTAAATAATTTGGTGTGTGAATAGAAGTATACATTTCCTGCCTTTGTCCTGCATCAGAGGAGCATGTCCTAGTTCCATGCAAGTCTGATATGTAAACTGTGTAATGGTTAGACATTGCTGTTAGTTAGTTAGTATGTTAACTGTGTAATGGTTTCGGTGCAAGGTGTTATTGGGCCTTAAGAGTCAAGCCCCTAACTATATATAAGAGGTTAGTCTAATATGTGTAGGAACCAGTTATGATGAATGAATGAATTGACTGAGTTGGCAGTAATTTTGCAACTCCCTTTCCTTTGTTTCTCTTAATTTCTTCTACAATGCTACATCTTCCTTTAATAAAATGTTGAAACTTGATGAAGTGAATTTGACTAATGTTTGACGTTCATATCAAGAAGAAGTTATCTAATTTCTGTTAGTGACATGGTTGGAATTCATAATTGATAGTTGTTTTCAATCCTGATTCACAGAAAAGAAGGGAACAAGCACAGGAGATCGGGAGAAAGAATGATTGCCCACACAGGGCATCTCGTGATGGATATGAAAAGGCCGAAAAATATTTGATGGCAGCCAAGCGGAAGAGATTGGAAGATGAAACTGAATCCAATCCTTCTGCGATAGTTGACCAACCATCTCCAATACGTCGCAAGGAGTTGTGGTTGTATATTCGGCAAAAGCCAAGTGGCGCCTACACGAGTGAACAAACTTGTTTAGTTGCTGAAATAATTGTAAGTATCGATATTGTTATTTTTTAGTTACTAAACATGTTTCATTACTAAGCTTCTCGTTATCTGTATCTTACAGGAAGATCTTAAAAAGACAAAAGCAGAGAGATCTTTTGCGTCGGACGGGAGGAATGATGTTCTGACCGTTGCGACCGGAAAACCGGATCACTCGGGGCATGTAAGGGGGATTGGAGGATGGGTAGGCCTAAAGCAATACTTTGGTAAATCCAAACGCCACAAACAAAGTATGGTTACCCGGGAGGAGATGGATCAGACGCTTGCGGCCAAAGAAGCTACATTGACTGCAATGTTTCAATCTGAGATGAGTAAGATGAAGGAGGAGATGGAGAAAATGAAGTCTCTCCTGAGCTCTCGGCCAGAGACCAGTGTTCCCTTCACACCTTCAGCTGTACCTATGCAGTAGAGCACTAGAGAGAGCTGCATTGTTGGACAGTCAAAGCAACCTTGTCACCTTATGTGGAGGATCGTGATAGTCATAGACAATTAGTTTCTAAAGGGACTGTCCACAACTTGGGATCAACTGTACACCACCAACAAATGGCTAATGAAGAAATCAGAGTGTCAGTTGAAGAGGTGATCATTGATGCACCAGTCCCTCTCCCAACTGATCAGCTGAAGCTTGTGAGTGATATCAAGGGAACCTTCATCTCTTGGCCAGTGAAGCTTGTAGATGTCTCTACTCCTCCTCAAGCTCCATCCCCTCCTCAAGTTCCACCCCCTCCTCAAGCTCCATCCCCTTCTCAAGCTCTATCCCCTCCTCAAGCTCCACCCCCTCCTCAAGTTCCATCCCCTACTGCTAAGTTGACGGCCAAGGAAAAAAATATCCGATATGGTATCCAACGAATATTTTAAAGATAAATCTTGGCCTATCAATGAAGTAGTAGGCGTCCCTAATATTCTACCGATTTATATTGACCCCGAGGATTTAACGTCCCTGCTGCTTCCTGGACATGAGGTTAGTAGTGCAATTGTTCAAATGTTTATAAAGTAAGTATCTTCTTCCTTGATGACATAATTTAAATGCATCGTTTAGACACACATACATATATACTAATTCCCTGATCGATGTCATTCTTGTAGGTTCATGTATGATGAACTGGTTCAACAGGGCAGAATCAATGATTTTGGATTCTTGTGCCCAGTTTATGCAAGTTCAACACCTTTAGTGGAGAGACAGGAGTACATATCAAAGAGGTTGTATGAAGTGAGAAGAAAGGTGTACTTGTTTCCATACTACCTCGGGTACATATCACAATTCTTGTCTGCAATTCACTTAATTCTGCTACATATATATATCACTGAGTACTTTACTGCTGTGAATTTTCAGCCACCACTGGCAGTTGGTCCTCATGTGCATGGAGGTGCATACAGTTATCTTCTTATGCTCTACTCACGGTGATCCAGGGCCTATGTTGATGCAGACCATCAACGAGTAAGCATGTCATTTTGATTGTCTTGTCTGAACTCTCTGCTCTGTATTTTCAGTGAACATTATTGATAAATTTGTGATTTTGATGATAGTGGCATGAGGACCTTCCAAATCCAGGTAAACAAAAAGCATGCGTATGGTGCCAAAGATCCTAAATGGCTTAAACCAAAGGTTAGTACATATTTGGACACTGGCATAACTGCCTTGTGAACTTGGTCAGTAAGCTATATATGCTCTTATATATATTTCTTGTTATTTTTAGACCCGTTGGCAACCAAAGGGGTCCAACTTATGTGGCCCGTACGTCATGAAACACATATATGATATTGTGACGGAAGGAAGGACTAAATTCCCTGCAAAGGTAAATGTTATGGCTGAATTCAGTCTCTGGCTTAATGTTACATATGAAATATGCACGCAAGTTACTTCTGTTTATGTCTTTGATGTTACAGAGGTTTGTCTGTCCTGAGCCATTTTCTGATGATGAAGTGGAGCACATACGCAATGTGTTTTGTGAATATCTGTATAATGAGCTCTTAAAGTCAGGACAATAATTAATGTCCTAAATTAATTCATTTGTAAATATATGTTGTAGCAACAATAATCTTCTAGAAATGTGTTTATTTTTTCGACCAATTCATTCATTTGTAAATAAAACACAATGTGTAATTAAATAATAAATTTTTTTTATTTTTTCGAACAATTTTTGTGTGTCCATTTTGGGTTTCTGAATGAATATCCCGGTGGATAAAACTATTTAGTGGTTGAAATTTGAGGTACAGGCGGATGTTGTAAATGAGCGTAAGAGACTCTGAAAAGTATTCGTGATTTTTAGGACCATATATTTCTTATAAGTCCGGTCTTGAAAGTCTTCGTCTAATTCTAAAAAATATGGCGAGACTTTTAGGACCGTATATTTGTTAACTATCCGGTCCTAAAAGTTTTCGTCTATTCTAAAAAATATGGCTAGACTTTTAGGACCGTATATATATTAAAGATCCGGTTCTAAAAGTCTTCGTCCTATTCTAAAAAATATGGCTAGAATTTTAGGACCGTATATTTGTTAAAGATCCGGTCCTAAAAGTCTTCATCTAATTCTAAAGAATATGGCTAGACTTTTAGGACCGTATATTTGTTAGGAGTCCGGTCTTAAAAGTCTTCGTTTATTTTAAAAGTATGGCGAGACTTTTAGGACCGTAGATTTGTTAATTGTCCGCTCCTAAATAGAAATTTTTTGTTTATTTAAAAAAAAATGGCTTAACATTTAGGACCGGGAATTTGTTAAATGTCCGGTCCTAATAGTCTTCCTTTAAATAGAATTGGTGACTCGGTTTTCAGAAAAATCATTAGGGTTCAAGACAGCCGAGTTTCTGGCATTCTGCTCAAGCTTTGTGCTTCGTTGTCGTCGTTTTTACCTCTCCTTTTTTTGAAGAACATTACCGGTGTCCCTTTTCTTTGTCCTTTTTCTTTTTGTTGGAAAAAGAAGAAAGATGATGAAAATGACACTGAAAATGTTCAAAGAATTGTCACTCTGTTTGTTTTTATTTTATTTTTATTTTTTGGTTTTGTATGGTCTTAACTGTTAACTGTATTCTGCGAATTTTTAATGTTGATCACACACGATGAGGACAATGTTTTGTTTGTTTCCTTTTTGTCGGAAAAAAAGAACATAAAGACAAGTACAAGGCGATTGGGAACTAAAAATTTTATTTTATATTTTTTTTTGCTGCCTTGTGAGGGCAGCAGTAGTACAAGAAAAAAAAAACATAAAATATCTAATCCTCCCCATCGTTGTCGGAGGGGAGGGAAGGGTTGGAGACGTCGTCATCAGAAGTATGGTATTCAACGTCATTGGCATCGAGTATCGCGTTCAGCTTGTTGTTGATGGCGTGATAGACCTGAAACAATTGGCCCAAGCGTCGGTCTATATGATCGACGTGGGCTATCAGGTGCTCCATCATCTGGTAGAATGACGGGTTCGGAGGTAACAGAGGAAGGTATGGAGGTGGCTGAGGATTACGCTGAGAAGGAGGACCTCATGGTGGTGGAGCAGCCATTACGGTGGAGGTTGTAGAAGGAGATGGAGATGAATGTGAAGAAAGTAAAGTAACAACGGGTTTAAATAGAGAACTCATCCTGAACAATGTGAAATGTCGGAAACATTAACAAGGAGACGTATAGTTCCTCAGAATACGAGGAGACGCCTAATTGGGAAGTTTATGTGGAAGTCGAAGAGACTCTCTGAATCATTCTGTAATACCCTAATTTTCATAATTCATGTAAATATTGTATTTTGGCTAATAATTAGCAAAATACAAAAGTGAATATACGTCTCGAAGGAATATAATCTATTGATTATATTTTTGTGCAAATTTCACTTTGAAATTAATTAACCAATGGTTGGATTCGAGACTACATATTTAGGACAATAAAATGTGACATAATTAACACATTAAATAATGGTTATTTTAAGTGTAAATGAGCCATGGAAGAATTATAAAACACTTAATCAAATTAAATGTCAATTAGCAAATAATAGGCAAATAAGCTTTGCACTAATTGAGATTAGTGGCATAATTCTTCAATTTAATTATGGGCAAATTAAAGTCATCACTTTTAAAATAAAAGAGGGATGATTATTGAAGAAAAATTAAAGGCCAAAGATGAAGAATTAAGCTTGTCTAATAAAGCACTAATTACCATAGTTAAGCTAATAAATCAATTATGCATTGGCACATGTAATTAGTGGGCATTTAAACACTTGATTAGAGAGTTAATTAAGATTCTTAATTAGCCCCAAAAATTATAAAAAACGTGCAGCTAATTGGGAAGGAAGAAAAGTGATGATAACATTGTTAAATAGAGTTGAAAAGTCAACATTTTCAACTAGTCAATGTGAACAATGGACCAAGGGATATTTTGCAAATGAAAAGCATATTTAATGGCTATTAGAGGGGAGTATGTCGACCAAGTAAGTAAATGGATGAGATTCAATTTGATAAAGGGTTTCTAATCCAAAGGTTGTGAAGAAAGAAGGAAAATTGGATCACTTTGGGTAATGACCATTTTAACCTTTGGAATTTGCCTATAAATAGAGAGCTCCTCCCTTCATTTTCTTCACACAAAAATCAGCTCCAAGTAGCTGAAGATAGAGAGAGGGAGTGAGAGTTCTTGAAGGAGGAAGAAGGAGTTCAAGATCCAAAGGTAAGATTCTTGAGTTTAAGCTTTTGGTTCTTGGTAAAATAGTAGTTTAATCTAGGAAATTGTTAGGAAAATTCCTTTTCATGTTTGGAAGTCTCCATTGCTTTTAAAACGCAAAATGGAGTGGAAAAAATGTTAAGGAATAAGTTTTGAAATCAATAGATCAAGATTGTGAAAATTGTAGAATTTCCAGTTTTGAACTTCCTGAAGGCAGCGAAATTGAGACTATTATTTTATGTAGTAAATGAATTCATTGAATCATGAAGTTTTACATGAATAAGTTATACATGTAGGGATTTCAAAATATATAAAATATGTATGGTTTTGAGTTCTGTACATGGAGATAAAAATCCTTGATGTTAGGCTACGTTTTCTGGGAAAAATCTGGGCAACGTTGAGAAACAATTAAACTGGGAGTGATTCTTAATGTTCTAGGTTCTGGGAATATTTTTACCTGAAAATATACATGTCAAGGGTCATGAGGAATTTTGAAGAATTCAAAAATTAGTTTTTTAGAATTAATGATGATTTTTCAAAGATGCTGAAAAATCTGCCCAGAAAATCCAGTATTTCGTTTTTAAGAAAAACAAGGGTAAAAATGGAATAATTAATCCACCAAGGGTAGAAAGGTAAATTATACATTTAGGATATTATTCTAGGTGATATGGTATTAATTGTAATATCATATAAGTTATGGAAAAGGAATTAATCCGACGATAACGTATAGGATATCCGGGATCAAGTCCGGAGTCGGATTCAAAGGACGGGCGCTTTGGTAATTACACGGCGAAAGGTACATTCGCGTACTAGTAACTTTAACTCTGATATGTCTTGTATGCTTATATGTGATAGATGATTCATAGAGTGGCTAAGACTCGGTCTTAGGTCACAGTTTATATACATTCACCTGTATGCGGGTTATAGTCTTGATAACGCCGTAGTTATGTTTTCCTAGCGCTGAGGACACAAGGAGCTGTCGTGGCACTGGTTAGTGCAAACTTGGATAACATTACATGTGATATGTATTGTTGAGTTGTTAACATTACATCTGCTGTGTGCTTTTGTATTGTTGTAACCTTACATGTGTTGTGTGCTATGTTTGGTTGATGCTGAAATGTAATGAACATCTGTCATACGTATACTGTTATACTTTTCATATGAGGTTAACTGTTACCTGAGGTCCGATGGGTATTGGACCTCAGATTTGTCTAAAAGTTCAAGAAAGGAACCTGGAACTGGGAAGGTTCCGATGGACAAATCCATGAAAAGGCACCGGTCGAGACAAGAGCCGGAAGAAGTTTAACAGAGCCTACTTTCTGGCATGGATCTAATAAAGTTACCTCAAATAGTTTGGTGCCGAAGGCAGGGCTAGTCTATGTGAATTAGTCAATAAGTCGTCATGAGAGACTCCCATGATAGACACCTACCTGGCCAAGTTGTTTGATTAACTGAGTTAGGTTCATTGCCTCAAGTCTAGCTACGGCTTGGTTGAAGATTGTATAGTTACTATAAAGATTTGTAATTATACAAAGCTCTGTACTAATGTATCACATGAATATTCCTTCAGGATTTTCAATTTAACCAGCATATGTCAGGCATCATCATATGTCAGGGCATTTTATATTAGTTACTCATTGTCCAAATGTTAGTACATGCTCTCATTTTCCACATTACTTTGATGTAGCACCTCAAACTCTGTTGTTTTCTTCTAAAACTATGTTTTCTTAAACAATAAGTGGTGCGGAATTTGGGGTGTTACACATTCATTTCAACATAAGGTAAGGATACGACTCTGCTATCTGAGTATTTTGAAAAGAATGAACTTTTAATACCGGATACTGTAAAAGATCCGTTCTTAAAAGTAATATTTTTTTAACAAAAAATTCTTACTTTAAAAAAAATTGATTTGAAAAAAAAATTTGCTTTAGGACCGGATACAAGATAAAAGGTCAGTCTTAAAAGTAATTGAATTAATTGAAAAAATAATAATTGACTTTTAGGACTGGATATTTATAAAAATACGCTCTTAAAGTAGAAACACTAAATTCATATGCGTATCTCTCCTGCTCTCTGTCCTTATTAACTCCTCACACTACCTCTCTGTCCTTATTAACTCCTCACTACCTCCTAACTCCTCACTACCTAGCTCTCTGCCCCAACTGCTCAAAGCCTCAAACCATGGTTAGATACAAGAGAACTCCTCATAGGGGTGCTCTTACAACTGAAGTTCGTACCATCGTTAGATCGTTATACGGTGCACCTCCTCCAGCTAGAGTGTGTTCTATTGTGGCCGAAGAGTCTCGGGTCGTTGGACCCATTGTTATTTCGGATGATGAAGAGATTGCCGCACCCCCCTCCATCCTTCTGCCGACCCTATCCTTGCTGAGTTCCTCCGTCTTCTTGATGGTGAAGAGATTGCCAGCCCCCCTCTAGCCTTCAGACCATGCAGAGGTTTGTGCTCCCCCTCTCCAACATGTTGGCCCCAACGCGCCTACCTTTGACCCCTCTCTGCTTTCCTCTAATGATGCATTAATATTGTGGCTGGAGCAACAAAGACAGGAACTTGCTGATCTCTGCCGGGAAATTAATGTTGTTCACGCCGATATCGCCATGACATTGGACGATAATAAGCTTTAGGATGTTCAGTCAGATTCTTGTTTTTGATAATTTTCAGCTTGTTTTTCTTTTGTTTTTTTTTCTTGTGTACGTGCATATTCTCCAGCAATGTAAGACACATTAAGAACTAATCTTGTGTATTTTTTTTACTGTTCTCCAGTAATTAATTAAAGAAGCTTATTCTCCAATTTTCCTTTATTTTTTGTCCAAAAATTTTTTTCCTTTATTTTATTCATTCAGTTGGTACTGCGCTTACCAAGGCCGTTAAGACCGGACACTTTATAAGTAACGGGTCTAAAAAGTATTTGACTTTTAGGACCGGATGTTTTATAAAACTCTGGTCTTAAACTTAAATGAATAATAAAAATTTAGGACCGGATACTTTTAAACCTCCGGTCTTAAAAAAGTTAATTATATCTTTAGGACCGGACAATTAATAATTAACCAGTATTAATAAAATCCAAAAAGCTAAATAAGGCGTCTTTATCACGCGGAAAATTAAATTTCCCTCTCTGAATATCTCTTGTTGCGCCGAAACTGATTACTCAGGTTCTGACTCCAATGTTTGTGAGTTGCTTCGTCACTGCTTCGTGTACCTCTCTCGACAATCACTTTCTGGTTCCTTAGCTAAACGTCTATAGACCAAGCTGTAAGAAATGTTTCGGTTATATAACTTTATTATTTTCCAGCTTATCGTTCTAGGTTTTTCATGGGTTTAACGAAATCGATGAAATGTTCTTGTGGGTATTCTCTGTTGTTAATGAATATTGTTTTTTGAAGATTATATTTTCACTTTAGACCTACCCAACTAACCAACAAGTGTTTTTAGGTTACTCTTGATGTCTGCAACATCAACGTTCGTGGCTGGAGAAGTAAGACTCAGCAAACGCATTTGAATTTATATGCTACAGGTGAGTCCACAAAACCTTCATGCCATGCATTTAATTTCCCCGTCATGCATTTATTTTGGTTCTTGGATTCACTGTGATGCAACTTATGACCAAAAGTAATTCTTTGTTATGAATTTAATTGGCAAGTTCCTCCGTAAAACAAAAAAACAAAAAATAGAAGACATAACCGACATTGAGCATATATTTTCATTTGGAGTTGGCTTATTTTATATGCAAGTTTCAATTTTTTTGGATTATGTATGATCAATGATTTTCGTCTATATATAGGAATTCTACTATGGATTACAGTTGGATAAATGCTTTACGAACGAGTATTGAATATCAGAATGGGGTGAGGGAATTTATAGAATTTGCTAAACAAAATGCCCATGATGATAGGGGAAGTTTTATTGCCCTTGTGTAAAATGTTTGAATGAGAGGCGACTGAGTCCTGAAGTTATACACACACATTTAATTTGTGAAGGATTTTGTAAGACTTATACAGTATGGGTGTGGCATGGTGAAAAAGTAGCAAGTGGGTCTCAACATGGGGAAGTGGCCTTTAATGATAATGACACGGATATGGATGATCGCATAGGGGACATTATCCGTGATGTAGGAGAAGAGGCTTTTGAGCGATCACATGTATATGGTAATATGTGCAGTGATGCAGAGACGCCACTATACCCTGGGTGTAAAAAATACCAATTGTTGAACGCTGAATTGAAATTGGTAAGCTTGAAGGCACGTCATGGACGGAGCGACAAGAGTTTTTCAGAAATGCTTGAGGCTTTTAAGGACATTCCTCCGGATGATAATGTGTTGTCGCATCGATACTATGATGCTAAGAAAATACTTTGTCCACTGGGGATGGAGTACAAAAAGATCCATGCATGCCCGAATGATTGCGTATTGTAAGAAAAGAGTTTGAAGAGAAGCAGACTTGTCCGATATGTGAAACCCCACGGTACAAGTCAGATAAGGGGCCTGCAAAAGTGTTGTGGTATCTTCCAATCATACCAAGGTTCAAGCGGTTGTTTGCAAATGAAAATGATGCAAAAAATGTGAGGTGGCATGCAGATGAGAGGATTTCGGATGGATAGCTTCGACATCCGGCCAATTCTTCTCAATGGAAGAAAATCGATCAATTATTTCCGAATTTCGGCGAAGAACCTAGGAAGCTCAGGCTTGCCCTTAGCACGGATGGCATGAATCCCTATGGAAGCCTTAGCAGCAGACATAGTTCATGGCTTGTACTCCTGATTATTTACAACTTATCTCCTATGTTATGCATGAAACGAAAGTACATCATGCTGTCTATGTTGATTTCGAGACCAAAACAACCCAGAAATAACATTGATGTTTACCTTGATCCCTTGATCGAAGACTTGAAGGAGTTGTGGGAAGAAGGTGTCGATGTTCTTTACTCTTTCAAGAAAGAGGTCTTTAAAATGAGAGGCATGATATTTTGTACTATAAACGACTTCCCAGCATATGGGAACTTGTCAGGGTATAGTGTAAAAGGCCATAAAGCATGTCCGGTTTGTGAAGGCACACGCTACCATCAACTTCAACATGGAAGAAAGACGGTGTATCTTGGACATAGGAGATTTCTTAGACGGGGCCACCCATATCGTCGATTAAAGAAGGCCTTTTTTGGTAGCCAAGAGTATGAAGATGCTCTGGTGGCATTGACTGGGGAGCAAGTGTATGAAAAGGTTAAAAATATCAGTGTCATCTTCAGTAAGACTGGAAAAAGTAGAAAAGAAACAAATATATGGAAAAAGAGATCTGTATACTTCGATCTTCCATATTGGTGCAATCTTGATGTGAGACACTGTATTAATGTCATGCATGTGGAGAACAACGTATGTGATAGTATTGTTGGCACGCTTCTCAACATACAAGGTAGTTCCAAGGATGGTGTGAAGGCAAGATTGGATTCCCAAGCAATGGGAATACGCGAAGACTTACATCCTAGGCCATATGGGAATAGAACTTATTGTCCCCCGACTTCTCATACTTTGTCTAAGGATGAGAAACGAAGTTTTTGTGAGTGTTTACATGGCACAAAAGTTCCCTCGAGGTATTCTTCAAATTTTAAGAGGCTTGTCTCAATGAAGGACTTGAAATTAGTAGGCCAAAAGTCTCATGATTGTCATGTCTTGATGCAACAGCTACTCCCAGTAGCTATTCGAGGCATCCCCGAATATGATCTTCGGGTCATTTTGACTAGACTTTGTTTCTTCTTCAATGCGGTTTGAAGTAAAGTTTTCGAGATTGAAAAGTTGGATGAATTGGAGAATGAAGGATATCTTATCTTGTGCCACCTTGAGAAGCTTTTTGTTCCTACATTTTTTGACACCATGGTTCATCTAATTGTTCATCTAGTGAGGGAGATAAAGTTGTGCGGTCCTATCCATTTACACTGGATGTACCCTACTGAAAGATATATGAAATTCCTAAAAGGGTATGTGAAGAACGCATACTGGCCAGAAGCATCAATTGTTCACGCACATAAAGAAGCTGTAAGGAAAGAAAACCATCGAATGACCGAACAAAGGTTGATTAGGGAGCATAACAGAACTTTTGCAATTTGGTTCAAACAAAAGGTCGAGCAATCTGATTGTGTTTCTGATACAATGAAATGGTTAGCACGTGGTCCTGAGGTTGATGTCATAAGTTGGAATTCGTATGTGATCAATGGTTATACATTTTACACGAAATCCCTATATGATAGGAGCACAGTCCAGAACAGTGGTGTTATGTTAGAAGCTGAATCTATGCACTTCTCCAGTTCAAAAGACAAGAGGCCTAAATTGGTAGTCATGCCATATTATGGGGTTATTGAAGAGTTTGGGAGGTGGACTATGTCAAAATTAGATTTCCCATCTTCAAATGCAAGTGGGTTAATGTCAACAATGGTGTTCAGATCAATTGGCTAGGATTTACTTTAATCGATGTCAATAGTAGAAGTTTTGGAGATGAATCTTTTATTATGGAAGACCATGTGAAACAAGTGTTCTATATCACCGATCAAGAAAATAAAATGTGGTCTGTAGCTCTCCAAGGAAAGAGGGTCATTGATATTGATGAGGAAAGTCATTCAAATTATGGTCTTCCTGAGAGTACTCATTTTTCAAGGGATCTACCGGACATGAACGAAGAAGATGAAGCGGATAATGAACCCGACATAAGAAATGATCATGAAGAAGGGATATGGGAGGATATCACTTTATAAAAGAGTCAATTCATAAGGTAATATTCATATGCAGAATTCTTTGAAAACTTTAAGGTTTTAACTATACTATATTCCTTCTATGTTCTTAAACAATGTCACGCTGACTATGAATTTGTTCTTGTTTTATTTTTGTGGCAGGATCCGATCCAAAGGGGCATGTTATAAAAGAGGATGTTACGTTGTTGGGTGGGAATCAGATGAAAGCATGGCGAATAATATATTGGGCATATATGTTGATTTACGTGCTGTATTTGTAACTCATTGTGATTGTAAGTTATCTTATTGTATAAATTACTTTAGCTGTTGTAATCATAGTATAATCATTAATTAAGAGGCCACATAACTCATGGTAAATAATATTTGTATTCTTTTTCCCAATTCAATTTATTCATAATTGTTCATAGCTTGTAGCTTAAAGTATCGACTTTTATGTGTTGTTTTGGGTGGTGGATTTGTGTAAATATATATGATCAGGAAGAACAGAATAGGGAAAAAATTTGGGAAAATTTAGACCGGAAATAAATAAGCCGATCTTAAATGTTCAACTGTTAAGACCGAATGTATTTCTATGTCTGGTCTTAAAGGTCAGGTTACATATTTGATATTAAGCCGGTCTTAAAAGTTGGTCTTTTAAGACCGGTTTATTTATAAGTCCGGTCTACAATTTCAATTTTTAAGACCGGATGTATATATCATCCAGTCTTGAAAGTCAGTCTTTTAAGACCAGGTAATTAGTCGTCTGGTCTTAGAATCCACTATTTTTTTGGACCAGATTGATCTTTGTCTGGTCTTAATATTCGAATCTTTTAAGAGCGGTCGAGTTTTTGTCCAATCTTAAAGGTTGAGTTTTAGGACCGAACAAAAAATATTTCAGATCTATTTAGTACGACTTTTAAGATCTAAGGTTTAAAATGTCCGGTCTAAAAGAAACTCTTTAAAACCAGTTCGAGTCCGGTCTTAAAAGGGAGACTTTTAATACCGTCAGGAACAAGACCTGACGTGGATCCAGTCTTACGATAGCTCTTTTGTCCGGTCTTGAAAGCTTTTTTTCCACCCGTGCTAAATGCTTCTACTGATTTGAAGATGTGTAATATTATATGCTGATGGCTTATCAAACCCTATATTTATATAGGTTTTTGGTAAGTTTCATAGCTGAAGTATATACCTTTTTTAGCCCACCAAAGCTTATAAACATATATACACACAAATTATAGTTTATATTAAATTAACATAAAACTTGATTTAATTACAAATTTCATGCTACCTATGGTGAACTAGTTAAAGGATAAACTAAGAAGCTATTTTTATATTTATTTCTCTATGTAGATAGGATTCTAATTCTTGTACTTCTTTAACTCACTAAATATATTTTACTTTGTTTTTTAAAATTATAGTAAAATCTTGAAGTTATGACACGAATTCATTATCTAATTAACGTGATAGGCATATACAAGTATATTTCCAATGAACGAATAGTATGAAGTTTCTAATTATATAGCAAATTCAGATCAGAAAAAAGTTGCAAAATACATATTTCAATTGATAAAAAGATACTCCTTTTGCTCCTAATTATAGGAGAAAGTTTGTATTGCAATTTGCACTACAAACTTTATCCTATAATTAGTATCGGAGATAGTATTAATTTAGAAAACCTTTACCACTCATTGTATTTAAATTATTTAATAGAGAAATACCCTTTCTGGTTCCTGACAAAAAACACGGACTCCATTTTGGTCCCTTACAAAAAAATCGACTCTTATTCGTCCTTTTTTAGGGACTAAAAAGGACTTTTTCGAAATTTGTGAGGGATAAAAATGTGAACCAACCGACCCTTATTCGTCCTTTTTATGGACTAAAAAAGACATTTTTTTTGTAAGGGACCAAAATGGGGTCCGTGTTTTTTATCAAGGACCAGAAAGGGTATTTACTCTATTTAATATTTGTGACATATTATCTCCCTAACTCTTAAAGACAAGAATAGTGGAAATACTTTATGTCTTCATAAAAATTATATTAATGAACAAAATTATTCTATAAATATGATAGTATTTAAAAAGATTTAAAATCGTTAAATTGTTTTGTAAAAGACATTCTGCCTATCCAACTGTAATTATTTGAGGGCAGAGAGGTTCCTCTTATTGTGGGTCTATATTCGCGTCAAAAGATGGTTGCCATAGTAGCAGCGTGTATATCAGTGGCAGAGCTAGGATTTTATGTTTGTGTGTGCACAATTAGTGCTACCCCCAAATTTTTTTGTTAAGGAAAATTTTAAATGCATTAAAAAACAAAAAAATATAGACAAGACAAGAAAAGAAAACTTAACATAGAAAAATAATAATCAAGAGTTAACTAAGCTATTACAACAGAATGATTA
The DNA here is from genome assembly GCA_025563575.1 of Acacia pycnantha. Classification (NCBI taxonomy): domain Eukaryota; kingdom Viridiplantae; phylum Streptophyta; class Magnoliopsida; order Fabales; family Fabaceae; genus Acacia; species Acacia pycnantha. Next base: position 5,841,838 of record JAMWYP010000002.1, on the reverse strand, counting down.
CAAAAGCACTCTTCGATTCTTCATTCCTTGAAAATATTGCATTATATCTTCATCATCAATCTTATCAAATATACCACGTTCAACATAAGTTAGCATGCATAAGTTAAACCAATCATCACTTATTCGATTGCGCAAATTGTTTGTAATAATAGATAACACCATATTTGTGTGTCAGGCTTTCTCATAAGTGATCACTTTACCAGGGTGAATAATGTTGGTTAATTTTTCCTATTACACGACTTTCATGCAAAGTTTCATGAGGTTGAAAACAAAAATTTTGTTTAATCATTGCGGAAACCTGCAACTCCTTACGGTCCTCATGAATTGTTAACCTTAACTCATTATGTTAATTAGTTATTAATTATTAATCCGTAACTCTTTACGGTGCTCATGAGAATTCATAACAATTTATAATATGTTAGTTCTCTATTGATTTTGATGATAACGGACAATTGTAAACTCAGATTGAAGTTTGTCTTTGTTAAGTTGAAAAACTTACTGTCAAAGGAAAACTCGAGTTTTGGTTTGGAAACTCGAGTTTGGACTTGACAGAGAATAGCTCAAGTTTTTGTAAAGTTAGGCAAACTCGAGTTTGGGTATTGAAACTCGAGTTTTGACCATACAGAGAACATCTAAGTTTTTCAAAGGCAAAGCAAACTCGAGTTTGATTTTAATGAACTCGAGTTTTGGCAAGACAGAGAGCTATCAATTTTTCATAATTAGCAAAACTCCAGTTTCCATTTGGAAACTCGAGTTTAGACTAAACAGAGAGTTCTCTAAGTTTCCAAGTTTTGTTGGAAACTCGAGTTTGGTTTTGGAAATTCGAGTTTACAGCATACAGAGAACAATAACGCTCAATTCTAAACTTGTGAAAAATCCAGTTTTGACTTGACAAAAGTTTTTCAAAGTTATTCTCACAAATGAGGAAAATCAAGTTTGGTTTTGGAAACTCGAGTTTAGGTCATACAGAGATGAACTCAAAGTTTCTAAAGTTTTGAAAACTCCAGTTTTGAGTAAGCAGAGAAGTTTCTATTTTTCAAAGATTTATGGAAACTCGAGTTTAGGCCAAGCAGAGAAGATGACTTTTATAAAGACTACCCCCAGACGATTTCACTACGGGGTTGATAAAAGAAACTTGTATGAAGAAAGTTTTATGTCCTGTCATATTAGTAGACTTAGGCAAATTAAAAGATGACTGCAATGTTGATTTATTTCCATGGATGTCTCCTTTTGAGTCTTTCCTATCGATTTCTGCTCCATATACTCCCAACCTTGTTAGATTATTCTATTTTAACATGGAATGGGATAATTTGGAAGACTGTGATAATGTGCTAGTTGAAGAACGAGTCACTACCCAAGTTAAAGGGGTAAAATTCACCATGTCTACTTCAATTATCAATTCTATTCTAAAGATTGATAATCCTCCTCCTGTCCCAATTATTCACAACTCTAATCGAGAGATTTTTGAGATCCTTCGACCAAATGAACCTGTACCTGAGAGTCAGTTGGTCCATCTTTCTTTTCCTCCTATATCTATGCCTCCTATCCATAGGGTGTTATGGTACATTTATTCAAGGAACATGATACAAAAGGGTGGCAACTTCACCCATTTTGCCCAGAAAGATTATCCACTCTTTGTTGACATAGTTAACAAAGTCCAAATCAATCTAGGCCACCAGATTTTCTAGGAAATCACCAAATTCAGATTTTCATCTCGAAGACCTTCTCACATTCCATACCCTTCTCTTGTGTCAGTCATTCTTTATTACTTCCGAATCTGGCACATTGGTGGACGTGATACATTGAAAACCCACACTGTATTTAGTAAAGCTCAGCTCAATCTTATGCGAATTAATTTTGAGGCTGAAGAATCTGGACAATCAAGAGCCCCATTTCGCTCAAGAGCCTCCTTTTCTAGAGCCCAAGAAGCACAGTCTGCTCCTCCTCCTCCTCAATTAAGAATCTTTCTGGCCACATGATAGATCAGGATTCTCAGCTGTCTACCTTGCTAGTCTCCCAAGAAAGGATGAATAATCGCCTAAATGCTCTTATCAAGAAGTTGGACACTGGTTCCTCTTCTAGTTTTGGGACTCCAACTGGGTTGAAGACCGAACCATCTTCACCTTCTGCCTCACCTTCATTCACCTTCACTACTCCGATCCCATAGCCCCCTCCACTGAACCTATTCCCTCTACTCCAACCACTGAGGTTCTTCCAACTTTTCCTACCTCACCAATCCAAGTTCCCTCACCTGCCTCTACTATCAAACTCCCTTCTCCATTATCTACTCCTCTAGTTGATCTTTCCATCTCAGCTCCATCCTCTTTTGTTGATGACAAAGGGGGAGAAGAATCACAGAAACCAGAGCACTAGAGTAGCATTAGAATCTTTAAGAGTTTGAGTAGTATTATTTTTTGATGTTTTGTTTTGTGTTACAAGTGATCTGAAGTTTCAAATTTTGTAACTATGTGACAAATAATTTGTTATCACTGTGATTTTGACTAACTCTTGATATACGAACTCCAAATTGAAATGAAATGCAATACTCTTTTGTTTCATTCGCTTCTGCTATGTTTATCTCTGATATTCTGTCTCAACATAACTGTCATGTTGCATTTCAAACCATGTTTGAATAAAATCATTTTAAAATTTCAAATCTATCAAACAAGTAGCAACTATGGTTTACAAGTGTTGTCATTATCAAAAAGGAGGAGAATGTTAGTTCTCTATTGGTTTTGATGATAACGGACAATTGTAAACTTAGATTGAAGTTTATCTTTGTTAAGTTGAAAAACTTACTTTCAAAGGCAAACTCGAGTTTTGGTTTGGAAACTCGAGTTTGGACTTGACAGACAATAGCTCAAGTTTTTGCAAAGTTAGGCAAACTCGAGTTTTGACCATACAGAGAACATCTAAGTTTTTCAAAGGCAAAGCAAACTCGAGTTTGATTTTAATGAACTCGAGTTTTGGCAAGACAGAGAGCTATCAAGTTTTCATAATTAGCAAAACTCCAGTTTCCATTTGGAAACTCGAGTTTAGACTAAACAGTGAGTTCTCTAAGTTTCCAAGTTTTATTGGAAACTCGAGTTTGGTTTTGGAAATTCGAGTTTACAGCATACAGAGAACAATGCTCAATTCTGACTTGTGAAAACTTCAGTTTTGATTGAAAACTCCAGTTTTGACTTGACAAAGTTTTTCAAAGTTTTTCTCACAAATGAGGAAACTCAAGTTTGGTTTTGGAAACTCAAGTTTAGGTCATACAGAGAAGAACTCAAAGTTTCTAAAGTTTTGAAAACTCCTGTTTCAATTTGAAAACTCCAGTTTTGAGTAAGCAGAGAAGTTTCTATTTTTCAAAGATTTACGGAAACTCGAGTTTCAGTTTGGAAACTCGAGTTTAGGCCAAGCAGAGAGCTCTGCTAAAATTGAACATTTTGAAAACTCCAGTTTTGGAATGGAAACTCCAGTTTTGAGATTTTGGACTAAAACATGTTTTCTCATCAAAGGTCCAAAACTCGAGTTTGTCACTTAATGACTCGAGTTTTGAACTATTCTCAAAACCTGCTTCAAAGACCAAATCGCGACATTCTTCTCTGGAAGGAGAAAACTCGAGTTAAGTTTTGGAAACTCGAGTTTAGGCTTTTAATGAAAAATGAAAACTCCAGTTTTGAAGAACAAACTTGAGTTTGTGTCGCTGGTTTTGAATTTCAAACTGGACCAATTTGTGAAAGCTTTGTGTTAGATTCTAATACTTCATATCATCACTCATTACTATTCCTAACTATGTTTAATCAGTTTGTTAGTGAGTTTCAGATGATTTAGAGAGAATTAAATGAAGCATTAGCATAAAGCATAAAGTGATGTCAGCTCATTAAATGAAAAGTCTAGAAAACTTGCATCCTTTTGGACAATCATTCTCCACACGTTTCAAAGGGATTAATGTTTCCTTTCCACATCCAGTAGCTGCTCTTCCAACGGATTAAAAGTCAAGAAGTCAATCCTAAACTTCTGTGCAGCTAGATTAACCAAAGAGTAGAGAGAGAAGAAGACCAAAACTTCAACTAAAACATTCCTAATGTTGGCAACGGTCATATTGAAGATTACAACGGTCATTTAATGATCTCTTGGTATAAATAGATATGCATTCAATTCTTCTCAACAACCAATCTGTGAGAAAACGAAAATCATTCAAGTTTCAACTACTCTGAGTTTTCTTGTGAGAAGTATCTTTTGATACATTGTACTTCAGTGTTTATTCTTATCCACTCTTAGAGAGAGTTCATTTATTGTAAATCATTCATTGTAAAGAATCTCAAGTCAGGGAACTTGGAGATTGGGATATTGATTGCAACTTGTAAGGGGGATTAAGTTCTAGTGAGAGAATTACTCTTGAGTTACAAAGTGTGTAATCAATTATGATAGTGAAAATCCCAGAGAGTCTGGGGACTGGACGTAGGTCAAGAGATTGGACCGAACCAGTATAAATCCTTTGTGTCTTGCTTCTCTTCCTTATCCTCTGTTTATCCCTGTTTTCATTACCCAAAAACAGAGCACTTCGAAAAAGTTTTTAGAATCCCCAATTCACCCCCCTCTTGGTGATTCAGCTCCACTTTCATAATATTCATGAGTTTCAGGATTGCTCGTTAAAACAACTATTAGGGTTTAGGATGATTTCAAAAATGACTATTGGAGATTAGGATTACCTTAGATCACTCGAAGACTTCAAGATTGTTGATGTCCTCTAACATTGATCCACACGGCTATCCCCTGATTGCAACGAGAATTCCTTCTCTTGAAACCTCCTGCTCCTTGGATGCTTGGTAGGCGAAGACAAGGTTGAGGTTTGGTTTCCTTGGGTTTTTTTCTTTCCAAGAAGGTGATGGTTTCTTGGAATTAGGTTATGGATAGGATGAACAAGGTTGGAACCTTACCCTTTTATGGATGGTGCCTTTTTCTCTCTAAACCTTTGGTAAAGACCGAAATTTAGAGAGCATAAGGATTCTTGTTTTTCTCCTAGAAAAACGTGCAAGAAAAATGCACAAAAAAATCAGCACTTTATAAGAGTCTAACCCTAATTTAAGTGCTTACAAGAAAGACCCAATCCAAGCTTGAAATGGAAAATCCAATTCATAATGAATGAAATTCATATCTTGATTGATTGATTGAATTTAAGATGATGAATCAAATTCATATTTTGATTGATTGATTGAATTTAATATGATGAATCATATTCATATCTTGTTAACCAAGTCACATTAAATTCACATCTTGATTGATTGATTGATTGAATTTAATATGATAAATCATATTCATATCTTGTCAACCAAGTCACATTAAATTCACATCTTGATTGATTGAATTTAATATGATGAATCATATTCATATCTTGTCAACCAAGTCACATTAAATTCACATCTTGATTGATTGAATTTAATATGATGAATCATATTCATATCTTGTCAACCAAGTCACACTAAATTCCCCCTTTTTTTCTTCAAAAAACGTCCATAGAAAGGGCACATAAAAAATCAGCACTTTATAAGAGTCTAACCCTAATTTAAGTGCTCACAAGAAAGGCCCAATCCAAACTTGAATTGGAAAATCCAAATTATAATGAATTAAATTCATATCTTGAATATTGAATAATAATTTAAGATGATGAATCACATTCATCTCTTAAACTAAAATTCAAAATCATTTTAAATCAATCCTCATTTATTATTTCTCCTATCTCCATCCAATCATTATTGGATCTTTATATATATATATATATATATATATATATATATATATATATATATATATATATATATTAGATAACTCAGAATTATCTTTTATAACCTAACATTTTGAATTAAAATTCAAATCTCCTCATTGGGTTTGGAGTCCCACTCCAACACAATTACACCTTTACTCTTGATAAAGCCCAATAACAATTATTAGTCCAAGTTTGCTAATTTTAAACAATTGAGAATAACCTTTGTGTGTGACCCATTAGGCCCAATTAGTCACTGACATAAATAAACTTGGACCAATTAAAAACCCCTTTAACAGGCCCAATTTATTTAATGACCTCATAGGGCACTAGCAATGCTCTGCAGCCCCAAAACTAATTGAGTTGATCAAGTGATCTACCTTTCATATTTGGATACCGTGCAGGCATCATCATTCACATTTAGTCGAGAGCAAATATAGAGTATCATCTCTCTTAATTGACTAAATGTAGCTATTTCACAAAACTAGGAATCTTCCTATATTAACTCTATAATAGATCATGACTAATCCCTTGTAGGGGACTGAGTCCTCCCAGCATGTCCATCTATACTCATGTATTCGAGTTACACCAAGAGTACACTGTTCTCCCCATTTTCAGGTGGATAGATCGAGTTGTACGGTCAAAGTATAACCCTAGGACATAGTGTTCGACGACATCCTTAAGTCCAAGACGATCCGCACTACCAAATGATGAGAGACTTTACATATCCAATGATACTCTCTACAAATAATCTTTGTGGAGTCTCTCGGTGAGTCGTTCGGTGCTATCTGTTCTCCAACAGATCCACCTACGACATCAACTAAGGCATCACCATGCCTGTATTCCATGAGGTCCCTACCTTGTATCTCATACATGTAGATGATGTCGTACTAGTCTTATTGAGATCTTCAATGCCCTTTCTTGGTGATTCAAGACTAGGAACAAGTTTTAGGCAATAGATATCCAGTGTTCTCGTGTCCTCATGATCATGATCTCTATCATTGATCCTCAAGAATAACACATGTTCTATTCCTAGGGCTTTTATCTTCAAACACATATTTACCTTAAAAGAAAGGCAAGACATAAATATGATAAAGATAAAATATGCTCATTTATTAATAATGAAATACTACAACGTAGAAATGGTGCTGATCTGTCCTTACAGATTGTCTCTAGGACACCTAAATACTAACAAATAATAGAATCAACAGAAGTGAAATGTTTTTTTCTCTTTGGAAATATAATGAATGTAGTAACTTATTTGAAAACAGCACTTAAAACAATACCTATTTTCTTCAACCAGGTCATGCAGCCAGATAAGGTGAAGCTTCCAGAAGATAATGCTAGCAAGGAAAAAAAGGGGAAATTGTAGAAGAAAATTTCAGCAGGTATAGTAATAAGAGTAGCAGTTACATCCCCTTCTCGTGCTAGACATTTAAGTAAGGTAAATGTGTGCTCATTTTCCTCCAAATTGTCTAGAACAACAAGCCATATTAGTGAAGCAAGATCATAGGCTAAGTCTCTTGATTATTTCCCACAAGCAATGAATAGATCTGTTAATAAAACCCCAAGTGACTCTTACAAACAATAATACGCATTAACAACATTTAAGCTAAATTACAGCATACAAAAAGGCTCAAAGGGGGCTTGATCAGTTTAACTCGCAGTTATGAAAACAAATCAACGTTTTTACAATGTAGATTAAATTTGATTAGAGTATATATATGCACAAAGATTAGATCCATCATAAGAAACAAGCATTTGAACCCAAAAGGGAATAAAAAATAAAGTAGGTAAGATCAGAAAACAGTTTAGTTGGAAAAGAATAATAGAATATTTATTTCTCAAACCAGATACCTGCGAGAATTAAATCTCTAATAATCTGATTGTACCCTAAATAACCATCTAGAAAACCAAAGAAATCCTGGCCAGCTACAAACCAGTGAGTAAAAGAGCAGATCAAATGTTTTAGGGCTCATTTACTTAATATAATTACTCCCCCATGGTTTCAACAGATGCAATGCAAATGCATCTGTTGAATCATAAATTTAACATCTAATGAATACAAATGCTTCTTCATCATTTGAATAACAATAACACTTAGCAAGTTAGAATCCCTGATTATAAATTCTCCCAATGTGTGCTCAGTTCCTAGATAAAATACAGAACACAAATAATTTACTACACATAAAACGTGAACAGCAGTATAACCACAATATAGAATACCTAAATGTTTCAATTTGATGTGATCATCTATGATGGGAAAAAATGCGTAGAAATAATAATGGCAGGTGCAGAATACCTAAAACAAATAGGAATGCGATGATGCAGGTCAATTGATACCTGAGCATCTAAAAATGTGCAGATCAATTCCAAAGCAAGCTCCATTGAAGGTTAAAGATGTATCATTTTTAGTTTGGTGCCTCTCTAGCCAACAACAAGTGATCTCCATCAATGTCTGTTGCCTCTCTAATATCTATCAATGACGCATAAGTTAATAACCAACCTAGTAACATTATGTTTTGTGATGATTGTTGTGGTAGGAAGTTAGTTAATTAACATTCTAACTAGCTAACGTATACAGATAGTAAAGTTAAAGCATCCAACACGTAAAACCCTAAATCATACATCTATAATAATAAAACATATTCCCCTTGTTCTAATCTAAGAACACAAATGTCTAACCATAGTGGATTAGCGTATGATTAATATAGGATCTGAAAGGCTCTCCGGGATGTGTATGAGTTAATACCGAAGAGAAAGTGAATGCACAGTGGAATAGAATAGTAAAAGGATATGAATAGTCTGTGTGTACCTTGTGGGTAATCTCCTATTTATAGAGATTACCTCGAGGGTTTTAGTTCGTGTGTAGTGCGTGCCTCCAAGCCCTCAACGTTCTGCTCCACTACCTGACGCATCCCTGCTCCACTACATGTCTCTGCTCCACTACATGTACTGTCGGGATTAGAGGGTGATTAGCATCTTACCTACTTAAGGAGGGCTTCCGTCATAACATGCCTTCATTGGGCCGTATCATACCTGGGCCCAAAATACGAGTCCATAAGAGTTTCCCCCAAGATTTATTGACTGTTAAAAACCCACCCTTTAATCGTCGAGATTAACAGTTGCCCTCAATCCTGGTTATCATAAAATGAGAGGAAGACAAATCGGTTTCAATTTGCTTATATTGCTTCCGTCATGGCATAAAAATGCCTTTTCTTGCGCACTAGCCACGATCGCCATCTTTGGAACCCGTGAGCATTTAATGTACACGTTGTTCCATAACCGTCACATGTCATTTCGTAGCCATCATCATTGCACTTTTAGGTTTTCAAATTTGATCTTCTGTACAAATGGTCTTCATTGCCCTCGTCACTTCGGATTCAAAACGTTTAGAAATTCATGTTTTCCGCCTCTCTTTAACACTTTTTGCCAGACATTTTCTGTCTCACTTAGAAAAAACCTTTCTTCCTCCGGAACCCTCTTCGTCTTCATATTGTCACTTGTGAGTTCCAACTTTCAGAAATTTCTCATAAAATCAAGTATTCCCTCTGCTTCCCTATCTTTCTTACCGTTTATCTTGTTTGATCAAATCTTCTGCTGCTCTGCATTTTGTTTTCCATCACATCTCATCATTTGGTTTTCTGGGTGGCGGTGATGATCATATAAGGAATTTCTTTCTGAAGGCCAAAAACTGACACCTTAAACCTGAGTCATACCAGTAAGACTTCTACTTCCATTCATCATTTTTCTAAAGTTCCCATGGATCGCGATAGTCCTCCGCTCATAGATATGTACGGTAACCCAATCCCTGAAGAAAATAGAGAGGCACTTAAGAAACTCTCAGGCAGAACAAAATATTGGCTCTGGCAATAGCCCGTACTGACGAAGAAAAGCAGGCGGCGTTACTAGGTAAACCCAGTGGTAGTTGGAGTAAAAGAAAACCCCGAACACCTATACCAGATAATCGAAACTCCAATGCCTTTTTCCCGGGGGTTTACTTTAATCCACCCCTGATTCCAAACCGAGACCCGATCACATCCATCTGAGATTCTCCCCTCGCTCAACTAGAAAATATACTCCAGGATAAGTCTAGGTCTCGAGCCAAAGACGTCCCTGACCCTTATGGTGAATGCCTCTTTTTGGGCATTGAACTCGCCAACAGCGGCCGTAACTCAGAAGTCTAGCAGATATTGGCCTCCTACATTCATGAACGTACTCCGACTCGTACCTCGGCTCCTGTCTATCTGGATAATCCCGACCTGCTGCCTGTTGATTTTTCTCATGGCTACTCTTTTGACCGAGGTATACCTCCTATTTCTGACTTATACGTTTTGTGTTTTTTCATTATAGGCATAAATGGGTTCACCCTTGCATCACATCGTGTTATCCGCTACGGGGGAATCGAGTTTTGCTAGAAACTTAGACACTTCCAAATTATCAGCCCCATGGATCAACGAGGTGCTTAATATCAGAAGTACAATGACCGCTAAAGAAGTCATCGGACTAGGTCTTCGTGACAGGAAGGACTATGTCTTTTGCCTGTCATGCCTTACCGAATCCATATCTAGCTTTCGAACCAGTAATGACGATCCCTATTTCTTTTATTTTTACAAATATTGCATATCTCGGCTCGGTATGCACTTCCCCCTTACCGAGTTCCAACTACACCTTTTACATCACCTGCATCTTGCTCCCTCCCAACTCCATCCTAATAGCCGAGCTTTTGCCATCGCTTTCAAAAACTTTTGCCGAGTGAAAAACTTAACATGCACCCTTCTGACATTCTTTCATTTTTATTTTGTCCACGAAGCTTGTAGTAAAAAGGCCAATAAGGAAGCCGACAAAGAAGCTTCAACTCGAAAAGGTTGGACCTCCCTTCGGAGTGTCCGTGCCTGCAAGCTCTTCAAAGCTTTCACCGAATCGTGGAAAAGCTTCAAGCCCTCATTTTTCAAGGTGGTTGCTGTGCCGAATCAACTACCCTGGTTCCTTCAAGCCTATGAGTCTGGGGAGACGGAGGAAAGATTTCCCCTTTATTGGACTCTAGATCATCACAAAAAATTTTCTTCTGACTTTGACTTGTCTTCCCATTCCTTTTCTTCTGCCGAAAAGGCAACAGTCACCTTTTTAGAAAGACAAATAAAAGAAATTGGCCTGTTGAAGTCGGTGGACTACGTTTTAACAACCCAGCCAAAGAGACAACTTGCAACGAGTATGTGCATTATTATTTGTGTCTTATAGCATGCTTGATTTCTAGTGGACGAATAACTAATCAATTAAATCACTTCACAGATTCGAGAATGGAACAAAGACCAGCGTTTGTTGCAGCCTTGGATAATCCAAGAATAACAAAGTCGGTCTCAAAATGAACCATATCAGGTTCCGAAGCAGCTAGTACTAACAAAACCGGCTAGATTAATCCCCCAAAATGATCCAAGACCACCAAAGCAACCTCGTCCTCAACCTCAAAGAAAGTCATTCCATCCATGACAGAGATTCCCATTCCTACCTCGACGAACATTCTAGCCGAAACTCCTCCAACAGAGACTCCTGTCGCCTTTCTCCCTTCCGCCTCTCATTTTGGAAGTCTGCCTCTGCAACCTCCAGCCCCAGAACTCCCTTATGGTATCATCTGGGGAGAAGGGGTTCTTATACATCTTAGCAATGCTATCACACTCCCAGAACGCTTCTTTACATCAGCAAAATATGACACGCCCAAGCTGCAAGAGCTGTCAAATATAGAGCATTACGGCTTGAAGTGTGCCAGGTTAGCCCAAGCCTTGACTACGTTAAACGTGAAATATGCTAGAAAAGTAGAAAAACTGAAGACGGTCAAGTTGGAAAACTAGGAACACATCCGTAAATCTGAGGAGATTAAGAACGAAGCTCAAAGGCAAGTACAAACAACCGAGGCAGTGAGGGAGAAAATGAGTGAAGAGCTGCAGAAGATCAAAGAAGACCTAGGGAAGGAGAGAGAGGCCCTGAGGAAAAATAACTCAGATTTGGATCAGCTTCGGCAAGAGAGCGCTTGGGACAAGAAAATCCTGGAGCAATCCCGGTCGGAGAAAAAAGAATACCTTTCTGACCTGAACCAACTCCATGTCGCCCTGGAATCCGCTCGTGAAGCTTGTGGCATAAAGGTGTGGCCGTAAAGAAATTTTTCGGAGAATCTTTTGAAAATGATTTAAAGCAGATTCTGCTTCTGAACCCCGACACGACTTTAAATACATTCGGGTTGGATTGCATGTCTTGGGTTGTGGGCGGTAAGATAGTCCCACTCTTTCCTCCTTCCGGCGATGCCTCTGAAAGTCAACTGGGGGAAGATCAGGATGAAGGTGAGGAGGCTGAAACTGACGTTATGACTCCATTTGCCTGAGGGTCGAGATTCTGGCATTGTCTCAATCTAGTCTTGGGGTACTAAAGCCCAATTCTTGTAATCTTCTACCGGGTTAATAATCGGTTTTTGTTCCTGTATATCATATTAAGATATTTATAATGAATGAAACACTTGTTGCAAGAATAGAATATCTGTCATTTATTTGTTGAATCCGAATATTATTCCAAATTAACTTCACATTATATTCGCTTCCCTTCACGAACTTAAATTTGTCTTCAAAATTCATCAAAATGATTTGGCCAGAGTCAGAAATTCGCTGCTCAGAATACGGGTCTGGGACCACCCAGAAACTAAACGCTCTGGTGTAGCTGACCAGAAATCAATCGGGAGCAAGAGCCATCTGTCACTTATCCAGGTTCAGTGTCGCAACTGAACTCTAAACAGTCTGACTTGATCAGGGTCATTGTGACGGCTAACTTTACTACCCTAAAACTTTGATGCATCACAACCGCGATGGGCTTCATTGGTTTTGTCGTGTTCCAAAAGAAGCACGTACTAACCATTATGTGGGCTTTACCGTATCTCGGAGGAATACGTTTTAACCATTTTCTCGGCATTACCATATCACGAAGGGATATGCTTTAACCTTTGTCTCAGTGTTACCACATCCCGGAGGAATACGTTTCAACCTTTATCTCGGTGTTACCGCATCCCGGAGGAATATGTTTTAACCTTTATCTCGGTGTTACCGCATCCCGGAGGAATATGTTTTAGCCTTTATCTCGGTGTTACCGCATCCCAGAGGAATACGTTTTAACCTTTATCTCGGTGTTACCGCATCCCAGAGGAATACGTTTTAACCTTTATCTCGGTGTTACCACATCCTAGAGGAATATGTTTTAACCTTTATCTCGGTGTTACCGCATCCCAAAGGAATACGTTTTAACTTTTATCTCAGCTTTACCGTGTTTTCTAGGAAACACGTCTGTTCTCAAGAAAACTGTTTTAACCGTTATCTGCAAATGAGCTTTGTATCTTACAGGTGTGGCTTGAGCAATTTGCAATAAGTTCTTCAATGAGAAGCTCTTCTATATAATAAAATTTAGCAACATGGTCGCTCTTACATGATGCCTTTTTAAGAATTTACAATATTCGGCCATCGGGCCTTCTTTTCATGGATTTCGGTCTTTAACTGTCGTAAAACTTCAGCTTATCCACATTCCACGTTCTCTTGACCGCCTTTGCCTTTAAGGTTTCTAACATGTAAGCTCCCTTCCCAAGATTTTCTCTAACTCGATAGGGACCTTCCTAATTTGGTTCTAGCTTTCCCTCCTCGGCATTCTTGTTGCCTATATTGGCTCTACGAAGAACCAAATCACCTTTTTCAAACGATCGGGGTTTCACCCTCTTATTGTATCTCGTTGCAATGAGTTGCTTTGTGGCCAAGTCTTAACAGTGTGCTGAGATTCTGACTTCATCAACCAAATCCAACTCCATCAACAAAGCTTCGTTATTTTCTTCTTCATGCCCGGTTTTAATTCTCCTCCACGAGGACTAACCAATTTCAACTGGGATCATGGACTCGCATCCCTACGTCAACCTGAAAGGTGTTTCCCTTGTCAAAGTTTGTATGGTGGTCCGGTGTCCCTACAAGACATAATACAGCTGCTCCACCCAGTCAAACTTTGCCTCCTTCATCCTCCTTCTTAATTCGTCTACGATAACCTTGTTAGTGGCCTCAGCTTGCCTGTTAGATTGGGGATGTTCTATGGAAGTGAAGTGTTGTTTAATTTGAAAGTCGAATACCATTTCTTAGAAACCCTTGTTAATAAACTAGGTTCTATTATCCATGACGATCTCTGCCGGGATTCAAATCGAGATACGATGTTTCTTGAAAGGAATTTCTGTACCCGAGCTGAAGTTATTGTCGCCACTGGTTCTGCTTCTATCCATTTGGTGAAGTAGTCAACGACTACTATGAGCCACCGAAATTGTCCCGGGTCCGCTTTAAATGGTCCTAGTAAATCCAAACCCCATTTAAGAAATGGCCAAGGAGCCGTGATAGTTTTTAACTCTGCTGGAGGCAGCCACATTACCCTAGCATGGTTCTGGAAACTATCACATTTCTATACGTGCTCCTTGGAATCCGCCATCATGGTAGGCCAATAATACCCATCTCTCAAAGCCTTTCTGGACAACGCTTTGGCACCCATATGTTGCTCGTTAATCCCCTCATGTATCTTGTCCAAAACATATTCAGCTTCTTCCGATTTGAGGCACCTTAACATTGGGGAATGCAAGCCTTTGCAGTACAACTGATCATCAACTACTGTATATACTGCTGCCTACCTCTCCAACTTCTTTGCTTCGACTGAATCATCAGGAAGAAATCCTCTTTCCAAGTAATCAACAATCGACTTTCTCCAATCCCCGGATTCCGAGATGATCATGACGTAACTCGGCTCTGACAGACTCTCCTGAATTATCGTTCAGTGACTGTCGAGGCCTTTAGTACTTTCTAGCTTAGACAAAATGTCAGCCCTGATATTTTCTCCCTTTGGGATATGTGTCACAATAACCTCTTCAAATTCCACCATCATCTCTTTTACCTTTTTTAGGTATTTGATCAAGAGAGGGCCCTTGGCTTGATACGTTCCTTCAATCTGAGATGACACAAGCTAGGAGTCAGTAGACATATGCACTTTCTTAGCCCTATTCTCCTTAGCCTGTAACAATCCGGCGATAAGAGCTTCGTATTCAGCTTGATTATTAGAAGTGTCGAAATTGAATCATAGGGAATGCTCCATAGAAATTCCTTTGAGACTTTCCACGATGATTCCAGCTCCACTCCCTTTGGCGTTCGATAAACCATCAAGAAAGACTTTTCAAATCTCTGTCTTATTTGCATCTCCTCCGCCCGACAGGGTCAACTCCATTAAAAAGTTTGCCAAGGCCTACGACTTAATGGTGTGCTGAGCTTCATATGTAATATCAAATTCAGACGATTCTATTGCCCAACTTATCATTTTGCCCGCCATGTCCGGTTTGTGAAGCATCTGCCGAATTGGTTGGCTCATCCTGACTATGATCGGATGACTGTGAAAATATGGACGGAGTCGCCTTGCCGTAGTAAGTAAAGCAAACGCCATCTTCTCCAACTTCTGGTATCTCAGCTCTTAGCCCTGCAAGGCCCAACTTACAAAATATACCGGTCTTTGACCGTCCTTCCCTTCTCGAACTAGCATGGCACTCACCACCTCATCTCCCACAGACAAATATAGTATCAATGTTTCTCTTGGCTCTGGTCGGGATAACACTGGCAGGGCCTCCAAAGACTGCTTTATATTCGTGAATGCTACCTCGCATTCCGAGCTCCATTCACCATGGGATTCTTTCTTTAGCAACCTAAAAAAGGGGAGAGAATTCTCCGCTGACTTAGGTAAGAATCTATTCAGAGCAGCTAATCTCCCGGTTAGCTACTGTACTTCCTTTTTGTTTCTCGGAGCCTTCATATCCAGTATGACTTGACATTTATCTGGATTAGCTTTAATTCCTCTATTCGTTAGCATGAAACCCAAGAATTTCCCAGCCAGAAATCCAAATGCGCACTTAGCCAGGTTGAGCCAAATTTGGTGTGCCCTTAACTTATCAAACATCTGCTGCAAATCATGGATGTGGCTCCTTGGCTCCGCTGACTTGACGATCATGTCATCAATATACACTTCAACGTTCTTTCTGATCTGATCCTCAAATACTTTATTCATCATTCTTTGGTATGTCGCCCCGGCATTCTTTAAACCAAACGACATCACGTTGTAGCAATAAATCGCCCTCTCAGTAATGAAGGCTGTCTTTTCTTGATCCTCGGGGTACATGGCAATTTGATTATACCCCAAATATGCATCCATAAAGGAGAGGAGTTGAAAACCAAAAGAATTATCCACCAATTTATCTATACTAGGCATTGGAAAGGCGTCCTTAGGACATACCTTATTTAAAGGCTTGTAGTCCGTGCAGACCCTCCATTTTCCGTTTGGCTTCTTAACCATGACTACATTGGACAGCCACGTGGTGTACTAAACCTCCCGAATGAATCCGGCTTCTAACAACTCCTTCACATGCTTCTCCAAGGCTTTCCCTTTTTCTTCCCTGAGATTCCTCTTTTTTTGGGCTACCGAGATGGACCTCGACTGAATTGCCAACTTATGGCAACAAAATTCTGGATCCACGCCAGGTATCTCAAACGGCCTCCAAGCGAACACATCTTTATTCCTTCTCAAAAAATCCTCCAAATCGGATCGAACTGCTTGGTCTAGTGCTTTGCCGATTTTGGTAACTTATCCCGGTTCAGTACCCAGAACGAGATCCTCCAGCTCTCTATTTGGCTCTGCTCTCTGGATCTTATCTTCTTCCCGCAAATCCAGTTCTACCAGATTAACCAAATCCTCCAAAGACTTTATCACCTTACCCGGACTCTTCCCTTGCGGGTTCCGAGATGAGGATGATGGTCCATCCTTTCTCTCTTTGTCCTGTTGTGTCAGTCAATTTAGCAAAATTAAAGGATGATTGCAACTTAGATCTTTTTCCATGGATTTCTTCATTTGAATCTTTTCTGTCTATCTCTGCCTCATATACTCCTAATCTTGTTAGACTGTTCTATTTTAACATGGAGTGGGACAACTTAGAGGATTGTGATAGCATGCTAATAGAAGAACGAGTCTCTACCCAAGTTAAAGGGGTAAAAATCACCTTGTTTGCCTCTATTATCAACTCCATCCTGAAAATTGATAATCCTCCTTCTATTCCATCCATTCAATATTCAAATCAGGAGATCTTTGAAATTCTGAGGCCAAATGAACCTGTTCCTGAAAATCAGTTGGCCCATCTATCCTTTCCTCCAGTGTCAATGCCCCCTGTTCATAGAGTTTTATGGTATATCTACTCTAGGAACATGATTCAGAAGGGTGGAAATTTCACTCACTTTGCTCAGAAAGATTATCCTCTCTTCGCTATCATTGTCAATAAAGTCCCTATCAATCTTGGCCACTGGATCTTATAGGAAATAACTAAATTCTGATTTTCATTTAGAAGGCCTTCACACATTCCATTTCCCTCCCTTGTGTCAGTAATTTTATTCTATTTCAAAATATGGCATGTTGGTGCATCTGACACAATGAAAACCCCTACTGCCTTTGGCAAGACTTGGCTTAATTTGATGAGAATTAATTTTGAAGCTGAAGGATCTGGGCAATCAAGGGCCCCCTCGAGATCCTATGCTAGAGCACAAGAGGCCCAATCAACTACTCCTCCTCAGTCATCATTTCCCTCTGATTTTGATGAAAGGGTCAAAGCTATAGTAGATAAGGCTATCTCTGATATGACTAAGCGAATTGAGGTTGAAGTGGGAAAGTTGGTTGGAGAAGTGCAAAAAGGTAATCATGATTTGGTGGATACTCAGGATGAGCAGAAGGAACAAGTGGAGAATCTCACTGGTCATTTTGGAGATCAAGATGCAAGGATCTCCACCTTGATAGTGTCAAACGAGAGGTTGAATGACAAGATGGACAAGATTCTGAAGTTTCTCTCACCTGCTGGTCCAAGTCCTAAACCTGAACCTAATTCCCCCTCATTCACTTTTACTACTCCCCTTTGTACCCACATCTGACCCTATGGCTTCTACCCCATGTAACACCCCCAGGGGTGCCGGCATACTTGCCATATTCTTACGCAGTAGTGTGGCAAAATCAGAAATAGTTTGTTATACTGAAAAGGCGGAAATTAAATTTGATTACATACAGGGATATTCCCAGGGTTTATACCCCTTACAGACATTCACATTCATTACATTCAGTGTAAATCAAAAATCAACTAAACACTGTCGCTCCTCGGTTATTAGAGTTGTCCTTTCGCTGGGCCATCTTCAAGCAATGCTCCCTCCTCGAACCTTGTGCAGCACTTCTCTCTTGCGCTCACCTGTCTATTGGTTGGTAGTAGAGGGTGAGATTCTGAGGAATCCCAGTAGCAGACAATACCAATACAATGCATGCAAGATAAATGCTAATGTATGATATACTTGCCTTGCACAAGCTCATGTTAACATAATGACATATCTGCATACTCAATGCTTTATGCATCATACTCATGGCCATAGCATAATTATAAACAGAGCTTCAATCATTCAAGTATGTTAAACATAGCAAGCAAGTATAACAATCAAACATATACATACAAGCAATATTATCAAATACATGCAAGTAAGGTAAGCCCACTACCTTTTAAAGGACTACTGTCCTTAGACGGGTTCTTCTTTCGCTAACCGTCAGGGTTGCTTGAAATTCTTTCCTTCATTCTCCATATGGCCCTAAGGATATAACCATACTTTTAGAACCAAGGAAAATGAATGTTTATTTTCCTTTTTAACCCTTATTTCATTAGGGTTTAATAAAGTAACTTAAACTTGTTACTTTCAGCCTTTATCTTTCACTGTCCTTAAAAGTCCAGCAACTTCAACTATTTTTAATTAATACAAAAAAAATAATTTTAAGGTTCCGTCAATTCTCACGTGTTTCTAGGAAAGTCCACTTTCATATAAAATTACGTTAAAAGGTCAGGACCTTTCAAATAATTCCCAGGTTTTACGTTTCCACTGACTGTCCTGTTAAGCTTCCATAATTCATTGCTTATCTTTAAAAATCATATCTAGAGTTCCAGATGTCCAATTTAGGCGTTTCAAAACCATATGAACTCCTTTTTAAGTCTAGTGTTTGGAAAAATTTGTTCTAATAATTAATCAGACGTAAATAATTCCCAGTTCCCAAAATCGTCCAGACTATCCAGATTTGTTTCCAAAACACGGGGTCATTTTGTACAATTTATTTCTCTTTGACCAGAGTTTAGAAAAATACAAAATACCCACCATTTTAAATATATGAATGTCCTCTATATTCTGGAATATTTTCAGAATTTTTAAAGAACTTTAACCCAGTGAAAACGTGAATGCCAACAGACTTCCTCCAGACTTCCAAAACTGGCAGTTTCAACGTTTTTGCAAAGCTTGTGATTTCATGCACTAAAGTGCCTTTCAAAATCCATCCACCAACTTATTCCCACACTATTTTTCATAAGGAACATGGTAGTGGTCTCAGAATTTTGAAATTCCATTTATTTCTTGGTGTTTACCACGAATTTCCATATCTGGGTTTTAATACTAAAATCTCCAAAATTTCAGAAAAGTGTTTAGAATCTTACCACAAGTATTATATTGCTGTAGCTCTTGTGGGTTCTCTTACTTCACTTTTCCTCTTATTCCTTCAGCCTAGAATCCAAAAACAACCCTTGCATGAAATGTAATACCCTAAAAATCTCACTTATGATAGATATCATAAATTAGTAAATAATACCTATTGGAAATAGGTGAATATGTAGTCTCAAATTTTGTAGAGTAATTACTTTGTTCCTAGGGTAATTTCTCTTGAAATTGGGAGAAATAAAGTGCCAAAATCCCTAAGTGAACTTATGGGTCATAAAATACCCTGATAATATTATGATAAATCCTAAGAGGCAATTAAATATTTATTAAAAATTAGAAAGTATGTTGTCTCTAATTTAGGTAATTTATGGGATTATTTTCCTTGGAAAATAATGAGGCAAAATTTAATATTATTTTGGGGACCATAAGTTGCCCAGTGATTTTTAAAATAATACATGGTGCATAAATTACCAATGTCAGTGCAATAGTTGTGAGGAAATGATTAATCCTAATTAAGAAAATTATCAACAATTAGTAAGTGATTAAATAAATAATTAATGGCTAATTATTTAAGCATGAATCAAGGGAAATGTCCAAAGTTAATTATGAACAACCCTTAATTAAAGATTAGTGACCAATAAAGTGTCAAGTTTAGCAAAAAGATAATTGCTAATTAATTAGACATGATTAAGTAATGTATAAGATGAATTACAGAAGTTCCCTAAAGCCTAATTAACTAACAAAGGATGGGATCAAGACACTAATCAAACTTATTGATCAACTTTGACAAGTCAACATTAATCAATGGCTAAGATTTAATCTTATAAAGCTAATCTAATGGTTCTAATTAATTGAACCTTAATCCTTGGCAAAATACATCAACCAATGGGAACACATGAACATAGGATATTTGTGCAAGTGGGAAGCATATTCCTTGGTCAAAATTCTCCATGAATTTCGAAATAAATAGAAGAAAAAGAAGAGAAATATGTGTGTGTGAAAAGGGTTGAGCAAGTGGAAGAAAAATGAAAAAGAAGAAAGATATTTGTTGAAAAAGCAAATAGGATAAATGAGAACCGATAGAAATTAAATCCTATCTTGAAAACCATGAACTAAGTATTAAACATCAGGGCATATTAGGAACAAGTGAATTTTTGTGCTGGAGTGGGTTACCTCCGATGTCATTTCCGTAACCGACGAGGTTTATCTTAAAATGACTATCAAGCTAGAAAATACCCTTAATGGGACCATAATTTTTGTTAATCCAAATATTTCTCAAGAGGAAGCATAGACCTCCAAAGTTATGTCGAGGAATATTTGAGATTATTTAAGATTACGCGATTAGAACACCAATCAGGGGAATTTATCGGTTGAATCCATAAAGCATACTAAGTGACATCACATTGGATGACATCATTTTGTTGAAGAAGGGGGAGGGGAGGTCGGCACAAAGAGGTGGAGGGAGGAGATGAAGGCTTGACAAAAACCCTAGATCCAAGGGTTTAAATTGAAGGAGATAAAGTTTGGAAAAGTGCAATTTTGCCCCCCAACATATGCCTATAAATAGTTGTATTTTTCACACCAAATCTCAAGCAACATTTCAAAAGTCTAGAGAGAGGAGAGAAGGAGGAGCTCTTGTGAAGAAGTAGCAGAGTTCTGGGTAATTTCTTCGGTCCCTAGTTTTAAGTTCTAGTATTTCATTCGGTAGTTTTAGTATAGATGTTAGTTTGATCTTTAATCTTCCAAGTATGATGTTGATATCATGTTTTAAGGTTAAATATGATATTTGTTTCGAAAATATGATGGAGAAAGAGTTATAGCAAAATTTTGGAAGATTAGAGTCAAAGTAGCGAAGCTCTGGCAAAATTTAGTCAATTAGTAAAGTCAGGGGCAAAATGGTCATTTATGACTAAAATGTCTGTTATGATGTTGATCATTAATAAATACGCTATTATCCTTATAGGATATCTGTAATCACGTCCCGATCAACAGTCGTACCGTATTTCGTCAACGAAAGTACGTTCGCGTACTGTAACACTAACTCTGATGGTTATTGTATGCGTATATGAATTATGTGTATTGTATGGTATGTTTATTGAGTGCATATGGGTGTTAGAAGATAACTGTATGCTAGGGGGAGCGATACATCTGCAAATCTTTGGGAGCAATACATCTCGCATCTTTGGGAGCGATACATGCACTTTGTTGGGAGCGATACATTTGCATTGGTTGCGTGCTCTTATACTGTTAATGTTGTGAATATCTATAATCCATATATTGTATATATAAGCATGAGGTTAACCGTTACCTGAGGTCCGATGCGCGTTGGACCTCAGCTCTTAACATAGCTTCAGGGTCGAGAGGACCGAGGATCGAGGATAAAGGCAAGCAGCCCGCACAGAGACCCGGCTGTAGACTTCTTCTATTTATGTAGTTACGTTTATGTTAGACGTTCGTAATAATGTATCGTTACTGTAATTAGCCAGACTTACGGCATTTTGAATATAAGTATCAGTTACTCTCTTGCTCCGATGCTCTACTCTGATGAAAAAAATTATTTATTCGGCTTTTGAAAATGGGATTTACAAGGTTGATGATGATGGTGATGATTGTGGAGATGGAGGAGGAGAGGAGAGGAGTTGGAAGAGTTGAATTTGTGTTGAGAGAGGGAGGGAGGCCGAGAGGAATTAGAGGGAGTTGGGAGAGAGTTTGTGTTTTGTGATTGTGTGTGTGAATGAAGGAGGGAGGGACGTGAGTTTTCGGTTTAAGTGTGTGTGTGTGATTGTGAAACTAGTGCAAAAAAGGGCTTTAAGACTGCCTCATTTGGAGCGGATAATCGACGCACCGGTCTTAAAGGTGTGACCGGTGGCAGTTTTGTAAATAAAAAGAACTTCTTAAACAATGAAGGGCTATAAGACCGCCTCATTTAGAGCGGATAATCGAAGCACCGGTCTTAATTGTGTGACCGGTGGCAGTTTTGTAAATAAAAAGAACTTCTTACACAATGAAGGACGCCTCATTAAGACCGGACTAAGTATCGACCTGGTCCTAAATCTGTGACCGGTGGCATATTTGTAAATATAAAGAACTTCTTATTCGATCAATTTTTCATAGATCTTATCCGCACTGTTAAAATAACAACCGGTCTTAAAAATGTTAATAAAAAAATTGAAATATCAAATACTTTTATGGAGAAATCTCATCAAGGCGTAACTTATATTTTCTACACTCCAAAATAATACGGAAAAATATAAATATAAAGGTATTAAAGTTTTAAGACCGAACATATATAAAAGCCGGTCTTAAAACTTTGATTTTTAAGACCGAACTTAAAATTTGTCCGGTACTAAAGTTTAAATAAAAAGTAATAAATGTTAAGACCATAGTTACAGAATGACCGGTCTTAAAAGTTAGACTTTTAAGAACGGACCAAAAATTTGGCCGGTACTAAAGTTTGAATAAAAATTAATTAATTTTAAGACCGGACATATATAGAGATCGGTCTTAAAGGTTATCTTTTAAGACCGTATATGTGTATTTGTCCGGTCTTAAAAATGAAGCGCCAAACGTTAACTTCACGCTAAGCTTTTGTCACTCTCACACTCACCGAAGAACCCCCGTTCACGTTGCGAAACCCTTCCTGTTCCATTACCTCTCTTCCTCGCCCGCGCACCGTTAGCCTCTCGTTACTCCCTCATTTTCTCGTGCATTCCTCTCTTACTGTCTTGAAAATGAACGGTGAAAACGATTCCACTCGTGTTCTTGAAACTCCAGTATATCGGTTTGACCGGGAGGGTCGGACAAACGAACCCTCTTCATCTCACATTGAGCCTCCTCGGCGCTGCACGCCGTGGTAGAAGCGGCACACGAATGATGGAAGTATCCCTTAGTCGGAATTCGGGACGAAGCTCGAGATTCTTTTTGATGAAAATTTGCAACCTTTCGGTCCTAATAAAAGCACATATACTAGTTTTGTCGGCGCTCTAGTCCGCAGCAAGGTTAGCATTTTGACCGATGAGTGGAAAAATGTGGACCAAAAACAATAAAGGATCCTATGTGGGACACTATCCGGCTTACATTCACCGTCCCCGAGTCCGAGAAGTTGAAAGACTCAACATTGTCTTATTGTCTTTGAGCGGTTCAGAAGTTTAAGACCTTTCGGCTAACACTTATATTTTTGCCGAGGAGAAGCCTCGACCATCAACCCCGGGACAAGTACAAATTTCTTGATGAACAAACTTGGCAACAATTTGTTCGTAAGCGGACCACTCCCGAAGCTCGTGAGTTATATTTAGTTTTGTTTGCACTTTTGTTTGCTTATTAACCCGTGAGGATATGTGAATGTTATTGTGTACATCTAACTCGTTAGTTAAATGGTTTGGTGTGTGAATAGAAGTATACATTTGATGCCTTTGTCCTGCATGAGAGGAGCATGTCCTAGTCCCATGCAAGTTTGATATGTAAACTGTGTAATGGCCATGGTTAGACGTTGTCGTTAGTTAGTTAGTTATTCTAATATGTGTAGGAACCATTTATGATGAATGAATGAATTGACCGAGTTGGCAGCATTTCGCAACTCCCTTTCCTTTGGTTTTCCCAATTTCTTCTACAATGCTACATCTTCCTTAAGTAAAATGTTGAAACTTGATGAAGTGAATTTGACTAATGTTTGACGTTCATATCAAGCGGAAGTTCTCTAATTTCTGTTAGTGACATGGCTGGAATTCATAATTGATATATAGTTGTTTTCAATCCCGATTCACGAAAATAAGGGAAAAATATCAGAGATTGGGAGAAAGAATGATTGCCCACACAGGCTTCTCGCGCGGATATGAAAAGGCCGAAAAGATTTGATGGCGGCCAAACGGAAGAGATTGGAAGATGAAGCTGAATCCAATCCTTCTACGGTAGTTGACCACCCGCCATCTCCAATACGTCGCGAGGAGCCATGGTTGTATATTCGGCAAAAGCCAAGCGGCACCTACACGAGTGAAAAACTCGTGTAGTTGCCGAACGAATTGTAAGTATCGATATTGTTATTTTTTACTTACTAAACATGTTTCATCACTAAGCTTCTCGTTATCTCGTATCTTACAGAAGATCTTAAAAAGAAAGAGGCAGAGGATCTTTGCGTCGGACGGGAGGAATGATGTTCGACCGCCGCGACCGGAAACCAGATCACTCGGGCGTGTAAGGGGATTGGAGGACGGGTAGGCCTAAAGCAATACTTTGGTAAATCCAAACGCCACGACAAAGTATGGTTACCCTGGAGGAGATGGATCGACGCCGCCAAATTAAGTGAGGAATCACGGCGAAAGATGCTACATTGAGGATGTTTCAATCTGAGATGAGCAAGATGAAGGAGGAGATGGATAAAATGAAGTTCCTCCCGATGAGCTCTCGGCCGAGACCAAAGTGGATCCCTTGACACCTTCACCGCACCTATGCAAGCAGCCAGAGCACTAGAGGGAGCCGCATTGTTGGACAATGAGTCGAGCAACCTTGTCATCTCGTATGTGGAGGATCGTGATGGTCATAGACAATTGGTTGCTAAAGGGACTGTCCACAACTTGGGATCAACTGTACACCACGAACAAATGGTCGATGATGAAGTCGAGTGTCGCTTGAAGAGGTGATCTTTGATGCACTCTGCCCTCTCCCAACCGATGAGTCAAGGTTGTGAGTGATGTCAAGGGAACCTTCATCTCTTGGCCGTGAAGCTTGTAGATGTCTCTACTCCTCCTCAAGCTCCACCCTCATCAAGCTTCACCCCTCCTCAATCTCCATCCTCCTCAAGCTCCACCCCTCCTCAAGCTCCACCCCTCCTCAAGCTCCACCCCTACCGCTAACTTGACGGCCAAGGAAAAATACAAGATTTGGTAGCCCAACAATGGTTTAAAGATAAATCGTGGCCTGTCGATGAAGTAATAGGCCTCCCTCATCCTCGGACCGGTTTACATTGATAATGAAGATGTAGAGTCCATGCCGATTCCCGGAAAGGAGGTTACTAGTCCATGTGTTCAAATATTTATGAAGTAAGTATCTTCTTCCTTGATTACATAATTGAAATGCACCGTTTAGACACACATATATACATATATACTAATTCCCTCATCGATGTCATTCTTGTAGGTGCATGCACGAGAAACCTGTCAACAAGTATGCACTTTGGATTTTGGATTCTTGTGCCCAGCAGTATGCAAGCACAACACTACCTCGGAATTGAGACAGAGTACATATCAAATAGGTTGTGTAAAGTGCAAAGAAAGGTGTACTTGTTTCCACACTGCTCTGTAAATATATACTTGTCTCGCAATTCACTTAATATAATTATGCTACATATATATATATATCACCGAGTACTTTATCATTGTGAATTTTCAGCAACCACTGGCGCTTGGTCGTCATGAACATGGAGTTGCATTATGTTATATATACTTGCACGCGCTACCCATTTTGAGTAAAAAATGTCATTTTCGTCCTTACAAGGGTTCCTTTTAGTCCTTTTAGTCATTTTTCGCATTTTAATCCTCACAATTCCCAAAATCGTTTAGTCCTAAAAGGACCAAAATGACATACTCAGGGACCAAAATGGGTAGCGCGTGTTATTCCAGGGACCCAAAAGGGTATTTACTCTTATGTTATCTTCTTATGCTCCACTCACAGCGATCCATCGACTACGTTGAAGCAGATGATCACCAAGTAAGAATGACATTTTGATTGTCTTGTCTGAAATCTCTGTTGTGAATTTTCAGTGAACATTACTGATAAATTTGTGATTTTGATGATAGTGCCATGAAGACCTTCCGTGTTGAGGTAAAAAAGCGTGGTGCTCACTCACGATCCTAAATGGCACAAAATTAAGGTTAGTACATAATGGACATGGCATAATTGCCTTCAAGTTGGTCGTAAGCTATATATGCTCTTATATATATTTATTGTTATTTTTAGACCCGTCTAAGCAACCTAAGGATCGAACTTATGTGGCCCGTACGTCATGAAACACTTATATGATATTGTGACGGAGGGAAACACTAAAGTCACTTTAAGGGTAAGATGTTATGGTTGAATTCACCATCGATGGCTTAATGTTACATATGAAATATGCACATAATATGTTATTTCTGTTTCGTCTTTGATGTTACGTAGGTTTGCCCGTGAAGAGCCATTTGATGATGATGAAATCGAGCACATACGCGAGGTTTTTTGTGAATATCTCGTATAAACTAGTCTTAGAAAATCCAAGTCAGACAATAATTAATGTCCTAAATTAATTCATTTGTAAATAATATATGATGTCAGTAGCAACAATAGCCTTCTCGTACATTTGTTTATTTTTTCGACTAGCTAATTCATTCATTTGTAAATATAGCAATGTAATTCAATAATAAATTTGTTTATTTTTTCGAACAATTTGTGTGTGTCCATTTTGGGTTTCGAATGAATGGGATGGTGGATAAAGCTATTTAGTGCTTGAAATTTGAGGTACAAAGGATGTTGAAGATGAGCCGATGAGGCTCAAAAGTTTTCGCAACTTTTAGGACCGGATATTTGTTAAAAGTGCGGTCCTAAAGGTCTTCGTCCATTTTGAGACCGGATATTTAATAAATATACGGTCCTAAAAGTCTTCGTCTAATTCTAAAAATTTGGGTAGAGACTTTTAGGACCGTATATTTGTTAAAAGTACGGTCCTAAAGGTCTTCGTCCATTTTAAGACCGTATATTTAACAAATATCGGGTCCTAAAAGTCTTCGTCTAATTATAAAAAATTTGGGTAGAGACTTTTAGACCGTATATTTGTTAAAAGTACGGTCCTAAAGGTTCGTCCATTTTAAGACCGTATATTTAACAAATATCCGGTCCTAAAAGTCTTCGTCTAATTCTAAAAATATGGGTAGAGACTTTTAGGACCGTATGTATGTCAAATATCCGGTCCTAAAAGTATAGAAAATATACGGCTAAAATATTAGGACCGTATATTTGTTAGTAGTCAGGTCTTAAAAGTCTTCATTTTATTTAATAGATTGCCGAAACCTTTAGGACCGTATATTTGTTAGTTGTCCGCTCCTAACTTTAAATTTTAAAATAAGGCTTAATTTTTAGGACCGAGGGTTTATTATACGTCCGGTCCTAATATTCTTCATTTAAATAGAGTTGGTGGACTCGATTTTCGACATATCGTTAGGGTTCAAGGCAACCATGTTTCAAGCGTTCTTCTCAAGTTTTGTGCTTCGTTGTTCTCGTTTCTACTTTTCTCGATGTGAAGAACGCCATCGGTGTCCCTTTTCTTTTTGTCGGAAAAAGAAAGAAGATAACGAAAACGACACCGAAAATTTTCATCACATCCGGAAAAGTAGAGGGGAAGACAACGATGGTCCAAACTTGAGAATAGTCGTCACTCTTTTTTTTTTATTCGAAAAAAGGTAAATAATGTTTTTTGTTTTGTTTTGTATGGTCGCAACTGTTAACTTTATTCTCGCAAATTTTTAAGATTGATCACCACGAATAGGACAATGTTTTGTTTGTTCTTGTTGTCGAAGAAAAAAGAACATAAAGTTAAAGACAAACAAGGAAGGCGATTGGGAAATAAAAATTTTATTTAATAATTTTTTTTTCGCCGCCTCGTAAGGCGTGCAGATAGACAAAAAAACTTAAAATTCTAATCCTCCCCATCGTTGTCGGAGGGGAGGGAATGGCCTGAGACGTCGTCATCGAGGTATGGTACTCAACGTCATTGGCGTCGAGTACCGCTTTCGCCTTGTTGTTGACGCGTGATAGACCAAACAGCTTGCCCAAGCTTCGGTCTATATGATCGACGCGGCTATCAGTGCTCCAAAGATCTGCCGAAGTTCGGCCGGAGGCAACGGAGGAGGATATGGAGGTGCCTCGTGATTTCGCCTGCAAGGAGGACTCGTCGTGGTGGAGAAGCCATTACGGTGGAGGTTCTAGGAGGAGATGGAGATGAATGTTAAGAAAGTAACAACGGGTTTAAATAGAGAACACATCCTGAAGAATGTGAAATGCCTAAACATTAACGAGGAGACGCATATTTGCTCGAATACGAGGAGACGCCTAGTTGGGAAGTTTATGTGAAGCCGAAGAGACTCAATTCATTTCAACAATGGGGAAGGGACTCTTGAAAGAATGAACTTTTAATACCGGATACCGTGTGAGATCCGTTCTTAAAAGTAATATTTTTAACCAAAGATTTTTACTTGAAAAAATAAATTGAAATATAAAAATAAATGAGTTTTAGGACCGGATACAAAGTAATATATCGGTCTTAAATGAGTTTTAGGACCGGATATTTGATAAAAGGACGGTCTTAAAAGTAATTGAATTAAAAATTAGTTTTAGGACCGGATACCAAGTAATATATCGGTCTTAAATGAGTTTTAGGACCGGATATGTGATAAAAGGACGGTCTTAAAAGTAATTGAATTAAAATTAGGACCGGATATAAGATAAAAGTCCTGGTCTTAAAAGTTTGTATAAAAGTAAAATGACGAATTCATCATCGATGTTTATCTCTCCCGCCATCCGTCTTTATATACTCCACACACTACCTCTTTGTCCTTGTTAACTCCTCACTTCCTAGCTCTCGCCCCAACTTCTCAAATCCTCAAACCATGGTTAGATACAAGCAAACCGCTCGTAGGGTGCATACACGCCTCACTCTCGTGCCATGGCTAGATCATTATATGGTGCGCTCCTCCAAATGACAAGGCCGTATTGTTTCCGAAGACTCTCGGGTCGTTGGACCCATTGTTATTTCTTCGGATGATGAAGAGATTGCTCATGCCGCACCCCCCCTCGATCCTTCCGCCGATCCTTTCCTTGCCGAGTTCAACCGTCATCTTGAAGCCGGCCATGCAGATGTTCGTAATCCCCTCTCCAACCCGTTGGCCCCGGCGCGCCTACCTCCGACCCTCTCCGCTCTCCCGTAATGATCCATTCATATTGCGGGTGGAGAGAATAAGACAACAACTTGCCGATCTCCCAAGGGAAATTAATGCTCTTCACGCCGAAATCGCCGAGGTTGTTCAACAGATTCTTGTGGATGATAATATTCAGCTTGTTTTTCATTTGTGTTTTTGTTGTTGTGTATATATTCAAGTAATGTAAGAAACATTAAGAACACCGTATGAATTTTTGGCTCTTCTCCAAGAATTCATTAAAGAAACTTATTCTCCAATTTTGCTTTATTTTTTGTCCAAAAATATCATTTATTTTATTGATTTAATATACCAATCACGAAGGCCATTAAGACCGACATTTTATTTTATAAGTAACGGATCTAAAGATAATTTGAATTTTAGGACCGGATGTTTTATAAACCTCCGGTCTTAAAACTTAATAGTTTAATAAAAGTTTAGGACCGGATAATTTTAAAACTCCGGTCTTAAAATGTTAGTTGTATCTTTAGGACCGGACATTTAATTAATAACCGGTATTAATAAAATCCAAAAAGCTAAATAAGGTATCTTTGTCGCGCGGAAAAATTAAATTCCCTCTCGAACTCTTGTCGCGCCGAAAGTGAATACTCGTGTTCCGACTCAAAATTTCCTCTCGCCTTCGTCGCTGCTTCGCGTACCTTTCTCGACAATCACTCTCGGTTCCTTAGCTAAACGTCTATAGACGAAGCCGTAAGAGATGTTTCGGTTAAAACTTTATTATTTTCCAGCTTATCGGTCTTCGTTTTTCATGGGTTTAACGAAATCGGTGTAATGTTGTTATGGGTATTCTCTCGTTGTTAACGAATATTGTTTTTTGAAGATTATATTTGCACTTTAGACCTACCCAACCGACCAACAAGTGTTTTTAGGTTACTCTTGTTGTCTTGTCTCGCAACATCAACGTTCGTGAGCGGAGAAGTAAGACGACTCAAAGAACGCATATGCTACAAAAGTTAGTCCACAAGACCTTCATCCCCGCATTTAATTTCCTCGTCTTGCATTTATTTTGGTTCTTGGATTCACCGTGATGCATTTAAGACCAAAAGTAATTCTTAATTCGTCTAAATAATATATAGGAATTCTACTATGGATCACGCTTGGATAGATGCTTTACGAACGAGTATTGAATATCGAATGGGGTTAGGGAATTTATAGAATTTGATAAACAAAATGCCCATGATGATGGGGGGAAGTATTATTGCCCTTGTGTAAAATGTTTGAATGAGTGTCGACTATGTCCTGAAGTTATACGCACACATTTAATTTGTCACGGATTTTGTAAGACTTATACAAGATGGGTATGGCATGGTGAACAAGTGCCATCAAGTGGGAAACAACATGGGAAGTGGCCTTTGATGATAATGACACGGATATGGATGATCGCATAGAGGACATTATCCGTGATGTAGAGAAGAGGCTTTGAGCGATCACATGCATATGGTAATATGTGCAAATGATGCGAGACACCGCTATACCGTGGGTGTAAAAATACCAATTGTTGAACGCCGTATTGAAATTGGTAAGCTTGAAGGCACGTCATGGATGGAGCGACAAGAGTTTTTCGAATTGCTTGAGGCTTTGAAGGACATGCTTCCGGATGATAACGTGTTGCCGCATCGCTACTATGATGCTAAGAAGATACTTTGTCCACTGGGATGGAGTACAAAAAGATCCATGCATGCCCGAATGATTGTGTATTATATAGAAAAGAGTTTGAAGAGAAGCAGAGTTGTCCGATATGTGAAACCCCACTACAAGTCGATAAGGGCCCGCAAAGTGTTGTGGTATCTTCCAATCATACCAAGGTTCAAGCGGTTGTTTGCGAATGAAAATGATGCAAAAATCTGAGGTGGCATGCAGATGAGAGGATTTCGGATGGACAGCTTCGACATCCGCCGATTCTTCTCAATGGAAGAAGATCGATCAATTATTTCCGAACTTCGCGAAGAACCTAGGAACCTCAGCTTGCCCTTAGCACGGATGGAATGAATTCCTATGGAAGCCTTAGCAAGATACATAGCTCATGGCCCGTAGTCCCGATTGTTTACAACTTATCTCCTATGTTATGCATGAAACGAAAGTACATCATGCTGTCTATGTTGTTTTCGGGACCAAAACAACCCTAAATGACATAGATGTTTACCTAGAGCCCTTGATCGAAGACTTGAAGGAGTTGTGGGAAGAAGGTGTCGATGTTTTTGACTCTTTCAAGAAGGAGGTCTTTAGAATGAGAGCCATGATATTTTGTACTATAAACGACTTCCCAAAGATATGGGAACTTGTCGTAGTATAGTGTAAAAGGCCATAAAGCATGTCCGGTTTGTGAAGAAGGCACATGCTACCATCAACTTCAACATGGAAGAAAGACGGTTCATCTTGGATATAGGAGATTTCTTAGACTGGGCCACCCATATCGTCGATTAAAGAAGGCCTTTTTGGTGGCCAAGAGTATGAAGAAGCTCCGGTGGCATTGACTCGGGAGCAAGTGTATGAAAAGGTTAAAAATATCGTTGTCATCTTCTGTAAGCTCCGGAAAGAGTAGAAAAGAAACAAATATATGGAAGAAGAGATCTCGTATTCTTTGATCTTCCCTATTGGCGCAATCTTGATGTGAGACACCGTATTGATGTCATGCATGTGGAGAAGAACGTATGTGATAGTATTGTGGGCACGCTTCTCAACATACAAGGTAGTTCGAAGGATGGTGTGAAGGCAAGATTGGATTTGCAAGCAATGGGAATACGCGAAGACTTGCATCCAAGGCCATATGGGAAGAGAACTTATTGTCCCCCGGCTTCTCATACTTTGTCTAAGGATGAGAAACGAAGCTTTTGTGAGTGTTTACATGGCACAAAAGTTCCCTGGGTATTCTTCAAATTTTAAGAGGCTTGTCTCGATGAAGGACTTGAAATTAGTAGGCCAAAAGTCTCATGACTGTCATGTCTTGATGCAACAGCCTACTCCCAAGAGCTATTCGAGGGATTGCCAAATATGATCTTCGGGTCGTTTTGACTAGACTTTGTTTATTCTTCAATGCGGTTTGTAGTAAAGTTTTCAAGATTGAAAAGTTGGATGAATTGGAGAATGAAGGATATCTTATCTTGTGCCACCTTGAGAAGCTTTTTGTTCCTTCATTTTTTGACATCATGGTTCATCTCATTATTCATCTAGTGAGGGAGATAAAGTTGCGCGGCCCTATCCATTTACGGTGGATGTACCCTATTGAAAGATCTATGAAATTCCTAAAAGGGTATGTGAAGAACGCGTACGGCTGTAAGCATTAATTGTTCGAAATATGTTTCTGAAGAGGCCATGGAATTTTGTCAAAATTATTTGGCCAAAGTAAGACATATTGGGCTTCCAAAACACCGTCAGCATGCTGAAGGGGGTAGACGTGGGACTTCGGTAAAGAGTGTGGATCCTGATGAATTGTCACAAGTCCACTTATACATCTTGAATAATGTTGATGAAGTTCAAGCCAGCATATCTGCACATAAAGAGGTCGTAAGGAAAGAGAACCATCGAATGACCGAACAAAGGTTGATTAGGGAGCATAATGTAACTTTTGCAAACCGGTTCAAACAAAAGGTCGAGGGATCTCGAATGTGTTTCGAGACAATGAAATGGTTAGCACGTGGTCCCGAGTTTGATGTCATAAGTTGGAATTCTTATGTGATCAATGGTTATACATTTTACACGAAGTCCCTAGATGATAGGAGCACACCCGAACAAAGTGGTGTTATGTTAGAGGTCGAATCTATGCACTTCTCCAGCTTCGAAAGACAAGAGGCCTAAATTGGCGGTCATGCCATATTATGGGGTTATTGAAGAGATTTGGGAGGTGGACTATGTCAAAGTTAGATTTCCCATCTTCAAATGCAAGTGGGTTAATGTCAATAATGGTGTTCGATCGATCGACTAGGATTCACTTTAGTCGATGTCAATAGTAGAAGTTTTGGAGATGAACCTTTTATTATGGCGATCATGCAAAACAAGTGTTCTATATCACCGATCAAGAAAATAAAATGTGGTCTCGTAGCTCTCTAAGGAAAGAGGGTCATTGATATTGATGAGGAAAGTCATTCAAATTATGGTGATATTCCTGAGAGTACTCCTTTTACAAGGGGTCTACCTGACATGAACGAAGAAGATGAAGCGGATAATGAACCCGGATAAGAAATGATCATCAAGAAGGGATATGGGAGGATATCACTTTATAAAAGTGTCAATTCATAAGGTAATTAATATTCATATGCAGAATTCTTAGAAAACTTTAAGGTTTTAACTATTATTATATTCCTTCTATGTTCTTAATTAAACAATGTCATCATTGAATATGAATTTGTTCTTGTTTTGTTTTTGTGGCGTGATCCGTTTCAAAGGGGCATGTTATAAAAGAGGATGCATGTTACGTTGTTGGGTGGGAATCAAATGAAGGCATGGTGAATAATATATTGGACTACATTTGTATGTTGAATTACGTGCTGCATGTATTGTAACTCATTGCCTTTGTAATTAGTTATATGTTAGCTTATTGTATAAATTACTTTAGTTGTTTTAGACTCAATTAAGAGGCCATATAACTCATTGTGGATAATATTTGTATTCTTTTTCCCAATTCAATTTATTCATGTTCATAGCTTGTAGCTTAAAGTATATCGATTTTTATGTGCTGTTTTGGATGGTGGATTTGTGTATATATATTGATCAGAAGAATGAACAGGAAAAATACGGGAAAATTTAGACCGCAAATAAAAATACGCTCTTAAATGTTCAAATATTAAGACCGGATGTATATATAACACCGCTCTTAAAGGTGTTAAGCCGGTCTTAAAAGTTGGTCTTTTAAGACCGGCCCATTGAAAAAATTCGGTCTTGAAAGTCAGTCTTTTAAGACCGGGTAATTAGTCCTCCTGGCCTTAGAGTCCTCTATCTTTAGGACCGGATTGATATTTGTCCTGGTCTTAATATTTGGATCCTTTAAGAGCGGTCGATATTTATTTAGTACGACTTTTAAGATCGAAGGTTTAAAATGTCCTAGTCTTAAAGAAAATCTTTAAGACCGTGTAAAAGTCTGGTCTTAAAGGTCGACTTTTAATACCGCCTGGAACAAGACTGCTCGCGGGTCCGGTCCTAATGTACCTTTTTTGTCCGGTCTTAAAAGCCTTTTTTCCACTAGTGTGAATTGAGAGGGAAGAGAGAGTTTGAGAGGAAATTGTAAAGTGTTGAGAGGAAGAGGAAGGCGTCGGATGAAATGAGTGGAAGAGTGAATGAAGTGTTGTGTGTAGTGTGTGTATGTGTAATGCCGTGGAGAGGAGAGAGGGAAAAGAGATTGAGTGCATGTGTGCAATGTGGCAATGGTTGTGTGTGTACGTGTAAATGAGAGGAAATGAGGGTTATCATTTAATCAATGTGTGTTGGTTGAATAGGCTACGGTTAAAGAGAGAATGAGATATTGAAATCTGATTTATTCATTGTATGTGTGTATATGCCACGGCAAGGAGAAGATAAAGGCATAAAAAACAAATCTGATTTTATAAAGCTTTGCCATGTGTCATAAATTTTGCATGTTGTGGTGTGTGTGTGCTTGACATGTGTGTTGTGAGGTGTCAATAAGAGTTGATGCCATGTGTCTTGCTGAGGAGAGGGAGAGGACACACGAAGTCAGCTCCTGTCTGATCGAACAAGAATGCGCTAGCCCACGTGATCAAGAAGCACGGATAAAAGATGCCACCTCGTTCGACACGTACGACATCTGCGGCGCACGAGGTTCGAGGCACAAACGAGAACGGAACGCAAGCAAGCTCGCATAGGTACGGTTCTGAAATCTAACTTTGATCTAAACGCGGTTGAGCGATTCGCCTAAGGATCAGTAAAAGTTTTTTTTTTTAATTCCGCTGCGTGTTCGGATCCCAACAAGTAGTTGGGGTGTAACATCCTGAATTTTGAGCCTTGAGAATTGAGAATAATCCTAAAATAAGGAGACGGCTAAGCCCAATTCGGGAAGAGTCCCAAGATTGTCGAGAGATAGGGAGCCTCTCGGAGACTAAGTTACTCGGTTATACGGGTCTGTAGTCCTAGTATGTATGAGCCGTGGAATTAAAGTGTCGGTGAAAAAAGGCACTGAGCACTTATACGGTGTACATTTGGTTGGAAAAAAAAATGTCACCCAACTATGTCCTAAGGTATGGGACGATTAGTTGATCGTAAATCTACCGATATAAGTGAGTATATGACATTTCTAGGGTAGTAGGGTATGCCCTGCGTTTTTTAGAAAACGCCGGTATGCGGCATCGTTTGTCGGGTCTCAGTATTCGTGTCACAATCTCGAGTAAAACCCGAGCAAGAATCCTGGATACTTCCTCGAAAACCGTGCAACACCCACAACATAACCTAAATACACAAACCGGGACAACAACACCGTAACCCAACATGCAAAACGAGACAACAACACCGAAACCCAAACACGTAAACCGAGACAACACACGCACACACCAACACACACATGTCAGCACCAAACTAATTAGAAGATCAAGGTATATTTTTGTGGAAAAAGATTAAAAACTTCATCGTCAATTAAAATTTGATACTTACACTGTTCAAGTCGTCTCCAAATTTTTTTGTTCCATCTGCAGGCTGGCATCATGACCTTAAGTCAACGGCATATTCATTCATTTGTAGACTTGTTCTGTGTTTGGAAGAGCAATATTTTTTTTCTCAAGTCAATAAGAATAGTCTAATAAAGGATATCTTTCAATCGTCCCAAGTAAGAAATGACATTCATAGAAAGCATCAGAAACGTAGAGATTAATTCTATGCAAATAATGTTCCCAGAAATATGTGTACACTTATCCCTGACTGACTGACTCCATACTTAGATTTAAAACTAGGGCCTTAGGTTATTATGGAGAACATAATTTAAACCAAAATGAACGAACAACTTCAGCAGGAATGTTGGTATAAACAATTAATATTATTGTCTGGGCATTGGGATACATTATATAGTTCTCTTTATTAGCCAGAAACTCATTGATCAGTAACAGATGCGATGAGTAATTTTGGATGCAATATACAAAGTGTTTTTTCACGTTGAAAGCTATTACTTTGGCTGTAGATTATAGATGGAGTTGTAGCAGCATATATTTTGAATGCTACGCTTGTTGTTCCAACACTGGATCAGAAATCTTACTGGAAAGACACAAGGTCTGTCGTTACATTTCACTTCTAGTACGCATGTGTTGATAATATCTTCTGTTTCAATTGAAAGACAAGTTCATTGCCTTGCTTTGTCTTAATTTATACGTGATATGTTATATCTTGCAGCAACTTCACAGAAATATTTGATGTGGAACGGTTTATATCATTCCTTCAGGATGATGTTAGAATTATCAAAGAGCTTCCAAGTGAGGGAGGGGAATCTGTGATTCCATATTCAATCCGTGTCCCAAGGAAATGCACTCCTCAGTGCTATGAGAAACGTGTTTTACCTCACCTTGTTAAGAGGAATGTAAGTGTTAAAATGCTTTTGATTTCATACAACATAATTTGCTTGTTTTTTACTTTTTAGTATAACCTGGTCCTTCATTGCTGTTGTCATTCCATGATAGGAAGCAGTTCATGAAAGAGTTCGTTGTTAGATTCTGCCAGACTGTTAGTTTTGCAGTTCTCTAGCATAAATTGAAATTGTTGAATGTATGGACTCATTTCTGAACAAAATTAGACATGTTGTCTCGGCTATAACCTTGTGCTTTGGATCAATTATCATGTTCCTCCTCTGTGATAGGAGGGGTCTTTGGAGCTGCCACTAGATGCAGCTTCGGGCGGGCTCATTGAAGCTAGTCCTTGTACTACCACCCACTATATATAGCCACTTCCCTGATCATGGTAGATAGAAATTGGTCGTTGCTCTTTTCAATCTACGGGGCATAGGCTCTGTCTCGTTCTGTTTTCTCTCTGTTTTAGGTTGTCCCCTGTTTTAGTTGCTTTGGGTCTTGTTGGTTGCTTTAGTTTTTGCATCTCTTCAATTATTGTGATGTATTTCCCCATCGGTCAAAAGAAAATTATCCCTTGAATGACACTTATCGTTGATGCAGGTTGTTCAGCTGACTAAGTTTGACTATAGACTTTCTAATAGGTTGGATGCAGATCTTCAGAGGCTGAGGTGCCGAGTTAACTACCATGCTCTTGAATTTACCAAACCTATCCAATCAATGGGTAGATTATTAGTCGAGCGCATGAGAATGAAAAGCATGCATTTCGTTGCTCTTCATTTGAGGTAAGGTTTACTTACTTGTCACTAAAAATTAAGTCTGCTTCTATTACTATAGGTCCCTCAACAGACAACGCAATAATTATTTATGAGCCAAGCAAACATCAGGCTGTGCTTGGCTTAATGCATAGATCTATGTTGTATTAATTTCAATTTCAACGGGATAGTTTGTTGATTTAGACTGATCTCCTAGGTATGAAGCCGACATGCTTGCATTCTCTGGATCCTACTATGGCGGGGGAGATAGGGAAAGAAGGGAACTTGGCGAAATTCGGAAGCGATGGAAAAGCTTACATGTGAGGTTATTTATGCATTCTTCTCAGGAATCACAGCTTCACATCTTGTTGGCTTGTAGTATGAATATTGATGTGATTTTATTTGAGTCACAGGCAAGTGACCCTGACAAGGGACGAAGGCGAGGAAGATGCCCGCTTACACCTGAGGAAGTAGGTCTTATGCTAAGGGCATTAGGGTTTGGAAGTGATGTGCCCTTGTACGTGGCATCTGGAGAATTATATGGAGGTGAAGAA
Source organism: Acacia pycnantha (assembly GCA_025563575.1). Lineage (NCBI taxonomy): Eukaryota > Viridiplantae > Streptophyta > Magnoliopsida > Fabales > Fabaceae > Acacia > Acacia pycnantha. The sequence continues at coordinate 5,803,745 of JAMWYP010000002.1, read as the reverse complement.
ACATTAGCACCCCTCAAGGCTCTTTTCCCAAACTTCCATTCCAAGGAGACCTTACTTACCAAGCAAGAGTTGGCACCATTTGCACCATTTTCTTCTCGCATGGCTGCAATTGATTCCATAGTATGTGATGAAAGTGACGTCTTTGTCACCAATAACAATGGTAACATGGCTAAAATTCTGGCTGGAAGGAGGTAAGCTGTGTCTCGAAATTCTGGAAATCATTTTTTCATGATGACCAACCATATCAGTGATCTACCAGACCCAAAAACAACACTTCTAGAGTGTCTTGCGGTATCCACACGAACAGCCTCCAACACTGACGGCAACGTGCTAGCGCCTAAGTATTCTTGTGTCTCTCTCTTTTTCTCTCTAGGGTTTTGTGTTTTGGCTGTCTAATTCATTCGCGTGCTTAATATGACTAGATCAGCATCTGTTATAGGGTTTCTAAAACCCTAATAATGTGTCGTATTAAATTATTCAAAATTAATCCAATTAATTTTGAATTTGAATTTGGATTAAATAATATTAATTAAATCTGTCCAACAGATCTAATCTAACTACTTGATCCGAATTAATAGGCCTTCAGATTTAATTTATATTTATAAATTAAATCAAGATATGATATGCTTATATTTAATTTAAAATGAGATCCGATATCTCAGTTCAAATTAAATCTGAGATACAATATCTCAATTTATTATAGTTATTTAATTTATCAAATAAATTAAGTACTATATATATAATAATATTATTATCAATTAATAATATCATTATTATTTAAAGGCCTAATTTACCATGGAAGTATTGATAAGGGGGCACTCAGCACCCTAAAGTTTTTTGGGTACCAAATATGCCCGGAAGTATAGAAAATATACCAAATTTGTGCAGTTCTATCTAACTATACTTCTAACATCTTGAGGGTCCCACCGTTCCTGTCAAACAATTTCAGCCTCTTTCTTTATGATGCATGATGATCACCAGATTCTGGAGACTTAAATTTCAAGAGGTAGGGTCTCAGTATTTTATTTCAATATCATATATGCATAGTAGTCTCAATCGTGGCTGGTAGTCTCAAATGATAAACGCATTTTTATAAGAAGTGATAGTTAGAAGATTATCTTTATTTTTAATTTTGTATATAATAAAATAAAAATTTATTTAAAATTTAAAAATTAAATTAAATATAGACAGTTCAAAATCAATTTAATGGTGAAGATGGGTGATGAGCACATTTTTACTCATGAAAGTGATGAACATAAAATGTGCTCCCTAAGGTGAAAAGTGGGGTGGGAGAAATCCGTTCAAAAAATATTTTGTGAAATATAAAATAATTTTTAATTGCTAAAAAGCATTAGTAGTGGGATCGAGAGAGTGCAACTTAAAAATCTTTTAAAATATTTTTTGAGAATATTTTATTTTATACGTTTATTTTAACTATTACGGCATTCATGATTAAGAGGTAGCGTACCAGATGGTATGAGGAGGGACTTTCAATGTCCCTCCTTTTATATAATCAATTGATATTGATTGGTTTGAGAAATAAAATACAATATCTTTTTTAAAAAGAAGGCACGTTTTTGTTATTGTTTTGTTCCACAACAACGTTGCTTAAAAGGATCAATAAACCTACTCTTTCTTTTTTTTGCTCAGAAATAAACCTACTCTTTCACTAACACCTACTTCACTGGTTCTATTTATAAATTAGGGAGAAAATGATTTTTTTTTAATCTTATTTATAAGGAAAGTCATTTTTGTATAAATATATAATTTTATCCTCCAATTATTATAATTTGGATTTTGTTTTCCTACGAAATAATATATATTAAATAGGGATAATATTGAAAAGTTATTAAATTTTAAAGTACAATTAATTTAGTTTATGGAAGTGCTTTCAAAACAGGGCCAAAGGAGTATAATAATGCTAGAAACATTTAATTAATGCCTTTGAAATAAATTTAAAAAAAAAACATTTTAGTGAATCATCTTCATTTTTTTGAGGGCCAGATTTTGATTATGTTTCAGGGTTAGTTGTGTGTCTTGAGGTTGTAAGTTGGCATACACAATTTGTATCGTAATTGGAGATCTACCAATCAGTGCAAATCAAACATTGTGCATATCCTAATGGTCAAGGTACAGTTGACCGTTAAGGTTATTAACGGAGAGGCAAAATTACTCCAAAAAAAAAAACTTCGGGGGCAAAATTGAACCCGAAAAAACTTCCAGGAGGGGGTGTACTTCTTGAGTAAAATTGCTATTTAACCCTATAAAAAAATGCAGAATATGATAAATTAAAGGAAAAGAGCAACAACTGAAATATAGTGAAATAATATAAAATTCTTAGCAGTTAAAATATCTAAAAATCTATAGGGAAGAAGAAGCAAACACATACAAGAAATACTTATTGTACTATGACTAATTAAAATACAACAACTCATTTTTGTTTTAATAATAAATGACAGATGAGTGATCTGGTGAAATTCAAATTTTATGAATTTAAAAAACATAAACTTCATAATTTAGGAAAACAAAGCACACAATTCCCTCTCATGAATTGTTGTTTTTTAAAAATCATAAAATTTGAATATGTAGGATTAAAATAAGGTGAGTTGTTATATTTGAATTAGTCAGAGTACACATATAGTATGTATGTACATAGATATCTAAAGGTCTAAAATATTAATTCCAAAACAAGATCCATAAGCCAAAAATATTGTAGAATGTAATTAAATTAAAGTCAAAAGTCCCTGACAGACAAAATTAGGCGTTCTGTGTGGAAGGAAGGGAGAGCAAGGTTTCAGTATATGTAGGTGCATAGAATGACATCAAAAGATAACCAAATGTTCTATCTTCTTCCAGTTTTCCTAGTTCTTCTACTTTTCCTTGTTGACTACTCCATCTTGATAATGTCAAAGGAAAATGTAGTGTAACAAGTTGACTATCTTTGGTGAAACATAATGGTGACAATGTCGCCTCTCGACTGCGAGGTATAGACATACGTTTAGTCCAAGATGACTCCCCTTCACCCTCTTTCATCACCCACACCTTGATTTCTTCATAGGTGAGAACAATTAGAGCCAGAGATTCTCCCAACAGTCTCAAATGACAAAGTTTTGGCTCAATATCATCGATGTTAAGCACTACTCGTCTTACTTGGTTTGTTTTGATGTCCAATGCAAGAATATTGACTTCAGGGATTCCTCGTTCCTCTTCGAAAGAAACTAACCAATAAATAACACTGTTTACCACTGAACCAGAAACCACCGGATGATTTGGTGCCATCGTTTCTCGACGATTAATAACAAATTCTTTATTCCATGAATTGTTTCCAATAGAGAAGATCCGGAAAGCTGGACGAACAATGAATGATACGAGCACAATTAAGTAGTCATCAGTGGATTCATCGTAACAAAAGCCATGCATTGCAAAATTGATCTGTGTTTTGGGTAGAAGGATCTGTTTGCGCTCACCGGTCAAAGGATTCCACACAAGAAGCTTGTCTCTTTTCTTATGGAATAGAAGTAGAAACCCTCGACAAGAAGATAACACAAATTTGTAGTCTGAGGGAAAATCGAAGCTTATAGCAGCAGAATCGTCACGAGGCGATGCGTTGAAATCTATGGCTCTCATTCGCTGATGATGAGAAACAACAATGTAAGGGAATCGATGGGTGTAATGTTGGGGAGATCGTTGAAAATGCAGTTTTGGGAAGTTGGGGTCGGAGATGAGAGAGAGCCATGACTTGGACACACACTTTAGACGACCCAGAGATTTGATCGGCAAGCGAAGGAGGATTTCGGTTCTAAGTTCATTGGGAAGGTTCTCCATGGTGGCCGGAAGGATAAGGAGAGTGCTGATTGTTGAAGGTTCGGTTCAGATCTATTTATAGAAATAATTGATAGATGGTGCCATTAGGGTAATTAATGGATTTCTCTAAAACAAATTATTATTTGGATATCTATCTATATAATATCTATATTCTATTTTGATATCGATATGACGATATCATTGTTTAAATTTTGCTAGAAGGATGAAATAATAAAATACTAAATTATCGTTGGTTAAACCTCCTACGCTACATTCTCTCCTTTAATATCTCTCCGCCCACTATATTTTAAAACGAATTTTAATTTTATTTTCCACCAAAAGTAAAGCCGTCAAAGTCATCCCGGAATTCTTTTTTTAATATAACTATTTTTTATTTGATCATGGTTAGTTTACAATCCCTTTTGAATATTTTGAGTGTTTTTCCTTTTTCCCAACAAGTGAATTTTTGTAATTTGAACTCTTATTCTTTTCGGTATGAGAGTGAGGCCTTTTTTTTACTTTTATTTTCCACTAACATCACATATGATCAATATATCATTTAATTAATTACATTGATATTTTATTTATTTATGTCATTAAGTTTTTGCCTAATATATACAATATGATACTCCATCTGGCCTTAAGTATAAGACAAATTAAATTAATTTTTTTGGAAATATTAAAGAATCTAATTAAATTACTCTAGAGTATTTTTATTTTTATTTTTTTTTCTAAAATAATTATTTTGACTAATAAACTAATATGTAATCTAAAAATATACAACATATGATATGATTAAGTAGTTTATTTAGCTTTTTTTTAATTTCAAATTTTGTTGTCCTTTGTAATCCTACCCAATTCCATTTAGATTAGTTCGCTATGTTGCTGACTATTATTTTGTTATATCTCTTTTTTCAAGACAAGTAATATTAAATTTTGCCTCACTCATATTATTCTTTCTATATCTCCTTTCATATATGTTATTCTCTCAGTTTCCTATTTTTCATTATCTTCTCATAATCTCATCTCCACCCATAGATCATAAAATGAATGGTTTAGATTTAATATTTTAAAAAATTATTATTATGATTTTATAAATTGATTTTTTTTCTATATTGTAATTATGAATTATAATAGATTGGATTTTAAGAGTTTAAATTTAATTATTTATGTTTATAGTAAAATATTATAAAATATTGAATCCGAACCATTTATTTGTTTAATCTAATGGTGTGTGTCTATACATACATACATATAAATACATATAAATATATATATATATATATATATATATATATATATATATATATATATATATATAAGTAAAAACCCATTAATTAAACAATAATATTGCATTCAATTTCTTTAAAATCAGCATTGCATGCTAGCTCTGATGAACCCAGTAAAAAAAAAAAAAAAAACTAATTAGGAGAAGCTAGTTTTATATTAATTTTCTATATTTAGGTAGGTTTCTTTTTTTTTTATACAAAAATTTTAGGAAAGGGGTTGGGTTCACCCACGATCCAAGGGCCCTTCCTCCTGGGTGATACCGATGTTGGGCAGGGCGAGTCGTTTATTACTCTCCGGCGTTAACCTAGGCACCTAGGAGGCCTCCCCCAGCGCCTTGACCAACTCCAGGATTGAACCCCTCCCTTTGGTGAGAGTGTCTGACCCTTTTGCCAATTGAGCCCAAGGACGAGGGGTATTTAGGTAGGTTTCTAATTCTTATACTTCAGGCGAAAAAAGAAGAAGAAGATATTCTTAATTCTTATACCTCTTAACTGATTAATATATTTTAATTTTTTAAAATTATAGTAAAACCTTCGATTGGCGTATACAAGTATATTTCAGATGAGAAAAAGAGTGAGCCCATTTTTTTGGGTTGAGAATAAGGTCATTTTGTAGGAACGAAAATATAAAATTTCTAATTATCTACTAGCATTTTAGAAGAAAAAAGTTGAAAAATATATATTTCAATTGATTAAAAAATTAAATATCAATTTAGAAAACCTTTACTACTCATATTATATTTAAACTATTTGATATTTGTGACTATTATCTAGTTAGCTCTTGTTTTTAACGAATTAATATGTTGAAATACTTTATTTCTTCATCAAAATTACATCAATTATAATGAACACAATTATTGTATAAAAACGATAGTATTTAATTAAAATAATTGAAATCCTCGTTAAAAAAAATTGTGAACCAGGGTCATCATTCCAGCTTATAAAGCGTGTTTAAGACCTAGGTATGCAATAATTACTCGGAGGTAATAAGGTTATCTTATTATGAGTCTACATTGGTTGCTAGTAGTGTTGGATATTGGTAGATTTTTTTTTCAAAAAAAAAAAAGACTTTGTGTGTAATACCTTACTTTAGGAAGATCTAATAGAAGAGTTTAGTTAATTCTGAACCTCTACTTTTTTTTTACTTGAAAAACAGAACATTTTAAAACTTTTATTCTAGGGTATGCATGGTAAGTATTGGTAACGCTCCTAGAATCAGTTTTTTTTTTTTTTGAATTTCTGTTCCCCGGAGTAAATATGGATCAAAATTGTGTTTGGTAAATCCGGTTTTTTTTTTTTTGTTCTCGAGATGAACCAGCTGTTTTTTTGTTGTGCTGGGGAATAAAAAAAGAGTAAATACCCTTTCTGGTCCCTGACAAAAAAAAAACAACCATTATTCGTCCTTTTTATGGGACTAAAAAGGACCTTTTGGAAATTTGTGAGGGATCAAAATTTTAGCTTCTTCACGAAATGAGAATCACTTTTCTCTCGTACTATCGGTCGCAAAACTCGACCTTGGCCTTCTTCTTCCTTCCTCGCCAGCAACCTTTGCTTCACTGTCACCATAAATCCTCGTCGTTGGCGGGTGAGTCTCCTCCACCCTCCTCCACGACGCGATAACAGAGACGCAAGACTAGAGAAGAGACAGAACAGATTGTGCAGTTGGTGAAGAGCAAGTGGGTGTGAGTGCTTCTGGAAAGAAATTGGTGGTCAAAATTGGACCTGGGGATTTTCAAATTTTGAGATTTGTAGGGCAAGCAGCGTTCGGGAAGGTATTTCTGGTAAGGAAAAAGAGTGACCGTTTGGACGGAGACGGTGGTGGTGGTGATGGCATTTTTGCAATGAAAGTGATGCGAAAGGAGACAATCATAAAGAATAATCATGTCACTACAAAAAAAATGACAATTAGTAGCAGTTAAAATGACCTATTTGTAACGGTTTTTGACGTGACAAACGACATTTGTAGCGGTTAGAGGAACCGCGACAAAAACGCCTGTGGCAAGACGATTTGTAACGGTTAAACAAAACCGATACTACATACACATAAACCGCTACAACAACTGTTGCGGTTCACAAAACCGTCACTAAATGAGCGGGGCTGACGTGTGTTTCGAGACATTAGTCACGGTTCGTAGCAGTTACAAATAAACTTGTAGCGGTTTCAGTAACGATTAAATAACCGCTACAAAATAATGTGTTGATTATTTTGCCACCATAAATTTTTATTATTTTGAATATTTGTCGCGGTTAATAACCGTTACAAATATTCCCGCCATTTTTTCGCCAAAAAAATTTGCCGCCATATCGAATATTTGTAGCTGTTTGCAACCGCTACAAATATTCCCGCCATCATGTGCTTTTGAATATTTGTAGCGGTTTAAAACCGCTACTATAACCGCTACAAATAACCCGCCATTTTATTTAAAATTTTGTAGCGGTTATTGTAACCGCTACAAATTCATTACGGTTTTAAAAAAAATTATTATTTATCGGCGTAATTCAATAATTATTAGTAATATATTTTTTAATAAAAATAAAAGCTAGTAAATTATGAAATTTAAATATATAAGGTGCATGTATAGAAACAAAATAATAAGATTATGTAAGTAGAATAAGTGCTAAGAAATGAGGTGGTTAAAACAATACTCAATATTTAAAATTATATGTACAAATCAATTGAATAATGTATATGAAAGAATAGGGAAAGTTGAAATATATATCCCATTCAACTGCAAAATAACAAACTTTAATTAGTATAAGAACTATAAATTAGTATGAGAAACATTAGAATTGATCCGGTTACACGGTACTTACCCCCTTCAAACTCACGATGTTCTGAAACGTAAAAATATTTGAGATGACTGAGAGAAAACGTGGGTAGAAAAGAAGTTGAGACATATTAAATGAGGTTGGGTGGGGTATTTATGGTGGGGTCTGCGCATCATTTTGTAGCGGTTGGTTTCTCACTTTTCTGTAGCGGTTATTGTATTTAGTAGCGGTTTTGAGGGTGTTTGTAGCGGTTACTGTAGCGGTTTATTTTGTCGCGGTTCTTAAGGGTTTGTAGCGGTTATACAACCGCTACAAATTAATTTCTGAGTTCTTTTTTTAAAAAAAAAAAACTTAAAGGGTTTTTTTTTTGAGATAATTTCTGAGTTTTTAAGTGTTTGTAGCGGTTATATAACGGCTACAAAGTAATTTCGAGTTTTTTTAAACTTAATATTAAAAAGATTTCATATTACAAAGATAGGCATTAAGTGTTTCTCTCAATCTTCTTCACCATCCCTACAAGGAAAGTTTGCATAAAATGTTACGCGTGAGGTCAATATGTTTGAACACAATTAAAACTTTAATTAAATGTCACTATTTTATAAAGCGTAAATTTAAAAACGTACCGAACTATAGGTAAATTGTCATCGCCGTCTGGGAAGAAGTCTTCGGCTTTAAGTGAACCACCATATTCCAATCCTTGTGCCTCTCATCGGCCACATAATAAACCTGATGGGCCTCTGATGCAAGAATATACGGCTTGTCATCTTCAGACCGACCACTATGAATAGGCTGGGAGAAATTCACTGATGTGATACCTAAGTCGTCAGTCGTGAGTCCCCTGGACGTTGTGGTATTCGCCCACAAACACTTGAACAACGTCACGGTGAAAAGGCCTGTGTAACTTATCCCGACCACATCAAGCGGCTTTCCATAATACGGGACGTCACCGAACCGCATGTTCCGTCACTGCTGCTCGCATAACTCCTCGTCCCAAACGTGCCATATACACCAGAGTTTTGGGTCAGCAGTCCCTGATCTCGTGCGACGGTGCAAAACTTAAAACCATTGACATTGTATGCCGTATATCTTAGGGCGTGGTCAAGAGGGCCTATCGCGAGAGCTCTGAATTCTGCTGAGTGTGGGTTGTGGTCGTTCATTATTCTCCTCCTAAACCAACTCTGGAATTCTCTGTGGACCTTTCTATCAATTTCAGAGGATGTCTGTGTACGGATCCTCAGTTCACGCTTCACATGACTCCTGAATTCCTGCAATTAAACATGCAATGACATGTGAGTACGTATAAAATGTAAGGAAATGTATATATATAACAAGATGAAATGCTTACTGAAGGTACGGTTCAACTTTGGTGCAGTTAATCAAGACATGTCGATGTGCTTGAAACTTCTCAAGTGCCATGAGTTTGAATTTCTCACTCCTGCCAACTGCTCTACCAACACGAGGGATTAACAACTCTGTTGCCTCCGGCTCCGGCTCAGGCTCAGGACAATCGTCTACACGAGGCGGTCGGTTGAATGACGTCTCAATGTCATCGAAGTACCTGGAACAAAAATACAAGACCTCATCCCCGATATAACCTTCTGCTATTGAACCTTCAGGCCACGCCTTATTCCTCACATAAGATTTAAGTTTCCCAAGAAACCTATAAAGTAGACAAGGAAAAATTTTGATGCATCAATGGTTAAACATGCGAATAGGGAGTAATGCTAAAGTAATTATTTTTAAACAATTACCTCTCAATAGGATACATCCATCGGTACTGAACTGGGCCAGCAAGCTTTGTCTCGTGAACAAGGTATCTTGTCGGGTGAACCATGACCGTGAAGAATGACGGAGGAAAGAGAATCTCCAAATGACACAACGTAAGAATGATTTTCTGCTGCACTGGTCGAGCTCCTCCACTATCAAAACCTTGGAACACGGCTTGCGGAAGAAAGTACAAAGCTCGACCAAAACGAGAGACACATCAAGAGGCGCGTATTTTCATGGCCGCGAAGTAACTGTTGCATAAGCACATGTGAGTCATGACTCTTCACCCTGTAACCTTTCGAGCCTGCAAGTCAATACATCGTGATATGTTGCTTGAATACCCGTCAGGAACTTTTATTTTCTTCAAGGTAGCGAGAAAGATTTCCTTATTCGGTTTTGTCAGGGTGAATCTTGCCGGTTGAAATCTGTCATGCTCATCCGGCCACACGTCTCCACGAACGCCCATCTCCCGTAGATCTTTCCTGGCCTGGTTGAGAATCGTGTACAACACATTGTCGCACACATTCTTTTCAATGTGCATGACGTCCGAGATCGTGTCGGAGCAAATTATCTTTCCAATACGGAAGAGAGAAGAAGACACTAATCTTTCGCCATTCTTTGGGCGTAGAACCGAAGCCCCGCCAGTCTTTGTCCGGCCCTTGCCGGTCGTCTTTTCCCATACTCGCATCAACATCCACGAAGTTGCTCTATGATGTCTTCGCGGATAAATTCCGAGGAGGTCCTCTTTTTTCCTGTTGCCCATTAAAGCGGTTGCGTTGCAACCTAAACCTGTGCGTTCCATCGAGAAACCTCCGATGACCCATGAAGCACCACTTACGGCTGTAGGGAAGGTGCACTGAGTCAGAGTCAAAATTGCAAGCTGGGCACGCAAGGCCGGTATGCACATTCCACCCGGATAATGTCCCGAGGCCAGGAAAGTCGTTTATCGTCCAGATCAAGGCCGCACGCAAGTTGAAAAGTGTCTTCTAGTGCGCGTCGTACGTCTCCACACCTACATTCCACAACTCCACCAACTCCTTGATCAGCGGTTGGAGATACACATCGATGTCATTTCCCGGTGCCTTCTCCCTGGAATGATCATGGACATAATGAAGGAGCTTTGTTTCATACACATCCACGGGGCAAATTGTAGGGTATCAACATAACTGGCCATATACTATAGCTTGTGCTAAGATTCCCAAACGGATTAAAACCGTCGGTCGCCAAAGCAAGACGAACATTCCTAGGGTCGCCACGAAATGGGAAAGCCCGTGTCGAACGCTTTCCACGCTTCAAAGATCACGTAGATGTCCGAGTTTACCATCTTGATTCTTATCATCTTGATGCCACCTCATATGCTCAGCTGTCTTAGACGACATAAACAATCTTTGCAAACGAGGTTTTAAAGGAAAGTACCTTAGAATCTTTGCGGGTTTCTTCTTCTGCTTCTTCCCTTTCCGAACTGTCCTGAACCTCGAAGTGTGACACTTCTTACAAGTTTCCCTCCGATCGTCCTCTCCCCAATAAAGCATACAGTCATTTGGGCAGGCATCTATTTTTTGGTAGTTCAAGCCTAATCGTTGATTATCTTCTTCGCCTCGTAGAAGGATGGGGGAATGTCCGCGTCAGGGAAAGCATCTCGAAGTAATTCCAGGAACATCGACATTGCCTTATCAGTGATCCCACACATGCACTTGATATGGTACAATTTGATAAGAAAAGATAATTTTGAGTATATCTGACAACCTTGATACAAAGGACGATCACTCTCATCCATGAGGCCGAAAAATTCCCGAGCTGTATCGTTCCTGAAGAAAACAGGTTCTGGACCCTGCACCTCTGCTGTGAAGTTGTCGTCCTGAACACCAAAAGCATCACGAACAGCTTCATTAACCGGATCATCTTGATGTACTTGATTTCCTACTTGTGAGGTTCGAGGAAGATGGAGCCCATATCCCATACCACGTTGCTCCCATGAACCTCTCGTAATGTATATGCTTCGGGAAAGGCTTTACAAGAAGATGTTCCAAAGCGAATCTCGTGTTTGCCACTTCTTAAACTTACATCGCAAACAAGGACACACGATCTTGCCATTAATGCAAGCGTGAGAGAAGGCGAAATCTAAGAAAGTGTTCAATCCCGCTAAATATACAGGAGAACTACGCGGCTGCTTGATCCATGACTTATCCATATGTAACAAAAAAATTTAGGATAGAACATAAATGTGGACGACTCACTTTAATTACATTCGAAGCAAAAATTGGGATCGTTAAATGCATCAATTGGTTTGTAGCGGTTACAAAACCGCTACAACAACCGTTGCACATATCTAGACACCGTTGTCACGGTTAAAAAACCGTGACAAAATGAATCCAAAATCCCGCCAGAATGTTGCGGTTATATTCCATGGAACCGCGACAAAGCTTTGGGAAAAAAACAAAATTAGTAAAAAATCACAAAATTAGAAGTTAATATAATACTGATTAGTCATTGAATAATTTGCTTTTGCGCACAAAATTAGTAAAAAAACACAAAGCTTTGACGCCAAAATTTGCTTTTGCTTAATTAATCATATGTGTCTCAACTAATCATTTGATTAATTGAGTTAATATATTACTGATTAGTCAATCATGAGTTAAATGGTATATCCAAACATTAGAAGTGCTTAACTTATAATTAAAGCACTTTTTTAAAAAGAAATGGAAAAAAAAGCTCATCAACAAGAAAAGAAATGTGATCAACAAGAAAACAATATAATCAAATATAGTTATCTCAATCAACTCTGTTTGGACATGAAAAGAGAAAAAAAAAAAGGTCTACATTTTAAGAGCATGATCATCAAGTCCTCTCTGAGGGGGGTTTGTCTCAGGGGGGTCTGTCTCAGGAGGGGGTGGTCCACGACGAGAGTTGACAGCCTCGTCGTCATCAGCAGCACGTGGGCTGGAATCATCAAAGAGGAACGGAGGGGGAGGCTCGGGAGATGGAAGGCGTGCGTCAGGACACAGCTTGTTCAGCACGCCACAAACAGGCCGTAGGATTCACAGACCCCTGTGACTCCGGGGTCTGCGACGCTCGTTGCTCTGCCTCGGTACTCTCAATCCGGGCCTGACAAACAGAGTTCATGAACCATTAATAAAATAATGGACGATCAATTTAAATATACAACATTCATTATATAAATAATGTTTTTAACTTACTATTATCTCCTCTGCTTGCCTCGAGGTCGGCGTCCCATCTGCGTGTCTATGGGTGCGTGTCCACAACTTCCCATAGTCTGTCTGTGTGTTCTCCTCCTGAGCCTTCTGTCGCTGAAAGAATTAAAACAATATAAACTTTGTTATTTCAAAAACAAAACAATGATCATGTTAAATAATAACATACCATCTCCTCGTATGTCACTGCAAACGTCTTGGTCCCTGCAGTGTGATGGACTCTCTGTTGTGCGCGGCTTCTTGTGTTCCTTTGCGACAAAGCCTGCAAGGAGGAGGAAACAAAATTTAAATTTAAACCCTAAACTCAATTTAAATTATCAATTAAGTTAAACAATTAATTAATTTAATAAAATGTACCTGCCCGTCAGCACCCCTCCTATATTGGACGAAAGCCGCCCACTGATCTGGTTCCACGCCGTCTGGGACTCTCTCGATCAGCTGCTGCAGAGGAATAGTGCCGTCTCCATTCATAATATTGTAGAGACGGTTCCTCCGGCTCTTCCACCCTTCCCCCACTTTCATCATAACGTACCTCTTGTGTCGTTCGCACAGTTTAAACTTGTTCTATATCATAATTTCATTATTAATTATTAATGAATTAAGAAACAAATAAGGAAAGAAATAAACTAAAACTTATAACTATTAACATGTACAATTTAATTAAAAAATATTGATTACCTGTAGAACATCTGTAAACGCCTTGTTATTTGTCTCCTTCGTCACTTTCTTCCAATCCTTGAAATAAATTGGGAACCACCCCCAATGGCCACCAAACTCAGACAGGAATCGGTTCATCAGGTGACCGCCGTTGCCGATCGCCCTGTGCAGTCGTTCCACGGGACTACGACCCAACACCCGGCCATCTCCCAGTCCGTCTGAGTGAGAACGGAAACATCCAGCGTCCTCCTGCTGATGTTCCCGTGTCTATCTGCAAGTTTACAAAAAATGAATTAAACGTACCGAAATTAAATTAATTTCTAAAAAAAACTAATTACATATACCTTCGACATCCACTACAAATCCGGTGGAACGCGAAGACGCCGGTCGGGGGTTCCCGTGGTCCCGCTGGTTTTCCCCGTCGATGAACTGCTCTACATCTGCTATGGGAATATTAAGAGGGATGTCCTCATTCTCGTCGTCTAAATCGTCGAACGACAAACTTGCTTCTCGATCTCCCCCTACGGTCCCCGTGTTTGGAATTTCTTCATCGGCGAAGAGCGAGGCAAACTCGCCGGCCCGGAGAGGGCGGAGGTATATGTCGGGTCACATGCCCTCTCTTCTGGTCCCCTATACTACTACCGCCCCTTAAACCCCTTCTTGGTGGGCCAGTTACTTTTCCCTTTCCCTTACCTCGTCCAGAATCCATAATGTTGAAAGGTGTAAGTTTAACAGTAAAAACGGTGAAAACTCAAACCGTTGGGTTAAAAGGTAGAAACAGTGAAAACTCAAACCGTTAAGGTAGAAATGGTGAAAACTCAAACCGTTAGAAGTGACTTTGAAAAATGGTGAGTCACTGTTTATAAAGTCGTACTATTTTGTAGCGGTTATCGAAATAAACCGCTACAAAGTTTACATCTTTGTAACGGTTGTAAAATTACCGCCACAAGAACCGCTACAAAATGCCTCGCTATTCATGCTATTTTGTAGCGGTTACCAAAACCGCTACAAAATAGCTGACCCTTCAAATTCTGTAGCGGTTATCTTCTCACCGCTACAAAATAACTGACCCTTCAAATTTTGTCGCGGTTATAATAAATAAACCGCTACAAAGACAACGTCACAAAGTTACCGCGCTAGCGCGCCAACAGCGCCATTTTTGTTGCGGTTTTTATAAATAAACCGCTACAAAAACACTATCACAAAATTTCCCGCTAGCGCATAACGTGGCGCCAATTTTGTTGCGGTGTTTTGAATAACCGCTACAAATATGGCTTCCGCTACAATTTAGTGGCGGTTTAGGGTGAAAACCGTGACAAAATGATATTTTGAAACGGTTGTTTTTAACAGCGACAAACTAACCGCAACAAAAGCTCATTTTTTTGTAGTGTGTGGATTATATGAAAGTTGAGAGGGATATTCTCACTAAAATAATTAATCCTTTTATTGTTCAGCTACAATACTCTTTTCAATTTCTTTTTCTCTACCTTGATTCTTGTTGAACATATGAATGTCATTTGTTTGGCTTGACTCTTCAATTCTGAATTCCTAATTGGGAAGATAAATTTATGGAAAATCTTGTTGTTTGATTCTTCAATTCGGAATTCCTAATTCGGAAGTTCAGTTGCATTCTTCGTTATGTTACAGTTCCATCTTATGTTTTTATTTGTAAATATTATTTGGCAGCAGTTAGCACACCAAGCAGTAGTTAAAGCTTCGACATTGTTGCTCTTAGCTTAGAATTTAGATGTCGCTAACTGCATTCTTCCTCTAAAGACGGTGATCTTAGTGCTGATAGGGGAAGATGATGCACTTTTAGCACTATCCAGTTTATTAACAGAAAGTCACATGTGTGTTCCATTAAGTGAGTTAAGAGCCAGCACCTACTAATTCACTTGGCCCCTCAAACCATAAGGTCCTATGTAATAAAAACATACAACTTTCAAAACTATTTGATCAGAAAGTACTAAACTATTTGCCCTTTTCAAAAACTTCGTACAAATAGTTTTGACATGTAACATGTTAAGGCCTCACTTATACAATTTCCCTAATTATAAACAAGATTGCATCTAAGCATGCATTTAAAACAGAAACTATTAAAAGCTATATATAGATATACTCTCGTCGTCAAAGCAGATGGAACTTTTCTTTAGACTATCTTAAAGTTTAAGCACTTTTACATCTAAGGTTTTTGTTCTAGTATAGAACACAGATGTCCAGCCTGATAGACTGGTACTTTGATATTGGATCAATGGGCTCTTCCTGAATACCTATAAGGCAAGAACCCAGGAGAGCTAGGATCACTGTACACAATAAGGCTCACGCCCAAGGGGGTGGGGTGTGTGTACAATGTGACAGAATGTAAATAGTTCAGAGAGTAGAACGTATGTACCTTAGGACTTGACCTTGGTATTTATAGAGTGTACCTTAGGTAGGATATTCTGGGCCTCGCTGATCTTCGACCCAAGCATCCTAACTGCTATATCATATCTGAAGATATTCCTCGATTAGATAAGTTCCAATATGCCTTATCTCTACTATTGGGCCTTACTGCTATTGGGCCTTATACATGTCCGTAACAGTTTCCCCCAGCCCGGTAGCTCAAGCTTTTGAGCTGTCAGGATGTATTGTGCACCCGGACAGGTGATCCGGGATAGGTTGATGTGCACTTGGCTCTCTTGCGACTATACCGTAACTCGCGGGGTTAGGTTTTGATGACCTCGGCTTCGGCAGCCATTCTATCCAGGGTTTGAGGTAATGTCGAGAGACTCAACCAAACCTCCCTGCACATGCAGCGACTGGAAGAACGTCTATAGTAGAGAGAGTTCGCGTCCTCCAAGGAGGGCTGGGATGGTAGAACCCGAGGAAAGGACCAAGATAGAGAAAACTCGCGCGATCGATAGAGGACGGACAGGTCAGAGAACGGCTGAGGCAAGAGCCCGGGGTACACTGACAAGAATTTGGACAGAGAGGATGAGAACCGAGGAGACAGACCTCCACGGCGTCCAGCGACAGGGGTACCACAGAGAAGATACATTGGGCAGCACAATAACAGCCCTTTCTCATATGATATTTTCAATGCGCCTTACCCGGACGATTTCGATCTGGCCGACCTCACAAAATACAACGGAACCCAAGACCCGACTACCCACGTCAAAAATTTCAAGCTAGTTATTGTTAGTTCTCTATGTGTTTTGATGATTAATAACAATTGTAAACAAGTATGAGTGTTTTAATAAGACAAAAGAGTCAAAAACATTCTGTCATCACAAAACTCGAGCCTAACTAGGCAAGCTCGAGTTTGCTGCAAACAGAGAGCACATCAGGCTATTTCAACATATCAAACTCGAGTCTGAATAAATAAACTCGAGCCTAAACTCCCATGGTATAGTAATAAAAAGTTTACATTGGGACATGTGTCACCGCAGGATTGGAAAGCAAAAAGTAAGTAATGATTACAGGGGTAGAAAAGTCAAATCCTTACCCCTTAAGGCATTAATTTCGTCCATATGAAGGAGGAGAGATAAAATTAAATGATTTTATCCATACTCAGGCCCAGACACAAAATGCGGGTCCCACAGGTTGTTGACCGGTGGAAAAGGGACCGACAAGGACCAATCAGGGGTTTCCTTTGGACTGAATGGGACAAGTGTGAGGCCACTTTGAGAAGTCAAAGAGGCGCTACCTAGACATGTTCGCTCAGAAGAAAAAATATCTGAAAAGTTGAAGAAAAGTGCAAAAGGAGACATCTTGTTGACCAGCGGGACCCACGTGGACCGGTAGAAGGAGATTAGGCCGGATAAAGTGGAAAAGACAAGGGAAAAGTAAGGGGACAGATTTGGTGGGCCCAAAGAAGTGCCACCTAGCCCCCATAATGATTAAAAACGTGCTAGAAGAGAGAGAAAAGAAGAATCAGTCAAAAAGTCAAGCTGCGGGTCCCATTTTTCAGACAAAAGGGCAAAATGTGAATAATTGTACAGAAAATAATTGGAGCAGGTGTGTGGGCCCTAAATGGTTCCACATAGCCCTTGGAAGTTTCTAGACTCTAGAGAGCTTGGGGAAAAAGAAAAGAATAATAAAGAAGTTTCGGGCCACAATTGTAATTTATAAAAGTTTCGGGCCAAAACAGGTAATTTGCCCCATAAGCAGATAAAAATATGCTCTCTTTAATGGGGGAGGCGCCACATGGAAGCACCCTAGAGAGCCCTGGAAAATTCTGGAGTCTTGGGGAGAAAGTCAAGAAAACTGATCACAATCATTACACAAAGGACAGAAATTTACGCCTGTTAATTCTAAACTAGTATCAAAGTTACCTTTATTAAAAAGGCACTTTAACCCTTCATTTTCACCCTCTAGAACGAAAATTCCAGAGACCAGCAGCCACCATAGCCTAAGCTCCTGGACCAAGCAATCAAAAACGTCCAACGATTCTCCGATTCTAGGTAACCCCGAAAACTCTACGTTCTTGAGTTCTTCTTAAAGTAATTTCGTGAAAAAGGTAGAATCTCTGTGTTATGGTTGGAATATTGTATTTTTAAGGTCTTCAATGGTTCTGGAACGAGGTTTTAAGGGGGGTATAGTCATGGTTTAAGTTTCCGAAGTTGAAAACACCGAAAACTTTAAGTAAGCGCTTGCTGCCAGTTTCTGAGAATCTGGGCAGCGAAGCTTCAAACACGTTTTTGAAGGGGTAACCGAACTTTGTTTTAAGATGATATTTTACATGAAGAAACTAGACATCCGAGGCATGATTTTGATATATAATATGATGATTTTTGGATAACAATACTGGGTGAAATAAATTGTTAAACACGAGGCTGGGAACAGGGGAGCGAATCGGACCAGAGGATGAAGTTTGAGCTCAACGCCAAAATAGGTGTACTAATTCTTTCTGAAATTATTTTTCTTGGAAACTATACATTTTAACTGTTCAGATGGAGCTGGTTTCATGTAAATATGATTTTTCTATAATTTACTAAAAATGTTTGAATCTGGACCAAGTTCACTGGAAGTTTCTGGAATTTGGGAAAAGGGCTCAGATTTGGCAAAATATGTAAGGGCAATTTTGTGAAGACAAAAAATAAGTTGTTTTATTATTATTTAGGTTAAGGACATATCCCAAAGGGACAAGGGTATTTTTGGAAAAATCGACAAGTGCGTAAAGCCCTACAAATTCAGTAAGAAATCATCAGGTAGTAACCGATTTACTCAGATATCTTTATGTGTTTGTTGTATGTTGTATGTTGTATTTGCCATGTGTGTTTTTGTATATGTTTTTCCAAATATCCATACAGAGTTATGTGTTTCCTAGCGCTGAGGACGATTGGTCCGAGGCCGGCCTTGGTTGGCGGCTATACGGGTCGATAGGTCCGAGGCTGTCCTGGTGTAGGCAGCTTTACGGGTCGTGACTCCGGTAAGTCCGGGGCTTGCCTTGATAAGGCAGACTGACGGCACGTGGTAGTCGATGTTGTGTATATTCTGTTTGCATATGTGGTATGTTTGGCATATTACTTTTGACTTCATATTTGGCATGGTTACCTGCATACACTTTACACATTTAGTATTTGAGTACTGACGGTTACTCTGGGGGCCAACAATGGACTCCAGAAGCTTTTGTTGATACAGAGGGATGTTCATGACTGATAAATGCCTTTTTGGAAAGGTAGGCATAGCAGTTCTGGTGAAGGATAGGGGATGCCCTATTATATGTTGTACTAGTACTTTTGGATGACTGTATATTATTTATGGTATTCATTTTGGGATGACTGTACCCTTAACCCTTCGGGGACTTTTATTTTTGTTTAATTCACTTTACCAATACAGTAGATTGTCCAACCCGGTTATATGCTCTGTTGCGCTCACTCTGATAATTGCTAAATGGATTAATAGTGATAAGAAGGTAACTAATAAAAGGAATCCCTCTAACCCGCCACCCGAAAGGGTGAGGAAGGTTGGGGTGTAACACATATACTTGCCGAAATCAATATATGAACAAAAAAATTATAGGTTATCTCATAAACTACCATTGCCTGCTTTTTAATTTTAGTTTTTTTAACCATTAATCTAAACACCATATTTCAAAGGAAAAATGACATAAAAATACTCCTCCAGTTTTTAATATAAAACATATTTGGAGAGTTGATCTTGGTCCTAAATATAAGACATAATTTATATATTTGTCGATCTTTTCCTAATTTACCCCTATTGAAGTGTCTCCAAAAATAATCATAGAGGAGAAGAAATAAGGGAATATAGGAAGATTGTTAGTTCTCTATTGGTTTTGATGATAATGGACAATTGTAAACACAGATGGAAGTTTGTCTTTGTAAGTTGAAAAACTTACTGTCAAAGGCAAACTCGAGTTTCAGTTTGGAAACTCGAGTTTGGACTTGACAAAGAAGAGCTCAAGTTTTTGCAATGAAAGGCAAACTCGAGTTTCGATATGAAAACTCGAGTTTTGACCATACATAGAGCCTCTGAGTTTTTCACAGACAAAGCAAACTCGAGTTTGATTTGACAAACTCGAGTTTTGACAAGACAGAGAGCTATCAATTTTTCAAAGGTACCAAAACTCCAGTTTCCATTTGGAAACTCGAGTTTAGGCTACACAGAGAGTTCTCTAAGTTTCCAAGCTTTGTTGGAAACTCGAGTTTACATCATACAGAGAACAATGCTTAATTCTGAACTTGTGAAAACTCCAGTTTTGATTGAAAACTCCAGTTTTGACTTAACAATGTTTTTCAATGTTTTCTCATAAATGAGGAAACTCGAGTTTGGTTTTGGAAACTCGAGTTCGGTCTTACAGAGAAGAACTCAAAGTGAGCAGAAAAGTTTCCATTTTTCAAAGACTTATGGAAACTCGAGTTTCAGTTTGGAAACTCGAGTTTCAGTCAAGCAGAGAGCTCTGCTAAAATTGAACATTTTGAAAACTCCAGTTTTAGAATGGAAACTCCAGTTTTGATATTTTAGACTAAAACATGATTTCTCATCAAAAGTCCAAAACTCGAGTTAGTCACTTAATGACTCGAGTTTTGCACTGTTCACAAAACATGTCCAACACTACTACAAAAAATGGCTTTTACTACCCTAAAAGACGTCCTATTTTAAAAAAAAGGAAGTAAAAAATAAAGGCGATGGCATTTTTGTAATTATATGTGAGAAAAGTTGACTTTTGACGTCTAACTTAAAAACTTAGACGCCAAAAGTATGCTTTTGACGTCTAATAAAAAAATTAGACGCCAAAATCAGTCATTTTTACCGCCAATATTTCATTTGCCGCCCATATTACCAAATTCCCCTCCTTTTTAATCACTTTTGACGTCTAAGTTAAGAATTAGACGCCAAAATCCTTTATTTATCCTTTTTTTTTTTTAACTCATCCTGTGCATCAACTTTTCATTCTCTCATTCATCTTTTCGAGAGAATTTTGCTCATCCGTGTTCTCATTTCATCCTTAGTCTTCGCCGCCGCTCCTCCTCGTCGGACTTATGGAGTCACAAATCTAGCCGCCTCCGTCCTCCGCTCCCATCTCCTCAGATCCGCGAAAGAAGGAGGTGGACCTGCCATATCCTCGCGTGGCCGCTCTTCTGCTCCCATCTCCTCAAATTTGCGAAAGACGGTGAGGATGGCATCGTCGGCTCCTTTGATTTCAACTTCGATAGCTCGATCTGTTTTGTGGTACTTGAGATTTTGCATTTTTGTTGCGATTTGTTTTGATTCTTGATCTGTTTTGTTTCTGAGATTTTTCATTTTTGTTGCGATTTAGTTTGGTTCTCGATCTGTTTTGTTTATGCAATTTTGCGTTTTTGTTTCGATTTTGCGTTATTGTAAGTACAATTTACCTCATCCATCTTGTGCATAGTTCCGAAAGTTGCGTTCATAATTATCGTTGTGGAACTTGTCTGGTCTTTTGGTGAATTTATTTATTTATTTTTGTTTTCCAGCTCTAAATGAATTGATTGCACTGCTATCGTTCCTCCTTTATCTTTGTTCAGCTACAGTTTGCCTAAATTTATAGAATTATTGTTCATGGACTTGTCTGTTGGATTACCAATGTTTTGTTTTTAAGTTAATAGCGTTTCTTTGTTCAGTTTTACTGTTCCAAGAGTAAGAAGTGCTAACTATTGAGTTCTCCTTGTCTTAAATTGGGAGTATAAAAATAAAAATAAAAATAAAAAAAAGAGAGAGAGAAGAAACAAAATAAAACAGATTTTTTATTTATTTATTTCTTTTCCCTTTTCACTTGTTCAGTTTCTGTAGTTTCAGAAGTGATCAAATGTTTGTTGTTGTTAAACATGTTTTATCTTATATGAGGCTGCATTGGTGCTTTGAACATGTTGCTGATATCCTGGATTTGTATGAATTATTGCTGCTAGTGTTATCCAAATTTTTGTACACCGCTTGAGCATTTTTCTATTGTAAAAATTCCCCTCCAAATCTATCTTATAGTCGGCATTTGTCCAATTACCTGTTGAATACACCTGGAAATTCTAACTCAGTATTGTTAAGTGTGCATTGTTGTGGTACTACATTAAATCATGTGCAAGGACTGTTTTTGTTCCAATCAGCTGTAAGAACTTTAAATTATCACACTTGCATAAAGTTTTGTTGTCGCATGCTTGAAATATCACTTTATTTCCCAAGTTGCTGTGATAGGTGGTTGGAAATTTAAGTGTTTTGAGCTTATCTATATTCTATACTTCTTGGGGGGAAAAAGCACTGCATATCTATCACTGCTCTACTTGCTTCATTTAAATTTGTTTGAGAATAAGAGTTGGGAATTCTACTTCACTATACCTGAAAATTTTTAAAGGACTGAATTTATGGATTATGGCGTGGACTGATAGCATTCTCTGTTCCATTTTTGTTTGAAAATTGCCACTCATTGAATTTTGGCTGACACTTTGGGAATTTGGACCAAATAATACTGTTCATATCATTTTAGGCTCAAATTACTTGATCTTTTTCTTTTTCCTGGTGGTCGGTCTCTTTGGCTTCAAGCCTAAAGAAGACTGTTTTCTAATTGTGCATGGTAGAATTATCTGAAATTTGATGTATACTCTGGTTTTAGCTATTGTAATGATCTTTCAATAGAACAGGAAAATTATAGAAGATAGAACTTCTATTAATAGAAAACCTCAATCATAATTTGCTTATGTTTCTGTAGTGACTGAAGTTGACTTCTTAATTATATTTGCTGAAATCACTAGCATTTGTAGTTCTCATATAGTGAATGCTAAATTTGAAAACCGTGAAATTGATTGAATTTAATATAATTTTTAGGGA
This sequence comes from Acacia pycnantha, assembly GCA_025563575.1. Lineage (NCBI taxonomy): Eukaryota > Viridiplantae > Streptophyta > Magnoliopsida > Fabales > Fabaceae > Acacia > Acacia pycnantha. The sequence continues at coordinate 5,780,965 of JAMWYP010000002.1, read as the reverse complement.
ACTCAACGATTACTCATTACTTATTCCTTTGAAATTGCTTTTGTTACTTTCAGTAATTGGCATATTGATACTTCCCCCGTATTTTTACTAATAAAAGTGTTAAATTCAAGTTCTTATCTTCTTACCAAAATTTTGGGTCGGTTTCTATTTTGTCTAAGTCAATAATTGCTTATGTAGTCATATCCTACATCCCGTATTGAAATTAACAAAAACTTGTAGAGACCCAGTGAACCGTTGAGCTTTGAAACATGACTATGTCCGAACTTGTGATATTTAAGGGTTTCGTTTGGAGATGAAATTTGATATGCATTCATAGGACTTGTAGAAGTTAATGACTCGAGTTTTGCACTGTTCACAAAACATGTCCAAAACTCCAAATCGCGATATTCTTCTCTGTAATGAGAAAACTCGAGTTAACTTTTGGAAACTCGAGTTTAGGCTTTTAATGAAAAAATGAAAACTCGAGTCTCGAAGAACAAACTCAAGTTTGCATCGCTGAATTTGAATTTTAAGTTGAACGAATTTGCGAAATCTTTGTGTTTGATCCTAATACTTTATATCATCACTCATTACTATTCCTAACTATGTTTAATCAGTTTGTTAGTGAGTTCAGATGATTTAGACAGGATTAAATGGAGAATTAGCATAAAGCATAAAGCATAAAGTGAAGTCAGAACATTAAATGCAAAGTGCTGAAAACTTGCATTCTTTTGGACAATCATTCTCCACACGTTTTGAAGGAATTAATGTTTCCTTTCCACATCCAACCAATCTGTGAGAAAACGAAAATCATTAAAGCTTCAACTACTCTTTGAGTTTTCTTGTGTAAAGTATTTTTTGACACATTTGTACTTCAGTGATTATCTTATCTACTCTTAGAAAAAGTTTATTGATTGTAAATCATTTATTGTAAAGTATCTCAAGTCAAGGGGACTTGGAGATTGGGTTATTGATTACAACTTGTAAGGGGGAGTAAATTCTAATGAGAGAATTACTCTTGAGTTGCAGAGTGTGTAATCAATTGTTATAGTGAGAAATCCAGAGAGTCTGGGGACTGAACATAAGTCAAGAGGTTAGACCGAACCAGTATAAATCCTTTGTGTCTTGCTTCTCTTCTCTATACTCTGTTCATCTCTGTTTTACCACACGAAAACAGAACAATCCGAAAAAGTTTTTAGAATCCCCAATTCACCCCCCCTCTTGGGGATTCAGCTCCGCTTTCAAAGATGGCTAGAGTATTTTAAACAATACATATCACATTAACTAACCCAACTAACTTTCTTAATATGATTAAATTAAGTAAATATGACTTATGTTAAGTAACCAAGGAGTACCATTGGAATTTGAAAAGGACAAATCAAGGCGTTGAATTTCTCCAATAGGTTGATTTAGTATTTTGGAATGCTGCCAAAAAAAAAAAAACCTTAAGCACCCCTTCCGATAGCAACGTCAACAGAGGTCTGGCGACTCGGTTGAACCTCTGACACCGTCTGGCCGTTGGTAGTAAATAGGAAAATTAGAGTAGTAAAAAAAACTAAAGTAGTAAAAAACATCTTTAAAAAAAAAAAACCTTAAGCACCCCTTCCGATAGCAACGTCAACAGATGTCTGGCGACTCGGTTGAACCTCTAACACCGTCTGGCCGTTGGTAGTAAATAGCAAAACAAAAGTAGTAAATAGCAAAATTAGAGTAGTAAAAAAAACTAAAGTAGTAAATAACATCCTAATACTTTTTTTTTTTTAATTTTCATGAAAGAGTAGTGAACAGAGAAACCAGATTGGTGAATGAGCAGTTATTAGGAAATAGTGTTTACAACTTTGGTTTTTCTATTCACTAATCTCCTTTCACTATTTATATACTATATTTGTATCGCTATGTACTACTTTGGTATCTCTAATCACTAGAGCTGCTCTGATGACCGACAACCGACAGGGTTGCTAGTGCTGGAAATCTGACACTTGCGTAGTTGTTAATAGTTAAAGAAATGTAGTTATTAGCAAGGCTAAAGTAGTAAATGACAAGACTATATAGGTAGTTTTTAAGAAATGGACAGCAACATGGCCCTTTCTACTACACTAATTATTGGGAGTGTACACACACATATATATCAATTTATTTTTTAATAAAAAAGACTTTGGTAATCCTAAAATATGTGACCTAATTAACTGATATATCAATATTTGTTTAAAAAACATTACGAAACAAATGAAGCCATTTGCAACTTCCTATTTGGCACACTTCTTAGAAAAAGAAAACAAGCAGAAGAAAGCATACATCAGCATTGTTTATCAGCAAGCTACATTTCTAAATAACCATTCAATACAAAAGATACCAAAACTGTATCATTTTTTATAACCCCAGTGCATGCTGCTTGATGTTGGAGCCAAATTGATTCATCAACGTCCATCTGAACTGTATACCAAGAGGTGGAGGAGACCCGTTATCTTCTCGGAGTCCATTCGTATTGGGAACTCTATGCTTCAACTCATTGCTAATTAATGACACATTTCATAGAATGTATGAGCATCTATTAACAAGGTCCCTAGTTGACGAAGTGTCTTCCTCGAACACAAGTTTGCAGCTTGAACTCCGTAGAATCAAGCATATTAGACTGAAGACTTTGGTTCACATGTAATTAACAAAATGTTCACGTCCCGAGCTATGTTTGGTGTTCCATGTGAGCCATACCAGAAAAGAAACTAGAGAAAAAGTTAGGCTTTAAGATACTATGCCAAAACCCTCTCGCTCTTTTACAATCTCTAATGATATGCAAAACACTTCTCTCTTTGGCATTGGAAATTAAAGGACAATCACTATAGGTGGAAAGACCTCCTTGGCTATGAGTACAGGGTAAGTAACCAATCTCTTCAGATTCTTTTGCTTTCTATTGGGCCTAATTAGAGGGAATGTTTCGAAGATAGGACCAAAGTCCATATTCCACAATACTGCCTACTGCCTGAATGCAAGTCAAGATTCATGTCAAAGACATGAATGACATTGTGGTACGCCAATAATTATGTAGACTTATCTTCTATACCACTTTTTTAAGAAAAAATGGTGAAAGAGCCTTTTGAAAATTTATTAATGAGAAATATCTTATATGCTTTTATACACAGAGTCCCGATACTCTGTTGAATTTTATACATATGTATTGGTTAGTACTCGAATTCAGGTCTTCCTGTCTAATAAGACTTTTGAACAAGGATCTTTTTACTGATTTTCCCAACCTTTTTTTCTGTTGGAATTAAAATATCATATCAGAAAATAGTGTGCATAAAGTAATTTGCAGTTCCTTTGGTTACATGTGAAAATATGCACTCCCACACGCAACCATGTGATTGTGTGTGCTCTGTTCTAAGAACATAAATGTCTAATCACAGTGGGTTAGTGTATAATTAATATGGGATCTATAAGGCTCTCTAAGATTTGTATGAGTTAATACCAAAGAGCCGAGAATGTTCAGTGATGTCTATGAGGAAGACACCAAAGAATATCAGAAGATCACTGCTACATGAGAATGGTGATTAGCCAAAGGGGATGGGGTGTGTGCACAGTGGAACAGAATAGTAAAAGGATATGAATAGGATGTGTGTACCTTGTAGGTAATCTCCTATTTATAGAGATTACCTCTAGGGTTTTGGCCCTTATGCAATGCGCGTCCTGGTGTCTGCTCCACTCACCGTGTATGTCTGCTCCACTACATGTACTGTCCATGATTTATGCCAAGATTACAGGGTGATTAGTGTTTTACCTTATTATAAGAGGATTCTATCATGAAGTGCCCTTGTTGGGCTGCATACTTTCTAGGCCCATCATATGAATCCATAACAGTGTGATTATCTTGTCAATGTCCCTATTTTGTTCCAACTGCATAATTGTACAATTGAAGAACTCTATTTTGTACTTTAAAAATTAATGAGGGAATCTATGGGAGTGGTGGTTGATGCGAACGTAGCATGCATAAGGGACAAAAATGAGGGCTAAGATGATGGGCCATCGGACCTTTGGATAATGTGAAGCTCACATGCATATCGTATACCCTGTCTGCAATATTTAGTCTCAACCTCATATTTCAAGAGGTGTTTGTATTTATTACCGATCATATGTTGAACATGATTGCTTTCAATAGAACAATATATATGTGTATGAAAAATTGATAACTACTCAACACTGCTGAACATAAATCTTTTATCTCATTCTTCCCTCTCCCACTGGGCTTTTTCTACTTGTCCATGCGCCACTTTCTCTGAAATGAGAATACACACACAATTAATATTATACTTTTTTTAATTTTTTATCAAGAATAATATTGTATTTTTTAATTAGGAAAAAAAAAATCATCTTCTTACTTTGCATCAATAACTAAGTTTATTTTTTTGTGTACCAAACAATTCCCTTGTATTTAAAACATGTTCCCCGTCAGAAGAATAACTTATTATAACAAGGTTGTGCAAAGCAGATTTATAGCCTCACCCAAGCATTCTATGCCATTAACTGTTAAATTTAATAACATCAACTACGGACAGTTGAAGGGAATTTTTTTTTAAAAAAAATCATATTAAAAAAAGCATATTTCCATTTAAGATCTGACACAACTTAAAACAAAATTAGTTATCAGCACCAGACCATGAATGATCCCTAAGAAAAGAAAACAAGATCCTTGAAAAATATAAGAAAGGATAACCAAAAAGAAGAAGGCAAAGACCCTAAAATATAATTTTAAAAAAGGCAACAATGATCATTGGTTGTCAGTAAATTATGTTGTTGCTATAACACACACACACACAAGTACTGGTTAAGATACATGAACAAAACTATATTTTGGACGTAGGACGATGAATTCATGATTGAGGTAGTAGGAATCTTCAGTGAGAGAGAAATAATTGAGTTTGAAAATGATGGGAGAGTGCATGTGATTGGAGGAGGGAGGGAGAGATAAGTATTAGTGAATTAGGTGTTTGATATGTCTAACAAAAATCCCTGACTTGGTGGCGTTGACTAGGGAACCTCAATTATTTGACCATGAGGTGAGGCACTCATAAAATGAGATTATTTTCAATAGCACCAAAACTATCCATTGATTTACTTAGCCCACACCTGGTTTTGAGTGGGTTGAGTGGAAGGGACACAATATTTTCTAAGCAAAAACTGAGGACTTTATTGTAAATATAAAAAATTATGTTGTGAAAATGATTACTACTTTGGTCTTAATATATATAAGATCTCGTCAGTAGTGCAATTTGCACCATAAATAAGATCTTATATTAAGGACATGTTGTAGTATTTATTTGGATTTGACAATGTTTAAATCTAAATAATTGATACTTCATTTGCTCCTAGATAAAATGTATAGGTTAGATAACTCATTTGTAGAAATTTATAAAAAGGATTTAACTTCTACTTTGCTACAGAAAAGTTTTTTATGCCGTACTCAAATAAAATGAGTGGGTCTCATTATAAAGAGAAGAGAGAGAAAATATTAGTGGGAACCACTCACTTTTATGTGAGTGTAGTACGTAGAAAAAATATTTCTACAACAAAGGCAGAAACATTAAACCCTTAAAAGAAATAGTTAAGTTAGTTATTAAGAAAAGTATGTGTGCTGGTTTTCTAAAAGTACCCTTCTTAGTTATTTGTATGGAAAATTACTCAGTTGATGAAAAACTCCTTAGTATATGCTATCAATAAGGAAATTTATGTTGAATGAAAAAAGTTATAAATTTAAGAGATAAAGTAAATTAAGTTTTTACGTTTAACGTCAAAAGTCAAAACAAATCTCTCTAATGACTCTTTTGTTAGGACTGAAATAGTAATAATATTAAATATTACTCCCTCTATTTCTTATATAACAAACGTCTAGCTAATTGAAACTTGCGGTTCAAAACGTTGATTAAAATAGTAAATGTATCAAAATTGTAATCTTTTTTTACTAAATTCTCTTATTTATGAAGACATAGGGAATAAGAGAGAGAATAAGGAAATTATTATAATAAAGGGGATAATTGTATAAGAGGGAGAATAAGAAAATAAATACAAGAAAAATAATAGGTTTTAGTCATTTAAGTTTACATGAGATATACTTTTGGTTTCTTAACTTTATAAAGTATATTTTTAATCTTATAATTCTAATATTGTTAATAATGTTAATGGAAAATATTGATACATCAAACTCAAATGATGATTGCATCATTAAATGCTATTTATCTTAATTTTAAAATGTGTAAATTGAAAATTTTCTAAAATCCTTATGAAGCATTCAATATCAAAATCTTGATTATATTAAGAAATTTTAGTTAAATAATCTAAATATCAAAACATCGATTTCATTTGCAGCGATTTGTCGGTGTATTTTTGTATTATAATCTAAATATGTTATATTAAAAATTCAAACTTAAATATGATTTGTCAGTTGCACAAACATCACTCGAGTTTGCTATGTCAACATTTTTTTTTTGTTAGCAACATTAACAGTATTTGAAATATAGGACCGAAAGTTATAATTTATAAAATTAAGGGACTATAAAAGCATACTCATATAAAACTTAAAGGACTTAGAGTATTATATATTGACTTTAAATAGGGTAACTAAATGAGGGGAAAATGGAAAATTTATAAGCAAAAAATAAAATATTCTCTAAATGTTTCTTATAAAAAAGAATGGGGCATATGTGACATTTATTTGCTTCTTACAAAAAAGAATGGAGGGAATAATTTGTTGTGGGAAAAAAAGAACCGAAGGGGAAAAAGACAAACCCAAATGCCCCCATTTTCCTTTCTGGGCAGACCTACACAAACAGTGACTCATCAGTATCTCTCTCTAATGGATAGCCACAACTTCTGATTCACAACCCCTCGTCCTTGGGTTCAACTGGTAAAGGGGTCGGACTTCCTCATCTCAAGGAAGGGGGTTCGATCCCTGCGTTGGTCAAGGCGCTGGGGGAGGCATCCTAGGAGTCTGGGAAGCAGTGGAAACGCTGGTAGAGGTGGAGGCATGTGTACTCTCTGTCCAGTATGCCCTGCGGACTGGGCTCCAAGCGCCCTACCCTTAGATTGTGGGTGAGCCCAACCCCTTTCCTAAAATTTTTTATATCAAAAAAAGAAAAAAAAAAAAAACTTCTGATTCACAATGGTCCCTTTGAACGAACACCTAATACTGAAACAGCAAAATCATATTTTTCTTTGAGTAGGTTCCATTGTAGTTTTCATGAGTTGAATTTTGGATTTTTGACCCATTCACATCGCTTACCAGATCTTATTCATCAATTAATAATCATTTATTGTTTTTCTTTTAGATTATAACTCTTTTGTATAATTGTATGCAAGGGGTCAACAAAATAAACACCACAAAAAACTACATAAGTTTATATAAACTTTCTATTATATCTTTCATTTTTTAAAAATTTGATATTGAGCTGTTAAGTTTTGAAAATTGTGTATATAACCTTTCTGGCTTTCTATCTTTTTTAGCTAATCTGTTGTTTCGGTGATAGAGTGTTAAGATGTTATACTCCCTCCGGTCCTAATTATAGGAATACATTTTAGAGTTGGTTTTGGTCTTAATTATAAGAGTAAGTTTTAACTTTTGACATTTTTTTCCTATAATATCCCTATTTATACTTATTATTAGGAGCATTTATATATATGTGTGTGTATATGTATGTATATGTGTGTACATATATATGTATATCTGTGTTTATGTGTGTAGATATATATGTGTGTGTGTGTCTATGTATGTATGTATGTAGATAGATCTATATGTATACACATATATATACACTCATATATGTTTATATAGCAAGACCACTATTTCAATTAGAAAACATGTGAAAAGGAAAATTGGTCGGAGAGATATGTGACAAGATTGTAATTCACTTTTACTTATGTCATTTTAAATTTATATAAGAGCATTTTAGGAAAATGAGTAAAATTAACTAATTTAACTCCTCTCTTTAATCCCCCAAAATCGGTTAAATAGTTCATATAATTAGGACCGGAGGGAATACATAAGGAGTTATTTGCATATAAATTGAAATTCACTTTAACTGTGTGTCATGATTCGTTAGAAAAATGATAGATTAATTAACCCAAAAAAAAAAACTTGTTCTCACAAATTTGAGATTTGAAGAGATATTCATTAATTATCTTCAAGGTTAGAAGTCTTCTATCATCCAAAATTAATTATGTGGGTAATATATTAGAAAGTTTGTACAGCTTTTATATGTGGGCGTGAGAGATAGAGATTTATTTAAGATTATTGTTCACGAAAATAAATTTTATATAAAGCCAAAGGAGCATCAAATGTACACTTTTATTTAATTAAAAACCTACAAAAATACAAATGGTCTGAAATAAAACTCTCTTTACTTTTTAGACCTCGGAGGACACATTGGATTTGTGTAAGATTTTGTCTCAAAAGTGGAGTCAGATAATTCCAAAATGTCATAATAATATTAAATAAATCCAAGTAAATGCAATTAATAAAATTCGAATCAACAAAGTATGAAAAAATTTGGCCTTTTCTTGCTTCAACCACTACATCCCTTTTTCCTATATAAATAAAAAATATGCTTTTCTATTGTGCCACGACAAATTGGGCAACAAAATCTAGCCCACCAATTTTTAAAATCATGCATAATCGTCTGGTACAAATTTATTATTAAATTCCTTATTTTATGATCAATCAGATGAAAAGTTTGCAAAGACATTTTCTAGATATACATGAATTTGAAGCTACCGTATTATACTCACCAATGCAAAATAAACTTTTTAGAACTCATCTTTAAAATTGGTTTAAAAAGTACTTCTTTAGACTAGTTGAAAAACAACCAACAAGACTAAAAGGTGCCAGACTTTTTAAACCGGCCTTATCTAAACCAATTCTAATATGGGTTAAGGTGCAGATTTGCCAACGAACTATTACTCAAGGAGCGTCTGATACAAAAAAACAATTGAAGAGACCAAATTAGCCCACGAACTATTAAAAAGTGAATAAAATACCAAATAACTATTAAAAAAAAACAACTATCACTACTATGTTAAAATATGAGGCACTAGCGTAGGACGGTGGCGAAAATACTGGAGAAAAGAGCGGTTAAACCTTCTTGTTGGATAAGGCAAACACCAACAGAGATGGGACCTATGCGAGCAAGCGCTGTAGCAGCGGCGGTTGCTACTTGTGGCATCGAAGGGACGCAACCAGGGTGCAAGGCGCGTGCCGGTCAAAAGCTGTGGACTGCTGGATGAGTTTAAGAGGGTGAGTAGAACGCCCAGCAACAATGGAAGCTTTGGAGATGCCGACGTCGCCAACACTGTGACGGTCTAAAAAGTAATTTTTGCAATAATTAAGCAAAATGTAGCCTATACATTTTTTTATTTTTCTTATAAATAGTTCTCAATTTTAAAATAAAAAAGTTTCCTTCAACTCTAATTGATCCCAATGCAATTGAAATATAATCTTCTTATCCTTTTTAATATAAACAGGGAAAACTCAAACTAGAGTCTGATTGATAGACCTTAGCTCCTTATTTAGCAACCTTTCTTACTACAGAAAAATATTTGTAAAAGAATGAATCCTAAGTATCAATAAATATTGGTTTAGTCAGTAAAAAGTTGGATCATAACTCATATAAGGTCGTGAGTTCAAATCTCATTTATAATAGAGAAAATAAAAATAAAGGGCCTAGATAAAATAATATTTAATTAGAAGGACCATAAAATTGTAATTATGAAGAAGGACCAAATGAATTTAAAAGTACTAAATTGCCCTTTAAATTCTTAGTTGCTTCCCAAACGCAGAAAACAAAGAACAAAATGCCTTCTTCCCTCCTTCCGTAAATATCAAGGTGAGACCATTTGAAAATCCAGTATTGGAAGTTAAAAATGACGATATTTGGTAAAAGTGTATGCATAGAAGTAGGATCTGGATGATCGAAGGAGAGAGCAGAAACGTGTAATGCACAGCCAGAACAAAGCATTATACTAGGTGTGACAAGCCGAAAGGGTTCAAATAAGATCCATGGCCAGCTTATACAGAGAAGGAAGGAGGAGACTTCCTGATTCAAATCTAGGCTTTGGGTTAAAATATCGAGGCAGGATGGGTGGGTGGATGATAAACAAATTATCGCCGGATCAACAAATTAGCTTTCATGGTTCTCCTCTCTCCTTCGATCATCAAGATCCTACTTCTATGCCTACACTTTTACCCAATATTGTCGTTTTTAATTTTCAATACTGGATTCTTAAATGGCTTCACCTTGATATTCGGAGGAGGAAAGAAAGCGATTTGTTCTTTGTTTTTTATGTTGGGGAAGCAACTGAGAATTTGAAACGTAATTTAATACTTTTAAGCTTATTTGGTCCTCCTTAATAATTTCAATTTTATGATCCTTCTAATTAAATATTATTTTATCTAAGTTCTTTATTTTAATTTTCCCTTTATAATAATCACCCTGCTTTGCATATTCACAAACATGGAGTAAGCCAAATTCTAATATGATTTTCTGAAAACTAGAACCCTGGCCAACTTCAACCCAGTGATAAATAAATTTTTTTTAGGCACATTTAACACGATCACCAAAAATATAGATCTTGAAGTATTTATTATATTTTTATCATTATAATAATTATTATTATTATTTAGAAACTCTTTTTTTATTATTTTATTATTATTCTTTTGAAATACTACCACGTGAAGTATTCTAAAATAATTGAAAGATATTATAATTTCTAAAGTTGAAAGGCGTGATCACTGCTACTGCTAACATCACTCAGAATTAAATAAAACTATGGTAAAATGACTAAATAAAAAAATATTAACATATTTTTCATTAAATAAAATACTACGTACTATATAAGTCAAAGAAAACGAACCATGCCTATGCACCTAAAAGATTGAAAAAGCGAAAGAGAACTTCGCAAGAGACAGAGACTCAAATACAGAGAGAAAGAGAAGTTAGGCATAACGCCCAGTCTTCGTACAGGAACAAAACCCCTTTTGCAGTTTCCACCAATAGCTTCTTCTTCCTCATTCTGGTTATGTCTCTGCTTCCATTTATTGTCAAATCTCTGAAGTTTCAGTAGAGTAGATAGAGAGGCCTTCAAAATCCGTGATGGCCTCAGCCATGGAAACATCTCCTTACAGCTCAAAGGCAAGTGAAGGTTCAGAGTTCAGCTTAAAAGAATGGGGATTGAAGGCACAAAGACATGGAGAGAGGACGACCAAGTCCAGAAGGTACTCTGCATCATATATCAGAAGCTTTAATGATGAAACTAGGTCTTTTAGATCATCAGCCATCACTTTCTCCAGTGCGGCTTCTTCACCTGCATACCCTTTTAAAGGTATATTATTTTTTCCCTTTCTTCATTCATGGAGTTTAAGAGTTTTTTTTCTCACAACTTTTGTTTTTTTGATTTTGCAGATGGAATAGACCCTTCCACCTATTCTTTCAATACTGCTATCAGAGGTAACAGAAAATGAATACAGAATATAATCACACTCCTAATCACTCAAAAAGTACAAATACAAATATGACCCATTAATATATAGCTTTGAACACTTAGTCTATTATTGTGCATGTACTACAGTTAGGTTGAAAAGATCAGATTGACACAAAACAAACTTAGAGATTTGACTGATTTGGAATAATGATGCAGCTTTACAAGTAAGGTCATGCTCATCTCCAGATGGCTTAGCTTTGAATTCAAAGTGGAATGAAGCAGAAAGGTATATATGTAACCCTCTTTCTGGGGAGGTACCATTGGAGTGTTTATCTACAAAAGCTCTGCTCAGCAGTGGAAGATCATTCCGTAAGCCAACAAACAGAGTTATTTCCATGTTTGATAACCCTACAGCTTACTCTTCAAGAAATCCTCACACAAAGACATCATCAACTGACACACATGAAGAAGAAGAAGAAGATGATGAAGTTCTTCAGTTTTCAGTTTCAGGTTCTGATATTCACCTTATTTAATTTAGTCAGGCACTACTTTGAGATTGATCCCACTTTTTTTCTTTGTTTCTTGGTGAAGGTGATCTAGAACAGGACAAATTTTGCATTCATCCCCCCCCCCCCAGCAAATATTTATATATTGTATTCCGATGCGTCCATTCTTCTCTATCTCAAAACTCAATAAATAGTAATCCAGTCAGAAACTATGTCCTATATTTATATTTATGACCGGGGTAGTAATATATATTCCTTTCTCCCAAACCCCACCTCAAAATTAGAAACAAATATCAGAATTTTTTTCCCGACTGTTTTAAATTTCAATCAAACGGTAGTTTATTTATGCTACACGAGATAGGACAAATTAGTTACTGGTGGAGTGTCCTAAATTGGCCTCCCCAATCTCTCTCCTACAGAAGAGCCTTTAATTTTCTCTTTAGGTATAACCATTTCCTTTCACTAAAAACAGATGAAGTTGGAGAATAATAATATTACTTACTGAGTTACTGTGTTTTTTTGTACAGAAAAGAAGAAAGAGAGAAAAACAAAAGATGTGGGGACTCAAAGTACTCTTCCTTATCTTAGTTCAAGCAGCTCCAGCCCTGCTTCAACTCGACCCATCACAGACAGATCAATAAAGGAACTTGCAGATTCACCTTCTTCAAATCCAAAATCCAAACCAGACCAAGAGGTTTTACTCCTTCACTTCAGTCTCAGAATTAATCAGTAAGAAATTTTTTACACATTTTAACTGGGATTTTTTACTAAACATGTACTCTCTCTCTCTCTCTCTCTCTGCACCCACACAACAACTCAAATTACAAACTTTTCATTAACAGGTTTTTTTTTTTTTTATTGGGGGGGGGGGGTGGGGACCTACCCTTGTTCCTGGTTGTGATTTCCAAGAAAGAAAATAGAATCTGAAGGCTAAATAATTAGAGATAGTGCCCTTTCAAAGTGGGGTAGTGATGGATACATTGGTCCCTCCTATGTTTCTGGTACTGCTGCTTCAATTAGTGTTGTTGGTCCCTTCATGCTTTCTTTTCCCAGGCTCTCTGCTTTTCAAGAATTATACAGTTGAACTTGTCTGTGTCCTTAAGAAAATTTCTGTTCATCAAGCTGTTATCTGATAAATAAAAAAAACCTTGTGTACAAACATGTAGGTTTCTGCTATACCAAGATCCCACAAGTGGAAACTAAATTTGAACCATTAAATGCTATAATACGTACATTACCCCATTTTTCTGAAGACCTTTTACTTTTTCTCTTGAATTGCAAAACAAATGATGAATAATCCTTAAATGATCACCTTATTGAATGAGTTCTGTATGGCGGTGCTATTCTTTCTGCCCAACTCTCAAGTGTGCTTTCACTGCTCATTACTTTTTAGCCATTTTAGAAGTGGGAAGAATATCTAATAATGTTTTACTTGTTCTGCAACATTTTGGAAGGGCAAGGAATATATATATATATATATATATATATATATATATATATATATATATATATATATATATATATATATATATAATGCAATCATGAACACTGCTTTCATATGCAATAAAGCAGAACTTTCAATAATTCATGTGCCTTGATTGAAACATCAACTTTGTCATCTTTGTCTGATTCTGCATCGGCTGGAATTGTTGAGTTTGACATCAAGAATCTGTCTGGTGAAAAGGGTTGTGGGAAAAAATCATTTTTCATGATTTATAAATAATATCCATCACAATTCTATAATTATTATTCAATAATTCTTTACATATAGCAAATCACCTAAAGGGGCATTTTATGAAAATTGTGTTTGGTATAACTTTATAAAAGAAAGTTTAAATAAATCAAATTTGCTTAGTTATTTTAATATATATTCATAATTGACTTAATAACAAAATCTCTAATGAAGATTAGAGAGAGAAGAATCTACGTAAGTTCATCTTATTTGAGCTTCACATCCTTTTCTCTTATATAGAGATTTGTTGGCCATGATGTGACATTGATGTGAGAGAACAAACGCATGTACAGGTAGAAGAGAAGGATAAAGAAAAAGAAATGGAGAAGAGTCCTGGGTTGGGGAAGCAAGTGGATCAACTTTACAGGCAAAGTGGGTGCTTTCCATGGATCAAGAAGAAGAAAAGGCTTAAAGAAAACGAGAAAGGAAAGCATATAAAGATCAGTATCTTCATCACTAAATGTCAAAGAAAAGATTCTGTAAAATGTTAAAGAAAGGATGCATTTTCAGTAATTTTGCAGGTTCAGCTTGTGCTTTTTGGAAAGAAACAGGAGAGAAAATATAAAAAAATAAAAGGGCAAAATGATCATGATCTTATTATTTTTGCTTTGTGTGTAAATTTATTAGCTTGTGCCACAAATCCTCATGATTGATATGAACATTTATCACATTTATTTTTAAATTAAGGATCCGATACAAAAGAATTATTTCCCAAGTTTTGGCTTCAGTAAAACACTGCATAAAAAGCTCAACACAGTTTGGGTGAAATCCATCTTTCTGCAGAACTCTTTCAAAGCATTCTGCACTCCTATATTTGCGGCAAAGTGTTATAATATAAAATTGGTCAAGGGTCAGAAGCAGTTATAGTGTTATGATTTGGTTCAAACATGATATACTTGCTTTAGTTAGTAGAGCCAACTCTACATTCTTACACCTTTAATAATTTTTTAATGATTCACGTTATTCATCTTTTTCTTCTTCTCTAAAGAAATATTTATTTTCCTTTCTTCTTTGTATGAATTTCTCAGTAATTATAAGGAGAATGACAGTAAAGAACTCTAAAATTGTAAATTTCAAAATCAAGTTTGTTACAAAAAATTAATAAAGTAATCACATCATATCAAGGGAATGTCTAATTTGAGATTTTTCAATTCCAAAGTTTTTTTTCTCTCATTCTCCCTAAATCCTATTACCTTTTTATTTTATACAATTTAAACACATGCACGCACATAATCATGTGAATGTGAGGCTCAAGTATGTGACTTCATTCAAACGTGGTGGATGACACTATGATAAGAACCAGCGTATATGTAAACTCTGATCTTAAGGAATTAGTAGAACCCTACTAATTCAACAAGAACAGCCGTATCTTTGATAATTAGCAAGGTCAGAATCTAAACCCTAACTAATTAAGAAAGCCCAGGTGAACACTCCGATAATTTTCTCTCTGAAATATTCGATGATTTATTGATGAGGCACTAGGCCTATTTATAACAATTTACAGAGAGAGACTCTATCCAAACCAATAAATACTAAATCCAAACAGATAAATACTGAATCCATAAATATATCCAAATCTAAGATTTAGATATCTAATAATAATAACTCCTAAAGATAGCGGATAATATCTAATAAGATATTCCTCTTATTTCCTAAAGATAAAACAGACTCGATCAAATCAAATAAAAGATACGTAATCCCTAATTTATTTTAGGTTTCTTATTCTTCCTAGAATAAACTAATCCATAGCGATTAGGGTTTGTATCATTTCTCCCCCCTTGAAAAGACGACTTGTCCTCAAGTCGAAAATCTGGAAATTGAGAGGCCACCAAGTCATAATCTTCCCAGGTAGCGTCCTCTGGTGTATGGTTGTCCCATTGGAGGAGGAGTTCCAATTTTTTGGCTGGGGTCCAGCGATGATGAAGCACCTTGGCGGGCGTGAGGAGGAGTTCCAGATCCGTGGAAATAGGGAGTGGCGGAGGAGGGGAGGTAGCTTGAAGTCTTGGGGCGGGGCGTAGGAGGGAGACATGGAAGACCGGATGGATCTTGGCCGTTGAAGGGAGATCTAATTCATATGCCACCTTGCCGATACGTTGTAGAATCTTGAATGGGCCATAAAAGCGTGGAGCGAGCTTCTCACAGCGGAAGCGAGATAATGATTTCTGGCGGTAGGGGTGGATTTTCAACCATACCACATCACCTGTTGTAAATTCCAGATCTCGACGGTGTTGGTCTGCTTGTAACTTCATCCGATGTTGAGCCTTAAGAAGGTTGCCTTTTAAGATATGTAGCATGGCGTCGCGAGCCTCTAGTGGGTCTTCCAATTCGGCCACTGCTGTTTCTCCCTTTACATATGGGATTAGTTTAGGGGGGTCACGCCCGTAGACGATTTTGAAAGGAGTCGTGTTGGCGGCAGTATGATAACCAGTGTTGAAGGAGAATTCCGCCCAGCACAGATATGTACTCCAATGTCGGGGTTGTTCATGCGTAAAACAGCGAAGATAAGTTTCAAGGCAACGGTTGACTACCTCTGTTTGTCTGTCGGATTGAGGATGGTATGCAGTGCTCATGTTCAAGCGAGTCTTGCTCAAACGGAATAGTTCTTGCCAGAAGTGACTGAGAAAAAGAGTGTCTCTATCTGAGACAATAGATCGAGGTATACCGTGTAAGCGAACAATCTCTTGACAAAATGTGGCCGCCACTGATTTGGCGGAGTATGGATGAGCAAGAGCAATGAAGTGGTCAGTATTTTTGAGGCGATCAACGACTACGAATTACATTGAAGCCTTTTGATTTGGGAAGTCCTTGATGAAATCAAGGAAATATCCTCCCAAATGCGTGCGGGACGGGAGTAGTTGGAGAAGACCGGCGGGGCTAAGGTTTGATACTTGTTACATTGGCACGTTTGTGATCTTGAATGTAGCCCTTGACGTCGTTTTTCATTCCTCGCCAATATAGCTGATCACGTAGTCGTTGCAAAGTTTTGACAAAACCCCCATGTCCTCCGGTGGGAGTGGCATGTGCTTCAGCCAGTAATTTCTCTCGTAACTGAGTTTGGTTGGGTATGACCAGTCGTGTTTTGTAGAACAACTGACCATTCACTAGGCGAAAGTGAGGATGGTGGTCCGGGTTGTCTTGCAATGCAGCAATGAGGGTACTAGTTTCCGGATCCGCAAGTAGAGCCTGGGGTAAGTGCTCTAATTCGCTAGCCAGGGGAATAACCATGTGAAAGAAATCTACTTGTTGCGGCCTTCGGGAGAGGGCATCTGCTGCAAGATTCTCTTTACCGGGTTTGTAGATGATAGTAAATTCATAGGGAAGTAACTTTACCATGAGGCGCTGTTGAGAAGGAGTGGCAATCTTCTGGTCCAGAAGATGCTTCAAGCTACAATGATCAGTGTGTACCACAAATGGTTGCCCTAAGAGGTACTGGCGCCATTTTTGGAGTGAGAGGACCAATGCTAGTAGTTCACGGTCATATGTGGATTTAAAACGATTGGAAAAGGAAAATCCTTTGCTGAAATAGGCTATAGGGTGCCCATTTTGCATAAGAACGGCCCCAATACCATCCATGGACGCATCACATTCCACGGTAAAAGGTTGTTGAAAATCGGGTAGATGAAGGACCGGTGTCGTGGTGAGTGCAATCTTGAGGGCATCAAAAGCCTCTTGAGCCTGTTCCGACCACTTGAAGGCATCTTTCTTTGTGAGGTCTGTTAAGGGACGGGCAATAATACCATAGTTTCTCACGAACCGGCGATAATACCCGGTGAGGCCCAAGAAGCCCCGTAGGTCCTGTACAGAGCAGGGAGTAGGCCAATGAGCAACTGTCTTAATCTTTTCTGGTACGACTTCAACTCCTTGGCTAGTGACAATGTGTCCCAAGTAGTCAATCTGAACCTGTCCTAAGAAGCACTTCTTAGCGTTGGCATAGAAAGAATGTTGTTGAAGAGTCTTCAAAACAAGGGTGAGATGGTGATAATGAGCGGATGCCGTGGCGCTATAGATCAAGATATCGTCGAAAAAGACAAGCACAAACTTCCGTAGGTAAGGGCGAAATAGGTCATTCATGATAGCCTGGAATGTAGCTGGTGCGTTAGTGAGTCCGAAAGGCATGACTACGAACTCGTAGTGGCCCGAATGGGTCCGGAATGCCGTTTTGTGAACATCTGTTGGGAGAACTCGAATCTGGTGATATCCGGAGCGAAGATCAATTTTTGAGAAATATTGCGCCCCCTGTAATTCATCCAATAGTTCATCAATGTTTGGGATAGGATATCTGTCGGGTACGGTAATTCGGTTGAGACGGCGATAATCAACACACAGTCTCCAAGTACCATCTTTCTTGCTAACCAATAAGACCGGGCTTGCAAAAGGGCTAGAACTCGGTCGAATAAACCCACGAGTCAATAATGCGTCGATCTGAGATTCAATCTCATTTTTCTGAAAATGGGGACAACGGTACGGGCGCAAGTTAGGAGGCATGGAACGAGGCAGCAAGGGGATCCTGTGGTAATGTCCACGTGAAGGTGGTAAGGTATTTGGTTCGTTAAATACGGCAGAAAATTTGTAGGAAAGCTGAGTCATATCTAGGGCTGCCTTTTTAGCGATTTCCGTCTGGTAAAATTCAAAACTCTGGAGGCACACTTGAGGAGTAGACTTTGGAATTTCGCCTTGTAATTTATAATTTTTCCCATTAAATGAAAAAATTATAAACATCTCATTCCAATTTGCTTGGACTGTGTTGAGAGAAGCCAACCACTTAATACCTAATACGAGATCTCCGCCTATGGAGAAGGGGGAAAAATCTTGTTTAATAATCAAACCCTTAAGCTGAATTTCGACATCTAGGCAAACCTGATTGCATCTGATTATACTGCTATCTCCTATTTGGACGCCAAAATAGGGAATAGTCACCGTAGGTATGCCAAGCTCGTGAATTAATTTGTTGGAAATAAAGTTGTGGCTGGACCCACTATCAACCAGCAATAGGACAGATTTGTCCTTTAGTGATCCCCTTATTTTCTTTGTGGCAGCTGAAGGGGACCCAAGAATTGCGTTAAATGAAACTAGTTGCTCTTCCTCTCCTTGGGCAAAATCTTCAGAGTCTTCGATCGAGTCCTCTAGTGGGTTGCCGTCGGCGTCGACCTCTAGGAGGGAGAAAGAGGCAGCGGCGCACCGATGGCCAGGTCGGAACGGTTCGGCACAGCGGAAACACAAGCCACGTTCCCGACGTCGTTGGCGCTCGGCGTCTCCCACGGTGGTTCGATTATGGAGAGAGGGCGTGGTCGACGCTGCTGCAGTCGCCGGCGTCTGGGTTTTGGAGGCGCTGAAGGAAGAAGTAAACCGGTTGGGCTGGCTGTTGGAGTCGCGCGAAGATGCAGCAGGAAGAGTGGATGCCGGTGATTTGAACGGAGGTCCTGCCATGGCTGGTTTTGGGCGGTTTCTGACTAAAAATTGTTGTTCAAATTCCAGGGCTAGGCTGGCTGCCCTGTAGACGGTGGTGGGTTTTTGAAGGCGAACGTCAGATCGCAAATCCTCCTGTAGGCCGGTCAGAAATACGCCGAGGAGGCAATTTGTTCTGTTTAATTTGACACAAATGCTCATCTGGTTAAGGAATTCTGGGGGGCCAAAATGTTCTTGTAATGCAGCGACGAGGTCAGGCCAGTAGCGTACGGGGCGTTGTGAATTTAGCCAGGAGAATAAGTCCAGGGCGTCTCCTTCGAAATACAGGGCTGCCACGTCAACTTTGTCCTCGTCTGGAGTTTTGTAGTATTTGATCTCGGCCTTGAGTAGCCAACCGCGAGGATCTCCCCCATCGTATTTAGGGAAGTCGATTTTGGCATATGGTCGATGAGGGTGATGTTGTGGCTTGTCTGTCTCACCGCCGCTGTCATCAGAAGACAGAGGCGACCTGCCCTGCGGCTGTGGCGTCGTGTTTGGCGGGCTTCAAGGGCGAGGACCTTGTCCCAGAGTTCATCCATGGTATCTAGTCGTGCTGCTATTTTGGCGAGGGGATCCATATCTTCCTGAACAGAAGCAGAACCCGTGTCCTTTGGAGGCGAGGCAGAGCGATCGTGGTGTGGTGATGAAGCTTTTTGTGAGGTACATTTTCTTCCCATGTTGGATTGGATCGGATGGCTCTGATGCCAAATGATAAGAACCAGCGTATATGTAAACTCTGATCTTAAGGAATTAGTAGAACCCTACTAATTCAACAAGAACAGCCGTATCTTTGATAATTAGCAAGGTCAGAATCTAAACCCTAACTAATTAAGAAAGCCCAGGAGAACACTCCGATAATTTTCTCTCTGAAATATTCGATGATTTATTGATGAGGCACTAGACCTATTTATAACAATTTACAGAGAGAGACTCTATCCAAACCAATAAATACTAAATCCAAACAGATAAATACTAAATCCATAAATATATCCAAATCTAAGATTTAGATATCTAATAATAATAACTCCTAAAGATAGCGGATAATATCTAATAAGATATTCCTCTTATTTCCTAAAGATAAAACAGACTCGATCAAATCAAATAAAAGATACGTAATCCCTAATTTATTTTAGGTTTCTTATTCTTCCTAGAATAAACTAATCCATAGCGATTAGGGTTTGTATCACACTACCACTAGGACAATTTGTCATTATAGATTTAAATTAATGAAGATAAACAACACCAGAGGATACCATCAGTTTATTGTTAATGTGAAGATATTCCACTCGCCTCCAAAAAATGTCAGTTTCAGGATAACACTATATAATTAATAAAGGGGGAAAACACTTGAAGATTCCTAATTAGAAAGAGGTAGAGTCAAGTAAGCCATTTTCTTTAACCTGTAACGCTATTTCTACTTGTCTCCATATGTTTTACCTATAATAAGAGCAGTATTATATATCAATGGCCTGCCAATACCCTGTAATCATATGAGCTTCTTGCTAGAAGCATCTTAACATAATGAACAAAGCAACCCCAAGTCTCTATCAAACACATCTAACTAGTGGCCGGCAAAGTTCAGCAGATATGAAACTAGTTTCTTACCTGTACATCAAGAGTAAAATAATGTAAATAATGTGCTCCCCACTAGTATTGGCTACTGCTTCTCCTTTTCTTTTAATGAATGTCAAAATTTACATTTTGTTGCCTTTACAATCTACTATTTCCATGAATTACAAGGGACCTAAGTCATGTGATTCAATAAACAGCAAGATAACAGAGGAGACTAAAGTTTTCACGCACTTGAAGGAGGAGATGCATTGACATCTGCATTGGATATAAGCCGGACCTCGTATAGATCGTTCTCACCCTTCGCTGCACCCAAGATAATACATCAGAACGCATTCATTATTAAAATTTGTGATTTTTAACTATGGGGTGAGGATTCTCTCCTCTTTCCTTCCTCTCTTCTTTCTATCCCCACCATTAGATTAAAATTTCAACAGTTAAGATTTAATATTTTATAAAATATTTTAATAATAATCCACAATTGTGAACTATTAATTTGAGCAACAACAACAAAACCTGATTTTACTAAGTCAGGTCAACTACATAGATCACTCGGCTCCATTGAGCTGGATCAAAAACAACTCAAATTTATTTTTTTTGTAATATTATAAAAATAGCTTCGTATAATATTAAATCTAAATCATTAAAATTTTTATCTAACAATAAGGATGGGAAGAGGAGAGGAAGAGGAAGAGGAGGGGAAGGAAGAGTAGGGAATCCTCTCCTTTTAATCATGCTTGTTTGCTGAGAAACAGAGCAATATGAAATTAAAGACCCACCAACTTCAGCTGTAATTCCTGGCCCAAAGAATGACGCAAATTTTGCCTAAACACATAATTGAAGAGGTTAACATTTATACCAAGATATCAACATGCCAGCGGATCTTATACTTCAGTTAAACGGAAGATTAATTGAATCACACAGCAAAAGCAATCAACATAAGAGGTTAAAACTTTCAACATACGTTGTTGTAAAAAATAAATTAAAATGACTGAGCCCTTCCAAGTACGGGTAGCAATGGATATCCATGATCTAAAAGACTGTTCAACAAGTTTATTAAAACTAGAATTGTGGATAAAATATATCGTGTGAAATTGGATCTAATTTTTAATGGATAGATCAGGATCAGCCCAATAGATCATGAATATCCAATGGACACATTCTCTATTGGTCCACTAGATCTACCCTTTTTAAAAATAAAAAATAAAAAAAATCAAGAATGTATATATACCACGTGCATGTCACCAACTTACAAATGTGTGTATTTCTATATATCCTTATAAATACTACATACACGTGCATGTCACCAACTTGTGTATGTATCCATGTATGCAGGTATGCAAGCATGCACATATATCCAAGAAGCTTGGATGGATCAGATATCGGTCCAAATAAATGATCCACCAACGGATGAACATGCTTCCAAAAAATAGATCATGGATGGATTTGGATTATCCAAGAAGCTTTCTACCAAATTATCAAGTTTGACCAACTTCCCATGTTAATCTGACCAAGGATCCACCCATTTGACACGATTAAGGAACTATTAAAAGTGCATTCTATCTCTTGACAATTGGGTTATGTTATCCCTTTTTGGTGTCCAGTTCACAGCCAAGTAGTCATGCCCTGGTACATCTAGTTTTTCAACTGTCACCTTTGTATCAAGATCTTTAAACTTTTCACTTAAAGGAGGTCCCCTCAAATACTGTGTTAATTTTAGTATAATAAATTGGTTTTTAGGTATAAATAAGAGGGAATTTCCTGATTCCATCAAAGTCAAATGCATAAATTGTCATCAAATGATTTTTCCAACTGGAACCTTTCTTGAGAGAAATAATTGCTTTTGGGGTTTTTGTTGGATATGAAGATAGAATATTTTGTTGGCCTCTTATTTCGTGAGCATGTTAATAGTAAATAGTAAATGCTATAGTAAACGAAAGTTGCTTACCTGTCTCCGTTCAAAATCTGACAACTGCAGAGCTTTAGCCTCAAAAACCAAGACCAAACAGTATTTATCAAGTGGCGTGACCTAATCATGAGGCAGAATCAATTAGGCAATGACCAGAGTCTAATCAAGTAAGAGATTCTCTACCAAATCATTCTCAGGGTAGTATCTAAGTTAAACACAGATTATGGCAGGAGGAAACCTGGCAAGCAATGACTCAAATTTTGGGACCTCACATATGCAGATCAAACATCTTTTTTACATAAATGAAGTTGACATAAGCTTGAGTTACCAAAATGGCTATAAGGTCAGGCCCACAAAATTGAGACGACAATATTGAAGGAATCTAAACCTAAGCCATAAGATAATTGCTGAATATTATAGCTTGCCAATTGTCTACATTGATTAAAAGGAAAACCTGTAACACGTAGGCTTACAATAAATATTATAATTAAAAATACTGAGATCACATCAAGACTGACAAAAATAGCACGCACATAATAGTTGAAAACAGAATCAAAGAAATTTAAAAGCTATCGTAAAAATAAATCTATTTAAAATTATACATGGATAGCAAAAGAATTCGATCAATATTTAAAAAGCACCAAAGAAACATCAGATAAAGAACAGATAAATGAATGAACCCAAACAGGAAAATCATACTTCTTCACGAATCATTTTTAAAACAGGGGCGCTTCTCCTTGGTATTCCTCCTCCCTGGAAATTTTAAAGCAGATAAATTAATTTCATGGTCAAGATTAAAAATATATACTAACACTTCTATGTTAGATATACATGTAAGCATCACAAGTCAGTTCACGAATATTGATTATTCAGAGTAAAGAGAAGAAATGAACTTCACACCATAGCTTTTGCGTTTGTGAAACTCCATCAGGTAGCAATTAAGGCTTATAAATAGCATTAGGCTCTCTACAGTCTACCCTGCCTTTTAATCATTCAGATGGAGGAATTTCCGTTCTAATAGTCTTTGTGGATGACATTATCTAGATAGGTGATGATGATGTTGAACTGTTAACTTGAAGAAAAATCATTTACTCCCTCCGGTCCTTAATATGAGACCTATATACCTAATTTGATTAGATTAATAAATTCGTTAAGTTAGTTAAAATGACATGTATTTTCTAAAACACCATAGTCATCTTCTTTAATTCCCTCATTCCCTCTCCTCCTTGATTATTGTTGAGGGAGCATCAATTGAGGTAAAATATTGACAAATATTAAAAATGGGTCTTATATTTAGGACCAAAACCAACTCTCCAAATAAGTCCTATATTAAGGACCAAAGGGAGTGGTATATTTGAAATTAAAGACCTTAGCCCATTAAAATATTTTCTGTGAATTGACTATAATGGATCACAAGTTGACATTTCTATTACCAACGGAAGCACATATTTGATCTACTACGAGAAGCAGGGCTGCTAGAGTGTAAAGTAATTGAGACCCCAATCATTGCCAATATAAAGCTCCAACCAAACAAGAAAAAAGATATTGACAAAAAGACATATCAAAATATAGTTGGGAGGCTCATCTGCTTGTAGATTCACAGACATAGGTTTTGTATTTAATGTGGTGAGTCGTTTTATGCAGTCACGCATAACAGAATATTTTGAGGCAGTATATTGGATAATACAGGTACAAGTCTACGTCGGTGCATATTGGATGGAAATATTAGTGACGGAAGCTGTACTTCTAATAATTGCACTTCTGTAAGTGAAAATCGTTTAATAAGGAGTACGAAGTAAAATGTGAAACTGGAAATACAGCAGAGGCCAAATTTAAACTATAAGCCCATGAATTTGTGAGGCATTGTGGATTGAAAGGGCACCTAATGAACTAAGCATTTGCAACTCCACAACTTTGAACATCACACAATTAGCAACTTGACACTCTACCATAATGATAATTGAGGGGAACTACATCTTTAAAATTATGTCTGTTTCATGCTGACTGCCAAGAATGTACTCATTCCATCCCCAGTTTGCTACTTTGTCTCAAGTGCTGAGTTCAGTTCCATTATGCAATTCATTTGTTTGTAATCCATCAATGTGAACAGGTGTCACTATGTTGCTCGATTTTCAAAATTTTCTCCACCCATATACACTCTGCAGCACCTTTTAGTACTTCAAAGGATTCCAGATTTCAACTACAATTCAACTATTGTCAGATAATAAATAAAAAAAGCCATTCAAGTGCCTCTTAGTAAATGATTAATCTTTTGGATGAAGAGTTTCATGTAGCCTTCATGACCAAACACCTTGCCCCTTGAATTCTTTCTAATAAAAAAACTTTTAAACCAGGTATGGCAGGTCTAAGCTTTATCCACAATTCAAGCTTTACCCTAAAGGGTTTCATGAGAGGGGACCAATCACAAACAAATCAAGCTTTTATGACAACTGTGTTCTTGAAAATATTGTCCAAATTGATAATGCAGACTTTACCAAGAAACCCCTCATACATTTCAAACATCATTGGAAGAGGAAAATGCTCCCTAAGTGAAGTCAAACAAAGAGATAGAAGTTGATTTTACCCTTGAGATATGATATAAGAAAACAAATAATATACAAATGATAATTCTGCTTCTAAAAGAAATGCAGTAAAGTCAAATAACATACCAGACCATATTGGAAAATCCGTTTCAATGCCTCATCCAAATGCTGCTCATCCCCATACCGAAATCGAGTGACATCATTCTTGACCTACAAGGTCAAATATATATCACACAGTAAATTGATTTTTGTAACCATATCTATTGGGATATGATGGTATTCACTATGAGTATATAGGAGTGAAGGAAACATTTAAATCAAGAAATGATATATAAAATCACTATGTGATTTGATTTTCTTATAGTATGTCTGGAGGCCCAATGAAGAAATTTGAGAAGATCCAATTATGTTTATAGCATTAAGTATTAATGTAATTACTTTTAAGAGATAAGGGTGTATCTAGGTTGTTCTTTCTGCCCTTTCTGCATTAGATATTCCGAGAAACAACAGATTCAAGTTGAAGTCATCACAGAGAGTAATCACTAGAGAAACAAATCTAAAAGCAGGAAATTTGATAATTCCTTTGGCTGTCATTTCGCATCTAGCATAAAGAATTATAGTTTTGAAAAAATGCTAATCATTCCAAATGGATATTGAATAATAAAGGTCAACTGCTCTTCCTTAGCTTCAGGCACTGAGAAGATATCATTCTGCAGATATGGACTAATCATGAAGCATGAACAAAGAAAATAAGAAGAATTCTGCCACTAATTAATCTTCCCATTTTCCTACCTTTGAGAAAAAATATAATCTTCTTGCAGATAATAGTTAAGGAAAAGAAAAGAAAATATGCTTATTTCACTTTACCTACATAAGATAATTGTTGGTATCCCGAGAAATTAGGAGTGATAGAGATTTTATTATTGTAATTACTTCTTTATTATTTCCTAATTGTTCATGATTGTAATCCTCTCATTAACTTTCCCATGATTTTCGGCCTCAACCATTAAAGGCTCTTGCATGTATTTTGTGTATATATTCCCCATCAGTGGAAGAATAAAGATAATCAAAGAATCACCAATTTCTTTAAAGCCTTAGCCACTATTAAAGATTCACTCAGGTGCCAAAGGGCCAAGGATACACCCAGGGACAGAGTGATCATACTTTGTTCTTCAAGCACAGTGATGGAAAGATGGCAATTCTGGCTGTATATATGGATGATATTGTCTTAACGGGTGATGACGATGTGGAAATAGATCAGATCAAACAGGCATTGAACTGGGAATTCCAAGTAAAAGATCTCAAGGAAATGAAATACTTTCTTGGCATGGAAGTTGCTAGATAAAAAATGGGCATCTACATCTCACAATGGAAGTACATTCTAGATCTTTTAAAGGAACAGACATGCTGGGATGCAGACCAAGTGATACTCCAATACGAGTTGACAAGATTGCAGATGATGAAGATCTGGGTAAAGCTGTAGATTTGGGAAGGTATCAACATATGGTGGGAAAGCTCATTTATCTCTTACATACGCAGCCAAATATAGCCTTTGCAATTAGTGTTGTCAGTCAACACTCTCATGGTCCCAAATAAAAACATCTTAATGAGGTCTACCAAATCCTTAGGTACTTGAAGGGCTCTCCAGGACGGGGTCTCCTCTTTAAGAAATCACATCAAAGGAATGTAGAAATGTTTACAGATGCTGATTGGGGAGATGATGAAGATAGAAAGTAAACTTCAAGGTACTGCACTTTTATTTGGGGGAATCTTGTTACTTGGAAAAGCAAGAAACAAAGTGTAGTGGCCAGAAGCAGTGCTGACTGCTGAGGCAGAATTTAGAGCTATAGCACTAGGAATCTGTCTAGGTGAAAAGAGTACTCGAAAAACTGAGAATGAGTGTGAATCTACCTTAAACTCTACTATCATGATTGATATCTCTTACAACCCTGTTCAGCATGACCGTACCAAACATGTTGAGATAGATAGACATTTCATAAGGGAGAATATAGATAATGGAAAGTCAGTCTCATATATGTTCCGTCTAGAGAACAAATTGCAAACATGCTCACAAAAGGATTGGCTAGAGACAAATTGGAGTATTTCATAGGTAAGTTGGACATGATAAATATCTATGATCCAACTTGAGGGGAGTGTTGGTATCCTGATAAATTAGGGAGTGATAGAGATTTTATTCTTGTAATTACTTCTTGATTATTTCCTAATTGTACAAGATTGTAATCCTCTCATTAACTCTCCCGTGATTTTCGGCCTCAACCATTAAAGGCTCTTGTATGTATTTTGTGAATATATTCCCCATCAGTGGAAGAATAAAGATAATCAGAGAATCGAGAATCACCGATTACCTCACGTCTTCTTCAATAATTGATTATGTTAACAAGTGCATGAGCATTAACTATCAGCAGTAAAATATATCTTGCACATATCAAGTTAGTTTGACGATGAAATGTTGCCTTCTTATATTAACCACAATTCATTCAAAGCATATTTAAGATGGAACTCTTAGGCCCCGTTTGGTACAGGGAACATTTAAGGAGGGAAAGGAACTTAAATGAGGGAAAGGAATGGAAGGGAAGATTAAGAGGGAACTTAAAAAGTTAAACTGTTTGGTAGACATGGGAATGGAACTTAAGTTGAGGGAAAATAAAATGTTTGGTAAGAAGAATTGGGTGTTGATTAAGTGGGAAGGAGAGGTAAAATACCTATAATACCCCTAACATAAAAAAGAGAGAGAAATACTTGATTTATTTATTTTTTTTTATATCAGGCATAAACATACTACCCACATCGTGACTGTTAATGGTTGAGAAGGAAAATCAAAACAGCTGCCGATGGGATCTGTGAGGCGATGATTAGAACGACAATGGAGGTGAGAAGGATTTCTAGGGAGAAGGATAGAAAGGGAAAGGAACCCGATTGCATCAAGAAAACCACAGATCACATACCGCTCTGTTCGCTCGTTTTTACATTTAACATGGATAAGGTTCAATAATTTGATCATATCTCTTAAACCACAGATCCGATTGTGGTGAAACTTTTTTTATATAAAACTAGACTCCCAATGCGTCACATAGACACCAAAAGCAAGCTCAAAGGAGTTTAGACAAAAGAGATATGGATATCGGAAGTTGACCCTAGAATTCTCGCGTCATATCAGACATTTTTTCAGTAACTTGGATGACTTGGTTCGAATGTAGTTGACAAGTTCGAACGTAACACTCACCTAAAAGAGTCGAGTTCGAACGCATAAATTGACAGTAGTTGAAACTGTGCTGCAATTAATTTCAGCATATTGGAAGAGAAGGCTGGTCATGAGGAATGAAAATAAGGAGCAAAAATTGAAAGTGGTGAAAGAGAGATGGATTACTGTTTTTGCAACTTTCGATGGCAGTTAAATCTTCTTTGATTGTTTCACTGCTCATACCACCGTGAGAGAGCTTGAACCAAACCATCAGCAACCTTCTTGCATCTCCGACGAGCCACCACTACTGTCCTCCTCACCGTCATCGTTGGGAATGAGAAGGCCAGAGAGCTTGGGTTGTGACTGTGTCTTTGGAGGGAGAGCGATTTGGGGACGAAGAACCGAGCTTGAAGAAACTACGAGAGATCACCTTCAGAAGGGCTTTTTTGTCCCATTAATTCACTTTCCCGGGAAGATTTTGAGATCCCTCCAATTTTGGAGGGATTTGAATTTCCCACGTTTGTGGGAAGATGGAGCAAGGTGGGAGCTTGGTTTGACAAAAAGTTGTGCAACCAAACGGGTATTGCTAGTGGGAACTGTGTTATGTTCCCAGGAACTCTTATGAGTTCCTTGTACCAAACGGGACCTTAGAGCTATAATGAAAATTTTCTACAGAAGCTTCAGCTCGAAGGAAAAGAAACAAATGTTATGCACAAAAAACTTAGTGTAAATGTGCCAAATTATAGAAACTAACTTTGCCAAATCAATAAATAGAGCGGTGCTGACATAATTGCAGGACAGAAAAGACAACACTCAACTAGAGACATTAGAAAGACATAAGACATTTCAAAACTCCACAACTGGAAAAGAAAAACACTCAAATGAACACCTTAAATCATAATAGAAATAAAATTACCTGTTTAAGAATTGGAGTGGCACATGTTTCCCTTAAATTCTGAGCATCTGAATAGGTCAGGCATGGTACTGGTTTTAGTTCAGCATACTGCAAAAAAAGATGGCCCAGTTGTCAAAATATAAACAAATCGTGATCCGCATGAGCATCCCTTAAGAGCCAAGAAGTCAAATTTTGACAATGATGCATGTTCTAAAGACCATCCCTTACACAAAATTTTCAATGATGAGGCCTTAGTTTTCCCTCTTTCCCTAACAGTTAGAAAATTGGTATGCATGAAATACTCAATTACAATAAAATAAACCACATTCATTATCCAAAATTTCCATATTATTACTGCTTTTTAATGAATGAACATTTCTTTCACCTTGAGTGCCATCCCAATAATCGCAAGAGGGAATCCATATGTTAACATTATAGCTGACCATTCTGATCCTGGGAGGATATTAAAATATGCCCCAAAACCATACCTGTATGTTTCAAACAAAAAAGCCATCATTATAAAAAGAAGTACTTTATATAGTGTGACGAAAACAAGCCCAAAGAGAGGGTCTAATCCCCAAAAGCTAGCCTATAAGGAGGGAGAACCCAATGGACTTATAAACCGCACTCCAAGAGCTTGACTCCCTAATGTGGGACTCATAACATATAGCCATTCTGTGTTAATCAGGGAGGGCAACTCACCCCAAAAGTGAGACTCCAACACCTAGACCAACTACACCAAATGAAATCTGCAATAATAAAATCCCTGTGATAGTCAGTGCGATAAATAAATGATACTAAACTAGTTATTAAATTTCATAGGGAGGGGAACAAGACAAACATCATATTAATCAGATAGTTATCATGAACTGAAACTAGTAGGAGCAGGTAAGAGTTCCATAAGAAAGCAGGACAATAATTCAGACAATCAATTTATTCACTTCCGTATTTTGTTTATGACTTTTAAAGTTTGAAACAATACAATGATGCATTTCTGGCAGTACGTTAGTCCAACAAAAGTAAATTCATTCTTACTGGGAATGTTAAAATGCAGCACTATTAAGTTTCTTGCTCCACGGAGTGAAACTGAACTTAAAGATCAAGGTTAAAAAAAAAATTGGTAATGATCACTCTACTAACATTTAAACTCAACATAAGGGATGCTATAGAGTACTGATTACAGCATAGTGTAGCAGATTCTTGGCACCAAACGACACTTTCTACGGCAATAAATCAAAAGGGGTTTTCCCATTCCAAAGAAAAAAGACTCTTCGCAGTGCTGCGACGCATTCGTTCACAAAACTTTCCTATGTTTGATAGATTTTAAATACTAGACCCTACCAATTCCTTCACATAACTGAATCGGATCACAATAGTAACTACCAAAACAAGCAAAACAGAAACAGACCTTAGAAACTGAGAATTCTTCATCCGGAACAATGGTTTTGTTACCAACATCAACGGAGGCGGATTGGGTAGAATCAGCAGCCCTAGGTGTTAGCACAGGCTTTAAGCTATGGCGGTTCACGAAATTTCTGCCACTGGATTCAGTCTGAACGAAAATGCTGCTGCTCGAGAGTCGTGGCCTACTTTTGTTGAGATGACTGCGAGCTGAATGAGACAGAGAGATAAAACGATGACGATGGCAGAAGCCGAACTGCTCGCCGGAGCAAACAATGGCTCCGCCAGGCGGCGATAGTGATGCCCTGAGTAGCATTAGTTGACAGTGGCTTCTTCTCAGACAGCGTTTGCTTCGTTGAGCTGAAGAGAAGAGAAGGAAAGGCGGGTGAGGATCGAAGAAAAACTGTTCTTTGCTCTCAACCGCCAAAATTTGGAATACGTGTCGGCATTAGGTTCAACAGAATTTATCTTTTGTTTTTTAAGATAAAACAAAGCTTAATTGCCAACTGATAAGGGCATTTGTTGTAAAAAAAACTAGTGTAAAAACTATGTTTTTTTTTATTAGAGTGATATGTGTTGAAACACCGGTAAATTCGGCCAAAAAAAAAAACACCGGTAAAAAATGTCTTTAGTGAAAACGTCGCATAAAAATGTAAAAACCGTAAAAAAAAAAAGTAAGTTTTTATTGTTTTTAATGAAGAAGATTGGGAAGATGTAAACAATTTGGATGTTGATGCCCATAATGAGAAAATCTTAATTGAAGTTGAAGTAAGGAAACCTATGGATAGTCATGATTTTGATATTCCAAGTTTTACAAATGAACTTATTATAACAGCAAGAGAAGAGGACATTGATGACATGCAGCCAACGGAGCTAGGAAAGAAAATTAGGAGGGGCGAAAATTACAGAATAAAACTCAGTAAAGTCAGTATTTGAAATTTGGAGGCGAAAATTATAGAAATGGACCCAAGATTCTCGAAAATTATGATTTAGCCTAATAAATATTTCAATAATTTCATTTTAGTTCCTCTATGAAACTTTTTAATAGGGACAAAAGTGAAAATATTAAAATTTTTAGAAGGCTAAAGTATAATATCCGAGATTTTTGGGTCCATTCCTGTAATTTTAGGGGGGTGGGGGCCACCCCTAGCCCCCCTAATTCCGCCCCTGCATGCAGCTGATGTAAGATAATGTGTTTGATTTGAATCAATTGATATAATTTAGGAATTGTTAAACTTTATTCTTTTGATATTTTGGAATTTGATTGTAAGAGTTGTTAAACTCTTTTTGCGATTTTGGACTTATATTTTATATAATTACTCTTTTAAATATGAAATTGTTCATTGAATTTTGAGTAGTGATTTATATTTTTTTTTACATATATATATAATTTTGTATATGACCTTAAGTAGTGTGACATATCTACGATTTAGTTTCTATTACCCCTTCTGTTCTATGTAAAAATTCGATTTTGACAACTTTAAATAGGGAGAGCTTCATTCTATTTTAAAAATCTATAAATTTATTTTAAAATCAAAATATATATTATAGAAACCTCTTTCCTAAATTTGATATTCAAACATTAGTAAATATTGCCTGATAATAATTTAATCTTTGGTAAAAAAAATTATCATTGAATACTTATCTTTATCAGATGTTTTTAATTTTTTTTGCCATATTACAAAGCTAAATAAAATTTTCATTATAAATTTTTATTTCCAATAAATTTAAATGTTTAATCTTGCTTGTTTGTTAAAACTAACTTATGTAATCTTTTAAATGCATATCTAGCCTAAAATGTTCTGCAATCATTCTTACTCTGTAAATATATGCATATATAATATTCAATTAAATTATAAAAATATGATATGACGAATATAATCCTTTTTTTAATGAACACCGTCCTTTTACACATCTTTAAATTATATAAATTTATTTAGAAAAAATAAGAAATATTAGATATCGGTATAAAAATGATAAATATTATAGATAAGATAAGGTGAGATGATATATTTAGGATGAAGATTAATTCTCAATCTAATTCTTATATATATATATCTGACCCAAAAAAAAAGAAGCTAACTCTGATATATAGAAACATATAGAATTTAGAAGCAAAGTATTATTTATCCAGGTGGATTACATAAATGCCACTCGCCAAAAAAGCTAAATTCTCCGAAAGCACTCGCACTTGGAGCAGCGAGTCCCGTACTAATTGTAGTTCCCTCCTTGCCCTCAATTATTCCTGGGAGGAGCCATAACAATGTCAAGGGTATCGCCGAAGCTTGTCTTCTTGTCCATCTTCTTCTTCTTCATCACCTTTTTCATCTCAAAGCCTAGTTCAGTTCTCGCTAAACATCCCCACACCATCAATTTTAGGTCTCTGAATCTCTATCCGGAAGGCCTAGCTTGGGACCGATCGGGTCAGCACTTTCTCGTCGGATCACTCAATCAACGGGTAATCTCCGCCGTCTCCGACGCTGGCGTCGTTGAAACCTTTATCTCCGACCTTTCCCTACCGGAAAATGTCACCTTTTCTGGTCTCGCGGTAGATTCCCTTAAGAAACGCCTCCTAGTTGTCGTCCACGCTCGGGATTCTCTCCCACCCTTCAACGCCCTAGCCGCCTACGACCTCCGTTCTCGTGAACGCCTCTTCTTATCTAACCTCAATTCGGCCGCCGATGACGACGACGGATCCATCCGTCCAATTGCAAACGACGTCGCCGTGGATTTCAAGGGTAATGCCTATGTCACCAACTCCGCCGGTAACTACATCTGGAAGGTCAACGAAAATGGAGAGGCCTCGATCTTCTCCAGAGCGCCGCAGTACACAGCTCATCCTGTGGACCCCAATACACCGTATAGTTCCATTGGGCTGAATGGGATTGCTTATATCTCCAAGGGGTATCTGCTGGTGGTGCAATCCAGTACGGGCAAGATGTTCAAGGTACGTGAGGATGATGGGAGGGCAAAGATGGTGTTGTTGAACGAGGATTTGATTGGTGCAGAAGACATAGCTATCCGGAGCGACGGTGTCGTTTTTGTTGTCTCCCCTGTGAATAAGCTGTGGCTTTTGAAAAGCCAAGATAGTTGGGCAGAGGGAGTGGTGTATGATAAGGTTGATCTTGATTTGGAGAGGTTTCCTACATCGGTTGCCGTGGGGGAAAGGGATAGAGTGTATGTGTTATATGGCCATGTGAACGAGGGGACAGTGGAGAATTCAGTGAGGGAGAGTTTTAGTATACAAGAAATGAGATCAAAGAAGGAGGATGAAGATGATAATATTTGGATATTTATTTTGATTGGCTTAGGCTTGGCATATTTCTTGTTTTGGAGGTTTCAGATGCGCCATCTTGTGGCCAAAATGGACAAGAAGATTAATTAATCCCCACAGTTGTATACGTTTCTTCCCTCATTTTGTGATTTACATATTCAGCAATTGTAAATTTGCTAATTTAATATTTAAATTAATAGTTCATTTCCTGTTGTTGATCCTTTATTGCAATATGGAATGTTTTTGCATGTTGAACCACCGTGCCATGGAGTTACAATTTCTAAATTGGTCTTTTGAATTATATTTCAGTCTGCGTGCTGCTTAATTCCACCACATTTTTCTTTTATTGAGCTTTAGTTAGTGTGCCCGTTATTCTCTTTCATACCATTACTGTGAAATACAATAACTTATGTTATCTTAGTTAGTGAGCAAGCAAATCATTTGTAAGTACTGATGTTTATCTAAATTTGTACTGTATGAGCAAGCATGATTAAGGTCCAATTGTTTCAATGTTTCAAACAGTAAAGAGGATTGTGAAGTTAGGCTCAAACTATGAGTTATGAGCACCGAAGTGTTATATGTGCTGTTTATGATTTTATTTGAAGAAGTGAAGTTAGAGGAGCCAAAAGGCACGTCTGGGGGCAGAGGCAAGGTGCCACTAGGGGTCCACTTCTCTTTAATAAATCTGATGATGTTCCTTCAGTGCACAACTTTGATGCCTTTTGGAGTGAAATGAAGTTTTTGCCTTCGCTCTTTAAGTGTAACCTTCATGCTCGTCATTCTTTGTGTGAATTTCCTTAGTTCATTAGAAAGCGCTGTCCTGCTAAGTTAGGTAATGCTACCTTGTAAGCCATTTGGGGGCAATGAGGTAATGGGACGATAACTTTGGCCTTGCTTGGTTGATCTAAGATTAGAAAGTGCTGTCCTGAACTCTCTTTCTAGTTTACTACTAGAATACAACAATTTTGTCTCTGTTCGGCCAAGGTACCTGTGTTACTTTATGTTTATAGCCTTTCATCATGCTGTGCACTGTAGCTGGACTTTGAAAGAGAGCCTACAATTATAAAAATTATTAATTGAAACTTTAAGAAATGCAAATCGTTTCTTCTTGATATTTTTGTCTTGAATATGTTACTTTGTATGAGTTCTATGTTTTCCCACCTAATGGGATTAGGCTTGTTGTTGTTGTTTGAGTTCTATGTTTGAACAATTGAACCTATTAATTTATTTGACAACTCTAAAATTATAATAGCTAAAATTCAATTGTTACTTAAGGGTTCTCTTTGCCTTTGACTGCTTTGTTTTGTGTGATGTACACATAGTTACTTAACTAATTAGTATAGAATGCCTGCCTGCATTAGTGTGGAATCCTTGCTTTTGGTCATGAAAACTTTTTATTTTTATTTTTTGCAAGCGGTGTCCATCTTGCACGCCAAGTGATGAGCCTCTTCTTTTTACTGTTCTTGGCTCTGGTTTTTATGCTGACATATGACTAGATCGCCATTTCTGCTTTATTTGTTCATTCTAATCTTTCATTTTATTGGGTTCTGCTCTGTGTCAATTAGACTGCTCCTCATGTGAAAAGGATCTTCTTTTCTATTCTCATATTTTTGAACTATCTGCTTTTGTTGTGAATTTTACTCTACATTGTTGATGACCACTTTGATATTGGTGGAGAACTTTTCTCTTGATTAGCCATCCATTGATGCTGCAACTTGTTGAGCTTATCGCCCTCTTTCCGTATGTCTAAATGGAACTTCAGCAGAAAATAGCCTCAGCGCTGAAACACTAGTTTGGGATATGTGAATGTGATGTCCAATTATATACTTGCGTGATGAAAAATTTTGTTCATTGGAACCATGTAAAGAATAGCAAAACAATAGCATTATAGGTGTTGCAGTATGCCCAACATCTGCTTTTTCTTTTTCTTTTTTTCTTCTTCTTCTTCTTCTTTTTTTTTTTTTTTTTGCTTCCATCATTAATAATCACTTTGCACAACTTGATAATGTCTAAACTTGTGTGTTGTCACTTTTGTCGGCTTTTTGACCAATCTAATTTTTTTAAAAAAAATATTTACCAAAATAAATCAAATTTCAAACTATTTCCCAAAATAATGCAGTTGGTGGCGCTGGCTGACAGGACGGAATGAGAGGCGTAAGAAAGTTTCACGGAACTGGGAAAATCTGCAATTAGTCACGTAAGAAAGATTTACGCACCAAATGGCGTGGGGATTTCCCACGCCATTTGGCCCTATGTGAAATGGTATATATAAAAATAATAATAATAATAATAAATGATAAAAAAATTGAAATAATTTAAAGCTCTACTTCATTTAATTTGAAGTCAAAAGAAAGAAAGTAGGGAGTTGAAATAACTCATTAAGAACGCCTTTTAAAAGATTACGCGGTACAATTTGGTTATAACAACAGATCACAATACAAGGGATCTATATATTTGTTATACACCAAATATTTGTATAACAACAGTATTGATTTTGGGGTCTGTATAAAAAAGATACAGATCCCACAAATGCTAATTATATATATATAACAACAGTATTAATCCCACACATATATATATATATAAAATTAGCATTTGTGGGGTCTGTATCTTTTTTATACAGACCCCAAAATCAATACTGTTGTTATACAAATATTTGATGTATAACAAATATATAGATCCCTTGTATTGTGATCTGTTGTTATAACCAAATTGTACCGCGTAATCTTTAAAATACGTTCTTAATGAGTTATTTCAACTCCCTATTTTCTTTCTTTTGACTTCAAATTAAATAAAGTAGAGCTTTAAATTATTCCAATTTTTTTTATCATTTATTATTATTATTATTATATTTTTTTATATACCATTTCACATAGGGCCAAATGGCGTGGGAAATCCCCACGCACGCCATTTGGTAACCAAATGGCGTGGGGATTTCCCACGTAATGTGGTGCGTAAATCTTTCTTACGTGACTAATTGCAGATTTCCCCAGTCCCGTGAAACGTTCTTACGCCTCTTATTGTGGCGCAACATTTTCTTACGGAATTAATGGCGTAAGACTTATATTGGTAAATTGTTTTCAAACAGCCTTAGTTTGATAATTATTTTTTAAAAAAAAATTTATTAAGGTCAAAAAGCCCACTTTTGTCATGTTTATCCTGAATTCAATCCGCTCCGCGTTCACGGCAGAACGTACGTATAGGGTCCGAGAGTATTGCACTTCCACATGGAATATAGGGGTGCTTCAGTGTCTTGCAAGGTCCGAGCAAACCTTGTGCAGGGTGGAGGCGTAGTTTGGACGAGCACTACTATATATTTATCTATATTTAATGATTATTTTTACATTTATTTAACGATTTTCAACCGTTAAATATACGAGTGCTAAATATTTATATATAACGGTTTTTAACCATTGAATATTGGGCCATATATTTTATGTTTTTTTTCAAATGTAACCATTATTTATAAGGTCCTATATTTAATGGTTGTAAGACAATGAATCTATATTTAAGGGTTTTTTTTAATAATAACAGTGAAATATTATACATATTTTGTAAAATATTTAATGGTTAAAA
The DNA here is from genome assembly GCA_025563575.1 of Acacia pycnantha. Lineage (NCBI taxonomy): Eukaryota > Viridiplantae > Streptophyta > Magnoliopsida > Fabales > Fabaceae > Acacia > Acacia pycnantha. The sequence goes on along the minus strand of JAMWYP010000002.1, from coordinate 5,743,477 downwards.
TGTTAAACGGTAAAGTATTTGTCACCAGAGAAAGGGATTTATTTGACCGTTAGTTGGAATTGTCGTTATATATGTATAAATTTGATGGTTATTGACAAATAATCGTTAAGTATGTGTGACAAACTTAAAAAAAAAAAAAAATATATATATATATATATATATATATATATATATATATATATATATATATATATATATTGGGGGCTCACTTTCAATTAACCATTGCAAAATAACCTATAGAAATAACATATATATACCAAACACCCAAACAGATGTAGTTCTGGCGGGATGTATCCAAATATATAAAATAGGCAATTCCGGCCAACGAGTGCCAACAAATATTAAAACAAATATTGGAATTCTATCTATACAATTATGAATACATCGAAGGTAAGGGAATATATACATGATCAAGTGCACCCTTTTCTTTTCCTAGTCTAATTTTAATGATTTTTTAGTAACAATTGTTTTTTAAAATTTGTGAAGCACCATCCCCCATTTTGATATCCAAATTCCTTTATTGTGGTCATGCCTAACATACAAAGCATTGTCCTTATTGAATTGTGTTTCAAGTGACGACCTTTAGAAAGGATCATTCTCACTTAATTCACCTCATGCACCCTCATTTCTTTTGTTTGATATCAAAACAATGGACCATTCTTTATTAGCAGGAATATGGAGTAACGTGCCAAAAGACTCTCACACAAATTTTTTTCAATATACATGACATCAAGAAAATGTCTAACATCAAGGGAACTTAAATATGACAGATTGAAGAAAATACACATTTTCTTCCACCCGCTTGTCCCAACATATTTCTTAAAATGGCTTCCCAAATTTACAGTCCATATGTCTCATTTTATCAAAAACCTCCTCACTAATCAAAGGTTTAGGTGACATCCTTTCATCTGATTCCCTATTGAAGTATTTCCCCATATGGCGATATGGATGACCTTTTTGCAACCATCTGTGATGTCCCATATAAGAATTCTTCATGTCATGCTTCAACCTGATAAATTGTGTACCCTATTCACAAATCGAGCATCCACGTTAGCCTTTAATGTTGTACTATGACAAATTATCATACACAGAAAAGTCATTGATTGTGTCAAAATGTCATGGCCTTCATATTGAATGTTTCTTTCTCATGAGTGTCATATACAACCTCCTTTATGTCCCACAACTTCTTCAAGTCTTTAATTAGTTACGCAAGATATACATCTATGTCATTCCCTGATTGCCTTGCCCTTAAGATTATAATTGACAACCTCATATACTTTTGTTTCATCGGGAGCCATGGAGGGAGGTTATAAGTAAACAACATAACCGGGCATGTATTGTGGGTACAGCTCCGCATCTCAAATAGGTTCATCCTATGAGTAGCCAATGCTAGGAAGATATTCTTAGTTCTTCAACAAATTCAGGATATTCAAAGTCAAACTTACTCCATTCCACAGAGTCTACAGGATGCCAAAGCATGCCATCTTGAATCCTTTCATCCTCATGCCACTTTAAATTTTTTGCATCAATTGCATTGCTATACAAGCATTTAATGTAGGTATAATTGGAAAATACCATAACGCCTTCTTTGAACTCTTCATATTTGTAACGCCCCTAATTCCTACGTCCATTATGATGTTCATTTATGTCCTAAATCTCTTATTAGACTAATTAGTGTGTATTTATCATAGTGAAGGTGTTAACATATCAGAGTGAGTCATAATAGAGAGCATGCCTAACGTTTGGATGAATGAGTGCCTGATAACATATGCCGAAACATACGCTAGTTAATTTAAATTCCTGGAGGAATATAAACGTGATACAACTTAAAATTCGATAATAGTTAGGGTTAATACCGTTGGAGGATTTTAGTTATACAATGGTCTAAATTGTCAATCGAATAGTTAGCAAATATGATCCAAAACATTAAAGTATGAAATTCAAACTTAATTAGATCCCCTCCTTCGGGGTCTTCCTCAGCTACTCCTGCTGCACAACCTTGCTTCCTGATCCAGAGCATCTTCCTAGATCTTTAGGTGTGACTGGGATTCAGTGATCAAATGAATCCCAGGATAATAGTTAATCTCACAGTCAAAGTGTAAATCATACATGACAAATATTTCATATATTGCAAAATAAAAGAAAGCATTTAGCAAACACACCACTACTCGACTACATAGCTCACGGCTCATGCATCATTAACGGTGAAAGCACTCGCAAGTGCTACGTGTCCCAGACACGAATCATCAGCGCTAGGAAACATAGGCATGCAACATTATCATATAAAACAATAATTCACATCCAACTGAATAAAACGCATAGACTCGGGCATACAAACCCGGCCAAGAATCCGCAATACATGAACATACAAGGCATATATAAAAACACAAGGAATAGAAGATTAAGTTACCAACCATAACTTTGCGAATGAATAAAATCCCTAGATGTTAGAAGCTCGAACTTCTTCAATGTCCTAAAGTAAGATCATTGTAACTATTAAATCCCCTTTCTATTTATTATTAATAATAATTCTCCTTTCTATTGATTAATAATTTTCCTTTATTATTTATTAATAGTTCCCTTTTTTTTTATTTATTCTCCTTTTCCTAATAATAATAACAACAACAACAACAACAACATTTGTTTGTTTTATTATTATTATCATTATTATTATTATTATACTAATTATTATTATTTATCTACAATTATTTTGAACTCTCGAAGATTATCCTAACACTTTAAATTAGGAGTTTGTAAATATTAATCATCATATAAATTATGCTTTAATATTTCTCATGGTTTTCCAAATGCAAATTCTCAAGTATATTCCCTGCTGTTATTTTCCAAATGCAAATTTCTCAAGTATATTTATATACTTTACATCAGTGAAATATTTCCCCTACGCAGGAATTACACACACACATATATATCCAAGATAACATCTTTCTCTTCCTTTTAGATATATATTGCAGCTTATATTATATATGTATATGGTTATCTATCTAAAAACCAGGTAGGCTTCCCCTTGTGCAGAGACATATATACATACTAACGCACACACTACACCCAGCAACGTTCCCATTCTTTCTTTTTCTCAGTTTCCTTTTTATATACCCCGCATACTTATAACACAACAACTTTTCTTATACACATATATCACTTACAGCAAGTTTTTTGGTTCATGAACAAATACCTTTCCTCATTTAAATGATTCAGCCACCCACTTGTACGGCAACGTGTAAGCCCTTACACATTCAAGTAACCCACCTACTTCCTTGTTTAGCTATCTATTATAACCAATTAAGATGAATAGCTATTATATAGTGAGTTCAAATCACTCTTGAACAGAACCTAGCGACTCATGGCATGATTTTATATAACTTAATTCACTGTTCTTTATTTCCCTTAGCTAAACCCGCCATTAAAGCCACTGAAGATTTGAAATCAGGCGCGGAGGCACACTAGTGCCTATGTGGGCAAGTGTAGACATCAATTTTCTTGAAAATATATATTTTGTAAAGGACTTTTGTTACAAGTTAGCTGGTTGGAATAAATGGTTATAACCTTCCACATTCATGTACAAGGTCTCGGGTTCGAACGCTGGTTTATCCTTTTGGTTTTTTTTTTTTTTCCTTCATTGTTCTCACTCACCCCCGATCCCCCTCTTTTCAATCTCATTCTCCCAAACCTCCGTCGTCGGCGTCAACTCACTGTTCTCACCCACGGTGCTCTCAGCTCCTAAACCTTCGTCGTCAGCGTCTTCCAGCTCCTCCGAGGTAATTTTTGAAATTTCATTGTTCTCAGTTCTCACTCACTGATCCCCCTCTTTTCAATTTCATTAGGGTTCTCTAATTCTGATTCAATTCCCTCATTGTCTTCTCACTCCATTGTCGGAATTTCTGTTGACGTCAACTCACCACTCTCACACACGGTGCTCTCGGCTCCCAAACCTCCATCGTCGGCGTCTTCCAGCTCCTCCGAGGTAATTTGTGAAATCATAATCATCTTGAAACTTCCCATTGTATCGCGAAGGAGTGATTAATTATGAAGATAATCTGTTCCTGTTGGAAGGAGAAATTTCCTTTGTAATAAGAATTAGTCCTCCTTGCAAAATTTCATTCTACCCCCCGGGGGGCCTTTTGCTATCTTTTATCTCTTTAATTTTGTGTTCAAAATGCTGAGCAGAACCCTTGGTCTTATGGATATCATGAGTTCTTTTCTTGTTTTCCTATAATAAATTGCTTTTCACAAGCATCGAATTTCATGTGTATTTAAACTAAAGCACTCTAATGCCATGCTGGACATTAGTCTGATGTGTATCTAGCAACACATTGAGATTTTTGAATTTTTGGTTTTCTTTACTTTTGTCCATTTTCTCTAACTGAGCATATGGCCTTGGAAAGTTTGTGAAATTTCAATTTAGGCAAACTACTAAATAGTTTTTGATTGTTTCTATGCTATAACTCCATTTATGTGCTACATTCGAAAAGGTTATGCATCAGAATTGATAACATTTTTATTTTTCAGGACATAATAATTTTATTAGGTATGGCAGTTTCTTTGTATGACACTGCTGAATACTCAATAGAAAAATGACTTTTGAGGTCCCTTTCTACTCTTTCCCTTCATTTCCCTTCAACTTCATGTGCATATTTGGTGAAACATATAGTTGATGAATGATATATAGGTAGGACCGTAGGATTCAACGACATTAGTATGGTAAGAATGTAACTACTTTTTGGTAGTTCTCAGAGATTTTAAGACCAGATATTTCTTTATCAAGAGCTGGTTTGAAGTCATTGTTCAACGGCTAGTACTCACCATCCAAACTCAGATTCTGAGATATAATTTCTTGACTTTATGGATTGATTTCATTTCATATGGTATGTGGTACCAATTGTTTGTGAAGAAACTGAAATGGAGTTGATAGTTTTATTATAATGAGGTTCTTACCAACTTCTTTTTTTATTGTCATGCTTGTACTCAGGTCAATGTGAAAGTAACGTAAGATAGGCTGTGCTTGTGATAAGGGCTGTTTCGAAGATAAGTCCCTGGAGATTGCAGTAAACAGGCAGATTCTTCACCTTCTCTATAAAGGCACAGTTAGGGTGCTCCTAGTGCTACTTCATGACTTCCCCAAGTTCTTGTGTGATTATCATTTTACCTTCTGTGATGTTATTCCTCCTAGCTGAATACAAATGCGAAATATTATTTTAAGTGCATTTCCTCGTAGTATGAGGCTACCGGATCCATCAACGCCTAATCTAAAAGTCCTTTAAAACTCATCTTGTCTACCTTCTTGGTCACAGTATTGAATATTGACATGACACAACTTCCTTTTTTGCTTTCTTTTGCAGATTGATTTGCTTCAAGAAATAACTTTATCCCCTCAAATCTTTTCGGAGGTTGATGCAGCACTCAAGGCTAAGCAGATGTAGATGAATATCTAAAGGTAATACCCCACCTTGTGATTTTATTTTATGATGAATTGAAGACGAAACCAACATTTTGTTTGCTTCCCCACCTTCTAGTTATTATAATTCTTCATTCTTTGATTTCTTGTGGTCGAGTTGCTTTGAAATTGGAAATCATAGCTTCAGTTGCTTAGTGTCCCTGTATGAAAAAAGATACAATCTTATAGGTTTCGATAGAAGAAGCATTGAGATGAGCTAGCTCATAGGTTGCAACATGTTCCCTAATCTTGTCAAACTTTTTTTCTTCTAGAAAATGTCAACGATACAATCTTAATGCATTTAAAACTTTCATTTAAAAAAAAATTTGGGGCAGCCCCTGTTTGAAATCACAATGTTTCACGGGTTTCCTTCAAGCAATCTAAGTGCATATATTAATGATTTAAATAGCATACACACTTCATATGACAACAATAGTTTCCTCTTTCTTTTCTTAAATCATTAAACATGAACTTGGAGACTCACCTCTGATTCGGATGCACAACGCAGAGGAGGTTGATCACAGCGGTTCCGTCCCTCTCCTTCCTCTCTCTCACTTTCACGCCTCACTCTCGGTTTCCCTCTTGTTCTTGGATTGAATGAATGAGTGTGAATGGGAGAAAGCTAAGGAGATATGAATTATATACTAAACCAGAGGCCTGGTCCGAGGAGCATAACGAGAATAGACCAAAGGATATCTAACGAGAGTGGGTCTCGAGAAGTATGGTGGAGGGTTTGCTCTTGCGTGAACAGTCGCTGGTTTTCACGCTGCTTTTGAGCTGGAGAAAATACTATGATCTTAGCAAATCTGATGCGTGTGTGAGTCTTGCTACTGCGTTTTTTTTGAGTTCACATTTGGTGCTTATAATTAGGTGCTTCTTATGTGCTTATACCTCTAATAAGAGGTATAAGCATATTTTTTTTTAATTTTTTTTTAATTTTTTTATATATTGTATTTATTTAGATTTAAATTATATGCTGCTTTCTGAAATGTTTTTTGCACCCAGTATCTCAAATTAATTAATTTCCAGTTCTGTATTGGTCTGTAACACCAGTATTATGAAAATTAATTAATTTGAGATCTTTGAAATCTGCATATCAGAAAGAAGCATATAATTTAAATCTAAATAAATACAATATATAAAAAAATTAAAAAAATATGCTTATACCTCTTATTGGAGGTATAAGCACATAAGAAACACTTAATTATAAGTACCAAATGTGGACTCGTTTTTTTTCTGCATTTTTTTACGTGTTCAGAGACCTAATGGTAGCTGATATAGATAATAGGATATTAAATGGAAAGTGGAATGGGTTGCGGTTTTATAGGCTTTAAGTTGCTAACTGATTTGTCACATATTGGGCTCAAGAGAAAAGAATAAAACAAATGAAGTGGACCTTACATCTGGTAGCTTTTGTTGTCATGACTCCATTTATTAGGATGCTCAAGACGTGCTGTTGAAGTTGGTTGCTCTATGAATGATTTTAAAAGAGGTAACGATTTTTTTACTCTTGGGTCCCACGTGCATGCTTCCAATATTAGCTTGGTCATGCATAATTCATCCAACCCATAATACTACAAATTCATACATTCTCCTTTACTAACAAATATTGAGCCTTCATCTATCCCTTGTAATTAATCCTTGGATTTATTCTTTTCTCAAATAATTCTTTAGGCCCTAAAATTTTATTTCCAAAATATTTAGGCCAAAAATCAACCACGGACTTATTATCCTTAATTTTCCGGAAAATATGCCTGAATTTCCAAATATTAATTTTAACATTTCTTCAGACTAAATTTCCCATAATTAATTCCACCATAATATTTCTATATCCTCAAAATATTATTTCATAATCTTCCCAAATTCTCAAGGTCCAAAATAATTTTAATAATTGTCTTAAGCTTTTCCTCATAATAAGTTTAAGATTTTTGAACTCTACTAGCTAGAGCCTTCTTATCTCAGTTTTATTTCCAACCTTCTGGTCCAACAATCTGGGATGGTACAATATTCACTTGGTAGCAAGAGGCAGAACATAGCGGACACTAAGTTAATTATTCATATTCTTTTCTAAACAGAATACAATTGGTGGGGCAAACATTTATCTTTTCATAACTCAAGCTAGTAGTGCGTATCACTTGTTTTGTATCATAAGTCTTGGTTGGTATATCATTTCCCAGTGGTAGCATTCTTCTCAAAAGTGTAAGCAATTCTGTGAAGCCTACTCAACACATATTTTGCTTTCTAGTTGCGCAAGTTCAGCATTGCAGATACTAATGTGAACTCAGTACAATTCTCATGCAGAGGCTTATTTGCATTTCTCTTCACCCTCTCAAACTTTTCTGGGCATTCACTGAATTCCCTTCAATTGCATCAATCATATCTTGAAGACAATTGGCCTCAAATGTACTTGTGTCAAAGTTAGGTAATTTACACCTTTTACTGCTGCCCATATCCTTCTCCCTTGTTTTATCCCATAGGTATAAGTTTGATCAATTCCATACATCACTAAGTGCTACTCACAATTGTCTGGATCAACACGCTTCACAACACCATACTTGACGCAAGGACAAATAATCAAACCACGATCATCAGCATTATTATGACTCACAAACCTTATGAAATCCCCCACTACATCCTAGTACTCATTTGATATACTATTAGCAGACATCCATTCTTTATTTGCACTCTCCATCAAGATTATATACAAAAAACAATCTTTACATATTCTTTAACCAAATCAGTACTAACAAATAACAACTTTAATAACACTAAAAATCAGTGGTAAAACACTACGCACCTACAAAATCACTCAAAAAACAATCTTTACATACTCTTTACCCAAATCAATATCATCCAAAAATGAGATAAAAAACCACTAGTATGAGAAACTAAACTGAACTCATCTTTAACAAGAAGAGATTACCTCAAAGCCCCTACCCACAAACCTCAAAAGAAGAAATCATGAACCCATTCTAGAATTCCCTCCAAAAACCCACAAACCCACAAATGCAACAACGAATAAAGGCAAGCTATGGAGGAGAACGACAAAGGAAAAAAGAGTAAAATCACCAAGGAGCGACCGTGGAGAAAGAAGTGGTGGTGGAGGAGCCGGAATGGAGTGTTGAAAGTGTTAGAAGTGAGCTCTTTATAGCTTGTAAGTTTCAAATGTCGAACGAAAATAGGTTTGTGAGAGGTTTTTAATAGAGTATACTTAATGGTTGTTATTAAACAATCATTGACTATATTATATTAGACAGTTAAAAACAACCATCAAATATATATCATCTATATGTAAATGCCAAAATCCCTTTGAAGCCACCGTACATCTCCATCTGCTCCGTGCATAACCTTTCTCCTGGTAGGATCTTTGAAAAACTTCCTTAGATAAAGCCCAACATAAATTCGCAACTCCAGAGTGTCTATCACAAAATATTCAGTCCTGGTTGATATTTGCATCAAGCAAGTCAGTCCTTGAAAAGAACGGTAATGATTATGTTCGAGATCCACCGCAAATTCTTGAACAGCACCCAGCTCCTTCAAATCCTTGACTTCCTCCACTATCGATAAAATCAAGAAAGGCCGACAACAAACATGGCATGGCGAATCGAACTCGTGGTTTGCGAGAGCGACGAGGATCGACCGGCAATGGAAAGAGCCAGAAAGGAACTTCGAGAACAGTCTCGACCTACCAGCGAAAACTCGATTCGGAAGACGAACACTTAGCACCGGCCATCGGGATCGGAGAAATCTAATCAAATCCAACGATCTTGAAGACTGACATGCCAGAGGGAATCAAGGGCGCAAGACAAAGAACGCGACAGACGATCTAGCGGTGAATCTTTATCCAAGGAAGAACCAGAAATCAATCAGAGATGGGATTCGCTGGGATCAAAAATCGTGACAGCATGAGAGGGGATTCGTTGTGTGAGAGCTAGGGTTCATGGAGCACGATCGCAATACTCAGAGAATCGGGCAAGTGTGTACGTTTTCGGGGCTCTGATTGGACTATGAGGTTGGTTCTTGGATATTTGCTCGGATCTTGGTGTATTGGGCCAATGACGATGGACTCTCCCTGATCGGTTCTTCATTAATAGACCAAACCAAGAAGCTCATTATGGTTTCAAATTGGATCTTGAAATTGGGCTCAAAATTTCCTGAGCTTTAATACCATGTCAACAAATGTGATTAAAGAACCAACATACATTGAGAGCAAGTGGAAATGGATTTGCTCTCCCACCACTACGTCCTTTGTTCGAGGTGTGGGAATGAAAAAATGGTGGACCGTGAGCTCAACGCGGGCGAAATCCGGGTTCCGGTGAACCGGATGGGATACAAAAAAAAAGTGATTAAAGAAGCAGTTAGAGAAACAAACAATATGAAGATATTAAAGAATCTTGTTTTAATCTCAAAAAGAGCAACATGCTCATACAAACTATAATCTATTTGGATTATCTCTAATCTATCTTCACTTGAGGGGGATAACCAATGAACCCTAACTCTAGGGATTTATGAGGGACTTACCTCTCTAGAGGATCCTTTTATATAAAATGGGCTTTAACCAACTAATCGAGTCACATGTACAATATGCAGAAAACTATAAACACAAGTCGGTGATATAGATTCTACGCCATGGTAATGAAGTTAAAAGAATTGATGAACATCTACGGTTGTGCCCTGCTTGGGTCATTGGTCCTTTTGGGTCCCCTGCATTGGTCATACAAATATGAAGCTTTGCTTTTATTCTCGTCCCCAGCTCACACAATTTTGAAGCCATATTGTGACCCAGTTTTGCTATTTTTTTGCGGTTGAAGTATGTGATTAATGACATTAACCAGGAAATGAAGACAAGTGGCTGGAGAAAGCGAGGGACCAACAATGATATGAGTGCTGCATAGGCTAAACTTCCTGAGATAAGAGCTACTGCACGGGTGTAAATATGGAATTTGGTATAGTTGTAAGAAATGTCTCATGTGGCTGTGATAAATATATATGATTTAATAATTAATGAAGGGGCTAGATGACTATTAGTAAATGACTTTTGGGAAGAGGTTCCTTGACTGCTTGATGGGAGCAGTCATATCCATAGGATGTACATGTTTTTTGGATACACAAGTTATTTAAAGGATATAAACTTGTCTATTCGCTTTCTGACCATAAGAGACGCCTCTAGCTAGTTTTCCATCAAGAAGAGAGAGCGTGTAATGAAGGGTAAAGAGAATTATAAAGGTTTCAATTATCGTACTGCAAGTCACACATTCTAAAGTATCAATTCCGCAATTATGGATAAAGGTTAGTGCATCTTGATTTAAACCTATAGTGTTGTGGAAATCATGAGTTCTTAAGATCATTGTTCATGTTCTTATTACTTGTTGTTTGAGCATGAAATTATAGAAAATATTACATGGCCCAAGAAGATGAAAGAAACAATTTCATTTGAAGTTGGCCTCAACAATTTTAGGCCTCTGAATAGTATTTTTTTTGGGCTGTGCAAATTATTTTTGGTCCAAATTTAATTAAAAGAAAAAGGTGTTCTGGGCTTTAATTTTGGATCATCTAGTTTTATATATAACTAGACATTATTTATGGCTTAGAAAATGAACAAATTATTTTTGTTAAAGCCTCTATATGTTGATCTAATATTAAATTACTTAAATGTTGTGAATAGAAATTATAAGAATGTTAAACATTTAAGTTTTGGAATTAAGTATGATGGATTTGTTAGTCACCAAAGTGGTCAAATCCTTATGAATTATTTTAATTTCAATTATTATTGTGATATTTCAAATTACCCATAACCTTGATGCTATGAAATTATGCTTATGTTGTGGGTAAATTGTAGTTTGTTATTATAGGGCGGTTATGGATCAACCCAAAGGTTGATTATTTGTCTTTATAATAATTAAACATAAATGTTGGTATTGTCCATATACTTATAGTTTTATTTAGACATCCAAAGATGATAAATATTTTTAGTTGGAATATGCATCACTACCAAATTATGTGAAATTTTTATAGCATTATTATAGATGAATGTTGTATATTAGTGGGTCCCCAAAGGTAAACATTGATATGCATTGAATGAATTATGTCTGAATTTGTGAAGCATGTTAGTATGTGATATGTATGACTTGAAGCATTAATGTTAAGTTGTTGTTTCTCGTGTTATTGAACTGATTAATAATAATGGAGAACAACAAATGAATGATCTCACTACTTATGATGAGATTATTGTTAATGAACTGAATGAATTCATTGTAGAAGAACCACAACAAATAGCATTAAAAAGATCTCAAAGGGAAAAGAGATTTTCTATTTCTAATGATTATGTGGTATATCTATAAGAGTTTGAATTTAACTTGGGATTCAGGATATATCTAAAGGTCAGTGGGAGCAAGAACTAAATGTTACATGCTTATTTATACAAGGTCTAGCAACCTTGAAGTGATTGGATAAGCAATTGGTAATTGCTGCATCCATTATGGACGCTGAATTTGTGGCATGCTTTGAGGCCATGGTTCAGGATAAATGGCTACGGAATGTTATTTCAAGGCTTGGATTAGTCGACAGTATAGCCAAGTCGTTGAAAATTTATTGTGATAATTTCGTAGCAGTCTTCTTTTATAAAAACGACAAGTATTCTAAAGGTGCTAAGCATATGGAATGTAAATACTTTGTCGTTAAAGAAGAGGTTCAGAAACATAGAGTGTCAATAGAACATGTTAGCACCAATTTTATGATAGTTAATTCCTTAACAAAGGGATTACCACCCAAGACATTTACTGGTCATGTGTATAGTATGGGTATTATGTCTGCTAGCGAATGTTAAAATTCTTGTTATGTTCTTATCATTGACACTTTGAGCTCATTAGTATATCTGTGTTTCTGAGATTTTCCTGTTTTCAACTTTATATGCATGCATGAATGATGTTGTTAGAAAACAGGATTTGTCTATTATGAAGACTTTATTGATGGACATTAAAGTTACTTCCATCAAAGGGTCATGTCAAGGAGAAAGACTAATAAAGTAGTACATGGAAGGGACTACATATCGATATACTGATGTACAACCGCCATAACTCGTATTAGTTTTATCTTTAATCATGACTTATGATGTAACCAATATATATGAAATCTTTTAGCCAAGATTATACGCAAAATTATTGATATTTGTTAAATCATGAAATGACATATATCACATGAGCCAAGTGGGAGAATGTAAGAAATGTCTCATGTGGCTGTGATAAATATATATGATTTAATACTTAATGAAGGGGCTAAATGACTATTGGTAAATGACTTTTGGGAAGAGGTTCATTGACTGCTTGATGGGAGCAGTCATATCCATAGGATGTACCTGTCTTTTGGATACATAAGTTATTTAAAAGATAGAAACTTGTCTATTCGCTCTCTGACCATAAGAGACACCTCTAGTTTTCCATCAAGAAAAGAGAGCGTGTAATGAAGGGTAAAGAGAATGATAAAGGTTTCAATTATCGTACTGCAAATCACATATTATGAAGTATCGATTCCGCAATTATAGATAGAGGTTAGTGCATCCTGACTTAAACATGTAGTGTTGTGGAAATAATGAGTTCTTAAGATCCTTGTTCATGTTCTTATTACTTGTTGTTTGATCATGAAATTATAGAAAATCTTACAATAGTATTCAAATGCAAAGCAATAGATAAGTAAAGACATAATAAATATCCAAATGCTTGCAGGGTGCTCCTCCAATGGGGATGAATTGGGGAAATTCATTTGTGCGATCGCCCCTATCAGTGGAAGTAGAAACGCAAACGGAGCATGCCAATTAGGAGTTGAGCTGCACAACCATTAAACTAATTAGAACTGTTTGTAATGACAACAATCAACAAAAATTTATTCGCGAAGAAAGAAGAAAGGAGAGCATACTTGAAAGAGGGAGGATCAGAAGACCATCGAGGGAGAGTGTCACAATGGAGCCTGCCATAGTCCATCCAATTGTGAAACTTGTCCTTGTTGACGTTCAAACTAGTCAACCGCCTCAGCATTTTTGACGGACCCTCCGAGTACAGCTTCGTCTTCTCCTCCGCCTCCGACAATTTCTTCACCGACTCCGATTTTGGGCGATTGTAACTCTGCGGGATGCTGGAGTGGTGCATTCCGAAGGACATGACTTCGCTTCCCATTTTCAAGGGGAAGAAGAAGAAGAAAAAGAGGACTCTGTTTTTGGAGGGGAATGGTGGGATCAAAGAGGTGTGTGGGGTTTGCTTTTATTGGGGGCATGTTAGCAAAAAGCCTACATTCGTTGTTTTAATTACCGCGCTGTACCACTACATAAAAGTCAGACTTTTGTTTTGTTCTGTCGAAGGATTATGGGCAAGGAAAATGACCGATATAGAAGACTTACTGACCATAGTCAAAGACGATCAAAACAAATGAGAAAATGACAGAATGCTGCGCCTAGTATGTTTTTTTTTTTTTGATACGAAAATTTTAGGAAAGGGGTTGGGTTCACCCACAATCCAAGGGCAGGGCGAAATCTCCCTTCCTCCTAGGTAATACCAATGTTGGGCAGGGCGAGCCGTCTATTACCCTCAGACGTTAACCTAGGCACCTAGGAGCTAGGATGTCTCCCCCAGCGCCTTGACCAACTCCAGGATCGAACTCCCTCCCTTTGGTGAGAGTGTCCGACCCCTTTGCCAGTTGAGCCCAAGGACAAGGGGTAAAAAATTTGTGGAGCGTGGAATTCCTTTGATTTGGAGTAGTGAACATACTCCATAGCGAACATAGAAATCCTGTGACATTGATCTGATTTAGAGTATTGTACATACTTTCGTTCATATCCCTGATATAGATTAATCTGTGTCCTCGTATGTTGGGATCATACAAGAAGTTAAAATGGTTGCTTCGACAGGGTCACGAACCTTACCCAGAGGCGGAACTGTGCGGCCAGCTGGGGTCTTGGCCCCAGCTGACCCCGCCTGATCTTATAAAATTTGTTTATATATATATATATATATATATGTGTGTGTGTGTGTGTGTGTGTGTATATTATAGGGTTAAGGTGCAAAAATAGACATGTTCTTTTGTCAAAAGAGCGCCCAGTAGCAAATACTTTTTTTAGGTGCAAAAGTGACTATGTGGTTACAAAATTGGAGCAAAATTAACATTGACTGTTAGTTGACTTTTTCTGAACTGAAAATGATGACATGGACGATAACGTGGATGTTAATGCTTTGTAAATTACAGTTCAGCCCGGATGCATTTAAAAAAAATCAATTTAGTCCCTCTATAAACTTTTAAAACTTTCATTTAAGTCCCTGGTCAAACTTTCAATTTAGTCCCTTCTTCCTCCTCCAGATCTGAGAGGCAAGAACTCAGGAGGATGATCTTTACCAGCTTCGTGAATATGGCTTGAGGAAGAACAGATCGAACTTCCGTTCTAGCTCTCTTTGACACCTTTTTGAACATATTGCGGAGAAACCTAACCAATAGATCCAGGCTTCTCTCTTCCTCGTCATTATCGTCGTTGCCATCATCCTCATAATCGTCGTCGATGCCACTGCGTGCCAAGTTGATAGTGCGTCTCCATTTGACCTTCTTCTTCACAGACTGAACCAAGCTGCCCCACCCCGACGATTTCGTCACCCCCATTAAAAATGAACCAGCCGCCACAACTTCAACCTTCCTCAAATCTGAAAAGCGTTTCAAATGACAAAAAACCCAAAATTAACAGTCATAATTTCTTGCAATTTCTGGAACCAAAATTGAAGAAGCAGAGTGGCAGAATCGGACAGGAACCAAAATAAAACCAGAAAGAAGCTTCCATTGAAGAAGCAGAGTGGCAGTTCGATGTTCAAAGTAGAAGAAAAAGCCGTTGAAATCTTAAGAAAAGAGAGAGAAGAGAGCAGATTTGAGATTTTCAAAGCAATTAATAACAAATCCAGATTTTGTTTCTCATATCCATCTATTTTTTTTTATAAAAAACTTCCCTTTCCCAGACGCCATGAACGCCTCGGAGCTTTAAGTGTGGGACAATGCAACCTTCGACATTGGCGAAGTACCCATAAAAGCTTTATGGTCGTCGAGTTTTGATCCCGTGTTCGAGAACCCTTCCGAATCACTGGATTCTAAACGCAGCAAGGAAAATCGAAGCCCTGTAACGGTGAATTCCTCTATTTCTATCAAATCTTCGGTCGCGATTAAGCCCCTTCATTGGAATAGTGTCCTCAGAAGTTCACTGAGAAAACCTTCGAAGGTTTTGGCCAAGAAGAAGAAGTGTGAGCAAGATGATGAGAGAAAGATCAATGCAAAGATTGAAGAAATCAAGAGCGATAGATGAAGTTAAAGCAAGTAGAGATTATTTGCCTGTTGCATTTTTGCGTTTTGCTTCTTTGACTGAGAAATCAGTTAAGCAGATAGATGTTCCTAACTATGAAGCTTTGATACAGTTGTTCTGAGGTTGAACATATGGAAGAAGAGGATGAGATTTTTTTTCATCGTTTTGAGTTTTTTTTTTCCAGATTTGGCGAGAAAGAAGGGAAGAAGAAAGAAGGGAGTTGACAGGAGAGAGGAGTGAAAGAGAGAAAAAAGGGAAGAGAGAGGAGTGACAGGTGGCAATATTTTAATGGAGAAGTTAGATCTCACTGCCACGTCAGCATCAGATAACGGTCAACTAACGGTCAATGTTACTTTTACTCCACTTTTGTAACCATAGTCACTTTTGCACCTAAAAAAAATATTTGCTACTGGGCGCTCTTTGGACAAAAGTACATGTCTATTTTTGCACCTTAACGCTATATTATATGATATTTTATTTGGCCACAAATTTGGCCCCAGCTAATTTTTTATCTTCTCTGTAAGGATAATGTTTGTTTCATTACTCATTAGGCTGTGAGAGGAAAGTAAAATTCTTGTTTGAGATACCGAAAAAATTAGTATCATCTTATATATTGTTTTAATTTATAATTATATGTTATTATTTGTTTGTATTTTCCAGGTTATTTGATACTATTTAGTAAATACTCCCCCTGGTCCTTATTTAAGGAACCAACTAACAATTCTCACAAGTCAATAAAAACAGTTAAAGTCATTAAATTTGTCCTAAAATTTAAGTAATTTTCAATATTATCCCTATTAATTACACTAAACTCTAATATCATACTACCTCTGGTCCTAATTATAAGAGCACTTTTGTAGTGTAATTTGCATTACAAAAGTGCTCCTATAACTAGGACCGGAGGGAGTATTAATTATTACTCTTACTCACTACCTTTTTAATTATGGGTATACATGAAAAAAATATTTAATGCTATTTGGAAACAAATAAATGTTTTATAAAAAGAACCAAATATATTTATTAGTTTGTGCCTTATAATAATAATTAAAGAGAATAGTTCAATATGTTTATTTTTTGGCCTGGGCTAAATTTTTTTTTTCTGGTTCCGCCACTGGTTCGATGCTATTTGTTCTCCAACAGATCCACCCACAACATCAGCTAAGGCATCACCATGCTTGTATTCCATGAGGTCCCTACCTTGTATCTCATACATGTAGATGATGTCGTACTAGTTTTATTGATATCATTAATGCCCTTTCTTAGTGATTCAAGACTAGGAACAACTTTTAGGCAATAGATATCAAATGTTCTCGAGTCCTCATGATCATGGTCTCTATCATTGATCCTTAAGAATAACACATGTTCTATTCATAGGGTTTTTATCTTCAAACACATATTTACCTTCAAATAAAGACGAGACATAACTATAATAAAGATAAAATATGCTCATTTATTAATAATGAAATACTATAATGTAGAAATGGTATTGATCTGTCCTTACAGATTGTCTCTAGGACACCTAAATACTAACACCATGTTCCAATTTAAAAGAGACAATGATTTTAATATAATGATGTTTTGGTAATTTTAGCTTTTTGTTCATTTCACTACTACAAAATATGGATACTACTACCCTAAAAGACGTCACTTTTTTAAAAAAAGAAGTAAAAAGTGAAGGTGGTGGCATTGTTGTAATTATTTACTTGAGTTTGAGACTTTAGACGTCCTAATTTTAATTTAAGATGCCAAACATTTTCTTTGACGTCCTACATATATTTGAGGACGCCTAAAATCAGAATTTTTGGCGCAATTTGGGATATTTGGGGAATTTTTGGGCCTGAAATTTTTTTGGCGTCCTGAAATAGGTTTAGGACATTAAAAATTTATTTTTGTCGTCCTGAAATTCATTCAGGACGCCTAAAATCAGCATTTTTGGCTCAATTTGGGATATTTTAGGAATTTTTTGGGGTCAGAAACTTTTTTGGCCTCCTGAAATAGGTTTAGGACGTCAAAAAATTATTTTTGGCGTCCTGAAATACATACAGAACGTCTAAAAATAGAATTTTTGGCGCAATTTGTGATATTTGGGGAAGTTTTTGGAGCTAGAAATTTTTTTTAGCGTCCTGAAATAGGTTCAAGACGTCTAAAAAATATTTTTTGCTTCCTGAAATACATTTTGGATGCCTAAAATCAGAATTTTTGGCGTAATTTAGGGTATTTGGGGAATTTTTTGGCGCTAGAAATTTTCTTTGGCGTCTTGAAATTGGTTCAGGATGTAAAAAAATTATTTTTCCTTAAAAACTGATTTTAGACGTTCTGGAATGTATTCAGGACGAAAAAAAAAAGCGCATGACTAAATTAAACCACCGACCTTCTCATTTTTCACCCAACCCTCTAGAGCTCACCTATACCCATGTCGTCTCTTTCTCTCCAAACCTTCCCGCGCTCGCTCACCGCGTCGGCCATGGCAGTCGCTCACCGCGTCCCCCTCAACCTTCGCTCTCCTACTTGCCCACGTTGTCTGCGTCGCTCACCTGCCGTCTCGCCCGTCGTACCAGCTTCAAATCTATGGCTCTTCGATCTGCGCACTACAGATCAACCAGATATTTCAAGTAATTAAACATGGAGGACGACTTATCCATTACGCGAGAGGTAAATCCGTCACTGTGTTCGATTTGTGCTACACGTGTCTCATAGCTTTAGAGAAATTGATATCACAGGAAGTGAGAATGTGACAGATGTAGGGTTGTACGTAATAGCTGACACGATGTATGGCGGTTGCTGTGTTAATGAAGTTGCTTCTGATGATCCGTAAGTGCTTCTGATGATCTCTGCAAGATTTCCCTAGCTAGACAATTTGAGCTTTGATTTTTGCCTTAATTTGTTAATGCTATGATTCCTATACCTTATCTGCATAAATAATTGTCAATATGTATCTGATTTTCCCATCTGATTATTATACACCCTGGTTATTTATGCTAATATTTAGGATGTTACATTGTATTTCTGTGGCATGGAAGATGCATGCTTCTCAATTTCATTGTTCCCTTTGGGTCCTGCTTCTTTTTCCTATTTTGTCAATTTTTTCTCAGTTTCTGAAGTGAAAGTTGGTTTGATATATGTACTCTTTAATCTGCTGTGAGGATTCAAATTCTAGCACTTGTTCTTATTGAAGACTTAAAAGTCTTATTTGATCTTTGCAGTGCTCCCAAAATGTAGCTTTAAGCCTGCTACAGTGCTTATTTGATCTTTTCCTATTCCCTTTGTTGTTCTGTTTTTGTGCGTGCTCCCAAAATGTAGCTTTAAGCTTGCTACAGTGGTTGTTACTTCTGAACTTCCTTGATTCTGTTGTTTTGGATGTGAATGACCAAGGATGGTGGAGAAAATGAGCTGAATTGGTTAATGAATGGAATTTTGAGGGTGAGAAGATTATTCATGGGAAGCCATCTGGAATTGATAACACAGTAAGCACTTATGGTAAGGCTTAGCAATGTAAGACGATTCTACTTCTGACATTTCATTGGTGGAACTTGTCTTTCTTCATTTTTTGGTGTTTCAATAACTACTATTTGAACCTTTGAATCTTTCATATGTCGTTGTTGATGAAAAAACTTACTTGCATAACATAGAATAGCTTATGGAAATGAATCAAGGTTTGTTATTTTGTCTAGTGCTTCTGAGGTTCTCTGCTCTATTTCGGTTTCTCATTTGTGATCATAAGCATGTTATGGCGTGTATGCATAGTCATATCTAAGTGCATCATAGATACAACTATTACACACACACAAGCATATAACAAAATCACCTAATGGAAACAGTGTAGGCTGATGATCTCAAGAACTTTGGGCCATAAACCATACAAATTTTCTCAATTTTCTCTTCATCAATTTTCCTGCCAATTTGAAAAGAGTGCGGGTTTGACCTATTAAATGAGCCTTATACACCATTGCGTATCTCCAAATTTGACCAGAAGGAGGAAAGATTAAGAGATCCAATCTCAAAGTTCAAATGAATCTTCATTTTATCTTTTTTACAATCCTTCAGCACATGGTCAAACTCCTTTATATATCTTAATCTTACAATCCTATCCTGCTTTTTGGCCTCTTACTTCATTTGCTGTAAGTGCGTAAAATTTTATGACTGGGAGAAAACTCTTGGATGATTAACGCACTGAAAGAGAGTGGTTGGCAGATAGATGTATTATGTATCAACTGAGCAAGGAGCCTTTGTCACTATATCCTCCCCATCTGTTATTGATTTCTTCTTATTGCTGCAAAGTTAATTGTGTTGAATTGTCTTGATATCGATTCTATTCAGAAATCTATGTTTCTTACGTTTCTTCTACCTGACAAGTCATCAATAGTGCTTTCAGGAACTGTTGTTGAGATTTCTTTTGGGGTTCCATCCTGATTCTTTTTTAGACATCAATTTTCAATGGATCTTTCAAGTAAATAGCATGAAAATATGTGCTTCTTTGTACCATCATGTGCCTCTACTTGTACTTTTTTATATTTTTCATGTACTTTTTTACATATTCTTGATCTTATTTCTTAAGGCTTACTTTCATTTTTGTTCCTCTTTTATATAACATCTCTGATAAGGACTCAGTTTGATCCATCCACAACTTGGGATAGCCTTCCTCCTATTCTATGTAATCTTGGAAAGGTATAAAGCAACTTCTTGCTGAATTCTGTAAGATACCTATTTTTAGATTTTTAGTGGATATGTTTCTTCTCCTTTCATTAAAGGAAGAAAATGAAATTTGAGCATTTGATATTTTGATGAATTTCTTCTAGTATTATTCCATAAAGAAGAGTCTGCCAGAGTGGAAGTCTTTGCATCCAAAGGTCTGTGGTTTGAATTAGTGAATATGCATTCTACAGTTTGCAATCCCTTGTGCTTGAATTTCAGATTTATATATTTTCTACCAAGCTGGTTGCCTGTGAAATTATTGCTTGACATAGGTCTTGAACCCTCTTGTACATATCCTGCTTTCTCTTTTCTTGCCATGACTTATTCGATTTCCCTAAAATTGTTATAAATTGTAGGCTGCGTTGTCCAAAAAATTAAAGAAACTTGATGATTTGAAGTATTTGAACAATGGAACACATGAAATGATGGCTGCAAAACATGCCTTTGTAATTTTGTCATTGTGCATGCAAATTCTCACTACTATTTTCTTGTTTTAAGCATCAAGCACATAGATTTGAGCTCCATAATGTTTGCAGGGTTTGAAGGTGTTTGATAATTCCGTGGAGAATTTAACATCAAGAGCATGGAATGCTTTAGGAAGTGCATGGAGAGAGGGCACTGGTTTAATTCAAAGGTATTATTATTCCTTTGAAAAACATTTGAGTTGCGCTGATGTAGTTGTACAAACTACAAACTTAGTGCAGTCAGTGGTCTTTATATTCTTTGCTGAAAAAATTTGGGGTTTAGGGAGCAGTGAAAAAATGTAATTTGAGTTTGCAGATCTGCATGTGTTTGCTGTTGTAAATTTAATTTGAATGCCCAGTAAAAAATATGTACCAGGTATGAAAAAAAAATCATAAACTGTGGCGTCCTGATTTAAAATCAGGATGCCACAAATCTAATTCTAAATGATTTGTGGCGTCCTGATTAAAATCAAGACGCCACAAATCATTTAGAATCACATTTGGGGTGTCTTGATTTTGAAATCAGGATGCCACAAATGAGATTTGTGGCGTCCTGATTTCAAAGTCAGGACGCCACAAATCACGCCAATTTACCCCTAATACGTGATTTTTGGCGTCCTGATTGGTTTTCAGGATGCCTTAAATAAGACGTCTTGAATATTATGTAGGACGCCAAAAATGTGCAATTTTAACTACCCTCGTCGAGACGTCCATCTGAAAAGGGACGTTAATTGGGTCTTATTTAGGACGTTTTTTAGGTTTTTTGTAGTAGTGTTTTCTTATTCCGTGAATAAAAGTAAGGTTGTGCAATTCAGCCAAAGAAAAAAAGGAAAAGGCGAGCAAAGGAATTTGGCTAGTTCCTTTCATACCATAGAAGCTTCATAAAAATTTCCTATTACTAATACGAATTTATTTTACGATTATTTAGTCTTTTTCACGGTTCATAACTGTTGAAGAGAATTCTTATGATATACTCTTTTTGGTACTTGGGAAGGGGAGATTGGAAAAAAAAATTAATAGTACAATTTAAAAAAAAATATAAAAAGTGAAATTATATAATTTTATTATAGAGAAAAGGTAAGATATAAGAGTACGAAAAATTTTCACCCAAGATTTTCATATAAATTGAAACTCTGAACAATTTATAAAATAAATAGGGAAAATTAGAGAAAAGTTGTCTATTATAAATTTAATTGATAAAAATGATTTGTATACATAGAGTACCTGCGAAATTTATAAACACATAATGCCAGTACTCTATCTTAAGTTCTTCTTACTAATTAATATTCTAATGGGGACCTTTCCCTAATTTTCTCTTTATGTAGTATAACATTTCGCTAAACATTTGATTGATTTACATTGTAGCAGTTGATTGGTTTAAGAAAGCCTCATCCTTAGTGATCTGGTGAAGTGGGGATGAGATTCATGAAATTTTGGGCTTCAATTCCCTACCACCAAACGGGGCATAAGATTAATAAGAGTACTCTCCCCCTAAACTTAGACCTCACCATGCCATGCCTACATGCCCTCAACAGTCAACCAAGCCAACCACTCCAGCACGCGCCTTTTCCTTCCTCCTATCCCGAATCAGGCCTTGCGTTAATTATAAAGTTATATTTGAGGATAAATAGGTTAAATGTTCATAGCAGAAATGAACATAGAACAAGTGAAAAAAGAAGCAGACATACAATGCTGGAAATTAAAATGATGAGAGAGAGAGAGAGAGAGAGAGAGTACTAACCTCGCAGGATCAGCCATGTGTACGCATGCATTCACATTATCCAGAACCATTTCAGAAATTGCTTGTCCAAATATTGAGGCAAGTCTACCTTAGTTTGAGTAATGTGTATATATATGTGTGTAACTGTGCAATGTATTTATTTAAATGGGAAGGGATCATAATAGAAGGCAACATTGTGGAGGCTCTGATTCCACAAATTTTGATTGCTTGTCCATTTCAGAGATTGCTTGTCCAAATCTTGAAATTATATATCACAGAACCAGTTTGAAAAGTCAAAATGAGGCAAGTTACACAACCTAATTGAGATTCTAATTGAGATTATATAATGTGAATGCATGCGTCGAGATTCAGGTCCTAATAAAAGCGAAACAATCTCTCGCAGTCTCATCAGTTTTGGATAGACATCAAAATTTGTTTATTAGGATTTTGATGTCTATCCAAAAATGATGAGACTAGGAGAGGTTGTTTCGCTTTTATTAGGACCTGAATCTCGACGCATGCATTCACATTATATAATCTCAATTAGAATCTCAATTAGGTTGTGTAACTTGCCTCATTTTGACTTTTCAAACTGGTTCTATGATATTTTATTTCAAGATTTGGACAAGCAATCTCTGAAATGGACAAGCAATCAAAATTTGTGGAATCAGAGCCTCCACAATGTTGCCTTCTATTATGATCCCTTCCCATTTAAATAAATACATTGCACAGTTACACACATATATATATACACATTACTCAAACTAAGGTAGACTTGCCTCAATATTTGGACAAGTAATTTCTGAAATGGTTCTGGATAATGTGAATGCATGCGTACACATGGCTGATCCTGCGAGGTTAGTACTCTCTCTCTCTCACTCATCATTTTAATTTCCAGCATTGTATGTCTGCTTCTTTTTTCACTTGTTCTATGTTCATTTCTGCTATGAACATTTAACCTATTTATCCTCAAATATAACTTTATAATTAACGCACGGCCTGATTCGGGATAGAAGGAAGGAAAAGGCGCGTGCTGGAGTGGTTGACTGCTGAGGGCATGTAGGCATGGCATGGTGAGGTCTAAGTTTAGGGGGAGAGTACTCTTATTAATCTTATGCCCCGTTTGGTGGTAGGGAATTGGAGCCCAAAATTTGATGAATCTCATCCCCACTCCACCAGATCACTAAGGATGAGGCTTTCTTAAACCAATCAAATGCTACAATGTAAATCAATCAAATGTTTAGCGAAATGTTATATTACATAAAGAGAAAATTAGGGAAAGGTCCCTATTAGAATATTCATTAGTAAGAAGAACTTAAGATAGAGTATTGGCATTATGTGTTTATAAATTTCGCAGGTACTCTATGTATACAAATCATTTTTATCAATTAAATTTATAATAGAAAACTTTTCTCTAATTTTCCCTATTTATTTTATAAATATTTCAGTTTCAATTTATATGAAAATCTTAGGTGAAAATATTTCGTACTCTTTTTTACCAACCATTTTTTGTGCTCTTATATCTTTACCTTTTCTCTATAATAAAATTATATAATTTCACTTTTTATATTTTTTTAAAATTGAACTCATTAATTTTTTTTTTCCCCAATCTCCCCTTCCCAAGTACCAAAGAGCATATCATAAGAATTCTCTTCAACAATTATGAACCGTGAAGAAGACTAAATAATCGTAAAATAAATTCGTATTAGTTATAGGAAATTTTTATGAAGCTTCTATGGGTAGGAAAGGAACTAGCCAAATTCCTTTGCACACCTTTTTCTTTTTTTGACTGAACTGCACAACCTTACTTTTATTCACGGAATAAGAAAATGAACAAAAAGCTAAAATTACCAAAACATCATTATATTAAAATCATTATGTCTTTTAAATTGGAATATAGTGGTAGTATTTAGGTGTCCTAGAGACAATCGGTAAGGACAGATCAATACCATTTCTACATTATAGTATTTCATTATTAAAAATCAGCTTTTTTGATCTTTTTCATATTTATGTCTCGCCTTTATTTGAAGGTAAATATGTGTTTGAAGATAAAAGCCCTAGGAATAGAACATGTGTTATTCTTAAGGATCAATGATAGAGACCATGATCATGGGGACTCAAGAACACTGGATATCTATTGCCTAAAATTTTTTCCTAGTCTTGAATCACTAAGAAAGGGTATTAATGATCTCAATAAAACTAGTACGACATCATCTACATGTATGAGATACAAGGTCGGGACCTCATGGAATACAAGCATGGCGATGCCTTAGCTGATGTCATGGGTGGATCTGTTGGAGAACAAATAGCATCGAACTAACCCGCCGAGAGACTCCACAAAGATTCATTGTAGAGAGTATTAATATGTAAAGTCTCTCATCGTTTGGTAGTGCGGATTGTCCTAGACCTGGACTTAAGGATGTAATCAAGTATTATGTCCTAGGGTTATGCTTTGACTGTACAACTCTATCCGCCTGCAAATGGGGAGAACATTGTATTCCTGGGTTTAACTCTAATAGTCTAACAATTGAAATGGAAACTCTTTTCCATCGTAGTATGTCTATACATTTCTTATACTCACTCATCGAGGGGCCCAGTATTATCTCTCTACAAATGTGAGGGACAAATTCCATCTTGACCATTCACATTCTTCTGCATGAAAACCATTGATCCCAATCCAAACCTTTATCATCACCTTGTCAAAGGTGACTTTTGACTAGGTCAAAGATCAGCGACTCTCATATAGGAATCTATGATGATCTCAGGTCAAAGGGCGTTGTGACGCGGTTATACATGAGAAAAGCTTATGACTAAATCCATGCAGCTTTCTCATAGTGGGTCGATTCAGCACCTTGTACTCTTACAAGTGCCTATGACTTTGACTCGTATCTCCATACTCATCAAAGTCATACTGGTCTTATTTCATCTTCGCTCCCGCGAAGATGACTGACCAGTGATATTTAAGATAATCTATAAGATAGATCCCAGGACACAATTATTTCTATAAACATGCAAATGATACAATAACTAAACGGAGAAATACTTTAATTAATAATAACGTCAAAGTACAATGATCTTCCCCTAGGGCATAATTTCCAACACACAGTTCCCTACAAAGGATCAGTCATTCACAAGACCGGTAGAGCTTGGATAGCTTCTAATTAACTCAGGAGTCTGTGCGCACAACAAGTAATCATGAAGAGTCATGATCCGTTATAGAGTTAATATAAGAAGATTCTTAATTCTGTGAATTAGCTACATTTAGTCAACTAAGATAGATGATACTCTATCTTTGCTTTCGACTAAATGTGAATGACGATGTGAGGGATGATGCTTGCACGGTATCCAAATATGAAAGGTAGATCACTTGATCAACTCAATTAGTTTTGGGGCCGTAGAGCATTGCTAGTGTCTTATGAGGTCGTTAAATAAATTGGGCTAGTTAAAGGAGTTTTAATTGGTTCAAATTTATTTATGTCAGTGACTAATTGAGCCTAATGGGTCACACACAAAGGTTATTCCTAATTGCTTAAAATTAGCAAACTTTGGACAATAATTGTTGTTGGGCTTTATCAAGAGTAAAAGTGTAATTGGGTTGGAGTGAGACACCAATCCAATAAAGAGAAAATGACGCTATATATGGTCCCCAGTAAGAAATCAGTTTCTTTACAAAAGGGCCTAAATATGTTAGAAGATCCAACAGGATCTTAAGCCAAGTTGAATTTGAAATTCAAATTTGGAATTTAAGTTTGAAATTTAAAATATGATTTTTAATTCTAAAATGTTAGGTTATAGTGAACGTATTGAAAAGGGCTTTCGGGCAGTTTAGCACTTTATTGAAATCCGGTCTTCACACTACTACAAAAAATAGATATTATTTTCTTTAATGACATCATTTTTCAAAAAAGGGAAGTAAAATGTGAACACAGTAGCAATTTTATAATTATATGGAGAAAATTTGATATATTAGGTGTCCTAATATTTTTTAGGACGTGGAAAGTGTACTTAAAATGTCATAAAAATATATTAGGACGCCAAAAGTGGCCCAAAGAAGAGGAAAAGCGGCAGCAAACGAAGTTGGCGGCAAATTGTTGTGTTTTTGAGGCAAAAATGAGGCTTTTTGGCATTCAAAAATATTATTAGATGCCAAAACTGGGGCCCGAGAAAAGTGCCACATTTTTGACATCTAAACATTATGTTTAGCCAAAAATTTCCTTTTTGGCGTCTAAATTTTAGATTTAGACGCCAAAAAGGTTCTATTTCATCGAGTTTTCAAGGGGGACTTGGCTTAGGTCCTTTGCTTTCTTTCCTCCGTTGTGTGAAACTACGTTGTTTTAGCGCAGTTTCACACACTTAATCATTTTTTCTTTAAAAAAAAGATTTAGACACTTCCAGATAGTAAAAAGATAATTTAGGATACTAAATGGTAATGAAAAATTCTTCATGATCTTAAAAAATTATTTTAAGATCTTGAAAAAATATTTTAGGGTATTGACTTGTATTAAAATGATACTTCAGGATACTGAAAAAATTATTTTAGGATACTGACTGGTATTAAAATGATACTTTAGGGTACTGAAAAAATAATTCATAATCTTAAAAAAAATATTTTAGGATCTTGAAAAAATAATTCAAGTACTGACTACTACTAAAAATATGCTTTAAGATATTTTTTCAAAATTCTAAAATAATATTTCAAGATTATAAATTATTTTTCAGTACCAATCAGTATCATGAAGTATCCTTTTAGTACCAGCCAGTACCTAGAAATAATTTTTCACGATCCTAAAATAATTTTTCAAGATCGTGAATTATTTTTTCAGTATCAGTCAGTGCGTTAATTATAAAACTTTCAAAAACTTAAAATTTATTTTATGTTCCTCAGCAACAACAATGATATTCTCTATTTCTTTTTAATTTTACTATTTCGTAAACTAAAGTACTAGTAGTTTTTCCCCATAATTCTCTTACATGCATATTTTCAATTCATTAAAAAAATGGGTTAATGGTAATTTTGTCCCAACAGTTGTTACTAATTGACAATTTTGTCCCGAAAGTTTTTTGAAAGGAAATTTTGCTCCAAAATGTCAATATGTCATCCATGTTATTTTGACCGTTAATTAACCAAATATATTGAGCTAACAGTCCATATGTCATCCATGTTATTTTTGTTAAGGTTCAAATTTGTCCAGAAGTCTATGTGACATCTACTTTATTCTTTTTAAAATTAGATTTAAACCTTTCGGAGCAAATTTAAACCTTAACAAACATGATATCGATGACACATGGGCTATCACCTCAGTATATTTCGTCAATTAATGATCAGAATTAATTAAGATAGCGGCTAGAGCAAAATTGTTCCATTTTTTACAGTTTCGAGGCAAAATTGCCTCTTGGTGACAACTTACAAGGCAAAATGGACCCTTAACCTGAAAAAATTAACACTATATGATAAATGGAAAAATATTATTTAAATGTCTATCTTAACAAAAACCAAAGATTCCCCAATCAGACAAGGTGAGAGTATTTTCAATCTGCGCAAGGATAAGTTATAATTTAATTTTGAAGGTATATTAATGACATGTTTATTTCAACACTAATAAATAAAATTTAATTTAGATGATAGTACGAGCAAGAGTCATAATTGAAAAGAGCTATGACTAACAAGCAGTTTTATAATTATGGAAAAGTATTGGTCTAAATAAGGAGTTTAATTCTCGTGATTTGAAATTCAAATCACGTAATTCCGATACGTGATATAATGCGAGTATCAGTTTGTATGAGTCTATTAGATACTGATAGGAAAATCTTCCATTAAAACTTCTCAATGGCTCTCTTCTCTCCGGTGGTGACTTTGCAATATAAATGTAATCGGAGTTCATATGGATGCTCTGATCTTATATGGGTAATTAGTGAATCAATTGGATTATAGATGTTGTAAATATTGCACATAAGTGTGTCAAAGAAAGAGTGAGTCTTTCCAATATTAACTGTGGAAAATATTGTGGAATATTTTTAAATGAAGAGATGCGAATGAAGAAATGCGTTTTGAGAAGTCATGTTCTTATAAACTAAGGGATTTTTGTTGGTTCATGAATCATGATTTATGAATTAAACAGATAGTTATGACTTTCTGAAGAGATGTAATATACAAAAGTCACCACTTCAAGGCATTGATTCATTATATATGAATACCCCAATTGTGACACCATTTATATAAGAGAATTAGAAAACATCGGTAATCTCTTACTGAGTTATAATATCTTCTGCCAGTTTTGCCACCTTGATTTAATCAAGAAGGGTCTTTTTAATCCTGGGGAGTACCGTTTCTTCTTTACCGGTGGTTGCGGAATAACTCTATTATAGGACAGTGTTCTCGAACACGACTCAGACCATCCGCTTCTTTGTTCTTTCAGATTGCCCGTGATGCCAACAATCTATAGAGTTAGTCTGGCTGATCTTTGGAGGACATCAACGGTGTTATGGATTACACAAATGAAACAACTGGATTATTGGCTGACAATGAGAAGAACGCTCCAGTTCTTCGATGATTCTGTCCGTCTTCATTGGAAAATTGAAGACTCCGGGGAGAAAAAAAAAATGCAGCAACGTTATGTTTGCGCCTGCTTTTCGAGTTCATAAAACGTCGCCTATTGGAGTACTTGGAATCGTGGACAGTGGTGGACTCATTCAGATCCTTTTCGGGTTGAGAATCAATATTGAATATTGAATAATGGAGAGGGAGACAATGGACTTGCGTTCTGCAACATGGTTGCAATGCTCCTTCCTCTCTCTAATATTGGATGATTTATCGCTTCCAATAAAGACAAAAGGAGGTGGACCAGATCTGAGAATTTTTCGCGGCCTCTCGTTCTTGTAATATGCTTTCTCAAGAATTTTGAGATCTATGAGAAAAGAAAATATGATGGTATATTATCCAACTCCAAGGCTGCTTCATCATAAGCAAATAGCCTAGATGACGTACTATGTCTATGAGAAGGAAAAATATGTTGGTCCGATGATAATTGAGAATGGAGGGAGTGAGAATTGGCCTTGTGTATGAAATCATATTAATTAAATATATGATCAAGGAGAGCCATGATTATTACTGTCATAGACAAATACTCAATTTCCCCTTCATCCGGGCTCATTTTAATCTCTATGGTAAAGAGATTTTGAGGGCCTTGTGATCCTTACAAACATAGACAAGAGGCAAAAAAAGAAAATAAGTTTGCAAGTTTGATTAGAAAGAAAGGGACTGTCTTTGCAACGTTTTTTATGGAGAAGGCATGAAGGCGTGAGTCAGTTGGCAATGGCAGATTTGCAGGTGAAGAAGAAAGAGGCATATTTCTTCAGTGTGATTAAACCACAAATAAGGTACGCGTCGATTTAAACCAAAATATTGGTGGGCATATATTAAAAATTCAATTATGCCGTTATAGCTTTTAATATTTGATGTGCCGATTACTTAGTATTGATGTGCCTATAGAAATCAATATGATATTTGATTATATATGCTAATTATTAGCACGGTGAATTTACTTTCAAAAACTTAAAATTTATATGTTCCTCAGCAACAACAATGATATTCTCTATTTCTTTTTAATTTTACTATTTCATAAACTAAAATACTAGTAGTTTTTCCCCGTAATTCTCTTACATGCATATTTTCAATTCATTAAAAAAATGGGTTAATGGTAATTTTGTCCCAACAGTTGTTACTAATGGACAATTTTGTCTCGAAAGTTTTTTGAAAGGAAATTTTGCTCCGAAATGTCAAAAAGAGAGCAATATAACCCTAACATTTATCCCAGTTAATTTTGATCGTTAATTAACCAAATATATTGAGCAGGCAGTCCATATGTCATCCATATTATTTTTGTTAAGGTTCAAATTTGTCCAGGAGTCTATGTGACATCTACTTTATTCTTTTTAAAATTAGATTTAAACCTTTCGGAGCAAATTTAAACCTTAACAAACATGATATCGATGACACATGGACTATCACCTCAGTATATTTGGTCAATTAATGATCAAAATTAATTAAGATAGCGGTCAGAGCAAAATTGTTTCATTTTTTACAGTTTTGAGGCAAAATTGCCTCTTGGTGACAACTTACAAGGCAAAATGGACCCTTAACCTGAAAAAATTAACACTATATGATAAATGGAAAAATATTATTTAAATGTCTATCTTAACAAAAACCAAAGATTCCCCAATCAGACAAGGTGAGAGTATTCTCAATATGCGCAAGGATAAGTTATAATTTAATTTTGAAGGTATATTAATGACATGTTTATTTCAACACTAATAAATAAAATTTAATTTAGATGATAGTACGAGCAAGAGTCATAATTGAAAATAGCTATGACTAACAAGCAGTTTTATAATTATGGAAAAGTATTGGTCTAAATAAGGAGTTTAATTCTCGTGATTTGAAATTCAAATCACGTAATTCCGATACGTGATATAATGCGAGTATCAGTTTGTATGAGTCTATTAGATACTGATAGGAAAATCTTCCATTAAAACTTCTCAATGGCTCTCTTCTCTCCGGTGGTGAATTTGCAGTATAAATGTAATCGGAGTTCATATGGATGCTCTGATCTTATATGGGTACTTAGTGAATCAATTGGATTATAGATACGCTTGAAATCCTTCAGGTATCAAAGCATTATTGTTCTTTATATATACACTTAATCATACAGTTCTAAACTATATACAGACCTTAAATTCAAAATAAGATCAAAATAATATAAAATTAAAAAACAGAGAGATTGCTTTTAATTAATTTGTTCACGAAAATTGCATCATTAAGTTCTTTCTAATTATATATAAGACGTTTTCTCAAAATAATGAGTTATTTTTAGGGTAAATGAGCAAAAATACACATGTGTTTTACCCCCCGAGAGCGCTCAGCACCATATGTTTTTTTGGGAGCAAAAATACACACGTGGTTACCATTTTAGAGCAAAAATCACATCCCACCGTTATGTTACTATTCACCGTGATGAGAGAGAAAGAGATGAAGTGAACAGTAACATAACGGTGGGATGTGACTTTTGCTCCAAAATGGTAACACGTGTGTATTTTTGCTCCCAAAAAAAGCATATGGTGCTGGACGCTCCCGGGGGTAAAGCACATGTGTATTTTTACTCCTTTACCCTTATTTTTATTAGTATAAATCACCAAGTGACATAATTAAGTTTTTATAATAAAAACAAAATCGTGTTCTTATTCAAAGTTAGGTATAATTTTCCTTTTTCACTTCTCAAAATACTATTGGTGGTTTTAAATATGGATAAATTTAGAATTTTTTTTTCATTTTAAAATTAGTTTAATTTAATCACTTTCTTGTTAATTCTATTGAGCATGTTGTCACGCACGGAAAGGAACACTGGATAATTGACGTGCACGGACACTCTGCATTTAAATAGGAGGTTTAGACTTCAAGTATGGATAAGTCTAGAAACTCCTAGAATCTTGTAGATATGTGTACATAGTGGTAGAGTTGTGTAGAGAATTCTAGAGACTCTTGGAATTGTGTAAATATCTAGATATTTCTAGGGAAGGTTCTGGAGAATTATTATCCACCATAGGATTAATTGATCTTAGCCGTTCATTGAGGAGGTGGTAGGCTATAAATAGAGGTGTCCTCCTCATTTGTAAACCATCCAAGGGAATTGAATCATTTCATATTCAAGAGCTTCTCTCTCTAGAGTTCTCTTTCTCTCTCTAAAGTTCTCTTAGTCCTTGTGTTCTTTGCCTACTCATGAGGTTTCGGCTAACTTAGCAAAGATCGAGAGGGGTGATCAAGTCCAAGGCCGTGACAAAGTGGTATCAAAGTTTTGGTTCGGAGCAGCTAGGTTCGAAGCTATGAACGTGGTTCGTAGGCAAGAATGTTGGGTACGACTAAGGAAGTTGTTGTTGCTAGAGAAGAAAGGGGTAGAGAGACCCAACTTGCTCATGAAGCAAGGAAGACCTGAGGATCAAGTAAGTCCCGCCAAGTTGCTGATATTGCCAGATTGATGGTAAAGGTGGAGGCTTTGAAAGAGGCCTAACACGGGGTGGCTAATAGGGTGGACAAGGTGGAAGGTGACTTTGAGACACTTGAAACCCACACCCTGGGCCAATTAGATAACTTGAGGTTGAATCTTGATTCGCACCTCAATGTCGAGGATGAATGAGCCAAGTCCATGAGGCAACTCGAGGCAAAGGTAATAGATGTCATTACCGCGATGCAGGAACAACTCAACTCTCTAAAGAATTCTTTAGAGAGACAAACAAGGACTCCATTGGTGGGTGGTACCAATGGAGCAAGGGAGGTGAGGTTGGATCTCCCTAAGCTGAAGGAATTTCAAGGCGTTCATGATGCCAAGGAGGTCTATAACTTCTTATGGAAAATGGAGAGATGTGCTGAGAGCCTGAACTTGGCCGATGACACAACCAAGGTATGCACTGCTTCCTTGTTCCTTATTGATAATGCTATGTTGTGGTGGCGTAGGAAGCATGCATACATGGAGAGGGGCCTTTGCACGATATAAACTTGGGGACTTCAAGAAGGAATTGAAGAAGCAATTCTATCTCAAGAATGTGGTCTATGTGGCTAGAAAGAAGTTGAGGGAACTCAAGCACAAGACTTCGATTTCGGATTATGTAAGGGACTTCACTGCCCTCGCATTGCAAATTGCTAATCTTAGCAGCGAGGAAATGTTGTTCTACTTCGTAAATGGTCTTCAGAATTGGGCCAAACATGAGCTCCAACGGCGTGGTGTGATGACTGTGGATGAAGCCATTGCCATTTCCAAGGGACTTACTGATTATCAAAAGGGGGAGAAAGGTGAGTCTTCTGATCCCAAGTCTTCTGAACCTAAACATGGAAACAGTGGGGGAGACAAGGGTAAGGAATTCACCAAGGAAGGAGCTGGCAAATCCTTCCATAGGAACAAATCTGAAGATAAGAAGAGGACAATAAGTTGCTACGTGTGCAAAGGGCCACATTACATGAACAACTGTCTCAAGCTTGGTAGCTTGTCAGCCATTATTGAAGGGAAAGATAAACCTGGTGAAGAAGAGCCGAGCATGCGAATAGGATCTCTGAAAATTCTGAATGCCTTGAAAGCTAAACATGGGGAACCTGCTCCGAGGAGTAAAGGCCTCATGCCTTTGGAGGCAACGTTGAATGGGAAGCCAGTGAAGTTGATGTTGGACACCGGGGCAACCTATAACTTCATTACTTCAGAAGAGGCCAAGAGGGTTGGTCTCTTAGTTACTCAGGCACGAAGTGGATAGTGGAAGACTGTCAACACTCCTGCCAAAGCTCTTGAGGACGTAGCTCATGGAGTGGAGCTATGCATTGGTATGTGGAAAGGGACCGTGGATCTGTCGATTGCCCCTATGGATGATTTCAACGTGGTATTGGGTTTGGACTTTTTGCGCAAGACAAAAGTAGCCCTTATGCCAGGTGAAGATTCGTTGTGCATCCTTGAAAAAGGGATTGGTTGCATAATACCTACGATAAGCAATGATCGGGAGGATCACTTGGCAGCAATGAAGAGACTTGGGAGTGGGGAAGTCACCTACCTTGCGGCTTTGAAGGTGGTGAATCCTGATCGAGGGAATCTCCCCTATCCTGAAGAGGAATGAAGACCTCATGCCCCCAAGACTCTAGGAAAGGTTGCCGCCTATACGAGAGGTGGACCGCGGGATGGAGTATGGAGTTGGTACAGCTAATGTAATGGGTGATACATTGAGCCGAAAAGTTGAGGTGACGAGATCCTTCCTGGGAAAAATAGCCAAGAGGAGGAAGAAGGTTGTGGAAAGGAAGAAGCGAGTCTCTGAATACGAAGCAGGAGACAAGGTGATGGTGAAGCTCCTTCCTCAGCAACTTAAGGTGTTTCGAAAGGAGCACAAGGGCCTTATCCACGAGTATGGAGGGCCGTACAAGATTGTGGGAAGGGTAGGGAAGGACTCCTACAAGCTAAACCTACCCTTGAACTTGAAGATTCATCACGTCTTCCGTGAAAGAGTGCTCAAGCTACTTCCTGAAGACGAGGGTGATCCTGAGTCGGTACAGTGACGAGGGCGTCACTGGATTAGGTGGGGGAGAATGTCACACATGGAAAGGAATGCTGGATAAGTCACGTGCACAGACATTCTGCATTTAAATAGGAGGTTTAGACTTCAAGTATGGATAAGTCTAGAAACTCCTAGAATCTTGTAGATAAGTGTACATAGTGATAGAATTGTGTAGAGAATTCTAGAGACTCTTGGAATTGTGTAAATATCTAGATATTTCTAGGGAAGGTTCTAGAGAACTATTCTCCACCGTAGGATTAATCGATCCTAGTCGTTCATTGAGGAGGTGGTAGGCTATAAATAGAGGTGCCCTCCTCATTTGTAAACCATCCAAGGGAATTGAATCATTTCATATTCAAGAGCTAATCTCTCTAGAGTTCTCTTTCTCTCTCTAAAGTTCTCTTAGTCCTTGTGTTCTTTGCCCGCTCGTGAGGTTTCGGCTGACTTAGCAAAGATCGAGAGGGGTGATCAAGCTAAGGCGAGAGAGAATTGAGGGCGAGGGAGGAGGGAGGAAGAATGAAGATGGAAAAGTCTTAAGGATAATTAAAGGTATATTATTTATCTTATAAGATTATTTAGGTAGCTAAACTAGCTTATTTTTAACAAACTTTCTTCATGAAAGTTTCTACATATTTTTATCTTTCTAATGAAGGTAATATTGTGTTAGTTAGCAAAAATTGTGGGATTAAGATATTGGAAGAGTTTTAAATTCTGATAATAGAAAACTATATATATGTAGATGACAAATAATAATTAATTTTCATCGGTTTGGATTTGTTGCTTGGTTCTTATAAGAATTTAAATTAATTTTTCTATTTAAGAAGTTTAAGATTTATATCTTACAGGATATTTCTACCGATTAAATGTGAGTTCAATAATTTATTTGAGTTAATGGAAATATTATTAAAATTTTAATCGATTAAGTTTTGTAATTTGAAGGATTGAACTGTCATTTTGAAATTTTATGGACTAAATTGTTATTTGTGAATTTTGAAAGACTAAACGGACATTTTCTTGTAAATTTAAACCCCAAAGTGTCATTTTCAATTTTCATTATTATTTATTTTATTATAAAAAAGATATATATTATAATTTGAATTTGTATAATTTGAATTATGTGAAATTATAAGTTATGGTTTTAATTATGTAGACGCTTGAAGAATTGTTTAATAATTGGATTATGCTAATCTAAGTTAGAAAGGAGATTTAATTGGTCTAGGATGTTGATATTGATGATTTTATGATTATAGGTGTTGGAGGTGAAACTTTAATATATAAAAATTTAGTGATTAAGGTGAGATTATGGAATAGAGGTTATCTAAATATTTTAATGAGTAATATGGGCTCATAAGAAGTGATCTATAACCTTGGATTGTTGAGGAAATTAGGATGTTGAGGAAAATGGGTGTAGAAGAAATTGGATTTTTGGGAGTTAAATTATATAAATTATTTATTTTATTATTATTTGAGGTGGATTGGTATCTACTTGATAATGTAGAGTTAATGTAGATTTTTTGGTGATAGTTCGTGTTTTGCCCTCAAATTAATGTTAAGCTTGGAGTTGAGGTAACCGGGGTTAATTTATTTTATATGTTTGTTTTGGACTATAAGGTGTTTTCTAAACCTTACTTTCGCACGATGTCGAATAATATATTGCACGATGTGTTTGAAAATTATAGTGACATATTGTTTATCTGCCATGGGATATGTTGAATTGTATGGAAGAGATTTAGGGTGAAATTGTGCCCATCGACTTTCTCATTCCTGACCCGGAATTTGAGTTAAGTGTTTTGGGCGGACACCTCTCTGTTACGGGTATTCGGTGGTAGAATGGGAGGGGACAGTATTCTTGAGGTGACTAGTGTAACATCCCAAATTTTAGGATTTGAAATTCGAAATATTGAATGGGGATTAAATGTGAAATTTGACTTAAAATAATTATGAGAATAATTATTTGAGATTTAGGCTTATTTTTTCCCATAATTTATTTTGGGAAAAGAATAATTCAAATAAGGAATAAAATTGTACCTAAAAATTTTAGAAATAATATTTTAGGATTGGACGGTGGAATTTGGCCAAATGATCAAGTTAATTATTTGGAAAATTAGGAATTTATTTTCTTGTAAATAAAACCAAGGGAATATTTGCAAGAGATAATTTTGGAACACACACCCTCTTATTATTTAATTGAGACACCAATTTTATATATGAGTTTTTGGCCCATATGCTACAAAACCATTTGGATGACACAGCCCAACAACAGAGCACACATATATTCCACTATGATTCATTCATTCATTAAACCCGCCCAAGTCCACCCAAAATGCATCAGATACATTTGATATATTAAAAATAAAAATAAAAATAAAAATAAAACAGAAGCAACCACATCGTCTTTGTGGAGAGAAAGACATCATATTATCATCACAACGTCAATTCCGGAAACACTAAAACGCGTTAACAACCTAGTATCCCAAATCACGGTCAAACCTGGCATCACAGAGTGAGATCACAACAGCGACAACTCAGCCCCATGCATCTACCTTAACGCTTTAAACCGTTGGCTTATTTCTTTAGACTGGACCCTTGGTTTATTATATAACCCATGCTCCTTGCTTGTTAATCATCCACGAGGCCAAAACGAAAAACCAGAACCGAGTGAGAGTGAGAGCCGAGAGTTGCTGCAAGACCGAGCCTGAGAGAGAGAGAGAACGTGAGAGAGGAATCATCCATCTAGCTTGTTCTGTTTTGAATCCTAATTTACTACTACAAAATAGGGATACAACGTCCTATTTTTGGTACATTTAACGTCCTTTTTCCGCAGGACGTCTATTTGGGGGGCGTTGTAGGCGGAACTTACAGCGTCCTATTCTCATTATTAGACGCCTTAAGTATAGCACGAATGCCCTTAAAAGACCATACTTACGGCGTCTAATTCCTGGAATTAGACGCCGTAAGTGTGGCCTTACGGCATCTAAGTCGTGGAATTTGACGCCGTAAGTATGGCCTTACAGCATCTAATTTCTGAAATTAGACGTCGTAAGTGAGGCCTTAAGGCGTCTAATTCCTGGAATTAGACGCAATAAATGTTTTTTTTTAATATTTTGCTTCATATGATTGCCTACCCTTACAAAAACCTTCTTAATTACACATATCAACAGGAAATTGTTAGTTCTCTATGGGTTTTGATGATAAGTGACAATTGTAAACTCAAGATGAAGTTTTGTCTTGGTAAGTTGAAAACTACAAAACTCGAGTTTTGATTTTGCAAACTCGGGTTTTGGCTTGACAGAGAGTAGCTCAATTTTTACAAGTTAAGAAAACTCCAGTTTGCATAGGCAAACTCGAGTTTGTATCATACAGAGAGCACTCTAACTTTTCACTTCAAGGAAAACTCAAGTTTGTGTTTTGAAAACTCGAGTTTGTACCTTATAGAGACACATCAATAGTTTCTAAAGAGAACAAACTCCAGTTTCCATTTGGAAACTCGAGTTTGGCAAATACAGAAAGTTCTCTCAGTTTTCAAAATAATTTGGAAACTCGAGTTTGCTTTTGTAAACTCGAGTTTACAAGTCACAGAGAGCTATGCACATTTCTGAGTTTATGAAAACTCTAGTTTCGATTTCAAAACTCCAGTTTTTCAATTGACAGAATATTTATCAAAGTTTTCTCTTATGAGGAAACTCGAGTTTGTATTTGGAAACTCGAGTTTCCACAAGACAGAGAGTTTTCATGTTTTTACTTACTTTGAGAAAACTCCAGTTTTCACTTTGCTTAAATTTCCAGTGTTTTCAAACTTAAGAGAAAACTCGAGTTTTATAATGGAAACTCGAGTTTGCGCCAATCAGAAAGCTTTTGCTTTATTTCAATGTTTTGAAAACTCCAGTTTTGAGGTTTTGGACTTAAACATGTTTTTCACTATAATAGTCCAAAACTCGAGTTTGTCATTAATCAACTCGAGTTTTGCCTCAACGCTCAAAATATGATTTTAAACTCAAAAACGACTTTCTTCTCTGTAAGAAGGAAACTCGAGTTTGCTAAATGGAAACTCGAGTTTCCACCTTGAGCACAGTGACAAACTCCAGTTTTGATAAACAAACTCGAGTTTGTGTCGCAGGTTTTGAATTTCAAGTTGGACGAATTTGCGAAACCTTTGTGTTTGATTCTAATACTTCATATCATCACTCATTACTATTCCTAACTATGTTTAATCAGTTTGTTAATGAGTTTCAGATGATTTAGAAAGGATTAAATGAAGGATTAACATAAAGCATAAAGTGATGTCAGAACATTAAATGCAAAGTCCAGAAAACTTGCATTCTTTTGGACAATCATTCTCCACACGTTTCAAAGGAATTAATGTTTCATTTCCACATCCAGTAGCTGCTCTTCCAACGGATTAAAAGTCAAGAAGTCAAGCCTAAACTTCTGTGTAGCTGGATTAACCAAAGAGTAGAGAGAGAAGAAGACCAAACCTTCAACTAATCTACTCTCAATGCTGCCAACGATCACATTGAGGATTACAACGGTCATTTAATGTTCTCTTGGTATAAATAGAGAAGCACTCAATTCCTCTCAACAACCAATCTGTGAGAAAACGAAAAATCATTCAAGTTTCCAACTATTCTTTGAGTTTTCTTGTGAGAAGTATCTTTTCATACATTGTACTTCAGTGTTTATTCTTATCCACTCTTAGAGAGAGTTCATTTATTGTAAATCATTTCATTGTAAGAATCTCAAGTCAGGGGACTTGGAGATTGGGATATTGATTGCAACTTGTAAGGGGGAGTAAGTTCTAGTGAGAGAATTACTCTTGAGTTGCAGAGTGTGTAATCAATTGAGATAGTGAAAATCCCAGAGAGTCTGGGGACTGGACGTAGGTCAAGAGATTGGACCGAACCAGTATAAATCCTTTGTGTCTTGCTTCTCTTCCTTATCCTCTGTTTATCCCTGTTTTCATCACCTAAAAACAGAGCATCGCGAAAAGTTTTTAGAATCCCCAATTCACCCCCCTCTTGGTGATTCAGCTCCGCTTTCAGCAATCACCACAATGTGATAAAATAAAGCAACACACCTATGTGCTAAAAAGATTAGCTCAGCCAACCTTATATTTCATAAGACAGAAACAGAATACATGCATGTATATATAACAAAATCCCAAGACACATAGTTGATGATGAATTGGACATAAAGGTAGCAGCAAAGTAGTAACAACAAAGTTTAAGTGGCTAACTTCAATTCATCTTAACCAATTTGCTCCAACTAATTCAAGTGGTAACTACTACTACTTCTATGTACAACAATCACCACAAAGCGTCAAAAAGTTGTCTAGCTACCTCCTACTAATTATGCAATATAAAGACTAACTTCAATTATCTATGTGTTGAAGAAGATGTCCAGCCAACAGGTTTCGAACCAAATCGATTTCTTCCTTCGAGTAGGCATCGTTAGTACCAAAAATCTATAAAATGGA
The DNA here is from genome assembly GCA_025563575.1 of Acacia pycnantha. NCBI lineage: Eukaryota > Viridiplantae > Streptophyta > Magnoliopsida > Fabales > Fabaceae > Acacia > Acacia pycnantha. The sequence continues at coordinate 5,703,277 of JAMWYP010000002.1, read as the reverse complement.
AAAAAGGTATAAGATAAAATCAATCAAGTGAATGAATTAATTACACAACTAAAGTACAACTTCAACAAAAGTGAGTTATGGGGGGAACATTCTTCATTTAGAAACCTTACATTATTGCATAAAACAATATGTAGTGATGAATCTAGTTTTATCAATGATCATTTTACATTTTTGCAAATAAAATGATTGAGTGAGCATAAAATTTTAAGAAATATGAACAACGAACTAAACTTTGATTGTAAGATTAATAAAAATAGGAAATATGACAGGAGGGACATCAATTTCTGGTTATCTTTAGAAGATTATGTTTTCTTATGAAAACCATCCCTTTGTCACAACATCTTCACCAAATCAATACAAGACTGATCCTTTTTTTGAATAAAAACTAAGGACATCGAAGGAAGGCAATGCCTAATTATCTGACTAATGAGCATTTACAAAGCTATTAGGATCATGTTTACGGACTTAATTCCATTTTCTCCTACATCACTTTTTTGGGCCAAAATAGTTACCACATCACATTTGAGAATGAAGGAGCAAGTACCTTGTCAAAATCTGAAGTATGTCCACTCTGAATGATGGAGTACATGTAGAGCATAACGTAGTATCCACACTCAGTATCCTCTGGTTGTCGAGGCACTAAAAATCAAAAGCAAATGGTTACTTGAATTCCTTTTTAATGAATAAAGGCATATCGAATTCCACTGTCAATGAAATAACTTGAATTGAAACAAACTACTTACTATCGGATAAACCCACGCTAGTTCTCTACTTGGACCCACTTTAATCCCAGCAATCATTCCATATGCCTTCAATGCATTATCATTAAAATGAAAATGAATAGACATTATAACAATTCATTTAATTCAAGAATATCAATGATTGTGCAAAAAATTTACTTACTTGCTGAACATGGTTTTTATGTCTCTGTGTGGCCTCCCACCATGGAATCGAACCAATAGATGGATATAGAAGTAGTTACTGGATATAGAATTGTTCTAATAAGCATTTGAGTACATACGACAAAGGATGGTACATAATAAAGATATTGAGAAAATTAAAATATGATTTTAATGTCTGATATACAAGTTTAATATATTTATATAATTAAAAGTATCGTGGTTATAAAATCTATTTAAATTGAAATTATTCATACTGTATCTCATCATACAACCAAAAAAAAACTGTGTGGCATCAAAATTTAAATTAAATCCTTTCAAATGAAATGATATAATACAAATGCATACACAAACATTTCGTGATGAGAATTAAATTATGGATCCATTATTGTACTAAATAATATTAGGGAAAATCATTTCTGCATTTACTGTTCTGCAGTAGACGAAAACGATGCAGTTTACCCCCTCATAATTAAGTGATTTCACATACATACAGCCCACTAAAGTTCTCTTCCTTTATGCATTAATGCCTATTACATCATCTTCCCTCCCAACCTCTTGATCGAACCAGATAGAGGAAAGTGTTAGTCCTGGCTTTCACCCAAGATGGGGTGAATTGGGTGTCCGATAAAACTTTGAAACTTTGAAAATCTTTTCGCAACTTAATTGTATGACAGTAAGGATTTATAAAAACAATAAAAAGACATACAAATATATATGTTGGGAATATAAGAGATAAGGGAAGAGAAAATATGCAAACAGAGATTTATACTGGTTCGGCCACTCCTTGACCTACGTCCAGTCCCAAGCTCCACTTGAGATTTTCAATCCACTATTCTCTTGTTTGAACCGGGCACAAGAGAAGCTTTACAAACCCACAAGTTTACTCTGGCACTTGTGAGGCCGAATCTCTCACTGAGATACTTCTTTCAATCAGTTACTCTGCACTCGAAGTTATTCTCTCACTAGACAAGTGTAAACTGATAACCCAATCTTCAAGTCCCACGACTTGAGATTCTTACAATGATTTCATAATCAGAAATGTTCTCTCTAATAGAGAAGATGAATAAACTCTGAAGTACAATAGATCATCACACTCTACTGTAAACTATATAGACATTGAGAAACAGAGAGTATATGAGTTAAGCGTTGGATTCATAATATCAGCATTTCGACAGTGCAAGCTCTCATCCATTCTTTTTCCATTTTGAATATGTCTCTACTTATAGACAACTGAAATTAATCCGTTGAAGCATTGGTCTGTTGTAGAATATTACCGTTGTCCGTTGGAGAAATAGCCGTTGGAGCTTCTGACGTCATCATTTTGATAAACTGATGTTAATCCTTTGTTTGATCATCTGAAACTTGCTAACAAATATGATTAATAGCATTGAGAAGTATAACAAGTAGAGATCAATTGATAACACTCATTTTTGAATTCTCGGAGATGTTGCTGCTACTACTGAACGATGGAGCTTCTGACAAAATGGTTGCTTTATTGCAATTCATATAATACTCTTCTGAAAAACTCATTAACACACTTGTTAAATGTAATTTGAATAAGTAATGAGAGAAGATAATCCATCCATAAGCCAAAATCAAAGATAGATCGAAGTCTGAGAAACTGAATTTCCGAACTGATCTTTTTGGCTGGAGTCAGAATTTTGGCTAGAGTCATTTTTATAAGTGAGGAGAGTGATTTGGCTTGAGTCAAAATCGTTTGGCTAGAGTCTGGAGCAAGACTGGAGGTAATTCTTGCTGGCTCGAGTCAATCTTTCATAATAGAGGAATCTTTGGCTCGAGTCAATTTCTCTTGGCTAGAGTCTGCGCTAAAACTCAAGGCAATTTTTGTTGGCTAGAGTGATTTTCATTTGATGGAAGTGATATTGGCTGGAGTTAAGGTTTTCTAGCTAGAGTCTAGGCCAAAACTCCAGTCAAATCGTGTTGGCTAGAGTCAAAACAAGGTATTGGCTCGAGTCAGCCTATGTTGGCTCGAGTCAAATTGACAGATTTTCCACAGATCAATTTTCCAACGAAAATCTTGGTAAAAACATTTTGTTCTTAATCATAGATCTTGTAAAAAGTTAGTCATCATCAAAGCAAACCTTTGGAGCTAACAATCTCAGCATAGGATAGTCGATATCTTTCTTACTGATCGGATTTGGCAACTCGGATAGACAGTGTAATTTGCTTATGCTTTATGCCTTGATATAGCTCCAAATAGGCAAACCACCCATGCTCATAGAGATCTTCAAGTCTTCTTTCCAATGCAAGAAGAATCCTCCAAACCCATTGTATTCTATTCCTTAACATAAGATTCTTCTTGACCAGCGTTTTTGCATCGTTCAGAACTGACCGTCTACTTTTGAAGGCCATATCTCCCTAGGTCATTCTTTATGCATAAACTTCACATCTACATTAAATATAAGAATTAATCAAGTAGAAGATAAATGAAGTATGGAGACTTTTTGCTCTTAATATTGATAGGCATATTTGTCATCTTCAAAACTAAGTATAACTAACATTCTCCCCCTTTTTGATGATGGCAAATACTCTAAGAAAAATATGTATGAATATGAAAATACATTAGGCCCAACATATTTTTCTTGCCCTTATCTCCCCCTTATTTGCCATTAGCAAAAAGTTGAAATAAAGAAGAGATGCTTAGAGAGGTAAATATGAAAACAAAAAAAAATAGAAATTTTCTTCCTTGAATAATATTGCAAGAAAACAATTTTCTCTCCCTTATGTAAAAGTAGTTTTCCTTTTGATATGATGCAACTTGAAATGTTTTTATGAAAACACGTTGAAGTAATTTGGAGAAGTTTTCAAGACATCTTTCACAATTAAAACATATAGATACCAAACATGTGCTAATTTTACTGAATATAAAAAGATAAAGTTCAGAAATGCTCATGTTGCTTCTGCAAATTGACAAATGATCGATGAGGCCCATTTGCTAGCTTTGAGATCCGTGATGTGCTCTGAATAGCCTTTGAGATGTGAAATGAGACTAAAGTACTGGCTTCTTGAATCTGAATGAATATGATCAGCTTCCATCCTTTTCTTCATAGATCACTCATGTAGAGCATATCTTAGCTTCAATGATTGATCGCCAAGACATCTTTCCTCAATTTAATGGTTTCTCCTTGTAGTGCATTAAGGAAAATTTTTGCATAGACCGAATTCTCCTGTCACAATTGTAAACTTTCTTGCAAGAGAGAATTATTAGTGCAATATATCAAAATATTCCTTTCTATATGATATTTTTCAAATTAAGATAATGGAAGGAAAATATGATATTAACTCATCATCAAAACTAATAATAGTGAATGCAGATGAGAATTCTAAAAATGGTTTTCTTCAAATATAGGAGATGAGCTTTTAAGATATAAAACACATGAGAATTTGAAGCTCCCCCTTAATGAATGCATGACTTAAACATATAAAGCTCCCATTAAATATACCAAATAATAATATGACACCAAATGTTATGAGGTTTGAAGTTGAAAATGTTGGTATAAAGAAATCACTTATGCTTTTTATGATGATAAAAAAATGTTTAAAAACATAAGGATCAGTTTTTTAAAAAATAAGTTTGCTTGGGCTAAACTTCATGAGGTAAAATGAAACAAATGAAATCAAGTTAGCCTAGCATGATTATGATTTGTGCATATTACAATACCTCACTTAAGTAATATCGTAATTACTTAAGTCATAATCAATCATTTGTAATTCATAGATGCATCACTGACTAGCCACTATCAGATGATGTGATCAATACTGAGGATCTTCCAGATTTGATGCATAAGGATGAGATTCACAGAGTTGCATAATCTTTTCATTCACAAAAATGACAAACTTCAATATGTTTGTTGTAAGCTCAGTGTAGTTGAAGTTCCTTTTCCAGATAGGTCGATTGGTTGCACATGTGATGTTATGACTCTGTAATCACTACTTGTTGTTCACAGGAGAGGACCTCACAAGCTTATCTTCCTCTATTTATCATTATTTTCCAATGCAAGAACAGAGGATCCTGCAAAACAAATCTATACTCTTTGGTACCCAATGTTTCTTGAGTCCACATAAGATTAGACACAATTCTATAGATATATTTGAGTTAAGATTAGGAATTGTAATCAGAATCAGAATTGGCAGTAGAAACAGAATGGAACATTAAACATACCGCAAAACTTAAAACATTAACCATACTGCAATCTTAGAGATAAAGTAAATTACAGATTAGCAGTAGAGTTTCTAAAGCAAATATAAAGAATGTAGCAGAAAGTTATACAAGAAATGATCAAATATTTAAAACATGAACTGCTCCTTTTCACATAATTTTACCCAGTCAAATAAGTTCAATCCAATGAGTCAAAAGTGTAATAATTAAATGATGCCATGAACATTATTTCTCAATGACAATTTGTAAATATACTTTATGTAGAAAAGATGTCATTGATAAACATGCATGTAAGTTTAATCAAAGAGCATAAAATAATTTATTCATCAACTAATCTGGCTCGAGTTAACCTGTATGCACTCGAGTCAGTTTACTTTGAAAAACAAGTCTTTTACAAAGTTCAACTCGAGTCACCCAACACTAACTCGAGTCAGTCAAAGTTCAAGCATATTTCGACTTAGTTTTAAAAGAACTTGACTCGAGTTATGAACCCGGAACTCGAGTCAATTTGACAGCAACTTGAAGACAGTTTGTGATTCAACTTTAATCAAGATAACAATGTTTTTAGTTGAATCATTAACTATATTTTTGAAACATATTTAAAATCAATGCTCACTCTAAATATGATGGAAGTCAACATGCTAAAGAATATATCAGAATGCTTAAATTTTGAAGAACATGTCAAACATTGAGATTAACAAGTAGAAGAATTTTCTCAGAAGCAAAAGTCATAAGGATAAAGCATTATCGAAACATGCTTAGTACAATAGAGATATAAATGCATAATGACTTTGCTATGACCAAGAGATAATCTTGCTTCTTAGAATTAGAAATATATGAATGCTCAAGGCAAGATTAAGGATATGCATCTATCGTTACTCAAAATATAGATGGAGACAAATACTGATGTATTTGAGCAACAAAGAGAATACTAGGTGATGTATTTGAGCAACAAAGAGAATACTAGGATTCCTGAATGATGAAACACATTAATCCAAATGATTAGAGTTCAGAATATTATCCTAGTGAGCTATTCCATTAATGGTTAATGCATTATCATTCAATGCACTAATGAACATTTATAAAGCTTGGAATAACTTGGCCAATGAGAAATTATGCAGTAAGCATAACAGTTTCACAGATTGAATTCTTTTCTTGAAGATAGAATTGAACCTCATATAGGGATAACTCATTAGACATGAAGTCCAGCTAGTTAGAGAATGAAACAAAAGAGTTCAAGCAGCAAATTGATTTCCAAAGATCAAAATGTGAAGGATAGGGAAAATTCAACTGGACAAATTTGAGGCATATCTGACATTCAATATACAAAGATTTAACTTCCAAATTTGAAACTCCATTTAAATGCAATCAAAGTATTTTTCAAAACATTTGTATGCATTTTTATAAAACATAGTGAATTAAAATCGAAACAGATTTTAGAATTGTGCATTTTAAAGACAAAAACTCAGAAAGTTATGCACAAATTCACTTATGGTCCATTTAGCAATCTAGAAACGTTTTGAAAGACATAAATGATTGATTGCTAATGGAATGCAATGACAGACAAGCATTCATTACCCAAAAATGAATTTCATATAAGCACAGTATAGAGTAGGGTTAGATATCACCATAATTCCTCTTGTCCTTGTAGCAGCTTGCTTGATTAAGGTGGATTGATGTAGATTTTCCCTTTTTGACATTCACCATTATCATCAAGCATTGCTTCTTTAGCTTCCTCAAGAGTCGGATCATTTCTCTATGTTGTATTTTTGAGAAGCTTTCTTTGATCCTACAAAACCTTTTAAGTCTTTTTCTTTCTTGGTATCCAACCTTGGATCCAATCAACATTAGCTTGTAGGAACCAAAACTCACATGCTCTTATGAATATAATCAATTCAGAATAATTGAGCACAATGAACTAAACATGATTTTATGCATAAAAGAGACATTTTCTTTTCAAATCATCATGTATGCATAAATATTTAAACTATTGAACATTGCAATCCCTTTATAAACTTATTAAGTGGATTTTTAAGGGATAAAAAAATGATTTCAAAACAGTTTGCAATGCTCATTCCTAAGGCAACAAAATATAAAACCTCTATGAATATTTCAGATGATAAGAAAGGAGTTTTACCATTGTACACCTTTACCTTAGGTACTTGGAGTATTGCCTTTGCTTACCCACTGATTCTTCATATGTCTTTCCATGGGTTTCTGCAAAGCTCTCTCAAGGGGTATAGACTTCAAGAGTCTTCTACTTGGCACTTGAGAGCATCTCCTTTTCTTGTTCTCCTCAAGATAGTTGAATGGTACTTCATTATAGTCTCTTCTTGAGGCAGAATGTATTCTTCTTACGGGTGTCCATTGCTTCTTATGATTTGATTCTGTAATTCCAGCAATGGATGCTCTGAGAGTTCTCTTGCTTGATGTGAATTTCCTTGTAGGCTCATGAGAAACTCTTGGATGCTTCTTCATCTTCTCAGTACCTTTATGTCCATTGATTTTCAAATTATCCTGCACACATGAAGAACTAGATGGACATTTTGGTACCCACTTATACTTGGGTCCTTGATTGTTAGTAGTGAACCTTACTTGTCCTTTAGAAACCCAAACATATTTATTCCTCACATTAAGATTTCTTCTAATATAGCATGTGTGAGAAATATGGCCAGATCTTCCACAATAATTGCAAATAACATGATGATATGAATTATGATATTCTACGCAAGTATTGTGTCGATCATCAAAGTAAATATTCGAATAAGCTTGATTAGAACATTCTTTCTTCCCAACAAATTTTCCAGCATTATTTTTGAAAACATATTTTCTTTTCAAACTAGAATCAATAATCGATTGAAAGACAATTTTATGCAAATGTTCAAAATCATTTTTCTTAACTACACAAGAAGAATTGGAATTTTTTACCAGATGAGCATCTTGAGCTCCAGATAATGATTCACCATGATCGTGCATAATGAGCTCCTGGGAATTGTCTTCCTCTTGTTCTGTATTAACTAGAGCGTGGAAGCATTTTTTGATTTCACCTTCTTCATTATTAACTTCCGTTTGTTCATCAATCGTGGATGTGCACTTTATAATTCCAGATGAACTGTTAACACTTTCAACTCCAACACAGTTATTAGCAGTATATGTGAAATCAAGAGTATCCCAGATTTCTTTAGCACACGAGCAAAACTTGATTTTCTCATAATCATTTTCGGTTAAAGCACAATGAAGGATTTGCATTGCTCTAATGTTCAATGAAAACATTTTCCTTTCTTTTTCTGTCCAACCCTTTCTTGGTTTGAATTCAAAAGCATTTACAACAACATTCCATATATCAAAATCAGACACTTTAATAAAGCTGGTCATTCTAGCTTTCCAAAACAAAAAATCAATATCTTTGAAAACAGGTGGAATGGTATAATCAAAACCTTCCGAAAACGAACAACACCCAATGTCAGCCATTAACAACTCTTGAGACTGTTAAGTCCTTTAAACAAGAGCCCCGCTCTGATACCAAATGTTAGTCCTGGCTTTCACCCAAGAGGGGGGTGAATTGAGTGTCCGATAAAACTTTGAAACTTTGAAAATCTTTTCGCAACTTATTTGTATGACAGTAAGGATTTATAAAAACAATAAAAAGACATACAAATATATATGCTGGGAATATAAGAGATAAGGGAAGAGAATATGCAAACAGAGATTTATACTGGTTCGACCACTCCTTCCAGTCCCCAAGCTCTATTTGAGATTTTCAATCCACTATCCTCTTGTTTGAACCGGCACAAGAGAAGCCTTTACAAACCCACAAGTTTACTCTGGCACTTGTGAGGCCGAATCTCTCACTGAGATACTTCTTTCAATCAGTTACACTCTGCACTCGAAGTTATTCTCTCGACAAGTGTAAACTGATAACCCAATCTTCAAGTCCCACGACTTGAGATTCTTACAATGATTTCATAATCAAAAATGTTCTCTCTAATAGAGAAGATGAATAAACTCTGAAGTACAATTGATCATCACACTCTACTGTAAACTATATAGACATTGAGAAATAGAGAGTATATGAGTTAAGCGTTGGATTCAGAATATATCAGCATTTCGACAGTGCAAGCTCTCATCCATTCTTTTCCCATTTTGAATATGTCTCTACTTATAGACAACTGAAATTAATCCGTTGAAGCATTGGTCCGTTGTAGAATATTACCGTTGTCCGTTGGAGAAATAGCCGTTGGAGTTTCTGACGTCATCATCTGATTTTTGATAAACTGATGTTAATCCTTTGTTTGATCATCTGAAACTTGCTAACAAATATGATTAATAGCATTGAGAAGTATAGCAAGTAGAGATCAATTGATAACACTCATTTTTGAATTCTTGGAGATGTTGCTGCTACTGAACGATGGAGCTTCTGACAAAATGGTTGCTTTATTGCAATTCATATAATCCTCTTCTGAAAAACTCATTAACACACTTGTTAAATGTAATTTGAATAAGTAATGAGAGAAGATAATCCATCCATAAGCCAAAATCAAAGATAGATCGAAGTCTGAGAAACTGAATTTCCGAACTGATCTTTTTGGCTAGAGTCAGAATTTTGGCTAGAGTCATTTTTATAAGTGAGAGTGATTTGGCTCGAGTCAAAATCGTTTGGCTAGAGTCTGGAGCAAGACTGGAGGTAATTCTTGCTGGCTCGAGTCAATCTTTCATAATGGAGGAATCTTTGGCTCGAGTCAATTTCTCTTGGCTAGAGTCTGCGCTAAAACTCAAGGCAATTTTCGTTGGCTAGAGTGATTTTCATTTGATGGAAGTGATATTGGCTAGATTTAAGGTTTTCTGGCTAGAGTCTAGGCCAAAACTCCAGTCAAATCGTGTTGGCTAGAGTCAAAACAAGGTATTGGCTCGAGTCAGCCTATGTTGGCTCGAGTCAAATTGACAGATTTTCCACAGATCAATTTTCCAACGAAAATCTTGGTAAAAACATTTTGTTCTTAATCATAGATCTTGTAAAAAGTTAGTCATCATCAAAACAAACCTTTGGAGCTAACAATCTCGGCATAGGATAGTCGATATCTTTCTTACTGATCGAATTTGGCATCTCGGATAGACAGTGTAATTTGCTTATGCTTTATGTCTTGATATAGCTCCAAATAGGCAAACCACCCATGCTCATAGAGATCTTCAAGTCTTCTTTCCAATGCAAGAAGAATCCTCCAAACCCATTGTATTCTATTCCTTAACATAAGATTCTTCTTGACCAGCGTTTTTGCATCGTTCAGAACTGACCGTCTACTTTTGAAGGCCATATCTCCCTGGTCCGAACTCCATTTTTGTTGATTAAAATATTTATTGAAATCCCTTTGAGTCTATTTTTATATGCCACTGATTTCAGCTCAATTGGATTTGTATATTTTGAGATACACTCAAAACATAGAAGCTTGGTCTGGTGTGTGACGCTGATGTTACTGTCATCTTCAAAAATTCATAGATATTTCATCTGACTTCATTTGGACTTGAATTTTATATCAAAATGATGCATTGGAAGTCTAGTTTCCAGAAAAATTGGTTTCACCTCAATCAGACTTCTGGTTTGAGAGATATCGATGAATTACCAGAGGTCGCCAGCTGAAACGCGAAACATAGTAGAACAGAGGTGCTGAAAAGGCACTGTTGGCTCGAGTCAATCTTGGCTGGCTCGAGTTTTGAGGCAAACTCAAGGAAAAATTCCCTGGCTCGAGTCTGGGCTTCCTGTGGCTCGAGTTTTGACTTCCTGGACCTTGATTTTGCTTGTTTTAACTCCGATTTGAGCCATTCCAACTTCCATTTGATCGTGGAGACTTGTAGAATCAATCTAGAAACTTGAATAATGATTTTCTCAATCCATTAAACAAGCTCTTCCTTCTTTCTTCTCTTCTCTTCATCATTAAGATACTTTGATCTTCTTCTAGGTCATTCTTTATGCATAAACTTCACATCTACATTAAATATAAGAATTAATCAAGTAGAAGATAAATGAAGTATGGAGACTTTTTGCTCTTAATATTGATAGGCATATTTGTCATCTTCAAAACTAAGTATAACTAACAGAAAGGTCATGTCTGTGATGGGAGGGAACCGAGAGATAGCAGCCGCCACGAAGCCTGTGAGGGCACTTAACGGTATCATCATTGTTCTTCCATTCAAACTCATATCGTCAGTGAAGAGGGTAATGTTCTGTGTCTTATCGTCACTGTTCTGTTTCTTCTCTTCTCCGACGCGGTCTGAACCAGAGGAGCAGTGACCAGAGAACGAAGGAGGGGAGAGAGAGTGAAGTCGTTTCTGCTCCACTACTAATCATCCTTTTTCATTGAAGGCAGTTGAATTTGAACTAAGGAGCAATAGCCATAGTTTTTTTCTCGGACAGACACGAGTTGCAACGGGAGATTAGAAGCGCCATTCTTGAACTTTGTCTTCTTGTATGATATTTTTTGGTGGTTCTTCCTCAGTGCTTTCTCCGCTAGTGGCTGTGTGTGTGAAATCACTTAATTATGAGGGAGTAAACTGCGTCGTTTTTGTCTACTGCAGCAGAAAAGTTTTTCTGCAGTAAATGCAAAAATGATTTCCCCATAATATTATCCCATAAATGTATCCAATATGCTTATATGATAAATTAATATTTTTGATATAATATTTGACAAAGGCCAACTGAAATTGCAAAAAACATTAAACGTTGCCCAAAATAATTTATTGTAATCACGATTACAAAGATAGCGTGCCATGATGTGTACTGCAAAAAGCCAACAAACTTCAAAGATGATATGGGGTGTGTATATTACAAATGAAAAATGGGAAAACAAGTATTTAATCCAACTCTGATAGTTTTAATCACCTCTGAGAGTGTTAATCTCACGTGTCAGCCAACTACGTTTTATTATTTTATTATTAAAAAAAAATACATATTTTGGTAAATTAAAAATTAAAACTCTGATAGTCACCTTCTGCAAGTCTGGGATGGCTAAGAATTTTGTCTTAACATGGAAGCCCACTTTATAGAAACTGTCACCTTCTACGTACACCGCCCGCGACGATTGAGTAAGATTTATAATGACTTTGTTACTAAATCAATTTACAATAAGACGAGGATGCAAAGAAGTGGTATTAATTCTCTATTTAATCTCTGGGCATTTTTGGTTCATTCTCTATTCAATCGTTGTGCAATGTACATACAATCTTATGTAAGTGTTAAAAATTGATGTGATGTTTTTTTTAATTTTAAAATTATATGTGTGTGTGTAAGCAAAAATATTATTATTTTATGATTGAGTTCTTTTGATTTAACTTAATCTTAAAGTTAAACAACTTTATTCTAAATAATCATCTGTCAAAAAAATTTAACAAGCTATATATTAAGCCCCTAAAAATATTTCGCCTCACTAATTTAAGTTCCTAAGTCTAGCATAGTGTTATAATTTATTCTGAATCATACTAAAGATAAAAATAATATTTTTTTTTTCTTCAGACCTGAGAATTTAAAAGGAGGATTTCATTTTTTTTGGGTAATCAGCCATTTTTTGTACATAATTTTACAGTAATGAAAATTTCTTCCACTAAATAAAAAAACTCAGGCACAAGTCAGCTGGTTAAATGTAATAGTGTAGTAAATTGGTAAAATTAAAAAAAAAAATTGATGTAAACAAGTAGAAGTGCATATAAGGTCTACTTTTTTCCTTGAGAAAATGAAAAAAATTTGACATTGCAAAATCCCAAATGATATTTAATACCAAGAATTGATAAAGGAATTATAAAACTTGATAAGCAATTCACAATTCATTTTATATAAATACCTTATTTGGATTTTACAATTTCAAAGTTTGTTTTTTCCTGACATTCTTCCTTTTTCTCCCTTTATAATTTATATCCATATTTTATTCTTTTTTCATTTAATATTACAAGGTAATAATTATTTATCATCAAGAATCCATACTCGTGTAAAAGAGGTGTATAGAGTTCACTTTTCTTCTGTACCTACCTCTATTCTCTATTTCTTTCTTCGACACCAAAAGCACTATTACAGAGAACTCTCACTCGCATAAAATACCAGGTAGTCATGTACTACTTCATCTGCTGAAGCTAATGCATCGAGGGGAGGCTCCATGAAGAAGAGGAAGGAGCTCAGAAAAATGATGAAGATAGTGAATACAAAAGCTGATCTGCAAGAATCACCATAATGCCTCACAAGCTTCAGCCCTTCTTCTTGACTACCTCTTCCTGAAGAAGACGACGACGACGATGCATGTTTCAACTCAAATATTGGGCTTGTGAAATACCCATAAGCCATCCCTGTGATTGCTGCTCCAAAGTGTGACCTATACAGTATATAAAGGTTATTATGATCTTTCAAAGCGTGAGAATTTAAGGCTAACTAGTTTTTTGTGACCAGTGCTGGAGACATACCAGTCGTCAATTGGACAAAAGTGGCTTAGTATGAAACTAGCAGCTGTAAAAACGACTGCTTTCTGGAACATGGTCTCTGATGTATCCTTGTCATCAACATCCAGGCCTGTTCTGCATTTGATATGTGAGCCAATTAAGCTCCAATTATGGCAAATACAGGTCCCTGCAAATATGTTCCAAATATACAAATGAAAAATAAATAAATAAATTAAAGATTAAAAAGAATGATTTACAGGAGGCTAAGGCTAGTTCAATCTCAGTTTGATTGTAGAAGGAAAAGGAGCAAAAAGATCCCAACAACTCTAAGGTAGATTTATCATGTCCCAGAACTCATGAACTCTAAGAACCAAACAAAGTGAATGCATATGGAACTGAGGCTAGAGCCATGTGAGATATCAGTAATTAGCTCATTGTGATAGCAAATTCAGCTCATTGGTGTTGCATATAAGTTGGAGGTGTGTTGATTAAGTTTAACAGACCAAAAGCACTGAAGTCAAGGACTTACTGTGTCACCAACGGTATGATCCGGTGTGGATTACCAATAAAAATAAATAAATTATACTACAATAATAATAATAATAGAAAAAGGAATTTTTCAATAAAGATGGTAAATAAGAAAGAAATTAAAAAATCTTCATTATTGTCAATTGATTGCTTTCCAAAGTTACTCTTTAAAGCCTTTTTACAAAGTCAGAATCCAGCATGACACGTATAATTTTAGGAAAACACTCATGGTACAATCGAGTCAGAGTCATATGGTGGTTGTTGACCAAAAAAAAAAGAGTCATAAGGTAGCACCCACAAAAAAAGGAAAAAAAAAAAACAACAACAACAACAACACACTTTTGTTTCTAACGATTCTTCCTGCATTTTCAACTCTATCCATAAATAAAAGATTCACTCGCGTACACTTTTTAAGTGTAAAGACATCGTGCCGAAGCACAATGAAAGGAACCTAAGTAATAGGCTGATGAAAAGTCATAAAGAAACAAACATAGTTTGAAAATCCAGAGGTTTGTTGTAAATGACCTTAAAATTTGAATTCTTAAAAGCTATAATAATTAATAACAATTAATTAATCAAGTATGTTAAAAAAAACACATAAAGGAAGAAGGAATTGTGATGGTCCTGCTCCAACTTGAATAAAATAATTAATTCATTTTTAATCGATATTTAAGTATTTGTATATTATTTAAACTGTTTCAAAAGTGAATGTTGGGCTAGTAGAATTTGTGTCACTGTTTATCTTTATGGCTTAGATCTGAATCCTCTCTTTGTCATAATGGTTTTTTTTACACTGAAATTACCATAAAGCCCTCCTTTAAAATTATAATAATTATTATAAATAGATAAAGGGGACATCAGATTTTTTATATATTTCTCTGTTTTTTTTTCCTGGTCGACAAAAGCTGAGAAAAAGTGAAGCTTCCAGACTCTGAAACTTGAAACTCCATCTTTGTTGCTCCTCCCATCTTTTCTCATCCGTGTTGTTGTCGGTGGTTTTGCGTCTTCCGTCCGTCCATCATCGCTTTCCTCGTCGTTCGGATCTCAATCTGTTGTTCCTTTTTGCTTTGTTCGGCACTCGGATTCTCTATTTTCCTCAGCTGGCTCGTAGTAGGTGTAAGCTTTAGTTTCCCTTGGATTTGTTTCTTCGATTCTGTTCTTTTTTCTTCTTTACATGGGGTATGGGTGTGCTGAAATGAATTTTCTTTTCTCCTCCTCCATTATTGACTGGTGCTTAAGTGAGTGAATTATTTTTCCCTTCCTTATTTGCAATGGCGTGCTTCAATTAGACAATGGGGATAATATATATACATGGATATAAGTATATATGTAGGTGTGTGTGTGTACATGTAAGTCAGAAAAAGGGAAAAAAAAAACAAGAAGAAAATTGTTCAGTTTATTTCTGTGTTATGTATGATAGATGTTTGATAAAATGTGAGGATCTAAAGTTAAAAAGAACAACTAGATAGGATTAAGGTGTCATATGCTAAATTCTGGATTGAGATAGTCATGAGTGCCCATTAGGTGTTTGATGGAATGTCCGAAAGAAAAGAGACTTAAAGGCATGCTCCTAAAGTATCTTGATGGTTGAGAAAAATTGTACAAGACATTGTGTATGATACTCAAATTTTGTTTAGCGATAAAAAATTTAATGGATTAACTCCTCCCACATTTTTTTTAATAACTTGAATTATATTTGGACAAGCAATCTACATTTGGACAGACATCATACCTTGTTAATTAAGGATTGACTTGTTTTAGTGTTACCTCACACCTAGAGTGTCACAGATTATTGATCAATAGTTCAATTTCCTTCAAGGGGATTGTAATTTTTGTGGTGAGCAATAGTTGGTTAACTTGTTGGATATGTGAATGAGTAAAATATTGCAGAGTTGGGCTGTGATTCGTTGATGAGTGTAGATTGGCATTTCCTTTGTTTGAAAAATTATGGGGATTTGGCATCAATCAGGTTTATGACATCTTTTTTGACGGTGGAGTTGAAATTCCTGCGAAAGATATTCTCCCTTCACATGCTCTTTCCTTGTCCTTCCCAAGTTCTTTTGTTTTGCGAGACTAAAACAAGTCAATCCTTAATTAACAAGGTATGATGTCTGTCCAAATATAGATTGCTTGTCCAAATATAATTCAAGTTATTAAAAAAAATGTGGGAGGAGAATGGGATGATTTGGCAGGTGGCAAACCAAATATGATATATATTTGAGGGTCATGTGAGCAAGCTGTCGTTTTCCTCATACAGTATTATATAAAGATAGAGGTCAATTCAATAAGTGATGCTTATTCTCTATGTCATGTCCATTTATCCACAATCATAATCCAAGTCATCTAGAAATGGGCCCACCCCTGTTTGATTTCTTGTGGGTCAACATTGTAACGGCGTAGTTTCATGTGGGTTGGCTAGATTTTCCAGACCTCTCTTGACTAGTGTGCTCTTCTCTCGTGTATATATACCAACTTCTCTTCCCCACCCGCCCATCCAGAGAATTTGTTGTCTTACATTAACCTCATCTACACATGGCTGATCCTGCGAGGTTAGTACTCTCTCTCTCTATCTCTCACTCATTTTAATTTCCAGAATTGTATGTCTGCTTCTTTTTTCACTTGTTCTATGTTCATTTCTGCTATGAACATTTAACCTATTTATCCTCAAATTTGATGAATCTCATCCCCACTCCACCAGATCACTAAGGATGAGGCTTTCTTAAACCAATCAAATGCTACAATGTAAATCAATCAAATGTTTAGCGAAATGTTATATTCTATAGAGAAAATTAGGGAAAGGTCCCTATTAGAATATTAATTAGTAAAAATAACTTAAGATAGAGTACTGGCATTATGTGCTTATAAATTTCACAGGTACTCTATGTGTACAAATCATTTTTATCAATTAAATTTATAATAGAAAACTTTTCTCTAATTTTCCCTATTTATTTTATAAATTGTTCAGAGTTTCAATTTATACGAAAATCTTAGGTGAAAATTTTTCCTACTTTTTTTTTACCAGCAACTTTTTGTACTCTTATATCTTACCTTTTCTCTATAATAAAATTATATAATTTCACTTTTTATATTTTTTTAAAATTGAACTCATTATTTTTTTTTCCAATCTCCCCTTCCCAAGTACCAAAGAGCATATCATAAGAATTCTATTCAACAGTTATGAACCGTGAAAAAGACTAAATAATCGTAAAATAAATTCGTATTAGTAATGGAAAGATCTTATGAAGCTTCTATGGGTATGAAAGGAACTAGCCAAATTCCTTTGCACGCCTTTTTCTTTTTTTGAAAGAACTGCACAACCTTACTTTTATTCACGGAATAAGAAAATGAACAAAAAGCTAAAATTATCAAAAAATCATTATATTAAAATCATTATTTCTTTTAAATTGGAATATAGTGTTAGTATTTAGGTGTCCTAGAGACAATCTGTAAGGACAAATCAATACAATTTCTACATTATAGTATTTCATTATTAACAAATTAGTATACTTTATCTTTATTATATTTATGTCTCACCTTTATTTGAAGGTAAATATGTGTTTGAAGATAAAAGCCCTAGGAATAGAACATGTGTTATTCTTAAGGATCAATGATAGAGACCATGATCATGGGGACTCGAGAACACTGGATATCTATTGCTTAAAACTTGTTCCTAGTCTTGAATCACTAAGAAAGGGTATTAATGATCTCAATAAAAATAGTACGACATCATCTACATGTATGAGATACAAGGTAGGGACCTCATGGAATACAAGCATGGCGATGTCTTAGCTGATGTCGTGGGTGGATCTGTTGGAGAACAAATAGCATTGAACTAACCCGCCGAGAGACTCCACAAAGATTCATTGTAGAGAGTATTAATATGCAAAGTCTCTCATCGTTTGGTTGTGCGAATTGTCCTAGACCTGGACTTAAGGATGTAATCAAGCATTATGTCCTAGGGTTATGCTTTGACTATACAACTCTATCCGCCTGAAAATGGGGAGAACAATGTATTCTTGGGTTTAACTCGAATACATGAGTATAGATGGACATGTTGAGAGGACTCACAGTGAAGGGATTCTTACACGCAGCGGAAGGATTCTCATCCATTAAAATTTTACGAATCCCATAAAGAGGATCTATCAACGGCGTTTAGATCAAGGTTCGTTAGAGAAAAACCATACCAATGCGAACTCGTGAGCGACCTTTGCAAACACGTGGGCTAACACCTTCTTGTTCGACCTTTGCAAACACGTGGGCTAACACCTTCTTGTTCGATCAATCTCTAGGAGCCAACTCTACGAATCCACTCCCTCTACCGGTATCCACACCGAACAGCTCTCCAACACGTACGGCAGCGTGCTAGCGCCTTCTTACTTTGTGTCTCTCGTTTTTCTCTCTAGGATTTCTTTCAAGGCTTGTTAGTTCGTTCTTATCATACGACTTAGATCAATATCTATTTATAGAGTTTCTAAAACCCTAATTGGGCCGTAGGAAAATATTTAAGACTAATATCAATTAGTCCTTGAATTTCGAATTTGGATTAATTATAATAATTAAATCTGTCCAACAGATCTAATCTAATCTATTTGATTAATCCACATTAAAAGCCTGCTGATTTAATTTATTCCTATAAATCAAATCTGAGATATGATATCTATCTATTTAATTAAATCTGAGATACTATATCTCAACTCAATTAAATATGAGATACTACATCTTTATTCGAAAATTAAATCTGAAATACAATATCTCTATTTGTTTTAAATATTTAATTTATCAAATAAATTGAATACAAAACAAATATTATATATAATAATATTATTTAATTTCGACATATCTAAGACATATCTAAGATTAAATGTTGTATTCATTAGATCTTAGACATATCTAAGATTCAATGAATCTATACACTATTGCTCGTGTTGGGCTATTCTTGTGTGTGACCCTGCAGGCCCACATGAGATTGGCAGTGGGTCAATATTGTACCAGCCTACAAGTCGCAAGCGGCCTCTAGCAAGACATTGCGACTACCCAATTCATATGGGGATCGATGATACAATACAACTTATCATACAACCATGTCACGTCCCTTTTGTCACACGATAACTTGGTCAAGGATGAGGCATGGATGATGTCAACTTTCTGTTCTTGACTATTACTTTCTCGATTCTTGAGTAGTCTAACAACTGAAATGGAAACTCTTTTCCATCGTAGTATGGCCATACATTTCTTAGACTCACTCATCGAGGGGCCCAGTATTATCTCTCTACAAATGTGAGGGACAAATTCCATCTTCACCATTCACATTCCTCTGCATGAAAACCATTGATCCCAATCCAAGCCTTTATCATCACCCGGTCAAAGGTGACTTTTGACTAGGTCAAAGATCAGCGACTCTCATGTAGGAATCTATGATGATCTCAGGTCAAAGTGCGTTGTGACGCGGTTATACATGAAAAAAGCTTATGACTAAATCCAAGCAGTTTTCTCATAGTGGGTCGATCCAGCACCTTGTACTCTTACAAGTGCCTATGACTTTGACTCGTATCTCCATACTCATCAAAGTCATACTGGTTTTATTTCATCTTCGCTCCCGCGAAAATGACCGACCAGTGATATTTAGGATAATCTATAAGATAGATCCCAGGACACAGTTATCACTATAAACATGCAAATGATATAATAACTAAACGGAGAAATACTTTAATTAATAATAACGTCAAAGTACAATTATCTGCCCCTAGGGCATAATTTCCAACACACAGTTCCCTACAAAGGATTAGTCATTCACAAGACCGGTAGAGCTTGGATAGCTTCTAATAAACTCGGGAGTCTGTGCGCACAACAAGTAATCATGAAGAGTCATGATCCGTTATAGAGTTAATATAAGAAGATTCCTAGTTCTGTGAATTAGCTACATTTAGTCAATTAAGAGAGATGATACTCTATCTTTGCTCTCGACTAAATGTGAATGATGATGTGAGGGATGATGCTTGCACGGTATCCAAATATGAAAGGTAGATCACTTGATAAACTCAATTAGTTTCGAGGCCGTAGAGCATTGAAATTTAAAATATGATTTTTAATTCTAAAATGTTAGGTTATAGTGAACGTATTGAAAAGGGCTTTGGGGCAGTTTAGCACTTTATTGAAAGCCGGTCTTCACAGTACTACAAAAAATAGATATTATTTTCTTTAATGACATCATTTTCAAAAAAGGGAAGTAAAATTTGAACACAATAGCAATTTTATAATTATATGGAGAAAATTTGATATATTAGGTGTCCTAATATTTTTTAGGATGTGGAAAGTGTACTTAAAATGTCATAAAAATATATTAGGACGCCAAAAGTGGCCCAAAGAAGAGGAAAAGCGGCAGCAAACGAAGTTGGCGGCAAATTGTTGTGTTTTTTAGGCAAAAATGAGGCTTTTTGGCGTCCAAAAATATTATTAGATGCCAAAACTGGGGCCCGAGAAAAGTGCCACATTTTTGACATCTAAACATTATGTTTAGCCAAAAATTTCCTTTTTGGCGTCTAAATTTTAGATTTAGACGCCAAAAATGTTCTATTTCATCGGGTTTTCTAGGGGGGACTTGGCTTAGGTCCTTTGCTTTCTTTCCTCCGTTGTGTGAAACTACGTTGTTTTAGCGCAGTTTCACACACTTAATCCTTTTTTCTTTAAAAAAAAAAGATTTAGACACTTCCAGATAGTAAAAAGATAATTTAGGATACTAAATGGTAATGAAAAATTCTTCAAGATCTTAAAAAATTATTTTAAGATCTTGAAAAAATATTTTAGGGTACTGACTTGTATTAAAATGATACTTCAGGATACTGAAAAAATTATTTTAGGATACTGACTGGTATTAAAATGATACTTCAGGGTAATGAAAAATAATTCATAATCTTAAAAAAAAAATATTTTAGGATCTTGAAAAAATAATTCAAGTACTGACTACTACTAAAAATATGCTTTAAGATCTTTTTTCAAAATTTTAAAATAATATTTCAAGATTATAAATTATTTTTCAATACCAATCAGTATCATGAAGTATCCTTTTAGTACCAACCAGTACCCATAAATAACTTTTCACGATCCTAAAATAATTTTTCAAGATCGTGAATTATTTTTTCAGTATCAGTCAGTGCGTTAATTATAAAACTTTCAAAAACTTCAAATTTATTTTATGTTCCTCAGCAACAACAATGATATTCTCTATTTCTTTTTAATTTTACTACTTCATAAACTAAAATACTAGTAGTTTTTCCCCATAATTCTCTTACATGCAATTTTCAATTCATTAAAAAAAATGGGTTAATGGTAATTTTGTCCCAACAGTTGTTACTAATGGACAATTTTGTCCCGAAAGTTTTTTGAAAGGAAATTTTGCTCCAAAATGTCAAAAAGAGAGCAATATAACCCTGACATTTATCCCAGTTAATTTTGACAGTTAATTAACCAAATATATTGAGATGACAGTCCATATGGTATACATGTTATTTTTGTTAAGATTCAAATTTGTCCAGAAGTCTATGTGACATCTACTTTATTCTTTTTAAAATTAGATTTAAACCTTTCGGAGAAAATTTAAACCTTAGCAAACATGATATCGATGACACATGGACTATCACCTCAGTATATTTGGTCAATTAATGATCAGAATTAATTAAGATAGCGGCCAGAGCAAAATTGTTCCATTTTTTACAGTTTCGAGGCAAAATTGCCTCTTGGTGACAACTTACAAGGCAAAATGGACCCTTAACCTGAAAAAATTAACACTATATGATAAATGGAAAAATATTATTTAAATGTCTATCTTAACAAAAAAACAAAGATTCCCCAATTGTGATACCATTTATATAAGAGAATTAGAAAACATCGGTAATCTCTTACTGAGTTATTTTATCTTCCGCCAGTTCTGCCGGCTTGATTTAATCAAGAAGTGTCTGTTTAATCCTGGGAAGTACCGTTTCTTCTTTACCGGTGGTTGCGGAATAACTCTACAGGACATTTTTCTCGAACACGACTCAGACCATCCACTTCTTTGTTCTTTCAAATTGCCCGTGATGCCAACAATCTATAGAGTTAGTCTGGCTGATCTTTGGAGGGCATCAACGGTGTTATGGATTACAAAGGAAACGACTGGATTATTGGCTGACAAAGAGAAGAACGCTCCAGTTCTTCGATGATTCTGTCGATCTTCATTGGAAAATTGAAGACTCCGGGGAGAAAAAAAAATGCAGCAACGTTATGTTTACGCCTGCTTTTCGAGTTCATAAAACGTCGCCTATTGGAGTACTTGGAATCGTGGACAGTGGTGGACTCATTCAGATCCTTTTCGGGTTGAGAATCAATATTGAATATTGAATAATGGAGAGGGAGACAATGGACTTGCGTTCTGCAACATGGTTGCAATGCTCCTTCCTCTCTCTAATATTGGATGATTTATCGCTTCCAATAAAGACAAAAGGAGGTGGACCAAATCTGAGAATTTTTTGCCGCCTCTCGTTCTTGTAATAAGAATTTTGAGATCTATGAGAAAGAAAAGATGATGGTATATTATCCAACTCCAAGGCTGCTTCATCATAAGCAAATAGCCTAGATGACGTACTATGTCTATGAGAAGGAAAAATATGTTGGTCCGATGATAATTGAGAATGGAGGGAGTGAGAATTGGCCTTGTGTATGAAATCATATTAATTAAATATATGATGAAGGAGAGCCATGATTATTACTGTCATGGACAAATACTCAATTTCCCCTTCATCCCGACTCATTTTAATCTCTATGGTAAAGAGATTTTGAGGGCCTTGTGATCCTTGCAAACATAGACAAGAGGTAAAAAAAGAAAAGAAGTTTGCAAGTTTTTGATTAGAAAGAAAGGGACTGTCTTTGCAACATTTTTGATGGAGAAGGCATGAAGGCGTGAGTCAGTTGGCAACGGCAGATTTGCAGGTGAAGAAGAAAGAGACATATTTCTTCACTGTGATTAAACCGCAAATAAGGTACGCATCGATTTAAACCAAAATATTGGTGGGCATATATTAAAAATTCAATTATGCCGTTATAGCTTTTAATATTTGATGTGCCGATTTCTTAGTATTGATGTGCCTATAGAAATCAATATGATATTTGATTATATATATATATACTAATTATTAATTACTTGCATGGTGAAATTACTTCGGTTGAAAGTTTGATTATCTTTTAGTTAATAAATATATTAGTTTTGATTGACAAGGTAGTTAATAAATCTCCTACTATCGCTCTTTATTTTAATGAGGATTAGATGAATATTAAATTAATAAAGTGAAGATATGTATATCTTATGCCTTGATTTCATCGGGAGATTTTATTGGTTTTATTAATTAATATTTTGAATTGCATTGGTTATTTTACGGAGATGAAACTTTTGATTTTAATGAGATCATTATTGGTATTATACTTGTTATTTTATTATTTGGTTTCTACTTTTAGAAATTAAATATATTTAAAAGTTAAATGATGAGCTTTATTAGGAGTCCTAAATTTTAGGATATTATATATTTGAAAAACTCTAATTTAATTAATTAGAATGAAAGAGAATTTATTCTCGTTGAAGGCTTTATTATTATTGGAGATATTAATTTGTTTGATAATTTTTAATCTCCGGTAATCTCTCCTATAATATTGTGAATCTTTTAAATTAAGATGGCTGAATAAAAGTGGGATTTGTTGTGTTTCGCATGACAATAGTTAGAAGTTGAAGCAAATTTTGTTTCAATAAATCTGGTGATATATTTGTAAATATATCATATAGCCACTATTTAATTTAAAAGAAGAATTTGTTACCATGATCAATTATTTGAAATAATTAGTTGCATGATGTGTGATTTGTTTGGATATACCATATCAATTAGTTTGAATATTATATTGAAAATCATATAATTATGTAGTTTTATAAAGCTTGAATCTTTATAAATATATTATGTGAAATTCTAATTTAATTAGAATTTTATTGATTATAAAATATTTGAAAGTGTGGGGGTATCTAAGATAAAGGGGTACCTTAAATTTTTTTTTTTTTTTGAAGAAAATATATTGAAAATTATAAAATTGCCATGCGTCATGTTATGATTAACTAAACGATGGTTTTGTTATTTGTTATTGAAAGCAAATTTTGTGAATTATCAAATATTTTGTGATTTGAAACAAATCATATGAAAATGGTATGAAATTTTAATCATTTATCTAGTGTAGAGATAAATGTGCTTTAATTTTCATAGTATTATTAATTTCGCTTGGTATAAGCATGCATGATATTGTGAAATATTTAATTTAATGCGGATGATTTGCATGGCCAAAAATATCATGTTATGTGCTTGAAAGCATGAAAGAATTGAATGTGATTTTGGGTGTTAAAGATAGAGCCGAGAAATCGGGCCAAACCCATCGGGCCGGCCCATTTAAGCCTTGGCCCGGTAGGGTTCGGGCTTGAAAAATAGGCAAGAAATTTGAAATTAGCCCTGCAGGGCCGGCCCTGTAGGGCCTCGAGCCTAATCGGGCCGGCCCGTTAGCCCCCTTTAACTGTAGCTTTTTTTTAAAAAAATTAATTACCTAGACTTTCACTTAATGAATGTGTTTATTTGTAATTATTTAGATTTTTTTAGTTTAAACTATAACCCCTTTTTTATGTTTATTATTATTCTATATTAAAACGCATAATTAGTTATTATAAATTTTAAAGAAGGCATGTTTTCATATTAAATAAACACATACTTTGGTATTACAATCTTATATAAGTAATAAATTATACATATATTTTTGTGTAAAATAAGTAAAATTATTTTTACCTGTCAGTAAAATCATGCATGAACCAAAGGAATCTGCAAACACACACAAAATTACGAGAGGGAAAGGCATTTTGTCGTGGGCATACATAAAACAATTCCTTTCTTTAATATTTTTTGAAAAAAAAAAGAAAAAACATATTCTTTGTGTTTATTTGTTTTTATTACGAATTAATGAATGTGTTTATTTGTTGAATGATTTATATTGTTTAGATATTAATGTTGATAATATTTATTTGATAGATTAGAACTTTAATGACTGCAATTTACTAATTATATTTTTTTGAAAAAAATCGAAGGAAAAATAGTTACAATTTGGAATAGTAATTTTCAGGCCCTGGTACTATCGGGCCAGGCTTTAAAAACATATTTTTTCCTTACTCCAGGCCCTGTAGGGCCAGCTCTGTTAGGCCCTGGCCCTGTCGGGCTAGGCCCTGTCAGGCCGGGCCGACCCTGATTCCCAGCTCTAGTTAAAGATCATAAAAGAATATTGATGACAAATAAGAAATGTTTCTAAATATTGATTTTAAGAACCATTATGTGAATATTCTTTATGATACTATTTGAAATGATTTTAAAGCTCAATCAATGTATGCACAAATTGTTGAGAATTTGTAGCACTGATAAATGTTAATCCCATGACATAGCGAATGATATATGGAGATTGAGCATATGTAAACTCTCATGAAGAGAAAGAAATAGTTAAGGGATAATGCCATAAATAATATTGGCATCATATAGTGAATTCTCGTTGTATTGATGTATGTACACGGATGTTAACTAAGATCTAGTCTATGTGTGAAAATCCACTGGTTATCATTGACCCTTAGTGGTGACAAAATTAAAGTATTATGTGAATCAGAATTGATTACTCTGGAAATGGATGGAGTGTTAAGAATGTCGAAAATCTCTTAACAAATATCTTGACAAAAAGCTGACGCTTAGAGTCGACGATATGTGATTGCCAAATGGCAATAGCCATTGAAAACAAAACAATGATGCAAATTAAAAATCATTTGAGATATAATGTGATAAGCTAGCTTAAGAATTGTGATGAATTATCTCAATTGATTTGGTGAGGTCAATAATAGACCTATCGGCCGTTAACAAAACCCTGCAGGATGAAATAAACTGGTCGAGGGGAATAGGACTAAAGCCAACTAGTAATTGACAGCGATGGCAACCCAACCTTTGTGATTGGTGATCCCATGAAGAAGGTTCAATGGGTAAGAACAAGTCGTTCGTCAGTTTTGACTAGCATGAAAAATAACATTCGTCCCTTCTCATGACAATGGGAGAATGCTAGAATGCATGTTTTGAGGATGAGCAAAGCTCTTAGTGATTTCATAGTCTTACAAGACGATGTGTTCAGTGCAAGTACATTTACATGAAATCACCTCTACGAATGTGGAGTGTGGCCGCTCCTATGAGATCGTGGCGAAATCTCTAGAGCATTCGTTATGCACTAGGCACGCGCATGACCATTATAACGCGCAAAACCATTGCTTAACAGCGAAAATGTTAGGATATAATCTGACCCTTAATGCCTCTAGTACACACCAAGATTTGTTAGTTCATAGAAGCATGCTTCACTAACATCTCTATGTACTAAGTGTTATTGGTCTAGGTCTGGTTCATAGTTCTAAGGACCACCAGATACAATGGTTATGTCCATGGGTGTAACTCAACTAATGGTGTTTTCTTTGACACGTGTGGGGGATTGTTGTAAATATTGCATATAAGTGTGTTAAAGAAAGAGTGAGTCTTTCCAATATTAACTGTGGAAAATATTGTGGAATATTTTTAAATGAAGAAATGCGAATGAAGAGATGCGTTTTGAGAAGTCATATTCTTATAAATTAAGGGATTTGTGTTGGTTCATGAATCAACGTGATTCATGAATTAAACAGATAGTTATGACTTTCTGAAGAGGTGTAATATACAAAAGTCACAACTTCAAGGCATTGGTTCATTATATATAAATACCCCAATTGTGACACCATTTATATAAGAGAATTAGAAAACATCGGTAATCTCTTACTGAGTTATCTTATCTTCCGCCAGTTCTGAGGCCTTGATTTAATCAAGAAGGGTCTGTTTAATTCTGGGGAGTACCGTTTCTTCTTTACCGGTGGTTGCGGAATAACTCTATAGGACAGTGTTCTCGAACACGACTCAGACCATCCGCTTCTTTATTCTTTCAGATTGCCCGTGATGCCAACAATAGATACGCTTGAAACCCTTCAATGTATCAAAGCATTATTGTTCTTTATATATACACACATACACTTAATCATACAGTTCTAAACTATATACAGACCTTAAATTCAAAATAAAATCAAAATAATATGAAATTAAAAAACAGAGAGATTGCTTTTAATTAATTTGTTCACGAAAATTGCATCATTAAGTTCTTTCTAATTATATATAAGACGCTTTATCGAAATAATGAGTTATTTTTATTAGTATAAATCACCAAGGGACATAATTAAGTTTTTATAAAAAAAAATCGTGTTCTTATTCAAAGTTAGGTATAATTTTCCTTTTTCACTTCTCAAAATACTATTGGTGGTTTTAAATATGGATAAATTTATAATTTTTTTCATTTTAAAATTAGTTTAATGATTTAATCACTTTCTTGTTAATTCTATTGAGCATGTTGTCACGCACAGAAAGGAACGCTGGATAATTGACGTGCACGGACACTCTGCATTTAAATGGGAGGTTTAGACTTCAAGTATGGATAAGTCTAGAAACTCCTAGAATCTTGTAGATAAGTGTACATAATGGTAGAGTTGTGTAGAGAATTCTAGAGACTCTTGGAATTGTGTAAATATCTAGATATTTCTAGGGAAGGTTCTGGAGAACTATTATCCACCATAGGATTAATCGATCTTAGCCGTTCATTGAGGAGGTGGTAGGCTATAAATAGAGGTGCCCTCCTCATTTGTAAACCATCCAAGGGAATTGAATCATTTCATATTCAAGAGCTTCTCTCTCTAGAGTTCTCTTTCTCTCTCTAAAGTTCTCTTAGTCCTTGTGTTCTTTGCCTACTCATAAGGTTTCGTCTAACTTAGCAAAGATCGAGAGGGGTGATCAAGTTCAAGGTCGTGACAAAGTGGTATCAGAGCTTTGGTTCGGAGCAGCTAGGTTCAAAGCTGTGAACGTGGTTCGTAGGCAAGAATGTCGGGTACGACTAAGGAAGTTGTTGTTGCTAGAGAAGAAAGGGGTAGAGAGACCCAACTTGCTCATGAAGCAAGGAAGACCCGAGGATCAAGTAAGTCCCACCAAGTTGCGGATATTGCCACATTGATGGTAAAGGTGAAGGCTTTAAAAGAGGCCTTACACGGGGTGACTAATAGGGTGGACAAGGTGGAAGGTGACTTTGAGACACTTGAAACCCTCACCCTGTGCCAATTAGATAACTTGAGGTTGAATCTTGATTCGCACCTCAATGTCGAGGATGAACGAGCCAAGTCCATGAGGCAACTCGAGGCAAAGGTAATAGATGTCATTACCGCGATGCAGGAACAACTCAACTCTCTAACGACTTCTTTAGAGAGACAAACAAGGACTTCATTGGTGGGTGGTACCAATGGAGCAAGGGAGGTGAGGTTGGATCTCCCTAAGCCGAAGGAATTTCAAGGCGTTCATGATGCCAAGGAGGTCGATAACTTCTTATGGAAAATGGAGATATATGCTGAGAGCCTGAACTTGGCCTATGACACAACCAAGGTATGCACTGCTTCCTTGTTCCTTATTGATAATGCTATGTGGTGGTGGCGTAGGAAGCATGCATACATGGAGAGGGGCCTTTGCACGATTGAAACGTGGGGACTTCAAGAGGAAACTGAAGAAGCAATTCTATCCTGAGAATGTGGTCTATGTGGCTAGAAAGAAGTTGAGGGAACTCAAGCACAAGACCTCGATTTCGGATTATGTAAGGGACTTCATTGCTCTCGTATTGCAAATTCCTAATCTTAGCAGCGAGGAAGCGTGGTTCTACTTTGTAAATGGTCTTCAGAATTGGGCCAAACATGAGCTCCAATAGCGTGGTGTGACGACTGTGGATGAAGCCATTGTCATTTTCGAGAGACTTACTGATTATCAAAAGGGGGAGAAAGGTGAGTCTTCCGATCCCGAGTCTTCCGATCCTAAACATGGAAACAATAGGCGAGACAAGGGTAAGGAATTCACCAAGGAAGGAGCTGGCAAATCCTTCCATAGGAACAAATTTGAAGAGAAGAAGAGGACAATAAGTTGTTATGTGTGCAAAGGGCCACATTACATGAACAAGTGTCTCAAGCTTGGTAGCTTGTCAGCCATTATTGAAGGGAAAGATGGGCCTGGTGAAGAAGAGCCGAGCATGCGAATAGGATCTCTCAGAATTTTGAATGCCTTGAAAGCTAAACATGGGGAACCTGTTCCGAGGAGTAAAGGCCTCATGCCTGTGGAGGCAACGTTGGATGGGAAGCCAGTGAAGGTGATGTTAGACACCAGGGCAACCTATAACTTCATTACTCTAGAAGAAGCCAAGAGGGTTGGTCTCTTAGTTACTCAGGCACGAAGTAGATGGTGGAAGACTGTCAACACTCCTGCCAAACCTCTTGAGGGCGTAGCTCATGGAGTGGAGCTATGCATTGGTATGTGGAAAGGGACCGGGATCTGTCGATTGCCCTTATGGATGATTTCAATGTGGTATTGGGTTTGGACTTTTTGCGCAAGGAAAAAGTAGTCCTTATGCTAGGTGAATATTCGTTGTGCATCCTTGAAAAAGGGATTGGTTGCACAATACCTACGATAAGCAATGATCGGGAGGATCACTTGGCAACAATGAAAGGACTTGGGAGTGGGGAAGTCACCTACCTTGTGGCTTTGAAGGTGGTGAATCCTGATCGAGGGAATCTTCCCCCTATCCTGAAGAGGAATGAAGACCTCATGCCACCAAGACTCCAGGAAAGGTTGCCGCCTATACGAGAGGTGGACCGCAGGATGGAGTATGGAGTTGGTACAACTAATGTAATGGGTGATACATTGAGCCGAAAATTTGAGGTGACGAGATCCTTCCTGGGCAAAATAGCCAAGAGGAGGAAGAAGGTTGTGCATAGGAAGAAGCGAGTCTCTGAATACCAAGCAGGAGATAAGGTGATGGTGAAGCTCCTTCCTCAGCAACTTAAGGTATTCCGAAAGGAGCACAAGGGCCTTATCCGCGAGTATGGAGGGTCGTACAAGATTGTGGGAAGGGTATGGAAGGACTCCTACAAGCTAAACCTACCCCTGAACTTGAAGATTCATCACGTCTTCTTTGAAAGAGTGCTCAAGCTACTTCCTGAAGACGAGGGTGATCCTGAGCCGGTACAATGACGAGGGCGTCACTGGATTAGGTGGGGGAGAGTGTCACGCATGGAAAGGAACGCTAGATAAGTCACGTGCATGGACACTCTGCATTTAAATGGGAGGTTTAAACTTCAAGTATGGATAAGTCTAGAAACTCCTAGAATCTTGTAGATAAGTGTACATAGTGATAGAATTGTGTAGAGAATTCTAGAGACTCTTGGAATTGTGTAAATATCTAGATATTTATAGGGAAGGTTCTGGAGAACTATTCTCCATCGTAGGATTAATCGATCCTAGTCGTTCATTGAGAAGGTGATAGGCTATAAATAGAGGTGCCCTCCTCATTTGTAAATCATCCAAGAGAATCATTTCATATTCAAGAGCTTCTCTCTCTAGAGTTCTCTTTCTCTCTCTAAAGTTCTCTTAGTCCTTGTGTTCTTTGCATACTCGTGAGGTTTCGGCTGACTTAGCAAAGATCGAGAGGGGTGATCATGCTAAGGCGAGAGAGAATTGAGGGCGAGAGAGGAGGGAGGAAGAATGAAGATGGAAAAGTCTTAAGGATAATTGAAGGTATATCATTTATCTTATAAGATTATTTAGGTAGCTAAACTAGCTTATTTTTATCAAACTTTCTTCATGAAAGTTTCTACATATTTTTATCTTTCTAATTAAGGTAATATTGTGTTAGTTAGCAAAAATTGTGGGATTAAGATATTGGAAGAGTTTTAAATTTTGATAATAGAAAACTATATATATACCGATTAAATGTGAGTTTAATAATTTATTTGAGTTAATGGAAATATTATTAAAATTTTAATCGATTAAGTTTTGTAATTTGAAGGATTGAACTATCATTTTGAAATTTTAGGGACTAAATTGTTATTTGTGAATTTTGAAAGACTAAACGGTCATTTTCTTGTAAATTTAAACCCTAAAGTGTCATTTTCAATTTTCATTATTATTTATTTTATTATAAAAAAGATATATATATTATTATTATTATTTGTATAATTTGAATTATGTGAAATTATAAGTTATGGTTTTAATTATGTAGAGGCTTGAAGAATTGTTTAATAATTGGATTATGCTAATCTAAGTTAGAAAGGAGATTTAATTGGTCTAGGATGTTGATATTAATGATTTTATGATTAAAGGTGTTGGAGGTGAAACTTTAATTTATAAAAATTTAGTGATTAAGGTGAGATTATGTAATAGAGGTTATCTAAATATTTTAATGAGTAATTTGGACTCATAAGAAGTGATCTATAACCTTGGATTGTTGAGGAAATTAGGATGTTGAGGAAAATGGGTGTAGAAGAAATTGGATTTTTGGGAGTTAAATTATATAAATGATTTATTTTATTATTGTTTGAGGTTGATTGGTATCTACATTGATAATGTAGAGTTAATGTAGAGTTTTTGGTGATTGTTCGTGTTTTTCCCTCAAATTAATGTTAAGCTTGGAGTTGAGGTAACCGGGGTTAATTTATTTTATATACTTGTTTTGGACTGTAAGGTGTTTTCTAATCCTTACTTTCGCACGATGTCGAATAATATATTGCACAATGTGTTTGAAAATTATAGTGACATATTGTTTATCTGCTGTGGGATATGTTGAATTGTGTGAAAGAGATTTAGGGTGAAATTGTGTCCATCGACTCTCTCATTCCTGACCCGGAATTTGAGTTAAGTGTTTTGAGCGGACACTTCTCTGTTACGGTATATTGGTGGTAGAATGGGAGGGGACAGTATTCTTGAGGTGACTAGTGTAACATCCCAAATTTTAGGATTTGAAATTCGAAATATTGAACAAATACTGATCCCACAATCAATACTGTTGTTATACAAATATTTGGTGTATAACAAATATATAGATCCCCCTGTATTGGGATCTATTGTTATAACCAAATTGTACCGCGTAATCTTTTAAAAGGCGTTCTTAATGAGTTATTTCAGCTCCATGCTTTCTTTCTTTTGACTTCAAATTAAATGAAGTAGAACTTTAAATTATTCCACTTTTTTATCATTTATCATTATTATATATTATTATTATTATATATTATTATTTTATTTATTTATTTATTTTTATATATAGGGAATCAGACCCACTAATTGAGTGGGTCTGATTCCACACCACCTAGTGGCGTGAAACAGGTTCACGCCACTAGTGGCGTGAATTTTCTTCACGCCACCTCTGTTAGTTCTTAATGTGTTTTGATGATAACTGACAATTGTAAACAAGTATGAATGTTTTTTATAAGCTAAATGAATTGATTTCAAGCCAAAAATATTCTGCCAGCGCCAAACTCGAGCCTAGATGTGTGAACTCGAGTTTTCTACTAACAGAGAGGAAGACAGGCTATTTTGCATTTTGAACTCGAGCCTCTATATTTAAACTCCAGCCTAAAACATCCAGAGTATGTGTTCAAAAGAGTTTACAAATGTGTAAACTCGAGTTTGTGGTTGCAAACTCGAGTTTGCCTCTGGCGGGAAGCTTTTTCAAAATGAAACTATTTCTTAAACTCTACAGTATTTATTTTTAGTAGAGTTTGTTATTTGTTGAAAATCTACAAGAGTTTACAAATCATGTAAACTCGAGTTTGCGTTGCAAACTCGAGTTTTCCATTGCGTAAAGCAACCAAGTTTTTCAAAGATACCAAAACTCTAGTTTCCATTTGGAAACTCGAGTTTAGGTCATCCAGAGAGTTCTCTAAGTTTCCAACGTTTTTATGGAAACTCGAGTTAAAGATTGAAAACTCGAGTTTACATCACCTGAGAACAATGCTCGCCTCTGACCTTGTGAGAACTTCACTTATCATTCAAACAAACTATTTCAAAGTTTTCTCATAAAAGAGAAAACTCGAGTTTCGAACTGCCAGAGAAGTTTCCAAAGTTTTCAAAGAATATGAAAACTCGAGTTCTCTTTTGAAAACTCGAGTTTTGGCCAGGCAGAGAACTCTGCTATTTTTTGAACATTTGAAAACTCCAGTTTTGTTTTGGAAACTCCAGTTTTGAGTTTTTGGACTAAAACATAATTTCTCATCAAAAGTCCAAAACTCGAGTTAGTCACTTAATGACTCGAGTTTTGCACTGTTCACAAAACTGTTCTAGGTGACTTAGTGAAATCTCGGAGTGTTTCCGGGGACTGGACGTAGGTCAAGATTTGGACCGAACCAGTATACATCTCTGTGTGAATCTTCTCCTCTCTATCTCTACTTTGCCTTAACTTACATCTGTCACCCCCTCTAGGTGATATTCCACCCTTCATTTGGTATCAGAGCCTTGGTTTCTCAGATTGGGCTTAACATCCCGAGATAAAGATCATGGAAGGAATATTACCTAAAGGTGCCTCAATTAACAGACCACCTGGCTTCAACAGCGAACACTATTCGTTTTGGAAAGCAAAATTCAAAGTATTTGTGTTAGCCTCGGAGTATGGTCTATGGCAAGTAATAGAGAATGGAAATTATGTTCCTACAAAAATTGTATGAGGAAATAACGTTTCAAAGGCTGAGGAAGAATTCAACGAGGATGACAGAAGGAAAGTGACTCTCAACAGCAAAGTCATCCTAATGGTTCATGGTGCTCTCAGTCAAAAGGAGTATCTCCGTATCTGCAATCTATCCACTGCCAAGGAGATGTGGAAAGCCTTAGAAATTGCATACGAAGGAACCTCCGGCATAGAAGAAGAAGAAGAAATTGTAAATATCTGTTTGATTGCAGAAGAAGAGCAATCAGAAAACAAAGAAGAGGTATGTGACACTAAACCTACTTATGATAAATTGTTTGCTGAATATAATCTTGTTCAAAATGAATTTGAAAAACTTGCTGAAAAATATATTACTTTGAAAAACAAGAACACAACTCTTGAACAGCAAGTAGAAAATTTCTCTACTCCTGAAAATATCATTTGTGAAAAATGTCTTGATCTTGAAAAGAAAAACTCTTATCTTACAAAAACTCTTGAGAAATTCACTAAAGGTAGTGAAATGCTCAATGTTATTTTGAAAGATCAACGATTTACAAATGACCGATCAGCATAGGATGCAATCCTACTTTTGACAAAAGGAAAGGTAAAAAGAAAATTGGTGAAAAACATTATTTGAATTATTTTCAAAAATCAGTTCATAGTTCAAATCCTTTTGTTCATTGTAGTTACTGTAACCAAAAGGGACACAATACTTCATCTTGCTTTCATAGAAAAGATAGAAGGGATAAACCTGTTGGTAATTATCAATGGGTACCAAAGGGAACTTATTTTTTCCCTAAGGTTCAAACTAACAGTGAAGGACCCAAGTATAAAAGGGTACCAAAATGTCCATCTTTTCCCTTGTGTGCGCAGACATGCCTCAATAAGAATAGACACAAAGGTGCAGAGAAGATGAAGAATCAAAGAGATCCTTATGAACCAAAAGGGAGATCCTCTCAAGTGCCAAGCAGAAGACTTTTGAAGTCTATACCCTTTGAGAGAACTTTGCAGAAACCTAGAGAAAGACATAAGAAGCAGTGGGTAAGCAAAGTTGATCCTCCAAGAGCCTAAGGATCAATGAGAGCTTCTCAAGAGAGCAACTTCATAGACAGATTAATTCAACTCTTGAGGAAGCTAAAGAAGAAATGCTTGATGGTGAATCTTTGTAAAAGAATTATCAACATCAATCAACCTCAATCAAGTAAAGCTTTTACAAGGACAAAAGCATTTACGGTGATATCTACTTTTACTCTATACTGAGCTTATATGAGATTCATATTTGGGTAATGAATATTTGTCCAATATTACATTTCATTAGCAATCATTGTTGTTATGTTCTTTCAAAATGAATTTCGATTGCTAAATGAACCAAAAATGAAATTGTGCAAGACTTTCTGATTTCATGTTCTTGAAACGCACAATTCTAAATTGATTTGATTCACCTTGTTTTATGAAAATGCATACAAACGATTTGAAAAATATTCATGCTTTGATTGCATTCAAATGGTGATTCAAAAATTTGGAAACTAATATTTTCGAATAACATATATGCTTCAAATCTGTGCATGTTGAATGTTTTCCATCTCTCTCAGATTGATTTCTAGAATTCAATGTATTGCTTGAAATGTCTAGTCTTATTCTTGAACTAGTTGCTCTTCACAACTAATATCCATATATGAGTTTCAAGCCTATCTTTAAAAGAATTCAATCTGTAAATTGTTATGCCAACAGCATAAATTTCCATTGGCCAAGTTATTCCAAATCTTTATAAATGTTCATTAGTGCATTAAATAAAGAATGCATTAACCATTAATGGAATAACTTACTAGGATGATATTCTAAACAATAATCCTTTGGATTAATGTGTTTCATCATTCAGAATCCTAGTATTCTCTTAGTTGCTCAAATTCATCAAGATTTGTCATTCATCCTTTATCTTGAGTAATCGTATTCATAATCTTGCCTTGCACATTTATATGGTTCTAATTCGAAATTGCAAGATTACTTCTTGGTCAATAGCAGAGTCATTGTGCTTATACACTTCTGTTATGCTAAGAATGATTCCTTAGTATTCTATCTTCATGACTCATGCTTCTATGAAATCTGTTCAACATAATAAGGGAATATTCATCATCTTTCTACTCTGAAGCATATTGACATATTCGATCTATTACTTCTCATTATTTTGGTATGTGCAATGCTTTTCAAAAATGCTTCAAAATGAATTTTGGTATCAACCATGAAAATTGTAATACATTACCAATTTGAAAGAAAAGCATAAATGGGAATGGTGAATCCCAATGATTTGAAAAACACCTCCACCAAATGTTAGTTATGTGTTTTGATGATCACTAATTTCTAACAAAAAGATTGGAGTATATAGATGTGTTTTATGCAGGATAAAATATCTAACCATCTATTGAAAGTTTGTTGTCAAAGAGCCAAACTCGAGCCTATCAAAGTAAAACTCGAGCTTGAGAGAATCGCGGGAGTCAGAAAGGAAATGGAGTTGTTGCAAAAAGACGAACTCGAGCCTATTAGTTGGCGAACTCGAGTTTGCGGAAGACAGAGAGCAACTCAATTCAGAGGACTTCATAGACTCGAGCCTGTAAGTGGCTAGACTCGAGCCTAAGGGTAAAATTCAAGAGTTCACACATACACTCTTGGTTAGTACAAGTAGACGAAAACTCGAGTCTACACTTGTAAACTCGAGTTTGTCGAGATAAAATTGTTTTTTTAAAAACCTGACTGGTGATCTTCACTTCACTTCACCCTCGAGCCTAAACCTAAATTTCTCTCAAATCCTCTCATCTCTCTCAACAAAAACCAGAGAAATGGACTCCAAACGATCTGCAACCGATGATACTCCAAGTTTAGATCGTGAGGAACCCCAATCTACTCCTCAAAGCTTGTCCAATCGACCACCCATAAGAAAATCCTTTCCAAAACGATTCAAGCATGGAGTTGGTAAAAGAATCCCTGGTGTTACTACCACTCACTCTTCTCCTTCACCCAGAACCAAAGAAGACACTCCTCGGACTCGAATGCACACGTAAACAATGACTAGTAGAGGGAAAGATAAGGTTCCGAGGTAATCGAGACCTACAAATCCAAACGGACCAAAAAGAATGTTCCTACACTGGACAAGCCGCTTCTCAAGCACATTCGCCTCTCATCATCAAGAACAATCAGGCCTCGTATCTCAAGAAATCCCACTCTATTTGAGATTTATAACCATACTTCAATACCTAGGGGATTTTCCAGTGAGCCTGTAAGATTATCTGGTGAAGATGCCATTAGATTTAAGGAGAACTTTGAGCACAAAGCCTTTTGCCCCACCTGTCTATGTTAATTTGGCTCAATTAAAAGAGGAATGTAACCTTGACCTCACCTCCGGTCAAGCAATTCGAACCTTTGATTTCCATTAGAGCTTCATATAGCCCAACACTTGTTAAGGCATTCTATCACCGCATGAAAAGTGACAATCTGTTGGATAGTGATATGAATTTGGTTGAGGAAAGGATAACCACAACAATTAGAGGGAAAAAGATCACTATAACTACCGCCTATTTAAACTCCCTTCTTCAAATTCAAAATCCTCCACCTGTTGCATCATTGAACTATACTGATAGGCAAATCTTTTCACTGCTTAAACCTGATGAACCTATCCCTGATGCATTAGAAATCCCGAATTTCACTCCTGTTTCAATGCCCCTAAGCAAAGAGTTGCCTGGTACATCTATACTAGGAATCTCATTCAAAAAGGAGGAAATTTCACCCATTTCGCAAAGAAGGATTTCCCTATCTTTGCTTCTATCATTGACCAAGTGCCTCACAATATTGGGCACTGTATTTTTAAAGAAATGGCTAGATTTCGCTTCACTGGTAGAAAATCATCTCAGATTCCTTTAATTAGCCTCATCTCAGTGATCATGTTCCATGAGAAGATTTGGTATCTTCCTGCAAATGAGCAACCTGAAACTCCTCAAAAATTTGGCAAGCATATCCTGAACTTAATGAGGATAAACTTTGATGAAGGCAGTGGTCAATCCAAGGAAGACTTGACCCTTGAGCATGAAGCATTGAAAGAAAAAGTTCAAGGTCTCAATGGTCAGATTGGAGATCAGTCAATTAGCATCTCCACTCTCTTGGTATCTATGGCTAGTCTCAGTGACAAGATGGACAAAATATTGCAACATCAGTCCATGTCTGCTTCTGGTGTTGGTTTGGATACTTCTACCTCTGCTGGTCCAAGTTCTACAATTCCCCCAACTGATTATGAACCAGTTCCCACCATTCCAGCCACTTCCATAGCCCCTGAACAATCTCTTCCTACTGCTACCACTTCTGATCCAGTCATTTAGCCTTCTTCTACCACATCTGATCCACCCTTGTTTGCTGATGACAAAGGGGGAGAAGAATTAAAGTGAAAAAGCAGTCTTTTCTTTTATGTTTTGATCATTTTCTGCATATTTGCTTTTGAAACTCTACTATCATTTTGTAATATCTTAAGTTATGCAGTGTGCTTATTACTTCACCATATCTATGCTGCTAACTCTGATTGTGTTTCAAAACTTATGTTGATTCCGATTCTTCTACTCAATTCTGATTTCTGTTATCTATTTATCATGACTGGCTCTAATAACTCGATTGCAGTATTAAGATGAAGTCATGAAGCTTCTATTCGTTTAAATGCTTAAACAGAAATGAATTAAGATGAATCAAATCCTTTTCAAAGAAACTTAGTGTTTTGCCAAATGATTTTGATTTCAAAACACCAAATGATCAAAACTTGCTTTTGAAAGGAGTTAATTGTTTACAAGTGTTGTCATCATCAAAAAGGGGGAGAATGTTAGTTCTCAATGTGTTTTGATGATAACTGACAATTGTAAACAAGTATGAATGTTTTTGATAAGCTAAATGAATTGATTTCAAGCCAAAAATATTCTGCCAGCGCCAAACTCGAGCCTAGATGTGTGAACTCGAGTTTGCTACTAACGAGAGAGGAAGACAGCTATTTTGCATTTTGAACTCGAGCTCGTATATTTAAACTCCACCTAAAACCTCCAGTATGTGTTCAAAAGAGTTTACAAATGTGTAAACTCGAGTTTGTGGTTTCAAACTCGAGTTTGCCTCTGCGGAAGCTTTTTCAAAATGAAACTATTTCTTAAACTCTACGGTATTTATTTTTAGTAGAGTTTGTTATTTGTTGAAAATCTACAAGAGTTTACAAATCATGTAAACTCGAGTTTGCAGTTGCAAACTCGAGTTTTCCATTGGCAGAGAGCAACCAAGTTTTTCAAAGATACCAAAACTATAGTTTCCATTTGGAAACTCGAGTTTAGGTCATCCAGAGAGTTCTCTAAGTTTCCAACGTTTTTATGGAAACTCGAGTTAAAGATTGAAAACTCGAGTTTACATCACCTGAGAACAATGCTCGCCTCTGACCTTGTGAGAACTTCACTTATCATTCAAACAAACTATTTCAAAGTTTTCTCATAAAAGAGAAAACTCGAGTTTCGAACTGCCAGAGAAGTTTCCAAAGTTTTCAAAGAATATGAAAACTCGAGTTCTCTTTGAAAACTCGAGTTTTGGCCAGCAGAGAACTCGCTATTTTTGAACATTTGAAAACTCCAGCTTTGTTTTGGAAACTCCGAGTTTTGAGTTTTGGACTAAAACATAATTTCTCATCAAAAGTCCAAAACTCGAGTTAGTCACTTAATGACTCGAGTTTTGCAATCGTTCACAAAACATGTCCAATTGCAAAATCGCGATGTTTCTCTTTGTGAAGAGAAAACTCGAGTTTAGATTGAAAACTCGAGTTTCGGTCTTTTACTGAAAGTTCACTGAAACATGAAAACTCGAGTTTGGAAGAACTGACTCGAGTTTGCATCGCGAATTTGAATTTCGAATCGAACGAATTTGCGAAACATTTGTGTTTGATCTCAATACTTTATATCATCACTCATTACTATTCCTAACTGTTTAATCAGTGTGTTAGTGAGTTTCAGATGATTTAGACAGGATTAAATGGAGATTTAGCATAAAGCAAAAAGCAAAGTCAGAACATTAAATGCCAAGCCCAGAAAAGTTGTATACTTCTGGTTAATCCGCCTGCACACGTTTGGAAAAGCAGAAATGATGATTTCCACTTCCAGCATTAACTACTCCAACGGATTAATTCGCAGAGTCAACTCTGAACATCTATACAGCTGGATTAAGTGAAGATTAGAGAGAGAAGAAGGCCAAAGCTTAATGTAATCAGCTCCCAACACCTCCAACGGCTATATGAGGATTTACAACGGTCAATTAATGATCTCTAGCTATATATAGAGCTGCAATCAAGTCTTCAAAAAGAGAGAAAACACACAGAAACGAAATACACTTCAGTAGTTCATTATTCTTTAGTTTTCTATTCATACAGTATCTTTGATACTTAGAGCTTCAGTGTTTATCATATATCTACTCGGTGAGGAGTCTAAACACTATTTGATTATCTGTAAATCTTAAGGTTGTGGAACCTTAAGTAAGGGTATACAATTACAACTTGTAAGGGGGAGTGAGTCCTAGGGAAAGGATCATCTCTAGTACAGAGTGTGTAATTGGTTATATCTTTGATTACAGCTTGTAAAGAGGAGTAAGTCCTAGTGAGAGGATTACTCAAGAGTTACAGAGTGTGTAGTCAAGAGTGAAAAGTCCTAGAGTGTGTCTAGGCAGTGAAAAGTCCTAGAGTGTCTCGGGCAATTGTAAAATCCTAGAGTTTCTAGGTGACTTAGTGAAATCTCGGAGTGTTTCTGGGACTGGACGTAGGTCAAGATTTGGACCGAACCAGTATACATCTCTGTGTGAATCTTCTCCTCTCTATCTCTACTTTGCCTTAACTTACATCTGCACCTATTCACCCCCTCTAAGTGATATTCCACCCTTCATTTCAGTAGCGTGAACCTTTTTTACGCCACTAGTGGCGTAAACATTAGTTTGGTAAAATGTTTGGAATGTGCTTTAATTAGGTAATTTTTTAATAAAAAAATTATTTTGGTAAATTTCCCTGAATAAATTATTTGTGTATATGAATGATTAGTGCGAATATTAATCTTGCATTGTTTTTTTATGGTTTATTTTGTGTAGTGAAAAAATTGTGTGAGAAAATTATGATCTTGTATTTGTTGGTAATGATACATAAATCTATAAATAGGATGATGTTGAAATTTAATAGGATGGGATAAGAGAATTAATTAATTAATGTAAAGTAGGACGAAGGTGTGACTTTATGGAATAATAAAATTTTTATGTATGATAAAAATTAGTGAAATTAGCAAGTTGATTTAGTCTCTTATAAAAATGACTGTTAATTTTTTTTAAAAAAAAATATCTTCTTTAAATTTTTCATTTAAAACTATCCTTAACAAGTTATACATTAAACATGGATAATTTGAAAAAACACATTATAAATACTATTTAGAGTAGAAGATAATTATGATAAAGATAAAGTTGAGAATTATATATTAGATAAACTTGATTATGTCTTATATAATATTGTCTTAAATAATCACATGGATTTGCCCCATATATATTAGAAAACTTCAAATTCATCCTATGTCGTCTTATAAAATTGCATTAGCCTTTAATATGACCCTCATAAAATTGTCTTAAATAATCACATGGATTTGTCCCCATCTTCTGGTGTACTATCCTCATTCTCTAGTTGCTTGCTAGAATCTTTTCTTAGTTCAATGCATGTGTTCAGAGATATAATGGAGCATTTAGGAGGGCGTTCAGGCAGTGGTTGTAGTAGTGGTCGAGCCCGACTCCGTCCTATCAGAGGGGGTAGGGCGACGCC
The DNA here is from genome assembly GCA_025563575.1 of Acacia pycnantha. Lineage (NCBI taxonomy): Eukaryota > Viridiplantae > Streptophyta > Magnoliopsida > Fabales > Fabaceae > Acacia > Acacia pycnantha. Next base: position 5,661,771 of record JAMWYP010000002.1, on the reverse strand, counting down.
ATCTGCCCCCTCTGTAGGCAGAGGACTTAGCTCTTCCCCAGAGTTGCCGCCTCTTAATATGTCATCTTCACCGTCACTTTATTTTTTATCTTCACCGTCTACTACCGACTCTTTTATGGGCAGTACAAGTGTGCATGTCACTCCTACTCATCCACAGCAAGGGGCAAAGTAGGTTTACTTTATGATTTTTGATTGATTTACATATGTTTAGTTTTCATTAAGGATCTATGTACTAACATTTTCAATACTTGACATTTCTTCCTTCAGCACACTGTATCGCCTCGGAGCCAAGTCGGGGAAGCTAGTTCCTCTGATACACTAGTCTGGGGAACAGTTGATCCTGCAATAGGGCTGGTGTGGATCCATCTAGTCGGCACCACCAAGTAAGTCATGTAAAGTTACTAGTAATGTTATGATTTTTTACCTTTAGTTTGTATGTTAATATTTGCATGATTTCCTCTGTCTTCAGATTTGAGCCTTATAATCTGATGATGGATTTTATGTTGGCCCAAATATTCCGCAATTTCAATCAGCCTTGGGCCAGTTGGATAGAGATTCCTAAGAATGATCGTGAAGCTTGGTTCACAAATTCTTAGTAAGTTATGTGCTTTATGGTTATTAATTTCTTACTCAAATGCAAACTAATTAAGTACTTTTATAATTTGGAGCACCAATTGTTTATTATTAATTTCCAAGGTAAGTTTAGCTGGTTGCCTGAGCATCGGGAAAATTTGAAAAAATTTTATAACCACAAGGGAGGCCGGTGGTTGTCTTAGAAGTTTTATAAATTGAGAAAGTATAAAGGCAAACAAGATTGGATCAACCTCAGACTGCAGACCAATTAATTCAAAGATAAGCCGCCGATGAGAGAGTTAAGAATAAAAGTCAGAAAAATAAAATAAATAGGGCCAAAATGGATGGACCGTCATATACTAGTGGCTCCATTCCATTTAATGAGCATCGACGAAAAATTGTAAGTACACCTTATTTTTTATTTCAGTATTCAATATTTTGTACTTCGAAGTAATTAATCAACGGTCATCATTTGTGTTTGCAGGCAACGTCTGGGGAACTTCCTGCAGAGATGATTGATTAGACTGCCTTTGAGCGGACCCATTCCCAAGACTCTGAAGGTAGTGGGAGGCGCTAGATTAACACCAAGTCGTAGCAAGTAGCAGTGAGACATTTATTACATTTATTATTTGTTTCACGCATCAACATATTTATTTCATTTTACATGTCTTATTTGTAATATATTTTTGTGCTTGTAGGAAACCTTTCAGAAGCTGTCGTAGGAGAGAGACTCGCAGAGTAGGACCGATCCCGCATCCTCTCATTCTGATAACGAGAGTCTGTTCATTGAGGCTGTAGATGGATTTAACAAGAAAGGAAAAGTCTTCGGATTCGGTGCCTTTGCCAGCTGACTAAAGCAAACGAAGCGCTCCTCATCCGAAAGTAGAGGTGTTTCTGCAGGTAAACGTAATACATTTGATATTAATAATTTTCATTTCCTTTTCCATTTAAATAAAGTACAAAAAATAAACGTACTTCCTAATGTTTTTGTAGATGAGATGAAGAAGATGAAGGCATTGGTGCAGGAGCAAGCAGCTGAACTAAGCCAGACAAAGCAGCTGATGAGTCAAACAGTAAATGAGCTTAGCGAGACACGGCAGCAGATGAGTCAGCAAGAGGAGATCATGAGGCAGATGCAGCTTCAACTCCTATCCCTAATGAAAGACAAGGGTAAGGGGTCGGCTCTTGGTGATGATAATGATTATAATGCTGTTGTTTAGACTATTTTTTTAGTACATAATCTTCGCAACAATATTATTTATATTTTGTTTTCTCTATGTAAACTCTTTTTTATTGTTATTATATATTTTTATGATATACAGGTTTTTTTATATATTTTTCTTATTCTTTTTAAAAAAAGTCTATATTTTTTTTAAAATCAAAATTTGCAACGGAATCATTTTCCGTCGTAAAAAAATGAAAATTTGCTACGGAATTGATTTTCAGTCACAAATCCAAGGGAATTTGCGACGGGAACAAGATCCGTCGCAAATCCTAGGGGATTTGCAACGGGAAATCAATTTCGTCATGACGGAATCCGTTTCCGTCGCAAATCACAACATTTGCAACGAAAAAGCGATTCCGTCGCAAATTTTCCGACGATGGTTTTTGTGACGGACAAAAATCTGTCACAAACGAATTTTGCGACGAAAAATGTCTGTTTTGCGATGGAATCAAAACAGGATTTTTTTTGTAGTGCGACATTTATAATTAGTTTGATGGTTGGACGGCTCAAACCCTTGACATCCTATATTTGTGTTTTTGATAGTAGAAACAATAACGATTGTTCAGATGCACTTCCACGATTCATCACATTTAGATGAAGACCTTGCCAACAATTGGGTTTGTATTAAAGGCTTACTTTTCTATTGCTTTGCATGAAAGATGTCAAAATTACACACCAACTAATACTACTTTCTTAAACCATTGTGTTAATGTAGCTTTTATCTCAGGAAGTTTGGCTTATATTATTGCACTAATACCATTTTTGCTTTCTCATTCTCTCCAACTACTTGTCTTCATTATCTGGTTAATGTTACTATTTGTATACTTTAACCACAAGAAAACATTAAAAATAGGTGAGCACATGGCTTCATATTTGAGTGACCTGTGGTGGAAAACTCAAAGGAGAGCTTCAAGTTTCTATGCTGGATGGAGAAGAACCGAAAGTGATAATAGGCTAGCTATCAACCTTCCATCAGTTTAGATGCCATCAAATCACATTATCGTATGACAAATATAATATGTACAAATAACATAACACATAGATATGTGTGGGCGTGTATACATATATGTATATCTATGTGTGTACATATATAAACACACATATATCTTTGTTTGTGTGTATGCATATATATGTGTGTAGATATATGTACACACACATATGTATATGTATATATATGTACACACACATGTATATATATCTATATGTATATATACACACACATGTATATATATCTATATGTATACATACACACACATGTATACATAGTAAGGCCATTATTTCAATTAGATAGTATGTGGAAAGGAAAATTATAGGTCGGAGAGGTATGTGGCAGAAGCTGTTGATTTACTTTTACTTATATCATTTTAAATTTATTTAAGGGCATTTTAGGAAAATGAGTAAAATTAACTAATTTAACTTCTTTCCTTAATCTCCCCACAATGGATTAAATATATCTTATAATTAGGACCGAAAGGAGTATCATTTTATGATTGAGTTCTTTTGATTTAACTTAATCTTAAAGTTAAACAACTTTATTTTGAATAATCATCTGTCAAAAAAATTTAACAAATCATTAAGCCCATAAAAATATTTCGCCCCACTAATTTAAGTTCCTAAGTCTACCATAGTGTTATAATTTATTCTGAATCATACTAAAGATAAAAATAACGTTTTTTTTTCTTCAGAGCTGAGTATTTAAAAGGAGGATTTCAATTTTTTGAGTAATCAGCCATTTTTAGTACATCATTTTACAGTAATGAAAATTTCTTCCACTAAATAAAAAACTCAGGCACAAGTCAGCTGGTTAAATGTAATAGTGTAGTAAATTGGTAAAATTTTTAAAAAAAAAAAAAAAATGATGTAAACAAGTAGAAGTGCGTGTAAGGTCTACTTTTTTCTCTTGAGAAAATGAGAGAAAAAAAAGTTTGACATTGCAAAATCTCAAATCATATTTAATACCAAGAGTTGATAAAAGAATTATGAAACTTAATAAGCAATTCACAACTCATTTTATATAAATACCTTATTTGAATTTTACAATTTTAAAGTTTTTTTTCTGACATTCTTCCTTTTTTTTCCTTTATAATTTAAATCTTTTTTATTCTTTTTTTCATTTAATATTACAAGGCAATAATTATTTATCATCAAGAATCCACACTCGTGTAAAAGGGGTATATAGAGTTCACTTTTTTTTCTGTACCTCTATTCTCTATTTCTTTCTTTGACACCAAAAGCACTTATTTCAGAGAACTCTCGCTCGCATAAAATACCAGGTAGTCATATACTACTTCATCTGCAGAAGCTAATGCATTGAGGGGAGGCTCCATGAATAAGAGGAAGGAGCTTAGAAAAACGATGAAGATAGCGAATACAAAAGCTGATCTGCAAGAATCACCATAATGCCTCACAAGTTTCAGCCCTTCTTCTTGACTACCTCTTCCTGAAGAAGACGATGATGATGATGATGCATCTTTCAACTCAAATCTTGGGCTTGTGAAATACCCATAAGCCATCCCTGTGATTGCTGCTCCAAAGTGTGACCTATACAGTATATAAAGGTTATGATCTTCCAAAGCGTGAGAATTTAAGGCTAACTAGTTTTTGTGAACAGTGTTGGAGACATACCAGTCATCAATTGGACAAAAGTGGCTTAGTATGAAACTAGCAGCTGTAAAAACGATTGCTTTCTGGAACATGGTCTCTGATGTATCCTTGTCATCAACATCCCTGTTCTGCATTTGATATGTGAGCCAAGCTCCAATTATGGCAAATACAGGTCCCTGCATTTATGTTCCAAATATACAAATGAAAAATAAATAAATAAATAAAGATTAAAAAGAATGATTTACAGGAGGCTAAGGCTAGTTCAATCTCAGTTTGATTGTAGAAGGAAAAGGGGGAAAAAGATCCCAACAACTCTGAGGTAGATTTATCACGTCCCAGACCTCATAACTTAAGAACCAAACAAAGTGAAAGCATATGGAACTGAGGCTAGTGCCATGTGAGATATCAGTAATTGGCTCATTGGTGTTGCATATAAGTTGGAGGTGTGTTGATTAAAATTAACAGAACCAAAACTAGAGAAGTCAAGAACTTACTGTGCCACCAACAGTAGGATCCGGTGTGTGCAGAAAACTCGTCAAATTGCCAGACACTCCACCCAATATGTAAATCAAGAGAAAGGTGAATGAACCATAGCCTCTGCAGACATGAGGGCCAAATGATACAAGTCCCCAACCACTGAGAGCCATGTGAAATATGCCAGAGTGCTGCACACGTCAAAAGTACCATATATTGAGGAGGTATCATAATTTATAAATTCAATTTCAATGAGATTCATCCAGAAATCAGTGTAGCATATCTCCTAACTTGATTATTTTGTTATATTAACTTCAGAAGCCTTGATAGTATATGTTATTGAGTTTATGAGTTGCATGCTGCTGTGGACAAGAAATTTGAAATGACATCAATCACCAAAACAAAATGCAGTGTAGAATGAAAACAAATAATGTATATGATAAAAATATGAAAGCAGACTAATTAGTTGATTATTTTATAGGCCAGCTCGGTCCAAGCTGGTTGAACCTCAGAGGCTAATAATCCAAGTATTTGAGCTTAGGTCTAAGATTAGGTTACTTGAACAGTTCTCACAGATAGTAAAGAGCTTCATATGAATGGTGCTCTATAACTGTAGAATGAAAACACGAACCCAATTCTCAATCTTGTACCAGAAACATTGGCGTCACTAGCCTCCACCATTCTCCAACGACGATCAAATGATTTATCTTAGCACCGTATAGCAGCGGAATAGAAAACAGCTCCAAGTCAGAGTTCCTTATAGGACTTGCGATTTCAAAGAGCAACACAGCGATGTTTATTGAAGCCAATGTACCACTGCACCAAATATGACACCACCAAAGAAGCATCAGAGGCTATTTATTCAAAAAATAGTCTTTGAGCAAGTGAAAACATAGATTAACACTGAAGACTTACATTAAGTAGAGATTGGATACTTCATCTTGCTGTAATGTATCTCTAGATAACCTTCCCTCGCGTTGACCTTTTGTTCTTATATTCACATAAGTCTGCTGTTTCTGAGAGTAGTCGCTTTCAGTTTTTTTCCTCATATTTTCTTCATTATGAAGCTCGATATAAGTAGATGAAACATAGGACTCTTGGCCTGCACCTGCACATCAGATAAACAGGAACTAACTAATAAGCACGCGAAGAGAGTTCATCCTACTTGGATGATAAGTTTGCAGCTTATGACACGTTGACTCATTATATGCTAGCCCTAAATTGTTAAAAAAAAAGTCTTAAATAACATAATATATATATTTCTTGTGTTTTGGTTCAGGATAATGGACTATTCATGATTATTCAAATCATTTTAAAGAAATTTTCTTGGTGCTGCTTCACAGAATACTAGGGTTTGATATTTACAGCAGAAAGGTAACAAATGAGAAACTTAAACTTTACCATTATTTAGTTTGCCAAGATAAGCGTTGAGAGACTCCAGGCCGTTTGTTGATATGGACTGGCCCTTTTCGTTATACTCCTCAATCACCTGATCAGAAGAATCCGAAGGAGACAACGGTGTTGCATTATCTTGGAGTTTTCCAAAATAAGAATCTAATGATCTCAGCTGCTTTTCAATATTGCCTGACTCTGATGATGAACAGCTAACTAAGGAAAATTGATTCCTCTTTGAATTACATCCCTTAATGAACTTTATTTGGCTATGTGGGCCACAAACTCTCTGTAGGCAAGTGACTTGTTTCTTCTTATGATGCAGAGAACCTCCTCTGGCTTGACCTAGACACCGAGGCGCAATCCCTTTTTCAATCTTTGTTTTGGGAAAGCGATCCCTATGCATATTGATAGGGTCAAATAAGAGACTCTTGTCATTCTTCCTTGAAACGCTTTGAGTAGGTAAGTTTAGGTCCTTGTAGACAGCTTTGTAACTTAACAGAAATGCAGCCATATACCTGAGGGAAAACAACAGGCAAAAGACCTTGAAACAGTTTACTCAAAGCAATAGTCATGTCTGTCCAAAGCATGAAAAGTTAGTGCTCTAAAGATCTTCATAGCATTAATAGAATGAACTTCGATTCACCACATCAGGCAATCTTTCCAGCTTAAGTTCAGAGCTTGGTCCTTAGAAACCAGACAGAAACTGAGTGAAATTAAGTGTTATGCATTAATAAAACAACTTTTAAGCGTGTACTCCTCTTATCCTATTTATCAGGCAGAGAGAAAGAGACTATGTTTATCCGTGATATTATCCACCTAATTAAATTTATTTTACGAATATACAATTTTATCCCTAATTAATTGTTTTGTAGACTGTTATTCAAGTGAACTTCTTATTAAAGTATGTATATTAAATTGGGATAAAGTTAGAAAAAAAATTAAATTTTAAGACAGTTTTAGTATTTTTCTTGGTTTCAGTTAAACATGTATCTTATAAATAGAAACACAAACAGGAGTACACTGGAGACACAACAATCAGTTCAACCACTACCTAGATGTACATGAAGAACAACAACAACGAAACTTTATCCCCCTGGACTGAGGATTTTTCTTTCCTTTTTTCCTTTTTGGAATCAAAAGAACAATCAACGCGTCAACAGACAGATTACATAATCATCCTAGAGGTTTTTTCTGAAGTTTGGTTTGAGTCCAACCTCAACCTATTTGAACATGTTCAAGCATATATAGAAGAACCAAATCTTCTGTTCTTCAAACATATTCCTCAATATCCCATTTTTCTCAAGACCTTGTTTCCGTTGCCGGCAACAAGAGGAAAACAAAAAGCAAATTGAGCCAAAATCAATACCATAACATATTTTTCTAAGCCACCAAACATGGAGTGAAACGAATAGGCACCCCTTACCTGACTGCGAGATTCTGTGCAAATATGGAATTCGGTTTTTGTGGAAGGAAATTTCTGGAACTCTAAAAGAGATTGTTGTATGAAGAAAGATACTTGGCACATACATGTTGATTCTTGCTTTCCTAGGACTTGCCTTATTGAGCTGTGTCTGTGTTGATGGCGGACAAGACAGAGCAAGGAGACGACAAGTAATGTCTTAGTCTGTGAATTTGAACCTTATCACTGTGGAACCACTTATGTTTTGCCACAGCTGGTATGCGAAATCTAACCCTTTTAACAGCCAATCAATGAGCAGATTAGGATTTGGGTGGGCCCCACTTCTAGCTTAATTTGTGGCTCCGCCTAACGATTTTCGTGGCCTCAATTTAGCAAGTTCGTTTCACTGGGTTTTTGACCATAATAATTTTTTGAAAAAAAATAATTACCAAAATAAAGCTCTTTCCAAACTATTTCTCAAACTAAGTCTTACGTCATTAATGGCGTGAGGATTGTTTACGTAACAGCTAAGTTCCGTAGAGCTTCTTTACGGAATTGGTTTTATCTGCTAGGCCCATCTAGATTGCGTGGAAAATGTTCACTTTTTTCACGGGACAAGTCCCGTGAATAAACTTCACAGGACTTCACCCGTGAAGTTTATTATTATTATTATTATATATATATATATATATATATATATATATATATATATATATATATATATAATAATAATAATATCTAATAATAATAATAATATATAAAATAATAATAATAAAAAGTGGAATAATTTAAAACTCTACTTCATTTAATTTGAAGTCAAAAGAAAGAAAGCAGGGAGCTGAAATAACTCATTAAGAACGCTTTTTAAAAGATTACACTACACAATTTGGTTATAACAACAGATCACAATACAGGGGATCTATATATTTGTTATACACCAAAAAGATACAGATCCCAAAATCAATACTGCTGTTATACACCAAATATTTGTATAACAACAGTATTGATTTTGGGATTTGTATCTTTTTTTATAACAACAGATCACAATACAGGGGATCTATATATCTTTTTTTATACATAAAAAATACTGTTGTCCCGTGAATTATGGAATCAGACCCACTAAAGTGGGTCTGATTCCATATAAAAATATATATATATATATAATAATATAATAATAATAATAATATATAATAATAATAATAAATGATAAAAAAGTGGAATAATTTTAAGCTCTACTTCATTTAATTTGATTATAACAACAGTATTTTTTATGTATAAAAAAGATATATAGATCCCCAGATTGTGATCCATTGTTATAAAAAAGATACAAATCCCAAAATCAATACTGTTGTTATACAAATATTTGGTGTATAACAAAGCAGTATTGATTTTGGGATCTATATCTTTTGGTGTATAACAAATATATAGATCCCCTGTATTGTGATCTGGTGTTATAACCAAATTGTACCGTGTAATCTTTTAAAAAGCGTTCTTAATGAGTTATTTCAGCTCCCTGCTTTCTTTCTTTTGACTTCAAATTAAATGAAGTAGAGTTTTAAATTATTCCACTTTTTATTATTAGTATTAGATATTATTATTACTATTATATATATATATATATATATAATAATAATAATAAACTTCACGGGTGAAGTCCCGTGAAGTTTATTCACGGGACTTGTCCCGTGAAGTTTATTCACGGGACTTGTCCCGTGAAAAAAGTTCACGCCACCTAGGTTGCGTGAACATTTTCCACGCAACCTAGGTGGGCCCAGCAGATAAAACCAATTCCGTAAAGAAGCTCTACGGAACTTAACTGTTATGTAAACAATCCTCACGCCATTAATGACGTAAGACTTAATTTGGGAAATAGTTTGGAAAGAGCTTTATTTTGATAATTATTTTTTTTCAAAAAATTATTATGTTCATAAACCCTCGTTTCACTTGACGACGGTATGTTTGTTTTCTCTTAATTGCCTATTATTTAAATAAATAAAAAACCCTCTTTTAATAAAAGTATTAAATATGAGAGGAGGAAAAAAAAAGGAAAACTATGAAATTAATAAAGATTGCATACGAAAAATATTCAATGAGGAAGATAGAATGGATCATTGTCATATATTTAAAACTAAACAACATTCGACTAGATCCTATATATGTTTAAGAGTGAAACATAAGTTTTTTTTAAGAAATTTCTTGTTTTATTTTAATAGTAGTATGCCTTTTTAAAAGGCCAAAGCTGCATTTTTTTAACATATTCTCCATTATACCTTTATTTACACAATAAGTTTAATTTATTCAACACTTTAATTCACTAGTGCAAAAAAGGCTTTTAAGACCGGACGAAACAGGTACATTAGGACCGGACCCGCGACCAGTCTTATTCCAGGCGGTATTAAAAGTCAACCTTTAAGACCGGACTTTTACACGGTCTTAAAGAGTTTCTTTAAGACCGGACATTTTAAACATCCGGTCTTAAAAGTGTTTCAAAATAATAATAATAAAAACAAAAAACTCAAATGAAACAATCGGTCCCAAATCACCAAATCTAGCAACATTTTGAATGTCCCTCCGTCATCAACGACGGAGAACCAAGAAAAGATTGGAAGCAACAACAACAAGAAGAAAAACAAAAAAGATGATTACAAAGTCCAGAAATAAACAAAAATAACAAGAAACAGAAATCATTCACCATGAAAATCGAATTTGAAGTCCAGATCTACAAAAAAAGTCACAAGCTTAAAGCAACCAAATCTGAGCAGGATCCTCTTGTCGGTGCTAGCAAAGCTTCAAGCAACCAAAATCCAAATCCAAATCTGAGCAGGAGTGGTCAATGTAGGAAATAAACAAACTTAAGCAAGAAGATATCTGGGTTTGATTTCAAACCGGATCTATACGAAGGCGGCGTGGAAGGACCCATAGATCGAAGAGGAAGGAGCCGCCGTCATCCAGAATCCTCAAAGTAGTACGCTTTCGCTGTTGCTAAGGATTGGAGTCGACGCCATTGCAAAACCCTCAAAGCATCTCACTGCCAACGTTTCCAAGGATTTGATTGTGCGACTCTTATGATGACTTACGAAGATTGCGAGTAGGTTAGAGGAAGAGGATGACATTCTTGCTGAGGATTTGCCCGTGAGGCTCTTGGGACACTCGTTGAATCTATAACTAAGAAAATGTTATATCACCAAGAAGACAAAGCAAACTCACGGACTTAACAGGTTTAGCGAATGTAGTTTTTTTTAACACTTTTAAGACCGGTTTTTTGAAACAACCGGTCTTAAAAGTATATTTTTAGGACCGATTGTTTTAAACAACCGGTCTTAAAAGTGTAAAAAAAATTTAAAAAAAAAATGACCGGTGGCAATTTCGTAAATATATAGAACACTTTTAAGACCGTCTGTTTGAAACAACCGGTCTTAAAAGTGTTCTATATAATTTTTTTTTACACTTTTAAGACCGTCTGTTTGAAGCAGTAGGTCTTAAAAGTGTTCTATATAATTTTATTTTTACACTTTTAAGACCGTCTGTTTGAAACAGCCCGTCTTAAAAGTGTTCTATATAATTTTTTTTTTACACTTTTAAGACCGTAGTACTTTTAAGACCGTCTATTTGAAACAAATTAGGCCTTAAAAGTGTTCTATATAATTTTTTTTTACATTTTTAAGACCGTCTGTTTCAAACAGACGGTTTTAAATATTTTTAAGACCGTCTATTTGAAACAAATTTGGCCTTAAAAGTGTTCTATATAATTTTTAACACTTTTAAGACCGTCTGCTTGAAACCACGATCTTAAAAGTGTTCTATTTATTTAATTAGTTAGCGATACGATTATATTGTGCAATTATCTTAATTAAGTTGTTAGAGAGATTTTAGGAATTAAGTTAGCGAGATCAAGGTTTTTTGAATTTCGTAATTAAATTCTCGATTGTAATCATCTTAATTAAGTTGTTAGAGAGATTTTAGGAATTAAGTTAGCAGATCATGATTTTTGAATTTCGTAATTAAATTCTTGATTGTAATCATCTTAATTAAGATGTTAGAGAGATTTTAGGAATTAAGTTAGCGAGATCATGGTTTTATGAATTTCGTAATATATTCCGATTGTAATCCCTAAATTATAGGAACTCGCTAGGTTTATTTACTTATTAGCATCTCGTATATAATTTCAATTAAGCGAATGAATAAATCATCGCATTCTCGGACTTGATCGCGTCTTCTCACAATATTTACGAAATTGCCACCGGTCATACTTTTAAGACCGGATATTTTTAGCCTTGGTCTTAAAAGTGTTCTATATATTTACAAAATTGCCACCGGTCATACTTTTAAGACCGGATCTTTTAAAGTCCGGTCTTAAAAGTGTTCTATATATTTACGAAAGTGCCACCGGTCATATTTTTAAGACCGGATCTTTTATAATCCGGTCCAAAAAGTTCTTTATATTTACGAAACTGCCACCGGTCATACTTTTAAGACCTGATTCTCTATAATCCGGTCTAAATGAGACGGTCTTAAAGCCCTTTTTTGCACTAGTGATTAACAGCAAGTTTGATAATATATTCCAGGGTTAATGTGCAATTTTATTAACCAATTTTTTCCCGATGAGCATCTAACACAAAAAAGCTTTGGAAGAGATAAAAATACGAGTAAACAATTTAAAATGGTGTGGATTCACCAAGACCATTAAATTTCATCAAACATCTGTTAGGTTTTACTTCAAATCAACCGTGGTGAATTTAATGGACGTTCAATGAAATTTAACTACCCTAGTGAATCTGCACCAGTTTAGATTGTTTATTAGTATTTTTACCCTTTCAAAACTTCTTTGTGTCAAGAAGCTCCTCTAGAAAAATCTTGTTAGTAAAATTACACATTAACCCTATATTCAATATTTCATTACATTAATAACATTTTGTAGCACTCTATAAACATTAAAAAGTTTAAAACAGTGAATAACCTTATAGTAACTTAGTAACATTAAAGTTGCCTTATAAGTGAAAAATTACAAATTTTGATCCTGCTTATAACCTCACGTCCATGATATATTCCTCTCTAATTCAAAAACACAAAAAGTTTCCAGACTAACTTCATCTAAATTTATTTAATAAAAAATAAATGAACATGCAAGTTATTTCACACCTTAATTATTGTTTTTTTGTTTTTTTGTTTTTTTATGATCCTCTCTCTCTCTCTTCTTCTTTTTTTGCATGAGAAGCCCAAGGCCTTAGTACATAAAGATGAATCTAAAGGGGATACAAATCCCATGCACTCCTTATCCACCATAACGTGTCAGCAATCTGGTTATTTTCCCTTGTTAGGTGTTCCAACCTCACATCCCAAGCCTGTTTCAAAAGCTGTTGTATCTTTTTTCTTTTTTCTTTTTTTTTTCTCATCTGGTATCCAGACTCCAGAGCCTGTTTCAAAAGCTGTTGTATCTGAGTCAAATTCGAGGATCAATTTCCGCACTAGGCTTAATCCCTTAAACACAGCCCATTGTTCAGCTTCAATAACACTGCAGGCCCCAATGGCATGTGTGAAGCCTACAATCCAGCCCAGCAGCCCAATCACAAAGGGTACTTACAAGCTCACACAACACTTAATGTAAGAGACCTTTTGAGGGACCATCATGGGTCTTGGCTTGCTGGTTTTACCAAGATGATTGGTATATGTGATGCATTTGTAGCGGAGCTGTGGGCTATTTATGAGGGTCTCGGTCTAGCGTGGGATTTGGGCTGAAAAAAGGTCATTCTGGAGTCTGACTGTAGTGATGCTATAAATAGTTTTTTTTTTTTTTTGCCCGAAGATGCTATAAATAGTTTGATGGATGATAATTGTGTTGTTGGTAATCTTTTGGTGGATCAGATTAGAAATTTGCTGTCAAGGGGGATTGGCTGGTTACTCTGTATCATATTCCTAGAGAGATTAATGGTGTAGCGGATTCTTTAGCTAAGTCCGGTTTATTTAAGTCTGTTATTTTGAGTGATTGCCCTTCATTTTTACAATCTAGGGTGGATCAAGAGTGTTTGGGAGTTATTTCCTCTATTATGTAACCTTTTTACTTTGGCTTCTAGCCATCTTTCATATAAAAAAAAAAAACACTTAATGTAAGCTAACCATTCTTGTTCCTTATTTACAAGAGGTATTTAGAGTCTCTCAACTTTTTTTTTTTTTTATCAATTCTTATTTTACCTTTGTCCTTTTCCATCTTCTCATATCCTCTCTTATTCCCTCTCTCCTATTTTAGGGTATTTTTGAGAAAAAGATTAATATTATATATTTATTGTTTTTTACCATCTTTTTATCTACAGTATCCTGTTTAAATGTTTCTTATGAAATGAAACGGAGAGGGTACTAAATAACCAAAAAGAGTAAACATGGCAATGAATTAGGCTTTAAATAAACCAATTTAACAGGCTCAATCTAAGTGAACGAAAATTGGCAACATTTATAGAGTCCGAGCATTTGCAACCATTGACTGACTAAAACTCAGGATTACGATAATGTGTACTAAGCAATTACTACTAATTCATTTAGCTTACTTTTATCAAGAAAAGAAAAAATAGAGACTAGTAGATTTCACCAATTTAAACAATCCTTTTTTTCTTGGGGCATTGCCTAGACAGTAACAATGTCAATAGCAATAAATAGTATTTGCTTCAACGAAACTTTGGTAAGCTTCCATCATCAACTCATCAAAGCTCAGTGTGCTAGAACCCTACCAAAAAAACGTACAACTCAAATGGTCAAAGACCACATCATGAATTTCTATAATGATGTCCAAATCAGCGGAAAATTGACAATATCAGACAATATTATAAGTTCTGAGGGGAAAAAACTGGGCTTATTGCTATTCTACTGATCGCCGGGCATTGTCTTAATGATGTCAGAATCACCTGAAAATAGAAGACACCAAATCAATTAGGAAATGAAAACGGCACAGTTAATTTCAAACATTCAAATTAAAAGTTAACTATAAATACCAGGATCGATGATGCTGAGGCAGCATACTCTGTAATACTTGCCGCAAGCAGTGCCCAGATCAACATTGTCTATGTTAAGAAAGAAACCCCTCGTCAAATGATGATGGATGGTAGGAACATGGCAAAATAAGGTGTGACTCAAACACATCCACTAAATGTTAAATAAAACACCCACTGACATCAAGGAAGTATATAAAATGGCATGTCAAATTACAAAATAAGAGAAGAAGTATCTCATAAAAGTCAACAACTCATTGCTTATGGCACTACCAATACAGCTGAACCCTCAAAAGAAAAGGAAAGAAACACAGATTAAATTCATCTGCACCACTGAGAAGTGAAACTTCAAAGTAATACCACTGTAAAATCCCAATATAGTTTAGCAAGACTACAACTTAAATGAAACCAATTACAGAGCCTGCAATAAATTCAAACAGAACAATCAAATACCAGATGGATTGTCTGGCTCAACAAGATCCCAAAAGGATTTGGACTTCCAAAATAAAGGGCAAAGCAAAATGAACAACTACTGAATCAAGACAAAACAAAAATCGAGGGCAGCAGGTTCTGGTTTCTGCAGAACCCAATATAAGTTGTGCGTTAACTAGACAATATTACTACAACAGCATACACAACAATTATATAATTTTGATTCTTGTTAGAAAATGAAAATGCTTGACAAAATTTAATTTAAATTTCCATTCACATATAAATAATAAATTACTTGGCTAAAAAATATAAACAATAAATTATACAGAAGCTTTCAAAAATGGTTCACAAATAAAATTTGTTAGTTGGCTATTTTCCTTAGAAAAACCCATCCAGAACCAAAAGAAACCTGATGTATGAGCTAGTTTGACTCAAATCAGCTCTTTTATGCAAGTTCCTTGCAGCTGCAAGTGAGAAAGCTCAACCATGAATTCTTGAAGCATAATGTTTCTTTCTACTTCATGTCTAACACATGAATAGACAAACTTTGAAACACTTGAATTATGATTTAATAAAAGGGCCGACAATTACAAATTATTTTATGCAAGATGCAAATTTCAATGAAGAAAGACACTCACCATAATAACCAATACCATATTTTTATTACCTATTAATGTTTCTGATGAAATTTTCTAACTAAACTAGAAAATGAATCAGCAAGCTGAAAGGCATAACAGAACTATTCATCATCGAACGCTAACAGTCATAAATATTCAGATAACGATTCAGCAGAACCAAAAAAGCTCTCTCAACAAAGTATAACAAGATGAAATGATACATAACAAATGCAGTACATAAGAATTAAAATTCCTGTTATTTCAGAAAGATGAGGTAGCAAGAGATACTCACTCCCATTGTAATGATGAACTCCAACCTTCGCCAACATAGCATAGTATTCTATTTCGGACTTCCTCAAAGGTGGGCAGTTGTTGGCAATAATAATCAGCTTCCCTGTAGAGAAGCAAACCGTAAATGAAACAATTTCTACATCATTTGTAAATTACTCAATAAAGTAATGCTCCTATGCAAATAACTGATGTGATTTATATGCCCTGCCTACATTTAAAATACTACCTCCCATCTTAATTATAAGAACTATAGTGTAAATTGCACTACAAAAGTTCCTATAACTATAATTAGAAATAGGACCGGAGGGAGTATGAATCTGCAATCTATTATTTGTTTTAGTGTAATCCGCATTCGCCCACTTAACCCGAATATCAAGTGAAAAGAATTTTCACAGCTAAACTTAGCAACTTAGTACAAAAGAACTCATAAAACTAGGGAAAATGCGATCAGAAAGAGCCACTCAGCATAAACCATTACCTTTAGAGTTCCGAAGGGACTTCAGAACTGTTTTATAACCCAGGGTATATTTCCCGCTCTTCATCACAAGAGCGAGTCTGTTATTGATACTCTCATGGGTCTTCTTCTGAAAAAGTCAAATCACAGAAACCATTAGCTAGCCGTTTGGATGATAAAGAAAGGCGAAGACGAAATCTGATCAGTTGATAACAATAAAGCTACCTAGGATCGAATCAACCACATTACGATAGAAGGAAAAAGAAATGGAGACATTACCGTCTTCTTAGCTGCCACCATTGTGATCGTTCGGAGGTGTTGTTATTCTCTCTGTTTCAATTCGTCAAAAGAAACCCTAATGTTCAGCCGCCAAGGGTCTATATATAGGAGGTGACAAAAGTTAGGGTTTTACGATGTCTTGAATTCCAATAATTTTCTAACCCGAATTAATAAATTAATCAAACAAATATCACCTAACTTTATTAAATTTATATAGGATTTCTTTTCATTTTTGAAATTTATATAAATTCATGATAAAATGCAATAAAATTTGTGAGATTTTACTGAAATCGGAAATACTCCCTCTGATCCTAATTATAAGACCAAGTTGATTTTTTTAGAGATATTAAGGAAGCTAATTAAATTGTTTTCTCATTTGATTCATCGAAATCTTTGGTTCCAACTAATCCGAATTTCATCCCGCGTCGGGTAGGGGAAGAGCTCTCAATACTATTTTCTTCATTCTCACATCTTAAACCGAAAATGTGGTTAAGAGAAAGTAAGTATCTTTCCACTTGTTCTCAATAGTTGTTAATTATTTTTTGTATCCCACCCAATTCATCGGAACCTTCGGTTTCAACTAATCCAGATTTTGTCTCGCGTCGGGTCTACAGTCATGAGGGAAGAGCTCCCGATACTGTAACACCTCAAATCCAACACTCGAAAACTTAGCCAAAATGTTTGAAATATCTCCAACAAGGATAATCATCAACCAAATCATTAAATAGCATAACCATTTCGAATATAATTCATATTACAAAGCCAAAATATGTTTTCAAAATATTCCAGAGTTTAATACAATGTGGAAGTCTTAGGGTCATGGCAAATAAAAATAACACAACATAACCTACAGGAGTACAAAAGAGCCTTCAAAGCTCATTCCAGAGGTGCCTTCCCTTGTTCCCTACTAGGATATTCACCTGAAAAATGTTAATATGGGATGAGATTCCACGTCTCAATAACTGCTGAACATTCTACCGTACACATGCAAATCATATATGACCAAAAACAAGAGATAATAAAATACCTTGATTTATATACATTTATATTCTTCCAAAAAATCACATAAAAGGATTTTACAAAAATATTTACCATTTTATCAATTTAAACTACACAATAATATATATGCAATATGCATCCTCCCTTATATCCTCTTTGATCCTTATACCGCTGACTGGAGTCATAAGCTAACACATAGTCCAACAGAAACACATTCATGTGACTGAATTGTTCCAAGCTCACCAAAACTTAAGATATATTCGGCCAAAAGTATAGAGCTTAAGTATGGACTATGGCTCCCCTCCTTATCTGAATAAAAGAGGTGTCACATGTCCCACAGCTCCAATGTAATCCCGGCCAGAGGAAAACATGGAAGAAGGCGCCCTGAAAAGTACCAACCACTGTGCACCGAGTGGTGGCATAAAAACATATCATAGAGATTCCTTCAAACTCCAACCCATCACAAATACAACCGCCATGATAAATGTACTCATTCAAAATTAATGCATTACACTTCTATTTATATCAAATATAATCATAGAAATTCATGGATAATAAGCAGTATCACTGTACGTATTCGTGAATAGTAAATCACAATGCTTATACGTGAATAGTAAATACTGTATGTATACATGAATAGTAAATAGTAAATCAGTATGTATAAATAGTAAAATACTGTATATGTATAAGTGAATAGTAAAATACTACGTATAAGTGAATAGTAAAATACTGTACATATACGTGATTAGTAAATCAGAATGTATAATACATGTAAATAGTGCCATGTATGAAATACAAATACAAATCTAAAATTCCCAGAGTAGAATCTTAAAACCTTATAACCCATAAAATATTTTATCATATATATTAGTCTAAAAATAATAGTATAAGCATAAGAAATATAACCATACATAATTCACAAGTATAATGAAGAATATCCAGAGTTACCTGTTACTCTTTAGCTCTCAAATAATCACCAAAATGCTACTACAAGGCTCCCAAAAATCCAATTTATAAAATCTAAGGCTCTTCTAAAAGCTCCAATTCCTCAGATGTTGTGCTTCATCTTCTTCCTTTTCTCCTACGGCCTCTCACTCTCTCCCTCTCTTTCTTTCTTTCCTTCCTTCCTTTCTTTCTTATTTCTTTCTCACTCTTTGCCTTTCTTGAGTGTTTGTGTGTTGTGGAAGAAGAGAAAGAATGAGGTATTTATAGAGTTTATGAACCTCAACTACTTCTCAATCCAACTACCACACACATTTCCATCTACCATCTTCTAACTACCATACAACTTCATCTACCATCACATTTCCATCTACCCTCATTTATCTACCATACATATCTTCATCTACCATCTAACTACCATGCACATTTCCGTCTACCATCTTTTAACTACCAAATATTCATCTTCATCTACCATTTAAGTTAATATCTCCCACAATATACTTATTCCAAATTTTCATAATGTATACGTGAATAGTACCGTATATATGAATAGTACCATATACATAAATAGTACCGTATACGTGAATAGTACCCATGCGAGCAGGCGCTATGGCAGCGGCGGCTGCTGCTTGTGGCATCAAAGGAATGGAATCAAGGTGTAAGGCGTTTGCCGGTCGAAAGCTGTGGACTGCTGAATTTGGTTTCGGTGCGTGATTCTAGCCCTGAAACTGCATACGAACCTTCATGAATTCAAGAGGGTGAATGGAACACCCAGTAATAATGGAAGCTTTAGAGACACCGACGTTGTCGACATTGTGACAATCAATGGAAGACGAAGACACTAAGACAATGACGGAGTAATAGTTCGTTGGCCAATCTACACCTTAATTGTGTTTATTTTCACTTTTTAATTGTTGATTGGTAATTTTAGTACCCTCAATTGATTTTTGTGCCAGATGCTCCTTGGGTAATAGTTCGTTGGCAAATCTGTATCTTAACCCTTTTTTTAAACCAAAATACACGTCAATTTATTCAAAATTTATAAAAGCGTAGTAAATGCCCTTTCTACCATTTATTATCCAATTGATCCTAATCTGAATCCGAAATAATCATAATTAGTGTAAATAAAGTTAGGAAATAAGAAAAAAAACCATAAAAATATATATATAATTAACATAATAAAATAGGGATTTCTTTAGGAGAGCAACCTCTCCATTTTCTTTTGGGTTAAGGTGCAAAAATGCACATTTTTTTATCCTAAGGAGCGCCCAACACCAAATATTTTTTTAAATGCAAAAATGCACACGAGGTTATAAATTAGATGCAAATATACCGTTTGATCATTAAGGTTGACTTTTTTTGTTACCTCGATGATAACGTGGCTTTCAAAAATGTAAAAATACACATGTGGCTTGGTAGGAAGAGCGGCTTTTTTCCCAATTTGCCCCTTATTAAATAACTATTTACCAAAATGCCCCTATCTGGAAACTATTTCCCAATATGCCACTGTCAAAAAACTATTTCCCAATGTGCCCCCTGTTTAGTCGACTAAAACCATGGTTTAGTCGACTAAAACGCGGGGCCAATTTTTTTTTGAAGACCCCGCGATTTAGTCGACTAAAAAACCCATTTAGTCGACTAAATCATTAAAAAAAAGGTTAAAACTTCGGAAAGCCATAACTTCTGGCTCGGAAGTCCGAATCAATTGATTCTTTTTCTGATTCCACATAACTTTTTGAGATCTATGCACTGACATAAAAATTAACTTCCATATTTAATGAAGAGAAATGAGCAAAAACAAGTGATTCTTTATTGTGCAGGAGATACTAACAATTCATTAAATATAATCAAGTGATTCTTTAATATATATATATATATATATATATATATATATATATATATATATATATATATATATATATTTGTTAGAAATTGAACTCCAATAAAGAATTTCTTTATTCATCCGTGATTTATTCCTCTTAAATGAGGTATATTTATACAGATGAAAAATTAACAAAGAACTAGCAATAAAGCAGAAATAATCCTAAATCAACAACTACTAGCTAGGAAGTAGGAAACAACCTAACAACTGCTACTTATTTGAAATTCCTAAAAGAATGGAAATAACAATAATTCAAAATTTTTTCTATATATATGTAAAAAAGAAAGTTGTTATTTTAATTATTTCTATTTCAAAGTTTAAATTTTGAATTATTGTTATTTCCATTCTTTTAGGAATTTCAAATAAGTAGCAGGTTGTTAGGGTTGTTTCTAGGGGTGGAAATAGGTCAGGCCCCTATCAGCGCCTCTGACCTAGCCTGTTTAGGGCACAGTCGAGCCTGGCTCCGGCTTTGTTTGTTAAAAGGCCGTGCCAAGGCCTATTTAAAGGCCTAAATGTGTAAATAGGCCAGGCCTATGTTATTAAGGCCTGACCTGTAAGCCTTCAGGCCTGGCCTATTTACACATTAATTAAATATAATTATATTTATATTATATAAATAATTTTTTTTTTATTCTTATATTCTACTAAAACCTTATATTTATATAGTTTTGATAGGCTCAAAATGTACAAAAGCCTATTTATGGCCTACAAGGCCTACAATATGAGGCCTTTTTAAAGGCCTACATTGTAAGTAGGCCTTTAAAAGGCTTCGAGCTCGACCAGGGCCTTATGAAGGCTCGGGCCTGAGCCTAAAAAAGCTCGCATTCGAGCTCGAGCCCGAGCTCAGGCCTTCTACCACCATTACAGGCTCAGGCCTATTTAGCCAAAGCCTAGCCTGGCCTGGCCTATTTCCATCCCTAGTTGTTTCCTACTTCCTAACTAGTAATTGTTGGTTTATGATTATTTCCTGCTTTATCGCTAGTTGTTGTTAATTTTTCACCTGTATAAGTATACCTTATTAAGAGGAATAAATCACGGATGAATAAAGAAATTCTTTATTGGAGTTCAATTTCTAACAATATATATATATATATATATATTAAAGAATCACTTGATTATATTTAATGAATTGTTAGTATCTCCTGTACAATAAAGAATCACTTGTTTTTCCTCCTTTCTTTTCATTAAATCTGGAAGTTGATTTTTATGTCAGTGCATAGATCTCAAAAAGTTATGTGGAATAAAAAAAAAGAATCACTTGATTCAGACTTTCGAGCCAGAAGTTATGGCCTTCCGAAGTTTTAACCATTTTTTTTAATGATTTAGTCGACTAAATGGGTTTTTTAGTCAACTAAATCGCAGGGTCTTCAAAAAAAAATTGGTCCCGCGTTTTAGTCGACTAAACCATGGTTTTAGTCGACTAAACAGGGGACACATTGGGAAATAGTTTTCTGACAGTGGCACATTGGGAAATAGTTTCCAGATAGTGACATTTTGGTAAATAGTTATTTAATAAGGGACAAATTGGGAAAAAAGCCCAAAAAAAGCACCCAATACCAAGTTCTTTTTTTAATTTAATAATTTTATCTCAATTAAAGGAAAATTATTATTTCTCTATGTATAGTTCTTGGAAAGCCAACTTTTTTATTTCCATAATTTTTTTTAAATCCTTATTAAATTTTCTAATTAATAAATGAGTATTTATACATTTGAAATTTGAAATTATAAATACTATATTCAATTATAAATAATTTCAATTTTTTGATCGAAAAAATTGAACCAAAAATTAGTTAAATAATTTTTCAATCAAACCTAAAAATATTATTTAATTTTTATTACATTAAGAAATATGCAATATAAACGTTTACACATCTAAATGAGTTATTTCTATTTATATGATGAATGAATGTTATAGACTTATAGTTATAAAGTTAACTTTTTCAAAGTAAATGAATTATTTTTTTTATAAAATAAATGAATTATTTCTTTAACTATTTATTTTTTCAAAAAATTAAAGTTATTTTTAACTAAATATATTATTTATAATATTAAAATTCAAATGCATAAATAATCATTTATCATTATTAATTATAAAATTTAATAAGGATTTAAGAAAAGAAAAAAATTATGGAAACAAAATTCTTATCGTTTTTACCTATTGAATAAATCCTCCTTCCCAAGATAATAAATCAGAAGAAAAAATTTGGCCTCCCAGGAATTATACCTAGAGAAATAATAATTTTCCTTCAATTGAAATAAAATTATTAAATTTTAAAAAAAAGCACTTGGTGTTGGACACTCTTTTGGCCAAACCATGTGTGTATTTTTGCACATTTGAAAGTATTTTTGCACCTAATTTGTAACCATGTGTGCATTTTTGAACCTAAAAAAATCACTTGGTGTTGGGCACTCCTTGGAGTAAAGCACATGTGTATTTTTGCACCTTAACATTTTTTTCCGTTTGTCCTCTTCTCTCATCTTTCCTTTTTAAGCAATAGATCAATATTTGAATAGTTCTTATTTAATTTTGTGTAAAACTATTATCAAAATGTTAAATTATAAGAAAGGAAAATAATTAACTAAATTTGAATATGAATAATTTAATACTAAAATAAAGAAAAAGAACATTTAGTATAAAACTAAATTTAGACCATTTAAATGTTGATCTTATAATTATAAAAGGAAGAGGATGGGAAGGGAAAAGGAGAGGTTACTCTCCGATATCTTACCCTTATCAAATATGTTCTATTTGGGCTAGTATTTTTTCTCGCATAGATGGCAAGCACATTAATTTCTCTCGGGGGTGTTATAGAAGAAAGGAAATATGTTCAACATCATCGATTGTTTGGACTAAGTGCGGTGAGTCTCTAGAAATGAGGATGATTTTATGAAGGCCTGGGTTTCTAAAACCCCCCAATTGCTATAATATTTTGATGTAATTGTGATTTTGTAGTTGATTATCATCATATAATAATGTATAATATTTTGATGTAATAATTGCCGCCTCTAAGCGATGATTAATGAAAAAGTTTGTCTTTTATGTTTTTTGATAGTTCTTATTGATGATCATCTATCTCGTGTTATTAATCTCTTGTTGATGAAAAAGTTTCAACCTTTAAGGTGAAAGGTCTCATTTTTAAAATTTTATTTCTATGTTCTAAGAATTACATTTTAGACCGGTTGATTTGAAAGACGAGGTTGTTATTGTTAGTTCCCAGTGTTTTGATGATAACAAGGCTTAAAAGATTGTTAAGGTTTTGAATCAGACTCAACTTGTTTGCATCTCTCTGAGTAAATGGTTCTCAAGTATAGCTTGTCAGATTCTCTAAACAACTTCTGATTATGATTCTCGAGAATGGACTCGTGATTCTCGAGAATGGAATTTTGACTCTTGAGTATATGCATAGTTGTTCACTTCCAATATCTTATCTATCATCAGAACAATTCTCGAGAATGGGTAAGTGATTCTCGAGAATGGGTAAGTGATTCCCGAGAATGATTGATTCAAGATATTACATGCTTTCTGATCATATTATTTTCAAGTAGTGATACTTTGATGATTCTCGAGTATGAGTAAATTGATTCTCGAGAATGCTTAATTACTCATGATTAAAAGCTCTCTGATTGTATCATTCTCAAGTATCCTTAATTTGATTCTCAAGTATTGAAACACCCGTCCTTTTGACGCCCTTATTTATCAAAGTTATAGCGTACAGGCATCGAAGTAATTTGGATGACTTAATTGCGGAATAAAAGTTTCACAAAATAACTTAGTTTGAAAAAATGAGGATAAATTTTTCGCGATTCGAATCTATCTCATAGTGGGTTCTTAGAGCCCGTTTGGATCCTCTTATTTTTAAGCTAAAAGCTACTTTTAAGCTAAAGCTAAAAAAAAGAGCTTTTAAAAAGAAGCCAAAAGCTGTTTAGTGATTATATATAAATTTTTTAGCTTAAAAGTTACTTAAAAGCTGAAATTAAAAATAAGCTGTTTGACAAAATTTTTGTTATAAGCACTTTTTCTAATAAAAATTATCATAAAAGGTACTCCCTCCGATCCTAATTATTGGACAACATTTGGGAGTTAATTTTGGTCCTAATTATAAGACAACATTCTAATTTTTGTCAATTTCTTCCTAAAATACCCCTATTTTATTCTCTCAAGTGTGTTTGATTTTTTGTGAGTATATGTATATATATGTGTGTGTCTATGTATATATGTATGTATATATGTGTGTGTCTACACACAAATATATATAGACACACACACGTGTGTGTACATATATAAACACACACACATATATATACATATATGTCTTTGTGTGTATGTGTGTTTGTGTTTTTATATGTGTGTGTGGATATATGTACACACACATATATATGTATATATATATATATACATACATATATGTATGTATAGTAAGATCATTATTTCAATTAGATACTGTGTGAAAAGGAAAATTCTAAAGTTGGAGAGGTATGTGGCAGGAGCTAATGATTCATTTTTAGTTATGTCATTTTAAATTTATATAAGGGCATTTTAGGAAAATGAGTAAAATTAACTAATTTAACTTCTTTCCTTAATCTCTCCAAAATCGGTTAAATATGTCTTATAATTAGGACCGGAGGGAGTATATTATAATAGGGCGGTGGTGGCGGTGGTGGCGGTGGTGGTGGCAGTGACAGAGGAGGTGGTGGTGGTGGCGACGGCAGTAGCGGTAATAGTGTTCAATCGAGAGATTACAGGTTCTCTTTTCTTCTTCTTTTTTTTTTTTAAAAAAAAAGAGCTTATAAAAAAAGAGCTTAAAAATAAGCTCCTCATAGGAGCTTATTTTTAAGCTCTTTTTTCTTCATTATAAAATAAGCTCTTATAATTATAAGAGCTTATGTAAAATCCTGTTTGGCCTAGCTTATGCTTATAAGTAGAAGATAAGCTAAAAATAAGCTAGGCCAAACAGGCACTTAGTACAGTAATCCAAAATAGACAGATGACAAACGTTAAAGTACAGTCTAACTACTCATATTTTCCCAACAAATTCCATCTGTTGTAATTCTTACAGCTGCATCTTGCCTCTTAATCCCGAACCACTACCGGTCTCTTTCATGCGGTCTGGAGTTCAAATGAATGAACCCCAGGGGTAATAGTTAATCTCATGAACAGATATGTAGCATAAATGATAATATAGCACATGTTAAACATAGAATCATTTACAAGTAAACAAGTCGCACCGTAATCAAGAGATTAACGGCCAAGGACCGCAGCCTTTATTAGGACACGCAGCCCTATGAGACACGCAACCTCAATCCATAGCTAGGAAAAACATAACATGTAAATCATCTATCAAACATGATCAGCTAATACATGAACACATACATACATGCTAACAAGATTACAGTTACCCACCTCAAACTTGAATCCTTACTTTGTCCGAAGGTGTTGGGATCGGTAGAGGTGTCAAGGTATGCCTAAAAATGTTTATCATTGTCATTAGTCACTTCTTACGTCGCAAAGTAACTAACTACACGAATTATTTTTAGAGGAATAAAAATGATTATTAACCCTAAAAAAATTCCCTTACTAATAATACCCTTTTATTTATTTATTAATTAATAATCCCCTTTTTACTAATAATAATAACAATATTTATTTATTTAATTATTTTTATTTGACTACAATTAGTTTAATAAATATTGCCACCACATAAAATATGCTTTAATGATACATACATATCTATCTATATATACTTTATGACAGCAAGTTCTCATGTCAGTAAGGTTTCCAATCTCTCTTCATATATATATATATATATATATATAGTATTATACATATATATACACACATTAATAAAATAATTCCCAAAGCAACTAACATCAGTATAGTATTATGTATATAAATTTATATATAATACTATATCTATATTAAAAGCAAACTGATCACACACACGTACAACATCTATATATATATAGTATTACACGCACACACTTTTATATATGCATATAGAAAGTAACACACAGTAAGGTCTCTTCCAATACTGATGTATATAATATATAAGGTATCTTCCTTTTTAATATATAAAAGAGAAAAGGATATGTATTCTCACAAGCTTCAACTATATATATAAAAGCAACACACAGTAAGGTTTTCTTCTCTTATGTAGTTACGAACACACACACATCTATCAGCAAAAGTCTCTCCCCCACTTTCTTATGCAGCAACGAAACTATATACCTTCATATATAACTAAAAAAAAACATATACAGACCCTTACTTTCCCATAGGCCATAACCTCAAAAATGAAGAATCTGAATTCATCAAGCTGATCTCACAACGTCTTTCCCTCTTTCTTTTTTTCCTTATCAGTTACCTATATGTGGCGCTAGGATACCATATACCTATATATTATATATTTATATATATACCCACACACACTTATAGTAAAACCTTCCTATTCTCTTTCTTTTTCCCAACTGCAGTGATACATATTTATCTCAGCAACCACTTCTGTTTTTTTTTTTTTTTTTTAATATCATCCATTTAGCAACCAACCCCAAAGCTCATTCCTACAACTTCTATACATAACCTTGCATGGGTTTAAGAAGGAAAAGAAAGCTTAAAACTTACCTCTGCTTCCTGGTTTCAAAAACAGAGCAAGGTGTTCACAGTTTAAGTCTCCCTCTGCTCCCTCTCCCTCTCTCTATCGTCGGCTTGGTTTTGGTTTTCGGTACAGCAATGTGGATGAAAAGGAGTCCAGAAGCAGTGATTAAATAAGGGACTAAGGGCCCAGTCCGTTGCAAATAAGCACATTGGTCCGATGGAAAAAATGGCCAACGGTTTAAAGCGTTAAGGTCGAGATGTGTGGGCTGGGTTGTCGATGTTGGTGATCTCACTCTGTGATGCTGTGCTCAAACCGAGATGATTTGGGATACTGGTTTGTTAACTTATTTTAGTGTTTCCGTTATTGACGCTGATTACTTGCTGATCTGTTTTTAGTTTCCTTTCTTCTCTCATTTTTTCCACTGTGAACTTCTGCATGTTTGACCGAAGAAATAAGGAAAAGCTGAGGACATATATGTCCTGCCTCTGCGTTTTCATCTTTTATGTTATCATAGGTTATCGGCTGGGTTTATTTAGGATAATGGGTTGATGTGTGTATTATATGGGCTTTATGTATTTGTATTGAGAGACAAAGCAAATATCCCACTTGATTCTCTATAGGCCTCTTATTTGTAATTTAGGTCCATTTCTCATTTAATTGAAATTATTGGATAAATACTAGAAATAAATCCTTAATTCCATATAAGGTTTTTTTATTATAATATTACTAGGAAAATAATTTCCTACTTGTCCGAATATCATTCATAAAATTTTTAGGCATAAATTATTCCTTGCTTGAATTATTATTTTCCCAAAATAATTTGATTAAGGAAAAAATAAGCCTAAATTTTCAATAATTAATTATCATAATTATTTTAGACTAAATTTCATAATTTAATTCCCATGAAATATCTCAAATTTCAAATCCCAAAATTTGGGATATTACAAGTATCATCGAGAGAAGCTTCAGTAAACACCTTCGACTAAGAGCTACTCAAGAATGATATGAGCAATTATCGAGAATGCATTCTTATCTTTTCTATCATTTTCCAGTATCGCTAATTCATTCTTAAAATCACTAGGTAATCATTTATTCTTTCTTAATCATACCGAAACTTATCTATATCATATTTAATCATCTTTCTGATTAAGTTTTAGTTGATTAACCTTGTTTAAATTAAATTTGAGCGAAAAGCAATCCGACGTGGCAGACGCATTTAATGCAACTCAGAAAAATAGAGCAACAATCGAAATTAGTCCTCGTAGCAGACGAAATCATTCCTTCGAGGCATACCTATTCCAGCTATTATTCTGAGTCACTCTCTGCACAAATACGTCGACGGCGAACGTATTTAATGAAGCAACGGTCGACTGTTCACAACGGGCTGCACTTGTGCCTAACAGATTTACGAAGAGTCTTAACGGCTAGTTTACGAAGCTTCACAACGGCATTAATGGCCGACGCTATAAAAGCTCACCACATTCAATTCCCCCAACAACTGAAAACTCAGCCAATTCAATTCTGTATTATTGCAATTAACTGTTTCGTTACTTTCATTTAATATCTTCGGATATTTTTATGTACTTCAGTAATTATCATTTATTTACTCAGTGAGGATTTAAACACTATTTGATTGTCTTAGTGGTTAAAATCTTAAGGTTGTGGAACCTTAAGTGTGGGTGTACAATTACAACTTGTAAGGGGGAATGAGTCCTAGTGAAAGGATTATCTCGAGTATAGAGTGTGTAATTGTGTTTGTGTTTATTTGATTACAACTTGTAAAGGGGAGTAACTAGTGAGAGGATTACTCGAGAGTTAATCAAGTTTCGAGATAGTGAAATCCCAGAGTGTTTCTGGGGACTGAACGTAGGTCAAGAGTTGAACCGATTATAGGTTCGGTCTTAATAAAAATAGACTTTATAAATTGGTCATCAATACAAAATCGGACATAAATCTAATCTAAAAAGCGAATTTCTACTGGCCTTAAAACCCCTTTTTTAAGTAGTGTAAACAAGAGAAAAATGATACAAGAACTAGGAGCATGTTTTATTTTTAAACAAATATATAGGAACGTGTTCAATCGACTTGATTCATTATTTGTTCCACAACACGATATCCATTATTATATGTTATTATACATGAATAAACATATTTTATCTAGTACTGGTGACAAAGATGTATACTGCCTGCTTCTTATGAATTGTATTTGTAAGGCCTGAAGCAATTTAAACCCCATTTATCTCTT
This sequence comes from Acacia pycnantha, assembly GCA_025563575.1. Taxonomy (NCBI): domain Eukaryota; kingdom Viridiplantae; phylum Streptophyta; class Magnoliopsida; order Fabales; family Fabaceae; genus Acacia; species Acacia pycnantha. Next base: position 5,632,390 of record JAMWYP010000002.1, on the reverse strand, counting down.
TATATATACATAGACACAAACCCCATTTATCTCTAGCTGGTGGGATTTTTTATTTTGGTTTTATTAATTTTTTTATTTTCATTCCAATGAAAAAAAAGGTAAGGTCTGATATGGATGTCACTGTGTCACATGACATGCCTACTAGGCAAAAGTTAAGTCTAGTGAGTCAACTAACGGTCAAACATCAATGTTGCACTATTTTTAAAACGAGCTTGTACTTCCCCATGCGATGCACGAGATGATAATACTTTATGGGTTATTTAAACATATTTTGATTCCTAAATAATGCAACTTTTTTGTCTTTAAAGAATATTAAAACATCATTATTAATGAATGACTACATATTAGAAACAATTTTTTAAAGTATTTTAAATACTATAATGTGGACTAAGAGAAATCTCCCCCAGACATCACCATCAAGGAACATTAAAATTGATTTTTTGATCTCCACCATTTTTTAAAAACAATTGGTATATGTGGAGAACTTGAAATAAGATGTCAAAGAGATCCAGCCAAATAGCTTCAAAAATTAACTATATGTTACATCATAGTTGTCACTGGTCTTGTGGAATCAGAAGGGATTCTCTCCTTTGCCACTATTCCTCGCTATCATCCGCTGCTTTAAAACACATCGTTTTTTGTACAAAATGAACATGAGAGGTTTAACTTGGGTGAGAGACACGATGAAAGAGATGATGTAATGTCATGCCACATGTGAACGAAAGGATTAAAGTTGGAGTGAACTAAATTTTCACTTTAAGTTATTTTAAGTAATATTTTTTAGAAAATAATTTTTCTTAACCTAAAAACTCTAGAAACTCCCAAAAGAATTTGAGAAGCTGATAAATAAATCTTTTTTTCAGTTTTTCAAAAAAAAAAAAGCTGAGATAATATTTAAAAAATAAAATATATGCAAGTAAGTAAATTAATAGAATAATAATAATTTATTTCAAATTATTTAATTTACATATATATAATTTTTTACATATATGAATATGTAATTGAATTCTATGATTTTTTTCTTAATGAGAAAATAATTTTTTAGTTTAAAAAAAAGAAAAATAATTTTTCTTAACCTAAAAAGTCCAAAGAGATTTTAAGATATTAAGTAAATCTTTTTTTAGTTAAAAGAAAACTGAGATAATATTAAAAAAAATTAAATATATGTAAGTAAATTAGATAGAATCAATATATATAACTGTTTGAATTATAAAATGCCTTTTCTTCTTGCTATGCCTCTCATTAACAAAAGTTGGAGTAAGAAATTTGATATTCATAAGGATTAACGTCAACCATTAATTAAATATATAAATCAAGTTTTAAAAGAATTACTGGTACATACTACTTTATAAATTTATAAATACAATCTAACCCGAAAAATATATATAAAAATAGAAATTTTTGTTTTTGACAATCTAGTAATTTAGAAGTAAGGAAAAATAAATATATATTGATAAAAAATCATGTAATTTTTATCCCTAAAAAATTATCTCAAGTAATACCTGAATCTAATTGGAGACAAAAGTGTATAAAAAAACATCATGTCTCAGTGTATATTAGGATGAGATTAGTGACATTACAAACACATACTGAGATAAATATATTTTACCTGCCGCTTATAGTTGGTCAAAAAGCAAAGATAAAAAGGTCACAGTAAAAACAGTACCCTTTTCAATGAAAGTATTGAAACAACAGTAGTAGTAATAAGACCATTAGCAACATGGAGATACGTGACATAATGAATATGGAAACATATCATGGAATGAAGAACTACACGAAGCTCAATATTACTTGTATACACAAAAGGCCAGCTACATTCAGGCACCTCAGTCATCGTCATATGAGGTACAGAGCGAAGCAGAGGTAAGGATAAAAAGCATATGCGTACTGCCTGGTTTGTCAAGATAAATTTCAACTTGACCATAACACAGATTTGATCCGGAATAAATACCAAATAATGAATGCATTCATAAAGATGCTTTGTAAAGAAGTCGGAGTTCACAGACGCAGAGCTAATGCCTTCCTGTTTTACAACTGTGAAGTTCGATGAGTCAAACGAAGCATATTCTGGCAATGGGATGTGAAAGTATGCAAGAACGAGAGCAGCTGCTTTCTGAGGTGGTTCATGCATGTAGGCTCTCTGCAGAACAAAGAGGAAAATGGTTAATAAAAATATTACAACCACAGGTTAAGTTTAGGCATATTAGCACAGATCTAGAGATGCAAATACCTCTAAAATAAGCCTTTTAATTTGGTTTTGTTCATTAAGGTTCCTGATTTGGACATCAGGATTCAATAAAGGATTTAAACAAAGTACTTCAGAGTAAGGGCTACTTTAGCATTTCAGTCATAGCCTAGACGCTACCCTGTCTACAAATAGGGAGCTATCCAAAAACAGTAGCCACCTTTCTCTAATAGTTAGTGGTATCAATAAATCAGAGTATTGAGCCTTTTAAAGTGTGTCCATTGTGTTATTCCTTTTGGTTATACATCAGCTAGTATAACTGACAGCAGAAAAAGTCGAAATTTTGAGCTGTATACTTGTCATGAAATACAAACTATACATGAGTTATGTAGAATTTCAGCAAATTTAGTGTGAAATGAAGGTGAGCTCAACATCTACCATACCCTGATGAGATAGCAACCAGAAGAAGAAATTTGGAAAAAGAACATAAACAGGAAGAAGCCGTGGAGAGATTTAAATGCGAAAAAAAAACACACATCAAATTCATTATCTTACAAAAGTACTCATAAAGGAAAACAACTTCATGAGCTTCCACAACTTCTCAAAGTTGCAAATTATTTGAATATAACATGGGATCATCATGAGCTTCCAAAACCACACACCATGTCAACTGTAGGATCCAAGGATGAAAACATGACACGTTAATCAAAACCAACGCATTGGGAAGAGGGAATTTGAGGGAAATGCAGGTTAGAATTTCATTACGGGATAAACTGAGAATGATGAATAAGCTATCATAGGATAATCATGATCTTTGTTTAGAGATTAGTTTTAAAGCATATACACTTCTTTTTTTTTTTTTTTTTTCAGTTTTTCCATTTTGTTTTATATATAACTTAGCATGATCTGAAAAATATTTGATGACTACTAAGCTATCAAGTCAACAATTGAAATCACAAAGATAGTGAAGGAGCCCAGCGTGTACCTTAACCTGTGCATTGTCTCCAAACACTTCTCCCCTCATAAGTCCTTCAAAATGATCATTTGCCTGTAAGTATACAAGTCCACATGCACCACTACATATTACTGCAGGTATCATTTTTTAGTTTCTTTATTTTTAAACTATGAACCACCGATCTAATGCTTTCAAGGCTAGATACCCTTTACATATGATATACTGAGCTACCAACACAGACAACAAACTTTGATAAAGCTTCTGGTTAGGAGGAGAAGGAAGCGACGGTGAAGGAAGTGCAAGAACAAATAAATAGTCAGAAAGCCAAAACCAGAACAGAAACGAATTCGCAAACAGGGGAACATAAAAATATATATAATATTCTGGCAGACTTCCCTTCGTTCATATTATCTGCCCTTCTTGAAAAATGACTAGTAGACAAAAAGCAACGGCGACGACATCTAAGAGGATAAGCATGATCACCGACAGGGAGGCAAGGAAGGCAAAAAAGAAAAAAGAAAGAACTGATAATGAAAAGCATAAAAATAAATTCGAAGTCAGAAAATAAAGTAGATAAGAATAGTATGTAATGAAAGACGAAAATATAGGACAAAAACAGGGGAATCAAGCTGGAACGTTTGGAGTACAAACCATAAAGCTGGAAAGAACAGAGCTTTCACTGGCCTGTCTGTAGTTAAAAGGTGCTCGCCGAGCTAGGCCAAGCTTCCTCACCGCTGCTTCTTCCTCACCATTGCCACCATATCTCCAACGGGTATGAAATCAGCTTCTTGTTATCCATGGCGTTAACCAGAAAATAGAGAATGGATCTGTTGGTTCGAATCTGATGCTCCAAAACGTGCACCTCCCCTGGTCCAAGGAATATGAGTTCACTTCAAATAAGAGCTACAAGCTTCATCGACGATGCTTCTTTGCCAACGTCATCACCGCCATCTCTCTTAGAGGTATTTAATCAACTTCTTGTGAGAGATAGGAGAAGAAGGATAGTGGATAAAGATGAAGAAGAATGAAAAAAACAGAAGAAGATATGCGCTCAAAGCATCGAGAAAGAGGGTAGGGAAGAGACGGACAAGTAGAAACGAATAGAAACCCTTACCTCTAGATCATCTTTGTTGCTTCCCGTCGTCATATATCCACACTACCCACCCACCTTCAGGGTGCTTCTTCGGATGGCGAACTCATGATACTAGGAGGAAGATTTTGAAATTTTGAATCTCAGGATAGACGAGGATCTTCACATTTGAGAGAGAAAAGGTATGGGGAAGGGAAAAAGGAAGGGAGCATAAGGCCGCTGAACCGAGGAGAAAAAAGTGAAGAGATGGCTTATGAAATTGGCACGGAGCCCGAGGGTTATATGGTGTGAGTAGAAACAGCTTATGAACAGTGAATTGTGTCTAGAACCAACCATAAGTCGTTTGAGAGATACTTGGAGGATGAGATTTTATATATATACTGATATTGATTATTTTGTAACCGTTTCTAACCAAAACCAAATTTCTTTATGAATCTCTATAGTCTCTGCAATAGTTGGAGGAGTATACCCCCCCCCCCCTTTTTTTATATGAATCCAAGTTTTCAAATTTCAGTCCTTGTTGTCCCAGTGCTCTATGATCTGTTTGGCTAGAGGAAAAGAGAATTTTTTTTATTATATTTAAAAAAATTGAAGAAATAGGATTATAAAATTTTAATAAATATAGTATGTAAAATAAAAAAAATATTTAAAATTTTCAACCCAACTTTTCTAATTTTTTTATTTTCAAATCTTAAAATTTTTCCCTCAACTCGAACTTCATCGTACCGATCAGCTCAAGAAAGATTTTTTGATGATTGTTCGTATACCTGAAGAATTAAAATTTTCAAATTGGCACTTTTGAAATTTGATTCAATGTGATCAAATCCACTTTGAAGTTCAGTCCAAAAAAACAGAATTCATTTTGAAGAATTAAGTCAAATATTTTGGGAAAAGAAGAAGTCAAATTTGCTTTTTAGTCAGCATCAAAACTATTCAAAAACGGGTGTTACACCGAATCTGCATATCATAATTCTTGGAGAAAAAAATCATAAAGAAGTTTTAGGTAAAATAAAATTCGACTACTAAGAAACTCATTTTACATTTTTACGTGTCATCTTATGACATTTTTTTGCATAAGGTTGGATCAATTGATAATTAAATTCCTCAACACCTTTATTTGATTTTTCCTTCATGCAATGTCAAATGTTCAGTGCAGAAGCTACGAAAACTATTTATATAAAAATTTAAAATAAAAGGGTTGAGTTAAATGTAACAACTAACAAATTTCTATTTCTTTTAGCGTCTATCTCAATTAGTGACTCATGCAAAAGACCACACTTAATACGTTTTTTTTTTTCAATAGAATCATTAATACTAGTAATATTTTGACTGGAGAGAATGTAATAATAAAAATTAGGGATGTCCAAAAAACCCGGTAGTCCAGGTGGCCCGGTTCGACCCGACCCAGTTTCTGGAAATTTTTTTGGTCTGGGACCATATGAGGCGGACCGGACTGGTCTGCTCGGGTCAGACCAGACTTCGGTCTAGGGTCTAAGACCCCCTGGACTGGTCCGGTCCGGCCCGAAAAATATATTATATATATATATATATATATATATATATATATAATCTACGGGAGTGACCCCGAAAGGATCGGAAAGGGGAGGGGGAGATGTTGAAGACAGAGAAGTAAGGACCAGGTAACTGGATAAATTAAAACATAAAGTAAAGAACTGGAAATAGATGTGCAGAAGAAATAAAGTAAGGACCAGATAATCGGATAAGGACCAGATAACTGGATCAAAGCATAGAGTAAAGAACGCAAATAAACGTGCGAAAGAAAACATGATAAAAGGAAACACAGTTTATTGAAATGAAAAACTTACAAACGAAAGCTTGGAAAATCAAAGTGGAAAGATAGCGAGAAAAGGAAAAGGATAGGGTAGAGAGAAGGCAGAGAAGGGAGGTAGAGAGAAGGAGTGGTTCGAACTCGCCTAACCGAATGGAGCTTGACTTTTTTATAGGCGGGAGTGAAGCCTTGTTTTGAACAGTTTGATCGGGGTGGCCGTGCTGTTCGGTAAACATTTGAATGATTAACTACGGTGTCTGCCGACACTACGGTAACCAATTTTGTGACCTACGAGCTACGGTTTTTGGTGCTACGGTGAAAATACCTAGCACTACTATAGCGTACAATAGGACAATTTATACGAGCCTTATACATGGAAGCTACTTTATTTGGTGCTTCCGTCAAAAGCGTAAGTTTAGTCTTCACCCAAATTGACAACGAAATCTTCATCATCACTTTGGTCTGAATCTTGATTTTTTGAAGAACTTGCTTGATTCTCAGTTTCGCTTTCTTTGGAGTTGCTTAAGCATAACACTCGAGTTGTTGGATGTAATCCTTTTTATTTGAGATTGCGGCGAGGGTAGTTTGAGCATGGCTCTTTTGATTTAAGAACCTACTTTCCTCGGAAGCGGTAAGAAAACTTGGGTTGTCTTTGAACCACCGTTCTCTTGCATTGGAGTCGACCTTGGACGGGTTGAATTTTGCCCACCATCGTACATAGGGTACTCTTTGTAGGACTGGCAAAATCGGGAACTCCTATTATTATGGGAAAACTGTATTGCCAAGAGAAAATCCAGGATACAAGTAATTTGGAAAAATAGTGAAGATCAATTGGAAAAGGATCACCACTATGATTGAATTTTTCTCAAAAGATTCAATCTTTGTCGAGCAGATTGGTGGAAGAATTTCAGAACTGGTCCATAAAAAGCCCACCAATGTTGAAACCATTGAGGAAAAATGTACTTGGTTTTTGGTTTAAAGTAAATGAACCAAGTATGTTTGAAAATTTTATTCTGATCCCAAAAACATAATACCGGGCTTTATTATAGTCCCAGTAATTGTATCCTTTAGGTTCGTATTTAATGTCAAAATATTTTGGTTTTGATAAATCCTGTCTCCACTGGGAAGGTGTGAGGACCTTTACAATTTGGAGAGTAGAATGAGTTATTAAAGTTTCATCCTCTTTTGAAATGTACCGAGTTAACTCGATAGATTGAGAATGAACCAATATTAGCTCATAGTATTCTCTGGTTTTTTGTGAGTTGGTAGGAATGAAATGAAATCCTGAAGGAAAACTTTCAATGCTACCTCGTTGGGTGTTCCAAAGAAAAACTCAGGTTCAATTTGTAGGACATGCTGTACTTGAGCAAGTTTTGCAATGTAAGGAGTGTCCAAAGGGTTATTGGTGGAGTAACCAATAAAGGTGTTGGAACTGAGGAGGCCTTTTAAGGCTAATTCAAGAGCAAATTTAGCATTGGCTAAATCATACTCTTGTTTATTGATTGCTGTGAAGAAGAGGCAATTAACGATAAAGCAAGTGCTCTATCATGTTCAAGGGCTTGTGTTTTGTTATCCTTTTTGGCCAATACTTCCTCCCAAGTTTGGTTTGGAGGTTGCTTAGCATAGGAATCGGTAGTTTTTCTGCCGGTTTGGAGGAAGTGAGTCTTTGGGTTTGAGACTCAGTTTTTGGAGTGGATGACTCCGGTTTGGGGGTGGATGACCCTGATTTAGTTTGAGATCTTGTTTGCAGTCTGGATCCCTGTGTTTGGGGAATTGTCTGACTGGATCCCTGTATTTGGGGAACTGTCTGACTGGATCCCTGTATTTGGGGAACTGTCTGACTGGTTGATCCCTTAGGTGAAGGAGTTTGCTGTTGGAGCAAATGTTTGATAATCTCCTGCAATTCTTGGTGGAGATTGGGTTTTGAGCATCTTGAAAGTAGCTCGTTGATCTTCTTCCTCCTCATGGAGGGTTGCTTGTCTTTTGGCTCATCGCCAAGTTTTTTCTTTCTTGGCATTTTACGGAGAGGAAAGGGTTTGTGGGTCGGTTTACTCTCAATCCTAAGAACTACCACTGTAAAAACTCACGGGTAAGGAAATCAGGAAGAGAATTAGAAGTGCCTTTGATAAATTCAATGTCAAAATCAAAAACACTCAAAATGGCTTGCCAACGGGCAAAAATTTGTTTTGATGCAAGATTTTTAACATCCTTTTGTAAAACATCTTTTGCAGATTTACAATCAATGCGGACTAAAAATCTTTGGTTTAAAAGATCGGCTTGAAATTTTGAAATACACAAAACAATGGCCAAAATTTCTTTTTGATCGTAGAATAATTCTGGCAGGCGGATTCCAATGTTTAGACGTGTAAGAAATGATTTGTTCTTTTCCGTCGAACGCTGTTTAAGAATACCTCCATAGCCTAATTCGGATGCATCTGTTTCGACTATTTTGAAGGCGAGATGGAATGGGAAGGTTAAGACAGAAAGTTCTCTAACTTGTCGTTTGATTTGTTTGACAATTTCGGTATGAACATCTGTCCGGGGAGAAGGATTTTTGTTTAGACGTTGGTGAAGGGGTTTAACAAAGTTGCTAAGTTGAGGATAAACTCAGCAACATAGTTTAAACATCCCAAAAATCTTTGAAGTTGATTTTTATCAAGAATTTGATAGGAAATTTTTCCGCAAATTGGATTGCTCTTTCAATGGGATTTATGGTTCCTTGATAAATCCAATGTCCAAGAAAACGAATCTTGGTTTGAAAAAGACTAATTTTTGGTTTGGAAACCACTAAACCATTTATTTCTGCGGTTCGAATAAATTTTGAAACATGTTTGAAATGATCTTCTAGGGAATTTGAAAAGATTAAGACGTCATCAATATAAACAATAATATATTGACCTTGATCATTAAAGATATCGTTCATAATCCTTTGAAATTCAGAAGGGGCATTTTTTAAGCCAAAAGGCATAACATTCCACTCATACTGACCAAATGGAACAGTAAAAGCAGTTTTATACCTATCTTGTTACGAAATTTGGATGCGCCAAAATCCAGACTTCATATCAAACTTTGAAAAGATTTTTGCGAGAATGCAAATGCTTTAGTAAATCAGCCTTGTTTGGAATCGGATATCGGATCCACTTGTAAAGCCTCATTTAGAGGTTTGTAGTTGATAACAAGCACAGGTGTTCCACGTTCAATTTCTGCATTTTTGTTGACGTAGAAAGCGGCGCAAGACCATGGACTACGACTCGGACGGATGAGTTTTTGTCAAGAAGATCTTGGATTTCCTTTTTACGGGTGTCAAGGAGTTCTTGAGTCATCTGATTTTTGTTGAACCGCGAGTTGTTGGAGTTGTTGCTCAATCCGTTTAAAAGAGACTTCTTCTTTGAGAAAATTGATCGGTTTTGTTTGCGAAAAGAGAATTTAATTCCTTAAGTCCGGGTTTTTCGAAAAAGGAAATAAAATGGTTTTGCCCGATATTGTTTTGAAAGACCATCGGGTTCAACCATAAAAGGAATTAAGAGTTGTGCAAATGGTGCTCCAAGAATAATTTGTGCTCCCATATCCTTCATAAGAATAAATGGAGTTTTTATTCGAAAACCCTTATTTTCAACAACAACATTTGAAATTTTGTCTTTGGACGGATAACGGTTCTCTGCTAACGAGAACTATATCTTTCAGTAGTTTTCTCAAAATATTTGGTAGGAACTAAGCCTTCTAAAATACGGTTAGCTTGAGCCCGGTATCAAATAATACAGATTGTTCTATAACAAGATCATTATTAATAATGATTTTTGCTTGTATATAAAACTTCGGGGAAAATTCTTGTAATTATATTTAAAAATGGTGTTTCTTGTTACGGATTATCTTCCTCAATTTCGTTTTCTAAAACTCGATCAATATTCTCATTAGAAGAGTTTTGGAGAGAGGAAAGGAAGTCTTGAATCTGCAATAAAGCAGAGGTATGAGAATCGACTGATTTGAGGACACGAACTTCAACCTTAAGATTATTTATCTCGATTGAAGATCTGTATAGTAGCTGGTTTAACGAGTGTTTGAATCTTTCCAAAGTTTTGGTTAGATCATATTTGTTATAGAAACCGAGAAAATTTAGAAGAAGAAGGAGGAAGAGGAGTAGGAGGAGGTGACGAAGGTTGGGTAATATCTCTGAATTTTGAAAGATATGTACCTTTGTCAGAGTCAGGAAGTTTACTAATGATATCCAAAAGCAAATCCTGTTCTTTGGTGATGACATTTATTTGAGGAGAGGAATCATCAGATGTTGAGTTGAAATCATCCTCTTGGATTTGGTTAAGATCTTCAGAAGAACTTTGATCCTCTTCAGAATCAGAAGATGTTTCAAGCAAGAGATTGTTTATCTGCTCAAGGAGAGGTTCCTCAAGTGAATATTCCTAATTTTTGGGAAAATCGGCAATACTTGGCATAATGACCAATTTTACCACACTGAAACAAGTTACTTTATCCCTTCTCGAGACATCCTTTTGGAAATTATTTTTGGGTTTAGAAGGAAATCCTTTTTGTATTTTTGAGGAGAAGTGTATTTATCATCCTTTTGATAAGGGCGTTTGTTATAAAACCGTTTATTTTTTGAAAAGCGGGATTAAAGCGGGAGTTTTGTAAGACTTGTGTTTGGGTTTTTGCAAGAAGGAAGACCAAATTGTTCACAAAATGATCCTAATTCTTTTCTATTGACACCCTTTTCTTTGGCAAGTGATGTTTTATTCCATCATCTTGACATTTTTAAAGCGATTTTCTGAACATAAGAAATTAACTCTCCATATGTTAAATCACCATAAGGGATGTTGCCATCATATTGATGTCTAAGTTTATCCCTAACTTTATCACCAAAAGACTTTGGTAATCCAGCTAGGAACTTTTCTTTCCAAAAACCTTGGTTGGCATCATCTCTTATGTATACCCGGCTTAGAAAAGTATCTTTGTACAATCTAAAATCGGATAATGTTCGACAGCGGATATTAGAGAGTAGCTCAGAAGAGCGATCTTTCCAAACATTTGGATCACCCACAAAATGTTTAATAATTGTAAAAGTAAGGGTATTAACAGAATGCGGAATAGGCTCACCATTATGAGTAATTGGAGTTCCATCGGGTTCGGTTTTAACGAAAGAAAGAATGTTTGATTTTTCTTCGAAGACAGATAATAATCCCACCAACCTTTAAGTTGTCGGTGAAACCGAAACTAGAAGATTAGTTATTTCTGTATCCGAATAATCACTTGTTGTTTGATAAGCGGTACTTACCATGGTCATTTGTTGAAGAATTTGAAGAATATTTGTTTCACTTTGACCATCAATATTCCATTCATAAACATTGTTAGAGTTGAAAGATTTAAAAGTTTGATCTTGTCTTTCTTGATTAAAATATCCAGAGGACTTGCCCTTGGATAATATAACTTTGAAGATTTTTCCAATCTTTTTTGGTTAATTTTGAAATTGGATTTTGAAGATTCAGCATCGGGAATTTTCAAAATTCATGACTTGCTTAGAGGAAGAAGATTGTGAAGGTGTTTCGGGAACAATTTTTGTTTTAAATGAACATCAGGAGTTTGGGAATCTTCAACTTGTTTTTGGTGTCGTAAACGTTGCTCAATTTCGCCACTAATTTGGCTTTATTTTTGCCTAGCATACTTGCCTTGATTCTTGGATCAAGTGAAATGGTTTGAACAAGGGTTGAGTTGTAGAAATTGGTTTGGAAGATTGTTGTGAAGAAGGGGTTTTGATGACATGATCTCCAATAATTTGAAGATCTTGATTAGTATAATTATTTTGTTCCATGAGATTTTTGATGTCTCTTGGACCAACGAGTTCGTCTAAGATTTTGGTTTTGAAAGGAGAAGCTACAAGAGGCATTTGCTTAGTGTCGAAAGACCGGGAATCGATATGACTTTTTGGAGGAACTTCTGAAGAAATAGTTTGTCCTTCAGATGTTTTCCAATCTCTTTTGGTCATATTAATTGTTTGGGTAAATGGATATTCTATTTTTTGTTGTGAAGCAAAAGCTTGAACCAATCAAAAAATGGAAGATTCACTTGGTACTTTTCAAGGAAGCTGTAGAAATTTTCTTGGATATTTTTTCGTAATAATCCTTTGAACTTTTCTAAAAACCAGGTTTCTTTGCAAAGTATTGTGTTACGAGTAAAATTCTTCTTGCAAACTTCGTTTATCAATTTGAAAATGATGCTCAAGAGCACCCATGGTCTGAGGTTCACCTAACTCAGTATAAGGTATAGACTCAACTGAATTTTGGTCATCCTCTCTCTGATAGTTTGCATGAGGAATTGTTCCAGAATTATTGATTCCTTGAATTGAGACATTGGAAGGTTGATTTTCTGTTGGTTGTGGAGGAGGAACAGGAGGTTGTGGTGGCGGAGGCGGAGGTAGATTGATAGCCGAAGGAAAGGACCGTTCGGAAAAAGCTGGAATGTCTTGGTAACTCGAGTTTACGAGATCTAAAATCCTCATATCTTGAAGATATAGATGAAGTAGAACTTCGAGGTCTGTCAAAAGCCATTCTAACAGATCCAGATTGAGTTTGGGAAATTCTACGATATTTCCTCTTGGTCTTGGAATAGGTTGGACAGCCTTATCCATAACCCAATCTTCAGGAAGGGTAACATCGTTCCACATAATGGTTCGAGGAATTGTGATGTTTGTGTTTAAATGGTCGGTGAGGAAGACAACGGTTTGGCCGTTATCGGGAGGTCGTTGAACATTTGAAGGCGAGGAGTTTGAGACCTTATCTTGTACCCTATATAATAGAGCAACGGTATAGATCCAGATTTCATATTGAAGCCATTGAGTTTTAGGTTGAGTTTGAGGACATCAAGGATGTTTGATCGCTTAGATCAACCGTTTGATTTGGGTAACAGTTGAAATAAACGGGGCCATCATGAAGTCCAAATTCAGCAGCTGCTAAAAGAGAATCTGCAAAACTGTAATGTCTTGCATCTCTCAAGCAGACTAAACCAGAAGCATTTAAGCCTCGTCTGACAAGGGGTTTGAGAGCAACTTGTACACAACCAATGTATTGTTCTTTAAAATTCAGCATTTTTACATTATGTCTTCTATTTTCCGCTCTTTTTCTCGTCGTTCTTCTTCATCTTCTTCTTCTTTTCCTTCTTCTTCTTCTGCTCCAAACTCTTCAATAAACCGAAACGGAGCTTGCTCCTCAAAAAACCATATCTTTGACGAAGAAATTCAGTTCAAAGATATAAACCAAACTGTTGATGATTGGACTCTTCCTATCATTGATAACGAGGATGTCTTCATAATAAAAAGAATTGGTTAAAGAAGTCGATTATGTAATCAAGGCTGTCGAAGAATCCATTTCTATCCAACACGAGAAAGAGGAATTTTCTCTTCTCTCTCCAAATTCCATCTATAAACACGAGAGAGGAATACAACTATTTGCACATTGGTTGTGTACAAGTTGCTCTCAAACCCCTTGTCGACGAGGCTTAAATGCTTCGGTTTAGTACGCTTGAGAGATGCAAGACATTACGGTTTTGCGATTCTCTTTTAGCATTTGCTGAATTTGGACTTCATGATGGCCTGTTTATTTCAACTGTTACCCAAATCAAACGGTTGATCTAAGCGATCAAAACATCCTTGATGTCCTCAAACTCAACCTAAAACTCAATGGCTTCAATATGAAATCTGGATCTATACCGTTGCTCTATTATATAGGTGCAGTATAAGGTCTCAAACTCCTCGGCTTCAAATGTTCAACGACCTCCGATAACGGTCAAACTGTTGTCTTCCTCACTGACCATTTAAACACAAACATCACAATTCCTCGAACCATTATGTGGAACGATGTTACCCTTCCTAAAGATTGGGTTATGGATAAGGCTGTCCAACCTATTCCAAGACCAGTAGGAAATATCAGTAGAATTTCCCAAACTCAATCTGGATCTGTTAGAATGGCTTTTGACAGACCTCGAAGTTCTACTTCATCTATATCTTCAAGATATGAGGATTTTAGATCTGTAAACTCTGAGTTACCAAGACATTCCAGTTTTTCCGAACGGTCCTTTCCTTCGGTTATCAATCTACCTCCGCCTCCGCCACCACAACCTCTGTTCCTCCTCCACAACCAACAGAAAATCAACCTTCCAATGTCTCAATTCAAGGAATCAATAATTCGGAACAATTCCTCATGCAAACTATCGAGAGAGGATGACCAAAATTCGATTGAGTCTATACCTTATCTTGAGTTAGGTGAACCTCAGACCATGGGTGCTCTTGAGCATCATTTTCAAATTGATAAACGAAGTTTGCAAGAAGAATTTTACGCCTCTTGTAGCTTCTCCTTTCAAAACCAAAATCTTAGACGAACCTGTTGGTCCAAGAGACATCAAAAATCTCATGGAACAAAATAATTATACTAATCGGTATCTTCAAATTATTGGAGATCATGTCATCAAAACCCCTTCTTCACAACAATCTTCCAAACCAATTTCTACAACTCAACCCTTGTTCAAACCATTTCGACTTGATCCAAGAATCAAGGCAAGTATGCTAGGCAAAAATAAAGCCAAATTAGTGGCAGAAATTGAGCAACGTTTACGACACCAAAAACAAGTTGAAGATTCCCAAACTCCTGATGTTCATTTAAAACAAAAAATTGTTCTGAAACACCTTCACAATCTTCTTCCTCTAAGCAAGTCATGAATTTTGAAAAAATTCGATGCTGAATCTTCAAAATCAATTTCAAAATTAACCAAAGACATTGGAAAAAATCTTCAAAGTTATATTATCCAAGGGCAAGTCCTCTGGATATTTTAAGCGAAGAAAGACAAGATCAAACTTTTAAATCTTTCAACTCTAACAATGTTTATGAATGGAATATTGATGGTCAAAGTGAAACAAATATTCTTCAAATTCTTCAACAAATGACCATGGTAAGTACCGCTTATCAAACAACAAGTGATTATTCGGATACAGAAATAACTAATCTTCTAGTTTCTGGTTTCACCGGACAACTTAAAGGTTGGTGGGATTATTATCTGTCTTCTGAAGAAAAATAAAACATTCTTTCTTCTCGTTAAAACCGAACTCGATGGAACTCCAATTACTCATAATGGTGAGCCTATTCCAGTTCTCATTAATACCCTTACTTTTACAATTATTAAACATTTTGTGGGTGATCCAAATGTTTGGAAAGATCGCTCTTCGAGCTACTCTCTAATATCCGCTGTCGAACATTATCTGATTTTAGATTGTACAAAGATACTTTTCTAAGCCGGGTATACATAAGAGATGATGCCAACCAAGGTTTTTGGAAAGAAAAGTTCCTAGCTGGATTACCAAAGTCTTTTGGTGATAAAGTTAGGGATAAACTTAGACATCAATATGATGGCAACATCCCTTATGGTGATTTAACATATGGAGAGTTAATTTCTTATGTTCAGAAAACTGCTTTAAAAATCTGTCTTGCAAAAACCCAAACACAAGTCTTACAAAAACTCCCGTTTTAATCCCGCTTTTCAAAAAATAAACGGTTTTATAACAAACGCCCTTATCAAAAGGATGATAAATACACTTCTCCTCAAAAATACAAAAAGGATTTCCCTTCTAAACCCAAAAATAATTTCCAAAAGGATGTCTCGAGAAGGGATAAAGTAACTTGTTTCGTGTGGTAAAATTGGTCATTATGCCAAGTATTGCCGATTTTCCCAAAAATTAGGAATATTCACTTGAGGAACCTCTCCTTGAGCAGATAAACAATCTCTTGCTTGAAACATCTTCGATTCGAAGAAGATCAAAGTTCTTCGAAGATCTTAACCAAATCCAAGAGGATGATTTCAACTCAACATCGATGATTCCTCTCCTCAAATAAATGTCATCACCAAAGAACAGGATTTGCTTTTGGATATCATTAGTAAACTTCCTGACTCTGACAAAGGTACATATCTTTCAAAATTCGAGATATTACCCAACCTTCGTCACCTCCTCCTACTCCTCTTCCTCCTTCTTCTTCTAAATTTTCTGGTTTCTATAACAAATATGATCTAACCAAAACTTTGGAAAGATTCAAACACTCTGTTAAACCGGCTACTATACGGGATCTTCAATCGAGATAAATAATCTTAAGGTTGAAGTTCGTGTCCTCAAATCAGTCGGGATTCTCATACCTGCTCTCTACCGCAGATTCAAGACTTCCTTTCCTCTCTCCAAAACTCTTCTAATGAGAATATTGATCGAGTTTTAGAAAACGAAATTGAGGAAGATAATCCGAACAAGAAACACCATTTTTAAATATAATTACAAGAATTTTCTGCGAAGTTTTATATACGAGGCAAAAATCATTATTAATAATGATCTTGTTATAGAACAATCTGTATTATTTGATACCGGGGCTCAAGCTAACGTATTTTAGAAGGCTTAGTTCCTACCAAATATTTTGAGAAAACTACTTGAAAGATATAGTTACATTGCAGAGAACCGTTATCATCCAATTACAAAATTTCAAATGTTGTTGTTGAAAATAAGGGTTTTCGAATAAAAACTCCATTTATTCTTATGAAGGATATGGGAGCACAAATTATTCTTGGAGCACCATTTGCACAACTCTTAATTCCTTTTATGGTTGAACTGATGGTCTTTCAAAACAATATCTGGGCAAAACCATTTTATTTCCTTTTACGAAAAACCCGGACTTAAGGAATTAAATTCTCTTTTCGCAAACAAAACCAGATCAATTTTCTCAAAGAAGAAGTCTCTTTTAAACGGATTGAGCAACAACTCCAACAACTGCGGTTCAACAAAAATACAATCTTATCTTGACAAGATTCATCAAACGGTTTGTCTTGATCTCCCAAATGCCTTACGGAATAGGAAGCAACATTCTGTAGATCTTCCTTACGAACCAAATTTCTCTGAAAAACACATCCCAACAAAAGCCCGACCCATCCAGATGACTCAAGAACTCCTTGACACCTGTAAAAAGGAAATTCAAGATCTTCTTGACAAAAAACTCATCCGTCCGAGTCGTAGTCCATGGTCTTGCGCCGCTTTCTACGTCAACAAAAATGCAGAAATTGAACGTGGAACACCCAGGCTTGTTATCAACTACAAACCTCTAAATGAGGCTTTACAGTGGATCCGATATCCGATTCCAAACAAGGCTGATTTACTAAAGCATTTGCATTCTGCAAAAATCTTTTCAAAGTTTGATATGAAGTCTGGATTTTGGCAGATCCAAATTTCAGAACAAGATAGGTATAAAACTGCTTTTCTTGTTCCATTTGGTCGAGTATGAGTGGAATGTTATGCCTTTTGGCTTAAAAATGCCCCTTCGAATTTCAAAGGATTATGAGCGATATCTTTAATGATCAAGGTCAATATATTATTGTTTATATTGATGACGTCTTAATCTTTTCAAATTCCCTAGAAGATCATTTCAAACATGTTTCAAAATTTATTCGACTGAGAAATAAATGGTTTAGTGGTTTCCAAACCAAAAATTAGTCTTTTTCAAACCAAGATTCGTTTTCTTGGACATTGGATTTATCAAGGAACCATAAATCCCATTGAAAGAGCAATCCAATTTGCGGAAAAATTTCTGATCAAATTCTTGATAAAAATCAACTTCAAAGATTTTTGGGATGTTTAAACTATGTTCTTGAGTTTATCCCTCAACTTAGCAACTTTGTTAAACCCCTTCACCAACGTCTAAACAAAAATCCTTCTCCTGGACGATGTTCATACCGAAATTGTCAAACAAATCAAGCGACAAGTTAGAGAACTTTCTGTCTTAACCTTCCCATTCCATCTGCCTTCAAAATAGTCGAAACAGATGCATCTGAATTAGGCTATGGAGGTATTCTTAAACAGCGTTCTGACGGAAAAGAACAAATCATTTCTTACACGTCTAAACACTGGAATCCTGCCTTGAGAGATTATTCTACGATCAAAAAGAAATTTTGGCCATTGTTTTGTGTATTTCAAAATTTCAAGCTGATCTTTTAAACCAAAGATTTTTAGTCCGCATTGATTGTAAATCTGCAAAGATGTTTTACAAAAGGATGTTAAAAATCTTGCATCAAAACAAATTTTTGCCCGTTGGCAAGCCATTTTGAGTGTTTTTGATTTTGACATTGAATTTATCAAAGGCACTTCTAATTCTCTTCTGATTTCCTTACCCGTGAGTTTTACGGGGTAGTTCTTAGGATTGAGA